>JAFHKQ010000014.1:0-1245444 GCA_017163955.1 Apiospora koreana
TTTTTAATTTTTAAAGCCTTTAATATATAATACTTTTTAATCTAATTTATTATAATAAGTATATATTATAATAAAAATAAAAAAAGGAGAATTTATTAAATAATAATAAATAATAAGTATTTATAAAAACTAACTACTTTAAAAATAAAATAATTAAAAAAAGGAGGATAATATTATAACTTAATTTAATTAAACGATTTAATACCTTAATTTTAATATAAAACTATAATAATTTAAAGGAGTAATTTATAAATTAATGCTTATACCTTTATATATAATAATAACTTTATTATAATAATTAAAACGATAATAAATTATATAAAAATTATTTAAGCTTAAATAATATATAATTAATAATATATTAAAAACAATATATTAAAAAAATTATAAATAATTATATAAAGGATTTTAAAATTATAATAAAATTTAAAAATTTAATTTAATAAAATTTCGTAAAAGTTATAAAATTTAAAGGATTAATAAAGGAGAGATTAAATATATAATAATAAATATATTTTATATATTTTATATATTTTATATATTTTATATATTTTATATATTTTATATATTTTATATATTTTATATATTTTATATATTTTATATATTTTATATATTTTATATATTTTATATATTTTATATATTTTATATATTTTATATAAATACTTTTTACTTTAATAATTAATTTAAATATTAATTTTAATTTATTAATAAAGTATATTATTTTAATAATTTTATTATAAATACTTTTAAAAATTATATTCTTAATTATATTTTAATTATAAATATTATTTATTATATTAATAAAGTTTATTTTATTATATATTTAAATACTCTTTTATATTATTAATATAAAACTTTATATATTTTATTATAATTTTTATTAAACCCTTAATAATATTCGTTATATAAAAATAATAGTTAAGGTTAAGGTTTTAATAGCGGCTATAATAAGTATACTTTAACTCTTTCTATCCTTATTATTATTATAAATATAAGCTTTTCTAGTATTTATTCCTTAGTTATATATAAAGGTAATATTATTATTATATTAAAGGTAAGCTAGAATATTATTATATTAAGCTTAGCTAGAATAATAATAACATTTTAATGCTGGATATAAAATTATAATTTATATAATTAAAATTTTATTAATAGCTATTATAATTATATTTATATTTAATAATAATTAATTATTATTATTATAAGGTATAATATTATATTAAAAAAAGGGAAAATAAATGAAATAACTTTAAATATTATTACTCTATACTTAATTATTTATTATCTAGGCTATCCTTATTATTTTTCCTTATAATATTAAAGGTAAAAGAATAGAAATTATATTAGAGTTAATTAGACTACTTGGGCCGGCTTCTGCTCTAACCGACCCATTTAGGGTGTGGGGCGACTATCTTATGGGTCGCGACAAGTCTCACTAGTGAGTAGTGGCCGGGGTGATTAGAGCATACAGAAACCCCATACGCCTGGCCACTAGTCAATCAATGCAGGTGCTCTAAGGAAGCAATAGTTCCCTATACCCTCTCCTTTGTGCTTCTTGAATGGCAAATCGTCGCCGCTGCCCGTGGTTTTCTATGACCCTGCGCCCTGATTCTGCGCTCGTGCGGTCACTCGCTCTTGTATTGTAGCACGGACTGCATAGATCCATGTGGTTTGGCAACACATGCACCAACCAGATTCGACTTTCAATGGCACAACTCTGTATCAAAATGGCAAAACGACCCTTGCTATCTGCTCCTTCTATGACAACTCAACTTTGTGATTAACTAAGAATTCGAATGGTTTAGGTAGACACCATTTTCGGCACCCAGAACAACGCTTTCTCTCTTTAACCTTTATGCAGTGCAGTCAGTTCACCTATCTACATTCTATATGGCCTTTATACATGTATTATTTTTACAATTATCTAGTACAAATGGCTAGATAATTGTAACAATGCCTGCAACTTGTATTGCAGCTAGCTCCTAAGATGCCCGCGTCAACCACATAGGCGTCCATTATAACACTAAGCTATTGTTAGTGGAGAGGGTCTGCGAACTGGGTCTAAGGACGAAGCCACTTAGGGTAGTACTAGTCGTTGACTTTTGTGAATCCTATAGGAGATACAGACCTTTCGGTAATAATTCAAAGATTATTATCTTCTTCCTATAAGAAAGTTAAATTATTCTAGCTCTAATAAATCCTAGACTATACTACCTTATTTATTTAATATTATATTAATTACCTTCTTTTTTAAACCTTTAAAGAAATAATAAAAAAATCTAATATATATTAATTATAATATTCCTTAACCTTAATTAATATTAAGATTTATAAACTTAAAGATATAATAATAGCTTTTAATATATATTTTAATTACTTATAAAGCTTAAAGGCTTTTATAATTTAAAATAATTACTTAATAAAGTTATTATAAAATAATAAAAGATTATAATAAAAGGTATTATACTTTTAAGGGTTAAGTAAAGAGGTTAATTCATTATTACCTATATTACAGTATTATATTAATAAGCTTTTAATAACTATATAAGAATATAATAAGAAGATTAAAAAGGTTAATACATAATAGGAGGTAGAGGAGAATAATAAAGTGGAATGACTAGTAAAGTGCTAGATAAACGTTGTACAATAACGATAGGAAGGCTTGGGTTCGGTTTTCAGGGTCTAGTAGAATGGGTCAGGCTTCTACATCGGGCGGGTGCGTCGGGCGCCACCATGGCGCCCGATCGGCGATCGGGCAGTGGAGTCATCACCACCGCCCGCCCGACGGGCGGGCGAAAAGTTTCTGGTGTTGATCGCCCGTCGGGCGGGCAGTACCCCTTACCCGGCGATCTTGGCGATATCGTCGGGTGGTATCTGCACACGTAGGAAAATATCGGGGCCCCACTACTTATACTTACCGGAAGCGGTAAGAGTGAGGCTGGATGATACAGTATATTGAATCTCACGATACTAGATTTGGTGTTTACTTAAGCCACCACCCCTGTTGTCACCACCTCCGTTCTTGTACTTACTCCAACCCCGTGATCATGCTATCATGCAACACCTGTTCCCAGTCATGGTCCTCGCAAAGATTCAACGGCAAGCCTGGTGTGTAGATGCCTGCCATACTCCACGATCTAATGCTCTGGCCCATGTCCACCACGTGCCGCTTCATCCGGCTCCTCATCGGTGTCATCATACGGCCTGTACTACTGAACTGACGTTCCGTTTCAGCCGTAGATGAAGGTATCGTCAGTATATCAGTGGCCATATACGACAGCCTAGGATACTGCAGTTGCCCAACCTCCTGCCACCATTTCAAGGGGTCGTATTTGTATACACGTAGATTGCACGGCGGTTCGGCGAGATATCTTGCTAACTCGTCATCCACCTCTTTAAGGGAGTCTGTGGCGCTCCGGCGGCAACGGCGTTTACCACCACCCACAGTTGCCTTTTGACTAGGCAGCCCGTCGTCTAACGCCCTCTTTTGTGAGTATACTATCCTTCGGCCAACAAAATCAAGATCATCGTCGTCGGGGGAGTTAGCCACCGCAATTTCCTCTTGCGGCAACACACTACCAATATATTAGCCACGGCCACGCTTGATTTCGAAAGCGATCAACTCACCGATTCGCGTATTCAGTTTCCCATAGATCACGCAGCCTTTTGGATATATCCTTTTTCCATTCTGTTACCTAGCGGCAAGGTAACTGGGTCCATAAGTCATCTAGCTGTTTCATTTTCCGACAAGCTGCCATCAGTCCTCCTGTTTAAGTTGCGGCTTTTCTCTGAGGGTGAGTATTCACAAACTATCTCCAGTGTTGTTGGCGGGAGTGCAACCTGGAGTAATTACTTGAGTACGGTACAGCTTAGCCATGGGCCCAATCAAGGACCGCAAAACTGCGAAAGCAAAGTACTTACACTGCGAATAGCCTTATTGGTTACAGGCTCAGTATGGTTGGCAATTAGTTATATGCCATCTTCAAGTACATGGGCTGGATGCCCTCAATTGAATGACCACGTCCGCCTATGTCGTAGGGTCACCGAGCAGAGACCCTAATGCACCCGACCACTAACATTGATATCATCATCACTGGTAGTGGCAAGAACTCCTAAACAAACTGGCCTCTCGTCTTCCATTCAAGTGATATTAGACACCGAGATACCAAGTAGTTTTGTCCAATATGACATGTGTTTTTGTGCTTTTTCATGATTATTTATAAGCGGCGTATTTGACTGGTGCAGGTACAAATAATTAGCCGGCAGGGGCTGCGTGGCCCAGCGCAGTAGTGCGCAGTTACACTCTGCTTATCAGAGCCACAGGCGCAAATCAACCTACCAATATGACGACCGATTTGCACGTCAGAACCGCTCCGAGCCTACACTACAGGCCCAGTCCGCGCTTTGGCCCTCCTATGCACCGGAGTAGTACCAGTCCGCACTATCAATGGCATGTCAGATTGACTACTTTAAAATCGTAGTTGAAAAAATGTGAATTTTAGAATTGCAAAGGGGCAAGCTGAGTACGGTCTTGTTGGTCGTACTTGAGAACAGGGACCTCCTTTTTTTTAAAAACTTGATGCAAGTTAGGGCGTAGCGTGGTAATTTGTCCGGGGGACTAGGGACCGCCACCAAAACCACGGCCTAACCCCACAGCTGGTCATATTTTTAGCGACGTCGCCATTGAAAACCAACACTACCATCAAACCCAACAAACCGATCCTGCCAACACCGAAACACCACGATAGGTAATCAATGTCCGAGAGCAGACTGGAACGACCTCTCCGCATTCCCCATCACACCCACCAGATATGCCACTGTCGCAACCAGTGCTATCGCCCCCCGCCACGCAGCTAACTGACAATGGCGACGTGGCCGTAGGCGGCGACGATGCAAAGAACGATACTCAACCTGCGGCAAACGGATCAACTGTGGCATCCCCAGCTCAGTCAACTGGCTACAACGTCTAGGGCAATAGCGGATGCCGACCTTGTGTAACAAAGTGTCCTAGAGGCCAGACTCTTTTGATGCAAAACCCCATTAACTACTTGATATTCACATTTACATATGCTCGTGTCTCGCACACAACTGCCCACACATAATCCCCCAGCCTGGGCTTTGCATGAGAAATCTCTCCGGTTGGCTGTACCCAGGTACCGGTAGGTAGGTAATGGGTGTTGGGTAGGTGTCATTGTATGTAATAATCATGCTGTGTAACCCCAGCCTTCCAGCCTTACAGCCAACACAAAAAGTCGGTGGAACGACTCCGGCCAACTACAGCCTGTGCGGGCAGGCGGCACCACACCAACGAGTTGAAACAATGTGTTGGAGTCGCGGGAAGGCTTACATTTCTTTCCAAGATTCACCAATAATAGACGGCCTAATCTGTGCGGCCCCTTTTCTAAATACCCGCACCCGCCAACTTCGCAATCTCTTGGGCAGCAATATACCGTCCCGGGTTTTGCTGCAGACGCAAGCCAAGCTCTCGCGCCTTCTCTTGCATGGCGAGGCTCTCACTCCCTTGAACCGCTCTGACGATATCACGGTAGAGACAGTTTGGTGTCCAGGAGGGATTGGTTTCCCGACAACCCCAAACCGCCACGCCGATGCTTTCGCCAAGCTGCGCAAACCCGTATAAGTCGAGCCATAGCGGTAGTATAACATGTGGGATGCCGGCACTGATATTCTCATTAGCAGTAGTTCTCTTAGTTTTTCCAGTGAGACATACCTGATTGCCTCATGGTAGCAGCCTGAGCCCCCATGATGAACCGAAAGAATGACATTTCCTGTTTCCATTAATGACAGTGGCTCGGCTGCCAGCCATTCTTCCACCCTAAGCCTGCCACTGCGGGTAAAGGGGGCGAGGCCGTCCATGAACTCGTCACTGAAGGGTCCTTCCTTGCGAAATTTCCAGAGCACCTGGACAGGAAGATCTTGAAGCAGTTTTGCTACAGCCTGCGCCATTGCGAGGGCATACGGCTCGGGGTACGAGAACCCTCCTCCGAGGTTGATGAGAATGGTGGGCTCCCGTGCCAACCACGTAGCCAACTCCGCATCCTGTTCCGCTGCTGATCCGAGATGCAATGTCATAGGCCCGACACAAGTCACATTCTGTGGCACGAAATCGACCGGCAATGATGCTCCGGGTGTCGTCTGTGTGAGCCAGGGCACGTCTGGTCGGTGCAGTCGAAGAAAGTTGATAGGATCAGTAAGCCCGTGGGCTTTGAGAAACTCCCTCTTCTCCCGGATTTCGGGCATGAAGACCATGGACCAAATAAAACGGGCGTTGAGTAGGATATTTTCTGGAATTTTGCTCCACGGTACGGGATATGGGAAACCGGAGCCCATGCTGTGCATCATTAGAACCAAGATCCAAGAACCAAATGGATGAGGGCTACGTACGCAGGATATTTCCAAAACATTTTGCCCCAAGGCTGTTCAGCAGGAAAGTTCTCGATCAATGTGTTTGGTGAGATAAAGGCGTGTAAGCGGTTCTTGTCCCTGGTTGCATCCAGGGCAGGACGAAAGAGGGTATCCACCACGACAATAGCCGGGTCGACTTCGTCGATGATGGATTTGACCTGGTTGTAGATGCTAAGGTGGTCGTTCCCTGCCCACGGCGAAACAAAGAGCTGCATGTCCTTGCACAGGTGGGCGATGCCTGCCAAGCCTCGTGGATGCATCGAGTTGGAGGTGTTCTTTCCGAACGTGCGGCACGTATCAATGACGGACAAGCCGTCAATCAGATGGAACTCTATCCCATGATTGTTTTGGCCCTGATGATACGAGGATATGCGTTCCAGCCTGGGAATGAGTGGTGCGAAGGAGGCAAAGTGCAGGCGCACATGTGGATGTCGCTCCAGGAGGCCCTGGGCTGTAGCTAGAAATGCATTCGAAAGGCCATGATCGCTCGTCACGAAAAACAAGGCGGTGTTGTTCCTGCCGATGACGGGTGGAATCTTTGGTGCTTGTGTCTTCCATTTGGATAGCAACAGCGCGATTACGGCGACGACTAAAGCTCCGAGGGTCAAATGACGAGTCGCCATGTTGAAAAGGGTTGATGTTCGCGGAGTGGTGAGAATTGAGAAACGGGAGGACTTGGAGATATTGGAGGAGACCGGTGGAGTAATAAAGCTCTACCTCTTACAAAGCATGTAGGAGGTAAGGTAGGAGGTAGGTACATGCCTAATCGCTGTTTGCCAGGGATAGCCAGTGGCGGGGACCCAGGGATCTATCTGTCCGTACCTCAAGACAGTCGTGGCTATTTCTTACGGAGGATCCTTGATGCAGGTAAGGGGGGGGCGTCAAACATTAGCTGCGTACTTGGGTGTGATGGGTCATTTTTCTTAAAACTTCATGCTTCCAATTTTTACACATACCAATATAAAATCTGGCGATAAATAAATTGATTGATCCATTCCAAATCCCCTTCAAAGTCAATTCGACTCTCAAAGTTACAGTAGCTACATCGCGACCGGCCCTAGCTCTCACCCTGTGAAAACAGAGTGACACCAGTTTCCACTGCCCCTCTCATCGTCCCGTACCACCGTCCCCTTGGTCAGCAGTTTATCTTTTGGTAATACGGCTCGGCTTGACATGAGCGTGGTACTCATAGTCAACCGGTTGAATCTCTAGATAAGTGTCATGGTTCCCACTGACACCTGTTTCGTTGCCGGTTCTCATTTGCCGATGCCCCTTTCCCTTGGGCCCGCGGATCAAAGTCATCACTCCCGTCAACGTGCCTCTAGGTACACTGCCCAGCCTATTAGGAGTGGTACTGGTTGCTTCTGACGGCTCTTTGCTGCCTCCGGAGGCCCGAGGCTTATAAAGCCCGCTGATCAATTTCCACGCTGAGCCCGTGGTTTCACTGCCTCTCTTGAGCAAAGGGACGACCGCTGGGAGGCAGCCGCAGATTACACCAACGTTGAGCTCGGAAACCCTGCAAAAGACCCCAGTCAGAACTCTTCCTTATCAGTAAGTAAGTAAGTAAGTAGGTGATAACTCACCCTAAGGCCTGGATAGTCAGGCCAAACCACGTGGCATCCGTGGGGTCGGAGCTTGCCGCTCTATAGCGATATATCGTCCCGGCTAGGGAAAACGTGCACGCCCTAATTGAAGCTCAGCAAGTGATAATACTCGACCCTGCGTCAAGGTTGGACCCACATGAGCCCGGTAAGAAACAAGGCCATCAAACTCATCTTCCGGCTGAACGACATGTTGAGGGAAGTAACCATGGCGGAGGGTATGGCAAGAACATAGAAGTCTGTCACTGTGCTCACGATACCTTGAGCGAAGTTCAGTTTCTGCTGATGTTCGGCGCATCTTGCCTGAGACTTGGGACATGAGCATAGACGCAACAGCCGTCATACATGACGAAGTGCTCCGCACCACCCTTGGAGCTGTTGTTCTGGTTGTTGGTACGTCCGTCTTGCGCCACGCCGGCGGCCTCTTTCTTCGGGCGTTCTTCGATCCCAGCGTACCAGAGTTTTTCCTTCGCAACCTTGATGTGTGTGGCCCAATCGTACGTGTAGACCCATTTGTACATCGAGGCTTCGTAAACGCCGCGCTTGCCAGTAATGGATTTCGTGGTCGGGGCTCCGGCAGCCACAAGGAGAGTTGGCTTGTCCTCCGTCTTCTCTGGCTGACTTTGACTAGAGGGCTTTCCAAAGGAAGACATGCTGACCGAGTGCAAAGAGAATGAGTTTCGCTGAAGAATTGATATGATGGCGTAATGAGGCAAGGAAGTACACTTCCGATGCCCAAGAGAGTGTGTGGTGATGAAGGTGATTTGGTTGCAACGTAGCAGAGGTGATGATGAGTGGACTTTCAACAAACAAGCGCTCTCAGGATTTTGGGTGTGACCAACCTTGGTTATCTAATCAGTAGGAATTTCTAGAGTTGGTGCAATAGGTTTTGTTAAAATTGCTATCCCCTACTCAACAAGCACTTTATGTACATACATAATCATGTCTCTTCACATGTCCCTGACAATTTGCCACATACATATTCATACGGGCGAGGTTACATTGGAATATTGCACAACTGCACCGTGTTATTCTTATTTTCGTAGATGTCTGGCTTGAACAACTTGCCGAGCCCCCGCAACTCACATCTTTGCTACCGACGTGAATCTCACCCGAAACTCAGGCTTTTGGTACATTCCCCAGCCTTTCATATCCGTATCCATATTGATCTCATGCCCTGAAGCCATCTCCAAATCGAATGCCTATAGGACTTTGGTAATGAATAGCCTGCTTTACTACTAGGCGATTTCTTTCCCCGTGTATATCCTCGGATCTAGGCTGAATGGATGGAACCCCTTACGGTTATCGCTCTTATATTGCGCGTTGTAGAGTAGGTGGTCTTTCGTAAGCCAACGTTTTGGGTGGAAATATAAGGGATTGTGGAAGTTGCGTGGGCTCCTTGTTAAAGTAAATGGACTTAATTGGCAGATAACCTGGGATCGCTCGTTAGTACTATATATCACCACAGCTGTTTCCAGAGAATTACCCCTTTTGGTATCCAATGTCCATCCACTGCCGTACCAGGGCTGATGACTGGCATGCTAGTTAGAATGCTTGGTATGACTCGAAGAGATTCCTTAAGGCAAGCAGTTAAGTATGGCAGTTGTGCAGCTTCGCCTGGATTGATCTCTTCGTATCTGCCAAATGCGTATCTGATTTCATATGTTAACGTCTTGAGAATATTAAGTGTTCTAAGTAAATGGTAAATAATGAAATAGAATTAAAGCATTAAAGCTTTATATCTTGCAATAAGTAATTAGCTAGCGACCTACTTTAAGTATCGTAGTTTATCTCAATCCCTAAGGGGTTTATAATCCTATAGAATTATATATTTAAAGAAGTTAAGGTATAAGGTATCTCCTTTATGCTTAATACGTTTTTTTAATTACTCTTAACTATAATTTCTAATTTATAAGTATAGTCTTATTATTATAAATAAAAATAAGTACTTTAAAGGGCTTAAAAGAGAAAACTGCTATAATATTTAAATAATTATAACGGCTTTATTAAAGGCTTTAAAAAGATTAAAATATAATGGATTTCTAGCTTTTTATAAGTTTAATTATTAAGAAATTTAAATATATAAAAAGTAAAGAACTTATTATCTCGTAATGCGTTTATCTCTTTATTATATATTATATTAATAATAATATCTATAATTAACTAATTTATCTAACTTAGCAAGCTTATACCACTGGGGTCTAAGCCTAAAGACTTTATACATTTAATAAAGAGGTCGATATAGTAATGCAGTATTGATTCCTTAGCTTTTAAAGCCGATCCCTTAAATGCGGGGGCTAGTTACCTGGCAACCTGGCGATGCCGTATTGGATCCCATTCCTAAATGAGACTACCATACTTATCGTTCCCATGATTATTGATCTGTATCTTCGGTAACAGCTCTAGATTCCTGTAGTGAGACCTATAGAGATCTTAGTTATGCTCTATACGTTAGCCTGCCTGATTTTGCAGAAGTAAAACAGTGAAAAGGATAGGTCCCCATTACCTGCCAGGGCTTGCGGTGTGTCGAAGACCAGCTCATTTGGCGCAATCCGAACAATGTCGCCTTGTTATCGCGTGTTAGCTATGCTCAGTGCTTGATCCATTTGCAACACTGAAGCGCAGAATATATATTTAGAAATTCACGTACCGTACGTCTTAATAGCATCCTCAACAGCCCAAGGCCATCGTCCCGAGAGACTAGTCAATCTCAGTACGGTACACAACAAGATGCGTGTAAGTAGGAACTCGGGCGGGAGGGGAAGTGACCTACGAGTGATACGCATACCAAATGTCAGAGACGGCAGCGAGTCGTGGACCCGGGTATTTAGAAATAGGGTGGAAGTATATGCGACGGAATGATCGAACAGTCCAGGCAAAGAAAATCTAGTGCCACTTGAAAATTAGTATGGAGGAGTCGTCGCATCAGACCGGGGTATGGGCACACATGCATTTGCCAGGACGACAATCAGTAGCTGATGCATGGGGCCTTGGTTAGAGAACCAATCAAGTGCAGGTGGTGGCATTGTACAATACTGGTCTGATATAGGTTCGTGTTCGTCCTTGCAAAAGAGTAGTGTAGTGAAAACCAGCATTCGTCTGTGGTGAGAAAGAAGGGAAGAAGGCGGGGGCAAGGAAGATGTCTTTTCTAAGCCAAAGCTGGCTGGAAGCCTGGAATACGAGAGGGGCTCAGATGAAGGGTCTAGGGTATGCCAACCAACACGGTGATGTGGGTCCTGTTCTCATTTGTTCACAACCAACACCAACAACCCTCGCTAGGGATCTACCCACTATTCGGATTACAATCACTGTATCTCGTAGTCCAGTCAAGAGGGGAAGCAAGAACGAGTGTATATGCCCTATCTATCTAAGTCGCCAGTGCTCATTCCAGGTCAGTGTCGTCTCTACAAAAGGAAGAGAATCACACCATCCTGCCATGGTTTGCCTCATCTCCGTATGTGCTTTCGTCACTACCCCTTCTGGGCCATACTGCTTCGAATTCTCTGTTCATCCTGATCCCAGCGGTCTCCATGCGCTCTGTCTGTGTGCCCTGATGACTTATGACATATGAGCTGTGATCCATCGGGGTCGAGTCAAGAATGCCAGTATCATTTTCCTAATGAATGGTAACTATGGCGGTTTCCGTTCGTCTCTTGCTGCTTCGAAAATCTCCTGAAGGCTGCATACTTGGCTATATTTGAAGAAAGCCGTCTCCAGGAGTCTGCGTCAGGAATAGTCGTGTTCAACACGGGAAGGCAAGAATAAAGCAGTGACGCAAATATCCGAACATAGGTCCAAAGGGCAACCATGCTGAATGCATCTATAAGAGGCTCTAGATTAATACTGGGTCTTATAAAAAGGGGGGTCCGACATTCTTGATAACGTACATAAGTACATTTTGTAAAATTGAGAAAAGGTATCGTGCCATTATGTGAATCAACCATGCATTTGTCGTAATCTTGGTGGATATCGAGCCAATATTGGTGATGGTAGGGTGGTACCCCTCTACGCGCCTCTTCCGGCACCCCCTCAAGCCATGCCGCGGTATCAACATGCGCCATGGGTAGATCCGCCTAGCAAGCGGGAAGCCCATTACCCAGGCTGCCCTGGCTTACGTAGTAGACTCGTTTCCCTACAACATACATACGTTTCTAGCTTCGCCTAAGCTCCGCCAGCTTCTCCAATCGCAACAGGCGCCCAACGGAGAGGCTAATAAGAAGAAATCACAGCGAGCGGAGCTGAAGGAAAGAGATCAGGAGCGTGTGGTACTATAGTTCCCCACGGTAGTAATGAATCTGGAGGTAAAGTCAGCTCTCCCTAAAGAGGGTGTCGAGTAGTTAGCTGTCCGTATTACTTCTAAACAGATCAAGGACGGTAAGTTTAACTTGGACGTACTCGTACGGGACGTGGAAGGAGAGTTAGTAACCTTAAGCCATCATATTGCCATAATCGTAAGCGTGGAAAGAAACACGAAGAAAAGGGGCTTGTCTTCGAAAGCATCGTTGTGATCTCGAGGGGCATGCAATATAGCGGACAGGGACTGGAGGGCTGTCCAAAGGAATGCATGACAGTAACCCACCAAGCGACAAATCCAATTTCATTATACTGTTGCGGAACGACTGGGCGGGGACAGCGCCGCGCATACCAGGAATAATGGCGTCGATGAAGGCCGGCTACACGAGCAATTGAATGCTACCGTGGCGTGCTTAGGACGACGCCACCTAATGCAACTTGCTGGCCGAATCCCGCCCATTGGTAGATGTGTCTGACTTCTAATTTTAAATTCATTCATGTTGCATTCGCCTCTGTCCAATCACATTGGTCATGTGCTAATATCTAATCCATTTTAAAAGATTGGCTTACGGCCTCCTCTACTTGATCGTGTGCATGAGTTTCCTCCAACTTCCACTCCTCAACTCACCACGTACACTCATGCCGTAGCGGAAATGGAACTACTGACGCGTTTGTTCCGGAGGTCACCTGGCCATGCCCAGTCTCCCAGTATTGAGGCAAAGGGACGGGCGGAAGACTTAAAACAAAAGCGGACACGACCTCCTAGAATTAAAGCGGAGGAACGGGCGGAAGGCTTAAGACACAAACAGGCACAGACCCCTACAAGTGAAGCAGAGGGACGGGCGGAAGACTTAAAACAAAAGCGGACACGACCTCCTAGAATTAAAGCGGAGGAACGGGCGGAAGGCTTAAGACACAAACAGGCACAGACCCCTACAAGTGAAGCAGAGGGACGGGCGGAAGACTTAAAACAAAAGCGGACACGACCTCCTAGAATTAAAGCGGAGGAACGGGCGGAAAGCTTAAGACACAAACAGGCACGGCCCCCTATAAGTAAAGGACGGGCGGAAGACTTAAGACAAAAGCGGATACGGCTTCCCAGAATTAAAGCGGAGGAACGGGCGGAAGGCTTAAGACATAAACAGGCACAGACCCCTACAAGTGAAGCAGAGGGACGGGCGGAAGACTCAAGACAAAAGCGGACACGACCTCCTAGACATGAAGCAAAGAGACAGCTAGAACACAAGGCACAGTTCTTCCGCTACTCACGGCTTGCCAACCCGAACAGCATTCGGCTCATTACTATTGAGTCCGCGATTTCTGAATCCGAACCATTGGTTTGCACCATCTCCCATGTGGAATTCCGCCAGAAGCCACCATATGAAGCTATATCCTATCTGTGGGGAGAAACTCTTCATTCCCATCGAATTATCCTAAATGGCAGGCCATTATACGTCAGAAAAAACCTAGCCGACGCCCTTTACTACCTACGAAGGAATGGGCAGAAGAAAGCCCTCTGGGCCGATGCTATCTGCATTAACCAGGACAATACCCCGGAGCGAAACGCGCAGGTTCAGATCACGTCACACATCTACATGCGAGCCAATACTGTCATCATGTGGTTATGAGACAAGATTGCATCTCGAGACCTGGTGCCGTACATACCCATGATTCGGAAGAGGGGTATGCAACTGGAGCTGACAAAGACCCCTCCTGGCGCGTGGGATCGCGAAACACTGTAAGTCATTTTGAAAAGTATTACTTCCGTCAACCAACCAATGTGATATCTCAAACAAAGAACAACAGTGATGCTGCTAAGGGAAAATATCACCCCTGAGGTTACTTAGTTAGCGGATTTAGTATGTAATGACGATTATTGGGGAAGGTTATGGATAATCCAAGAGATTGCAAAAGTGAACGACGTTCACATATGCTGCTCTAAACGGATGTAATGGGACAATTTAATTTGTTTCATGGCCAGCGAATATACTGATTCTCTTACTGGGCCTCTTCGTCTGGATAAAATTCGAAGGAAGATAAGAAACGGCTCTTGTACTTTATTGTCTCTTCTATTGGATCATCAAACGGCCTCATGTAAAGACCCAAGAGACAGAATTTAAGGTCTTAAGGGCCTCGCATACGACGCTATGGACTTCCCTACGGATTATGAGAAACCACTCAAAGAAGTGTGGGGGTGTGATGCTATTCTTTCACCAAAGGAAATCGTTATCGGGACACGAACATATTTCTACTGGGGCTCAAATTAAGTTCCTGCTGATGTGCAACACAACCGCTCACTTACGACCAGCACTGGTACCCCACGATCAAGACCTGCCATCATTCTTTATAGCCAAAAAGCACTGGTCAGCCTCCCCGAATATTTTGCGAAGCAGAGGACATGTTTACTGGACAGTCTCCTACGTCGGGACCTCACTCTCCACTCTCGAAGCCGATCCGAAGGCTGCAGAAGTGTGGTATGCGCAAGTTCGCGAAAGCTTCCCCGTCGATGCCGAGGCAGCTTTCGTCGAAAGTCACAAGCTTCTATACGCGCTACTGAACTCGGATCACGCTCGTAAATTCCTCAAGAATGATTCCGGCAGCTCATGGGATGATGAGACGCGCAAACCACTCTGGCTACCTAGTTCAACTCTTAGAAAGGCGAGCTCATTCGACGTGGATCCCTCAGTTGACGATAGCCCGTGACTTATCCATTTGCGGTCTACAAGCCAGAGAAGTCCCTGGAGGATGGGGATTGCGTCCAGTCGCGTCCGAGTAGGCGACTTACTAGTGTGGGTGCTGGAGTTTCGCCCGGCGATTATTGTGCGACCCTCTACTCGCGTCGAATATCCGGAACGCGGTATCACCGAAATAAGCACGTTATGTGTGCATGGCTTCGTCTGGGTGACAGAAGATGTCGTGAGGGCAGAAATGGACGACAATAAACGGCTGAAGAACAAGGGAGAACAAAGCAGTATTATACTAAACTTGAGTGCCAGTACGTTAGTGGAGCTGTTTATTCATGATAATACGATACAACGCCGTTAGAACCGGTCAATTAATAATAACAGTCACCCTGTCTTCGTGCTCTTTACCCTTCTGGGCGTTGTTGCCATTGTATTATCTAGCATCTTAACGAGCTTACAATCCCTTAGAGGGCATCAGTACATGCTAGGATCGTGTCAAGCTGGCGCGGGCCGATAGTACATGGAGCGTTAGAAGCTTAATACAACCCTTTCCTTGTAGATATTTTGATTTTATTAAATGGGATTTAAGACCAAATCGATTAAAAGAAGGAAATATACACTTATTACCGCAACGCCTAGACGGCCTGGGTCTAGGCGTTCCGGGACGACCGATCATCTGATCTGTACCTCCAGTCGGACTAGGATCTCTTGGGAGGCATAGGACTCACAGGTGAGTGACCAGCTAGAGCGTGGTAGCCTGGAATGCGTAGTCTTGGCTCATTCTTATAAGCCGGCTGGGTGGACACCAGGAGGGGGATTACTCGAACTTGCCAATTAGGCAAAGGACAAGTTGAGCGGCTACGACTATCTAATCAGACCAAGACTCATGAAGTGGGACTATGTACTCAGTACGCAGGCGCAACCACCATCCATTTTTCTACCTCGCTGTTAGGCCATCATAAATTGGTATCCCACGCTTGCCAAATTTGGGCCCTAGAACAGCTCTTTCTCTTTTTAAGCTACAATCGAGAACACGCTGTCCCATGTTCCAACTTCAGCCCCTGAGTTGAAGCACTAGATGGGGAAAAGGAGGTGAAATAATGCCGTATGCGAAACGGAAACGCTATCTAGGCTGTTTTGTAAGAGTATGGTGACCCTATATAACGAACAGATATTTTGGTTCTATTCAACAATGGTAAATACCGCCTCTCCTGGATCCTTTACAACCATCGTTAGGCCAGCCTCAGGCTCGCCAAATATCCAGCCCTCTGACCGCATTTCTGCTACTACCGGTCTCTGCTCGTCCTCAACGGCGCTTCGAGGACTGAGTTTGTTCACGTTATGCAAATCCACCAAGTCCCTCAGCCTGTGCGCCACGTCTTCTGTTTCATCTATACCCGGCGCTCGTACTAGAGGAAGGTCGTTGGGTAAAGTCCACCGTGCCACCTTTTTATCCTTCTTCTCGCCCGACCCTCCGCCATCCTCAAGACTGCCAAATGACCAACAGCTGGTTTTCAGGTAGCTTGGCGTGATCCTGTATGTGTCGCCAGGTCGCAAGAGCCGCAGTAACTTATCCGGTAAAGGTTCGTCCGTATCCCCCATTTTTCGGAGAAGCCTCGCAGGGCTTAGCTCAAACACCACGTCGACGTGACCTTTTCCTACTGGCGGGACGGTCACGAAGAAAAACCCCGGCTCTTCCTCGCCGCGTTTCAAGACGTCCGGGTTGCCCGATACCCGCGTGGTGGTCACGCGCTTGGTGGGCCGCAGCTTCAGCTCGGGGGCGGGGCACTGCGCGTCGGGCACGGTGATCCAGGGCGACTTCATGGCGAGGCGGAAGAAGGCATCCTTGGATGGCGTGGTGTCCAGGCACGAGTACTTGGTCAAGATCGTGACGGCGCGCTCGGGGAACGGAGACGCCGCCTGCTCGACGGCGACGACGAGCTTGGGCGGCGGCGAAGGGTACGGGTCGCGCCCGGAAATGCTGTGTGGTGGAGACGTGCTGAGGCTCAGAGATAGTTGTACCTTTCTCCCCTCTTGCGTCTGCTGGTCGTGATGGGAGGCCATATTCGTTCGTCGCTTTGAACCAAGGCCAGAAATGCGCAGTAGATGGGCGCTCAATAGTTTTGATCGCTCAGTCCAGTTAACAGCAACGTTCTCGGATCGAAGGGGTCCCGACAAGGTAAATGTGAATATGAGGAAGGTCGTTTGATGGCGAACTAGTGCTTGGTGGACAATGTTGATGTAGGTGTTGAAGAATGAGGGGGGTTCGGGTTCCTGTAGATAAGCGTCGTGTTGTTGGTTCTTCCGTCCAGGCATTATTAGTCAGCTGCGTCACTATGGACTGATTCTCCATCGAGATCGCCTTTGTCGGGCCAGCCTGACATGAGTCGGGAAAAGATATATTACACGGGAAGAGCATTTGTTTCTCTAGATAGAAATGCGCTGTGTTCACCCCATTTCTGACCGTAGATCTAGTTATGGACATGTTGTTCTATCCCCATGAACCAGGATCCCACGTTTGCCATATCCAAGTCCCAGAATAGCGCTTTCCCTGTTGAACGTGTAAAATCGAAGCCAAACGTCGGGTCGCTGTGTGTCAACGCGCCAGTCCATCCCGATCTTTCTATGACTATGATTCCATTTCCTCTGGCCAACAGCGCGCGCAGCGAATTTCGTACCGAGAACTCGTGAATTTTCTCCAGTTGACTGTGAGTTTGATAGTTAGTGAGAATTTCCACATCATGAGGTTGCCAAGAAGGATAGGACATACCAAAGGCGGCTATCTGAATCACTCAGTAATCACTGGTGCTCGGCTTCTAAGCCTTGGCACGCATATGAATGGCCCAACCAGCACCAGCAAAAGAGCCCTCCATCTCATGCCAGGTCTTCTCCATCTCGACGTCGTCAGGACTGGAGCATTCGGTCCGGCTGGCGATGTGCAAAGACGCCAGGTCAACAATAACGGCATTCATCAAGTTCAGCTCAGGGACACATGCAAACACGTCCTGGCCGTCGTATGTAATGAAATGTTTGTTGCCTCGCTTGTTCAGATTGTAGAGTCCGGTGAGCTTCCCGCCCTCTACGACGCGACCGATCTCCGAAGAGCGCAGCTCGGCGATGCCAGCATAGTCGGCTCGCTCTTTGGCGGCTTTGAACTTGCGGGGCCAGTCGTACCGATTCGGGAGCTTGACCGAGGCGGGTTTGCCGCTGTCTTTGCGTTCCTGCTTGGTCGCAGTGGGTGGCGCGCTGTAGTCCCCCGGACCAGGGACAAGAAGAGGCGGGCTAGCATCGAGGTCCTCTTGCTTGAACATGCTGGCAATCTGGCGGTGGTAAGGGTGGCTGTCGTCACCTAGGTCGTACATGGGAGGACCCGCAACAAGAAGGAGAGGCGGGTTGGCGGCCCGCTCCTCTTGCTTCAGAGGGCGAAGGGAGGATTTTCGGCCAGGCATGTTTACTGAGCGCGCGGTGAGACAATCAAGATCTCCGAAGTGGGTGGGTAGGATTAGCCAGAAGATTGCGTTTGATCTCTGAGATGGATGCGGTGATGGAGTGCTTGTTTGATTGCTCCAAAGCGGCAGAGTTGAAGGACGTAGCTGCAAAGGCAATGAAAAGTCGCGAGGGAGAGGGAAAGAGGTACTCTCTTAATCGTCAGGAGGATTGATTGATGAGTGGGTTGTGTTCGATTGCTGTTGAGCAGTGGTGGGGGTTGCAGCTGCAACAGCGGTGAAAGATCGCGATGGGGAGGGAAAGAAGTGCTCTAGTAATCGTCAAGAGGCTTGAATGGGGGGTGATGGGTTCTTCTTGCTGAAGAGAAGCGATGTGCAATGCAGCGGTGAGAGTAGCGAAGTGTCGCGATGAAGAGCGAAAGAGCGTCTCTCGTGGTCGTCAAGAGGGTTGTTGCGATGGGTGAAGTAGGTTGCTCTGTTGCGATAGAGCAGTGGTAGTAAACAGTGTTGAGTGTGATGCTAAAATACAATCTTGAAGATACGCTTCGATCTCAGGCCACGCATTGAATGCTTAAAGATTCGATGAATCCCCACTCTGATGTGTTCTACGGCAACTAAGGCAAAAGTTAAAGTATGCAGAAACGATCACATATATATCATACAATAGGAACGACGGTGTCATGTGCCCAGATGAAGCTCAGTTTATTCAAGCAAACTACTTCTCTAGTGATTCAGTCCTATGATTGAGTGCATAGGTATCCATGAAAGCAAGCAACTGCTGCTTTTCCATGACCAATTCATATCCAGTAGATAGCGATGCCGAACCCTAGGAGCAGTAGGTGCATGCTACCCATCAGTCAATCCAAGCCTTCCTGATCCGCCTAATCAAACAGCAAGCCCTCATATCGAGGAACCGTAACATTCTTGACTCAACTATGATCCACCGGTTAGTGGCGATCTGAGCATTGCTAGGTTGATGAGAGGATGAGACTTACCAGTGTGAATCAATACCATCAAGAGCGTTCAGGGAGTGGTTGGTGTGTGTGTTTGTGCGTTTGTTGTTTTAGATTCTGGGTTTCTTGGTGTTTGAGCCGATCTTCGGGTAAACATGAATTGCCCAGTCGCCATCCTTCATATGCTTCCACTCAGTCTCTAGCTCAACCTCATCAGGGTGTGAACAGTTGGTCTCGAAGCCAATATGAAGAACAGCCAGCTCGACAATCAGCGTGTCTCGCATATGGATCTCGGGCACACGGGCCAGGACTTCATTGCCATCAATGGCGAAGAAGGAGTCGGGACCATCCTCATCCACGCTGTACAGGCTCGTGATGCGACGGCCCTGCATCACTCGGCCCACCTCCGACCTGTGTATCTCTTCAACTCCGGCCGCATTGGCGCGGGTTCGGGCGGCTCTCAGGTTTCCAGCCCAGTCGTACCGATGGGCGCGCTTTGCCGAGGCCTTTAGCGTGACAGGGGTGGATGGCCAGGCACTTGCGACAAGGTAAGCTGGCTCCTCAGTCTCAGCCCGCTCCTTGTGCGTCAAAGGGCAAAGGTATGACTTTTGATCCGACATTGTGGATGAGGCGGGTGAGTTGTCGTACTTGTACTCTGGCTTGAGAGTGGTGGATGGGTAGGCACTTGCGACAAGGAAAGCTGATTTGTCGTTCTCAGCCCGCTCCTTCTGCGTCGAAGGGCGAACGGATGACTTTCGTCCAGACATTGTGAATGAGTGATGAGATGATGGAGATCTCTTGATCTACAAGAGGGTGTTGATTGATGAAGTATGTGCCGTTGCTAAGTGGCGATGAGAGGATGAGACTGCAATCGCAGGGAGCTTGTTTGCGATTGAGAATGAAAATGAGACTGATGAAGTGTGCTTTGTTGCTATATAGCAATGGTGTAGGGTGGAAATGCAATAGCAGGGAGGATGTTTGCGATTGCGAAAAATGTGATGAAGAGAAGAAGGAAGGAAAGAATTGAAGGTTGGGAGGGAAGAGGTCCTTAAGTACCCAGAGGCTGGTCACAATCAATAACTTACTGATCTGATTGCTCTGGGAGATGCTGAAATCGAGAATGAATTCGCACCTGAAAATGATTGTTCGGGGGTTTATTTTGTTAACTTGCAGTCGCTACGGGGGTTGATCGGATGTGGGGCGCTGCTCGGAGCACCGATTCGGGCACTGAATTCGGCATTAAGCGGGGCACTGACCGGGGCGTAGAGGAAAATGTTCAGATCACACCGGCCGTTCTCTTTCCTGATTGGTTCGTAAATGGGACGTTTACTGATCTGGCTACGGCACTAGTACCTTTTTGGACTGATCTGGTATTTCTACGAGGAGTGAACGCGAACTGGCAAGTGGGCAGTGATTGTTCTGCGATTAGAATCAGTAACCAAGCAGCCTTCCTAGGGCTCGACACTGCCTATTGCATTCAATTACAAGCTAAAGCTCCAGATTACAGTGGGCCTCACGATCACTAATAGTCTACGCACTTAGCCATGGTGACTATCGGGGACATTGGTCGTCACATGCCCTGCCAGCTGGCGTAGTCCGGTGTTCCGAGTTGCAGAAGGCGACGGAGCCTCTGTATATGGCGAGTGTAACTTCCCTCACCGTCTGACGTTTCTCAATGTGCATTCTTCATGATCAGCGTATCCCTGTGGAAAGTTCCGAGGGCAACCGCAAGATATCCGTGTCTAATGCATCTAAAGTATTTAGTAATTGTTCTAGCATTGGTCAATGTGACCGTTAAGTTAAACGGCATAGCCTTCATTACCTCAGCCAGCGAGTTCGTCAGCGCCGGCAGCCTAGTTTTCTTCTCCGCCCACTACTGATACCAAGCTTGATTGGAAGGGCTAACTTCCCCGACAACCGTAACCAACGGTCCGCCTTGTCGATTTAATCATGAACCAGCCACCCAAGATAAAGTAAACAATATTCAGAAACACAAATAAATACAGGTTCTCTCGAGACATTAGAACGACACACATAGACTGACAACAACAAAACCGACAGCCATGGCAAACTTCCACATCGGACGCTACCTGTTCGCAACCCTTCCGGCCGAACTCCTGGTCTACATTCTATTAGACCTACCAGAACTCACATCTCTGGACAGCGTCCTGCATGCGTCGCCAACGGTCTGTCGCTTCTTCGAAAGCCATGCCGTCCAGATAACAGAAACCATATTGGCTCGCAACTACAAAATCGTTGAAACCTACAGTAAACGGCCGTACGGACAACCACCGCAGATCCTGCGTAGACCCCAAGTCATCGAATCCGGTATCACATGCGCCGCCATCCGGATCATGTTCTACTTCATGGCTGCCGTCCGCTCCTCGCGCCTTCCGGTCCACGGCTTGGCTGAGCTTCGAGAAAAGGTCTTGGACCCTTTCTGGTGGAAACAGACCACCCGACGCGGCGTCGCAACACCTGGTTACTTTATGCATCAGAATCTGCCCCAAGACACGCCCCCGCAAGTGGTGCGCAGCCTGGTAGCGACATGCAGGAGGCTCAACTGTCTAACGTTGGACTGTTTGAAGGTTTATCTGGCCCGGTTCGATGCCACCCGCCCGGCCCACCCGACCATGACCCGAAAAGCCTTCGGACTGCGGGCAAAGGGAAAGAAAGGGTACATCCCAGATCGACTCCCTTTCGGCGGGAGCACACCCGTTCAAGTACGACGCACCGGCCCGCCTTCCTGGTCCGAAGAGCAGCGCGTGGCCAGGGCCTTCTGGCGCATCCAGCTCCTGTCCGACCTCCAGCGAGCGGCGGCGAACTCACTCTTGGCGGACCTGGACGCATTGCGCAACTACGACGACGCGCAGCTCTTGGACCTCTACAGGCCTCGCCCCGACCCCAACCGCCCCTTCCCCCCTGGCACCGCCCCGAGACCCAGCTCGAGTGCCACGAAATGCGCTCCGTCGTCGACTACTTATGCGCCACCCACGAGCAGCACTGGCCGGACCGGGCGGCGCTGCAGCCGGCGCACTACCAGGCCCTGTCGGACCAGCGTCAGGCGTGGCCGCCGCCCCCGCAGGAGCCCGGGGCCGACAAGAAGCTGGCGGCCAACGCCGTGGCCTGCGGCCTGTGGGGCTGGGTCGACATGCTCCTGAGCTGGCGGGTCGTCGAGGGGGGCGGCCGCCCGGACGGCGGCAAGTGCTGGGAGAACCTCGCGTTCGCGCACTTCCGGCGCCTCAGCTTCGCACTCTGGGACGACGAGCGCATGACCGGCCGCCGGCTGCTTGGGAATCCCATGAACGGATTCCTCACCCCCTACTGCCGCTACAAGTACGCGTTCGCTTGGAAGAGCATGTGTGCCTCGGCCGGCGGCGAGGACGCGTACGCGCCGTGGGGAGAATGCAGCTTGTCTCGGTACCATTGAGTGATATACATACTGCAAGGCTTGGCTGGGTTGAACGGTCACTTGAGAGAAACCGATTTTGGAGGAAATGGACGCTGAATGATTGGATGGTGTTGAGAATTGTAATATGGGCAACTGTTTTGACTACGGCCACTTGGAGGCCATCTCCATATGCATATGAAGATCCTAGGTAGAAGAGACTACTATAAGCAAGAACAAGGGTAGCTAAAAGTCATGAAGAAACAATAAGAGCAAAATATTTACAGCACGGGGAATACTCAAGTTTTTCCTGGCTACATAACTAACCTTGCCCCCGAGGCTGATGTACCGTTATGGACGGGTCTCTGTTTATAGTTGATCTATTTTAGGCATATTGTTCGTTATAAGTCTTTATCTTTGCTTTATTATTGGATTGTAGGGAAAAGGAACATATTCGAAGGTGTATGGAAATACTACTGCCACCAAAGCTGGTATGATTCGGCCACATGGTGCATCATACATAACTCTAAGCCGTTCAACGACAGTCAAGAGGACATGCAACCATGGTTCGGGTTTGTAAATCGATACTCTTGCAGCGTATAATCTTGGAAGACCATGGAATACGGCACTTGTCAGCATGCTCCAACATATGAGTGGCAAACCAGCACGACACTTCGCTCGGGTCGCATACGGATGGCTTATGTCGGAGGGCGGGTGCTACGACTCTGAATCATTCAGCTTTGGGAAGGCGCGGAGAATCAGTCGGCAAAAGGGACATGAGGTGATCAATGTTGGGGAATGGGCGATTCCTTTGGATGACGGATATCCACTATCTGAGGTGCGTTTCATCAACATGGAAGATGAGCTTGATTCCCAGTATACCGACAGCAAAGGCAAATATAGTTCACAGTAGACATAAGAGTATGATGACTTTATATGCGGCAAGATGATGGGAAACAGCGTCTATCGATCGGTGCGCGCGCGCAGCTCTTGAGGAACGAGAGGGCATACTGGCTAGGAAGGGCAATCCATGCACATCACGACATCACAAACTGTGGTAGACGTAGTACGTGTTATGCGCAATAGGCATTTGGCCGAGACTAGACCCTTGACTAGGAAGTTTATTTTATATGCTCCCTTCGTCCTCAATAGTGACCATAACGAAACATTTGGCCCTTGCTTTGCAGCTTGTAATTCATGGAAGGGAGAGAGCATCAGAGCCTTGCAGGCTCGTCGACTCCCCTGATGACCATAGCAGCCAATGAGGAGCTTTCGTCCTAACCAACCAGATATCGCATGTCCCGAGAAACTCTAGCCAGTCAAATCCAAAGCCCCCGAAGGGAAGAGGAACCGTAAAATACGGAATCAGGGGAACTACGAGCTCGACAACAATACGGCCTATCGATGCGATCATCGAGCTGCCTGTTTGAGGATACGATACGGAAAGATTGTTAAGACTTGCCGATGCTGGAGAGGGACTAGTATCCGAGACAGCCAGCTGACCAGAGGCCAATGAGGCACGTACATATATGTATGCATGGTCAGACTTGACACGTAGGACGAGTTGATAGACCTGCGCCGCGCTGCACTGTATCTCGGCCACCCTCTATACTTACACGTATGTTTCCCTTTGCGTGCGTCAAGACCGCAATGCAAGTTGCAGAAGTGGATGCCCAAACAGAGTTGCAGTCGAAACATAGATATATGGGGACAGGTAGTAGTTGGAGGGTGGTGGCCCTTCATCAATCAGATGCTCGTTTGATGATGCAGATAACAGCCGGGCCCGACCATGCATGGAAACGATACTACACGCATACAAGATCCTAGTCGCCTGCGGGGACCGCGGGGGGTCAAGAAAGATAGAGAAAAGGTGGGCGCCGGCACGACTCTCATTCGGTGGACGGCGCCGAATAAGAGTGGCCGCACACTCACTCCTCCCGTATTGGCCCGGGTCGAGAGCGGGATCCCCCGTTTAACCGGCATGCAGAATGAATAGGAAGACGTCCAGGGCATGCACCCTCTTCTCCGCTATACGTGGACCAGCTCCTGGAGCAGTCAAAGCCGAGTGGATGAGCAGAATATCCCAATCGACCAATATAGGGATCATTGATATTACATGATACCCTCATCAATGGCGTTTGTGGTCGCACCAAGCTGCGTCAAGTCTCATCCATTCCAGCCGTCCCGTATCGTGTATCTGACTGCATGCCGCTTCCCCCCGTGTCCTCCCAGTCTTCCCGTCGGTCTTACACTCATAAACGCGGCTGATGCTGCGAAAGCGGTTGCATCATCGTAGAAGAGGGAGGGAAGAAGGAAAAAAGCATTACGGGTCATTGGCGGGATCGGCCGCTGAAACCGGACGACCGACTTGTTCGCTAATGCACAACTAGCGCTATGTCGATAGCGCAATCCTGCGGGATTCGCGAGAAGTCTCTAAGAGGCACGAAGTCGTTGTTGTAGCAATTGACAATCGAGGCTTGGAACTCTTCCCCGTCTCTTGGCCGAGCGTATGTTGATGAGTTCTGTGCTCATTAGCTCGTGGCCGACGTGGCTGTTGCTGTGGCAGACTTCACACAGACCAGACCAGAACAGAAATATTCTATTTCTGGCTCCGGGATCTGGGGCAGATGATCTTCTTCGAATAATCCCGAGTGCCCACTTACAGTGTACCATTACGCATGTTGCGATTGGATACGAAGCATTACAACCTAGACGTAATGAATCGTATCTCCGGCAGTGCTATGTCTCTCCGTGTTGGTCCAAGTGGAACGATGAGTGTTGCCGGTTTTGTTCAGTCCAGCTGGGCTTCAATGTTCTTTCTTCGCTCAGTACTCCGTACCGTCGCGCAGTAGCTTCTGCCGGAGCAGCAGATGCTGCGGACATTAATTCCAATTAGCACGGGCGCCGGGCGCCCCAGGCTGCGCTAAAACATGCAGCTAGAAAGGAGCACCCCGGATGTTTCTTTTGACAGTTCAGCAGAAGAAATGGACTTCGCTCGGGGGATTTGTTAGTATCTTAGGTACATGTTTCCAGGAAGGCCCTCATGCAAGCACTTTGGCAAAAATGGAGGCCGCGCGATTAGCGATCGGAGAGGGGCGATCCACGTCTCGAGATTGAAGATGCGTGTCTGATTTGATTAATTGCCAGGCAAGAGCAGAAAAAAAGAACAGCACATAATCAGTCAGCGACGGCATGTCTTTCAGGGTTTGGATCCCAGCATCAGAGTAGCCCAGAAGCGGGTTCCGATGCACCTGCTATCAAGCGTGGCTGCGTGGTACGGTGAATGTACGTTACTTGAAAGAAAGGAAATGGGCTATCTACTTTCTGGAGGCCGGGTTGTTACCTAACCTCGCGTCGATATCTTCATTTGGACGTTTGGTTGCATCCAATTGAAAACGAAATCACGTCGCGCGTCCAGTCGCAGAATGGCGAGTCGCGCGACACGAGACAATGATGGGAGCAGGGTTTCGACGGTGACGATGAATATGGGGGGAGAGAGAGAGGGAGAGAGAGAAATCGCGGCCCCCCGCCTCTTTGGTTTCTTTTCCCGTCACACTTTCTCAAGGTTGAAGGAAGCACTCACTCCTAGACTTGTGGCCACTTCCCTGTTGGTCCCTGTTGGTTCAGGTTGTAACGGCCAATCATGACTTTTCCCAGCGTTGTGGAAGCTAAAGAGATTCAAAAGACCCCCAGTTTCCGGGTCCTGCCCGGCAAGCTACAGCTCTTTACGGCTAGGCGGCTCAAAATCGAACCCTGGCACCTTGCTTAAGCCCTGCAGCTCCCCTGTTCGTCACATAAGGATGTGGTAGTGTGGTAGCACTCACCCAGAGCTCTGCCGGTTTAGAGCACCGCTAAATGCTCGTCACAATCAATCACTTTTGGACGGCATCCGACTGGCAGACTGAAATCGTCACCGAACTCGTACCCATGATGATGATCGTGATGTTCAACGAAGCCGCAATTGTTGAAACATTAAGGTCCGTGTCAATAGTTGTTGTTTGTCCGGGCGAGAAGAAGGGAAGCCCTAGGCTGACTTGCCCCCTCCAAATGCGTTGCATTGAATCCTGGAAAGCTTCCGTTGCCAAGATGCTGTCAGTTCAGGCAGGCTTACCAAGCTGTATCAAACGTGCGATTGATTGACTTGGCAATCAATCATGGGCAAGTTCAACGTGAATATAGACAGACAAAATACAGACATAATAATTCAAATAAACAACAATTATGGTTCATCTCTTTGAATATTCCAATTGCATTAGACAACAGCTAGCTGCCCACTAATAAGAAACCGCCCGAACCCCACTAATTTCCAGTTCCTGTTCCTGATTCTGGAAGCGGCACAGGCTCACAGCGCAGCTCGGCGCACTAATAATCTCTTAGCACATGTGCGGTCTTTTGGTCTCTGGTGGTTGAATCGGGTCAATTGATCACTCTAAAAACAGCCCACAAAATGCAGCAGGGCGACGCAATCGTCACTTTATGTCAAACAAGGCAAGCAAAGATGGAGTCTTGATATGAAGAGACCCGCTCGTTTTCATCGGTGACTTCTCTTGATGCTTGACGTGCTGGGATAGGTCACCTAAACGATTTGCCAACTGCAGTGTGGTGGTAGTCCGAGATGGCTACTACTCCGGACAAGGTTCCTCGCCATGCAACCTGCTGCTGCAGGGGAGTTGATGCAGCAGCTTCAGCACACATTTTGGCTTGGCCATCTTCCATGTCAGCCTACAAGCCTGACCGGCTCCCAGTCCCCTCGACTTACGACGTCGCCCTCTCTCAATTACCCACTCTCTCAACCCAACCCACCTTAGCCTGAGACCTGAGCTTGAGCGGTTCTTCCTAGAGACCCTTCTACCGCTACCGTTACCGCTACTGCTACTTACTTACTACTACAATTTTGGAATGTAGGTAGACCTCATTGTCTACCACACAACACGATCCACCGCGTTGTCGCCCAGCACTCTCTTTTTTCTTACTGGTTGTTTTTGTTGACAGAAACTTCTTCCTGTTGCTTCATTCTCGTTATTATATCGTTATCGCCCCAGGTTTGGAATTGAGCGACCAAAATATCGACGGATTGTCTATTTCTTGGTGGACAATACTGATTGCGCAACATACCTGAGTGGCGTTCGTCTCTTCTCTCTTTTCTTCGGTACTCCCACATCGCGCAGGGAATCTCCTCCTACAGCTGGTTTCTCGACGCCATTCCAATTAGGTCTTGCATGTAACGAGCCAGTCGCGACCCTCCCGTCTTTGCGAGACATACGGTACACCGGAGAGTCATATCATCTTCAGCTCACTACTTTCAAACCAAACAGCTTGGCTGTCTTGCATTGTCTAACCTCTATCTACTCTCCTGCCCTCGACAAGCCTCCCTCAATCGAGAAGGCACCGCTGCCTGATCCAAGACAGCATCGGAACCTTGTTATCAATATTGAAGGTTGTAGCACGTGGTTTATTCCTGGACGTTAGGCATAAGCGACGAACGGTCTCACGATAATACTGCTCGCTAGTAGTCATCGCATCGAACTGCTGTCGCGAACCCCGTTCAACGCACAGCCATATCAGCCGTTGATATAGCTGCCCAAGCAACGTCTTTTTCGGAAAACCTTGAGTGGTAGTTCGCGCCACCACCAATCTATATTGAAAGGCTAACCCAACGGCGCATTCCCAGCCCCTAGCAACGTCTCACTCTTTGCTCTTTGTTGGCAAAGATTCTCCATTGCACAGGGTCTTTCGTCACTTCTCAGGTGGTTTTAAGCGATACCCTGACCAGTGTCTTTGGCCCTGCAGCTTGCCGAATCACTCCCCAGCCAATACCAGGTTTCCAGAGGTCCCGCTAGCGCCTCTTTTTAGCTCCCCGACGTGTTTGCTAGATGCAGGTGCCGCTCTAAGTCTGTCAAAGTACTTTTGTTGGTCTCATTGCCAAGTGGATGTTTGGGCATAGGTTATTGCCTGTTTGATTCATAATGGATGGGAGCACCTGTCCGAGGGAGCTGAGAGGCTCTCGTCATTCTTCACATCCCCGAGCCATTTCAAGTTCGAGCATCGCTACCAGCCATTCGTCGAACACGCAGGGTACCTCGAGGAGTACGAACACTACTGTATCCCAATCCTCTTCTTCTGGGCAGCCATTGCTCGCTCACCCGGTACACAAACATCACCATAGTCGCTGTGCGGGCAGTAGCGTCAGCTCGACAAACACCAGGCCGCCTTCGCGACTGACAAGAGAGATGAGCGATGACGCCCAACCGAATAGAACCCCAGCCATCTCCAGCTATCTACAGGAAAGGCTGCAGCAGGAGAGGCGGGATGGTGAAAGAAACAACCCTAGAACAAGCGGGGGTCGAAATACACCAACTGCTGGATTCCGGGATGACGATGTTAACAGCCCTTCGCCCTTGAGGAGGAGCACCACAGCCATGGGACGGCGGCCTCGATCTGCTAGCGGCGATGAGGCTGATAGCCAGAAGGGATATGGAGCGAAAGAAATAGGAAAGGTACGAGTTCCCAGCTCTTTGCCTCTTGGCTGGTGTCAGTTACTGGCGTGCACGACACTAACATCTATCTCTGCAGACATTATCGACTTTACACAAACAGAACTTCGACTTGAAGGTTGAGCTGTACCATCGACGGGAGCGGCAAACTGCGTTGGAGCAGAGGAATGCCACGTTGGAGAGGGATCAAGCTGAGCTGATAGAGCTTAACGAAAGCGTGTGGTCTGAACTAGAGAAGCGTGATGTAGCCCTCAAGGAGGCTATCGCCCTCATCATGGGCTTGGAAAACAGGGTAGGGGAGCTCCTACTGGAGCGAGAAATGGTACGGCAGGTAGAGGCAGACGGGACATACCGACACTCGCGCGACGACGAATCCGAGCTCGATGAACCAACAACCTCCACGCCAAAGGCTGATCGCTTCCCTGGCACGCTCTCCGTTGATAACGATAAGACCTTGGAACGGATGCCCAGCTTCATGTCTGAACGCAGCGCGCACACGGAAAATCTGCGAAACGTCATCCTTAACAACAAGAGCAGCATCTTCCACTTGCGCAAAGTATCGCAGTCCAGCGCTGACCCCAGCGAGCTTGCTCGAGTTACTAGCCCCAGCCTCAGCGTACTGAGCGAAAGCTCATTCATGAGTGTGTACGGCGGCAAGGATAAGTTCCCCGCCGGCGCACAACCACATCCGCTGGGCTTCTCCGATGATAAGGTTGACGACTTGCCCATGCCGGAAAAGCAGGCAAGCTGGGAATGTCAACAAGGCGGCAATGTATCGAGGACAGGTAATGGAGCTTTCAAGAGCAGTGCCGGCTTGTCCTCCCCACTGCAGTCGCTTGGCGCCTTGGTCGATATGCCATCTCCGCTTCAACAATTGGAGAGGTTGGAATCGAAATTAGCCTCGGGCGAGATCAGAAGACCATCCATCGCGAGCCGGGGTAGTAGCAGCAGCATCAAGATGTCGCCCGCCCGACATTCGGCAGCTGCGTCCCATATCAAGACAAAGCAAGAGAAGAGAGAGGCGCTTCGAAGAGTGATGACATCGACGCCGACTGATAAAGACTTGGCGGCGTCCCGAGCACTGCCTCCAACCCCCGATACGGTGTCAACCAATACTCTTCGTCGATACCACAACTCGAATGACACTCTATCGTATGACCATAGAAGTACACCACAGACTAGTCTCTTTGACGAGCGTTCCAAAGCCTCATCTGGTCAGTACTCGCTCGCATCGTCGATTGACGGTCAAGGGAATGCAAATTCGCAGACTTCTCAGTCCGCTTCAACTTCCGCTTTCACTAGCCGCAGGCAAGCGCCTTCGCAGCAGTTTAACACCAACCCTCTTACGAACTACAACCAATACGGTCATCTATTGCCGCCTCGGCCGCACTCGGCATGCGAAACCACTTCATCGCACGCCAGAGCGGATAGCTGGGTATCGGACTCGGACGACTCGGATGGCGGAGCAGATGCCTACTCTGATGACGACGACAGCAACTTCGACTACTGGATGCGCGAGGGTTCTAAGGCTGACAATGGAAATCTTCGTCTACCACCTCACCGGCGCGACACAGGAAAGCCCACGCCAGATCTGTTCAACTTCCCTGAGGCTGGATGGAAGGCAGAAGCTCTTTTCGGAGCCATGGAGAAGAGCGGGGTTCTCAGCTCGCCTGCTTCGGGATTGAAACGTGAATCTCATGATGCGCTGCCATCATCAGTGAGCCACTCCGACGAGAGAACATTTCAAGCACCGGCGCCCGACGAGCCGGAAGGTGGTATCACACCTCCCGATCGGAGGTCGAGCCTGTATGCACGCACAGGCAGTATGAGTATGAGCACCAATGTCATGTCCCCTTCAGCAGGGAAACTTAGAAAGAATCCTGTGCGGAGGAACGATAGCTTTGGTACAGGCGCGAGTCGAGTGAGAAGCAACAGCATTGACTCCTCGGTGCCAGCGCCCCGCCAGCCACACCCGCCGCAACAACAAGGTCAAACAGGCGCTTTACCCGCTGCGAAGCGCAACCAGTATCCGCCGATCGCGGGACAGCCGACGAGATCTAGAGGGTTTAGTGGACTCAATGGACTTTTCCGACGCGGCGCGGTCGACGACAACAATTCGCAGCAGCAAGTTGAGCCGCCGCGACACGCAAAGCCAGCAGGGAGAATGAGTGTGCCACCGCCTGCAGCGCAGCCATGGGCGCTCCGACCGCCCGATGTGTTGGAAGACGACCTCACGAGCGCAACCCCGCCGCCGATCCAACGGAAGCGAGCATCGCCTACGTCCATTCACACGTACGGCGACGCTTCTGGTGCTCCGGCTTTCCCGACACAGCTCCGAGAAGAGATGGAGGAATACGCTCGGGCTCCTACGACATCTGGCTCGGACAGTGTGCCGAATACTCCACAGAGTGCCAGCAGACGGTCGAAATGGCTGGGCTTGGGACGCATGGGAAGCAAGAAGAATGCATCTTGAGGAAGTGCAAGGGTTGATTTATTGCATCGGTACTTGCGATGTAGGAGATGACAGCCTTCGTAGATAAGGTGGTGGTAAATGATCCTCTGGACAACGGCGTGTTTTCCGGTTTACGAGTTTACAAGGTCTTGCGCAAGCATGGTCGGTCGCATCGAAGCGTGTTATCGCAGAGAACAAGCATTAACCTACTTTGTTTTTCTAATGACTTTGGGGGTACGACATTGGGCAAAATTTGGCGTTACGAAGGGTTATTGTTTTTTTTAGCTGGGTACTGCCAGGCAGGGTTTCTTAGGTCTTCAGGCCTTCTTGGTCGGGGTGTAAACCCCAAAGACTTGAAGCAAGATTGGCATCCAGTAAAAGAAGAGAAGAGAAGAGATTCGCTCTAGATTATGATTACAATCATTATAGGTGTACACACCTAGAAATAGAAATATCATTCAATACACAATCTTCGCATGTCGGATTATGTACTGAGGTGACTGGGGCACTGAACTGATGATGGCGCATTATGGCTATTCTTGGTTGACATACTGTGTGCTGTAAGTCTGGCCGCAAGCGATTAGCTGCTGCAGACACAAAGGAACAGCTAAGCGGCAGGCCTAGATGAAAGAACCCGAGGTCCAATCGGCTTGTTCGATGGGAATTCGATTGATTTGCTGAGTAACCTAAGGTTACAGGCTTCAAATTCAAGGGTCTTTAGAGTATTAGCCGGCAAGAGCCGTGAGCCAGGGCATCGCAATCTGAAATTCGTATTTCGTTGCTTGGGGCTGAGAAGTTGCCCCCGAATTTTCTTTCCCCCAGGTATCAGGTCGATCCCCCCCACGCTAACGCAGGGACCGATTTGGCCTCAGATCTTGTGACATCACCACTTGGATTCTCTGACAATCCAGCCTTTCCGCCCCTTGAGACGTTCAGTACTCATTTGGCTTATCTCAACTACCGTTATACATGATTTTCGCAAGAGTTGTTCGTTCATGTTTCGATTTGTTACATTGACTGCGAAACGACGATTTGTACCAGTTCTAAAACTCGGAAGATACACACAGACCACTATGGCTAGAGCTACAGCTTCTAGCACGGCAACGGCATCCGTGCCGCTGCGACGAAGCGGGAGGAACGCCAGCAGGGGCACAGCACACAAGGAAGAGGACGAGGACGTGAAAGTGAAGCCCGAGGAATTAGAGAGTCCAACGGGAGTCGCGAAGCGCATAGCACCAGCATCTGTCACTTCGGACCGTCGCGGGAACAAACGCGTCAAGAAAGAGGCAAAAGAGGAGGAGGATGAAGAGGATGCTTCCTCTTATGACGCGCCCCCGAGCAAGAGGAGGCGCGCGATCAAGACAGAGAGCCCCGGCACCAGTCCCAGCAAGCAGAAGACCAAGAAACCCTCATCGACGCCCAAGAAGTCGCACGAGGACAAGGCCGCAGAGCTGCAGGCCCGCAAGCTGAAGGCCTACACCCAATTCGCCAACGCGTCTCCCTTTCCGGATTTCGCGCACCCGACGCCCGAAGAGTGCAAGCTCGCGCACCGCATCCTGGCCTCGCTGCACGGCGAGAAGAAGCGGCCGACGGAGCCGCTCACCCAGGCGCCCCAGCACCGCGCGGGCTGCGGCGACGCGCCGTCGGTGCTCGACGCGTTAGTTAGGACGGTGCTGTCGCAGAACACGAGCGACGCCAACAGCACGCGCGCCAAGCTGAGCATGGACCGCGAGTACGGGGGGAGCGACCAGTGGGACGCCATCGTGGCGGGCGGGCAGGCTCGGCTCGAGAAGACGATCCAGAGCGGCGGGCTGGCGGCCAACAAGTCGCGGACGATTTTAAGAGTCTTGGAGGCGGCCCACGCGCGCTACGGCACGTACTCGCTCGACCACCTGTTCGACGCGTCGGACGAGGACGCCATGGCCGAGATGCTCGGGTTCCAGGGCGTGGGGCCCAAGACGGCGAGCTGCGTGCTGCTGTTCTGCCTGAAGCGCGAGAGCTTCGCGGTCGACACGCACGTGTACCGGCTGGCGGGCCTGCTGGGCTGGCTGCCGCCCCGGAAGAAGTGCAGCCGCGAGCAGGCGCAGGCGCACCTCGACGTGCGCGTGCCGGACGCGGACAAGTACGGGCTGCACGTGCTGCTGATCCGGCACGGCAAGGCGTGCGGCGAGTGCAAGGCCGGCGGGCGGGCGGTTGGGAAGTGCGAGCTGCGCCGGGCGTTTCGGGGCGCCAAGGTGGATGGGGAGGGCGGGGAGGAGCTCAAGATGGAGGAGATTGCGCGGGTCAAGGAGGAGGTGCCGGGGGTGGAGACGGAGCGGGATGCGGTGGCCAGTACGATTGAGATGATGTCTTGATTGATGGTCTCACTGGCGGTCGATGTATGATATGTTAGTACGGGATATGGGGTGGTGTTGGTATGGCATTGGCACACTGCTTGTCTTTCGGAAGATGATCTACATCGATATGTAACATATAGATTGTCGAAAGCAAGGAGCCGGAAATGAGTACATCTACTGGAGGATAGCAAATATAATGATGGATATCAACTGCCCAAGTATCTGTTAGCAAGATGAGAAGACTCCGATTCTGTGAGTGGGGGAGTGAGTGGCCGGCCCCTTTCATATCTGAGTCACCCCCCCCCCCCCCCCCCCCCTACATCTCTATATGCGCCGCGCCCCTTTTCATCAGCATCATCATCATCATCATTATCAATCTCCCTCGCTTTATCCGTCCAGCGTTCATCCCCTTGGATCAACCCCCACCTACTACCTAATACACGCTCTCCACCGGCACCGTAAAGTTGGCCGGCCCCGCGTACGCCTGCACCGTCCCCGTCGGCGACTGCTGGTTCGTCCAGACGATCTGGTCGGCGGGCACGTGGTGGGCCGCGTACAGGTTGTAGGGGGCCCCGTCGAACCAGTACTCGATGTTGCAAGTGGTGTTCGTCGTGCCCGAGTCGGCGGTGGCAGTAGAGAGAATGGTCCACGCCCACGTGTACCCGGCGTCGGCGCAGGGCGTCCGCGTCACATTGACCAGTTCCCCGTCGGACGCGGTGCGGGGCGTCGCGACGCACGAGGTCGTGATGGTGTTGGCGTTGGTGCTTAGGTCGAAGGAGTAGCTGGTGTGGCTTGGTTAGAAGAGGAAGTTGGAACGCAGGACGGAAGAAGGGGGGGAGGGATGTGCTCGTACCGGCTGGAGGATGAGTGCGGAACGACCTCGGCGTACAGGTTGACGATGGTAAAGTCGCTGGGGGCTTGAGTGGGTGCCGCTGAAGCCAACCGTAGAACGATTAACAGACCGAGAAGTCTCATCTTGGAAAGCTTTTTGACCTGTTTGCACGTCTTATCGTTGGCGATCTTTACTCGTACAGCGTCCGTATATGAAATTGGACTCTGATGATTTCAGTGTGATAGCACTCGACGTCTTCGGCACTTGAGCTAGAGAGCATTATTTATAATCAGGACCCCGAGGTTCGGACCTTGGGCTTGCTGTTCATCGACCGCATATTTTACCCGCCCCCGAGTCCGCATTCCATTCCACCAAAACGTCATGTTCAAAGGCAACCGGACTTATCTAGTAGTAATTCTGATTCTGTGTGCCTGTCTCAGTCTTCTAGAACCCCAATATACCACGTGAGGTTTGACGAACGTCGCGCAAGATCTTGTCCTGTGGTACGCTTCACCCACGGTTCGAACCCAAAGGGTGGACATGGTTACCTCTGGGGTACCCGCGTGACCACTGACTATGAGGCGGTCAACAAGGGGATGGGAAGTCTGAGCCGAGGACCCCGAGAAAACGCAAATGGTGAGTGGAAAGATTAACCGGAAGAGCTTATCATCACGTCATGGTCGGTTGTTGTGTGTCGTGATACGGAGATCTAGGGCATTGCCTGATGGAGGGAAGAAGTTTCGGGCAGAGCGAACCGGTCGCCTTTCTGCCTTGCTCTGTCCAGAGGCAAAGGGGTCGCGTCCCTGGATGATGACATGACCTCCAAGGGCGTCACAATATTCCTTACCAGGGCAATGGGGTCAGCATATTTGATTCCACTCACTATATGTTTGTGGTAGTTGGCACATCTTGAGGGATGCATTGCAAATCGTGCTCAGCTACTATGTTGGGAGGGGGCTTAGGTGTTTACCTAGTTGAAAGACCAAATAAAATTGCATGGGAAGTAAATCAGTCACTATTCTGCGAAGCGTTCATCGGATACGGAGACATGCCCATAAGCCATACAACTCAACTTCCCAACCACGAGGTGATAACACCATTCATACCTAGTTCTCCACCATGAAAGTGACAAGGGTTCGCACTGAAGCATCTCGGCGCAGGGGAAGGTCCTAATTCTGAGCAAATATAGTATTAACAATACAATTCGAGAAAGGCCACCTCAAAGTCTAAACTTGCCGTAACGAACGGTACTGTAGATCATCTACGTCAATAGGCTTGGCTTTTGCTGTCGCCCAAGCTTTGGTACGGAGTGCTCTATGTTCGTATGCTTCTACTGTTAGAAAATCTACATCTTCGGTTAATATCAATCCCCACGTCTTGATACCCAGCTCTGATTGGTGATACTGACCAGGTAGACATCACATGTGCAATACTCTGGGCATTCTTTCCCATGTTGGCTACCTCCTGTGACCAACTGCATAAACCCAACGGAACACACACAGTATTCCCGCGGGGTTCGACCGTCCCCCTGACGTGATATCATCATACTTACAAGATTCGATCACACATATTTGGCCTCCAGGCGCTTCAGGCAATGACCCGCACAAATGACTTCGCGATCATGGCGTTCCGGCCACTCACTTCTGCTTTTGCTATCATCAGGGGCGCTTACTCGTGGTGGAGTGTACACCAGCCCATTGTGGCATGCCGATACTGCAACCCCAGATGGGTCGCCGACTCCATGCCCGAGCAGAGCAGACCGTCCTCTCTACTGATGGGTTCCCTTCGAAGCATGGTGCAGACATGTAGATACGTGTACAGTACCTTCCCGACTGACCCCATTTTAGGATATTTGACCATTCATCGCTTGTTCTTGAAGAAGTACCTGACTAACAACACAAACCAACCAGTATGGTCTCGGACCAACATGGAAGCTTAGTCACCACCGCCGCGCTGAGCACCCCACCCGAACCCTTCCACCTTAACATCGACTTAGTCTGGGACACCCTGTTCGTCCCCAACGCGTCCATCGACATGCCGTACGTCGGCCCCGGCCCCGACATATCTCGCTACTACGCCAACGAGTCGTCCACGGCTGGCGAGCCGCCTGGCGACGACGACCCGCGGCGCTGTTTAAGCCGCCAACCAGCCCTTCATCCCCGTCGAAGAGGCCGGGCCCGTGACCTTGATGGATCCCTGGATCGACTACGACGGGCATGCTCGGCCTCAGCCCGCGGCTCAACACGCCCGCCACGCCGACGCCGGACCGTCTCCCGCCGCCGTGGTGCCGCATGGTGCAGCAGGGCGTGCTGGACGCGGAACCTCTTCGACGTCGCGAGATATCTCGCGATGCCAGCGGCGACGTCGACCGGTTCCCGCCCCCGGAACTGGGACAGCCGATGAACGGGGACGTCAGCTTCGTGGCCATCAGTCCCAAGTACCATGACGCGGACTTTGTTTCTCTACCTCTGGTCCGGGACGACGATCGTCTCTGGGCGGTCTAGGCGCAGTCGGTCCGGTGGGACAACGCGACGCACGCGATCCAGCACCGCTTTGACGACGCCGACGCGTCTTCTTGCCGCCTCACCATCGCTGTCTTGATGACCGACCCGTTCATTGGGATTCCCGGCCTGGGCGTGGACGGTCGAGGCCCACGACGCAGGCGGTGGACTGCGCGGCGGCGCGCAGTCACTTACCGGACGTGACGTTTGAGCTCGCGGAGGGGGACAGCGGCTCGCCGTCCCGCCGCTGCGGTACGCCTATCCCCCCTGCGCTGGGCCGAGGGAACGTGTGCGGCTTGAACATCGTCGCGCCATCGTCCGAGTGCACCTACGGCTACGATGGCGGGCCTACTACGCGCGACGTGGTGCTGCTGGGGACGCCGTTTTTGCATGCTTATTACAGGTAAAGTGGTCACTCATACTGGGGCATTAGGGGCAAAGTAACAGGCAGAACTATATTGAGACGTTGTGATAGTATTGTATACGACTTGGATAATATGGAAGTCCGATGTGAGTACATATACACATTTCTCCCTGTTACCGATTGCATTATTCAACATTGCGCGTGGGTGACCATCAGGGAAGTCACACCGGTTGAAGACTGAGTTGGTGAACGAGATAGTTGTGACCGTTGGAAGCGTAGGTAGCCTGCTTGTCGTGTAACGTGTCATTGGAGAAAACACCTTGCCCGTTTCATGTTCCAATTTGTACACAGCATCATTAATCATCAATCACCCCAGATTGTGTGCCCATTGCCTGTTTCGACCCAACCAGGCATCCGACTGGGGGCCATTCCAGGCGTGGTCTTGTTGTCAGCAGCAAGGGGGGGCAAGTCAGGGATGGATGGGTTACTGATAACAGCAACTCCGTAGGGACCGGCCAGTAGGAATCGTGCCCGAAGAGTCAAACCCCCTTGCTGCAGCCAACCCGCATTCGATGGGGAGCTAAAAGGGCAGCTTCGGTAGCAGGTGGAAGGGTAGAGTCGTATTGGAGAATGCGAGGTCGAACGCATGTATACGAATGCACTTCAATCGATGTTGAAAAATGCAGCCTGATCACTACCTACTCACTCTGTGGTGCCAACAAGATTGGGCAGCAGATTGTGCAAGTCGAGTCGGCGGATTAAAACGGCAGATGGTTGAGGTATGTTAGTTGTGCTAATTCTACACTCGTTCCAAATAGGGCAATTTACCCATTTTGGGCATAGTGGTTGTCAATGCTAAGAGAAATGCAGCATAAGGAATCAGGACATAGATAGGCCATGATAGATTCTGTATGTATGGCATTGAAGAACGTCTGCAGAATGGTGGTCAGGTTACTTATAAACTGGTCGCGAACTGCGCTACGGGCTGGTTGTCCTGTCGCAAATCCCCAGGCCAGTGACCTCACCCCGCATCCACTCAGCCTTACAAGAACGTCAAGACGACTGAGGCAGGATTGAGGCAGGTAGTAGAAAGTAAGGAACTCATCATCGCAGTGTGCCAGATATTAGTTAAAGTCGACATCACCCAAAGCGTGCTTTGCTTGCATGGGCATGGTCTTGAATTCATCCCTACACTACACAGCACCGATTGATCAATAGTAGTAGCGCCCAATGGAACAAGACAGGCTACATACGCACCATAGTAGACAGACAGACTTCACAAGTGTTTACAGGGGCCGCGATGAGAGTGATAATAAAGTAAGAACGGGTTTGATTTGATTTCTTGACTGACGCTGGCAAGCATGCCTCACCCCCTCGCTCCGCCTGCATGTCGTGCCTTCTGGGCAATCGACAGCGGGCGAGTAGAAGTGGACGATGCTTAATTGCAGCACGACGATCGTCGCCATCGACCACCCCCCTTGATAGCAAATAACCAAAAAGGGGACGACGACGACGAACCGCCATGTGCTAGCAACTCTCTTCCCTCCTCTCCCTCCATAAAGAAAGAAGAGATAGAAAGAGAGTACCCCAACTTTCGTCAACTAATTAAGGGATTAATACAATAAAGTGTAGTTCCCCCATATTTCGCCTCCCCATATTGTTGATTCCCATTCCCAATTCCCCGTAACCAGTTTCCCCCCTTCTTTCGCGCGCGACTCGAAGTTGTAGCCGGTCGCAGCGCGCCCACACAAACACCGAAAACCCCGTGATGTATGCATTGGTGCGAAAGAAACCAAAAAAGAAAGAAAGAAAGCTTCATCCCGCCAAAACGCCAGATCGCTAATGCAGCACCCGTAACCCCGCTCCCTATGCCTTATTTCCCACTTTTGTCCTCTTGTTGTGTTGAGTGGCCCTTCCAAGTTTCCTGTCTTCTACAACATCCCTTTCCCTTTCTCTTTTCCTTCTTCCGAGCAATACCTCGCCCGCCATGAAGCGGACGAGGGAGAGCGATAATAAAACGTTTGGTAGTTGGTACATCTGCTCGTCGTGTCTTGCGAGGAGACGAGAGGGAGCCCCCCAGCCATCATCAGATGGGGAGGCTCGCTGGTGCGCGCATGTGGCCATCTTCTTCCTCCGGGCCAAAGCGGTGGTGGTTTGAAAAACGTATCCGCACGAGAAAAAAGACCACGCCCGCCTGCCCATGGTAAACAAAATCAAAGAAAACCAAAACAAGCAGAAAGAGCAATAAAATCAGTAACTTGAAATCATCGTCGCAACGCGAAGCAAAAAAAGCAGAAAGGTGGATACCATTGAATGGTGCAAGCGATTGGCGACAGCTTGGTGAAGCCGCTGGTGATTCCCTCATCTGTTTCGTTGCGGTTGACTTTCAGATTCAATCAGAGTATGAACTGAAGCAGAGTAAAAAAGTAAAGAACCTCCAGAGAACCGATAGCAAGATAGAGAGAATATCAAGGAGCAGAAAAAAGAGGTAAGACGGAGGCGCCATCGTGCGGGGAATTCGAGTCCAATTGTCAGTCCATTACTGTGGGTATGCCATGTCGAAGTGCATGTCGCCGAAGTTGTCTGTGGCATCGTTGAAGACCGTCATAGGAGTGACGGTATCGTTGCTCGACACGACGCTGCCGTACTGCGGCGGCCCGTTCATCTGGCTTTGCGCCGCCATGTACGCCACGAAGTTGGGGCTCATGGGCGAGCCCGAGAAGGTGAAGTTGGCCGACGAGAGGGGGATGTGACTCGGGTACATCGGCATGGTGTCCGAGTTGATGTTGATGGTCTCGGGGACGGTATTGAAATCGTAGTCGATCTCGGTCAACACCGATTCCGGCACCTTGCTGTCGTATCCGTGGTGGACCGAGCCGATGCTGGCGAACTCGACCTCCGTGGGTGGGAGAGAAGAGCCGGAACCAACACCGGGGCTGACCTCGTCGTCCATGTCGTCTTCTTCGGTGGCGTCGAGCTCGTCCCGGTGCACGTAGATCTCCTTCATCCAGTTCTTGAGCTCCGGCATCGGCGGCCAGTCGCCGCCACCCTTACCGCCGCGCTTCTCCTCGTCGTTGCGAGGCGCACCACCCGACTTGTTCTTGGCCCGCGAAGGCTTTTCCTTGAAGTGGGTTCGGCGCAGATGCGCCGCCGCGTTGTAGTAGGCGCCGTACTTCTTCTTGGAGGTGCAAGCCTTGCACTTGTCGAGGGGGTTGACTACGGGCACGCCGATGGGAAGACCAACGGAGTGGGGGTCGACGCAGATCCATTTGCGCACGACGCCCTGCTGAGGGTGCTTGGCGTCGCGATGGCGTCGGAGCTCGTGGTCGCCGCGGAACCCGTCCGGGTGCTCTGTGCAATCGTTGCAGAATACCTTGGGCTGCTTCGGTCGCACGTATTTGGCCTTAGCGATGGGCGTCTTGCCATCCTTCTTGGCGTTCAGTAGTGCCTCGGCCTTGAGTTCGGACGCGGGCTTGGGCTTGAGCATCGTGTTTTTGCCGCGCATGTTCTGCATCGAGAGCGTCTCTTTGGCGCGGGCGCTCAGTGAAGACGTCGACTTGATGCTGCTCATGCTGGTATTGGAGGCCGACCGGGACATGTCTTGCGACACGTAGAGGGAATCCATTGGGGCAGAAGTAGAGTAATACTGCCCATCGAGATGATTCGAGCCGACAGCAAGCAAGTCTTCATCACAGGGGGCGTTCCGTTTTCCGAGAGGCGAGTTGCCGCCACTGCCCATGAGTGAAGTCTGGGGGCTCTCCATCGGCGGCACCATGCCATTGAAGCTCTGTTGGGACTGGATGTTGATTCGGTCCATCGCATGCGAGATGGATGGGTTGCCAAATGAGCTGTTGTCTCGGCTCATTGCCGTGTCCAAGGTTGGGGCGGATGTCATAGAGCCGCAGACCGAGTGGTTTCCGGCATTGTACTGGGCAAATTCCATGTCAAACTGGCCTTGCGTGGCCATGGATGAGGGTATGTAGGCTTCCTCTTCCGGCAGCATGGCGATGTAAGTCGCGGGATCCATGACGATGGACTCGTTAACAGTTGGCATGTCAGAACGGTGTCTCCTCAGGGAGGGCGCTCGATTTATCGGGATGCCATTGGCGTAGGATGCGTAGGGGTTGATGGACTCGTCTTGGCCCATGTAGTCAAACATGTTGCCACTGTTGTTTGCTGTCATCATCGTTGGCCCGTTGGGCTTTGGGGGCGGGGTGATTGGGCCGCCGACGAAAGGCCCGGCACCGGCAGATCGTGTTGACGGATTGGAAGTCGAACGGTCCATCTGATGCGACCGAGGAGCCTGCTGAGACATGGTTCTCGGACGTTTCACCATGGGGTGGTCCTGGTTGGGTCGTATCTGTAGTATCGTGTCAGATGGCTACTTGTTTTGCCTAATAATAGTTGATCTCTCTTACAGATGACCGCGGGGTGTTCTGAACGACAACATGTTGGGCCGGCGGCATGTGAGCCTGTCCCTGGCCGATGTTGCGAGGGATTGAATTCCGTCTTAACGTCGCAGCGTCCTGATCAAAGGATGCTGTCATATGCGACGCGCCAGACAGCTGGAACTCATTGCAGACGGGGGAAGGTACATCAAGATTACTTGGGCTTGACGACTGAGGTTGCTGGAATTGACTTTGATACTGCCATAGCTCCTGCTTAGCTCTATATTCGGCCTCTACCGCAGCTTGAGCCTGAAGTTCCTTCTGTCGCAATGCTTCCCTGAGCTGTTGAATCTCATAGTTCACCTCTGAACCCTGGTTCATCATGGGTATTAAGCAAGCTGCAATGCCTAAATCTAGACTGATACAGTACGAGCCGATGTTACCGAGAGTGTGGCGACAGGTAAGAGAAAAAGAAAGGCGAGATGAGGGTATGGTCGTCGTGCGAGCTTGAACCGAGACGAACGACAGCCTTGTTTCCAAAGTTGAGTAGTTGGCGATGATGGTGGTATATGTCGACGTCGTTCAGTATGATATGGCTCTGCTCAGGTGCCAGCAAGGGGTGTGGGTTTCTTTCTCCACTACAGTTCCGTCCGAGTTCGGGTCGCAGGGCAGCGTTCGCGGGCTGAACAATAGCAATGTTGGGGAGGAGTTGGATGAACAACGGATGCTGGTTCAGCGTGAAGCGTCAAATGAAAGACAAGAAGCAAGCAGGTGGAAAGGTCGAAGCCAGGACTGGGACAATCAAAGATTATGTACCAGTGAACCCGATGAGGCTTTTGGGCGTGCACACCCATGGGAAGCGGGTCAAGGTCAGGTCAGGCAGGTTCAAGACTTGACTTGGGACTGCAGACCCGTAAGGCCAGGGTATAACATCCATGGGTACGTGTAGAGATGTACATAGTGTGTATGCAATCAATTTACGAGGCCAGGCTTGGGCTTGGCTACAGGCTCCGTCAGCTCGCTCGAGAAGAAAGTACCGTACCGAGAGTAACGACTAACGAAAGACGAGAGACGAGAGAGCTTTGGGCATGGAGCGCCGTATTGGATGCCGAGCAGGCTAGCTGCTAGGCTAGTTAGTGTGTGTGTGTGGTTTGGGTCGAAACGGAAATTTGCAAAACTGCCATTCCGTAAATGGCTTGTTCGAAAGTCGATGCATGTTCCCACCCTCGTACTGTTAGAAGGGAGGGTTACATAGGGGGTGTGGTGGTGAGATGACGAGGCCCACACCCTATGCTTGGTGTCGGTCAGTCGGTTTCGCGGGTTTGAGAGCAACGGGACATCTTTCTGCCCTTTTGGGGGGCGTGCGTGGAACAGCGTGTCAACGTCTTGTGTGGAGAAACACGAAGGAGACAGGCAGGTCATATCAATCAGCCAAGCCAAGCCCAGTCGGCTGTGTTGGTGGAGAGCCCTGTGCGTACTGTACTGTACTGTCTGTGTCTGTCAGCACTCTGAGTATCTGAGTATCGATATGTATGCGATGCGATGATTACAACACCTCCCTCTCCTTCCTCTCAGCTGGCTGTCATGTCTCGGTCAGTGTGTATGCATGGAGTCCTTCTAGTCTTCACAATCAATTCGTCTCTTTGCTTCCCATGATACCACCCTAACGTGGCATTATTGAAAAGACGCAAGCGCATTGGAAGTTGCAGCAGTTGCAGCAGCATACATACATACATACCTGGGCCGGCTGGTGTGATTGAGTGCATGTTCTGGGTCCTTAGCCTACTGAGGGCCGTATCAGACAGCCCTTGGCGCTGCAAGATGCGGAATAACTTACTACACACATGCTATGCGTGCTATGCTGCGCGTTGTGCTGTGCTGTGACCAATGCTGTGCTGAAAAAGGCCACTGGCAAGTCACCCTACAGGTCAAATTTCACCCGTTGTCAAATGGAATGGGCGACAGGGGTGGCCGTCCCCACGCCCGATGCTGATCACGGTGACGCAGCCCGCCATATTCCTTAATCTAGGTATGTTAGTCTGTGTGTCCTTTCCGGGGGATCTCACGGTTGGATGACGATGATGGATGCTGCGGGTGCTGGTAGGTACTGCATCGTGAGATGCACCACTGGGCCAGGCCTGACCGCATGTCGTCAAATAAGATTGTAGATGGGAACGACCCCCCATGCCCGCTGCCATTAGTGTGGGCGTCGTAATGGTTGCGGCTGTGACTGTGACTTCTTAACGCCGTTAGGAGTTAGGGAGAAATATGAGATGAACGAGATGAAGAGTATCAAGATGAGATGCACTAGAAGAGGAAGGCATCAGGCATTTCCCCCAAGCTAGCCAACTGTCAATTAATTGGAGAAACCCATGGAAGGAAGGCATTAATTCGGCAATACAGGCCGGGAAGTAGAGAATATGTTTCACGATGTTGTTGACAATGTTTTGTGTACTCGTGATCCGAAGAAAAAAAGACAGACTTTTTGGCTCTGTCCAGTAGCAGGTAGGCGGGTAAAGCTGTGACCGACTGGAGTTTTGGATTTTATTTTAGAAGGCGCCTGCCCTGTAGCCCGCCAACTGCCCGGCCTACAGCGGCATGATGATTGACAGGCCCCACAAATGAAGCCTTAGATCCCCCCACTTAGGTCGATCTTGCATGGCCCTTAATGGCCCTACTCCTGCCCTCTCAGGCGTCTACAGGCCCTTCAGGCTCTTTTCTTACTGGCAGTCCAGTACAACTCATCGCCAAATACTGGATTGTAATGGGCAAAGCACCTGCGGCATTCCCAGAATTCCCCAGAATATCCCAAACTTTGGTGCAGGACCTTGGAAGAAACCCTCTAATTTCTCGGCTTGACCAGCAACACCCTGGAAATATCAGCGGTACTGCAGTGGGCAGCACCTAGACAGGCTAGACAGGCTGGGTATTGCTAGCGAGCTAGTCATATTATAGCCGTGCTATAATTAACGTTCTACAGGGTCCTCCGTAGATGACCTCGCAATGGGTTAAACAGCTGGCAGTTCAAATTGAGACTTAGTTGCGAGCCATGAGGCCATTTTTCTCATTTCCATAACATTGCTAGTAGTAGTAGCATATCAGGCACATCTCACTGTCCTGGCGACGAGCAAAAGCACGCGCACGTTACGGAAATGACCTCTTGGTCTAAAGCATCGAGGATTTCATGCAGGTCACCTTCCAAGGGTCTTCAATGTCAGCTTGATTGGGTTTAAACGGTACCGGGCTAAAGTGACCGTACTGCAGCTGCATATCCCTCCTTCCTTCTTCCTCAGTCTTGCCCGTTCAATACAATATCAATACGTTTTGAAAAGATAGAGATCTTGATCATTTGCAGATACGGTGGCCTATCAGATCATAATAGCAACAGCCAATGCTGGGTACGTACAAGAGAAGAAGAAAGACATTGCGGGGCCGAAGTCAACGATCTGATCTCTCAGACCGACCATTGGTCTTCAACGAAGATCCATGGAGAGAGGCTTGGTGCTTGGCGGTAGGCTTGGAGAGACTAGAGGGAACACGCGGTAAACGCATCTGCTATCTACCACTAGCTGACTAGCTGCCTGCAAGTAAGGGAGCAAGGGAGCGAGAGAAGGAAGGAAGCACTTGGAAGACTGCTGTGTGCAGTAGCAGTGCCGTCATTCGATTCGACTGTTTCGAGAGCCCGGAGCCCGCAGAGTGAGAAAACAAGACTAGAGGAAAGGTGCATGCAGAAGTGCCAGAGTGCATGCATAATGGCAGAGTTAGTGCCAGCTGATTGCCTTGTTTTCCCAATCGACTTAGCAGTCTACCGGTCCTGGTGCGTTGGCATCAGCCGGAGGTGTGGTTGCTATTGGGTGTATTGGGTGTCGGTAGCTTGTTCAAAGTGAGGCGGAGATCTGACTGGCCCAGAATCCCTGCCCGACCTGGGAAACACATCCCGGGCGCTGGTGGGGTCTTCGTCTCGTCTCTTTGCTGCTCTCTCTCTCGTCTGTCGTCTCTCTCTGTTTCTCTCTCCACGCTAGACTTGGATCCCCCTACGAGGCCTTCCCTGCTTTGCGCCATCAAGTCAATTGATTGATACAACTACCTGGGAGCTAATCGATACGACAAGACGGTCAGTATCAAGTCTCCCGCATTTGCCCTTTCTCTACCCGCCAGACGCCCACGCCCGGCCCATATGGTGGATGGAGTCATCGAGTCGCACGACAGTAGCAGCCGTCTAGTCTAAGCACGCATATCGCAAATGTATTGATGTTTGTTCCATGTTAGCGGTCGATGTTATCAATACAAGCTCGGCGCAGGCGCAGCGGGAAGAGAACGAGAACCACTAAAGACCCTCAAGACAAGACAAGAAACAAAACACACACACACACACACACACACACATGCCACAGAGCCGCAAGCAACCTGCGTGTGGCAGTGAGGATGGTAGGTTTGGTGGTACATGTACCGTGGGCGTAGTTAGTCGTCTTTTTCCCCAGGCCCCAGTTGGATCTTACCGCAATTTCCCTCGGCGGTGTCACCGAGAAAACGTGACGATACCACACCAAGGAGGACCCCAAGTGGAGTTTCAATTCTATCCGTCGGTCGTAGAACCTGATCCTACACTCTGCCATGACTGTTATGTTATACAATTCGGTGTGAGACATGAACTTGTTTGGCGCCCAAACCAAACAACAACAAAAAACATGAATTCTTCACCGTCTTCTGTTGTTGACCGTTTCGGCATCCGAAGGAAGCGCAAGTCGCCGAAGTCAACAGCGAGAACAGTGTCCCCATATCTGCGGTCTGTCCGGGGTACCTGCTGCCTGACTTGCTGGGAAGTACCAAGCAAGTACGCCGAAACATTGACAATACAATACGGTCGTAGCTTTTTCTTGACTCGACATCCCGGGTTCACGAACGGGAGAAGAGAAAAAGCAAGACAATACAAGACAAGGGTGTTCGTCTTACGTTGCCAGTCGCCTTGCAAGGTGCCAGGGGAGGGCCGGTCGGGACATTCTCCGGACGATCACGGCCGACCCAACATCTCTCCCCATGGCCGGGATGCAATAAGCCATCGCGTCATCTTATCCGACCTGTCGGAAACGCAGCCACACATTTTCATTTTGCCCCCCAGGGGTCCCGACACCACCACCACACTCTCATTCTTTTTCGGGATGATGATGATGCTGATCTGGGAAAGGGATATTAACTGAGCGTCAGGGGCACGTTGTTTGAAAATGGCAACGATCTACGAACCCTCTCCTTCATGTTATATACGCAGGCGCCCGAATATGACCGATTCCCTCAATCCTTCCTGACTGTCAAGATCGTGTTACGCGGCGGCACACACGAACTCCAGGGTCCCAGCCACGGTGTTCCGAGTTTGACGTAAGGGTCTGCGATGTCGCTTCGTAAGTGCTGCAATCACATCCCACGTCCACGCGCTTCTTTTCTCATCCACGATGCTTCTATACTGGGATGTCGTGGTAGGGGTCCAATGTCTCATGCGTCGTGATACCCACGTTTTGGCGGCGCGTGTCAAAGCAACACTGCACGGCGCAACGTGAAGCAAGCTACATGTACATGGCGCTGTATGGCGTACATACGTAATTGTTGCTTTTCAACTAACATCAACGTGCGTCAATCCCTTTCCCTCTTGGCGGAAAATCGTTGGACGACTCATTTCGTGAGGTGAGGTGCGGTGCGTGTGCATGATCTGAATGCTACGACCGTGGCATCCCGGTAAACAGCGATATCGCCGCCGGCCTGCTCCTAGCCACGAAGCAACCAAGTCAGACGGGGAAGAGTGGATTGCATACCCGTACGGACAGCCCTGGAGGATCCGGTCGGAGCCGACCAATACACATGATGGTTTCCCGAGCCACTCTTGCGTATATTAGAGTCAGAGAGGTATTGTTTGATGCAGATCTCTACAGGGCGTTGGACGAACAGGTAGTTCCCCCAAATGATGGCCAGACACCTGCAGGTACGTTACAGATACCGTCAAGGTAAGTATTGCGATGACCTCACAGCTCACAATCATCCTACCTACAATTAATACGAACCGTATTGGTGTGTATATACATGGGGGGCGTTCATGTAATAGCGCCTGAAGCAAATACTTAACATTAATGGTATTACGAACACCCATGCTGCCACGAAAAGGTGGTGGTAATAGGTACTGTGAGAGTGAGGCTATGGTTATGGGATCTCGAGATCTGTGCACATCGGCCGGCTCACCGGGTTATTGTTTGGAGCTCTAGTCAACCCCCAGTTGATTGCCCGTTGCAGGTATCTGCATCTTCGGCAAGTACTCAAAACTGATGGTGCAATCAGGGGAGTCGGGTAGTGTGTAGTGTTCAAGTCAGTAGCAGTATTGTTTGATAATTCACCATCATACGTGAATGGAAAGGTAAAATTGACTTGATGTTGCAGAGTGTGGTCAATCAATCTGACTGACACTGATGAATGAGATCTTGCGATTTCAGTGAGATCCGGTTGCACCCCCACCATAGCTCACCATAGCTCACTGTAGACTGTAGCCGCAGCCAGCAGCTTGACGCTTTATCCCACCACCGCCCTGCCACCCATTGCCGGCCCGGCAGAAGTCCGGTTTATCCGTCCAAGATGCCACCTCTACACTTCCAACCCGCCAACCGACTCGACATTAAGCCCATCAAACAACACCGTAGCACTTCGTTGCGCACTCGGTATTCTTACAATTGAGTCGCGAAGCTCATGTAAAACAGCTTCCTACCAAACGGCATAATGCGCCGTCACATTGCCATCTTGCTGGCTGGTTTGCAGCTAAGCGGAGCTCGCCAGCCGGGCTTCAGCATTCACCATGACCTACTGGCATATCCACAGGTGCGTCCCTACACTGACGAACGGCCGGCAACTGCATCAAACCATAGCACCCACCCGTTCTTCTACCCAGATTTCTAACGTACAGAATGATCCCCAACTACAGTTCGAGGTCGTTTTCTCAGAAGCTTTCATCTCGGAAGGCGAAGCCAAATCCCTCCTAGAACGCGCCAACGAGGCAACACACCCCCAATATGAAGCCGACTTCAGCAGCAACAAGGACATCACGTCCAACATCAAAGCCGCCGGCGCCGCCGACGACCAGACCGACGACGAAGGCAACCGCAAAGTCGCCGAGACGTACGAGATCATGAACATGGCGCCGCACCGGTACCTGTGCGCCATCCCCGTCATCGAGGCGCCCCCCGCGCCCAACAAGACGGCAACCGAGCTGGCCAAGGCCGAGGAGGCGCGCGAGCTCGCCCGGGCGTCGGCCAACGGCTGGCAGCTGATGAGCGGCCTGGACGGGTTGTGCCTCTACTACGTCTCCGGGTGGTGGAGCTACAGCTTCTGCTACGGCGAGGACGTCGTGCAGTTCCACGCCCTGCCCAGCCGCCAGGGCCCGCCCGTGCGGGACCCCCAGAGTCAGGAGTACGTTTTGGGCCGCGTTGCAGGCTCCAAGGCGCCGTCGCCCAAGTCGCGGCGCGGGCGCGGCGGACAGGCGGCGCCCCAGCCGCCTCCGGCCAAGGGCGTCAACAAGAAGAGCAACACGCCCCCGCCCAACACCGAACTACAAGTCAAGGGGGATCAGCGATACCTGGTGCAGCGATTGGAGGATGGTACTCTGTGTGATCTTACCAACCGGGCCCGTGTCATTGAGATACAGTACCATTGCAGCCCGGGATCCACGCAGGACCGCATCGGCTGGATCAAGGAGGTGACTACGTGTTCCTACCTGATGCTGGTCAACACGCCACGCCTGTGCTCCGACGTCGCCTTCCTTCCCCCGCGGGAGACGCGCGCCAACAGCATCGCGTGCCGCACCATCATCCCGGACTCGGAAAAGGCGGCCTGGCACGAGCAGAAGAGCCTGGAGGCCCAAGCCGCCATGGTCGGCGGCAAGCAGCAGCAACAGCAACAGCAGAAAGCACCTCCCATGACCATCGGCGGCGTCGTCATCGGGGCGCGCGAGATGCTGGGCAACGGCGAGGACGGAAGGGAGGCCGCGACGCTGACGGCGCCTCGGCAGTTCCGCCAGGACAACGACGCCTACGTCGAGATCGTGGCGCTGAGTGGCGGCAACGGTCCGGACGGCGAGGAGCAGGGCTTCGAGGTGCTGACGGACGAGGAGCTCGAGCGGCTCGCCATCGACCCTGAGGTCATCGAGCAGCTTAAGAAGAAACTCCAGGAGGTCGCCGGCGATAAGGGCTGGAAGCTCGAGGTCGTCGAGGACCAGGACGGGCAGAACCGGCATGTGCGCGGCGTCATCGATAATGAAGGTGACGAGGAGGGTGCTACGTTTGGGGGTCAACAGGGCCAGGGTGGCCAACAGGGCCGACAGGGCCAAGGCGGTCAAAAGGGCCAGGGTGGTCAAAAGGGCCAACAGGGCCGCCAAGGTCGTCAAGGTCAAGACAAAAAGGGCAGCGGTAAGGATGATGGTGCCGAGGATGAGGGAAGCGAGGAGAAGTTCTTCAAGGAGGAGCTGTAGATATCAATTGTAAACAGGCATGGCGTGGCGTTTTAGGATCATCAAGTCCCTCGTTGATTAACTCAACACTCTATCATGATATTTGGCTGGGGCATATCAATGCCATATGGCATTCTCTATACGATGTTGCCGATATTCTGACTATCTCTCTCTCCTCTGTCAAATTCAATGTTTGCCCTGGTACTTGCATGTGTATTATGCCAGTAATGTTACATACATTAAACAAGAGTAAATTGCACACTGTGAGTCTTGATTTCTGCTCTATGTATTGTATTAGAGAAGGGCACAGGGGAAAATAGTATCTAGACAGTATTTACTGATCATCGCCCCTAGATTGACTCGCAAACACTGCAATATACATTCGAAGGCCGAGGGAGATATATGCAGATCCTTCCTCACAGAGAGCAAAGAGAATTGAATAGATGAAAACGACATTGTGACCCAACTTGTTGAGATTACGACACTTCAGTCGAAATTCTTCGCATGCATGGATAACATTGCGACATCGTGGACAATTATTTGTTACAGGCTATCAGGACGAAATGAAACTTGTGTATAAGGCAGATACTTTTTTTCAATCGATACTCCCACTTACCCTCGATCTTCGAACCCATCAATGCTAATTCCACACCAAAGAATTATTATATTCTTACACCGTTGCAAACATCTTTGTCAACCACAAAAGCACACGCACGAAAAGTCCATCTAACAACATCTCCCTGCAAGCGAACAAGTCGTCTCCAAGAGAAACGCTTCCATCATGTACTTTCCACACTACTCCATCCTACTGGCCCTGCTGGTCGTTAGTTCCCAGGCCTTCCCGACCATCAAGCTCGACAAATCCCGAGGCCTGCACTTTGGATCTCCGCCGACAAAGCCCCATCACAAAGCCCACCCGCCGAGACCCTATTCCGTCAACCGCCGGGATAGCTACCCAGCAAAGGTAGAGAACTCCACGGCCAACGGCGGCCCGCCAAACAGCCTGTATCAGATGTGGAACTGCGACTGGGAGGCCCTCGACCCGCACGAGTGCGACGGCGCCACGCTGGCCTTGGCCGACAACCTGGCCCGCGCCGGCGGCGTCATCCCGAACTTGACGTGCATGAACGGCACCGTCGGGTCAGTCATCGCTTGGATGTGCGCCTACAACCAGATCCATAACGGAACCGACTCGGTCCCTGTCCCGCTGAGCAAACTGCCGGCCATGTGGGACGCTGTCACGAGTAACTGCATGCCGTACCGCGGCGGCGCTATCTTGAACTCTACTTGGAGCTCTACTTGGCTCGCGGGGTACTTTGGTACGGATCGGGATAAGTACTTTGACCGTCCTTGGGATTTGGAGCTATAGTAGGGCCGCGATTCGTGATAGGTCTCTAGTATGGTGGTTTCGAACGTCGTTGCGAGTCAGAGATCTAGGACATATCAGTCGAGTGGCAAAGGGGTAAGGGTACCTGCAAATAAAGTTCAATGTTGGACTTCGCGGATACGTTCTCGGGAATGTTGGCAACAGCAGATGATGTGACCCTCCATCTATACCTCACTTCCGTACGTCCACTTAGCATAGTAACATCACCTTCGTAGTCAGTAGGGTAATCAAGTCGGTAACATACTTGCAGAGGGGATGTTGCTTCGTGTCATTCCTGAGGAAATTAGTCTTCCACTTTCACGGCGTCCACAATCCCTTTGATATACCATAATCCAGTGAAAATCCTGCCCCTGATACTCACGATCCAAATTTTCGGTATCACCAAACTACGACAGCCACGATTAACTCATCTACTCCGCGAGTAGTTTGCATCTAGCTAGATGGTGAAGCCTAATTATTATCCTATACCTATTTACCAATTCTCATTTTGAGAGGATACTAAAGATAGTGACATTCAACTTGATGGAAACACTCTTAACTGGAATCATGCATATTATTAACTCACCTACCCATAATTAGTATAATATCACATAAATAAAATCATGTCGTTTCGGAATTAATACTAGAAGCTACTTATGTTTAAGAATTGAGCAATAGTCTGTCACGATGCTCATATTATAAGGTCACCCGTAAGTTCCTTTCTTTGGCTTATGTTTATTACGAAGTTTGCAGATTGCTTGTCTTCGAGTTTAAATGGAAAACAGCGATAACCAGCAAGAGTTCACGATGTTAAGCAACGTTGATCCATGGAACATATGGTGGTTTATCTTATATATCATGCCTGCCTTGTCATCGCTCCGGCATTGTGGCCGAATCACGTCTTTGTTGATTCCTATTGATTTCTCCTACATGAATGCTTTTATATCGCAAACATATTGATGGTAAATTCGACCTTCGTGGATTATATATAGGTCGCACAATTTCTTTTACTGAGACTAATGTGATTGCTAGGTCCCTATTCGTTTCTAAACTCAGCTGAGAAGCCATCTTTCAATATCACTTGGTTCCCGAATTCGGCTACGCAATACATCAATAAGAGATAATGGCTACTCAGAATACTGGATATCACATGGATACGAAGATCCAGCCTCGCCTTTGCCGAAATCGAAAAATGGTACATTTTCGCCAGCGTGCCCATGCACGAGATCTTGGCCGCAGATGGGACTAGCGCAGTGTACCTCGATGTAGCCAAGCGTCTCGACTTTGGAAGATCTCAAGATCGTCGGGAAGAAGCTCTCCATTACAGTGTCGAGGAAATAAACAGGGCAGCTTTTCATAAACTCCGGCCTCGCGTGGGCGACTGCACGAAAGGCGCCTTCATATTCAGGGTTATTAATCCAGGCCCAATATGATTCTCACTGTTGAGAATATACTGCAACATCTGGCACCCGACCTCACAGAAGGTCGTTATTTATTTGGGAGATTAAGCTAGGATGCATAATGGTATTGTTCAGAGGCGTACGAGGGAAAAACAGGATGCAGGTGGTTCCATACACTCCCTACTGGCAGAATCTAAAGTAATAGTAGAGAAATCACCCGAAAAAAACTGGCACGTGACCCCTGAATTCCGTTATGCCCGACTAGATGGATATAAAAGGTCGTCGTCTCCGAGCGGAATTTCTAGGTTTCCGATATCGTACAAAGGGTAGTATTTCTTCTGTTTATTCGTCCGAATAGAAAGCGTTTCTTCCCTCTTTCCTTCGTCTCGCTAAGATTTACTAGTAGAGCGGAGGCGCGAAGCGCCGGAGCGTTGCTAGTTGATAACAATTAGAGAATCATGCATGAGGGTTCAGACCTTTGGCGAGGTCATCAAAGTGATTAGACCAGAGACCCCGTATCTGTTGATTTTTCTGGAGCCTCAAGGACACGAAGATCGGTTCGACTTGGTGCATTGTTGGGAAGCGGACTGGGAATCCGGTATGATGCGAGCAGGGGTAAGTGGCCCCCATCCCTTATTCGGCAGGGGGCACAACTTCATCGGAACCAACAAGATCACAATTGGGGCGTAAGGAATGAAGGAATACCCCCTACCAACATCAGGATATGTAATTCCGACAGAGGGGCAATCGTATTCCGTAAGTTTGCACACAAAATTAGAATGGCGCATTTCCTACGTACTACTTCTGAGTCCCAGCTAGACCATTTGAATCCTGGAGTGCCTCCAAGCGAAGTCATCGTGAGGTATTAGCGAAAACATAGCACCTGTATGAAGCCAGTCCTCCAAAAACGACTAGGCTTGTGAGCTTAGGACCCAGTCAGAGATCGTCCAAAGGGAATTAACTTTGAGTTCCCGGAAATTGCCAACGCCCGAAGAACATCGACAAATCGAGTTTCTTATCCCTCTTCGAGCCGATGAAGATGGGTATAAAGACATAGTCGACATCTTTCGTATGCTGACCTGGAGTAAGCAGTCACTCACTTATCCACACACACTCGTTTGATTCATCACCACGACTGAAATCCCAGCCGCTGCGCATATCACGCAGAAATCCAGGATCATTCTCTCATTGAATTGCAAGCATCTTGTTCTTCTCACCAAACTACGCCATGCATTTCTCAATTCCCACTGTTGTGTCCCTGTTGATCGCTGGATCTCAGGCCATGCCAACAAGCCAGCCGCCCGGTGTCACCATCCGCATCCCCGCCGGCCAACGCGACGGCGACTACATCGTGCACAACTGGGGCACCCCGCAAGAGCTCCACGAGCGTCTCCCCGACGTCCCGGAGCACGAGCGCCGGGCCTATGCCGCGGCGCGACGTGCCGCTGATGTCCCCTCCGACGCGAAAGCCTCGACGACTGCTGCCCAGCTGTTCCGCCGGGACCCCTACATCGCCTGCGGCTGCATCGACCTGAACCACCGGGACTGCGACGACGCCACGCACGCCGTCGAGTTCTTCGCGGACCGAGACCATGTCATCAATGCGGGCATGTGCTTTTACTCGTTCGCGCGGAGCGTCGTCGCCTTCGCCTGCGTCAACGAGGGCGTGTTTAGCCACACGTTCAACTCGAACGATTTGAAGTCGCGCTGGAGGACCATCTCCAACCAGTGCGGACTGTACAAGGCTGGCACTAGCGGCTGGAACGGCGCGTTTGCCGTGGGTTACATGACGTCCGACCACAAGAATTACTTTGGCGATGCGTGGAGCTCGTCCAGGACAGATTGCCGCTAGACAATCTATATCATGTAATGGAGCCCTTATAGGGGCATAGACAGTGTGTATGGCCAGGTGAGTTGGCTTGGTTCGGGCTAGGGGTGTTAGCGATCATGATCAGTGTCGCGCACAGCACGATTTCCACTTCGCTTCCCTTGTTTTTTTTTGTGTTTTTATCTATGCTCCCCATCGGGCACTTATATTCTAGCAAACCAATACTTAATGATCATTTTCACCCACTTGCTCTAAGGTCCGTATTTCGATATCGATCCCCAGACTCGGGACTCATGTGAGATCGCTCTTCATTTGGTAGATCAAATCCCGGAAGGTGAAGAGCATTAGTCAGGAGTGTACCGGCAATCCGGGACCGTATGGGCAGGGGATAGGGAGCACGTGGCCATATTTCCCACCTACCAACCAGCAAGGGGTATGCACTCAATGCAAGCCAACTGCATGCCATGCAGAGGGTGAAAATGGGAATTGCCATACATATAACATAATTACAGGGTGGGATTTTTGGCATCAACCACCAAGGAGCCTGCTGCCTGCCGTTCCACCGTCGAAGGATTAGCATTTGTTTTTCCCTTTTCTGTTTGCCAATTGTTACTTACCCAGCTCCCATCGGAAGGATTGATGATCCCCAGTCTTTGACATATTTATCCTGCGAAACACCCCGATTCCTAATTGGTTCAATATTGGATCCGGATCCTGGGAATGGGCATTGCTTTGATCCTGGTAGGATTCTGGACGCCGTGTGGTCTCTAAGCCTAGATAGTTCCATGCAGGGATAACTGGTAGATGTTGGGTATTTTGAAGTTGTCCCTCAATGGGGTCCATTTGGTCCTCAGAAGGTGGCCATACTGTCGATACCTGCTAAAACATCAACGATGAGTATAAGTAATTGGGCCTTTTACCCTTTAAAACCTTTTACCAACATAGTACACATTCTTGAGCCTACTCCTTCATACACTCATTTCTTCTTTTTACCTGAGAATAAGTCGCTCGTTTTGTACATACACTCACTTATACACGAACGCATAATTACATAAACATCGAGATCGACATTCAATCTCTTCATCAATAATCAGTAAAAAAAACGTATTGAGTCCACAATGAAGTTCCCCTTGAGCAATCCCAGCATGCAGGTTTTCGCCTCTGTCATCTTTGTTCTGCCCCTGTTGGCCACCTGGTGTCAGGCAATGCCAACCAACGAGCCTGCCGGCCTCCGTGTTCCCCGAGGCCAACCCGAGGGGGCGTACGTTGTTCACAACTGGGGCAAGCCCGATGAGACCCATGAGCGCCTCCCAGACGTACCTGACAACGTACGCCGGGAGTACGCGTCCCGACGCGCCGAAATCTCGCCCAATACGGACGGGCCGTCTGCTCTAATCAAAAGAATGGACAGCAAGTTCGTCGCCTGCGGTTGTATTGATCTCAACCACAACGACTGCGATAACGCCACGCATGATCTCCAGGCCCAAGCAACCCCACACAGAATGGTCAATGTGGGCGACTGTCTGTATTCCATCAGGGGCAGTGTCGTGGCCTTCGCTTGCGTGAGCTCGCCCATCATAGGGCCCCAGCAAATCTCAGAGGCCCAAATGCGTCTGGCTTGGAGGTTCATTACGCGAGAATGCGGGCTGTACAAGGCTGGTACCCGTGGCATAAGAGGAGAGTACGCTCTCGGGTACATGACTTCGGACCACTCGAACTTTTACGGAGATGCTTGGGGTTCATGGAGGACGAGTTGCTAGATGCTAGTGAGTGCGGCGCGGGCGGTTCTCAAGAGTGAGGGTTGTCCAGAGTGGGGGACTGGAAAAGAAGGAAGGGAGACTTTGGGGAGAGTAACTGGATTCAACACATATAGTGGCTTCATTTCTCTATATTTGTTCACATGTCTGCGCTCAGCTTATTACAACAAGTCGATTGTTGACATCGATTGATCACAACTACACTTCCCTGTTTGTTTGACTCTGATGACCCACTGACCTCCGCGAACAGGAGGCAACTCGACATGATGCTGTTGTCAGTCGTATTTAAGAGACACAGGTAACATCATTCAGGGTTGTAGATCTAAATCCCAGGGGTCAAATGCCAGGGAACCCTGAGCCAACTAACCTTGTAAGCCAGGAAATCCCCCGCGGTTCTCCGGCAATCGACGGATGCACGTTTTCAGCAAACATTCCTCCAAACGCTCATTCCGCCTCCTAAGAATCCATGTGACCACCCCAAATAACAACAATATTGTTTCGCTCAGACATATAAATCAAACCTTGAAACATATCATATGTAATGAAAAACTATTCTTCCCTTATGTACTTGCCTGTCACTCGAAAACCAGCACCAATCAACGCCGTGACATATCTATCTCTCCATCATGCCATATCCTCAAGCCGAGTATCAGATATCCGTATACGGAGAATACCCCGTCGACAAGTACTGTTCCGCTTGCGATGACGCCGTTAAGAGTGCCCTGGATAGGGGATATTATGACGAATACCCCGCCAAGTTGGCTTGTGAAAAGAAGAGTAGATGGGGAAAGGTCAACGAAGATAAATATACTACATTGGGAGCTGGCCAGCTTCGTAAGGACCGGTTCGTCGTCGTAAGGGTCAAGATTCGTGAAAATCACCCCAAAGAAAGGCTCTGTGAATGCGCCCTCGAGGAAGCGCTTGAGATGGCAGCCGAAACGAGAATCGACATGAATTTACTTACTCACAAGTGCAAGAATCATACGTACAAGGTGAAGTTCGAGATAAGTAAGAATGGCGTCCTATCTCAACACTCTGAATCGTATGACATGTTGGCCTGAGTTAATATACGCTGCAGGGCACTTCGATCCAGACACCGCTCGAAGGCGCGAGCCACAGGGTGGAACGTTGTATTACAATAACCCAACATATAATCCTCCACAAAGCAATACAAATAGGATTGCCGACTTGAGAGCCCGTCATGTTGAGAGCACCAGGGCAAACGATATATTGCGGAACTCCCCGCGCTCTTCTGGCGGCATGCATGGCTTTGAGCGACAGAACCCTCTGGCACATCATTTCGTCCATACCCAACCGACTTACAATGGCGTGTACAGCACGGGGAACTACTCGCGGGACTACCAGGCAAGGTTTCAAGCACATTATCTAGCCCATTTGCCTCGCCAAGATCGAGAAGGGTACTCGTATGGGCGATCAAGATAGCGTCACTTCACTTGCCGCAGCATAGCGTCCAATGGCTTGAATGATTTGGTTTCAACTATCATCTTCAAATAAAACCTGATCAGCTGAGGAAGTACAGTCTCACTGGTTGCAATGAAAACCCGTCTTGCCCTATGACTTGCTTGATTCTCTTACTGCATCTTACTGCATCTTGGCGACTCTTTTCCTTTTGATACTAGATTTCTTCAATATTCTATCGCTCTCTGTCAAACGGCTGTCCTAGGTATTTGTTCTTTCAAGGTTCAAGTTAGAAAAGCGTTAGAGTTGGAATTCACATTTAGGAACGCAAAGTCGTTGATCACTTACTGGCTGATGTGCACGTGGCCCTAACTTATAGCAGACACAAACACTTGGGATGCACCTGTAGAGTGACGTGTTTTGGCGTTTGAAGCCTAGCAAGCGGCGGTGCAAGCAACCAACATCTTTTGCCGAAAGATCATAGTTAATCGACTTTCACATAAAGATCTTCAACGCTCTCCTCCCTCTTTTCTTTCATCTCATTTCACTTCTTGCTTTGAATCGCACCCTTGAAGTCATTTCTTAAACCTTTGGGCACATATTCCCTACGTGTGTTCAGTAGTCCACACACTTCACACAACTAAAATGCCGTTCTTAAAAGCCAACGCTCCTGCGGGAACTCCAGACGAGGAGACGATCGAGTACCTGCTGGGTCAGAAACATGCAACTGTTAAGCACCGCAGGAAGATCAAGACCTATGGCGAGTTGACTGACGCGCAACGAGCCCAGACTGGCCTCGTCAAATGGGGCAATCGATGTGACACCATTGCAGGAGACCCTTATGGCCTTTGGCGGTCATGGGCGGGAAACTTGAGCCACCACAGGGACGGACGAATGGTAAGTTTATGATCGGAGTTAGTGATCATCTCAAAGCGAATGCTGACCAATTTGAAACAGCTCGAGATCCTCCCTCCAATATTCAATCATATCCAGAACATCAAATCAGCACAAACGACGGTGCTCAAAGCAGTTGAGATGTTGTTGTCCAGGATCCCGTCGAGCGACATCTATGAGTTGGCCAGAGAAACCTCAGCCGACAACAAGGTCACCGTTCTGCGAGATGATGCCAAGGAGGTAGTCGTTGAATTCAACATGGCTTCGAAGCGCGTCCGTCTGATGCAATGTCTGGACATTGACATCACCAAGAAGAAGCCTTTTGATAATTCTCAGAGACAGAATAATTCCGAACGCCGCATGAAAGAGTTGTTCAACGAGCCCCATATGTCGACTGAAGTGCAGCAGTTCCTCATGGCACGCATGGTTTGGGAAAACGGCGGTAGTCTTCGCAATGATGGCAAGACCCAGTCAGTCGCGATTGACACCAACCATAAGGACTTCAAGAAGGATTTCTCCAATCTTCGCTCAGAAGCTCAAGAGCGATTCTGGCTGCATTCTAGTCCGGCTGAAAGAAGTGCTATTCGAGAGGCAGCACGCCATGGCGATGACCAGATTGATCACATATTTACAGTGATCAAGGCCAATTGGCTCCGTCAATGGAATAACGGCCGTTACGATCCAGACTTCTTCCATCATTACCTCATAGACAAGATCGCTGCGGAGCAAGTTTGGGAACTTGTAGATGCCGACATATTCGTGGTTGTCGATGCCGAGCGCCGTATCGTCTTTGCCAATGTCGAAGCCGCGGCGCCGCTCCTGTTCGGGCCCGATATCGTGCGGGAACTCAACCGCGCCATCGACATGTTCTCATTCTTTGTGCCGATCCGGGCCCCCGAGACCAAGAGACACGTGGTAGACCGATACATCCGACGCGTACATCCCGATCTGGATCCGTCCGCTGCCACGCTCGACAAGTTGCAGAACGCCAAGATGGGCGTTGCCCATTACGGCTGTTGGTCGGAACAGGGCGACCCGAACGGCAAGTACGTGTTCCAATCGCAAGAGTGCTTCTTTGGAGGAACCCGCATCAATCACCTGCCGAGACTGGTATTCCCGCACCTGTGCGAGTCTGTGTTCAACAAGGCTAGCGAGGTAATTCGTCTTCTTGTGAAGAACCTCGACCCCGACTACCACGAGCTCTGCAAGAAGGTCTGCGAGAACATCCCGAAGAGTGAGCACATCAAGACGACCGATGAAGACTTCTTAAGCCTCTTCGTTTTGGGCATCAACGCGCACACCCAGAGACATCGGGACACGTCCGACTTGCACGGCGGATTTGCTGGGCTCTTTACCCTTGGCCAATACACAGGTAAGTGATTTACTCGATTCTAGGAACGGGCTAACTACTTGATCAATGAACGACACTAACTTCTGATAACCAGGAGGAAACCTCTGTTTGCCACAGCTGGGAATCAAGGTACCCTATGCTCCCGGCGCCTGTGCAATCGTGCGAGGTGACAAGATGGACCACCTCGTCGCCGACTACAGCGGCCCGCGATACTTTGTCATTGGCACCAATCACGAGAGTGTCAAGAGACATGCCGTACGAAAGATGGAGGAGAGCGGCGCGGACATGTCGGCTGCTAAGAAATGGCATCATACGAATGGCATTCCCCTGGAAACCTCACAATCGCCGGCACCACCCCAAGAGGACGACGGAAAGGACGAGGTCCCCGATAGCGACGATGACAACCCGGTAACCTTCCCGCTCCAAACGCCGTGTGTCAATGACGGTGGTGATTCCGATGACTCGGATGACCCTGCCTGGACCAACTGGGAGTTGCACGAAGCGCGGGCTTTGGATTCGTCTGACAGCAGCAGCGACACCTAAGACCTTGGCTTTCCCTTCGGATACTCCAACGAGCTTTCATCAACGTCTCACGCTTGGTGCGTTCGGCAGGATGGAACGTTTGGTACACTTGGGGGTTTGGGAAATGGATTTGTTGAGGGTAATGAAGGCTGTAGCAAGCAGCTCACTGCTACTGCAGATTTGTGTATGGGGAAATCGGGAGAATAATGGAGATTTCGTAGGATTAGATAGGGTTGTGGGATACAGAGCGTATCGGGTGCTGGATCTCAGTTGGACCAAACATGGAATTCGCAGAAAAGAATGAGACTCAGAGGATATACCTGTAGGCTTGCCATTCATCTCCCGCGACCGTTTTAGACGGTGAGGTCGTCCATGAAATCTGTTTGATGTCATGTACTAATTATCCACACCCTCACACGGTACTTCGTACTCATGATGACACGTATCAACCAGGTAGTTACCCGATCTACAGATGCAACGTAGGCCTACAATGGGGTAAGGGGGCGAGGGAAAAGGAGATCAATGGTCTGAGACGGATACAACTCAGAACGATCTACCAAACAGAACACAATGATCCGCCGTTGCCGCCGGAACAGTAAAAATGAGGCTATCCTTTCGGACGAAGCTCAGTAACCCTTTGGTGGAGTCTTTTCGATTTGTCGAGGCAGATTGGATGTTTGTGGGCTTTCCTGGTGTGCAAACTCGACAGTGCGATTGGCGGTGAGATATGGCCTCCAAGCAATCATGACGGGTCTCGATGAGTCACAGTCATGATTGCCTCCGATTCCGATCTTGTGTACTTCTAATTGTCGTTGATTATCTGAGAACTGCTACTTCTCCGTAGGGGCGTTAACTCGGATTTCGAGATGAGGGTTGGTAGAGTGATGTTGTGTGATAGTTTGACCATTGTGCAACATCAGGTGCTCAGGGGCCATGGTACGAAGTAACCCGTAACCTAGATTACTGCATGTCACTATGGTCTCTTACCTGATTGAGGAAATGTGAAATAGACTCGTCCGCCCTGTGGTCTCAGCTTGCTCGCCTGCCGGCATCATGTCGGATCTTTGCCCCCGATTCGGACGGTGGCGAGGTGGTATTTATCGCCAAGGAGTAGCCAAGCAAAGTCCCCTTTTCTCAAATACATCAAGTACCTATCAAATGGCCGACTTGCGGCATTAAGCTGAGAAAGTGCGACACACTCACCTTGAGTACCTTACGTACTGAGAACTGAGATGAGGACAATTGGCAGTTCCAACGTCTCTGCTTACGCTTAGGTAATCAAAAGGGCCGAATTCAAGCTTGCCAAGACGCACCTGACATTGCGGGAGATGTGGGTTAGCGGCACAGCGCTGGAGGGGGCCCCGTAGAGTTCAGCTACTTTAGGCACTGACTACTTACTGAAGCTCAACAAGAAACAGCAAGAAGGACGGAGCCATCCAATTCAGCGTGGGGGTATTGCCAATCAAGTCCCCCGAAGAAAAGCCATTGGCTTGAGAGAAAGATGAAGCCATGGCTGATAATGTATCATTTCCCTCACTTTAAATGTTTTGTCCTCGATCTTTCCACGATCTTTCCATCCTTCCATTCTTCAGCCCTCCTGCAAGCATCCATGCAAGATGGGTAACAGTAGCAATAGCGACTCCGATGTCCACTGCGCCCAGTGTTATGCAGGCAGGTAAGCCCCCTGATTGGGGACCCCCCCTCGCACCATCGAACCATTCAACGACGGCGTCGAACCTTCAACCCCATGTCCTTTCCCCGCATTTCCCATGCACGCAAATCCGGTCCTGCCATCATCTTCTTTTCACCTTGCAAGCTTGCTGTGCTTCTGATGTCAACGGCTGGCCAGACTCGGCCCCGGCCCCGGAGGATAAGAGAGAAAGGTGAGGAGACAGACACAGACCAATCCATGCTTTGTCAAGTGGAGAGAGACAATTGTTTTTCGGTCTTCCATCATCCTTCATTTTTTCTCGACACCTGTCTGTCGGTCGCTGAAATTCTCGCATCCTTCCATGGAAAATGCCGCGGCGCCACTGAAACCCAATTTCTAGACATTACTCACCGCAACGATCTCCTCCCTCCCGCTGCCATCGCTCTGGCGATCCGAATCGCCAGCATGCAGTATGACCAGTCGGAAAACTCAACAATCCCCGTACGCGTACGGCCCGCTAAGTCTCTTTCTCCTACTGCAAGGGTCAAGTGCGAGGACAGGCTAGTAGGGCCCAGACTCGGCCGGATTCAAACCTCACCAAAATGCAACAGGCGGAATGTTTGCGACCACTGCCGACGAAGGCGTACGTGCCAAACTCCAACAACACATTGCTCCTGAGAATATGCTTTCTCATCTCTCCTTTCATAATTGCCATCCATTCCTTTGACTCGCCATCACCGCATGTGAGAGTGTGACGAGGGCCCTCTCCATCATGAGATCTGAGTAGTAAAGCTTCTCGGAGCTAACCCACTCGTGTAGGAATACGATGCGATGGAGGATCTCCTTGCAAACACTGTGAGGACGCCGCACTTTCCTGCAAAAGAGAGCATGTTCCTCGTAAAAGGGGACCCAAACGAGGACATGGCCGAGTCATCAACGAGCTTCGTGCTCTGGACGGCAAAGAGCCGACCGGATCCGAGGGGACAAATGGAACAGAGTGAGATCTATTCCCACAGACACCTCATTGATCTTAGCTAGATCCAATACTCATCAAGTGAGAAAGTGCCGACACGGACTCGTGCATAAACTCTGCCGAAACCTCTGCCGTCCCGACCGCAGCAACATCACCATCCCACCAGCCCTTCATACCATGGACTGCAGTCACACCAGACCCCCGTCATGCCTCTGAGCCACGGGGAAGCTTTTCAACAGAGACCTTCCGTCCGAACTGCCCTAGCTATTTACATCTAATTCCCAGATGTGTTGATCTGTACTATGAACACATATACCCCATCATGCCATTGGTTCATATCCCCACCATCAGAGCGACCATCACAAGAACCATGACGGCCTCGGAGAAAAACCTGATATACGCCCTAAGCGCCCTGACCTCTTTCCACATGGCGGGCAAGTCTCTATCCGAGCCTGGCCATCCTGCGTGGGACAGCGTGGGGAGGTTCTTCCTGGACGAGTGCATCTCGGTGCGGCAGTCCTACGACTTCCCCGAGGACGACTCGGTATACGCTATCATCTCGTCATTTTGGCTTAGCACCAGCTTCTTCGAGATCAATCAGAGCCGCAAGTCATGGTACTACCTGCGCGAGGCGCTTACGTCGGCCATCGACATCCGGCTACACGACGATCGCGCCTATGCGGGGCTACCACCGGAGGAGATACTGTGCCGACAGCGTGTGTTTTGGATCCTTTTCGTAACGGAGCGCAGCTTCGCCATTCTGAGAAACAAGCCGCTCACACTCCGGAAGACGCCTAGCCTACCGACCATGAGACACGATTACGAGAAGCCCGAGATCCACGCCGGCTTTTTGAAGCTAGTAAGCAGCTACGTACCCCTGGATGAGAGCTTCCTCAATGCGTGGAACGACGGCAGCGACCCCAGCGTCTCGGCTACGACCTACCTGAATCTCCAGCACATCTTGGCTCGACCTCTTGACTTCCTCAAGCCAAGGCGAAAGAGCTCTCCGGACCCTGTCCCAATCACCAGTCCCACGTCATCGATAAAACCAACGTCAACAACTGCAGCGTCAGCATCAATCCAAGTTGATGAAGGCTCCGACATAGAGGAAGAGATCGACGAGGCCGAGCCCAACCCCACCGATATCCAGAAAGCCGACCTGCTTATGACGCAGCAGTGGCTGCGTCTCATCGTCTGGCAGAGTTCGTTCCGCCAGGGTCTTTTGTCGACAACGGCGTCGCATGCAAGCTTCAGTTTCAGCTTCCCCCTCATGATCGCTCGCGACACGGCCGCCGTGCTACAGTCCCTACCGAACCAAGCCGTTGAGGTCCATGGCATGGGCATTTTCGAGAAGATTTTCGAAATCGGAGTCTGGTGCGTCAATGTACTCAACGCCTACGACGCTAATGCTGGCCACGGGGCACTGCGTCCGTTTGGCGGGGCCATGGATGGTCCCATTAGTTTGGGAGGTTGTGGTGGAGGTGGCTTTGGTGGCATGGACTTCGTGGGCGGGGAGATGGGGTTGCTGAGCGGGGTTAGCGGCCGGAGTGGAGTGGTCCTCGATCCGCTCGAATTCTTCATCAAGACGCTCAGTGCTAGCCCCAACAGCAAGACCATGTTCGCGGACAAGCTGCTCATGTTTGCCGGGGAGACGGCGGGCGGCATGCGGACGAGCCTCAGCCCTGCTCTTCCTATGATGGGATCACCAGAGGTTCGCATGCGACAGCAAAGCTGGAGCAGCAGTTGTGGATTGATAGAGGGAATTGCCACCGACGAGGAAGAGCGCCGCCGGGCAGCTGAGGTGACTTCGGCCAACACGTGGAACTACGTCGCTGCAAATCCCACAATCATAAACGATATTACCATTCCCGAGTCGATGGAGATTCCACTAAGACAGGGGATGACCATCGACGTGGCTGCGGCGGCATCCTTGGATTCGGGCTGCTACACCATACCGGACGATCCTCTGTCGGCGGGGTTATCTGTCGCCTTTTCAGACGCAAGCGAGGGAAACTACGGATTCGGGGGTATGGCCCATGGTCAAAACTCATCTATCCACGAAAGACTGTTTATGGAAACAGACGACAAAAATCACGGCACACCGACCGATCAAAACATGCAAATGGATCAGCACACCAGTGGCCGGATGATGGGTATCTGGTAGTATCTGTGTTCAAGCTTGCTATTTTCGAAACCAAAAACTAATTTTTAGCCCGCGAGGCGTGTAATGTTATAATGGTTATCGAACAGAAGTTTCCCAATCGTTTTTCCTTTCTGTATGTGTGAGATCGGATCTTGCCTCAGAGTTTTTGGTCAGAGAGGTCAACCCCCTGTCCCAGTATCCTGGTAAGCAAGATGATCTTTGGCCTTGGCATCTTTTTTGACTCGATTAGGTATGGCGCTGTATGCATGCTCGCTTGAGGGGATTGGTGGATGCAGGTTACACGAGTACACAGGAGGGATCGATGGGTCGGATGTGCGGCTCCGAATTGACAATTGGGAGCTAGAAACGTCGAGGACGACTGAAACACAAATGTATTCTTCAGGCCACCAGTCGCAAAGTTATTCATATCACCAAATGTTGAATTTCTATAATAGAGACCCTGAAAGACGCCATGGTAAAACTTCTAACACTTCCCGACATGGCAGCAGCCCGAGGTGGAAGCGGCGGAGACAATATCACCACCGACCAAAAGTTACGATCTCTACCTGAGGGCCAACAGCACATCAATGCTGATATCAAGAATGGCTACAGCACTTCGTCGCCCCAAGCAGATAGCAAAAGGCACATATTCATTGATAGTGAAGATAACGAAAACACAGCCGATCCGACATGTACGAATTACCACTTATCACAACAAGTCACCGCTTCACCCACCATGAGCATGTGCACTGAAGAACGAGACACGCTGATGCAGGGGCACGGCGCGCCGCCGAGTTACGAGGATTCCATCGCAGAACAAACGAAATATGCTACATACGTGTCCCCATGCGATGAGAAGCAAATGTCGGATGCACCATCATTGCCACGACTAAGATCACCAGTAGATGGACTGCGTTCGGAAGAGTTACTACTGGCAGCAGTACCGCCGCTCCCATCTCCTTTCTTGGCGCAACGACCGAGGTCGCCCCTGCGGATGCATCTCATGCCACCCGAGTATATGGACCACCAGGTTGATTCGGCTCGATACTTGAAAATGCCGTCGTTAAAGCGGCCGCGTACCATGAGACAGATTTCTTCACCATCACTACCCCTTCAAAACACCTCCAAGAGCCCCGGTGACAACCAAGGCCTATCAAACCCGAGCCTCGCCGCTCCAACCATATCTGTCAGCAGCCGACCGAAGACTGCCTCAGCGGCTGGTTTTCAACAGAGACAGGGTGTCATAAGGTTTGGGGGTACCATCGCCATGGATAGGGAGTGCGCCAAAGCCCGGAAGATCTTGGAAGGATTTACAAGGACCGAAGGAGACAAGGTCACTACAGCCCATTGCAACGGCAAGGGCACGGTACAGATTCCCGTCGCGGTTCTGCGGCAGGCGTACGGCCTCGCCATCTACACGACCATTCGCGCCGGGATCCATGTGAGCGGCTCTGTGGGGTCGGGCATCGTCCTCGCCCGCTTACCATCTTCCTCCCCTCCTTCTTGCGCGGCCGGCGGAGAATCAAGTAGTAGTAGCAGCAGGAATATCAGAAGCGGCCTAGATTGGAGTGGGCCCTCGGCATTCAGCGTGTACGGCGCGGGCGCGTCGCTGATCGGCGGCTTCGACGTGTCCGAGTCTGTGTGCGTGCTCAACAGCGCCGAAGCCGTGCTTGCCTTTTACAGCGGTACGATGAGTCGGGGCGGCGCCGGGTTTGGTGGGTTTCAGCGCAACATGACGCGGTTAGGGGGAAGTAATGGCGGGCTTGCCGTGAAATTGGGTCCTTCATCTGCCGACTACAACGACGACATGGCCGACGGCGGGGCCGACGGCAGTAGTCCATCGACGCAAGTATGTGGAGAAGAAACAATCGCAGCGGCCCCACCAACGCCTTCAATGTGGATTTATACCAAGACCAGGGGGATATACATCGGCGGGGCCGTGGACGGGACCGTCTTCAGCGAGAAGCGTGATGTGAACGAATCTTTCTACGACGAGCCGGGGATCACGCCGGACCGCATCCTGACGGGTCAAGTGCGGCCTGAGTTCAGGGGGGCGGCCGGAGCTGTGCTGAGTGGGATCGCTGCGCTGAGGTTTGGTGCGTTGGGTCACTAGCCCGCGGCTCATCTCTGGAGGCAGGATTGAGGACTACCTGTGGGGATGTTGTGGCATCACTGAGGTGGAAGATAAAACATATGGCCAACAAGGACCATGATTCTTCAGGTGCCAAGAACACTTCCAAGGAGCTGAAATACGATGCTCGCCCGTAAAGATCATGTTACTCCAATGCTCGTAAATATGATCCTATCACTCAAGAGGAGACTCGTACGTTGGGCGTCAAAACATCCGACACGGAATGTCAGCATCGGCAGCACCTTCCACGTCGAAACCTATTTTGCTATACGCAGCGCACAGTAGTGCTGAGCTGACCTCTTTATGAGCTCTCAGGAAACTTGCATTCCAAAGTCCAATCAGCCCTCCGGCCCCTCCCCCACTTTGTTCCTGTTTTGGTAACAATTTAGCGCGGCCATCGTCACATCGTCCGATCCCTGATCTCACTAATAGATCTGCTTTACGAGTAGATAGTAGATGTGGGGGCACCGATTTCGATATTTAAGCGCCCGAAGGAAATAAACGAACTGTGTCTCGGATCCAAACCGAGTGTAGTACCATCAGTTGAGATGCTGAACCTGAATTTCCTCATCACCGCCGTTGCCGGCGCTCTGGCGCTTGTCGTTGTTCGTGTACGTTCGAGAGCCCCTTTCCCCCACACGGCCCCTCTTTCAGACTTCCCCCACCCACTGACTGATTGCTTTTTGCTGGCGCCGGTGATTTCAGGCCCTGCGATGCCCTCTTTCTAGTCTCCCAGGCCCCTGGTACACGCGCTTCACCAGGGTGGTCCTCAAATACCACATCCTCGCGGGGCGCGAGATGTATTACATCCACGCCCTGCACCAGCGGTACGGGCCCGTCGTGCGCATGGGCCCCGACGAGGCCGCCGTCGCCGACCTCGCCGCCTTTAACCAGATCCACCGCGTCGGCAGTGCCTTCGTCAAGGGGCCCTGGTACGACTCGTCCACCATCGGCATCTTCGCCATGCGCGACCCCAAGCAGCACGCCGAGCGGCGGCGCCTGTTCGCGCGCGCCTTCAGCAAGACGGCGCTGCGGGCCAACTGGGAGAGCGAGGTACGCCGGACCATTGAGAAGACGGTCGCCCGCATCAAGGCCGACGCATCGCCAAAGTCGGGGTCTGTAGGGTCCGCCGACGTATTCAAGTGGTGGACCCTCATGGCGACCGACATCATCGCGCACCTCTCGTTCGGCGAGTCGTTCGACATGGTCGGCCTCGGCCGGTCGACGGCCTACGTCGCCGCCATCCAGAACACCATGATCTCCAGCGGCCTGCGGTGGGAGCTGCCGTGGCTGCACGCGTTGGCGCGGCAGGTGCCCCTCAAACTCTTGCGCGACTTTTTCCGCTGCACCGACATCGTCGTGGCGCACGCGGGCAAGGCGGTGCAGAATCTGCGGCAGAGCGGCGGCGGGGCCCAGAACCTGTTCAGTCAGATCCTGGCCCAGGCGGAGAAGGAAGAAGACGGGAAAGAAGGAGGACAAGAGGCGCGGGAGAGGTCGCACCACCTTTCCGACCTCAACGTCCGGCTCGAGGCGACCAACCTCATCGTCGCGGGCTCCGATACCACAGCTGTCACGCTGACGTATCTCGTCTGGGCCGTGCTGAAGAAGCCGGAGCTCCAGCTTCGGCTGGAAGAGGAAGTCGCGACGCTTCCGTCCAACTTCGCCGAGGCAGATATCGAGGGCTTGCCCCTTTTGAACGCGGTCATTGACGAGACGCTGCGGCTGTACGGGGCCGCGCCCGGGAGCTTGCCGCGGTATGTGCCCAAAAGTGGTGCCACCATGGCTGGGCACTTCATCCCGGGTGGCACCGTGGTTTGTACTCAGGCGTACACATTACACCGAGACGGGGCCGTCTTTGCGCACCCGGAAAAGTGAGTAGGATGAATAAACGAGGAGCAATACCATAAAGCCACATAGCTAACCAGAACCCCCCTAGGTTTGACGAGACGCGGTTTCTGAAACCGCAATCCCCAGAGCAGAAGCTCGCCTTCACGCCTTTTGGCATGGGATCCAGGGGTTGTCTCGGGATCCATATGGCGAGGATGGAGCTGCGGCTGGCGGCGGGCCTGTTCTTCCGGGAATGTCGCGGCGCCAGGCTTAGTCCTGATACTACGGACGCGGTGATGGAGATGGAGCAACACTTTCTGGTCGCTCCGAGGGGCCACTTTTGCAACGTCGTCTTGCCATCCTGACCAAGGTGTTGGCAAGACTGACGAGCTACCTCCTGAACCGCCCTTGCTCTCTCGGTATGCTCCAAGTACTTTGTGTGTTTTGATAGAAACAGTTATGTACGCCTTAAGCAATATCATTATGAAGTAGGTATGTCTAACCTATGACTTGATAGAATGTTCGGTTTTACCACCGGCAGTACACAAGATAATTTCATAATATGTAAGAAATGTTAAGACCTATGCACGATGGTGATACACGACTTCCATCACCTAAGCAACACTATTACCTAAACATCTTTGATTCCTACACCTCCATCATCATCAAGTCATCTTGTCGACGGATCGGGTAGCCACATGAGGGTAGTCAACCCCACCGACCCAGACCCGGCGTATATCAAGCGTATTCGAGATATCGGCCAGGGGATCGCTCCCCAACAACACCAAATCCGCCCGCATCCCCGTCGCGACCCGGCCCCGGTCCGCCAACCCATACCAGCGCGCCGGCTCCTCGGTCGCCGCGCGCAGCGCCTGCGCGGGCGTCATGCCCGCCGCCACCAGGTTGGTCAGCTCGGCGTGCAGTGTCGACCCGAACGGGAACGAGACGCCCGGGAACGCGTCGCCGATGGCGTCGGTGCCCGCTAGCACGGGGATCCCCGCGGCGACAGCGAGCTTCGCGTTCTGTTGCACCGTCTTGTAGGCCGCGATGCCCCGCGCCGTCGCATTTGGCCCCACGACGCCGAGGAAGGCGAGCACCCCCGGGTTCGTCGACGCGAGCCGGTTGATCTCGATGGTGGCGGTGATGGTCTGGTTCTGGCGGCGGATGGTCGCTAGCTGGTCCGCGGTCAGGAGGCCGTCGGAGGGAAGGTGTTGGATACCGTCGGTGCGCGACGCGATTGCCTGGGCTAAAGGGTCTATGAAAGAGGCGTGCGTCATGGTCTTGCGGCCGAGACGGTGTGTCGCAGCGACCAAGTCGTTTTGTGCCTGCTGGCCCGGCCCGCGGGGCTCGGCGATGATCTTGACGTAGTCGGAACCATTCCCAAACACCGACGCGGCCCACGCCGCAGGGTCCTGTGTCGTGTCGTTATAGAGGCCGCTGGGGGCGCGATGCATGTTGACGGCGTGTGGGCTACCTGGTCCCACCGCCGACAGGCCGGCGGTCAGGAACGCGGCCAGTCCCCGATGGGGACTCTTGAGCGCGTTGCAGAGCGTGTAGTTCTCGCAGTCCATGTTGAAGACGGTGGAGACGCCGTACGAAGTGAAGTTCTCGAGGCCGCCGATCGAGTTGACGTGAGCGTGCGAGTCGATCAGGCCCGGGATAAGATACTGCCCGGTGCCGTCTATGACGGCCAGCTCGGGAGAAGACGTCGTGCTGCCGCCGCATCGCGAGGACTCTTTGATGATGTACCCCTTGTGCATTACAACATCTTGGGGGCCGACAAAGCAGTTTCCGTCAAAGACCTTGACATTCGATATCCGGGTCGTGGTCGGAGGGGGTGGAATCTCGCTCCGGCGCACCAGATCTCCATGCTGGCTCGCGGGAGCTGGGCCAGGCATACAGGCTTGGGAGGCGCCAGCTAGGCCTATCAAGATGTGTCTCGTCTTCATATTGCAATGACTCGAAGGGGTATAAAGTATGGGAAAATCACAACGATGTCTCAAGTCTACCTTGTTGCGCCAGCATGTTTGTAATCGATCACCCAGAGCTTGAAACAATAGGGATTTACTTTTCTTGGGCTTATATGAGTATTTTTAGATGCAGTTGGATTCATCCTCCACTGCCGCCTCAGACGTCAGTCGGCGACCTCATAAGGCTAACGACGCGCTAATTCCATCGGTTATCTCCACGTTCACCTAGCTGATGTGCAAGGAGAGGAGATCTGCAAAATATGTAAGACGGGTCATTCCCAGCTTGTTCACCATGCACGTACCATCGACAACACTATATACACAGCGAATGAGAATGCGTCAACTTGGACTATGGTGCTGCGGTTGAACAATCGTCTTGCCCTATCTTAGCAAGTTCAGGGGGCGTCCAAGGCTTGGCCTAGCGCAGTGCCGATCATATTTCAGCTTGTCTCGATTAAGCTTTGCTAAGATCTCTAGTCCACACGCCGGCAGCCTGGGTCTAAAGGGGGAATCGGAGCTAATCGTGGCTATTACGAGCCATCTCCCGCATAGCCACCTCACAGACGTAATCATAGAAAGTCCTTGTCTCCGATGTCCGACTCGTATATACGCACTGCGACTAACTGGGCCTTAAGTAATTAATATCGAGTCTGCAGACTGACAATGCTTTCCGTGTCCTGACAAGCTCCGCGGCCCAGCGACAGGGGCTTTAGGTCGGCCACACTCCGACCTGGATCCACTTACATTTACTCGGGCGACTACTCGTCTATTTGGTTGACATCGGAGAATGTGTAACAGCTCGGAACATGGCCGAGACAGCTTGTTGTTGGCAGTGGTAGTACAATTGTTTGAAGCATCGAAGCAGTAGTGTCATTGTTATTGGTGCTGGTATATGTGCCCATAGTTAGGTGACTCTTGAATTAATCTGAGTCCCTCGGCGACCGAGTGGAAAACCGAGTCCTTCGAGTGGGATGGAAATGGGCAAGGCAGATCAGGACACCAGGCGGCCGGGTTTGGCCGCACATGGGCGCCGCTATGCCTTGACTACGGCACCTCGGGAATCTTCTTATTGGCCGTCCGAGGCAAACAAATAGCTCAGTTGTGGTGGATGCCTGGCTAGCCATAGCTGTTGTATATACATGCCACAACCGCATTCGCAGATAAGCCAGTCGACATTCCTATCTTTGGTGTTGGCGTTGGTGTGGGGATTTATCAAGGTTTTGAAGACATGGCGAAGCTTTTGAGCTTTGTCGCAGTGTTCGCGTCTTAGATAGTCTGTACCAGTAGGTATTTTACGTTAGTTGGCAAGATCGTGTTTCTTGTATCTCCAAACTTACCATGAAGGCCGGGAATCTCGAACACATTACATAGATACCATTCTCCTATGATCACGCTAGACTCTTCATCTAATATCAGTTCTTGAATAAAGACTCTAACGACTTTTTTGAATAGAGCCTTAGCTCCTATTATCCATGAAACGAAAAGAACATCCTGGAGCTCGCCTGTGCAAGATAGCTGACCTGAGTCGACTGCATTTACCAAAGATTTGATCTAAGTAGCAGCCTAGGGCCGTAGTAGGTCTATAACTTCGTACTTTTCGGCGGCCTTAAGAAGGTAGTAGAATTTAATAAAGTCGGGGTAAAGGAAGTAACTTTTAATAAAAAGAATTTAAAAGTTTAAAAGATATTAAACAAACTTCTTTAAAGTAAATATTATGTTATAAGTTTTAATTTCTATTTAAATATTTATTATTAATAATTTAAGATAAATATATACTTTTATATATATAGTTAATATAGGTAGTAAGGATTAAATAGAAATTATATAAATTAGTAATATCTTTATATTAAAATAAAAGAAAGGGGATATTAAAATAATTTATTAATAAGATATAGTAAGTATTAAGCCTTTTATTTATTATAATTAAACTTTAGTTATTTATTAACCCTATAGTATAAGGTTTAATATAAATTTAAAGTTAGTAATAACTTTATATTTAATTATTAGAAAGATTAAGTTATTCTAATTAGGTTATTAAAGAGAGTAAAATTTATATATTTATTATTAATGATTTAAGATAAATATATACTTTTATATATATAGCTGATATAGGTAGTAAGGATTAAATAGAGATTATATAAATTAATAATATCCCTATATTAAAATAAAAGAAAGGGGGTATTAAAATAATTTATTAATAAGATATAGTAAGTATTAAGCCTCCTATTTGTTATAACTAGACTTTAGCTATTTGTTAACCCTATAGTATAAGGTTTAATATAAATCTAGGGCTGGCGATAGCCTTATATTTAATTATTAAAAAGATTAAGTTACTCCAGTTAGATTATCGAAAAGAGTAAAATTTATATATTAAAATTCTTAAAATTAGGTTACGTAAATACTAGCTCTATGTAGGTTTTAGAGAAAACCTTTAAAAGTAAGTATAAAATCTCTTAAGATAATTAGTTATTAAACCTATAACTCTTCCTATTTATTATATATATATTGTCGTCTTCCCTTAAAACCCCTAACCACCGTTATGCCTAAAGATATTATTAATGAGGATATAACCTCAATTATATTAATAGAGTACGTTTCTATTAATATTAAAAACGATACTGTCGTTATAACTTTAGATTAGTCAGTTATTAAACAATATTCTCTCCTTAATAATAAATACTTTATTAAAGATTCCTATAAAAAAATAATACAGTTATACCCTAAAATTGTTGAAGTTATAATTAACGATACATTACTTATGATAAAAGAGAAAGTAATAATTTATATATATTACCTCCGTCTTACTGGTAAAATTTAGAAGATAAAAAGTAACGATAAAGATTAACTTGAGATTGAGTGTAATGAGGCTGGCTATATCTTTATAGCTTTAGGAAAATAGAAAGCCGCTGAAGATGAGGCTGTATTTATTATACGCCGTCTTCTAGATATAGCCTATATAGCCGCCTTATAAAGAATGGTAAAGAATAAGATGGTAAAGAAATACCAGTAATAAATAAGATTAGAAGCGGAATGGATAAAGGAACCTTTATTAAATATATTACTATTAATTTACTATTAATTAGCTGCTATTAAGCTAGTTAAATTAGATAATTATTATATTTTATTAAATAAGAATTGAATAATTTTATATAGATTATTAAGGTTGCCCTTAATAATAAAAATAGGTATATTTACCGTCCTCCCTAGGATGGAAAATTTATATATTAAAGTTTTTAAAATTAGGTTATATAAATACTGGCTTTATATAGGTTTTAGAGAAAGCTTTTAAAAGTAAATATAAGATTTTTTAAAATAATTAATTATTAAATTTATAATTCTTTTTATTTATTATATATATATTATTATTTTAAGACCTCTAACTGCTATTATACTTAAAAATATTATTAATAAGGATGTGGCCTTAATTATATTAGTAGAGTATGTTTTTATTAGTATTAAAAACGATATTATTATTATAACTTTAAATTAATTAATTATTAAATAATATCCTCTCCTTAATAATAAATATTTTATTAAAAATTCTTATAAAGAAATAATGTAATTATACCTTAAAATTATTAAAGTTATAATTAATAATATATTATTTATAATAAAGGAGAAGGTAGTAATTTATATATATTATTTCTATCTTATTAATAAAATTTAAAAAATAAAAAGTAATAATAAAGATTAATTTAAAATTGAATATAATAAGGTTAATTATATCTTTATAACTTTAAGAAAATAGAAAGTTATTAAAAATAAGGTTATATCTATTATATACCGTCTTTTAAATATAGCTTATATAGCCGCCTTATAAGGAGTGGTAAAGAATAAAATAATAAAGAAATACCGGTAATAAATAGGATTAGAAGTAGAATAGATAAAGGAACCTTTATTAAATATATTATTATTAATTTATTATTAATTAATTATTATTAAGTTAATCGGATTAGATAATTATTATATTTTATTAAATAAGAATTAAATAATTTTATATAAATTATTAGGGTTATCCCTAATAATAAAAATAGGTATATTTACTATCCTCCCTAAGACGGTCTATTTAAATATTAAATTAGAAGAAAACGAAAAAAGGAAAAAAGATTTATGCTAGTCGCTTCTAGACGATTAAGCCTCGAGATACGAAGCCTGGAATATCGGAGTAGCTTTTGGTAGTATTATTAAGATATCATATACAAAGGAAGCGTGTAATACGCATGAAAGAACCCAGCTTCAAATGTCGGTAGACCTGCCGGCGTTTCCCAACTACCAAAACCCACACTTTGTTTGCATCAGTACTCCGACCCCATGGTCCAGTCAGCGCCAGCTTTTGCGTGTAGCTGCGCCGTGTCGAAGAGGGGAAGATCGAGTTGGTCCGAGTTGACCAGCAAACCCATCTCGGTGCAGGCCAGGTTGACACACTGCGCGCCTCTCTCCGCCAGCTTTTCGATGATGGCAAGGTAGATGTCACGACTCTCGTCCTTGATGATGCCCATCACGAGTTCCTCCTGGATGATGGAGTCAATCTTCTCTTGATCGCCCTTGCTTGGGACAATCACGCGCAGCCCGTACTGCTCCCCGAGGCGGTCCTTGTAGAAGCCCTCCTCCATAGTGAACAGCGTGCCAAGGAGTCCGACGGTATGGTAGCCGGCTTGCTTGATCGCCTCCCCGGTAGGGTCGACAATGTGGAGAAACGGCAGCTGGGTCGTCCCCTCAATCCCCCCAGAAACCTTATGCATCGTGTCGGTGCACAGCATGATTGCTTCCGCGCCGGCATGCTTGAGGGCGACGGCCGCTTGTTCGAGCCGCACACGGGCTTCGTCCCACTTGCCATCGATCCCAAGCTGATAGATCTCTGCAAAGTTGAACGAGTAGATCAGGCAACGGGCGGCGTTCTTACCCCCCTTGACTTCCTTGACCCGCTCGTTGATAATCTTGTAGTAGGTTAAGGTCGAATTGTGGCTCATGCCGCCTAGCAGTCCAACAACCTTTGCGTCAGTAGAGATCATAATGAAGAAAACGTAATAAAGTTATAAATAAGAATGGTTATTCCAGTGTTTGTTTAGTATGTGACTTTGTGTTCCTGTTATATGAACGAAAGGAAATGATATTTATCCTCTCCTCGGCGGGCTTTTAATACTCTTGGATCTAGTTATAACATCTCGCTGCTTATGGTGAAAAGAATGGGCATTCTCTGATCCTATCCCTCGAAATTAGGAACATAGACTTGGACCTGGATAGTACGAGACTGACGTTTCCACCGCGTTGCAAGGACGGGATGCCTGCAGATGCTGTCTACATGTAATGTACCTTTCGCTTCTAATTACCGTGCCTATAGCTGTGTTTGTACTGTGTCATCTTCGTTTTATGCGAGCGCGATATTCATCCAACCTTTCTGACACAACCACTGACGCCACCGAGAACGCCGCCCTGATCTGATGCCGCTTTCATGCCCGCCAAGTATTCATCACATGCGTTGGCAGTATGGCTTGCCGCTTACGGGCTCGATGACAGAGCTCGGAAGGTGATCAAGATGTTGGATACAGAAATTGTGTCAGACGTCAGGTGACGGGGATACTAGTGAGACACGGCAGGTCTTTGGTGACCCCAATGCGGACGCGCAGGATCTAGTCACACTTTCCATGTGCCTATCTCCCTACATACCGTCACGCAGATCACGCTGTACTATATTAGTTGTAAAAGCCCTACCTTCGCTGGAAATAATGACGTTGAACAGTGTCGCTGACGGCGTTGGAAGTAGTTAATGGCAGAGTCAACAGCCGTGTCATCCCATATCGAACTACTACGAACACCTTAAGCTAGTGAAGAGACCTTGCTCGTGATCTAACCATAGGACTTCGGCCGCGGTAATTGCTAACAGCTACAGGAGATGGAGCTAGTACCGGGGAACTCCGTATGACCGAATATCTCGAACTATGGCATGTACCCCGAATACCGCCGTAGCTGCTCCGGGCTGCATGTGGTGACGGAATCAATCGGATGAAGCTGATGGCTCACGCTTCAAGCTGGGAATCCAACTATCTCGGCCAAAGCCGACATCTCTAGGTGACATGTTAGAATTCAAATAGATTCCAGGCCGATTGATAGGCTGAATAGATTATTCTTGGAAACTTATACACCTTTACTCAAAAGGTGAAATCACAGTGTTGATAATAGGCAGCGGCATGTGGCTACAAATTAAATTGTATTTAATGTTAGAACTTTTATACGAAATACCCATGAAAATAAGAGATATGGCTGAAATAGTCACGGAATGAATTAAATACCACCAATAGATATGAATCATTGAATGGGCATTGAGACAAAGCCCTTAGACCGCCCGTGTGCTTGCATCTTCCCCGGCAAACCTACGAGCAAATCGTCAGTGGCGAGGATGGACTGGTGGACTGGCTGGAGGACCTCCTTCCCCTTGCGCGTCGATATCGTTGTCACGAATGATGACTCCTGGGCAATTAGCACGGGAGTCTTGCACACGTCTCGAAACCGGCAGAGCTTGGTCGAGTATCGAAGCAGTAAAAGAACATCCTCGTTATTCCCAAAAAGCTCGGCGAGTACTCCATAAAGGTCCACGAAGCAGAGGGGACCATGACCGTGGTCGCGACAATACTGTCGCAGTGTGCCAAGGTTGACCTCTGTCGGCACACCATAACAGGCGAGATATCGCATGAGGATGATCATGGTGAGCCTGTTATTGCCGTCGACAACAACAACTTGACGTGCAAAGTTTCGGGTGACTTGGTAGCCGGTGATGACCGTGATGGGTGGTATATGGAGCACCCTTTCCCGTGAGGTGAGGTGGTCTCTGATCATGTTAACTACAATGAGTGGACAGGCAAACTCGGAGCGCCTCAATATGTCCAGATTCACATACGAATATGCTAGCTGTTGGTCCTGTACAAAGTGGATCAAGACGGCCTGCTGCACGAGAGGATTGGCCAGATATGATGATTCTGATGCTGCCTGTGCTGCGATGGCCTGCCAATCCCCCATATTTCCTGCGTCTACCGAATCGGGGATGATGTCCTTGAGGAGCAAGGCGAAGAAATGCGCCTGGGCCTTGACGTCCTGCCGCAGCCCACCTATGGGGTCTTTCAGGAACGCGTGGATCTGAAGGAACGCCTCCACGCGGGCCGGACACCACTCGGGCACGTGCTTTGTGATGTCTCGCAACGCAGATGACCATAAACAATGGCTGAGGTTTTCCGGCTCGGTCTCCGTCACGTACGGTACCACCACGGAGTTGAAGTCCTTGCCGGTGGTTGGGAAGGCGGGTGGTGTTGGCTGGGCGTTCATCTGGCGTACGGCAGACTGGGCCAATATATATGTCTGGTGCAGGAGGACGTCAACAAACCTAGTCCACGACAATATCACGTCTTCTTCCTCCAAAAGACGCGCAATTACCGAGGACAAGCGCTGCGGAAGCCTGCGCTGTTCAATGCAAGACAGGATGTAAGAGACTCTGGAAATCTCGGCGTTAGGATGTCGAATCGCGAATCCCTCCCTGGCCGGGTAATGAGCATCGACTTGGTCTGCCGTTGGGTAAAGCGAGATCGGATAGAGATGGAAACGCCGTACGGAAAGACTGCCGATCCTCGAACGAGCGATCTGCAAGAGCTCGTATCCAGTAGGATATTTGATGTCTGTGTAGATTTGGGAGGTGTCGGGTTTCCTGACGCTCAAGGGGGCTTCTGTCTTCTTGCAAGAGTGAAGAGGATCTGATGGCATCGGTACTGTTCCCCAGCCTGGCTTCCGGGGAGTGATGCTTGTCTCTTGAATCAAGGCTAAGCGTAGACACCGAGCCAATCTGATGTACTGCTCGAGGGAGTTGTACGCTTGTACTGAGAGCCTCATTACTCGCTTCGGATATATCGGCCAGGAATAAAATGGTATGACGATGCCGTATTCTTTCCAAAGGACATTTTGAATAGGTAGCATCCCCTCCTGTTCCGGGCCTACCGAGTCGGGCAACAGGATGGTTGCCATTGCCCCGATCATGTCGTCGGGACACGGACAAGGAACGCCGATGACGTCGCAAATTATCCTCCTCGCTACCACTGCCAACTCGTGGTTTCTCCGCGCCAGAGCCCCGAATGCGCCGGGAAGGGCCGTGGCCAGGAACTCGACGGCTGTGGGCATGCATAAGAACGCCGATGGGTCGTTGGTGCCGAGCCACGTGAAACTGTGTTCGAGGCGCGAATGCTTGGCCCCATCTACCATGTACGGCGACCGTGCGATGACCAAGGGCTTAACTTGCTCGACAAGATCGCTTCGGACGTGGAGGAATCCCACGCCACGAGGCGTGCACATCCACTTGTGACAGTTGGCGACGTAGTAGGCAGCGTTAATGTCGTTAACATCTAGTTTTATCATGCCAGGGGCGTGGGCGCCGTCCACGAGAGTATCGATGCCACGCGCGGAAAGGGCCTTAACGATGTCCTTGACGGGAAATACTAGCCCGGACCTGCTTGCGACGTGGTCTACTACCGCTAGCTGGGTACGCGAGTTGGCATTTGACAAGACGCTCTTTATGATGCTATCCGAGGTGACACCAGCGAAGGGGATATCGATGACCTTGACCCGAGCGCCGTCACGCTTCGCAATATGCTCAAGGGCAAGGCGGGTCGTAGCATAAGCGTGATTGGTCGTCAGGATCTCATCATTCGCCTCGAAGCGCAGGCTTTGGATGACCACGTTCAACCCGTAGGTGGCGCCGGGCAATAGTACGAGACCCCGCACATCAGCATTGACAAAACTGGCGAGGGCCTGTCTGCTGGTCTCCCAAGACGGCAGGAAGTGTCGCTCGAAAAAGTCATGGGATTCTCTTCGATGGATTGCTTGATTCTCATCTGCATCTCGAACACCAACGACGGGCAAGTACCAAACGCTCCATTGTCTAGGTAAGATATACCCGGATTGATCGACCAGTTCCCAAAGTTGCTCGTAAAACCACAAGTGGAATCAAACTGGAGATTCTCAGGCGAGGGGCAGGTAGAAGACATCATGAGACGGCAGCTGAATTCGTTAGGTACTTTAATATATCAAGTGCGTTAACTTTCGAAGTAGTCGTATAGGAATATTATATTTCTCGTATAGCCCGAGACCTAATATTCTTTTGATTTGTCCCTCACTATCTTCTGCGTATTAAAGCAGTGCTTGTCGTTTGTTTAATTGTAGTATATCCCTTTTCTTATCACAGGGGAGTAATGACGGATGTATGTTTCGCTCTCTGCTATAGATATAATACGACCCGAATCTCCACCCCATACGTATACTTTGTAGCTTGCCCGAGAAGGGAATGTATATCCACCATGTGACGAACACATTTTCTATGCATGGCCACACATGACTTACGAATGACAATGTGGAACTATTACTTTACTTGAACCTTCTACTGCTAAGCAGGCCACCCGCATGTCACTACAGGAGAACATTGGCTTGATTCCGAAAATCAGAAGGAATATCTTTTCCGTACGACATGATAAAGGTACTATGAGCTTACGTCTTGTAGGAATGGTTATAATGTTACGTAGTGGGACAAACGGTGCATCTTGTATCTGTGTTTGTACTTTTAATATCGAAGCCGTCGCCACTTACGTATGTATTGGTCCAGCGGTGGAATTGGACATGTCTTCGACTGATGGGTGGACTAACTCCGGTTCGCTGCCAAGGCTGTCCCAGCCGCATGAGCCGTGGACATCATGTCGATAAAGCAAGTTTTTACCAATTACAGCTGCATGTGTATTTCCGCAGGGAATGTGTTCACAATCCCTCAACCTCTCTTGGTAGTCCACAGCTAGTGCTGACGACTAGCACCAGCATGAAAGTATGATCTGAACCACATGATGACGGCTGGGAACGAGACGCAGTGGACGTCTAAGATCGGCAAAACTTGCTTTTACTGAGACATAACTACGTGGCAGCGCCGAATCGGGCAATTTCAGATATTCAATCGGGACATGTACACAGTGGCTCATAGTGGTCCATTTACATGTTCTATGCATATCGATTCTCACAGTTTCCTTATTCACCCTCATCACCACCAAGTATTCGCGGCCAAGTTATAGCCAAGGAGTTAAGGGTAAGATATATCCATTTAGTTAAGCAGTGAGTGGTTGTAAAGCGGCAACGGATATCTTGAGGTGATATTTAACATGATAACCCTTTAACCTGCTGTAAACCGCTTGCCCTGGCAGTACTAGACTTGATTATAGAATATTCCATATTCACCATCAGCTACTGCAACCCGCTGCGTAAACATCTTCCTCTAGAACTCTTAGCCATATTCTGAACAACTGATCAATTGCCCAAATCCATGGCGGACTCACAGGACAGCGAAAGGAGCCATTTGCTTCGTAGGCGTCCCACGACCATATTGGTCAACAACAACCATGAGTCCAACCAAGGCGAAACGGAGGATACCACAGTCGACATCGAGGAGATGCCCTTCCTACGTCTCACCTTGATTATGGTGACAGTTTGGTTCGGCATCTTCCTCAGCGCGCTCGACTCGACCATCGTCGCCACCCTGTCAGCCCCTATATCCAGCGAGTTCAACTCCCTCAGCCTTCTTCCATGGCTCGCTACAGTATACCTGATAGCCAACTCCGCTTGCCAGCCCATCTCTGGCCGCCTGACTGACATCTTTGGACGAGGCCCCGGCCTGGTTTTCAGCAATGTCGTCTTTGCTGCTGGAAATCTCGTATGCGCACTCGCTACAAGCTACAAGGCGCTGATATTGGGCAGGATTGTAGCAGGCATCGGCGGTGGGGGCCTGATGAGCATACCGACTTTCCTCGGCTCAGACTTGATTCCCCTGCGTCAGCGCGGCCTGGCCGGAGGAATTGCCAATGTCTGGTTTGGGTTCGGCACCATGCTGGGCAGTGTTTTGGGTGGGCTTCTCTACGATAATACCGCGCTAGGCTGGAGGCTGGCGTTCCTGATCCAAGTGCCTCCCGCGCTGGCATCTGCTGTACTCGTGTACCTGCTAGTCAAGATACCACCAAAGCAGTCGGACAAGTCGTACCTCGCGCGCATCGACTTCCTCGGCGTGTTTCTTACCATCGCCTTCCTGACGCTATTCGTGATAGGCCTCAGCAGCAATGAGTCACGGGTAGGCGTCTCGTCGTACATCATGCTGCTTCTCTCCCTGCTCACCTTTGCCGCCTTCGTCACCTGGGAAAGCCGGGCACTCCAGCCCGTCATCCCCGTGCGCCTGGTTGTCGACCGGACTGTGCTCGCCTCCGTCTTGAGTACCTTCCTATGTGCCATGATCGCCATGACCTGTATATTTTACGCGCCACTCTACCTGCAAGTCCAGGGCGACTCGCTCACGACAGCCAGCCTGATAATATTGCCTTCGTCAGTCGGCACAGCGGTAGGCGCAATCAGCACTGGCTACATCATGAGCAAGACAGGTAAATACCGTGGCCTGGCAGCCCTGAGTGTCTTGGTTCTGGTTCTTGGCGCTGCCCTATTCACACTCCAAGGCCACGATTCGCCGGCGTGGCTCACCAGCGTGGGGTTCTTTCATATCGGGGCTGGGTATAGCGCTATATACACCATCACCCAGGTTGCGTGCATAGCAACCGTGGATCACTCGAAACAAGCCGTTGTTACATCCCTGACCTGTGCGTATTAACTTGGGCCTCCTCATATATCCCCACAACATATGTTTCATCTCGCCATTGCTGACGTGAAATACAGACCTGGCTCGGAGCTTAGGCAGTACATCGGGCATTGCCATAGCATCCGCACTCTACCAAAACCGCTTGCAGGCCGGCTTGTGGGGTCGTTTTTCCGCCGAACCGGATGCCACGGTAGAAATTTCACGTATTCTAAATGATATCAACGAACTCGATCATCTTCCTAGAGGGTGGCGCCACGGAGTGATACTCTCATTCATGGAGGCATTCCACGCCATCTGGCTACTGGTTTTGGGCATGGCGTTTCTTACCTTGATCGTAGTTTTGCCTATGAGGCATCACGAGCTCTACATAACGCTGGACAGACAAGAGCGACGCAGCGAGGATGAAGAAGAGGACGATACGGCCCGCAAGTGAGTCCTGACAAATTCGTGATTATGGATTACATTCTAATGCTCAGTATTCGCCAGCTGTATCACGGATCCCTCTATGCCATGCGAGAACCAGCATGAGTGGCTCATTCGCCAGGTCGAACACGTTGATACAACCTGGCCCTCAGCCCTCAGCCCGGCCGTAAGAGACCTGGAGCATTACATTGAGAACGATACGCGCCTCCAGATGTACTTCACCGCCATGTGGGAGGAGGCCGAGTGGAAGGAACCCGACGGTAGAAAGGTGGTGCGAGACTACCACCACATGCTCATCCTTCTTGACTACATCTCTTCTCGCGCCCCCGAATGGATAGATGCTGAAGCCAGCACTGGACTTCTTGGTTCGCCCATGTATGGGTTGTTCGAACACGCCATGGGGACAGTCAGGTGAGCGATTGAAACACCTCTTGTCAAATTACCTCGAAACTGACCAGAAACCCCGCAGCGGTCGTGCAGTGTTTCTCGACCCCGGTGTTAACAAAAGACTCAAGGCTGTTCTCCAGGCATGGGGCAACTACCTGGAGTCTTCAGATTCCACCTACGTTCTCGACACGCACAGCGCAGGCTGGTTCAGTGAGACCGCCATGCACAAGATGATGCAGCAGACCAACGCGCCATACGGCACAGACTACGTATTTGAAGACATGTTCATCTGTGACTCCACGGCTGGCAGATCCTTCGGTTTCAAGTCCTGGGATGCCTTTTTCACCAGAAGGTTCCGCAACGGCCGTCGACCCGTTGCGTCACCGAACGAACACCGAGTCATCGTCAACGCCTGCGAGTCGCGCGTGTTCCGAATCACCAAAGGCGCCAGGCTGCAGGACAAGTTCTGGATAAAGCAGCAGCACTACTCGGTCCTCGACATCCTCGCCAGTGATCCGCTAGCGAGCCAGTTCGATGGGGCGACGGTCTACCAGGCCTTTCTCTCGTGCCTGTCGTATCATAGATGGCACGCCCCCGTCTCCGGGAGGATAGTGCGCGCGTTTGTCCAAGACGGCACCTACTTCAGCCAGCCGCCGTTCGAGAGCGCCAGTATCCACCCGGGTCTCGGTCCTGTGCAGGCCTACCTGACCGCGATGGCGACTCGGGCTGTCATATTCATAGAGTCCTGTAACCCAGACATTGGCCTGATGGCTTTTGTTGCCGTGGGTATGGACGATGTGAGCAGTTGCGAAATTACGGTCCTGGAAGGCCAGACTGTCATTAAAGGTGAGCAGCTGGGAATGTTTCACTACGGCGGCTCCTCTCACTGTTTGCTGTTCGGGAAGAAAGTCAGATTAGAAGGCTTTCCCGCCGTTGACGGGATAGATAATGTGCCTGTCTGTGCACAGCTTGCTTTTGCCAGTAAGTGATACAACCTGATGGTCTTTGGGTTGAGTCACCGGTTTTGTCTTCATGGTTATCGTATTTGAATGTAACGACAGTGTCTTCATGATCCTAAAATTTGGTACTCAGGCTGAATGTATAACATTGCTAGCACTTTACAGTGGTGCCCCCTCGAGGTCTTATTATACAGCTGGCGGCGCTGAAACCCAAAAAGGTAGATGGGGTGCACCATTTGCTACTTCTATCGCTTCCTTTGAGCAGTGTCTGGCCCCCATACTCCTTTGGCGAGTGCCACACATCTTTGCTGGAGCAAGAGACCTAGCTGGTCTTGAGGGATAGGCTACCCTTGGCGTATAGCCGTCGACGTTGGTGTTCTCACCTGGCAGCCACATGTAGACACTTACTATAGACCCATCTGAGAAACGGAAGATTGCCCGGCATAGCGATTTATTCCTTGCCGAAATGCGTTTTCTGCGGCTTAGCATCGCGGGGTATACGCCTGAGTCGCCGAAAGAGGCTCCAGACCTGGTCATGTCTTACGAGATGCTGCGTTATTGGATATGCTGTGTATTGTTTACACAATAATTGCGGCTCAAGGAGAGGGAGGTGGGATATTAAAGGTCGATGACTGATGACGATAACTAGTGCTTATTCCTAGGCTGTTCCTAGGCTGTCGACTCATGAAGCCTTTCAATACACACTTGGTCTAGTTTTTACTTTGACAGGCACCCCCGCCGCTTCCATTCCTTTAACTGCCATGTCTGCAATAAGCATGTCTGCACCTGGAAATTATGGAATTAGCTTAGCAATACTTAAACTTCGGTGGTTCTTGTGTGACATTTTCTTACCTTGGGGTCCAAGGATGGAGACTGCAACAGGATACGGCTCGGTTCTCTGTGTGACGATAGAGTCGAACGAGATTTGCCCAACTGTGAGTAGGGGCAGGTTAGTGTCGGGACCAGCAGTGTTCAGGTGTTTGCATTCTTACCGATAGCTGTTATCTCCGGGGCTCGCACGATAGGCGACATATTCAACGATGCATGTCCATTCAGAAGCCCATAGGGTCTTTACAGGGATAAGTCAGTGAGGGACTTGATCGTGTGTCTTGTTTGAAAGCTTACGGTTCTGGAGCATCGTGATAGTTGGGCTTGCCAACTTCAATTGGCATAACCATGATCTTCAGGACTTCCGGGGAGTCTGCCTCGAATATTTGATAAAGTAGCCACTGTCGATAGACCTGGCAGCGTCGCCAACATTCGTCTCTCTCCTCTTTCGATATTTTTCGAGCAACCTCCCTAATGAGAGTGTCAGTAACGTGTATACTAGTGTCTGATCGCATGCAGACTGGTCAACTTACCATTGCCATTGTACATATCGGTGCACAAACGGAGGCTTCCCAAACTTTTCCTCGTAGCCTGTTCTGAAGGAATCCAAGGCGTGGCATGCGTCGTAGAAGAATGGGTATATACCAGCCTGCAATCTGTCAGCAATAAAATTGATACCGAAAGCCCGTAATGCCATACAGTCTCGAGGTATTTCACAATGTCGGAATGTTCCTGTCCGTCGGGGCAGTCTTTGGTCCAGAGTTCAGCTATGGATACGTCAGTGCGCCTGACCCCTAAAGCCTTCTCCAGGCCAGCAACGAATTCGTCGATAACTCTGGTCTGCTCCTTGTTCGTCGTTGGAAGGTAATCGCGAGGATATAAGATTTGAACCGAAGCCTAATTGCAGGTAAGCGGAAGCGTTTGGATGTGAATTCGAGTTCGAACCTGAGATGGTGGACGCAGAAGTCGAGAGCCCCCATACCACACCGACATGAACTCGGGGAACTTGGAGAGATCTCGCCCAAAGAAGCCGGGCATGTCAAATAAACTACAATAAACGTGTTAGATACCAGTAGATCACAATAGAAGAATTGTGGCCAATTCCAAGGATTCGGGTATGAACAAAACGAATAGCCGGTTGAAGAAAAGTGTTGCTCACGGGAATTGTCCAAGTACGCCATCGTTGTTCATAATGCCAGTTGTTGGGCGAATTGTGTGGCACCCGTTGTAGTGGGCGGGCTTGCGTACACTTCCATTGGCTACAAAAGTCAGTATCGAGCCAATTCCAGGTGGATCTCTCCGAGCACGTACTGTCAGACCCAATGGTGAAGTCAAGCCAGTCGTAGGACCCAATGGCCGCGGCACTTCCGCTACTACTACCGGAGGGGACTTGGTACCCATCACCGCGTGGATTGAAAGGTTCGGTAAACTCGACAGCTTCAACAGGCTCTTCCCGCACGATCATGGCCTGTAGCTTAAGCTTCCCAACGATGACGGCACCAGCATCGAGTAGCAGTTGGACGCAATGGGCATGCTTGACGGCTGGTGGGTAAAGCTGCCGCCAGGCTCGATTGTTTAGAGTTGTCTTGTGTCCAGCAATGTCGATGCTGTCTTTAACGCCAATCCTAGCGCCATCAAGGGGTCGATCTTCAGATGGCTTGTAGTAGCAGCGGGAAGGCACGATGACTCGTCCATCAATACCTGCCTCTGGCGAATCGAGTCTGGCAAGGGTAAAGCAATGCCAGTGTGAGCTGCCCGTATAATGCAATTGGAACGGAAGGGGGAGACTTATCCACCAGGCTCGCGTGGAGATGGTTTGAAAGTGCACATAAATGTAGTGTTGAAGTCGTAATAGACTCTCCAGGGCTGCCAAACACGAGATTTGACGAAGACGTAGGGCCCTGGAGCGACAGAATGTGCAGCATCGCCCTTGATAAAACTCCAGTTGGTCGTGTTCCAAGCTTTGAGCTCGTGGGATATGCCCGCCTGAACCTGGACATCGTATTCATTGCTTCCGTAGAAAACCACGTTGGTGCAAAAGGCGGGCTGGTATACATCGTCTCGTTCCAAGATATTCGCGTGGAAGCTGCGCAGTCGGTTTTGGGATAAGATGTCGCCCGGCTGAATGGGAAAGACGATGAAGAGTACAGGGCCGGAGGAACCGGATTCAAAGTTGACGAAGGGCTCACTGGGTACCAGGACATATTCAATCCCGCCGACGGCGATCTTGACTTCTTCGTCAATGGCGGCTGCTTGCTCTACAGTCGCAGTGAGCGCCATTGGAATGCCCGTGGACATTGCGAGCGTGTCGCTCATTTTGGAGGTGGTTCGTCTTGTCATCGGCTGATGTATTGATATCTGTTGCGACGTATTTATGTTTGACCAAGACAGTTGTCTGCTCGCACGAAGAGAGGGAATGGTGGTGGTGCGGGTTCGAGGTACTTCCAGGCACGGGGATATGGCGCTCCATGCCCCTCCCCCACTGACACTGACTGACTGCTCGGCTCACATTGGCGACCCACCACGGTTCAGCACCCGCTGTCCCGCCAGAAGGGAACAGCTTACATGATGTACCTAAGATATGTACTTAGGTATGAAATGCAGCCTCAAGTCTACACACAGAGGGTTCACAACAGCTATCGTGTGGGATGCAGTGCCATCCGCCCCAGGCCACACACACCTAGAGTTTGTGGCCTACTAACCTCAGGTCGAACTAGCAATTGGAGCTCAACAACCCCCCAGACTCACCTTCTTGGGATTCCTTTTTCAAGGCGGGTAGTGATCTTGCTGAGGATCTCGCCAGGTTCTCACATGAGGTGAATGATGATGTCACAAGTTTTCCCGCTGAATATCATGTTGATTTGTCAATCATTCCCAGTTCCCCCGTCGGCTCATCAGTTTTATTGCGCATTCGCTTGGCGGCTTGCTTTTGAAGAAAGTAAGTACCACATTCCATATTGCACTTGATCAACCACGCTCATATGGATTGTGCCGAGCAGCGATACCATCAAGGTTTTGATACTGGCTCATCAGAACCTACAAGATCCGCGGTTTCGATTGGTGGTGGATTGCTTTTCTGGTATACTGTTCTTGGGGACGCCCCATTCTGGGCCGACTGATAAAAAGACATTGATATGCCATAATCAAGTTCTTTACATCTGTGCCAAAGCTGCTCTACGAAAACAATTCTCGAGGCTTCCCGATCGCGACGTTTTCCAACTCGCCAATCTTGCCGCTTCATTCCAGAAGATTGCTACTACCCTTATTCTCTCCGTGTATGAACCAGAGGAGCGTCGGACCAGCAAGCCCAAGTTTTTCAGCTCGCGAAAGAAAGTATGACAAATCTATCATCTTGAGAAATTCCACGAACGTTAAAATATCTGAAGGTCCTTGCCGATGAGCAGTTTGCTACGATATCATCCCATGCGGAGAGACTTCTCGGTGTCCATCTATCTCATAATGAGCTCTGCAAAGTCTCAATGCTCCAAAACTCTAACTACTCAGCAAGAGACTTTCTCAAGTCCGTGTTCTCGGATCTTAACGGCACGTCACCACAGTTCCATTCGTTGTTCGACGACTAATCATTAAGCAGCAAGTGAGAAGTGGAATATCAACATAACTATGCCTTCCATGTCGCTAGTGTCACCAGGCCCCGTCGCTGATCCTCTCAATCCACTTAATCCGGCACCGACTCCCCCAACCAAACCAAACCGAGCACGAGAGCCCCCGCGGAAACTGTGCTCGCATGTCGGGGCTGTCCGGCCGCGGACCCAGTTAGAAGCCGAAATCGCCCCCATCAGAGTCTGATATTCACAAATACAGATCGGCTTATGGAGACGAAGAAGGCATATCTGCCTTGTTTCAAGCTCGCACACCATACACCGAGTGATGACTTTGTGGGATGCACTCAAGCTTTAAGGGGAAACAGTGGCTGGAATGAGCTGATGTTCTTCGGTCAGAGATTGTGCCCGAGGAGACCTCGAGAGAAATAACAACTGCAGACTTCATCGAGTAAGTGTGTTTCTGGTCTATCTAGCCTTTTCATAAGTACTAAAATGTAAAATCTTTTTCGCCGTAATGATATTTTAGACGCAGGCAATATGATAAGATAAACTGTTAGTATGCGTCTGTCACATATATATCGATATCACCATTTTCGCCATATTACTTTTACCTATATATTATTCATAACATAGCCCCCAAATCCCATATCACACAAACGTTTTTGGGATTATGGGGGGGCCCAGTTGTAAGATCTCGGTCTTGGCGGCAAGCCGCGAGATCTGAGTTAGTATTTAAGAGTATATCACGCTGCGAGGCTTAGTTTCTGCTAAGGTATTGAACCGGAGAAAAACAAGAAAAAGAAAAAGAAAAAGAAAAAGAAAAAAAAGCTGACAATATGGTGGGAATGAACTTTCGGCGGCCCATGATCTCACCGTTGTCAAAGAACTCATGTATGAGCCGTAGATAAGAAGATTACTTCACCAGCTCCTCGTCCGCGATTCACGTAATCAGCATCGAAACCTTTTCGTTCCCCTCAACGCTTCCGTAGATGTCTTCAAACGAATTTCGCCGTTTACTCTAAGCCATATACACCACAACGTGGTCGCCGTTTCAGATCGAACAGTCATGGCGTCCGACATACCCACCACGGAGCATCTGAAATCGCTCCCGCCAGGGTAAATGAATGAGGATATCGGATAGTGGCTTACAAATATAGCCATTATCATCCTTGTTCTGGTCCATGCGGTATACGGCCTTTTCATCGTGTCAAGAACGTTCTGTGCCGAGCGCAACCACTGGGAAACATGGATGCTGTTTCTGCTGTCGTACCTTTGGTCTGTGGCCATGTGCATCACCTGCATCCGTGACTTCACTTGTCGCTCTATCGCTCCCAGCAGGTGAAAACATCATAACGAATGGGTTGATACGAGATGATGGTGCAAAAATAACCGCCAGTCGTTGAGATTGCCTGCTGAGTAGTCATGCCACCGATCGGGGGTTTGGCCATCACATGGCTTACTTGCTCGTCCACTAACCGGGTAAAATCACGTAACAACCCAGGTGGTATGGTTTGAATGGAGAAGATTTTATAATAATTAGAGGAATCTGGAAGTTTTGAAGTCTTCCCAGTATGTTGGGCATTGGCATACCATTTACACTTGGCTGCAGTATACACATGGTTTGATGAGTAAAGAACCTAATAACAGCTAGCAGAATACTACAGTTTGGTCTGGGAGCTGCCTCTGTCATCTTTGAATTTTCTGCCCGCCTCAAGAACTAGGATGACTTGTCGCGACGTGCACAGAATCTCCATGTCTTCGTTGTGCACCGTGAGATCAATGTCCATTCTGCCGCCGAGTAGCATCTTTGCCGTGGTCCGCATGAAGACAAACTGCAATCCCGCTGCTGGCAGCCTGCTTTTGAACTCGACATCCAGCGTCACCGTTTGGTTGAGCGTTGTGGCCTTCATCGCGTCGGCGAGCGAGTTAGTCAGCGGTGCTGGCACGCCAGGGTTCTCCTCTGCCCAGCGCCGGGCCTTGTCTTGGAAGGCATGTGCATCGTACAGTCCCCCGTTGCACAGAAGCGTGTCGGACATGCTGGGGATTAGGTCGGTCATGAAGGCCAGTGTAGTGCTGTCGATGCGCTCCGCGCCCTCAAAACCATTCCACGCGTCGCAGATGCCTTCGACGGGGAAGCCCTCGCGCGGGTCCAGGACCAGAATGCGGCCGGTGAAGGGAAGTACCTCGCCCGAGTAGATGGCCGGCACCCAGTTAGGGTCCGGTTGACGTTTTAGAATGCGTTCGAAGTCGGGCTTGGGCAGTGGCGGCGGTAAAAGCGTCCAGGCGGTGGGCACAGTGGGGCCTAGGGGGCGGTCGAAATTGGTTGAAGTGACCAAGGCGACGGCCTTGAGTTTAGCCTTCTGCCTTAGTTCGACTTGCAAAGTGCTGGCGACTGCACCGGCTTTCAAGGTAGAGACAGTGATGGTGCTGTCGCAGCGTTCGCACGCTCGGAGGAATTCGACGTGCAAGTTCAGAATGTCAGGCTGTTTGAGCGCAGGCTGGGCGCGGAGGTAGGTCTCAGCGGCATGGTGGATAATGGCGACAACGCAACCGCCATGCAGAGCTGTAGTGGCGACGAGGGAGCTCGCGAGTTAGTGAGATGTATTCTACCAGAGTCGAAATTGGGTTGATTGCGTACTGTTGCCAACAGACCATTCAGCGTCCCACGAAGCAGTGTAAGTGCTGTGTGCCAATGGTTGCAGATTAATCTGCTTTCTGAGAACGCTTGTCATCGTTTACCACGAGAAGGTATTCAGTCAGTACCCTAAGGGGTGTGTTAGAGATCAAGGAGGACATGACAGAGCAAATGGATATTTCTAGATATTTCTAGTTGGGGCTGATGATTGAAATTCCATTTCATGGATGGGTACCTAGGTCACACGGCCAGGTAGCCATGGCGCAAGGGGGTGGTGCATGGCGCAAGGGGGTGGTGCATGGCGCAAGGGGGTGGTGCGGGGTCCCTACAACCTGAAGTTGGCAGCACGTAGAAAGAGACGGGCCAAACTGCATCTCTCCGTGCAAGCGACTATTTCCGTCCGTGATGTGTAACCTCGGTTGTTTGTTACGTGTAACTACTTCTGTATATACAGCTTGGTAACCGAACCTTATTCAGGATTCTATCACCCTTCCCTGGTCACTACTAGATATGTCTTGGGACGATGATGCACATTAGCCTAAATGTTAATCCAACATCAATTCATCCAGAGAATCGAACAAATAAGGGGCAAGGTGAACTAATGCTGTATCACCACATAGTAGATGAAATAGTCTAAGAACGTCTGAAGTCTAGGAGCTAGTATGCTAGAGCTACACCATCTGTGGGTGCGTGGTTCTTTTCTTCTTGTCACGATCGCCGTCTTGGCAGGTCCAACCTTAAACCCACCTCACATATCGTCAAAGATGCCCTGTCCGCCATATCTCTGTCCAACATGGACCCTAGACTTGCCCCGGGCAGTGACCGTGCCCGCCTCGTTCGTGGTTCTATTCGGGATACTCGAGCGGCACTGAGATAGCATCTCGCTACTCCACCCATCTCCAACATGAACTCGGGCCCCGTGCTCCGTTCTAATGTCCTGGACAAGGTATCTTGACACCATTGCCTCAATTTTCTCTTCGGCAGCTTCGGACAAGACTTGGTTAACGTCAGCCGCAGCTCTTCGCAGCACCTCTAGGGTTGACTCGTCTTGAATCTCCTCGATCTCCAGCTCCACTAGCTCACAACGACGACTCATCTGTTGAGGAAACACTTTCTCTAGATCCTCGATGAATCCCGTGATATGGTCAATCAGCCTGTCGAAGTTCATCGAGTCTTACAGGGCCCATGAGACCTTCTTGAAGAGGCCGGTGGTTTTCTGTCGTTGCGTAGCCACTGTGGCTAATCGGTGATGTACAAGACGGCCCGGCGGCTCCATGCTCGTCAGATCACAGCGCTCTAGGTCATCGCCTATCGCATCGATTTCGTACCGCTTCGAGGACTTCTGTGCCAGCTGGAACAGCTGCTCTATCTCTTCCAAGATTGCGCGGACATGTCGGCAATCTCGGTCTGGCGGTGTCACGGCGGTCAAGCGTGGGTCGGCGTGGATGTCGGAGGCCTGTCCCCATCTACCAAGACGTGCTCAGGCGATGTCGATTTTCAGCTGGGACCGCTCGAAATCGCGGCCAAAGTGGCGGCCAAGTTGGATGTATTCGAAAGAATCAACGCAGTTGTTGAATAAAGCAGCCACATTTAGTGCACCGGCAACTACACCAAACGTTTCTGCCATTATGAAGGGTCTCTTTTTCGTTGGGTTCAAGCATTTGAGCGTGCATTGCTTCTCGTTATTATTGGTTCTTGCTGATTTGGTACTGAAACAGAGAAATGGCAAAAGAACAAAGAACTTTCAGGGGCTGTTGATGAAATGATACGAGCTTGTTCCATGCGGGGCCGCTGCGGCTGAGCAGATGGAGAAAGTGACAGCCCATGTTATATATTTCCTGCCTGCTCGACTTATCTTGTTGCATTGCAACTACTATTGAACTTGATTGTCTCATCATAGGCTCACAGTGGAGACCCCGGGTCAAAATCAGGAAATTCAACAGACCGAGCATGGTTTCAAAATCGGTACGAGATGCATCCGGACACAGTCGTAAGCATGATGGAGCTCACAATGATATAAAATGTGCAGGGGAGGTTCGTGGAAGCGGAAAGGATTTATCAGTACCAACTGCAGTCGCTCCATGCCTCTAGGGAACGAGACGGTTGACAAATGACTTCCGGATACGATCCAGATGAGTTCTGAGTGCGCCGGGGCATAAAACGGCCAGCTGATGTAGGAGAAAACGGAAAGGTTAAAGAAGTAGTTGCCTAAACTACGTTAGGAGGTGCTTGGCGCATTGCATCCTAGTACGATCAAGGGTTTCGCAAATCTCGCAGCGACCTATCGCAGACAAAGACGGGTCGAGAAGTCGGAGGGGGTGAAGATCAACACGTCATGGCTACCACGTAGCCTGGTCCTTGGCGCGAAGCATCCAGATAAAATCGGAGGTATGAGGGAGCTTGCAGTATCGTACACTTAACAGGGGAGACTTGCTGAGGCAAAGGAATTACACGAGGGTGCATGGAAATATCAACGCGAGGTTCTTGGCGAGGCGCATCCAGGGTACGAAAAAGGGATATGAAAGATTTTGTAGATGTGTTCACGCACGCGAGGTTAGAGTTGGAGGCCGAGAAAATGACGATGGATATCATTCAACTATAACAGAAGTTAAATAGCAATTTTTGAGATTGTTCCCTTATACATGAAGTTAACTACGAATATGAGAATATAGGCGTTAGATGTCTTTCTTCCTACAGCAGATTATAATCTATATGAAATATAAAGCAATACATACCTGGGTTTTATGAGAATAGCGTGACACAATGTGGCATTCCAGAGACCTGGATGAACACCACGCACGATCTCGGGCTCCTTCCCCTGTGGATTGTGGCAGGTTATGTCTACGGTCCACCAACCCCGGCGATACAATCTCAGTTGCAGAGTCTAATATCCTTTTGGGAATCCTTGATGCGTGCCATTAAAGGGATTGGAGTTGCCGATCTTGCCATTGTTGGTAGGGCTGGTCACCACCTTGCATGCTGCAATGGAAATTCAGATAATTGCAACCAGCTAAGAAGATCCTCCGATTGGACTAGCGGTTGTACAATTCGGTATTTAACACCAAAGTAGGTGCCCAAGTGGTTGGTTCAACGTTATATTTGTTCCGGCAATGAGGATGCTTAATAATGATTTGTTCTTGTGCACCACCTATCCTCAAAAGACATCAACCACAACCCCACCTCCATTCATATCACTTCCTGCAAACCACAAAACCTTCTATTTAGCTAACCGTCTTTTCCTTAATCGTCTAATTCACCATGAACGCACCCGAAAGCGAAGTCCTTTTTGTACCGAAGCAGGCCATTGCACCGACACCTCAGCTCTACGATGAGCTCGTCTCGGGCAGCATGGAGAACCTTGCCCGGGCATCTCTGGTCGTCGCCGGGCCCATCAACGACGGTGACATCATCAACGACAACGGCTGCGGCACAGGCGCGGGCACCGCCGCCGTCGTCGCAGCCGCCCCCAGCGGCATCTCCATCGTCATCAAAGGCAACGACGTCAACGACGACGCCCTGGCCGTCTACCGCAAGCGCACCGCCGAGGACGCCTGGCCCGCCGAGGGGGTCCACAACGACTCCAACGCCCTCCACTTTGGCGACGGCACCTTCGATCTGACCATTGGCAACGCCCTGCTGTTCGTGCTCCCCGACGACGGCGTCGGCGCTGCCAAGGAGGTCCACCGCACCCTCAAGCCCGGCGGCTCGGCCGTCTTCAACTCGTGGAAGTACGTGCCCAACATGCCCACTCTCGAGGCCGCCGCGAAAGCCACCCGGCCAGAGGGCACGCCGCTGCCTCGCGCGGGTTTGGACAAGTGGTCCAGCGCCGACTTCTTACAGAGCATCGTGGAGAAGGGCGGCTTCGAGGCCGAAAATATCACCATGCACCAGGCGCCGGTGTCGGTCACGACGTCCGAGGTGAACCGCTATGCCAACATGCTCTGGAGCTTCATCGGAGGCACCACGCCGGTCGGCTGGCTGAAGTCGGATGAGGAGAACTGGGACAAGGCGATTCAAGTCATCAAGGATGAGCTGAAGAAGACGAAAGGGTACAAGGAAATTGAGGGCGGCAGACTTCAGCTCCAGTTCGTCGCGAATATTGTTGTTGCCAAGAAGTAATTTTACAGTTCCGATACCTAGTTGCCCGTAGCTTAGACCTGAAACCATGATTATATTTCTATGCAAAACCCCGTATATTCATATCAGAAATAATCGACTGTGAATCACCTGCGTGCCACTACTACGCTTGCCGTTAGGCTCACCCATCCCGCCCCCTCAACGTCGATGTCATGCCTGTACCAGGGCCCGGCCACCAAAGCCTCCTGGGCGTATTCAATAACCTGCTCCCAACCGTCCTCATCTCGTTGCGTCCACCGGCCTCCCGTCGTTCCGCAGATCGACCAGCCGATCTCGCACCACCTCCTGGCGTTGGTCACCCTGACCTCGGTTGAATAGCGCTCAACCCTCATCCCGTCCGAGCGGAAACCCGCCTTTAGCAGCGCCTGTTCGACCTGCCGGCCCCCGTACGCGTGCATCTGCAGCATATCTGGCAGCGCGTCATCAGGTGTGCCACCCTCAACGCCACGGAGCCGCTCGACGGCTTCTCGAAAGACGGCCATGGACGGCAGGTCTTCCCACGTCGCGACCGCCGCCAGGCCGCCAGGCCGCAGTGTGCGGTGGATCTCACGGGCGCACACTACGTCGCCGCCCTCCCCCAACTGCAGGAAGACGAACCCCGTCAGGCTGTGCGAGAAGGTCCCGTCGGGGAACGACAGGGCCGTGCTGTCCATCGGCTGGGCCTCTACCCCCGGCCACTCCCCCGAAGTGGCCATGGACTGCACCCGTTTCACCGTTGCCTGGTTTTTGTCCGTCGCGGAGATTCGGATACTTTTCTCTTCGGGGTCCGCATTGTCCAGCGGCGGCTGCAACGCGAACAGAGCTTTGGTGATGGCACCGGAACCGCAACCATTGTCATGAACGTGTGATCCGGCGGGTAGCGGAACTAATGGACGTAGAAAGTCGTGTGCTACTGCTTCTGTGGCCGAGCCCAAAAATTCGTTTAGGGCTGTTTCGTCAATCGTCACGATCTGTTTGGGTTTGAATGAAGCGCTCATGGCGGATAGTCCCCTCGTTTACGAAGGCTCAGATGATGCATATGGGTGGTTAGGTTTTTGATTTGCTGTGTTTGGTACATGTGATAATGCAGCGATGACCTCATTTTGAGGTGCGTCAAGCGCGACGGCGCCATGACGGGGGCCGGGGTTTCGGCGAGATTACAGGATGCATTTGACCCTCTAGTATTAGTCGAGGGGACGTCATTGAGTACACCTCCTCTATGCACGGAGAAGATAAGCAATATACGGTTAAGGACAAGCAGTACTGATAAGAACTTGAAATCCATGTCATTGGCTGGCTCTACCCCTTGCCGCTTCGGAGGAACCCATCCTAGGCACAGATGTTCGACGTAGCAGTAGCGACGTACTTCTGGTTATGAATTATGTCAGTGACAGCAGGAAATCGCTACAAGCAAGGATCCTTACGCGTCACACCTTGTTGCCTTCTAGGCCATTGGTGAACTGGCCAACCCCTGGATTGCGATGTAATGCCGCCAACACCAACTACCGAGTTATCACACAAGTCACTAATAATCCATCTAGACCTCCCTTTACAAGTTCGCAACTTGATGCCAAGAACCTCTCGGAATGGCTACACGTTCTAATTGCTCGGACGACGAGTTCGGTCCTGCGTTGACCTGCGATGGTTCGTTCGACTTCACACTCCTCTTTGAGCAGAGCATATTGTCCATTGCTTCCTCTACAATATGCCTACTCTTCCTACCGCTGCAATTACGCAGAGTTTTGGGGTCGACCATCAAGACAGAGCCAAGTCGCGTATTTGCTGGAAAGGCTGTGCGTCCCGCCCTCCTACCTTAATGATTGTTAGCACCAGTCCTGCTGACATATGGTGCAGGTTTTGAGTGTCCTTCTGTTCGGCTTGCATGTCACCCTCATCGCACTATGGGCAAAAGCAGAGGGTTCTGTCAAGACGGCCGTGCCTTATGCGGTTGTCACCCTCATCGCCTCCACGACATTGTCAGCTTCCGCCGTGTTAGTCGAACACAATCACGCCCTGCGGCCGTCGTCCCTGTTCATCACCTATCTTTTCGTTTCGTGTGTTTTTGATGCAGTCCAAGTACGGAATCTGTTCCTACGTGGCCGTTATGGAGCTCTCAGCGGGGTACTTTTGGCAACAGTGCTACTCAAGTTGACTCTTCTATATCTCGAAGCCAAGAACAAGCGCAGTTATCTCAAAGAACCTTATAGGCTGTTTCCTCCAGAAACTCTCGCCGGGATCTTCAACCGAGCAGTGTTTTGGTGGCTGAATCCCACATTCGTGCAAGGATACAAAACGGGTCTGACGTTGGACTCGCTGTGTGATATCGATGTTTCACTAAAATCGTCGACTGTGCAAGCACGCATCTTGCGTGCGTGGGATGAACGTACGTGTTACATACTTCGTGTTCCTTTCTTTCTGTATCCCCCTTTCCGTTAGACGTGCAGCAGCTCATACCTCGTAGATTCCCACGGAGGCCGCTATGCCCTGGTTCTCGCGCTCTACTCGGCTATCAGACTCCCGCTACTGATCGTGATCCTACCTAGACTGTGTCTTGTGGGCTTTAACTATGCCCAGCCATTTCTGATCGACCGCGCGATCAGACTAGTCTCAGGAACCTTTAACTATGCCCAGCCATTTCTGATCGACCGCGCGATCAGACTAGTCTCAGGAACACCCAGTGAAGAAATAACGAATAGCGGCCGAGGTCTCGTTGGAGCCACAGCTTTGATCTACCTAGGCATTTCTGTAAGTTGATCTGAGCTCCTGACCATAGACGAGATCATGATGTTCTAATTCAACCTAGATCTCCACGGCGGCATACCAATACCTGCTCTACAGATCTCTAACCTTGGCACGTGCTGCACTGGTGTCCTTGATATATGTCACCTCACTCCAGACTGCTGCAGACGGCCAGGACGAAGCCCAGATTATCACTTTGATGAGCACCGATGTAGAGCGAACTGTCACCGGTCTTGAACTGGTTCATGAGACCTGGGCTCGACTGCTTGAAATTGCAATTGGTGTATGGCTTCTGGCGAGACAGATGGGAGCCATCTCGGCCTCTCCTATTCTGGTAGCCATAGGTACGTCATTGCGCGTTTAATTCACGTTTCCAGGTATCTAATGCGGATTATTAGTCTGTTTCGGGTGGCAGATATGGCTAGCACGGTATATGGGTCCCAGACAGGGTCCATGGCTGGAAGCCCTCCAGACACGTGTAGGGAGAACATCGTCGGTGCTTCGAAATATCAAGACCGTTCGTATGATAGGTCTGACAGACGCCATCGAGGAAGTTTTGCAGAGCGGGCGTGTGAGAGAGCTGCGCCTGTCAAAACAGTTTCGATGGATGATCGTGTGGATCAATATGGTTGGTATGGCTCTGAAGCATTTGCCTCTTTCAAGATCATCACTAACAACGACTCCACAGCTTCCATGCCACAGATTCTAGCTCCATTGGTGACTTTCGCAGCGTATGCCATTCGGTCTCGGGTCGATAACAGCGAGCCCCTGTCGAGCGCTCAGGCTTTTAGCTCACTCGCGATAGTATCGTTGGTCACGGGTCCCACGGTCGATCTGCTTTCGTCCATCCCGGCCTTGAGAGTTTCGGAAGGCTGCATCGACCGGATACAGACGTTCTTGCGATCGGCCAGTACTGAGACCAGTCAAATACGGATCAGGAATGGCGGTGTGCTGAACATTAATCAAACCATGCTCAATTACCTGGAAGAGATGTCAGTTCCACTCGTGGGAGCTCCTGATATTGGCGATTCTCTTATAAGGTTCACTGGACTTGATCTACGGCCTACAAAGGACGCCGATTTAATACTCAAAAACGCCAATATTAGCATCCCAGAAGCTAGTCTGACAGTCATCACTGGGCCTAATGGGTGTGGTAAAACCACTTTGTTGAAAGCCATCCTCGGCGAGGTTACCGCTGACGCCGGCTCCATCATCACACATAACAGCTCCATCGCCTATTGTTCCCAAGTTCCATGGCTTCCCAACGGAGCTATCCGCCAGGTGCTCTGCGGCGCAGAGTACTTTGACGAGACATGGTACAGGTCCGTCCTGTACGCCTGTGATCTTCAAGATGACATCCTGCAGTTACCTCGCGGTGACATTTCAACGATAGGAAGTCGCGGGTCGTTGCTGAGCGGCGGGCAGAGACACAGACTGGTAGGTGAAACTGACCACATACTGGATAACAGTTTCTAAGGTAATATCCACAGGCGTTGGCTCGTGCTGTCTACGCCCGAAAGAGGCTGTTGCTTCTTGACGACGTCATGAGTGCCCTGGACCGGGACACTGCACTCAGGATTGCCGAAAGATTGTTCTCGGAGCGAGGCCTGTTACGAAAGTCAAACTGTACCACAGTTCTCGTTACACATTCAGGTATAGTCCAACCTATCCTACTGCTTCTATCCATGGCATGTAATCTGACCACTTCTAGCTTATTACATATCGATGGCCGACAGCGTTCTAGTGATTGACCCTGAGGCCAAGACAATCCAAGCCCAAGATTCCTGTGGTTTATCGCGTCCAGGTCCCTTATCAATACTACCGGAAGGCACCGATGGTCCGAAAGACCAAGATAGCCACACGACAACCTCAGGGGGACGCATCTCTGGAAAGGCGAACAAGGCCGCCCAGCAGGGGGCTAGTCAGGAAGAACTAGAAGATTTAGCAAGGCGTACCGGAGACAGATCCCTCTACCTCTACTACTACCGGTCCATTGGGCCCGCACGAACTTTGGCTGCCATTGGGATTTTGGTGATGTTCACTGTGGCGTCCAACTTTCCGCGATACTGGATCCAGTGGTATACAGAAGACCCGGCGCCGCGGTTTCTAGTCTTTACTGGAATCTATATCATGTTGGTCCTAGTCGCGTCGCTAAGCCAAGGCGCCATGATCTGGTGAATCCTACAGTCACCTACTAGCCCAAGGGAGAATACAGAACTGACTCTTGCGGCAGGCAAATCATGATTAGCATTGTGCCCAAGTCGGGCGCGGCGCTCCATCATATCCTCCTGCGCACCGTCATGCACGCACCGATGCGCTTCTTCTCCACCACGGATTCCGGCGTGATCCTCAATCGCTTTAGCCAAGACATGACTCTGGTGGACGTGGTGCTCCCCACGGTGGCGTTTGGGACATTTCTCTGTGGGTCTTCATGCCTGTCGCTACACGCTCAAATACGGGTATCAATTCAGGGGCTAACTACTTCACTACCAAAAAGCTTTGATCCAATGTATCGCGCAACTGGCCTTCATCGCTCTGGGCTCCAGCTATATGGCCGTGTGCATCCCAGTGCTGGTTTGCGTGCTCTACCTGGTCCAGCGCTTCTACCTGCGGACGTCGCGGCAACTGCGGTTCCTCGACCTCGAGGCCAAGAGCCCGCTGTTCACCCACTTCACCGAGACCGTGGAAGGCCTCGCTAGCATTCGCGCCTTCGGGTGGCAAGCCCACTCCGTCGCCGTCAACCTAAAGTGTCTGGACGGGTCGCAGAAGCCGTACTATCTCCTGTTCTGCATCCAGCGCTGGCTGAACCTCGTCCTCGACCTGACCGTCGCGGCCGTGGCCATCCTCTTCGTCGCGCTGGCGCTCTCGCTGCGCGCGGCGGCAACGACCGCGACCGGGGGCGGCGCGCTCGGGGTGGCGCTGACGGCCGTCTTGTCCTTCAGTCAGGGCTTGCAAAGCCTGCTGGTCAGCTGGACCCAGATGGAGACGTCGTTGGGGGCGGTCGCGAGGACCAAGAACCTGGAGGCTCTGGTGGCTCCAGAAGACGCCGATGACAAGGTGCAGGATCCGCCGGATGACTGGCCGAGGGATGGTCGCATCGACTTCCGCAACGTTTCCGCTTCCTACGAGTGAGTGGTTATATGTACATACATTTTCTATTTCATTTGCGCTAACCTTGCCTCAGTGGGGAGAATTTGACGTTACATGATGTGTCTTTCGTGGCGGGACGCAAGCAGAAGATTGGTATTGTCGGTCGAACTGGAAGGTAAGTAACATGAATGTGTCAGCCATCCAGTATTATTGACGCACTTTCAGTGGCAAGAGTACCTTGATATCGACTCTCCTCCGCTTAGTAGACATTGCGGCGGCCTCAACAGACCCTGGTGCTACCAGCATGGTGGGCCAGATCCTTATCGATGGCTTCTCCATCACCATGGTCCCCCGTGAAGCTCTCCGGAATCGCATCCTGACAATACCTCAGGAGAGTCTTGTCCTCCAAGGGAGTGTTCGGTATAATATGAACCTCACCAACACCACTGCAGCGGTGATTGTCAAGGAACCACTGGGTGACGACGGAAAGCTGCACGACGACTTGACCATCTCTGCACTTCGATATGTCGGACTGTGGGACATCATTGAGGCGCGAGGAGGTCTGGATGGGCAAATAACACAGGAGTCGCTATCACAAGGACAGATGCAGCTCCTTGCCCTCGCGAGGACAATTGTCAGGAAGAATATTGCCAGGGGTGCGGCGGCAAGGGATGACGCATCGACCCAGACTTGGACACCGAAGATACTACTCTTGGACGAGGCCACCAGTCATCTCGATGCCGAAACCGACGTTAAGGTGCAAGCCCTGATCCGTGAGGAGTTCAAGGATTTTACCATCATCATGGTGGCACATCGGATGGAGTCCATAGCGGACGCGGACATGGTGGGGATAATGGAGGCAGGGCGCCTGGTGCGGTACGGCCCGCCAGGGACGGTCATTAGTGCTACAGAATAGAATCGCGTATAACCGTTTTGGGGGGGATAAAAGTCATGTATTCATTTCAGGAGTCTTCTCGATGTTCTATCAATGATTCCTCCAGTAGGGACTGTTCAATCTTGGGCCAATACTCTTCCCTCAACCTGCCACTTATCCAATAGTTACCGTACGCGTCCTTGCCCAGAATCGAAAACGCGCTCATCATGAAAGCAGGCACATACTTTGTTATTACGTGCATCTGGACATTGGTAGGCTTTGCCACCACGCTAGTCGTTACAGACTCTGCATCCGGAGGGTCTGTTGTCGTGGCCACTGGCTTTTGCCTACCGCTGCCTATTCTGTTGGTAGCTGGCTGCGACGATAAGGAAGGTGGGCCGACATCCCCTTGCTCGTCGCCATCAGCGGCAACAATTGCGGCCGAGAAGTCAACGTCGAAGAATCCGGCTTTGGTCAGGTTGGTGCAGATGACCATGTTCATCCCCGCGTCGCCAAATATAGCAGGCATACCACCACTGTTGTTCTCTTTGGCGGCGCGTTGGATCTTCAGGTACGCCTCCACCTGCGGCCATGTGCCTAGGCTCTGCAGTGTCTGGCGCAGCATCACCGCGACGTCGCCAAGCCGCCTCCCAAGAAGCTCTCTCGAGGCCACTAGGGTCCATACCGGAACCAACGCGTTGGCCACGAGGGCGTTTCGCTGTTCTTGAGCCGAGATGAGCCCGGTTTGCTGTTTCAAGAGGCCTCTCAGTCCCATCAGGGTCGCGATGCAGACGGTCTGGTTGCTCGTGCGACCGTTCCGCAACCAGGAAGAGGCCAGGTGACGACACCACCAGGCGGAGAGGATGTCCCCATCACTTACAAACGCGGGAGAAGATATCGGCGGTTGCGCCTTGTCGTGACTAGCCGCTTCTTTCGTTCGGGAGTCCAACGCCGTAAGTGCATCACTCCGCAGCATGTCCAGGTAAGACTTTGGGATACAGACGATCCGGTCCTCTTCTACCGGCTTCCGGAACCGAATCTTATCGAAAAGGAATCGCAGGCCGAGAGTAACCATTTGCCGGGTCCCAAGTTGCTTATCGGCGAGTCGGTACTGTTCTCTTGGTATTGACGTGCCCTGTTCGGTCCCGTCTGGTGTCTGCACACCGAGCGACGCCATGGGGTCGCGCTCCAGCAGGGGAACCACTTCATCATCGCGGCCCTGTAGCGTCAGGGCCCACGCGTCCAGGAGCTCCTTGCGGCCCATGCCGTCGAACAGGACGTGCGAGCCGCGCAGCGTGACCAGCGTGGCGTCGCGGAAGGTCACGAGGTGGAGGCCCAGGACGGGCGTGTCCGTGTTCACGTAGTCCTCGAACGCGGAGGGGTCGTCCGGGCGGCGCATCAGGGGCACATAGTCCTCGATGCGCGCCACGATCCGGGGCCCGTGAGTCCGGGCCGCCTTCGCCTTGGGGATGTGCGCCGCCAGCGGGTGCTGCATGATGCGCATGTCATGCGACTCGTGGTAGTACGATATCGCGGGCCGCTGCTGGGTGTACTTTGCTGGAACATGGTAGTCTAGCTTCCCACTCGCCTACAACCTCGCGAAGCCAAGCACACGCCTCGGTAAGCCGGATTGAAACATCGGATATGCTTCGATACATATAGGCTCGTTAGGGGATGGTATCTTACATTCCGTCTTAGCCTCCCGCCCAGCTTGCGCCAGCCATCTTGGCGCGCCAAAAGCCTCTCCAGAGAGCACCGGAGCCTTTCCACGTCGAGCTTGTGGTCGAAGCGTAGCATAAAGTGCATAATGGCATCCGTGGACCCATGGTCCCAATAATGGACCGGGAACACTCTGTCCGTCGAAATGGCCGGCAACGCGAGGCGACGCCCCTTTTGTCGGATGATAGACATTGCCGACTAATGATAAAATGCTCATGAGTGCAGCACTCAAGGTGCAGAGACAGACCAGATGCTGCTTACCTCTTACTTACACGTAGAAGAGAAGAGCGCGGGGTTACTCGACTCCCTTGCAGCTGTATTTGGGGGATTGCTACCTACCCCGCATCGCACCTCGCATCTAGACATGTTACTAAAGAAATAATGAGAGGAGCAAATCCTGCCTCTATCTGGCCAGTCTCAATCTCTTTCGGTATCTGGCAAGTATACGATGCGCACCGAATGAGGCAGGAGGAGTGAATCGTAGTCAGGCGATAAGGTAGCCCCGCAAGCCGTCAATATGGATTCGATATTCACTTGTTTCAAGATAAGCACTTGAACCAATGCCGCATACTTTATGCAGGTCAGCCTAGGCACTGAGGTAGTACGCAGTAACTCCTTCCCCGCCAGGTGCCGCAGTCCGATAACCCTTTCCTCAGAAATGCAGCCTGTTGAATTTCTGTCAACTCCGGCTCAGAATCGATGACCTGGTGACTCTAGATGAAAATGGCCTTGCATGGGTTTTGGTTTTAGGTTGCAAGATCAGGGGGTGTTTGGGGAAACACCGACTGATTGTGGCATTGTTGCACCGTAGGTTCCCTAACTAACTCGGCGCCCCAGGCATAGCTAGCATGAGCTTAGTACAGCAAATACAGTGAACGTACGCATGTGTTATATCGCTCCATAAGATACGTGTGCTCCTTCTGCCTTTCGCGAACTTGCATACTAGCTAAACCCGTTTGAGTCTGGCATTTCCGTACTGTGGTAAGATTTCCCACTTACTGCGCACTGCCTGGAGTTCCCAGATAGGCTGGTGGAAGCACACCTTCCAGCTCCGCCTTGATCTGTATTGCCAAGAGCTTCGAGAACCACCGCGAAATGTTCGCACCCCCTCCAATGGCCCAATAGTTCTCGGCGCGGCGCTGCCGCTTCGCGAGACCACGGATCTCCCCTTCGTCGTCGAGGCCCCAGGTGGCATCGATTCGGTCCGCTATCTCGTCCGGGCCGAGAATGTCACCGTCGCCATCGTCCACACGAGCCGGCTTGTTGCGGTGGTGGCGAGGTGCATCACCGCCTCCTAGGACCTCGGCAGCCGTGGTGCGGTAGTTCTTGTCAGCGAACCCGGTACACCAGACCACGGCATCCACGTCTACGGAACTGCCGTCCCGGAACGTCAGACCACGCTCGTGGAACCCCACCGGCTCGCCCACCTTGACGCCCACTTCTCCTGAAGCCAGCAGCGCCGTGCCGCCAACATCGACATAATGCCCGCCTGCGCGCTCGTACAAGTTGCTATTCAGCACCGCGTCCGGGTGTGCACTGTCCAGGACGGGGAACCCAACGGCCTCTAGTTTCGCGTAGCGGTTTGGCTCCTCGCACGCCATTTGCTTCAAGGTGTTCTGTATCAGGGCGCTGTCGACGACAAGGGGCCCTGTCTGGAACAGGCGGTCGGCCGCCTCGACGCTGAGCTCGTCGTAGATGCCCAGGGTCGAGGGCCGGTACATGTACTCGAGCGGGCACAGGTACGTCGGGGACCGCACGGCCATGGTGGTCGCCAGGCCCGCGGCGTGGCAGTCTTCCACGATGTCGAAGGCGGTGTTGGCGGATCCTACGACGAGGACGGACTGGTGGGATCGGGAGCACGCGGGTCAGTCGACTGTGTAAGGGATAATTGTGGAGAAAGGGGTAGGAAAAAAGGGGTCTTTGGCTGTGAGAAGACTCACCTTGACACCTCTAGCCACCAGTTCATTGGCGTTCTTATAACCGGTTGAGTGGACACTAATACCCTTATACAAGTCCACGTCCTTCATCAACGGCATATAAGGCTTCTGGGAGCCGAAACCTGTGGCCTGGACCAGATGTTTACAAACCACCCTGGTTTGACTGGAAGAGGTCTGGATCTCAACTGTCCACCGTCTAGCCTTGGTATCATATTGGGTATTTAGGACCCTGGCCGACGTGATCATGTTGAGATTAAACTGATCAACATATTGCCAGACGTGCTGGGCCAGTTCGCTCCTGGTAAGGAGGTGGGGCGACTGCAACTCCGGGGCATATGCTGATTGACGAATTAAGGTCAGGATAGTATGAACAAGATATCAATAAAGGGTCAGTTCAGACTTACTTGTATAAGGCATTTCGCAGCAAGATGTCGGGATGTGGAAGCACAAACAGTCGTACCGAAGAGCCCAGTTGTCGCCGGGGCGCGCGTTACGCTCCACCACGACGCTCTCGACATTCAGGGCCTTGAGGCGAGCCGCCATAGTGACCCCCCTGGAGGAATAAAAATTAAAATCAGTCACATGATCCCTTGGTATCCCGTAACTGCATATGGTGGTATCTGCACTTACGCATTACCCCCTCCGATGATCACGACGTCCGTCTCGATGGTCTCCACTGCGTCCAGCTGTCTACCCGGGGCTCGCAGCAGGGTCTCGTCCTCGGGATGCAGATCCAGCTGGTCGATCCAAGTACTCAGGACCCAGATCTTCCAGGAGATGTGGTTGACGCCTCGCTCCACAGTTTCTGTGTCCTTGCTGGGCAGAAGCATGGCCCTTCCGCTGCACTTGGCTCCAGGGGTCTCGGTACTGAAGTTGAAAGAAAACCCGACCACTTGCTGTGGATGAAATTTACTTTCTGTCAGTTCCGCTGCACGTCTTCATAATGATCAGTAGATGAATTCTCGGCATTACGTACCAAGGTTGGAATGAAGTAGGCCTGCCCTTCAATTTTGAAGCCATCTTCTGCCAGACCTCTGAGAGCCGACGTCTCCAATAGGCCTGCCGCAATAACTTTGCGGTTAGAAAGGGTGCGCATATACCATGTTAGGGCAATATGGTCGCGCCAGTAGGCTTGCTCGGGGAAGAAACATTGCTGCAGTTTGTCGACGTCCTTGGTTCTCAATGCCTCATTGAAAGACTCCAACACATCGCACGCCTTCGCCGAGGCGATCCCATCATCACTGATAGGGTCTTCTGCGCAAATCTCGGGATCGATAATCGGCAGTGGGTTCTTCTCCATCATCCGGCGCAACTCCGTGGCAGCCGGCCATTCCGGTTCGGGAGGGGAGATTGGTGGGGTGGCGCCTTCCATACCCTTTCTATTAGATAAAGTATCGACAGCGCGAGGTTTAAAGGGGCACTCGCCGGAACTCATTGTAACTGTTCCTCAATAATTCGCCAGATAGTAAGTCACCTAAGCCGGCAGGAACGAGGCGCAAAAGGAGGAACTGCTTATATACATTGACCGAAATTGATTGAGTAAGTAGCTGCCCAATACTACACGTTGTTCTTCTACTTCATACACGAGTTATGCATTCCGTTTACGTACGGGGGTACGCCATGATATGATGCAAGCTTTTCGGTCTTAAGCTCTAGTGTAAGAGCGAAAGTCCCTAAACCCATAGACCATGCAAGTCTGCAAGTGCCGTCTGTAGGGTTACCTTCGGCTGCATTTCTCCGTAGTGCCTTTTCGTGCATACACGTCGGCACCATGTAGGTTCTCAGAACAATGTCCTGCAGTCACGGCTCGGTTATTTATTCACCCAAAGGCTATTACAGTGGTCCTCTTTAGATTTCCTTTTATTCCTGTCGGAATCGTTTACTCCAAAGAAGGGGGGCATCGTCCTGTAACCTCTCCTCCAATCATGTTTTGATAACTTCATAACATCAATCATGATAGGCTCATCGCGATTCTTCAATATGACGTGAGATTTGATCTGTGGCCTACACTAGAAGATAGGACCTCTCCAGTAGGGGCAGTTGTTGCTAGGGCCAGCTACTTCTGCAACTCTGCCTAGGCAGAAGGCTGCATGCGGAGGCACCTCCAACGCCCCCGGCCTCCTCAGGCTGATTGCTAAGCGGACTATTTTCTCGCTACGTTCAAAAAGCGGTGACCACAGTTTACATCTAACGGTCGACGCTATATAGTCTTGAATTTCCCTCTTGGGTGTTCAAAAAGGGACGTACTCACAAATTTTGCCCCTATCCATTCGTCCATATTCTTGGCGGGTCAGGGCGACATCGTTGAAAGCCATGCAACGAGGCAATATATCGAACGTATCCAGTAGCCGCTCTTACGGCAGAGAATAACTACCTTGACATTTCGGGTTTTGGTACAGTGCAATGTGTTATCGGGTCCGTGACTCGATGTCGAGTGGATAGTATTAAAGTGCAACGAGATCGAGACGACCATACACCAAACGCAGTATAGCACATTTGAAATACGTTTCGTATTCTTTTGGGAGCGTTTCTGCTGTTGGGTAACTATACTTTCCTCAGAATCATATTTATAGCGAGTGATCAATCAGACTGCTGAAAATTGAAATCTCTCGTGATATAAGGAACGGCACAATTTGGCGTGACTTCTACCAAGGAAAGCAGAACCTATAATTAAGAAAATAAATGTCCACTGCTAAAAGTTAATCCATACTGTAAATTCTCTGTCTTTCAAAATCCTCACTTTTGCTTCGACCCCCTGCAGCGCTCCAGTACCAGTTTTTCCGGTATTTTACCTGGGTGTTCTGGGACTGGGGTTCCTCCTGCTCAGATGGTCGCTTCTTCGTGGGATCAGCCTGTGTCCCCTTCTTCGTGTTGTTCGTCGGTTCTTTCATCTGGCTTTGGAGAGCGGAGGGTTCATGTTGGTGCTGCGATTCGAAACGTCTGTACAAACATCTCATCCTGTGTCGCGCTTAGATTATACTTACAGACATCTTCAGTCAGTTCTACACTGTACGCGTTTTGACCGATAACGATCCTTTATGTTCGTCTTTGATGCTCTTGGATACGATGCCAGAGATGATAATGTTGATTTGCGATGATGGCTTGACGTCTGTAGGGCGGACGTCTGGGTGTTCTTAAGTTGCTGGTCAGCTACAGCTTTAATGTAGTGGTCACTGCAGATTAGCGTGTCTAGGGGTATTCTTCCACCGCTAGGTCTGCTAGTTTAGAGGGGTTGAGGAGTTGCTACGACCAGCAGATAAACTCTTTTTCCACACTTCATAATACATCAAACAAAGCCGCCTACTTACCTAGATCCCATTTATTTACAAGCTGTTTATCCGGCAATCTCGGCTAGTTCACTGTATAATATTCGCGAATGTCCAAACTTGTCAAATAGTAAGCTTGAAAGCTGCTACTCGTTATTATGTTAAAAGGGGTAACTCACTTCTGATAATTTTCTTCTGTTGGGGTAGCCTGAGATGAAGCGTGATACCAATAGAATACGCCGTAATAAATCACCATCCAGCAGGGTTCCCGTGTAGGCAACAGATCGGGGCACGCCAAGTCCTAGCTTAGATCTCTTATCCAGCTTACTTGGCGGCAAAGCGCCATGCGACCACATCAAATGGCTGTGTCTGATTGCATTGACCCTACAGAAGAGGCAGACCTGGGGGCGGCAGACCATCCATCCAATGTGTGGAAACGCCACGTCCCCCCATCGACCACAACTGACTTCTGATAATCCAGAACGCGGGTAACATTAAGTGTAGTTTGACAGAACTGAAAAGGACGTGAGGGGGTAAGCCTGCCAAACGTCAGTCTGAAGGTCTGGATCCGAATAGCCGACGCCTTCGCAACTCAAGGGAGCCGAACTATTCAGCTTTCAATGCTCGGTTAGGCCATGCCGTCGAATCAAAACACAAACGAGAAGTCCCCTCCAATGTCTTGTCCCCGCACAGTGGCTGATATGGCGCCCTCTGGTCTACATGTTCCAGTTTATTTTCTTTCTCTCTGGTTGGATTTACCAAGCCAGTCGTACTCACCTGTCTTCCTTGTATTCGTGACTCCTCTCTCTCTCTCTTTGAGTTGAACTCCCATCTAAATAGTAATGGGTATCATATGTGAACTGAATCACAAGTGGCATTGTTTCACATGTCAACCAAGGGATTCCTCGCCTATCACAAATATGTGGTGAGAGACTGCACTTCCGATTGTATCACAAACACTGGGCGGGTTTGCTAGTCAACAGATAGAACATTTCGCAGATTCCTACGGGGAGCTTCTTTCTATTCAATGGTAGAAAGCCATAAGGTAATCAAAAACGTCAGTCGAAAAACCAGCAGGTTATGTTCCGCATTGTTGACGTAATCAAGTAAGGTAGGCAATATCATACACAGTTCTATAGACTGAGAGAATCCCTTCACTTGCATTATAGTATATTAGAATTGGTATCCAATATTTGATAGCATAATATAATGGCGAAAGTCCTTAGGATGTATGGAGCGGCGTGCCCTTGCTACAACCAAGAAAAACGAACGTTCAAATTTGAAAAATGGCCACGAAGGCTAGCAAGTCTATTCTGTAACCATCGTTACCAGTCAAATCCTCAGTTTCCTGTCGACCCCTGCAGAGATCCGGTCCCGATGCTTCCGGTGTCCCCACTGGTGTTCTGAGGCAGTGACTCCTGCCGCTCCGAGGGCCTTGGTTTCGAGCGGTAGGCTTCGCCTTCGCCCGTCGAGGGATGTAATGCTGATGGACCACCGTCCGATCTCTCGCCTGGCTTTACGCTGTGCACCAGATCCTTCGTTTTCTGGACTATCTTGCTCTTGAGCGTGATCCGATCTGGGGGGTGCTGTGATGAAGAACGTCAGCACTAGCATCACCTCTTTCGTTGAATTCGGATTATAAGTTATACTTGCCGACATGATGTGTAATTATTTCCTTGCGCTTTTTAATTCTTGTTCAGGTTTGATGTTGTTCAAAAGAAAATGGGTTGAAAATCAATCGTTGGATGTAGATGGTCGCTTGACGTCAGGATGATGAGCTCTTGCGGGCTTCTAAGCTAAGGATCTCGATTCACTGCTACGGGCACTAGTTTAGGGGGTTCAGGGGGGTTAGTAACGAACTGTAATCCTACATCTAAACCTCGAGTAGACTCACTTATTTCTTTGTTCTAAGTGAATTCGAGGAATACTCAAAATAAAGGTAGCATAGTACTGATCCCTTGCGGTAGCCGATTGATTGACGCTGACTTGGTATCCTACAGGTCGTTTATGACAACGATGTAATCATGGCGCCGGTCACCAGTGAATCGTATCATCAATAAATTATGTTGCCTGCTGCAAATGCGCAAACTCAAACGTGCACCAATCTCGAATGGATTTAGAGCTCATTCGCCTTCTCCATTCAATTGTGCTCTTGCGCGCTCTACTGGAGACCTACGCGACAAAAGATAGCCTGGATTGAATAACAACAAGTACCACGCTGGGTCACAATTGGTCGAAACAAGGAAGGATGAGGCTCATGAACGCCGACACCCTGCGCCTCGAAGAGTTCAGCGATGAAGCCGAACGACCTCCCTATGCTATTCTGTCTCATTTCTGGGGTAAAAACGAGATTGTTTTCGATCCAGTCGCCGCTGCACTAACCGGCGCGCTCCTGTCAGAGAGCCCGGCAAGCGAGAAGGTCAGAGCAGGCGTTGCGCGATGGCCTCGACTACATTTGGATCGACACGTGCTGCATGATTGATCAACTGCGGTTCACAACAGGCTGGTCCTGCGGAAGCAACAGACTCCTGAGCAAGTAATACACTTAAACGACAAGAGCAGTTTATTCTTATTTTTCTCCGGTTCAATACCTTAGCAAAAGCCAAGACTCGCAGCGTGATATACTCTCAAATACTAACTCAAAAGAAAGCATTTTACCCAATGCCTTCCAGAATCTCAAAAACATTCCTCTTGAGCAGCAGTAACACCATTCACCAACAATGCTTCGGCGCCATCCCAAAGCTGGATTCCAGTCACCACCGCTGGCAACAAATCAACTGTATTCTTGTCACTGGGCAGCATGACATGTTGGCGTTGCCTTAAATAGCTGGAGCACTCTGGAATTATATATCTTTATTTGAGAAGCGATGTACTTCTTTGAACGACTGTTTTGCTATATGGGGTCAATGAACCCTTTATTAAAAGCATTAATGGAAACAATCAATAGATGTTATGTCACGTTCCTAGAGCAACCCAGTGAAGTAAATACACTTAGATAACAACAACTTTTGGGTCGACGAAGTTACCTTGAGTTGGTTCAATTCAAGTCCTGTCTAATACTATTGAGCCAAGACGTTGGCCTTAGTAAACATCCCTTCTGGTGGCAAAATCAGTTGAGTCCGGGATACTCTGGCATGGATTTTATTACGAAGCAGATATTGGCGTCCTCGGGTAAGTTCTGCCAGTGCTCGAACCATTCGCGATGAAAGCAGACCTGCCAAAGGTGTAAGCGCCGCCTGGTCTCGTCTCCTTTATCCGTCTTCTCGGTCCATTCCATCCACACGCTACGAGGCCTGGTGGAGTTCCATAAGACTCTGGTCATCTTGGGTCTCTGTTTCTCCATGTCCGGATCATCTCCGCGCATGCTCCGTAAGTACTCGACTTTCACCTTGTGTAGCAACTTCCAGACCTTTTTGCACAAGTCGGAGGCCGTGAGTTCGAGAAACTCGTCCTTGTCGAAAGTAAGAGGGTAGGAGTCGTCCGCTTCGATCAGATCAATCATCTCATCGTCGAGTTGAATGGTTATTTTAACCTTTTGTGGGTTCGCATTCGGCATGTTGACTTTGGGCTGAATTCCTATGAATGTAGAAAGCTTTGTGTATGGGAGTTTTTGGTAGAGAGTAATGGGCTTTTGGAAGTGCGAAAGCTTGGGTATTTATTGATTCCGGTCCAATTTCTCTTCTCCCGGAGGACTCATCCAACTCCATTGCGGAGTGGGTGTCGGTCAGCCCTCACTGTTGATTGCAGTCCTTGTTTGTCTACTGTCAAGCAACGAAGCGTCTTGGGGTGGACGGCATGCCAAATCGTATGTGGGAGTTCCTAAACAGGACAAATCTCAAGTTTGTATTCAAGGTGCAAATCATCCATGCCTTGGTTTGAATTCATAGTCATGGTGAGAGAACTACCGTGTTAGGTATGGCTACCTGAGAAACAAGATATTAACTGATTGTGTGCAGATAGAGTGAAAACTCAGAGTCGTCTTGACGACTTAAAATAAGCAAATGAAACAGTTTTGTTCACCTTTGTACTCAAATTGCGCGATGATGAGTTTCTTCCGGTCAACCAGAGTGAGCCTTATCTGGTGAAAAGCACTACCTGCACTGTTGATGAGCCCCTTTCTTGACGCTTTTGAGTGATTCAAGCCACAAACAACTGTTATTATATTAGTTATTACTCTCGCTTTTATATAATGGTGGGCTCTAATCAATGAGTGATCCGCATGTGATGACCAGGTACTGTGAATGGCAAATATGAAAACACCAGAGAAGTATTACTTATTTCCAGAGAAGCTTGTAACCCTGGTTACAGGCAACGATGTTGCATCCGCCTTTGACAAATGAGTGGTGTGAATGCCTGAGTAGCACTGAGTGCGCGCTGAGTGTGCACCACTGTAATATTAGCTTAGTGAGTAACATCGCCGACCTCATCGTCGCCCCTCGTTGGAGCACAAGCCCGTGATTGCCAAACTTACCCTCCAACTCATGTAAACGATGAGTTTTCCAGCTTTATTGAATTCCACTCCTACATAAGCATACCAAACTCTTGACCAATTCTTCTAAGAGCTTCCAGCATCACCACCACCACAAATCAGCAACACTAGCAAAATTCTCTCTCTGTCTCGCCCCAACCACCATCATCACCACCACCTCCAACATGCCTACCTCCAATGAGGAGACCCCCTACCAGGCCCTGGTCGTCCTCAAGATGGCCGAGCCCGCCGGCCTGAGACTGGCCTACCGAAACCCGCCTCCGGCCCTCGTCGTCTCCATCGTCCCCGGCGTCACCAGCAAGGGCGCCTTCGTCCGCGCCATCGTCGGCCAGGCCGCCGGCGCCGTCAAGGCGCCCGACCACATCCTCCAGATGCCACGGGGAACTGGCCGCAACGGCCTCCCGCTCGAGACGGTGGTGACGAGCACCGCCAAGCACGTCCAGATCGTCTGGGCCATCTCCGCCTCTCCGCCAGCTGGTGAGTGAATTTCAAGCTCCATTGCTCTCCTTTCCAACTACTCCCAGAAATCTTCGGGCCTCTGCGCGGCAGGGTCGTCGTCGCCACCTAGGACCTCTTCGAGATAGGAGTTTACAACGAAGCTATCCTTAAAAGCCAGAGTCGCGGGAGAGTCGAGACGCGTGCCTTGCTTGAGCATAAGTCTGCGAATATCTTTACATCTGTGTATTCCCTGTGAAATCTCAAGAGCACTCCGCCCCCATGACTGGCAGAATTGTATTCATTTTAATGAGCCAATACTAATATCAGACGATTTTAGGTTTTAGTGGCAACGGAACTTCCTCCGCACAGCCCTTCACCAACCCCTGTTCTGAGACAGAGAGCGCCGGTCCCACCAGCTTCCAGGCCGTCACCCGATTGGCCGATCTGAGCGACGAGCAATTCCACGACTGCATACGCAAGCTGCAGTCACGCGAGGTCCGAGGTCGTGAGGACTACTTTGTCATCGACGTACAGTACAGCTACGTGGAGCAAAAACAGAAGCAGAAGCAGGAGAAGGAGCAGGCAGAGGAGGACGAGGAGTTCCTGCCTTTATCTCCCATCGCGATGTCGACCACTCGTGATGTCTTCCTCTCGCCCGAGAATAAGAAGCGATCCGACCTGCCCCTCTCCCTCTCCCTGGCCCACTATCCTCACAGCAAGCAGTACGAGGACGAACACAATAACATCCAGATCCTGGCCGCCGCCTCATCGTCGGGATTGATGGGCCCTCCTCCTTCTCTTTCTAGTAGCCGTGAGCTTGTCCTTGCGCATCCGAGGGCTCATTATCTACCCACCGTCGAGGAGGAGCCCGAGGATGATGGACAAATTGAGCTCGTTGCTGAAGACGCAGACCGCGCCTCCCTTGCCTCCCGCATGAGAATGATGAACAAAGGAAAACAAGTCGCCGCCCGCCCTTTGCCGTTGCCGAAGACCCCTGTCAGCTCGCCTCACCATCGCCGCCAGCGACTTCTCGGAGTCACCCGTGAGCTGAGGGTCCCGATTTCGCTGAAGAAGACCCCATCGTCATCCAAGGCCAGCGAAAAAGATGGTCGACCCGAGACCTACACCCCTGATGTATGGGGCATCAACAAGACGATCCTGGATACTCGTATTGCCGACCACGAGCAGCAGAAGTCGCATGATGAGGAGGCCTCCCAGCGCCGACGATCTCCCACTCGCAGCAGCAAGTCACGCATTCCTAGTTTTCATCTACCTCTTTCCCGTGGTCTCAAGAAATCAGCTTCGTCGCCTTCGCTTCTGGATGATTCCAAGAAAGGAGAGTCAAGAGCATTATCTCCCAAGGAGAAATGAGCATCGAGTCGGGTGATACACACGATCGGTTAGCCCACGTCCTAATAGAATAATGAGCGGTGGCGGGTGTTCATCTCGAGTTCCTGACTCGTCACGATATGGGAACAATCCCTAAGAGCCTCCTAGCTGTAGACACAGAGCTCTCGAGGAATACGGAAGATAGGCAGGCAGTTCTCCTTAGATGAATGAAGACAAAGGACTGCAGTCAAGCCATGAATAACCCCATTGTAAAACATATTACTGGCGTGCATGGGCAACAATGAAGTGACGCATAGTAAAGAGGTGTGGTTCCAAAACAGTCATCTATATAACCTCGTTGATTCCAAACTCTGCCCAGTTGTTTCATATCAAAACATACACTCTTCGTGTCACATCATCTGCTTGTCTCAATTATACTTATCTCAACAGCTAAGAAACAAACCAGAGTAACTAACAGTCGTACCTTTCTTCTTCTAGTTCCCACCCGAAAGCTAATCCACCATGCCTGCTACCAAGCCCCGTCTTCTCGAGCCGAAGGCCGCCGCAATGCCCAGCACCCCCCGCCTCGCCGAGCGGCGGCCCTCCATGGTCTTCGACCCCTTGCCCAGTACCCACGTCGTCCGTGGCCTGGTGCCGACCACCTTCCTCTTCTACCGCGCGGGCGCGGACCTCGACGCCGACGTGCCCCTGACGCAGCACGACGACTACACACGCTTCGAGTACCAGCTCCAGGAGCTGCGGGCGACGACGGTCGAGAAGATGCTGGCGGCGAGCGCGCGGGAGCTGCTGCGCGACGTCAGCGGGCTGGGGGAGTGGTGGAGCATCCGGCGCGAGGGTGGTGTGGGCGTCGGCAGCGGCGGCTGCAAGGTCGTCGACGTCTATATCGTCCGGGGACAGGGCGGGGAGACGCCCAGGCGCGTCTATCTCGATCGGTTCTACGACGCCAAGGACCCGGACCGCGCCAACGCGCGGCTGGCGGACTGGATCGAGTGGGGGGTCTTGGTCAAGGATCCTAAGAAGTTCCGTTTCGAGGTCTTGCTGGAAGTCAAGGCTCAGGAGAAGAAGTAGGTAGATAATGTCATAGTAGGTAATGGATATACGGCAAGTAAGGAATAGAAAAGAAGAAGGCAGGTAAGTAGACATATATTCTGAACGTTTTCTAAGATCACTATGTCCTTTGAAAGAGCCAGATCCGTGTCAATGCAGGCTACCGTTAGGTATCAATCTTCGCAGCTCATGATCCAAAACATGACTGTTCGAGGCTTTTCCAAACCCAACGCTTGCCGGCCAGAAACCATCAGTATTGTGCTATGGCCCATGACCACGGACTTGTAATACCATGTTTATCGAGAACATTCGTAGGACTTATAGCGGGAACGGCGCGACGAACATTCAGGATTTGCTTCTCTGTGGGACTTCTCATGAGATCATTCAAGTTCATAGCCTGTTGTCACTACTCCCAGACTACCAAGTCAATATCAACTTGCTGTTCATAAACACCAACTTCCTCTTGACGAACATCGACTTCCTCTTGATATCGACAATCCGCACGGCAAGCAACTTCATCCAGTCACACACCCACCCACCGCTCCCGACATGACCCCAATCACCATGCCGTGCATGCCCTGCTACGCCAGCTACCCCGGATACCAAGCCGCCCAAGGCGACGTCGTCCGCGGCCTCGTCCCCGTGACCTTCCTGCTGGACCGTCCCCTGCCGGACCGGTGGGGCTGCAGCCCGGCCGCCGCCGCGCCGCTCGTCGTGGGCAAGCACGACGACTACGTCTGGCTCGAGTGGCGGCGGTCGCGGGGGCTGGCGCCCGAGGCCGTGCAGCAGGCCGTCGCCGACACGCTGACGAGCGTCCTGCAGGAGATGCGCAACCTCGAGGTGCCGCAGGAGCTGGCGCTCAAGGGCCTGGGCTTCCGTGTCGTCCTGCGCCGCGACGGGGCCGAGTCCCCAGCCAAGATCGACCTGTCCCACTTCGCCTCCGCCACGGCCGTCCTCGACGGCTGCGGCGTCTACCTCCCGGATCCTACCTTTAAGGAACAGCAGCAGCAGCAGCAACAACTACAGAATAACAATGCCCGCCTGGGGGCTTGGGTCGAGTGGGGCATCGCGCAGAAGGATCAGCGCAAGTTCTGCTTCCTGGTGTATCCCATCATCGCATCCTCGTCTTATGACGGACCAGACCTGGATCAGGACACATCATTTCTGGACATGTAGCTTGACGAAGTCCCAGAGGGGTTGAATATGGTGAAGGGCGGGCAGTAAGGGTGAATATGCAGCAGACTTGGTGGGAACTGCCGGGCCTTGTCTACTGGGCGTAGATCAGTTTATCTACATAATAGCATATCTAGCTGATGGTATTGTTGATGATACAGTGGAGCTGAAGCAATGAATAGAGGAGAAGTCAAATCCGAGATTGAAGTTGTCTGGAGAAAGCCAAACCTATTTCCCCAATAATTAGTTCACATACTTATTGTACCAGTATATGCGATTCCACCACTCAGTGTCAAAAAGATCAATAGATCGGACTAGACATCAGGCGATACTTAAGTGGATAGTCCAATGACAAGATTATAGAAGCGGGAACTAAGAAGCTGAAAGCTGTCAAGGCGCCAGCGGTGGATCCGAATCCCGATAGGAGAATACCAGATAGTGGAATCACAGCTAGTGACGGAGAGGCAAGTTCCCCTTTACTAAAAGAGCACCTCGCTGTCCAGACTTGGCGTACAATACTTCAGTATGGCTCCCTACATCGTTCTTCTGGGCATAAGAGGCCGAGTTAGGTACGAGACATTAGGCCAGGCGCCCAAGTAACTGCAGATGACAAGCATCAAAGTCAAGGTTGATGGGCAAATTGCCTGATGTATGGTTTGGAGATATGCAGGGCTACCGAGTCATCTGAATCCTGTCTATGTGCCCAGCATAGCATAGCATAGCCGTTCCGCCAAGTGTGGAAAGAGTGTAGACCAGAAGAATACCTCGCATTACCAATCTACTGCTGACGGGACGCATATCTGGCGCAAATTCATTGCCGCGTGGGCATTCCCATTGCTACCTAGCTGCTCTGCCGTATCCATAATCCGTCCATCGCAAGCTCTTAACAAGAAAACCATCGTATCGTGTAGACCCCAACCGTAAACGCCGAAGATTGTATCAATGTGGGAAGGAAGAAACGCGGATGCTTAAGCCGACTCGCCGAAGGTGTTCTCGCCGGAGTACGTGATGTACAGGAAGCTGTGAATGTGTGTTAGTTTGAGCAGGTAAGTCAGTCCATAGGCGTGGGGAGGTGCGTACCCATCCTCGTCCTTGTGCTCCTCGTAGATGCTGCTCATGAGGGCGGCGGTCGGGGGCAGGACCTCATCGACGAAGATGAAGATGGCCTTCTCAGGCGACAGCTTAATACGCTTGCGGATGACGTAGACGAATTGGCCGACGGTGAGATCTGCGGGGACGAGGTACTTCTTCTTGTCGATAGTAGCGATATCAGACTTCTCGACCTTCTCGCAGATGACCTAGATACGAACAAGACGTTAGCAGCTGGAAAGTAACATGTCGGTCGGCGTAGAACAGTATTGGAGTCGGGCCAGGATATCGAGGCGATAGATTCGACGATGCAACGATGGAGCAACTGCCGTAGGCGTAGGCGTAGGTGGGGTTGTTTCGGCGTCGAGATATCCACTCGGTGGTTGTCGAATTGTCGGGGGTTTGTTGGGCGCTCGAAACGAAGAGCGACGACGTCGCAAGAGACAAAATCAAAGGATGCAGGCAACTTACCGGAATACGGTCAGCGTACTTCTGTCGGATGCGCTCGGCCTCGGCCTTGCGCTTCTCGAAGGGGTGCTCGTCCTTGAACTTGGATCGCATCTTGGCGGTGATGGGTGACGAGTAGCGGTGGGATATGAGTTGTCTTTGGTTGGGAGATCAATATCAGTATCTTGACTGTGGTGGTGAAGTGTAGGTATTGATAGGTTGATGACGATGATGATGGGATGTGTTCGTCGAAAGGAGCTTAGAAATAGGAAAGAGAGATGGTTTGGTTGGCAAAGGTGCCTGCCTGGTGAGGACCAGGCGGGCGGCCGGATGACTGATCGGCCTGACTTGGTATGACTTCCCACCACACCTGAGCGATGTCTACCTAATCCAGGTACCAACCGACACCTTCTGACCAAGGCACTGCACGGAGGGGATGACTGGGATAATGGGGATTGCGAAATGCATCTTAATCAATAGGGATTTTACTTACTGTTAAATCCGCAGGTACGGATGGTTGAGTAGTGAAGATGGGGGTGTGTGAGTGTTGAAGATGTGGATGGGAGAGGCTTCAACCGTAAAGTGCAGCAGCTGTTGTTGCAGGTGATTGATTGCTGGGGGGGAGTTTGGAGTGACGACTGACGACTGATGTGGGGTGGAGGGTTGCCTTGTAAGGGAGTGGATGCCTTTGGTATGTACCTCTGCTTTGGGGGGCGGGCGCCTGCTAGAGTGCTGGAGACGACAGTGGACAGTGGACAGTTGGGAAGAGAGCAGACCGGTTGAAAGAGAGAACATTCACCAAGCACCTGTAAAAGAGCAAAAGAGCAAGATTGAAGGATAGGGGACCTTTTGATTCGCCGAGAGACCGCACACAAAGCGGGGCGTCGACCCCTTCTTCCCTCAGGAGCACAATGTGACTGGATAACGTGATCGAAGTGGATACAAAGATCCGAAAGCGGCTTAGGGTCACCTTCCTCTTTGTGTGTAAGCTTCAGCACGGGTCAAGTCGGTGAGCAATCACGAGTCACTCTTTAGGCCATCACCGCCACATTGAAATGAAAGAGAGCATTGAACAAATGACGCAAGCTCGGGTCTAACAATCGGTGGTGGCTTCTAGTTCTATGAGAGTCTGTTACCAGGCGTCGGTGTATTCGGATGTATTGCAGTGGAAATCTTGAGCGGGAATGAGGTGCTTTCCAATCAAAGATACGAATCCAACTAAGGTAGGGGGTCTGGTAGGGGGTCCTCGGCAGATATCCAGTAGCTTAGTAACCTACGTAATGTACCCGTTATCGTTATCGGGTATCGCTATCGTAATCGTACATCTCGAGAGATAAGCATAACAAGCATCGAGGCGGGGTCCAGGAACTTCGGCTTGAATCCCCCAAGTCCCCAAACCCACCTGCCACACCCTGAAAGCAGATCAATCGATCAACTCAAACCCATCCAAGGCGGCTCAGCTGGGGAACTCCGGGATTACTCAATGCAACCCTTGATAATTGAGACACCTCTAAAGACCCTTGACCTCGTTTTTCCCTTACTACCTCAGTACGAAACTGACTGTTGACAGAAGAGGCTCTCAATGTCGCATGGTAAACCGTAGTGTCTTGAGCTTGGCTTTGAACAGCCACGGCCGTCAATGTTCGAGTGCCACGCCGTTATAATTAAGCCCAGCTGAGGCGTTGTCTCTCCACCCAATATATGCCGGGGGAAAGAAGCAAACATGGGCGCATACCCTTTACGAACTACCATGGCCGTCTCCTGGACGGGTCGGCTATCGTGTCCTGGCCCCGGCTGGCCTTGAGGGTTCCAGTTCGTCCATGTTTGGTGCTCGTATATGCTGACATGATGATATGATGATGACCGGGCACCACACCTACCACCCCCGTTTCTAGGACGAGAGATTCAAATTTCGAAAGAGGAAGCATTTATCGCCGGACTTGATGAATCTCTCCGACAACGCGCATGCGGCAAGATCGACCCCGGACTGGAAGTAAGGGGTATTCAGCTGTTGTATCACCACCATATCATGATATCCGATGGCCGTATTGGACACGACCAATGGGCTGGTTTGCCGGAAGTTGATGATCTACCATTGGCCTATCAAGTGTCTGTTCCAGCCGCACCGCCATGTTTGGATTGACAGGCTCTCCCAATACCACCAACTCGGAACCGAGATGGTATGCGATGACCACATGAAGATCCATGGTTTGTTGTCCGTAAGGCTCTGGGGAATAAGCAAAGAGCAGACTAACCTGGCGAGAACTGGCCAGACGAGATAGCCTGAAGTTGGCCCTCAAGGTATGTATATAAGGGATCCTGGATCCAGCTATGTCAGGTTTCTTGTCATGCTGCATCTCTCATCATCGAGCTTCATCATCCAACAGAACCCGTCAAACTCACCCCGTCTGCTTCACATCCTATTTCCCCTAGACCAATATCCCACTGCAAACATCGTGACCCCGAAAGCCGCCAACATGCGTCTCCTCAGCTCCCTCTTCTTCACCGCCATCGTCGGCGGGGCCTGCGCCTCCCCCTACCCCAACGCCCCGGGCAACGGCCACAACACTGGCAACGACAACGCCGACTGCGACTCCCCCTCTCCCAACGCCCCGGGCAACGGCAACGGTAACGGCAACGGCGGCAAGCCTAAGGAGGACAAATGCCTGACGCCGCACGCGATCGACAAGCTCATCTTCAACTACGCGCAGGTCATCGGCAACTACAGCGAGGCGCTGGCCGACAGCTTTCTGACGGCCGACTTCAGCGACACGTCGGACTCGATCAACGCGCTGGCGGGGATCCCGCTGGGCACCGTCACCTTCCCGACCAAGGCGGCCTTCAAGGTGGGCCAGTCGCAGCTGCCCAAGATTCCCTTGGTAGTCAAGTCGGTCAACGCCGTCACCTGCGACACGGTCGTCCTGCGCTGGACCCAGACCTTCGGCAACCCGGCCAAGCCCGCCCAGGGAATCAGCATCTTGGTTAATGTCCCCGGCGACAAGAAGGAGGACTGGAAGCTCAAGACCCTCTACACCGAGTTCAACAGCTTGACCTACTTTACCAACACGGGCGGCAGCTGCACTGCCCCGCCCCGGCCCTAAGCTGGCTAGCCGAGTTTGAATCCGAGTCCTGTACGGAGAGACGATATATCTCCTCGTACACCGAGTGTTCCCGACGGCTAGCACTGCAAACATAAGAGGTCTTGGGGACTGTACCAATGACAAAACCAACCGATATATTTCTGAATACGAGTCTTGTATTAGTACATGGATGGCTCTTCACTGCTATTATTATATAATATTTCAATCTTACCACTCTTCTTCCTTTGGACCCGTTGATTTGCTTGCGTGGTGCAATGCGTTGATCGGCAATGGTAACATGCTGATGCTGACAGTCTATCGTCGTAGCTTACCGATTCACCATACATTCGTACCTTACTTGGTGGCCCGAAGTCATCATTATCCATTCAATTCGGGGACGCATGGCTAATCCACATAAGCAACATCGGCTGGCACGTCTTTACTTTGCCGCCCTCCTACACATTGTTTCCCACTACATACTGACTGACTCATCATCCAAGTACATACAGTACGATATGAAACACTTTACTACTCTTCCGTCCATCATTCACCAATCCCTCTCCACCCGCCACTGGTCCCCCGCCCGGTACCGCCGCAGGTCGCAGTCGCGGTGCCCCCACTTTTGCGCAAACACCTGGCGCCCGGCGCTGGTCAGCAGCCCGACGGCCTCCTCGAACCCGGCCGGGTCGTAGTAGAAGGGGTCCTCCTGGCCCCCGCGCTGCGCCCACTGCCACGTGTTGCGGCCCCGCGCGCCCCCGTGCTTGTGGTGGAACATGTTGTCCGCCTCGCGCCGCAGCTGCCACCAGTAGTCGGTCGGCAGGCTCATGTTCAGGGGCTCGTGGGGGAAGGGGACGTCGCGTTTTCCGTGCCATGGTGTTTGGGTATGATTCTCTCCCTCAAGGCGGGTGTTGGTAATAGTAGTAGGGTGATGATCAGGTGGGGATGATATGGCGGCGGAGCCGGGGCCATGGTCGGCACTTCGTTTCTTTTCTTCCAGCTTCTTGGCTTCGGGCGCCGGCGGGTTCGGGTCCGTGAAGCGCGGCACCACGTCCGGGTCCCGGTACAGCGCGCGCAGGTCGTCGAAGACGGACGCCGTGTCGGTGACGATGCCCGCGTCGGCGGGGTCCATGGTCCACCCGCCCATGGCGAAGCGCGAGTACGTGTCGCAGTCCGTCATGTAGTAGGGGATGAAGGTGTCCCAGCCGCCGATGGCCTCGAGCGCCCGCGGGTTCTGCAGCGTCAGGTGGTCGTATGCGAAGAAGCGCGCCGCCCAGCGCGGCTGCGGCGGCGGCGACGGCGATGAAGAAAACGTCGAGAAGAAGTTCTTCTTCTTTCCATGATCGTCAGGTCCCGGTTTGGTGGGCTTGTCGCTAACGCCACCGTCACTGTCTCTGCTGTCGACGCGGATAGTCTGCTGCAATGTCTCGAGGCACAGGGTGTAGAGCGACTTGTATCCCGGCTCTCCCGCCGGCGCCGTGAGCCCCAGGACGCCGGCCTCGTGCGAGAGCGCGACGACGTCCATGTGGCTCCAGAAGTAGTACGGCCACTCGTGCTCGTATGACAGCGCGAGGTAGAAGTTCTGCAGCTGGGCGAAGCTGAGGAGGACGGGGGTCTGGATGACGCGGACGCCCAGGACCTGGGTCAACTGCGTGTGGTTGAGGAAGCGCGGGTTCTGCAAGCTGAGCTGCCCCCGCGCGTTGGCCTGCTGGACCCCCGTGTTCTCGACCACGTACAGCTGGTCCGCGGGCCAGCCCGCCGTCAGGTACGAGACTACGGTCTGCAGCAGCATGGGCCAGTTGCGCGTGAAACCGATGAGCAGCGGCGGCGCGACCTCGAGGCCGGCATAGTCCCGCCAGGCATCCTTCTTGGGGACGTTGTAGGCCGGGATGGGCGGCGGCTTCGAAGTCTGGGACAGCAGGGGGAACGGGTCCCGAATCGGTGGCACACTGTATGTCGGCTCTGGCTTGTACTTGAGAGGAGGTGGAGGTGGAGGAGGTGGAGGTGGTGGACTATCCTTCTCCCCCTCTCTATCCGGGGCCCATGGCGCCACGAGATATGGGCGAACAGATCTCAGTTGGACCCAAGGGCGAACGACCAGGGTGGCCGCACATAGTAGGAGGAGTATCCCACACAGCAGCACCTTCCATCGCGGTATCAGATGCATTGCTCGATGCTGAGCGAGGGCTCTAGTCAGGGCCAAAGAAGGGAGAACTTCTTACCACTGCAGACCGACGCAGGGTCGTTCGCACTTTAAGAGTAGCCATCTGCCGCTTGTGTTCCCCAAGATTGATAGGCCCGCGAATCGGTGTAAACTTCAACGCATAGGATGTCGGAGTCGGTGATCTTAGGTAAGATGATAGTGTTGATCGAGGCAATCGGGTTGGGTAGGAGGTTGGCTTCTCATCGTCGATGGTCCAAAAAGGGCCAGGGGAGGTTACACGGTCCGTAGTGAACAGGTTGGAAGTCCTACCACAAAATACGCTCAGTGAGATTTCACCAGTTCAAGGAAATTTGGTCAAAACATGAGGAAGTCGCGCTGAGTCCCAATGAAGTCACAATCGAAACTTCCCCACCCGGCGAACAAGCACATAACAATCACCACATTCTCAGTTGCCGTAAGAGAGCAACCCAAGCGTGAGAAGTATAAGTAAATTATTGCTTCTCGCTGGGCTACTTCATGATAAAGGAAAGGAAATATATCGTTTGGCTCGTATTACCCTGGCCAGGACTGCAGTACGAAGCGGGAAGATCGAGGACGGTGATACGTGAACCCAGCCAGGTCTTCCCGGTTATGTGTAATGCCACCCACTTTGCTGGATGGTGAGAAAGAAGCGATCTGGCAACACTTGTGTAATAGGCTTACATACTAGGATGGAATCGTGATGAGCAGAAAGTTCAACGAATGCCGGATGAATTGCCTGTGTTTTCGAGTCCATAGCAATGATCGAGGCGCCGCCGTAAAGACCAAAGGCCGCCTTCCCGTGAGCTAATCAAGCCACTCCATCTCAATCACACAGCTAGAAGTATTCACAATATTACCAATACCCCCTTATCGTGTGCCGAGGAGATAGTGTTTGGCGCAACACGAGGGCTCGGAGGACCTGGATCATGGCGAAGCTGTCTGTGTGTCCAGAACAGAAACATGTTCAAGTTTTGCATGCACGATGTCCCTTTTTCAATCAACCTTGGATATAAGAGGAGTTGAGTGCCCGCCATGCCACATACGATTGACGAGATGCATACATCATCTGACTTGCATGTAGATTACTGGGTCTATCGAGCGATGAACAGGCTAGGTTAGCTGCCCGATATCTGGTAAATTACAGCATGCAATCTCAAACAGAAAGTCTGGGTTTGTCCCGAGCGTGGCCTCGGTTGGTAATAGTACCTGATCTGGGCATCGTTTATTAGATGATCGGTGTCTGCGTGGTTCGGATGATGCACCAATAGTACCAAAAGATGCAGACACTAAAACCACATTATCATAAGACATTAGGGGACGCGGGGTTAGGCTAGCAGCAGCAATAACAGAACAGCACAGCGCGCTACTGTGTTCTATTACCACTCCAAATTCATGATGCGCATACACAATGATGGAGACAGCAAAGCAACTAAGCAATTGAACCTTCATCATTATAGGCGTAGGGAATTGTTTTTGAATAAGATGATTGCGATGAACCACTTGCCCATCAAGAAATGCTGTTGGGTCGGAGGTTGACGTCTGACGTCGAACAGCGGGGTCATGTCACTCACTAAATTTTGATGGCCGTGATGCCCGCAATTTTTGCCGGTCTCACACATACTACTACTACACAAACAACAGCAGCATACATCGACTTAGAGGCTCAACCTAGGATCAAACATTGGGTGTGTCCATCATATTAATTTGGGATTATATAGAGTCGCATTTCGGAGCTGGCTCGAGCGGATACGCAATTGGTTTCTATCTTTTGGCGCAGATTTACGACTAGGGATTGGATGCGGGATTCAAAAGGTTCATACTGAAAAAAAAAACCCACCAAAGACGGGCCCGGCAGCAGGAGAAATATCGACACAGCCGGACACGTCAGACGCCATGACTACACCGAAGGAGCGGTCCGACGCCCTCATCCAATGGGTTGAGGAGGCCGGGGGCTGCCTGCACCCGTCGGTAGAAGTCTACCACGACGCCGTGACCAAGGGCTCCTTCCGCGTCAAGGACGGATGCACCCTGAACCAGGGCGAATCCGTCGTGACCCTGCCCATCTCCCGTAGCCTGTCGTACCTGAACGCCATCTGCGGCCACCCGGACTTCCCCGGCGTCCAGCACCAGAGCATCGACACGACGGGGAAGCCGGAAAGCGCCTGGTTCCCCGCCGCGTTCCTGCGCGAGGTCCCGCCGCACGTCGTCGGCCGCTTCGTGTTGATGCAGGAGTACCTGCGCGGCGCCGCCTCGGCCTGGTGGCCCTACCTGCGCGCTCTGCCGCAGCCCGAGCACGTCGCCGGCATGCTGCCCGCGCTCTGGCCCGCCGACGATCTCGAGTTCCTCGTCGGCACCAACGCCCACGTCGCCGTCCAGGAGATCAAGGCCACACTCAAGAAGGAGTACAAGCAGGCCGCCAAGCTGCTGCCCGCCGACCGGGACCCCGGGTACACGCGCCCGCTGTACCTCTGGGCCTACGCCATCTTCACGAGCCGCAGCTTCCGCCCCTCTCTCATCATCCCGGATGCGGACTCGCTGGCCCTCCCGTGCGAGATTGACGATTTCTCCGTCTTGTTGCCGCTTTACGACGTAGGGAACCACTCGCCGGTCGCCAGGACGGCATGGAGGACGGATAGCGAGACACTACTATGCAGGCTGATCTCGGGCCAGGCGTGCGAGTCCGGTAGTCAAGTTTTTAATGTAGGCGATCCATCCATTTTCGTCACCCATCGCCTGCGCGCATAGGTGTGATGCAACTTTATGTCATCTGCCTTAATATATCGACGATCCAAGCCCCCACGGTTACTTACATGAGATATACAGAACTACGGCATGAAAACGAACGCCGAGCTGCTCCTGGGCTACGGCTTCGTCCTGCCCGAGACCGAGTACCTACACAATGACTACGTCCACGTCCGGACCAAGGCGACGGACGACGACGACCTGGCGGGGACACACCTGGTGTCGCTGCGACCGCTGACGGACCCGACGTCGGTGGTGGGCCGGTCCAAGCGGCTGATGAGCGACGAGTGCGCGGGCGCCATCGTGCCGCAGCTCGCCCACATCCAGGACTCCCTGGTAACAAGCCTATACGAAGCCATCACGCGCGGGGCGGCGGCGGCGGCGGGCGAGGCCGACTTCCAGGACAGTGCGACCATGGACGACATCATGACGGGCTGCATCGCGCCCCCCGTCAAGGAGCGGATAATACAGGCCCTCGGCTCCAAGCTGGCCCAGGACCTCGACGTGCTTGAGGAGGTCGAGGTGCCCACCGAGGGGCTCAATGCGAACCAGCAGCTCGCGGTGCAGTACCGGGAGCAGTGCATCAAGACGCTGGAGAATGCGCTGCGGTGTCTGGCCAGTGATGATTGAAGGCCCCGACTCACACACATCATGTCCTTGTAAGTACCGTCTCTACAGGGCTGTCTGCTTGGTTGATTTGGGTTCGGAGGGAGGGAGAGCGAGGCGGCAGCAATGAATGGAACGATCCAGATTCCCCGAACTCCACATACTTACATGAAGACCAACCAATACAAGCCTTCCAGACAGAACTACTGGGACCTGATTTTGCGGGTGCCAGATGAAAACGTTAAGAGATGTATACAATTGGCGCGATTGGTGAAGACCCGGTATGGCCCCTGTTTGTCCGTTTTCAACCGACACTCAATGAAGTATCGTGAAAAGTATTATTCTCTCGGCCGCTGTGACCAACACATTAGGGCCGTACTGGGTCTTCCCTTCGCCCTGGAGGGGCCAGAAGTAGATTCACCACCCACACAAGCCAGAAGGAAGAAACGAAAACAAAACATGTGTTATTAGGTATGTAGCTCATTCGGTAGATACGTGTGTAGGTCAGTCGGCATGTACCGGCGAAGCTGCACCATGTTGACCTTTTATCGAGAACCAATCGTTTTGGCACTCAACGTCAGCAGCGCTGGGAGCAGCAGCAGCAGCGTGCAATGTCTTGGCACCACAACGCAAAAGTCACTAAGTGCACTATCGATTCGTGAGCCAAGCAGCGCTGAACTCTCCCTCGGCCATCAGCCTCCTTCTTACGACGAATCCGTATGCAACAAACCCCCAAGATCTTGGTCGAGGGGCCAAGACGGGCTGTGTAAGATCCAAGTTTCTGACAGGCGGCGAATCTCTTTTGCTATCAAGATTTGTGCCCACACACACACGTTGGCCAAGTTTGCCAAGGGAAATCGACGTGCTGGGTGCGCCACGTTGCGCGCCCAAGTCAGCGTCGGGGGACCGCTAAGTTGGGCCGCCTAGCGCCAGGGAACAAACAAGTCACCTAAAAATCCCCTAGAACGCCTGGGAAAACATCATGTAGAAAAGCAAGCTTTGAAATTCCAAAAACAAAAGTGGTGTACCACTGGTTGCAATGCTAGGTTAAAGGGGTATCATCGCTTTCCTAGTTCCTTCGTCCGATCATCTCAGTCTGTCGCCCGCCAACCGCCAACCATAACAAACAAGTTTCCAAATGTTTTGATGCCCAGTAAACTCCATGCGATACGAGGTTTCAATCAATCAGATTTCCCACCTTGCGTTGTGCCTTGATCCTGTAACGCCCGCCCACCCGGTGTAAGAAAGAAAGAAAAATGTCCATCCGTAAGAACAACAGAAGTAAAAAGCAAAACTCCACTGGTCCTTAACCAGATAATGGCAATCAACCAGCTAGCCAGCCAGCCTCAGCATGGCTAGCATTACCCATAGACTTAATGATTTGTTGGATGCCCAGAAGACGTCGCAGTAGTGTTCTGCTGGTCCCCAAGCATGTAGTCCGCGTCATCGGGGAGGAGAACCATGTTCTCGTTCAGGAGATTCAAGCAGGCTTTCGAAGCTGTTGTGTCGCCAGGCGTTCGTTCCGTGTCAGCCAACCAGATCTCCTCATGTTATAACGAATCGAGATTTGAGACACAGGTCGCATGCATGCAATGCATGCACGCACGCACCACACGTGGTGTCCCTCCAGAAATTCCGGGAGATAGATAGCAAGGGAGGCAGAGAGGAAGAAATCATGGAAAATGGGTAACAAAGAAGAAAACACTTACGTCGTAGTAGTAAATTGGCATCGCCCGACTCGAGCGCGGCGCTCATCCGTGCCGAGTTGTAGCACCCGTACGTCTGCTGCAGCGCGAGCATGCGCCGCCAGAGCCGCTCCGGGTCGCCGCCGGCGCCCAGCTCGAGGGCGCGGACCGAGTCGCGGCGGCGGCTGGCGAAGGCGTCGAGGTCCTCCTCGCAGGCCGCCTCGCTGAGCGACAGCGAGCTGGTGGGCGAGGGCGACCGCGTGCTGCTGCTGCCGCCGCTGCCGTGGTGTGTAAACGACATGCCCAGGAACCGCCGGTGGCTGCTGCTGCTCCTCCGGCTGCTTTGCCTCACTTCCTCGGGTTCGTCGTTGTGGTGATGGTGGTTCACGGTGTAAGAGGAGGAGGTGGAGGAGGAGGAAGACAGGCCGGCGGGCGATTTGGAGGAGGCCGAGGGCTTGGTGGAAGTAGGAGCCGGTAAGGGGCACGGCGTGATAGCGTCGATGTCGTCGTAGGCCGAGACCGAAGACGCTCTACTAGAGAATCGCGACATCTTGTTGTGTGTGTGTGTGTGTGTGTGATAAAGTTTCTTTTCCTCCCTTTCCCTCTGTCTGTTTCCTGTCTCAGCCCTATCCGTGATATGTAGGGTAGTGCCAAAGACGAAGCTTTTGTGCCGTGATCTGATGTTCGGTTGGGGTTGCTTTATTAGTCGTCCCGATACGTAGGATGTAACTTGAGTCAGGATATGGGTCGACGAAATATATGTGTTGGGAGGACAATGAAGCGGTCTTTCTACCAGGTCGAGGATGGGTGAGAGTGGCAGGGTTTTAATACAAGCATGAACCTATTCTTTCCGAGAGAGCATGGGTCATGGGAGGGGGGTCCTTCAAGTATTTTTGACGAGTTGTGACTGGTGTTGGAGGGGGATGGGATGGAGTTTCGTAGAGGGGTGGGCAGGTATGTATGTGTCGGCGGGTGCTACTTGGGGGGACTTATATAAACAGTTGAAGCCCAGCAAGCGAGCCATGCAAGATGTCATACGAACAGCCCCCGGGAGACGCAGGTGGGATGCATGCGCCGATTATGTATTTTCTAAGTAATATATATCATATCTGACAACCCCCGAGTAATATGTCATGCATGCATGCAGACAGCAGACAGGCAGGCAGACACATATATGATTAATACTTACCTTTACCTGCCCATGTACTGGCAGCAAGTTGGCCAGACTAGTACCTACGTGGTAATAAATAAACATTCGATCACATCGGAAAGGGGAATGTTGCTTTGCTTTGCCTTGCTGCTTGCTTACTGACTAACGTGCATGCCTGAATGAAGTAATTTTTCCTCTGTTTCTTCTCTTTTTCGCCAGCTTCGTGCTTTGTGCCCAATCACAACGGCGTCGGGCGCTGCAGGTCGTCCCCCAAGGTCCCCTAGAAACCTGGCTGCTCACTCCACTTTGGGTTCCTAGTCTCCCTAGTCTCCCTAGTCCAGCCGGACAGGCGCCCCGTCAAATACCCTTTAGGCCTTGAAGAAAAGTACATCCCACTTTATTCGCGTTGTTGTCTCATCTTGAAGCTTGACGCTCAACGCTTGACGTTGGAACCTGACCTAGCACGTCCATATTTGTTGTCCGTTACTGCATTCAAAGATGTACTTAGTCAGTCGGTAACGGAGACGGCGACCATTGATCTAAACCCTGGCGTGATCCGCCTCACCTAGATACCTACGTAAGTGAGTGGTGCGGACGTCTGGATGTGGACGTTCTCGGTAAAGTACCCAAGGTGGACGAAGGGAAAAGACAGAGAGACACCAGACGGATCAATTGAAGAAAGTACCTGCGCATCTCTTCAGATGCTTCCTGTAGCTGCTGCCCCCTCCAGCAAGAGTCTTGGCTTGGGGGTACCCATTCTACCTTATTGATTACATATACTCCTTGTATTTATCAGATCAATTTTGCAATCTAATTCTCTTGGGGGCCAGGGCGGTGCAGAAAAACGGGAAGATGTGACAGGCTCGCTTGGCATTACCCATTCGTATATTCATGTCATCATCAACTACTAATAGAATACTGCAGCTGTTGCCCCCTTGGGCAGCCCCCTAAGCAGAAGAGACAATGCGCAAGGGACTTCGCTTCTGTGCTTCCTAATTGATCTCATGTGCCGCAGGAGCCGCATCTTATCTGCCTATGTGTCAGATTAGGCAATGCCGAAGCTTTAGCAGCAGTTCAATAGCACGAATTCGGAAAATCAAATGTCAACATCGAACAAAGAAACCTAAATCTCTTCTGCGTGACGACATAAACAAAACAAAAAGGTTTCCTTTCTTCTAAGCCATCCGTCCAAACATCCATCTACCCTAGTCCATGCCTGCTGGGTGGTGGTGTTATGTGATGAGATGAAGTACCTGAAGTATATCCTTGGCGAAGATCCCAATTGGATTTTCTTCCATCCGATTCAAGGTTTATTAGGCCTGCACGGCAAGCAACCAGCGCCGGCGTCGATCATCTGCCCTCCAACTACCGAAGCGGCACCACCACTACCACTACCACCACCACCACACACCAACCAAACCCACTATTATCAGGACCCGGTCAATACCAAAGCGTGCTGTGCTGGTGGGGTTTCTTTCTTTTCGTTCGCTGGTGGCCCGCTATCGGATTTGTGTAGCGACATGACATGGAATTCTTCCCACTCACACTCACTCATCGATCGGGTCATAGGAGAAAATCAACAACAACAACAACAACAGGACCAGAAGAAAACTAGTCAGGGGGGCAACAGAAGATACGTAGTCGAAAATTTGTCATCATAGGATGGATGATGCAATTATTACCTTTGCTGTGTGTGGCGTAGCACTCAACTCACTTGCCAGGTTCGTCAATGCAATGGTATTTTTCTGCGTCTTACGTGAACGGCCGACCATTCATAGACTTGGGAAAACGGACGGTTTGCTCATGAACCTGATGATTGCTGCTGCTGCGGCGGCGGCGGCGGCGTGCAGGATTCTACTTCATTCCTCCTCAAGTCTGCCAGTATGCTTACCTACCCGCCCGGGGGGGTTATTTCGCCCGTTTACTACGTGTGCATGATTTCATCACCAACAGAAAGGGGGAGAAAAAGATGTGACCAACTACCAATAAGCATGCCATTCGCTCGGGGATGGGGGATGGGCGCAAACAAGATATTATTATTACCACATGCAGTCAGCAGCTCGACAAACCCCCCGTTCGGGTAGTTCCTGTCTGTCTGTTTTTCGTTTCATGCGTCCGTGGTTTCCGACGTTTGGTCCTCGCCGATTCGGCACTGGTCTTGCCTGATGCTGATGATGGATGCTGCTGCCTCTCTGAAGCGGGAAAACTACAGTGCATCATAAACCTACCTGCCTACCTGCCTACCTGCCGTGAGCGAGGTGTGCAACGTCGGGCAAGAAGCGGTGACGACCACGGCTCTGGTTCAAGGGAAACACTCCGCGAAACCCGACGATGCAGTCATCACCAAGTTTTTTCTCTCTCTCTTTCTTTCTTCCTCTCGTGTCGGCGAGGAGTCATAAATTCAATAGTGAGTTTTTACTTTTCCCCATCTTCAAGTCGCACACTGAGCGTCGAGTCCACATGTGCCTCTCCCCCCTCCCCCCACAGACAGAGTGTTGAAGATCTATCTCCCAAGACCCCAAGACCACATCGTCAGTGTGGGATCCGCCCATGGGGGAGTCGGGACCCTCCCCGGAATTGATACGTTGTGGATAACTATTCGCAACCTCCTCCTCGAAAGCCTCACCAGTCGTCCCCCCCATCACACCGACCATTCACCGCTTCCAAGAGTCTCGTCGCCTTGCTCACTTTCCTATGTTTCTTATTCTTCTCTTTAATTTTCCATTTTCCCTCTTTGGTATATTGCAATTAATGCAAAGGGAAGTACATAGCACACGGGACCTTCCCGGCGACAAAATGATGGCCGGGTAGCATCCGCCGAAGTTACTCCACTGGGCTGTTGCTGCTCCCTCACAATTATTGCTACAGCCCTGTACATATCATCACTAACAAGCAACTCAAGCACCATGGGGGAGTGGAGTTTGTCTGCACAGGACCACCAAAAAGTCCAGACTCACGATCGTCGCAGCTATAGGATTGAACATACGACCTGCGTCGAACAATGGCTTCACCAACTCACGAGGGTCAGCTGTTTGTTGATCGCAAAACGTAGGACCTTGACTCGTCTTTTTGGGCGTCTAGGCCATATGTACAACACGACACAACAACACACAACACACACGCAAGTTGAGGAATCGCGCCGACTCCTTTCTTTTCCATTTCCACAGAAGCACATCGCATGGGATTTCTTTTCTAGCATACCGTATTGTGGTTTTTCGATCCGAGGTGGAAGTAGAGGCTCATCTGTGACCTTGCACCCCTCCCTCCCGTTCCTTATCTCCTCCCCTCAAGCCTACGTTCAAGACATTATGCATCACGAGCCGCGGCAACCACAAAAGATGATTGCTGAGATGATGAAGTCATGCGGGGGCCAGCGCCCCCATACGGGGCCTCCCCAAGGGGGTAGATCCCGGCTTGAAGATCTCAAGTCACCGGGTTCGGACCCTTATCAAGAAGAGATAAAGAGATCAACGGACCAACTCTTCAATATTGAGCTATCTTCAAGGCGTACAGGAATTTTCTCCCAGCCAGTCACCAGAGCTAAGTATAGTATGTGGGTTTGATTAGCGAAGGGGTGCCAGTCCGCCCGTGCCACATCTCGAGACTCCCTCAACATGAATCCGTGACTCCTTCGGCCCTTCGGTCGGTTGCGCGAACGAGCTGGGCAATAACCCGGAGGTGGAAATCGGGCATGTAACTGCAGCACTGCCATCTTGAATAGAGTTGAGGGCTACATATGTACAGGTCAGGATACCTACACCAACAGCAGCAGCGCCAAGTTGGTGGCTGCGCGGGGTGGGGTAAGTGATCGGCCACCGCAGCAGCGGCAGGAAGGTGGATTACCGCTTTCGGTGTCACCTTGCACGCGCGAGCCCAGGTCGATGTCGATGCCGCCATATGCCGGGGGCGGTCACACCGTCGCCTAGCCTAACCTAGCGGCTCGTCCTCGCCATTGTATCGCTGAAAGATGTCGGCGACCGGTGGCGCGATGCACGTTGGGACTGTTTCTCATGTGCACAGCCCAGCCCGGCAGAGATAGATAGATAGAACTGCTGTTGCATGTGGTTGCATGTGGTTTTGCATACCCCAGAACGCTGCAGAAAAACAAACCCCAACTGGGGATTTCGCGCTACGCTGCACCAACAGACTACATACGAGCAACAGCAAAGACAATGATCGACAGTAAAGCATGCGGAGCTTGTTGAGCTTGTAAGTCATTATGCGCCTACTGCATGTACCTACCATGGACTGCTGCTAATGCTGGGTGTGCTCTCATACAAGTATGGAGTCCACATGTGGCGCCCTGGGGTGCAGGAGGAAAGAGCTGGGCAGTTGACGGGGATCCGGAAGTCTTGGGAATGAGGAACTCCATCCCTCTCTGATAAGGATAAGTTGGAAGATTATGTTAGTCTCAGATCTCAGACGCTATTGAAAAAGTGACAGCCCGACTGAACATTGGCATCTTCTTGTTCTATCCCGGATCTGCATCAGACATGACATGGCAAGACGACGACCGAGCACACACAGCAAGCTTTTGCGGATCGGATCGGTGGTGGCATGACCGGTTCTTGCGGTGTCGGAGTTGGAAGCCCGCCCCAACCAGCCAGCTGGACGATGGTGAAAGGTGACGATGACCAGTCAGCCGATACTCACATTGGTGATTTGGAGAGTAGAGTTCCCCAGCAAGTAACAAGTAACGATCGACATGACATTGCATCTGGAGGGAGGAGGTGAGGTGGGTAGGATTTGGGGCGGCTACCTAAGCTCGTCAATAACCTAGAAGAGTGGAAGTTCGAGGTGGCAGGGTGGGGTTGTCGATTTGGGATTTGGAATTGGCGCGGGGTCAAAACCCGAGCGTAGATCCCATCCCATCAATGCAAAAGCATCACCTCCGAGATGTCATCGTTGCAGGAAAAGGAGGCCAGTAACTAGTGAATGGATGATGTGTTGAGACCCCAGGACATAAGGTTCTCTCAGAATGGGGGAGTATTAGATATAATCAATAATATAACTCTCCACCTAGGCCTGTATGTTCAAAGGTGGATGGATGGTCGTAGGTCAAAATGATCTCTACAGGACATGATGGACAGAGAGAGCTGTTACTTGTCTTGCCTCGCTTCAGCTCCAGGGGGGGCGCTGTAAGTCTGTGATCTACAGCTACCACCACTTGGCCTGTACCACTGGCATGGGCATTCCCTCCAACCCATTTGATTATCTCCTGGCGAATATCGATCCAGCTACCCGCACGTAAAATGAGATGAGAATTGCCCGAACCAGGTCATACTCAGATGTGATTGCCCTCGTCTTTCCGCATTGTCGAAGTCGAGCCCCATCATTGCTCGACGACACGATGGACACGGCGAAGCTTCAGATGAAGAAGACATACCTACGCTTCGGCCTGGCGAAGATTGAGCATCGATCCCCGTGGAGATACATCCACGGCATGACATGATGAAGTCCCGGCAAGGATACAAGACAAGGTCGCCTCTCCATCAAACGGCCCAGTGGTCTTCCAGCTAGCTTACGTCTTCAGATGGCTTCGGATTCTGGCAATCACTTCGTCGTTCTTCTCGAGATGCACGCTGTGGTTCGCATTCCCCACCACCATCAGCGCGGCGTCGGGTATCTTGGACGCGATGAACTCGGAGTTTTCTACACCGTCCGTTAGTCTCATCCGATCCAGTCGTCCATCGTCAACTCGTAGGGAGGTGAGTGTGGAGACAATATACCTGGTGGGCATATCCAGTCCTTGTCGCCGACAATGACGAGCGTCTTGGCCGTGATCTGGGACAGCTGGTCTCGGTAGTCAAAGTACTTTTCCGACTCGGAGTACAAGTCATCTGATGACATGTTGCCGTTCGTCAGTTTTCTTCGTCCTCTCCTTCGTTCTCAAGCCCCAGTTTCGAAGGCGAACGGGAAAGGGGACGAGGGGGTGGTGATAGGTACGAGACCAGAAGGAAGGAATAACTCACTATGCGACTCCGCGTTATACACATTCCCCAAGCAGCTCCGCAGCGCCTGGTCCGCGTCGAAGGCCTCGCTGTACAGCGGCATCATGGCCAGGTGCACGAGGCGGAACTCGAGGTCGCTGTCGAACCGGCCAAAGACCTTGTCGCGCAGCATGCGGACCGAGAAGCTCGGCGCCCGGTCGAGGCGCTGCTCGAGCACCTTGATGGCGTCTTCTTCCTCTGGTGCGCTTTTTGCGTCAGCTCTGTGCTTTTTTGCTTTTCTCTCTCTCTCTCTCTCTCTCTTTCTCCCGTTACTATATCTACCGGTATAGTATGGTATGTATACGTGGACCTCCCAATCGATGCATCGCCGGACCCTTTATCTTCCCCTTGCCAAGGGAGTCCAGTCAGAGGAGACGAAGTGGCCCAGCAACCACTACGTCGAGGAGTGGCAAAGCGGAAAGAGAAGAAAATGTGGAAAAGAATTACTCACGATGCCAACTCGCCGCCGTCCCCCTCAGCACCAAATGCCCCACCCGATCCGCGTACCGGATCGCATACTCCAGGGCCAGGAACCCGCCGAAGCTGCCGCCGCAGATGACGACCTTCTCGTCTTGCCCATTTCCCCTAGCAGCGGCGAAATGCGCGCGCAGCCCCTCGACGTCGTCGACGATCTGCGAGAACGTGTAGGGCCTGGTCGCGGAGCTCCGGCCGTGGCCCCGGTAGTCGAACGAGAGGACGCGGTACGCACCGTGGCCGCGCGGGTCGTCGTCCTCGGGGGAGGAGGAAGATGAGGAGAGCGGGTTGTAGGCTTGGAAGTCGGAGCGGTGGTCGCCTGTGTAGTCGTGGATCCGCGCGAATCATCGTGTAAGCCCAGTTCCTCGCTCGGTGGATCATCGTCGTCGTCGGCTGCCGGCTTCCGGCCCGACGTTTCCCTTGGGATGGGGTGCGGTTCGCGTATGTATGGGAGGGGGGACGACGAGGGGCGGGCATGGGGCAAAGGGGGCAGAGGGGAGCCCACAACCAGGATAGGCAGTGTCACTCACCCATGCCGCGGCCGCCGTGCAGCGTGATGAAGAGCGGTGCGTCCGCAGGGCCCGCGATCCGGTAGGCGAGGCGGGCGCCATTGATCTCTACGAACTGCACATCATCATTCTTGTTTGCCATATTGATCTGTTCTTCCTCTTGCTACGGGTCCGATGGTAGTGAAACAATAGTCAAGGTATATTCTGCGAAGGTGGATGGGTGTCTGTGGTGTCTTAGGTCCGGTTCCTCGGTCCGCAGTGCGTACTTGCTATGTTCCGATAGTAAGTAGGTAGTGACAACTACTTGTAGAGCCCCCCTCCTATCGCGGCCTTTACACTACTAACGGCTCACTATCTACCTGCCCAAGTGGGTTGGCTATCAGACTCCAAGCGAACCGAGCCGCCAACAAGCCAAGTCAGTCAGTCAGTTAAGTCCGACGACCATTGAATTCCAATTGTAGTAGTACCGCATCTACCCAGGCCCCCTCCCCCCACTAAGACCAGACAGCTAGCTAAAATCGTCGCGGAAATACTGCTGCCCGCAACCAATGCTACTTATGTTACTTACCATTTCACCAAACCCAAAGAAAGGCCTTATAATTCCTGCATTCTACCACGACGCCGCAATAGGCAGGCCAGGTGTGTGGTCTCTGTCTCTCTCTCGTTTACCCAGAATAGAAGGTTCATATGTGCCAGGTTGACGGACATTAGTGCGTCGGGGACACCCGACCAGCGCTGGGGGGGGACCACCCCAAACCAATGGCGTGCTCAACTCCGATCTTGATTTGTGTGTGGTCGTATCTCGTCCCGCTGGCCCGCCCAGAGCCACAGGCAAAGGCCTGCTCCGCTTGGCGTCGGACTTTGCACCGCCGCCGCTGGGGCCGCGGTCCCTTCGAAGCGAGAGCCGCGGCTCTTTTTGGGGGTACCCTATATAAAAGGACATGCACACCAAATGACGGACATACACCAAAGCATATCACATCCACAAGGGTATTCGTTTCTCTACATATATAACCCAGGGGCCATACTGAACGAAAAAGAAAGGTTTACAGGGCGGCTTCAATGCTTGGCATATCATGGGAGCCCCGTAAAAGCAAGGAAAAAAGGAACAGGCATCTCGTCTCGGGTTGACGACGACACTGAACACTGCCACCACCAACTAGACTGGACGAACCATGGGACAGAAAACATGCCACCACACACACACATTACGAAGAACAAAACAAAACATACAAGGATCCGAATCTCTCATTTTATAATTGCAACATTTCGCTAGACGAGCCATGCCTTCTCTTCCCTTTTTATTCCCTTCTTCTCTATCCTACATCACATGACGGGCCCGGTGTCTTCCGTCGTCTTTCGGAAGCAAGCAAGCTGCTACTTATAGGAAATCGAGCTCAATGGAGCCCCAACCACCATTTCCGTCGACATAATTCATTACAGAGTTCTCATCCGGCAACACACCACCACCGCCATCAACGCCTCCAACAACATCCGTGCCGCCCATGCTCACCGAAGGCGTCCTCCCGCGCATACTCGTCACCGGCGGCTGCTGTTGCTGCTGTTGCTGCTGCTGCTGCTGCTGCTGCTGCTGCTGCTGCTGCTGCTGCTGCTGCTGCTGCTGCTGTTGATGTTGTTGTTGGTGTTGTTGTTGGTGTTGCTGATGCGACTGGTGTTGCTGGGAACCACCAAGGTCCCGCTCGTCGTCCTCATCGGGCACATCCAAAAACCGATAACACGACGCCTTGCCCAGCGCGTCTTTCATGAGGGCCAGGTACGCCGCCACGACGGGCCGCATCATGTCGAGGTAGGAAGCCGGCGTGCTGGACCGCGGCGACGCCGCCGAGACGCCGTTCAGCAGGCCCAGGAACTGCCGGAGGATCTGGGCGCCCCGGCGCGCGCTGTCCCAGCCCTCGGGGAAGGCGTCGAGGATGGTGGTGAGGACGACGACGTCCTCGCGGGCCGCGAACGGCACGGTGCCCCCTGCGCCCGCGCCCGCTGCCACCCCACCGCTCTCGGACCCGCCGCTGCAGTAGAACGACGCCAGGAAGCTGCGGAGCAGCACGAGGCCCACGGGCAACAGGCGGCACAGCGTCACGCGGTTGAGGGGTAGCTGGCGCTGGTGGAAGAGGGCCGACGTCGACTGTAGGTGCTTCTGCGCGAAACGCAGCAGCTCGGCCTTGGACACGACCCCGTTGGCGCCACCTCCTTCGCCTCCCCCGCCGCCGTTCTTGTTGGGCGGCGAGTTGAAGTGCGACGGGTAGTACAGCAGCAGCAACAGGTAATAGTAGCGCGCGCTCAGCCAGGTGATGGAGTTGTGGATGGGCACGTTGTCGGGCTCGAGCGGGGACACGAGGCAGCCGTTGCTGTACCAGTTCTCAATGTCGGCTCGCATCTCCTGCAGGATGGCGCGGCGGTCGGCGTGCGTGAGCAAGCTGACCTCGGCCTGGCGGCGGAAGTGCACGTGGCGCAGGATGCGGTCCTCCATCTGCCGCAGCTGGATGACGTGCCGGCTCGTCTGCAAGATCGTGGCAAAGTGCGACCGTTCCGCCGACGCGAACTCCTCCACCGTCAGGCCCGGCAGCGGCACGTCCATGTTCTCGTCCGTCAGCGCCACCGGCAGGCCCAGCGACGTCGCCATCATCCGATCCAGCACGTATATGCTCCAGAAGAGCCGGTGTCGCAGCTCGATCGCCGTCGCCGAGAGCGTCGGTTCGTCCGAGGCCCGTCGCGACAGGCCCAGCAGCATCGCCTGCCGCGAGACGATACCCACGATGGACCACGCCGATGCGCCCGCCGGATCGAAGAGGGAGTAGAGCGCCAAGAGGACGAGGATCTGTATGGACTCGATGCTCTCCCGGCAGAGGCATTCCTGGATGATATCTGAGTAAGCCACGTCGAATCGTAGCGCGGTGTCGTCGGGTATCTGCCCAGCGCGCTGCAATGTCGTGCAACCAATGGCCATGATGAGGTATAGTAATGTCGAGTCGGCATCCCGCCGCCGCTGGGCGAAGTCGCCAAAGACCTCGAGATCGTGGAGGATCTTGTTCCGGTCCACGAACGGATAGGCGCGGTTGACGTTCCGGAAGTAGGCGTCGACGAAGCGGCGGGCCGCCGCATCGGGCGGTAGACACTGCGCGGTCATCGTAGAAGACGTAACTGACCGGGCATCGCTGTAGCTCCCCACCGAGCCGTGGGTGATAGAATGATGTTCGGGCGACGAAGCCGGTTGGCTGTTGTTCATGTTGACTTCGATGGTACTCTGCGTATGGTCCATCATCATAGGGTGGTCGTCGTGCATAGGCGGTAGTTGATGATGCTGTTGTTGCTGATGTTGCTGCTGCTGCTGCTGAACTTGCCGCGCCACCGCCAGCGACATGACTGACGGAGCTGGGCTTTGGCCATTTTGAGAAAGTGCTGGTGAGGTCCCTTGTAATAGTAGGAGTTCGCTGAGGTCAGTACCCGTCTCGACCGACTCGATGCCGGCCGGGCCTATGGGAAGCGCCTCATTGATGAAGCGCGACAGCCACTCGACGCGGGCCCGGAGATGATGGACCTGAGCATTAGTCGACGAAGCCGGGGTGGAAAAGGAGCAGCGCTGGCCGGCACTAGCACACAACGAGCAGACGGGGAATGTCCGCGAGCACTTCTTCTTGAAGGAGCGGCAGCGGTCACATGCCGGGATGGATTTGGAGGAGGATGCTGACGTTGGCGCTGGCGGAGGCACACCGGTAGTAGTAGGCTTGTTATGGTAACTGTCGCCCGCTCCCCCGATTGGCGGCGTCGCTGTGCCTCCGACGGCCGATCTTGGCTGCTCATGTGCTAAGGACGGAGGTGGCATAGACGAAGGGACGTCTTCAGTCTTGAAGGACGGATCTGTCCGACTGACGCGAAAACGATGAAGTGACGACTTCAAATCGCTTGTGGACATACTCTTTGAAGCTCCGTTGGGTGGTGTTTGTGTGGGGAGTAGGGGTATCAGTTATCCGTCTCCGTAATCCCGATCACCTTCTTACTTATTTTTCTTTCGTTCACGGAAGCCGGATCTGTTCACAATGGACCCTTCTGCTCTCTTCATCGCTCTTCATAAAGTTTGGGGGGGATCCCATGAGACTGGTAAGCAGGTGGAGAGCATGGCCTGCTATTGCTTTGTTTGGGGTATGGGCGCGCACGTCAGGCAGGCGAATGGATGGCTGGACAATCGAGTAATTCCCCCAGGATTTGCTACAGGCAGACAGGTTTCTGCCCCAGAGAAAGCATTGAGCGTCGGAAAGGCCAGTTCTGGGAGCTCCGTCTTTTACATGCCGCCCACAGCGCATCCCTCGGGGCCGATTCCACTATGTATGTGGCTGAATCGCCCTTCTCCCGTATAACAGTAGGCATGAATCGAGGCGTTTGGTCTTTTGTGATCTGGGCGAGGCGAGTAGCAAGTGTGGCCAGTAGGTTGAATGCAATCTTCAACCGTTGGAGACCGTTGGAGAGCATTTGGCCGCCGATGTCATCGGCTAGCTGTCCGACGCTGAATCGATTCTTCCCAGCACCACTCGTGGGCACCCGTGGGCATTCGTGGGTAGCATGGCGTGGGCAGGGCTCACCTAACGGCCCTGCCACTGCTGCCAGATGGACCCCGGCGACAAAAGGCTTAGCTGTCGGGATGAACCCCGACGCAGTGCGGGTCGTGCTAAAACTGAATCTGTCGGATGATGATAGCATGGTCGCCCGCTAGCCCCAAAGCCAACAGTGCCATCATCCACTACCCCAACCCAAACGCCACAGCGTATTATTGTCTCGACCAGGTCAATTGGTGTACCTGTTCCTGTTCTTGTTCTTGATTCGACTCCATGCCGGTCTATCTTGGGAAATCTTCCATCTTCGACTTGACAGCAGCTCTGCCAGGGGTCAGTCTGGCCGGGTGGTTTGGTCGCGGCAACGTCAAGGCGGCTTGCATGAGCGAGCATACGGGAAACGGGGACGCCGAACGTCGATATACATATTACATGCGCAGTAGCACTCTAGGATCCAGGAGCCCGAAAACAGACATGCCTCAGAGGCAGCCAGTTGACGCTACGACAAGCTGAACCTGTTTGAGATTCGATCACCAGCCTTCAAGAACCAGGTACGGCATAGCGAAACCTATGCTAGTAAGAAACGAGCGCATCGCATTTACCACGACGGTACACGGTACGGCGCCGAACGCCCTTGAAGACGATTTCCCATTCATTGTAGGGCCGACCCTTGACTGCTGCCGGGAAGAACGGGGTTGGGTGGTTGTTTCCATTAGCGCCGAATCGCACGCAAGAGGCTTGTGGCTTTTCGAGTCGATGTTCGTCAGTGAGTGTCATGGTGTATCAACCTGTCGTCAACATGATTTCAAAATCATGGCCGCATGACTTTGTGGGATAACAATAACACACGATCGATGACTCCAGAAATAGCCGGGGCGGATCGTGCCGTATCTTCGGTTGAAGATGCCACGGCAGCTTGCGGGCCGACTGCGTTTTACCTACGATCAGATCATGGACGACCATGCAGGAGAAACAACAACGCCAAAGGGTTTCAATGTTGCATGTCCCGACAAAGATCGGAGGTTTCCAAAGTGGGTTATCAAGTGATCAAGTTTTAGCTTCATCGAGATGCAAATGAGGCAAGCACTCATCGCTAGAGCTCAGCACCTGAAGAAGGTGCGGGGAACGCTAACTTGGTACTTTGACAACTCAAATTTCAGACATGGTATGGTAGGTTAGGTACTATCTAACCCGCCAGGACATCCCGCATCGCTTATTGCTAGGGATGGCCTGTATGATTAGGAATTTGGTCTTTTCGACAATGGCAATATTCAATGTCTTCTTCGCATGTCGCATGTCGCATGTCGCATGTCGTCTTGGATGCGCAAAGGTGGATAAAGAGCAGGAGGGGTTTCAAGTTGCGGAAGTGGCATCCGACGAGCTGTCCACTATCGGAAGGCGCCTCCCTACCGCCGTTGAGACCCTTGGACCCCTATCTGCGAAAACCTTCATCTCAGTAAGAATAGAAACCCTTGGCAATTGCGCGATCCAGAGTGGTAGGGATACATTAACGAAAATGCATCTTATGTTGCATCCTTTCCACCATCGGTGTTGGAAACACGAAGAATCTTCAGATACGCGCATCGTTCTGACCATGCGCGCCAACTGTTAATGCTAAGTTGATTGAGGGGCACTTACACGAAGTGCATCGCACGACGACCTCGACGCCCTCGCGCCAACAATGCCGGCTCGTCCCGTTGGGGGCTGAAGAAGAGCCGGGCCTCTCCTTGTGCGAGTGATGACTCCTGACTACCCGACATTCGACGTGAACGTGTCCAGCGCGTCCGCATCAGAACGTCCTAGCCCTCGCGGGCGTTCTGCCTCTCGAGCCTGCACCAGATCAGCCACAAAATTCCACCCGTCACCCACCGTCTGGCTCATCTTCTTGCCCTTCGACACCACGAAGTACGTCCCCAGCAAGACGACCCTGACCAAGCCGATAGTCGATTGAGCCTCGTTGTGCCTGGCCAACGACGGTATCAAATCCTGGCGCGTCTCGCCGGCCTCATTGTGGTCAGTCCGGGCAACAACAGTAGCGCTCTACTCAAGCAAAGGGGCGCCAAAGTCCCTGGATCGGCGGGAATTTGCATCAGTGTTGTGATTGAGAGCCAGTAGCAACATCCAGACTTGCGCGAACCCGTGTTCAGCCACCGGACTGTACGAGCCATTAGTCGAGATGGTTTACTGCGCAAAGACTGGAGGTATAGTGAGTGCCCTGGACCCCATCCGACCGGAAACACCAACAAAAGTACCATGGTAAGCGGCGGAGGCTCGTCTCAACGTAGCCAACCCCCGCGGGTTGCATGTTGCTCGCTGTAGAAATGAGGGCGGCATTGCATGTCGACTGCACACGGTCGCCGGCGGCCATGATCGACGCCGCGTTCGACCGACACTAGTAACGTAGACGTGCATCTCTTTTAAACAGGCTTGCGATGTTGAAAACAAACACAAGTTCATAGCTTCACGAAACATCGCACGAAGATTATAAAACGTCATAGAGATAGAGATGTAAGTAAGCACGGTCGGTATCAGCTTCTGCCAATGATGGCAGACCCCGACAAAAAATGCAAAAAGCTAGGTCCGCCTGGGGCTCGAACCCAGAATCTCCTGATTACACGAATCGTAGTCAGACGCCTTACCATTGGGCCAACGGACCTTGGTAACTTGTGCCAATGCCATTTGATGGAAGAAGGTCAGCTTATTGATATCTATGTTAGTGTCAAATACGTGGTAGGTATGCACCTGAAACCTACACTATACCAACCATCCCTTGATTGCTGAATACCGCAATAAGAGTGGGTACATAATTGATACCTCTATTTGTATTGTTACCTGGGCTGACTGAATGGATATCTAAATCCTGTTTACTCCTTAAACTGTATCAGTTCTTTGTGGGCATACATAGTCACTCGCTGGGGCTGTTTGACCTAACTACAGTGTTTGAAGTTACCGTCTTTTCTCCCATGCTATCAATGCTTTCTCTGTGTGTATAGCCACTGTGTCACTCCTACTTCGCCTTCCTATCAGGGGTATAAGCGGACGCAGCCAAAGAAATCCGAAAACGAAGCAGGGCAGTGTCTACACTGCGCAAGAACGCAGCCGCAGAGCTGTACCGGATCGACACTCAGAGATACGACGGAAAGGCTGATATAGCAAACGGCATGCCAGCCCAGACGTACGCGTGTGCCCAGAATCGGCCGGCCTATGCAAGGTGGCAATACACTCATCAGCAGCCTTGTTGTGAACATGATCAGACTCACGTGTTCCCAGCGTAGGCGTGGATCGAGCGTACCCAACTTTGCATGTCCCTGACTTCCTACTCTACGACAAGATGAGTTCTCAGGTAGATTCATGGCAAGCATCACCGCAATCGTTTGACTTCATAGCCGTATTCTGGTAACAGTGCCATTGGTTTTATTCTACTATTCCTAAGCATCCAAAAAGAAGCGCTGCACAAACGCACTGATCGCCCTGCCGGTCTCTTCCTCCCGGATCCGCGCGGGATAGTCGCGCGAGCGGCGCGTACGGACGGCCTCGTCCGCGTAGTAGAGCATGCTCTGTAGGGGCGGGCGGTGAGCGTAGTAGAGGGACATCATGTAACCTAGCTGCTGCCGTATAGCCTCTTCCAGGTCCGGGTAGCGCTGGTGCGCGCCGGGTTCCCACAGCAGGGTGGCCAGCGTCGGAACGCCGTTTGTCATTGGCACCGGAGTGAGGGGTACTTTGCCGCTATTCACGGCGATCAAGTGCATCATCAGCTGTTCGAGGGAGGGAGAGAGAGGAAGTCATGCCGTCAGCGAAACGAATCCAGAAAGCGCTGCGAGGTAATGGTGGGGAGGGGATTTATATAAACACCTACCATTGCCAGGTCTTTCGTATTGGAAGCCGGGCCTTTAAACCGGTCCCAGTTGTGTATATCAGGGGGGCCCGGGAGTATTTCTCGAGGTGAAGCCAAACCGAAATCAATGAGCTTAGCCGGGGGGACCAAAGAGTGCTCCTCTACGTTGGGCTGCAGGCTTCCAAACATGACTAGACATTATGTGTTATTAGCAAGTAGATATACGTCTCTTCTCGGGGTGACCTTACCGTTGCCCTCGTGCAGGTCGTTGTGGGCAAAGGCCCCTGTAGGCCCGTTCCTTGGAAGGACATACTCGAGCTGTTCCCTTTGTCCTGGTCCGCCTCTCGGAGGCCACGTGAGACCAATGCAAGCCCGGAGGACTAGAATTTGTTAGCCGGATAAGTATAAATCGTGGGCGTGACAGCGGACACGAGAGGCAAACGTACGGCATAGCATAATGCTCCAAAGTACACGGTTCGGCACCCGTACCCTCGCCCTAGTGACTCGATTCAATAAGTCCTCAAACGTCCCATTCTCAAAATAATTCGTGATGAGGTAAGGTCCGGGTAGGTCGTCGTCGTCGTCCCAGTCGCGGTCACGGTATGAAACCAGTTGTGTAATGTGCGCCGCCCCTCTGAAATTCTAGATATCCCGTTAACAATACGGCTACCACAGTTCTTTGTTTCTCCCCCCCCCTACTTACCTTTAATGTTTCGATTTCTTGTTGGAGATCCTCGATGGTGTTGCGTTCGAGGGCACGCTTAACGATGTACGCTACCGGGGGTTTCTTTCGAATATCATGGAGGAGCGCGACAACTCCGTACGAGCCCTGGCCGATGATACGCCGAAACTTCAAGCCGCGATAGTCGCCCCTGAAATAGTCCTTAAGACTAGCTGTGATTCCTTCCGTAGAGAAAGGATCCAAGCGCTCGTTTCTCTCTCGCCTTCTATGCCGCTTCTCCTTCTCCTTCTTCTTTTTTTTCTTGTCCTTTTCCTTCGGCTTCATCCCCATAAAAGCACGCAGCATGATTGATGATGGGACCACCTCGGCCTCGCTTTTCCTAGATGAAACTGTAAGCGACGGCTCTCGCCAAAGTGAAATAATAGCAAAACCCAAGTTTAGGAATATGCCGGTAAGGGGAAGTAATCTCGAAAGAGTGCCAGGACACAGTTCTTTCGATTCGTACCGATTAGAACCGAAGTGGTAAGAATTCTTATTGTACTACGAATGCAGTAGATGTTATCATTGTGCTCTTGTGAGGTTTGGAGGGATAATAACAAAGAAGCGCGAGAAAACGGCCGCTGGAATGTTGAGAGCACAGTGCACAAAGCCGACTGCTTTTTGCCATGCATGCAGATATCCTGAATATAGTGCGACACTCTACCCTCGAATCTTGATTTGAAACTCTTTCTATTTTGATAATATATCATTCAAATCTTTCGCTGCAAGACAGTTTGATCAAACAACTGTCCGTTCTTCTCCGCCGTCTCGTCTAACCTGCCCACGAGCATGAAGCCGTTGTCCAGAAACATCTCGTTCCACCGCTTCATCGAAGGGCTCGTCCTCCCGGAAGAGCGCCTGGGACATCAGATTGCGGTAGTTCTTGGAGCACCTTGTCAACGCGGCACGCGGACACTGCGTGCTCGATCAGTGCCGTCTTGACTGCAGCGTCGAGATTAACGCCAAGCACGGGGCTTCCCACGGTCATGACGACCAGGAACGCCGGCCAGGGAGCGCTCGGCACTATCCTTATTGATGTGATGCAGAGCTGAGCCGGTGAAGATGAGCTTCTTCAACCTGCTGGTCGTCGGGAACTAGGGGGAGGGGCTTTGCTGTCACTTACTTATTCTTTCCGGGTCTGTCACGGTAGACACTTGCGTATATAGGGGTGTTATATACATTTTATCTATTATATAACTTGTACCTCATAGTCTCACTGGCTTAGAGGCTACATTTACTTATTGCTATTCAACTTTAACGGAGGCGGAGGCGCAGGCGGCGCGAAAACGAGCAGTAAGTAGCGCGCTGTTTGGCGGGTGCTCCACTGATGGTGGGGGTTAGGGGCCTAAAACTTTCATTTTCAGAACTGCAAACCTGCTATCACTTGAGTGTGAGATGAGAGGCTATGCGGAAGAGAGAATGACTGACTAAGCGGTGCAATGTCGACTGATTAATTGGTTGATTGAAAGGGGGTAGTCGTATGTTCCTGAATAGCCTGAAAACAAACCACCAACATCCCGATTAGCAGTTCCCTTGTGGTAACAAGCTAAGGAGTGATTATACCATGTCTACTATCCTAGAACTTTCTAACGAGTTGATTCACCAGATCCTGGTGGAAGCCATCCTGTGTCGCGGGGTTAAGAGAGGCTTACGTCTCCGACTCGTCTGCAGTGGGTTGAAAATGCACACCCTGTCATGAGAACAAAACAGAACATGCTTACCGACGCTATTCCAAGAGACCTTCGATGACCTCGTACAGCCTGCACTCTTTGCCAGCAGGCTTCTTGACACCTACGACTTGCCCTGCATGGGCTGGCGCTGGCACATCGAACCACCCTCTGCTAGCAAACGCCTATGGGACGCCTATCTCCTGTACAGATCAGGAACGAAATAAATCCCGCAATAAGCAATTTCTGCAAAATCCAGCACCTGGCCGATCTCATTGCTGCTGAAGACCCAGAGAAGGCCAACTTCGACGGCGACAACGTCCTGGAGGCTCTGTGTCGGTTGGCGTTGGTTATGAAGACGTCGTTCGACACCAGGTTCCCCTTGGCTTTAGGCAGTTCCTCCGTCACTAGTGACAATCTCCTGTCGGCGGCGGTCCATCTCAACATGATACCCCTGGCCGAACGCCTCCTCCGAGAGGGGGCCGATCCGACGAATGGCGAACGAATCTTCCGGGCCGCCATCGAAGTCGCCGCCTTGGACGGCAACAAAAGCATGTTGAAAATCATCCAACGAAGTTTGTATGGGAAAACTCAGATGGAGGAGGGGGAGTCAATCCCACCAGATGGACCTAGCGGGCTCGATTTTACCGAGGCATACTGCGTGGAAGCAGCCGCGGCACGGGGCGATCTCGAGTTGCTGAAGCTCACAATCCGCCCCATTTTGAGGAACGACTGTAAGCCGACTATTTCGACGCCGTTGGATCCGATAGCCGATGCCCTGGGAGAGGCCATTGTGCATGCCCAGTGGAACGCCGCCAGCCCGGAGGTTTACGACTACCTGCAGAGCTGGCTCTCGGGCGCGCACCCCAGCTCGCGCACCCGGCACCAGCTCACGCGCTACGCCGAGCTCGGGCAGGCCGACATGGTGCGGCACCTGGTGGAGCGGGTCGGCCTCTCTTGCAACGCAAAGTCGTGGGACGCGCCCCGCTACTGCGGCTCGCTCGTCGACGTCGACGGGGGTCCGTGGGACAAGGCCCGCCACGCCAACCCGCTCGCCGACGCCTGCCGCCGCGGCCGCGCCGACGTGGTCGAGTACCTGCTCGCGCGCGGGGCCAAGATGGACAACAGCGAAGACGACGACCGCGACAGCGCGCTCCCGGCCGCCGCCGCCGGCGGGAGCCTGGACATGGTCCAGACGCTCATTGACCACGGGGCGCCCCTGGATACTGTCCCGGCGCTGCAGGCGATCATGGAGGCGGTCAAGCTCGAGCATACGGAGATGGTCCGACTACTGCTGGACCGATGCCATTTCCCCCACCCTGCCGAGGATTACCTGCAACACATAAGAGGTCCCTTCATTGAAATGGCGAGATCGGAAGGCCTCGACTCCATGGTAGAGCTTCTGGAGGCCTGGTCCCAGGCGAACCCTCCAGATGAGGTATACAACGATTTTATATAGGCATTTCACTTGTAATTTTATTATATACTTCTCCTCGCCAACCATTTGCCAATGCAATCAACACTTTTCAGCAAAACAGAAGCAGGCATTAGGCAGCCACAAATCCCAGGCGTACTTTCTGGTACGAATTCATCGTCGGCGACATTCCGAACCAACCAATACTGACTAATCGAGGAGTGTATAAAGGATCGGGTACAGAAGACTGTGCATAAGACTGTGTCGATCGCATGCATGCAACCTCTCTGCATTTAGAATTCGGCATGGAATATGGGGCAGCATCTACGCGGGGTTAGAATATTGGCCATAAGATAGGCCACCCTTCAGTGAACCACCCCCTTAATGAGCCACCTTAAATATTTAATATAATATTAATAACATTTATATATTTTAATTTATTATAAATATATATATATATTAAATGAATAAAGAGTATATTTTATTTTTATTTTATATATTTTTATTATATATTAAATAATAAGGGGAATAAATTAAAATTAAAACTATTATAAATTATTTAATATATTTTAACCTTTTCTAAAAAGGATTAAGAAAGTGTAAACGTAATAACTATTATATTTAATATTTTATATTACTTTTAAATTATAATATATCTTTTAACTTTTTTAATTCCTTAATTATTAAACTTAATAATTATTATTAAATTAATTTTAAAATATTAATATATTACATACAATAATATGGAAATAAAAATTTATAATATATTTTATTTAAAAAGTTAAAAAGGTTTATAATTTATTAAACTTTTAAAATTTAAATATCTTTATATATTTATATTATAATTATAAATTTTAAACTTGAATTATATCTTTAATTAATTAATTTATAAAGTTATTAAATAATATAATTTTATTTAAGTTATTTAAATTTAATATATTAATCTTTATATAATAGTTAAATTTAATATAATAAATTTAATAAAATATATAATAATATACTTTAAGTATAATTTTATTATATTGAAATATAATATTAATATATATTTAAAGATTTATTTAAAGTGGCTCATTGAAGGGGTGGGTCACCGAAGGGTAGCCTATCTTACCCCCTGAGCTCGGAAATAAGCATATTGGCCTTTCTCGACATACATTTGTCTGGGCGAGTGAAGAACAGTCAATGGTAGTAAATGCCATGGATATTACTCACTCATATGTATGTAGATCCGATTGGCCAAATGAAACAACGCAGTTCGCCGACGAGAGATTGTTGGAACAAATCTTCGAATCTCCAGACGGCTATGAGCGTGAGGGTTCCTGCATCATCAATCCATGACAACAACCCGCACAAACAACATACTTGCTTTAAGCCTGATTAAAGCTATTGACAAAATAGCAAACCGATCTGCACCCGTAGCAGGTCCGACCTAAGCTGTTGTGGCACTCCCGCATAGCCTACGCACTGGGGGCCGAATGCTCTCATGTTCCCGCATCGGAATCCTATCATCAACGTTGGGGGCCAGTAAGGCAAGCAAACCAATAAAACAAGCATGGAGAGTGCTGCATGATGGAGACCTGTGGGAAGAAAAGAAATCAAGCATCACTACTGCTGGCTTGCCCATCTCACGGGTGGTAGCACGGCAGGCAATCATTGCTTCCTCGATGCAACCAATCAGGAGGCGCATATACTGCAATCTCCCTTCCATGGGCTCATCGAGAATACGGGTACGGGAAGTTTTCGAGTCTATACGCATCCATCCATCCCTCCATCTGTGAAGATGATATGTTTGTGGTTACAGGCATCCTTCATATGCCCCAGGAGGTCAAAGAGGTTTCTCACTTGATTTCCCCTTGAGACTTCACCATCACCCTTGATCCACATCCATTCCATACCGTTGGGTCTGCGAAGAATAATCAATAAGAAATATTTGTTTAAGGCATTTGGTTGCTTTCTTTTCCCGTCCACATTAGACTCTGATGATCGACGGGTGATCCTGTCTCTCTTTGCTTTTGTCGTCCATGTCAGACCGGGCCGCCAAGACCCTCGTCGGTTCCGAGTTGGGCGCGTCTGTTTTATTTTAGTACGCAGCAGGAAGGAAGGATTGTCAGCGCTGCCAATTGGTTCCTCTCCCTTTCTCTCACTCCTGTCGCCGCGATAGACAGGCAGACCCCCAGATATCCTAGTGACTCGTCGAATCTTCTGCTCTTACGAGTGGGGAAAGAAGAATAACCTTTCTTCTTTGTTGCACACACTTCTCAACGCCATACCACTCACTCCCTTGACTGTGAGAAAACACAGTCATGTACGGCCCGCCCGAAGAGGACGGTTACCCGGACACCACCTCGCCCAAGATGAACAATCAGCCGAACAGGGGCGCCGACCACGCCCCCGAAGTCGTCGAGTCGCACGGCATCGAGTACAACGCCGCCGGCGCCCGCTCCTTCCCCGAAGCTGTCTCGCAGCAGCAGCAGCAGCACACGCCGCTTCCGGAATACACATCGTACCTGAGCAAGGACGACGGGGGGTACGGCCACCCCTACCAGCAGCAGCGCCCCAGGACCAAGGAGGGCGGCGGCGGCGGTCTCGGCGGCGGTCTCGAGCCCATCGACTCGTCGCACGCCGTTGCCATCAGCAGCGCGTCCCCGAAGCGTAAGCGTATCTGCGGCGTGTCCCGGCTCGCCTTCTTCGCTATCCTCTCGCTCCTCGCCGTGCTCCTCGTGGCCGTTGGGCTAGGCGTGGGTCTCGGCGTCGGGCTCCAGCACAACAGCCGCAGTGACGACACTTCTTCTGCCGCTGCGGCGTCCGCTACGTCGTCTCCGTCTGGAGCGGCCGTTCCGTCGCCGACGTCTACCGTGACGCCGGGCAAGAGCGCGAACTCGACTTGCCAGGCAGGCATCAGGTACTGCGGCTGGGACCTGATCGAACAGCATCGTGAGTTAACACTTTAACATCCTTTCTGTTGTTATCTGCCCTCCACATTATGTTATCAAACATAGATCCCTCGTGGTGCTGCTAGCCATCCCCATGCCGTTCGGGGTTGAGCTACGGCTAACTGGAAAATATTATTACAGACTACTCTATAAATCTTCTCCAAAGAGCGGGAAGCAATGATCCGTATAACGACCTATACCTCTGCGAACAGGGCAACGGCATTGGGTGGCTTGAGGCATGCGGCGGAGCCGTCCAGTGCCAACCCCCTGAGCATAACGGAAACGGGTGTGATTTACAAACACGCCAGTCATGTTGCTTGCCGCACTGATTCACACATCTCCATCTTGGTTTAAACCCGACAGAATTGTTGAACTGAGATATGTTTCGAGGTGGTATCCTAACTTTCCGCTTAAGGGCGAGATTGTTGTTGCTTACATGCTATTGAGACGCTGGAATATAATAATTACAAAAAGGGAAATATGATAATACTCCTTCTCGTACGTGCTACCCACATATCACTAGACCATATGTAACACATGGAATATTAATAAACAATTTACCAAGCGCACAGTAACGCTCGTCACGCCAATGTACAAATGAAACATTATCGAAATCGCAGTAGGGCTGGAGTTTCACCCGCACGCTGATTATCAGCTGATACTCCTCTATCCCAATACCAAAGATAATGGAGATATGTCTCGGAACGAACTGCCTGACAAGGCCAGTAGTCAAAGCATCCAAGACATAATTAGACACAGGGCTGAGTGATCGGCAGCCTCCGTGCGCCACTCCAGGGGATTATTGATATTTGATATCGGCGGTCCAACCTATCCCGTCCCGTCCCGTTCTGCGACGATCCGGGCCGCCGCCGCCTTGTTCGCACCGGAGAAAAGCATCGGAGCCAATGAGAGTTCCCACCTTCTCAGCTCCAGCTCCGGGATGACAGCCGCACTCCTATAACGGGTGACGCTACTGTAGGCTATGCATGTATCACAGTGGACATGACTAAAACTATCGAGACGAGGTATCATTGTAGCCGGATGCCGCTTTACTATACTGACCAAAGTACTGATCTGCCCCTTTTACGGCAGGAACATCGGATGAACCGGATCCGGGTTGTTATCCTATACTGTACACGAAACTGAATTTAACATCAGGGGCTGCTGGGATGCAACCGCTAGGAAGAGGACGAACCCATGGTGTATGTAACGACTTGGCATCCAAACTGCATGACACAAAGTCAATATTGCATCGGGTATCATCGTTCCTTCGTCCCGCATAAATTTAATCAAAGAAGCAAGTGCCCAGACAATGACTAGTATACCCAATATCACAGTACCAGGGACAGTATTTGCACATCCGAAGCTGCCGAACCGGACCTGACCGAGGACGAATCGGCTTCTCCGGGTCTTTGAACGCTTGCCGTTTGCCGTTTGCCTTTGCCGTCGATCGGAGTTTACGAAACGGCCTAATAATATCCTTTTAGGAGCGGTGTATGTACAGAACACTATACTAGTGCCGCGATCAGAAGCCGAGCCATATTGTCTTCTGGGCATGCATAATGCCCTGCATTATGCAATGGCTATCCAGAGCCCACGGGTGTCCAGATCTCCGGTACATATAGATTAAGAGTAGTATGACTATGCAGAGGCCGACGAGGTCCCCGAGGTTCCCGACTGGTTGAGCATTGTCACATGGATTACCAGACATGATATACAAGCGCGGGATGCGATCTTTCCGCCATAGTCTATCATAAATATAATGCCGTTTTCGCATCTCCGCGGGCGACGACTGTCCACCCTAGGGGGAGTAGTAAGCTGATGGTTTGGTTATCCAGCCAGAAAACTGTTGAACTTCAGGGGGGAGAGCTCGCTAAGTGTTGCCTCGACTCTCAGCCCCCGACACATGTTTGGCTTGGTGATGGCTCAAAGAAGAAGAAACGCCTGGCAGGCAGTGCATGTCGGGCGATACCCGATTGGTATATGCACGGACAAACGTTGATTCTGACATTGCATCAGGCTGCCATGAGAAAGAACCCGGCATCTTGAGGCAAATATGTCCCGGTGATATCGCTATCGTATAACGTAGACGAGATGGGCAGGTTATTTCCGTCGTACTTTAACGCCACAAACGCTCCAGATAGATGCCTTCAACCACATCTAACTCCGACGTGGAACCCGACGGTGGTGTCAGTGCCAGGCACTTTGTTGCATCAGGCGACGCCGACGTCCACCCCCACCTAGGAAGCTGGGGTGACTTTATCACGCGCTCCGGTTCGGAGGCAACGACGCTTGTGGGTTTACCTTTCAGCTTCCATCAGCCAGGGAGGGCATGGGAGGATGTTCAAAGCCGCACGAAGAGCGGAAAAACAAAGTTCAAACTAGGGCTCGACGCGGAAGCTGCCCTGCAGAAAAACATAGTCCGAATTTGTATTGGTCGTATCGGTACCCTGGACAATATACAACCTACCCCTGGCAAGTTTTCAAAGTGGAGTTGATGATTGATATTGGATCACCGAACCACTACCTACATACCTACCCAGCCTCCCCCCCCCCCCCCCCCCCCCCCCCCAGTTATCAGTGTTTTCAGCGGCAACCTTAACCTCGCCAATGCCTTCCTTGCCGCTCTCATGAGACCGTTTCATCGAATCTCTGCGAGATTTGATGCTGAGTCGCTAGAAGCGGCCGCTGAAGAAAAAGGAGGGTCCTTCATTTAGAGTTTTCGCCCTAGTAGCAGCCCCAAGACCCCTACTTTAATACGTTGGGCAGCAGTTTGGACGTTGGGCATCATCGTCATGGAGAAAAAGGCCTAGGAAACCGGGGTTCGTTGATGACAAGCTATGAGGGACATATCCTCTACTACATAGGGAGTAGTCGTAGTTCTAACCAGGGGTTCTGAACTCTAATGGTGACGATCCTTACAAGTCTCGCAGACTAGTGCTGTCAATCCTCTTGTCAAAAACCTGGGTGCCTCGTGGCTTTGCCCGTATGATCTGCCGTAGGTGTCGTGGTCTCGTCTCCTGCATCAAGTCCCCCCCTGCTGTTTCAAGAGCAAGCACTTTGCCATGTTCTAGACCAATCTTTGAGATGAACTTCCCTGGTTCCGAGTTTCCAAATGATTCAAATTTGCCATTCCGGGGTAAGTAGACACGATGGAACATATTCCGACGTTTCTTGGGGTACTCGCATAAGCGATATGCCGGTGCATCCTAAGACTCGGCAACGGCTTGCCGTGCGTCATGTCAGTCGGCGTGGTGGTGTGAATACACATGCCATCTCAACCTGGCGGCCTCCGAGTTGGTAGCACGTGACGCTGTAGTCTCGAACTGAACTCCGGGTCCTGGAACTGTGCATTCCCAATCACGAGTCGCCCACCGGTGTGCCCAGCGTCCGGGCTGTGATTCGTAAGATCCACCGGTATCTCATTATATGATACGCCGTTAGATCCTCCGCTTCAGTTGAGCGAATCTGAACCAATGGCAAACGCTGCTCGCTGGGCGTGTGCAGAAGACACCGACGTCTGGCAAGAGCCATTGGCGCCGGTGCCGCGCGTCGTGTCCTAACGCCGATCCTTTAAGCCATTAAGCCAATATCATCCAGTTACCAAGACTTATCATATGCAGAGGAGGGAGTACTGTACTTACACACACAGAGTCACGAGGTGGCTAGTCCAAATGCAACCCGGGCTGGGGATATGCACATGTGCCGGCCAAATTTAGATCTATGCAGCGATGTGGCGCAGATGCCTCAATGGTACTTTCCATATATACGGTCAATACTCGAAGCGTATTAAGCGTTAGGAAAATGCAATAGAGGGTCGTCGATATACGTAGATCGCCGCTCGTGCAGCGGCGAGCGCAACCTCAAGGTCCACTTCGGCGCATACTACCGCACAGGTTCCATTCATGTATGTAACCCTATGTAAGTATGGATGGCATGATAAGCGGCTAGTCAGAACGTTATTTGCGACGGTGAACGAGCCCTCGCGATGCTTTCCTGTGTTTCCCTTATCTTTCAACGTGTGAGGACTGAACCCTTCTTTGGGCTTACACAAGCAGCCCGGTGGCGGAGCCAGGATAGCTGTTCACCCACGAACACGTTACACTTGCCGAGGCCACATGACCTAGCTGAACCAAGTTCGGAGGATTCATGGTACGGAATGCAACTGAAAGCGATCTCATTAGTCGCGCAACAGGAACCCCTCAGGTACCTGGTCCTCGATTTTCGGACTCGTTCAAACGACGGACGCAGCATTGGCAGACCTCTTGAGGGCGCTATGCTGATATGCTGGCACAAGTGTGGCAAAGCACGCGCAGTTTGGTTAGGGCAGAGATCCTCCTCCGAACTGGAAAGGGAACTCCGAAGGGGGCTCCGACTTGAGCTCACCGCCTGTATACTCGCCGCATTTCTTCAATGGCACAGGCAGGCGGTCTCTACTGCGCCCAACAAGCACGCCACCGCCCCTCGGCGGTCAGAGGGATGCGTTCTCGAAACTCTCTCCACCACGGTCCATACTGACACAGCTAGATTATGCGCGGGAAAGAGCGGAATTGCTGCGTCGGGCAAATGATCAGCTGGAGAGAGAGTCAGAAACAAGAGAAACGATACCAAACATTCGTCGTCCGTGGAACGAACAGTTGGCTGGGGCGGCGTTTCCCATTATCAGATGGCGGTGCAGAATTCCGCGCGTACGCGCGCAAGTCACCGCCTCTCCCCGTCAGATCTGTGGTCGAGTCCTTTGATTTTGCCGCCCAGAAAGAGGCCGAGAGGAGAGAGGAGGCAAGGGCGGACACGGACAGGGACAGAACGACGAGAGCCGGGAGCGCCCGCCCGTTGAGTTCGAAAGGATGGTTCAAACCCCGAGCCATATGTTCGTTCGTTTCGCCCGCGCGCCCGCGCGCATTGAGCACTGTGTGGTGGTGAGGCAGGGCAGCCGTCGAGATGCATGCAGGCAGGCGGAGGCAGACACTCAGTGTGCTACGCAGCAGCAGCGGTAGGCAATGTAATGTATGCACGTACGCATTGGCCGACCAGAAACCAAGCCGTCAATGCGGCCTCTCCCTGCTGGAACTGCTTCCAGGGGAAATTTAGGTTCATGGCCCTTCCTGAATCGACATCCTCGCTTTGCGTTGCTTGCTCGCATGCCACTATGGTCATGTGACATGATAACCGCGATGTAAGGCATGCGACACTCTAGGATCGGAGAGCGCTCCTGGGTCCCCGGCGGGGGACCCCAGCAACCGGCAACGGATGAACTTTGGGTCTGTTCATCATTCATCCCCTGGTAAGAGGTGAGGGGTGAGTAAATGGCACGACCAGAACGTCGTCAGCTGTGGCAAGTGATAATATATCACCACCCATCTTGCAGATCGCACGATGAGGTATGATGATATCGATTGAGATCGCATATTGTAGACGCGAAATCAGCCCACCCCCGAAAATCGAGACTGAGCACCATGGTGGTGGTGGTTGCAACTGTGTCGTTGTCGTCCAACATAGTCGCGGTTCACTGCCGTGCCGCATCGGGTGTCGTCGTATATGCGAGAGACCAACGAGTGCAGCGCGGCTAAATGTAGGCCTAATATTAATCAGACTGCATTTACATAAGTACGGAACGGGAACCTGTTGGCCTGCAACTGTAAATATTGCTTGCCTGCCTGCTTGCTGCTTACTTTGGCCGTTATGCACCCCACACCTGCATATACGTAGTTGACAAGGATCTTGGAGGGAGTTTAATGTTGGGCAGTTCCTTTCAAAGCTCGCTATGTACTCACTCAGATATGGTGCATGCATGTGAAATCAATCGTGTTGGCGCTACCTGTGTGTTGCGTATTCCGGCCCGTCGCTAGCATTTCAATGCCCTTTTGACGAGACAATGCATACTTATGTATACTACTGTGACTTGCGAGGCGATGCGATGATGATGCGCGCATCATGTGTCAGACTGCCAGTGAGTGAATTCGAACTATGAACCCCTGGTTCGGGAAATGGAAACGCCCGCGTCCTGCTGCTCCGCGGTTACATATGTATGTATGTGGCCCTCCATCAAGCGCGGGTTTTGACAGTTCCAGACACCCCTGCAGCAACTTGGCAGCTTGGGGTCGTACCTGAGTAAGAACTCAATCTCTCTCGCAGGCAACCCTCATCTACATGTTGCAAAACAACCGAGTTGGATTTGCCGTATGACATGACCAACCGGCTATCGCAACAATGACATGATAATTAAGAAGAGATAAACGAGCACAGATCGAACTCACGAATTGATTACCCTTTTTTGGCAAGAGGAACGAAAGAGGAAATAAAGAGAGAGAGGGAAAGATAGAGGGGTAAATGATGTTGAAGGCACTGATCGTTCATTGGCTTCAATCTCCAATGAGGTGGTATGGTATGCACAGAAGTATGCACTGTAACCGGCTGTCGCATACAACTTCAATCAAACCAAAGAGCACACACACACACACACAACACACATCGTTTTCCTCCCCCAAGCGCCGCCTTGCCCCGGGGGGGTGTCGTTTCGGCGACCAACGATCGTCGGTGGCAGGAAAATACTGCAGATTACCAGGTTTGAAAACCAGCACAATACTACCTGACCAGATATCATGCTATCGGGGATTACAGGGGTGTGTAACTGACGCTCAACCGCTCATTGTCAGAGCGCGGGTGTGGCCCCCCCATCTGTGATAAAAGTACTTGTACGGCCGAAGAAGCGCGGAGCCGGTCGGGCACGCCGCGATGCCATCATTGGCCCATCAATCGATTCTTTTCCCCTAAGTATGCTATGTTATGCTATGGGTGAGTGAATATCCGTACTCCGTAGTAGCCCTTTCGTTTCTTCCTTCGTCGCATGATGTCTTTGGTCTCCTTGCTTAACCTGCCTATATGGTGAAAGGAAAGCAACAAGCAAACAGACAATTGGTGAGGGGTTAACATCGACAACAACAACAACCCCTCCAGAAGAAGCCCTGCACTTTCTCTTCAGGCGACCCAAACTTGGTAGCGGTCCCGTGACTGTTTTTGCATGCGAGTGTTCCGTTTTAGCGAAGAACGCCCGGAGATCAGGGCTACACCGACACGACATGACTTACAACGCCTTGCGTATTGAAACGCCGGTACGCCATCTTATGTAGCATTGATACCGACATATATGCATGCATCTCCGCATGCGTTATATAATATAACATGATGCAAAATAACATAACACATCTATAATAACAAGCAAGCATGTGCAATTGCCATGGTTTCGTTTCCCTTTGCATCATCAATGTGGTGTTTGGGGGGGCTGATGGGCTTATCCACCCTCCTTTCCCCCTTCTTCACCAATAGAGGAGGTTGCAAGTCGCACGTCCGTCAAATTCAAGTACCGGTGAATGGGGTGGATAGATGAATGAGGCCAGTTTGTGCAGCAGCAGCAGCAGCAGCAGCAGGTTTGAAGTTTTGTCACTGCCAGGAACAGGATCATATGTGAACAGGAATATCATATGAACTAACCTAGGTGACGGACCAAATACGTAGGATTGGCATGTATGCCATCATCTCTCTCCCCCCTTTTCCACCTCTTGCTCCATCGTATCGTATGGGTGATGGGGGTGGGATGATGATCACGACCGGCCTTGCCGTCATGGGTTTCATGATTTGCACATGGCACTTTTCCTTATAGAGCGTGCAGGGCAGGTGAGGTTGCAGTGAGTGTGAATTTGTTTGCTTTTTATTATTACATATTCTGCTATGGTGCCTCTAAAACGAACCCTGGAATTAGCGTCTCAGTAGCAGCTGTACGTGCAGTACAGTAGGCTGGTAGGAGTGCCTAGCGCCTGTGAATTGAATGTTTGCTTGAACAGCCCAACTTCTTTTGAGGCTTTTAGTTCGTTCTAGTCCAATTCTAGCAAAGTGACAAAGAAAGTCGACAGTTCGTTCCATGCAAGGAGAGCCCTAGTATTGATTAATGAGATTCATCATTTCACGGGCGGGAGACCGCCTCGGCAGAGTCGCTGATTGGTTGGTTCGCATTGTTTACCCCGACTCGAGAGCCGGAAACTGGACCTCCTCCTCTTCTTGTCAGATAATGACAATGTCACTCTAATTACCTGTGTACTTATTGAATTGGCAATTATGTATGTAGGTAATTAGTTACAGGTTCCCCCAGAACGCCTCGGTCGTTCTTTTGTGCCGGGCGTTGGCTGTACCAGGGAAAATGAACGATAAAGTAAGGACCTCGAAGGGGCCCTGAATCCTTCAGTGTAACGCACTTACGTACAGAAAGCCAGCTGTCAGCCTCGTAAGCAGCTAAGTACTCGAAACTATTGGCTATAACAGTCTAGTTAGCAGTGTTTAGCAGTGTTGTACGCGGAGAATTGTGTCAAATTTGTTTTCTTAATACTCTTCTGCCAGGCTATTCCTTGCGAGTCTCAAGTAGGCTCCTCTTCCACACACACCATGGGGGACTGTGGGTAGGGAAACTGGCAGATGTGATGTGCGTGTGTGTGTCATGTTTCATTCGATGCACTACCTACCGAGATTCGTTCTTGAAGAGCACACCACGGCAGTGTGTGAGTGTAAGTGGGTATGCCCATCTGCCATACATGGCGCGGTGGAGTGAGTTTCTCAGTCATTAACTTTCTGTGGATCGCGAGGAGACGAGACTTGAAGGATGGGAAAACAAGGCTGTTAGCTCGCAATGCAAGTGCTGAACTTCAGCCTGGACGAAGGAAGGAGCCACTGCAGAACTGCAGAAACGGACCATTGTCCGGTAGGCAATAATAATCTCTAACATGCCTACTACTAATAGGGTCACCAATCAATATATACGGTAGCTGGCTCAACTTGGACCGACGCCGAGCAAGATGATACAGGTTTTCCTATTGTAAGATATCACTCTACCTCGGCAATCGCAGCACTGTCCTCTGTTTCAGCATCTCAACGGGCATCATACCTACTCAGCCCCAATCTGCAGAGTATCATACTGCTGCAGAAAGAGGACAGTGAGCCCACCTCTTCGACATTGTCTTTCGAGGAGAGGGCGATCAGGGTACGGTGGATGCAAGGGTTGATGATAGCCGCTGCTATTTTCCCTCTAACCCCCCATTCTCATGGATGTCAACGCCAAGCGGGGGCTGCTCAAAACCTCTAGCAGGGGGGTTGTTGATGACGACCACGAATAAGAAGCTTAAACCAATGATCAGCCAACATCTCCCCCCCTGGCAGGATCCCGATGCTACGGGTACCAAAGGCCTGGCCTGGCTCTCAAGAATTGAAGAGCAATCAATTGTCGACAACTGTGTTGAGAGTAGCAGAGAAAGTCAGGCCACCGCTCTCTTCCGTAAAGCGCTGATCACTAGGTTTGGCTGGTCTGTGGTACACATGTATTTCACCCCCTGGAGGCTCTGATCATCGCGTGGTACCTCCAAAAGCCATGGGCAGGTCGATGTTTAGATGGTGGCTCTCCAAGAAATGCCGTGAGATCCGACACACGACCCTCATCATGACAGGATGATGGCGACAGCAATATTGTCTAGTGCATGCCTCTCCTTCAGGGTCCTGGAGCTTCTCCTGGCTCCGTGGACTTGGCGGTGTGTGCATACTGGTCCATCCACGTGGTTGCGGAACGAGGCCGTCCCTTCTGGCCGTCCCGTAGCATATTGATGGTGTGGAGATAAAGATCTTGTCATACACTGAGTAGCCGCAGAGGCGTTGAGGAGAAAAGGGAGAGAGGGGAGGAGCGAGGATTTCCTTGCTTCGAAAGCCTGTTGCAAACTAAACTGTGCGACACTCTTACCGACTTTAGTTAGTATGGGATAGAGACACTGAATAACCTCGGGCCCATGATCCTTCGAGTATCGGCAGTTCTCAAATTGCTTGCTCCCATTCTTGAGCAAGGCTGACTGCCAAGAGCTATACGGATCGAATGTGCAGATAGATAGTATCACAGCCACCATTGGCTTATGTTCGCTTGCGCTTGCGCGCCAAGAAAGCTGAATCCAGAACAACATCGATAACAAATATATCGTGTAGGCAAATGGCGCGAACAGGGGGAGACACGTTTCCAGGTTGCTGCTGCTGAGGTGGCTGAGATGCGGTGACTTTGGATCTGAATTGGATGGCGGTCGGGACAGATCACCAAGAGTCAAATGATCCATCACCCCCCCCAATCAATCTCCAATGCAACCGACCAGCTGACCGATTTGGCCAGATAGATGTAAGGAAAAACCAATCTCTGACATCGTTGTTGCTCATTTTCCAACAAGTGCTCCAAACCGGCCTCCCAGACCGTCGGAACTCACGCTGGCCTGCCATTTACTTGTACCGGTTTTTCCCCCCATTCGTAGCAAACAAACACCGAGAACAGACACAACTCGCGATCGAGATTTGGTCCCCGAACCGCCGCGAGGGACCGGGTCCATGCTGCATGCCCTTTTTCTCTCTCTTTTGGGTGAACGAACGTTGTAAAGATGATGTAACATCATCGACGCGATAGTTCGTGTTGGCTCGCTTGATGTTCTCCTGAATCCATCCCCCCCTTGCGCAGGTCTGGATATCACCAAAAGAGAATGACCGTCGAGTGATGTCAGATGACCATTTCTTCCCCCAGGGGGCTGTCGATCATTCAACTGCCTGTTGAGCCTATTGAGGGGGGACGCGCGCTAAAGGTTTAGCTGGCAATCACCCGAGCTGTCAGGCCTGTATTTGCATGAGAGCCGCTTTCCCCAATGAGCAAGTGCACTAGGTTATGTATGTACTTACTTTGGTGATGCATATTGGACGGTTGCGGTGTCCCACTCGTGCGCTCTGTCGCATCAACTTGAAAAGGAGTCTATGTTTGTATATGATTTCAAAAGATTACATACAGTACTTACTGGTCCCTCTCTGGTTCATTGACGTCGTCGTCGTCATTGAAGAATTTTTATCGGAGATGAGGACAATATCTAGGTGGTCGCCTGCTGGGCCAATCAGCGCAGCAACTGAGACAACCACCGGTAGCTAACGTGCTGGGGAGCTGGGTAGCGGAGGGAAGAGGGGCCAGCGTCGAGACAGCTTTTGTCCAGCCTCTATCTTCTATTGGACGAGGGCGAAGTGGTTCCAATTCCCGCTCAACCGTATTTGCTACTACTAGACCTAGACTACCCGCTGTATCTGCTTCCTTTTTCTTTTTCTTACAGGTACTGTATATTACTCAACTTCAACGGATACCTAAGGTTAGTCGGGGACTTTCATTTCTCGTGTTGGCGTCGAAGAGATAGGCTCTCTCCGTCGTTACATGGGCGCGAATCCTCTCCGCGGTAGAGTTTTGGGCTGCATGCGTCTTGTATGCAAGCTGCGTGCATTCGGCAAGCAGGCAGGCAGAGGCAGGCATGGATATCTTTCCTCCCTGCCTGGGCCACAATACCACCTGCCCCCTTGCCTCTTAGAGCATCTCCATACATGTACAATTTTTCGCGCCGCAGCGAAGTCTGACGACAATTTTTACTGCGAGTACCGTTGCGGAGAGACAAAGTGCTTGCAGAGGGACTCCTCTCTTCTCGGCTGCACTCTGCTTTGCTGCGTGCTGTCACTACTACTGCATGTCAAGCACCGCTTGCCAAGTGGGCAGAAAAAGTCCACGTGTTACCCTGCGCCTGTCGACTTCTGCCCACACAGCATCTCGCATGGCCGCTTAGTGTGTATCCGACCGGAGGGTAGAGGCACCACACAAAGGCAGTAGATAGCCCACCGCCCCTCTCTCCCACCATGGGACCGGCTACATACATGGAATTTTGCAGAGCAGCACAGCATGCACACATGTATGTACTGTACATCGTGTCCCTCGCTCTTAAAGGATAATTATTAGAGAGGGCAAAGTGGATAAAGAAGCAGCCTGTTTTGAAAATAGCTGACACTTTCTCCAATTTTCCAACCAATGTGCCTGTACAGGGGTAGGTATGTAATGTACATCTTCTAAACTCTGTCTGTGGAAGCGGCTCCGTTCGACAGCAGTAGTCCTATGCAGTTTCACCGCGAGCAAAACCTGAGGTTGTTTAAGAAAATAATAATAGAGCACCACTGCACAGTAGCAGCAGCAGCAGCGCTTTGATAAGGTATGTGCAACCCTTTCCCAATAATGCGAAATGCCTGCCCGTTATCGGATCACATCATCATCCTCATCCTTATCCCTCTATTGACCCATTCCCATTCAAACCTTACGGACTTTCCCAATCGGGACACCGGCTTCCAATTTGCTGCGATATGAATGGCGAAGCGGCAATGGCCAACGGGTCTAGCAGCTTGCTCGCTACTGGTAGTGCTGGTAGTGGTGGTTGCCCATACCTAACCTAACCTAACCTAGTCGACTTATTTTAACTTGGCCTACTCTGTATTAAAGAAGTTGTCAGCCAGCAGATCGCCGTGAGCGCTAGTCCCGAATGCAGACAATGGAATACAGTTGACAGGGCACATGGGAAGCGGATGGGGATCGCCAAAATATGTAGTCAAGAGGCACGAAATCTTCCGGTGCGACGTTAATTCTTCACCGGTGTGGGGAACTGCTGTTCGGGGATAGCAGCACCTCCCCTACTGACCTAGTAACCATTCGTCTGGATTACGATAGCACGCAGATTGTTGCTGGGTGTGTCCATACTCGTGGGTAGAGATTCTCCATTACGCACATACAGACTGCGGTACTTGGTGGTTTGCAGGATTCTTCATCGAGTTGGTTCTTTTCTTCCTCACCCTACAATACCCCAAGAACACACAATCCCCAATCAAGTCGGCATTTGCCTAAAGGTGAAGACGGCCCACGTGCCGGCCAGGTAAGGTGTTGGATTCGTTCTCGGTTCTCCTTTTGGGATGGCCAACCTCCATACCTAATGTTGAAATAGGCAGGTTCCAAGGACCCCCCATCCTCCTTCAAGAGATATGGAATGACGCTTTCCCTCCCGGCCCCCCGTCGTCTCATATGTGCCATGGCATATTATGGATGCATTATGCAAGGCCGAGGCAAGCGTACCTACATAAAATTACATCACCCATCTACAGTACCGCCCAAGACCTGTGGCTGGTATCAGCTAGCAAGGCGCAACAACCCCCTGGCGAGCTGAGGCACATACCACTGGAGCTGGACCACGGTGGTAGTTTTTGAGGCGGACAGTCCGTGGCCCCGATAATGCTGTCTTGTGCCTGCGGTCCCCATATCGTCAGAGAGGAGCCAAGGAGCATGGGATAGGGATTGATTACAGCAGTACGGAGGAGAGCCACACACAAACAAGCAGGAATTTTCATGGAGTACCTCTCCTTAGTTCGACTACAACCTGGCAATAATGAACAAATAGAAGTTTTCTGGAACACCGGTCGCTCGTGAGCTAAACAAGACGCACTCCACAGTTTCGCGGGATGATGGAAGGGATGGGAAAAGAAGAGCCCCCCACCATGCAGAGTGACCGTCCTATTTTCTCTTTCCTTCCTAACCAGGCTTAGGGGCCAGTAAGCAAACATCTTTACCGGTCTTCCGTGGGACCAAAGACCATGACCTCGCTTTTTTGGTCTCTTTTCTGCTCACCGTTGCACTGCATTCGGGATGAAGTTTTAGCGAGAGACAAGAAGGAAAACAGCGTCGATCTCGTAGTGCTGCTGCTGCTTGATGTTGAGGGCCTTGGCTGGACCAAGGAGAAGAAAGCCGAAAGGAGGGGATTAAAGAGTGGACAGGAACGTGCATCGAGTGCAGTGTCTGTTCTTCTGCCGTGTCTCGTTTCGCTGTGCTGTATGTACGTAAGAGACACAGACAGATAGATAGAGAGACCGACCTCGAATGCAACTGCCGGCCTAGGCCGAGGCTTGTTGATACGCTACCAACAACACAAATGCAAATACAATGTACGGATACGGAGCAGGCAGACTTTCTATTTGCAGTGTGTGGGCTGCTGTCTGTCTCACAGGGGTTCATTACCAATGGCCATTGACTTTTAGGACTTAAGGAGTGGAAGTGCTAGAACAAGGAACGAAAGAGAGAGAGAGAAAAAAAAGCGGCTCGCATTTCGAACCATTCGTCACTCAATTTCTTGACATAGAGTTCTTTTTTAGCATGTAGCGAGAGAGACGTCGACACGCTAACAGCCATAGGCCATCTCCGTGAAGACAGGCTTCAGGCTCAGGCTCAAGCATATTCGACGTTGAATGGCGTCAGGGTTCAGGGGTCCGGCGACTTCTTCGCCCACGCCTACGCCTGTACAGGTGTTGCTGCGCGGTAATAGAGTAGCCAGCCGCTACGTCTTTTCCCTCTCCGAGAGGGCTGCCAGCCAGCGAACAGATACATACATGGCTTGCTGTTCTACGAAATGTATGTACCTGTATACCTGTATACCTGGTATGTAGGCGCAGAAGCAAAAGACCCATGCACCAATACGCCCATCCTTTTCATCCTCCATTGCTTCCAATGTTCTTCGACTAGTCTGAGGAAAATATCGAGGGATCCACCGTCCCTACATATCCATTCTCACCCCACCCCCCAATCATGGGTCTTGCCTGTCAACTTTCTTACGCTCTGCAAATCGATGCATCAAAAATAAGTACAGTACCTATACGGCAGAAGCAAAGCAGCCCACGCTACGCTTGGGAAATGGGGACCTTGATGTACTGCCGCAGTTGCACTGCTGCACTCACCACTGCACCATGGATGTATGTACGTACTGCATGATACCGAATCCCAGCCCAGGAACAAAAGCTACTTCCCAGGGGGGTCCCGGTAACACGTCTTCTCGGGTTTGTCTGGGGTGGGCTCTGTTTTGGCAACTAAGCTTTAGACTCACACAACCCAAGCCCAAGCACCAAAAAGAGAGAAGACCAGAGACAAGACCATGGGCTAGAACTGGGAACCGTGAACTTGCACGGCACTACACGCTTGCTGCTCTCTTGAACTGACCACACACTTAAATAACTTCGCTCCCGTCCCTCCCTCCCATCTCTTGACCGTTTCGTTCATCCGGCGAAGAAAAGACTATACATACGCATACTACTAAAACGCAACCACATTAAACTAAACTTGTCACTAGCTGTCACTTGTTATCACGAATCCCATTCTCCCAAAGAAGAAGAAGACCAACCCATACGCCATCTCGTCTCTAGCTTCTCCATAATTTCTGTTTCCCAGGAACGAGAAACTACTTGACCACCAAACCAACCCGAGGTCGTTTTATACTTTTCGACAACAACATCCCAAGAAGAAAGGGAAATACTATAAAGACGAAATTCTGAATACTTTCCTGGTGTTTCTGGGGTGCATTGAGTGCACCGCGCACGACTTCTTTTCGCCGCATTCGACTTATACGCCGTTCCATTACTCTGTACCGGTCCCCTCTTGGCGAGGCGCGGACAGGCGGGTGTAAACCTGACTCAACTCTACCCCCCCATAGTCAGAAATGTGTGACTACACACAAGTACGCCTCTCCCCAAAAGATCTACACCATTCTCGACTCCATTGGCCCCGATTGCTGTTTGAAGAAGAAGAAGAAAAACATCAACTAACACTTTTCACTTTGCCTTTTGCTTAGGTGGAATATTCTTGCGGCCACTTCCGTTTCCGTGTTCAGAGATGGTGTTCCCACTACGAGCGCACACATCGAGTGTGCCCACCCAACATCACAACTGGGGAGCTTCGGTAAGTTGCATATATTATATCCTTTACTGCTGCTGTTAGTCTAAATGCTTACCATGTTTATTTTTTTTTTTACAGAGGTGACGAGCTATGTAGTAAGTCACAACCACATATACATACACCCTGCTGCTTGCTGAGTGGCTTGCATTGCAGTTGGTTAGTAGGCTGGCTTTTGGGGGCACTTACACTAACGCTCGAAATAGCGGATTGCCGACCTCACAAACCCGCGCCCTGGGAACATATGATCCGACGAAGCGTCCGCGCCGGCCAATACGTCTAAACTTTCCCCATCGATCTCTCAGCGATCTCGACAAACGTTCGACGACAATGCAATGCATTCGCTAGCTTTTCCATCCAGCAGTTCAAGCCGCACGCTCTTCCTACCCCCCCGGATGCAAGTTCCCTGCTTCCGGCCGGCCGCACTGGTGGTGAACGAACGCAAAGAAAGAAAGGAAGGAAGGAAGGAAGGAAGGAAAAAAGCGACTAGGTTAGCGACATGGGACGGAACCAGGCGGCGCCATCCCCCGGAGCCTCCTCTCGTTCAATGCGACCTCGCGACATAACATTCTGGCCTCGGATGTCTTACCACCAAACACTACCACTACAACAACTACTGCTATCATGGGGCGTTATATCCAAAAAATAAATGGACGGAACCGGTTTCGCGACATTTTGCATATCCGACGACGGATGGGGTGTTTATTTTTTGCGCAAGGATTGTTTTTTACAAGGGGACCTGCGTGTGCCTCTCTGGGTTGCGGCGGCGTTCTGAAGCAAATTTACCTGCTTCATTTGTTTTTGGGGCTACAGAAGCAACGGTTAATGGAATATCGCCCCGCGGTGACGGTCTTGCCTCTTCCGATGATGGAACCACCCTAGGCGGGCAGGCAGGCAGGCTTCATTCAACATCCATTGGGGTTTCTGGTTGATGATATATCACCCCAAGACATACGATCCTGCCCCCTCCCTCATCGACGTCATGTATTTTGTCTCTTTTATATCATCTGTTTGGTTTGGCACTGGCGTTTTACGGAGAAAGAGAGGAAAGGAACGGTTGGTTAGGAAAACCACCGAATACTGATATCATTTTTCGAGATTGGCTGATGCTGCAGATACCCTTGGGAAATATAGAAAAAAAACAATACCACAAAGTTAACAACTATTACTACGTCTATCACCTAAGTTCCCTTTTCTACCCGACCCGGCCTCTTGTTTGGGAGTCGGAGCTGGCTGCTGCATGATGAAGGTACAGCGGAAACGCTCCGTCTCTCGACACTCGGGACAATTCCCGAAGAAGGCATTCTCGTCGGCTTTACTGGCAGAGCGAAAGGGGAAGGGCATAGCGAAGGAAGACACGAAAGAGAGCGGTACAGCCATGCAAATCCTCATAGCGACAAGAAGCTCGCTCGGCTTATTGATGGGCCACCACAGCAAGCAACATACATCGTCACGCTCCTCCGAACAACATAATGAGTGAATGATGCATCGGATCTGACCAAACCAGCCGGGCGCCCGCGCTGATTGGGCCTGCGAATCTGACCAGCGACGAGTCACATGGGGCTAAATGGGGGGGGGGGAGTTTTTGGTGCTGGTGATCAGATTTTAATTGACGGGAGGGAGACATACAACCACCAAGAAATTCAACCATCAAACGCGGTTGGTGGGGGGGAGGGGAGCCAAGGATGGTTGGGCAAGGGGAGGTTCAAGTCTGGTTAGGGGAAGGGGAGGGGTGCGGCTTATGTGTATGTGTATGCGTATGTGTTTCTTTTTTCTTCTTTTTCGGGGTGCTGGCCTGGCTGGTGGTGGTGGTGGTGGTGTTGTAGTGCTTCCTTTGCAGCAGCAAGCAGCACACACCCGGACGGAGTTCCCTAGCTGCCCCTCCCGAACCCCAACGTCAGCTGTCCACCCGACTGGCACGGAATTCATGATAGATAGGGCTATCTTCCCGTCCATCCCCCTTTATCCATCCAGGAACGGTAATCTTTTGCCTAGGGCAATTTACGGGCTGACCGCGGAGAGAGAGCAAGAGGAAGGTCAATATGACGTACGGGAGAAGAAAGAAAGAGAACAAAAATAATAACGAGGGCGCTGGCAGCGGGGAAAATACCTCCAGATCGAGATACAAGTGTTATCGTCGTTCGTTCGTTCGTCATCATGGCCGCCGTTCTTCCTTGACGCGGATAGCCGTGCCTATTGGATGAACTGCATCCGAGTGACGCAGGCTTGCGTCTCTTGCTTTCCTCTTCTTCTATCCTTACACGACATTGGACTTCAATCACTCAACCTGCTTTGGATGCAGGCTAGGCCACACGCATACGCAGTCCTTAGAGAGAGGGAATGAACACGGGAATCTGCAGTGCACCCGCATATGAGAGTCGCTGCTGTCGCCATGTCTCTGCAGCAGCGACATGGAAATGCATGCATGCATGCCATGCCATGCACCATGGTTATATCGCAGCAGCAGTTGGGATGAAAAAGGTTCAGGAAATCTGCATCGGTAAGACAACCCAATCTTCCTTTGTCGCCAGGACAGAGCCTAGACAGCGCCATCTATCGTTGAGTTTCGATGATGACCTATCCTCTCACGGCACATATCTAGTTCTACATGGCCTTTCGACCACATGTCGCCATACAGGTACGTCCAGCGCAGCACAGCATATATCATCAGGTGCATCGCCTGCAGAGGGGGGTGTGTCCGTCGAAGCGAATCAATGAATGATCCGACCACCAGGAACCCGGGGATTGGTCCAATTCTCGCCGAGTGCGGTTGCATACATCGCACACGCATACATGACTGGCCTGGACTGACTGACTGACTGACTGTATGTATTAGTAGCACTCCTACTCCAAGTCCGCCCAAGCATGTAAGTAATCTTGCTATACCGGCCGGAGCAAAGTATTGGTAGCACCAATAGGGCTTCTACAAGACCAGAACAGCGCACACCGCGCACACATGCAAGGCTGAAGTAAGCCTTCATCAGTGCCTAAGTAAAGATTTATGTCAGGCAAATCGAGTATCATAAGTAAGCCAGGCACGAAAATCGCAACACCTTTGTGAGCTAAATCCAGGCAATGTGAGGCGGCGGCAGCATCATATCATGACAATGTTATCATGGAGGGGCAACGCTGTAGGTAGCGGCACCCGCTACGAGCCAGCCGCCAGATCTTAGCCGATACCACAGCACCAATCTCCAAACCGCAAGGCTCAACGATAAGGCTTCTTTCTACAATCATGTTATCTCTTGAGAGCGATGACGCCTAACTCTTGCGAGAACAGAGTGTTGTGCATTGGCATCTACACATATATGCGGCGCGTATTACTCGCTGCCTGAGATGGCATGCTCTTTCCGTGATTACCGACTATGATCACGCCAAGGCCCAGATCAGAACGAGGTCGTGCATGCTACCCTGTCCAAGTCGATATTGACGATGTCGCGCGACGTTTCTCGAAACGGCATTCAAAATGAGACGGTATTCGAATTTATCAGGCATTCCTTTTTCCGTTTCGATTTTGACCTAGCTAACTGACCGCCAAAAGGAAAGAATATAGGCAAAATAAAGTCAGGTTCTAGGTTCTTTCGCGTAGCTGCTCGCTGCTCGCTGCCCGATGCACGCAACGGCAAGGAAGCTGCAGTTTCCGGCGTTGCGCGGTGCGGGAGCCAGATGGGCCCTCGATGTAGGTCACGTTGAAACGCAAATAATAGCTTGCAGTCGCTCCCTCGACGAATTACCGAACTTATGCCTAATACGCCAACTAGAAGTCACATGCGGTGGCCTGCTCTTTTCTTTTTCCCTGATTATTTTTGGCCTGATGCAAGATGGACAGGGTATGATGGACATAATGGCCGTACTACCAGCGATTGGCCGCATCTTGCACGTGTCTATCGATTGGCCGCAGCCGTAATACCAGCAATAGGAGCCGCACCACGCCGGTTTTTGTACAGTACTTGCATGCTTGACCGTTCAATGCTCAATACACCACCGCCCATGGCCCTACGTAGCGCATCCGCATCCGCAACATCACCCCGGCCCTCTCTCACTTGTTCTCTCTGTCTTGGGTGGCACCGACTTCTTGTGTTATGACCGTAGGGGTGGAGGACAATGTACACCGGGACGGGATCGGCACCTCTTAGCCTAAAATGGCCCAGAGGTAAGCACCAAAGGGAAAAGAAGGTGAGCCGAGCTAGGTGGTAGATCAACTTGGGAAAGGAAGGAAGCGATTCAACGGCCCTATCTTCCCGTCCGGTCAAGGGACGGCTCGCGCTGTCAGACTGACCGGTGAACTGCTGTCTGTGTTGCAGTCCGCACGCGACCCCCCCCGACCGAACCCCTTCCCCCTTCCTCTTACCCCCGCTTAGGTCAAGGTGAGATGGCTCCATTCGTTCCTGGCTGACCGAGGCAGCAGGGAGTCGTCCGTCAATAGGGAGATTGAACTGGACTGAAACCTCAAGGTTTACGGAGTACGGGTTGTCGACTAACTACGCCCACGAAGGACCTTCTGCATATGGTGTCTTGGGGGCATGGGATATGGTGGCAGCTACCACTACCCCCCCCATGCAATGCCGGCGCGATGAACAATGCCATGCCAATGGAAGAAGTTCTTTCCCGCAAATCCTTGCAGCAACAACCCTACGCAAGCCGTCTTCTCCTGCGGTTTCCGCCCACCGGCCACCAACCACTCCGCCAGCCTACTAGTTCAAGCCGCGATTATCATATCTTTCACTACAACCCTGGACGGTACGCAGTCTCAGTCGCTGTGCAGGGGATCGGCGCCCCATAGGCCCGATCCCCGCAACAAGCCGCCTCGGACCATTCCATGGGGGATGGATGGATGGTGATATTGCTTCTTTGAATGTTTTCTCCGGGAGGTTTTCCCTTCCAATGTTCCATTCGTCTCACCATGTGTGTGCCAGAATATCCTCCCGATGAAGGAGGTGTCATTGAAACCACTTGGGGCGCCCCGACAATTTCCACGCGACAGGCCAGTGACAAGTTTCACAGCAACAAGCACCAAGCAAGTGTTATGTACCCCACGTACCGGCGGCGCATCATCCTCCAGCGTTCTAACAAGGGGTGCATCTCTAACCTAATAACGATTCCCCGCAGATCACTTGCTACAAACGAGTGCCTATTCCCAATTATTACCAAACTTTCCCTCCGCGGGGTAGATTAGATCCGTGGCAGATTGGCCGGCTGCTCTTCCCAATTTTGATAATCTCTATCTGTCAGTTCTGACTGTACGTGCAGCTGAGCAAAATCGTTCCCTCAAAAGAGACCAAGAGATTCGCTATCGTGCATGTATATCCTAACCTCCTATCTTTTTAGGTGGTGGTGTGCATGGCTTGTATGACAAGGTGGCCAGCCCTGCCACACGCAGAGACACTGCGGGCGCGTGCATCTGATACATGTGCAAAGACAGCAGAAGGCGGCAGGCATTTTTCTGGATGTCTTGCATAACCATAACGGTTGGGAACCCGCCTATTTGAGTCTCGCATCGCATTGGAGCAGGCAGGCAGGCGCATCTCTTCTGGCTGGGCGACTTACTCCAAATGTCTCGTGATCGGGCCGCCAACGTACGTACGTAACTCAACGACGGGTGTAGCTGGGGCGGCTCTTTGCTGTTCTTGATGCTCGCTCAACGGTGTCTCACATGACTGGGCTATCGGCCTCAGCCCCGTTCCCTGTACTCTATGGGGTAAAGGAAAGAGGATAAAGGAAAGAGTGCATCGCAAGTATCCAAAAGTCCATACTTCTTGCCCATGCCGTTTTCCAATCGCTGTTCTTCTTTCCTGGCCATGCAGTCTCTTTTTGCTTTTTCTCGTGTGTGCGTGTACAACCGGTTCATCCGATACGCCCCGACAAGTGACAAGTGACAGGCTGATTGGGTGGTATCGCGAGATTCAGGACTGCCTAGCTTCATACGGTCGCATGGGCCGCAAACAGCAAAAAGAAGGAAGAGAGAAAAGACAGAAAAAGAAAGAAAATACCTCGAGACACACTGGCTGACTGGTTCAGATAACTCGCGTCAATCGAGCCTCACGAGACCCCGAAGACGGGGGGACACTTCCTTACACAAGGTTTTAAGCTTTGGCACTGGCAGATCATCTACGGTAGGGATATATATACTTTCGCATGGGGTTCTCTCTCATTGCATCGCTGAGCCATGAACCGGGTTACCGGTGTCTTGCGAAAAGAAACGACGCCGCAGGACCCCCTTTCACGGCATGAAGCCCCAAGCGAGCTCGTGTATGTGTTGTACAATCCGAAAAGTCTCCAAAAGCATGACATGCAAATGACGTTCCAGGTACATCGCATATCGCAAGCCCCTTGCTCGTACCCCTCTCACCCTCTTTTCGTTGATGATACCTGTCACATTCATCGCGTTGACCGAAAATCCGACAATCCAGGTTGCTCGCACAGTCTAACTACGCAATGAGAACCATCAGCAGCAATAACAAAGGCAGACAGCGACCCCCTTGCTCACTTGAATTGGGTAAGGTCATTTCAGGGAGGTCAATCGATGGGCGCTGGGGAGGTGTACACCTGGCCAAGCGGCTGAGGTTGGAGGAAGGTGTGTATACTATATATGCCCACCAACTCACGCGCCATTGATAGGAACGACTGCGGCAACAAGCAGCCTGCCGCTGCTAAGTATATAAACAGATGTGTACTCAATCCGGTACTTCCGATACTTCCGCCCGCACCACAGCGATGTAGGAGATCTTACCTATATACAAATCTATATGGAACCAACCAGCAGACTGATCCTCTGCGCATGGTTCGTCGAGCCCCTCGCATCGCAATCGTACATCTATGTTCGGCAGTTGACCCAGGCGAGAACAGCACGTTGTTACTGCTGGTAGTAGTACTTCTACATACATGCGCACACGTCGGCATATGGTCGATGTGAGTGAGCCCTTGACAGGGCGATCGCATCCCGCATACCCGGTTTGGAGATCGTTCCATACCCTCCCTACCGGCCTCCAAGCAGTGCATACGGTCATATCTCACTTCAACAAACCTGATGATTTGGGGTAGTTAAGTGGGAGAAAGAAAACCCAACAATCTGATCGAGCCTCTTATGCTTGCTTTTCCTGGATGTGTGGCTTGATGCACGTTGCTGCTTCCGGTCCGGATTCTTCTGCATACCCCGCAGAGAGGTAAAGCGAAGCAAGGAGGTGAACGAGAAAGAACATTATGATACCGATTGTTATTTAATAGCGGTATCAAGGGAATACAACATGGCTACTTTACCCAAATTTTGCATGTACCCCTGACACAGCACCCCGTTCCCCGGCGGTGAATCGAGCAGTTGGCTGTATCCAATCCTAGATAGGCAATTATCCTTAGCACTACGCCAGCCAAGTATACGACAGCTTTTCTTTTTCTGCTTGCTTTCACGACCTGCGTGTGTGCGCTGTCCTAGATAAAAACGATATGTCAACAAATGGAAGCCACAAGAACGTCTGTCAACCTGTTTCTATTCTTCCAAAAGAGAAATAAAAGGGGGGAAGGCTGTCAACTACGACACACCTGCATAACATATGCATATAAAGTCCCATGGCTGCATGGCTTTGTTACGAATGCTTCTGTTAACAATGTGATATGATATTTATCACCTTAAACCTAAATAGATGAAAGCGGAAAAGAACATTCGATACACCCAGACATAAACTTCTTCCCTGTTTTACAGCCACCCCCTACTATCTCACGTTGCATTTTTCACCGCTACACGCCAGAGAATCTACCGAGAAAGCAAAATACAGGGGAGTGTTCCAAGGGAAGCACAGGAGACCAACCTCTACGCAGCCGGCCTAATAGGTAATACAAAAGTCTACAAACAGAAGGAATATGTATGACCCGGAGGCGGTTCCGGCCTTGGCAAATATTTCGCCACAGCCCTATACATTACATTGTGTGGCAGTATATCTATCACACTTTTCTTTTCCAGCTCTCATGCTCCCCTTTCTTTGCTTCTTTTCATTTTGATCGAAATGGTGGGTTCTATCAATGTACATACAGAAAGAAATGCTTCCTTCTCGCCACACAGCTAATTAATCAATACATGGTATTTCTGTTTCTCCTGTCTAACCCCTTCTTGCTAAGGTAAGGCTTCTTGGCTTTGCTTTTACGACATAAGAGCGGTCTGCCCGTCCGCTGCCTTTCCTCCTCCTCCTCCTCCTCCTCCTAACCACTTGTGCAGGTGGAGATCTCCACTACCATCACTGCTTCCGCTCCCGCTCCCAGTCTCAGGTCACCTAAGCCGCCTAGCTATACACCACTGGCAGGACGTCCAGAACCGGCCCGCTCAGCCAGAGTGCTCCACGCAGGAGGAAACAGTCACGGGTCTCACAGAGGGGGACACCAGGGGCGGGTCGGTCCTCCCGTCGCTGTGGGGAAGGGGGAAGTGGTGGTTAGGAGCAAAATAGATCAAAAGGGGTGCAAGTGGGAAGTGCGGGGCGCTGGGACAAGAAGCAAGTTGAGAAGCGAAAGGTCTTGATGGAAAAGATGTGGGAGTGGGGAGCAAGGGAGGGCACATGCAGTGGCAATGCATGTTCACACAACACCAGGGCACATCCTATCCGTCTGTCTCGATTCATCGTGATCACTAACAGCAGCCCTACGTAGCCGGCGGGCGGATCGGACGCGTCGGACCGATCGATCAGATGTCAATCTCGACTACATCCGACGCGGGCGTCGCCGAGCACGCCAGCACCGTCCCGTCCGCCTGCACCGCGCCCGCCCCCGCGACCGAGCCGCACGCCAGCTTGGCCGCGCAGCTCCCGCAGGCGCCGACGCGGCAGCCGTAGTCGGGCGTCAGGCCAAGGGACTCGGCCAGCTCTAGCAGTGAGACAGGCTTGTCCCGGGACCACGTGGCCGTCTTGCCCGACCTGGTGAAGCGGACCTTGGCCGTCTCGAGGTCACCGCCACTCGAATTTGCCGCCGCTGACGACGGGGAGAAGGACTCGCTGCGGATGCTGGTGGCCGGCACCCCGACCTCAACGAGGCACGCTCGCACCGTGGCCTCGAAGGCCGCCGGCCCGCACACGTAGAACGGCGACATCTTGGCCGGGATCTCGAGCTCGCCGGAGCCCAGGGGGTCCCACTTGTAGGAGCTGCCCAGGATCGTCTTGAGGGTCTCGCGGTCCGGCCGGCCGCGATGCACCGTGCATGTGCCTTGCTCAACACCACCGTCGCCGATACCCAGTCCATCAAGACCCAGCTCGAGCCCGGCTTCGCCCCCCTCCGGCTCGCCGGTGAAGAAGACGTGTCGCTCCAGCTTCACGGCCGCCGGCAGCGCGCGCGCCGCGTCGCGCCAGAGCCCCCCCAGGTCGGCCCGGAACCGCGCCACGTGCACCCACAGCGCCGGCGTGCGCGCGAACTTGGGGTGCCTCGCGTGGGCGCCCAGCATGGCCGCGATGGGCGTGATGCCGATGCCCGCCGTGACGTAGACGGGCCGCAGGGCGACGGGCTGGGCCCAGTCGAGCACGAAGCGGCCCGCGGGCGAGCGGGCTTGGAGGACGGTGCCCGCGGCGGCGCGGTCGTGCATCCAGGCCGATGCGCTGCTCCCTGTCGTTGTTGAGCTGCTGTCTGGGGGTCTTGCGGCTGCTGCTGATCGGGTGTCGTCGTTGTCGTGACGCTTGATGCTGAGACGGTAGTACGCCGGCCCATCGCGCGTTAGGTAGTCGGAGATGGTCCAGCTGCGCACGTCGTGGTGGTCCTTTTTCGAGTCCGAGGGAGACGAAGGAACTCGCACGGAGAGGAACTGGCCCGGCAGGTAATTGGCCAGCGGCGCCCCGTCGACGGGCTCGAGGTAGAACGACTTGACGTCTCCGAGCTCCTGCACGACCCTGGCGACGCGCAGGTCGCGCCAGCCCTTCCAGGCGTTCTTGCCCGTGCTAAGCTTGTCCTCGAGGGAGATCTTTTTCGCGGCCAGGAACTTCTTGTTCATGGGCAAGAGGAGCTTGTGGTTCGCCAGCAGGTCGAGCGTGTCGCTCGTCTTGAGGGCGGCGTCATACGCGATGCGCGCGATCATGGCCACGGTTGGCTCCTGCTGCTGCTCTTCGCCGCTGGTGGGCAAGGCAAACTTCTCGACCACGACCTCGTCCCCGGGGTGCACGCGACCACCCCGCAGTACGCGCATGTAGACGCCGACGCGGCCGGACTCGGCCAGGGGCCGCAGCCAGCTGTCCTTCTGCCCGCAGCGCCACGAGACCTTTTGGCAGGGGATGCGGGAGCCGCAGAGCTCGAGGCGGACGTCGGGCCCGATGCGCCACACCTCGCCGAGGTGCATCTCCGTCTCGAACCGCGGCTTCGTTTGGTCCGTGTCCTTCTTGTACCGAACGGTGATGTTCTCGCCCCAGTGGCACCAGTCCCAGGCCGCGCGGTCGACGCCCAGCTCGGCGCACCAGTGGTCGTAGTGCTCGGCGAAGAAGATGTAGACGGGGCCGTCGTGGACGGCGGGCTGGTTGCCGACCACGCCTTTCTCATTGATTTCGATGTAGTCCGCGGGCGTGGTCAGGGGCTCGTGGATTATGGAGGTTTTCATTTTTATGAAGCCCAGGTCCAACTCCTTGGGCAGGGAGCAGCTGACGGCCACGACCTCCATGACTCTGCTGTGATTGATTGTTAGATATTTATTTTGAGAGATTGTTAGCTTTCATATAAAACCACCCGTCGATGCTAGTTGAATACCAATTCTCACTGAGGGAAGTAAGTGGCGGGACGTCTCGAGGTTTATCAACACCATCGGGATACTGTCTTCTGCTAAGATCTCGGGGTCGGCTTTTGGGGATCCAAGTCCGGGGCCGAGTGTTCGGGCTTACTATTGCAACCAACAACATTGCCCAAGAGAGTAGAGCTGAGTGGCATCCCGCGTCATCTGTGACTGTGCAAACATATCTTACTTTAGTAAAGGTAGCAACCATCAGCTAGGCCAATTGAATGTTCAGACACGCCCGTTCCTCAAGGCGTATCGGCCTATCATTGCAACCGGGCTGACACGTTTGGAGAAGCGACAAAGCCTTTCCATCAAAAAGGCCACGAAACTTGGCACATAAATCTTGATGGACATACCAGAGACGGATTGCTGCTTATTTGGTCGCCACATAAGACGGGCATCCAAACCAAGCCCGCTACGCCGACCACGGATGCGATACTCAATGTGCTTTCGAGGTTCAATTGCGCTATCAAGACGAAGCAATTCACATTTTGTGTATATCGTATATCTAAACACTATTCGACATGCCCAGCAGGCAAAGCTGACTTGCTGGTGTGTGTGTGTGTGCCCGTGTAAGACAATGTCCTATTGATTAGTTCAGCCAATTGACGAAGACAAGCAAGAAAAGGCAAGCGTCGCCTTCGTTCTTGGCTCGTCCTTGGTAGTAAGTACGCAGGCGAGGTTGCAGTCATCCGTCATCCATGCACGCCGGCGGGGTTCTTCTTCAGCTGCCAAGCCTCGAAACACATTGCCGCACCCTGCCGTCCCCTCCGGCCAGGCGAGCACCCCCATCATAAATAAAGCTGGGGTTGGTCAAACCTCCCATGGAAGCTCCAACCTTGGCATATTTGACCATTCACCCCATGGAAGCAACTTTCATACAATGGGGCTCCCAGGACCTCATGGATACGAGCCCTTGTCCAACCCGGACGACATTCGGCTCCTGGACATCCTCCCCGGCCCCGAGGGAGAGCCCCCCTCCATTTCATTGCGCACCGCGAATCTCTCCGAAGACCCGGACTTCGAGGCGCTCTCCTACGTCTGGGGCGATGTCCAAAAGACCAAGGATATCGTATGCAACGGCCACCCCGTCCGCGTGACGGCGAACCTGCACGACGCCCTCCGCCAGCTGCGCCTCCGCGACAAGCCCCGCACGCTGTGGGCCGACGCCCTGTGCATCAACCAGACGGACCTGGACGAGAAGTCGCGGCAGATCCGCATCATGCACCGCATCTACCAGTCGTGCCGGCGCTGCGTCGTCTGGCTGGGCCTCGCCGACGCGCACTCGGACGCGGCGCTCGACGTGATCCAGGTCATGGCCGAGCTAGTCGCCCAGAAGGTGAACGTGCCGCCGGAGGGGCTGGACCATCACCTCAAGGTCAAGGGGCGGGATCTCTTGCAGGCTGCGGAGATTGGATACTCGAAGCGCCTGCCGCCGATGGATTCGCCGAAATGGGTCTCTCTTTTCAACTTTCTGTGTCGGCAGTGGTTCACTCGGGTTTGGGTAAGGACACAATGCCCCGTCCGGGTTCTTGGCACGACCTTGAACATGGGTTATGATTATACTAGTTCTAACGATGCTTTCCGTCACTCCTTCTAGGTCATCCAAGAAGCCTTCTTTTCCCCGGACCTACTCTTCCACTGCGGCGCCCGGACGTGCCCGTACGCGGCCCTGTACTACACGGCCGACTGGGTGCTGAGCAACGGGCAGCCCATCGCCTACGCGACGGGGTTCGCCGGCGCAGACCCGGCGCGCTTCAACATCATGCACATGCGGCAGGACGCGCACCTGCAGCAGACGCAGCGGCTGGTGGGCCTGCTCAGCAACTTCCGCAAGTTCCGCGCCACCGACCCGCGCGACAAGGTCTACGCCCTCATGCACCTGCCCGCCTTCCGCCGCGAGTACCCGGACCTCGTGCCCGACTACCACCTACCCGCCACCGTTGTGTACATGGACGTCGCGCTCCGCATCCTCCGGGGGAGCCGCGACCTGCGCCTGCTGGCCATGGTCGACAGCAATGGCAAGGAGCACGGCGACGAGGCCTTGCAGCTGCCGTCGTGGGTCCCGCGCTGGCACCGCTCGGAGGTGAGAAACAACGTCTCCTCGAGCTGGTACCAGCACATGAACGCGGGCGGCCAGTCCGAAGAAGCCAAGGCGGCGCAATCCTTCAGCCTCCTGGCGCCAGTAGTGAATCCTTCATACTGTGCGCAGGCTGCCGGACTCCTGTCTTCGATCTTTAACAACATCTTCCCTTTTGCACCTGCTGCAACAGAAGAAGGGGAGGATGGCGATGATGTAGCAGCAGCACTACCATCCAAGACCGTACTCGGCATCCGGGGTTTAGAATTCGACATCGTCCACGACGTCTGCGAGCTCGAGTTCTGGGGCCGACGGGTCCCCGACGAGCCGCGCATCCCGCTCTTCCGGACGCGCACGGGACCTTGGGAGCCATATGACCCGAGAAAGGCGGGCGATAACACACCATCTTCTCCAGAAGCATCACCCCCATCACCGTCCCTGCACTGCCCATACCCAACGGAGCCCGAGGTCATCGCTGCCTACGCCATGACGCTGACGGCCTCGTGCCGCGAGTACAAGGGCATCTACCCGATCCGGTGCGCCGCGTCCAACCACGGCCACCACCTCGCCGACTTCGTGGCATTCCTGACATGGGCGCGCACGCTGCGGCGGGACGACGACGGAACCGGCCGCCAGCTGAATGGCCAGCCGATCCCGCCGGGCGACTTCTACCCGCCGGGCCTGTACGCGGTGGAGCGCCCGACGCTCATCGACGCCGACGCCGGCGAGGTCGCCGCCATGTCGCGGCGCTACAGCTTGATGGCCACCCAGTACAACATGAGCCGCTGCCTGTGTCGCACGCGGCGGGGCTACTTGGGGACGGGACCCCACGACGTGCGGCGCGGAGACGTTGTTTGCGTCTTCATGGGCGGTGCGGTCCCATTCATCTTGCGCCCGCGCGCAAATGGCGACGGGTATACTCTTATCGGCGACGCGTACGTGCACGGCATCATGGACGGCGAGCTCGTCAAGGATTGGGAAGAAGGGAGAGCGGAGCTTGATCTTCGGGAGTTTCGAATTCATTGATGGAAGCGAGCAAAACACGAAACCATTTTCCAACGCTCATTTGCAGCAAATGGCGAGATATGGATGTTCCAAGTGTCGAATCTAACGAGAAGGGCGCGCAAACCAACCCCAGAGAATTAGCATGCCCGCTAAGCAGATAAACACCACCAGCGGTAGTAGCTGGATGCCTATCACCTCGGCCATGACGCCGAGCCCGAATGGAAACAGCGCAGCACCGACCTGGCCCAGCAGGGCGACCACCGAGACAGCCCGCACGTGCAAGTGGCGCGGCAGCAGCTGGACCAGTAACACGATGGCAGACGGGAAGAGAGGGCCGAGGCAGAACCCGACCAAAGAGATCATAACAACAGCAGGCGTCTCCGAGGTCAACCCCGACATGGGACTGAAGGCAAACAAGACGTCAAAAAGGATGGCGCTGACGACATAAACGGGCACAGCACGTCGGACACCGAACTTCTCTGTCACGAGACCCAGTATTAGGCGGCCGATCGCCATGCCGAGACCGAAGGTGGCTGAGCAGAGGCTCGCTGCGTACAGGGACATGTGGCGGATCCGCTCCATGTATGCCACGATCCAACCGGTAATGAGGGACTCGGTGCCGACGTAGATCAGTAGAAACGATGCACAGATCCATACGATGCTCTTATAGCGCGATGGCGTTTTCCTGCTCGGCTCAGGGGAAAGGAGCGGCGTGACGACGTCGTTGATATGCTTTCCGTAACTCTTCGCATCGTCAGATCGGAATGCGAAGATCAAGATTAGCAATTCCAATATGGAAACAGCACCTTGTGTAGTCATATTAGTACAACTTTATCTACATAAGACATTGACAGTCTAATTGAATCTTGGGATTTACCAAAATGTAGAACCATTCATACCAGCGCCCTTGGCCCTCACGCGAAATCAAGGTGCCCGCCAGGAAGGGGCCCAACCCCGCGCCCCCTGAGTAGGCGCCGTGCAGCATGCCCGAGGCCGCGCTCGCGCTCTCGAGGCTGGCGGCCCAGGCGCAGAGGGAGCCGTCGACGACGCCGTGGCCGAGGGAGCCGACGACCCACGCGAGGATCACGACGGGGAAGGGCGGGTGCAGCGCGACGATGCCGGCCATGGTGACGTGCAGCAGCGGGCCGACGATGGCGACGCCGCGGCGGCCGCAGAATAGATGGATGCGCCGGTTGAGCTGCGCGGCGACCAGGTAGCCCACGGGCGCAGCCAGGAACAGGAGCGAGACCTGGGCGTCGCCGAGGTTGCCGTAGTCGGCCTTCACGCTCGACAAAATCACGCCCGTCGTGCTGACGAACATGCCCAGCACGGCGAAGCAGTACATGGCCGCGGCCAGCTTGAGCGCATTGCTGCCTTTATTGTCGAGAATCGACGAGCGCGCTGCCGCTGCCGCTGTCGCCGTTTCCGCACTTCTTCGTTCGCTGTTCCTCTCGCTGCTGTTGCTGCCATCATCAGGTGTGGGATAAAGAAGTGGGGGATGCGCCGTGGTTGCAGCAGCTGCTTCTTCGCCAGGGACAATGCGGACGCTTCCATCATGCCTTGCGCCATCGCTATCAATCAGTAACGGGTCTGACTCTGTAATTTGATCGAGTGGTGAGGAGCCGTAGCCGAAGAACCAATTGAAGCCCTTGAGGCCCATGTTGATTGTGTGACGAGCCGTTGATGATGCAGACAGATGGGATGGATAAGTTGCCTTTGCATTGCAACGAACACAAACAAAAGGGGAAGAGGGACACTGCAGTTGAGCTGAGTGGTAATGCTGACGGGGCAAGGAGGGACCAGTAGAGGGACCTATCCCGCAGGGGTTTATGGGCTAGTAAGCACTACTGCATGGGGGACACAGGGAATACAGGGGACAATATGGGGGAGAATATGGGGGAGAATATGGGGGAGAATATGGGGGAGAATATGGGGGAGGCGGGCACTGTTTGCTGGTGGTTAGGCCCGCTAACCCCACCACTGCAGGGCATTGCATTAGCTCGTCGTCAACTCCTGCTGGCTTGTCCATCTCTTAAAACCGACCTATCAATTCGCTTCTGCCGTTTCCCATGGGCGATGGATGGCAATTGGCTTGAATTATGATCGGGTGGCATCTAGACGAGCCTCTGACCCCTTCTGACTCCTTGAAGCGAATGCATGAACCGTTAGTCCCAAGCATGCCAGCTGTCGCTAATGCGAAATGGTCAGGAACAGGAGGTCAAAGTAAATACAGCTACGCGCCGACGTCTTCTCTCAACGGACACGCGCCGGTTGGAGTTCATGCATCTTCAACCAATGCTCAGCAAAGCCATGTTCGGGTGACCCAGCCCCCGAGCATGCCGCCGGCAAAGAGAGGACCCCCCAATGCCGGCCTACCTATTTGGGCCATGGCCGATCTTGATCTCTATCTCGTGCCACCCACCTGGAAACCGTTTCGTATTTTCCCACTGTAGTCGGGCGAACGCTATAGTCGGGCGAAGCTGCAGTGATATACTTTCTCAGCCTCGAAGCCCGCCATGCATCCTGTTACTCTTACCATACTCGGGGCCCTGGGGTCCATTGCGACGATCTTCAATCAGGACATCCAGCTGGTCAAGAAATACCGAAAGCACAGTAAGAAGAGCACGAGGGCCCTCGAGTCAGTGGAATACTAACCCGTCCCCCCTATCTTGGCCCATACTGGGATTGCTGACCTGCGCGATGCAGCTATTCACCTCACGAGTCTCGTCTTAATCGATCCACGCAGCAATCTTCCGATGCGGATGGTGGTCGACGTTACAACCTATCCCCGGACCTCCATCGGATACACGAGCCCATACGTACCAAGGTAACACAGGCACCCAACCGAGGAGCACTAACACGGGACATACACGCCTGATCGAGTTTCCTGGATGGGGGCCTTCGGTGGTCAGATACGACGGCAAGAACCAAATCAAATTTTGACACCTGATACTTATTGTCACCCCAAGGAGATCAAATATCACACTTCAGCTGAGCCTTCAGGTATCCGAGATTGTTATAATGTAAGACGGTACGTAGTTGCTCTTGAATTATCCTGCAATTATGATCTTCCGCGGGGTCACTTGCGTCGCTATTGACACCTGCAGAGTACTTAAGCCACACCTACATGAGCAAGGCCCCTTTTAGTGGGCAATGATGCTTGGCCAGCGTCAGCATCAGCGGTCATCACTAATGCGAGCCGACCCTTAGCGGCTAAACTCGCTAACACCGCTTGTTTCAGGCACCACTCTAGGCTCTACTTAAGAAGTATGTACATTGCCCAGAGTAAATGTCGTATGTAATCATTTCAACTGCCAAAATCGGTCTTCTGTGCAACCAATATCCCAATGTCAGCAATCGTAGCACCGCCCATGATGTCAAAACTTGCGACATTGGCTCCGAAGTCCCGGGCGATCCAATTCCGAAGCTCCACAGCCATGAGAGAATCGACCCCGTAGTCGGAAAGCTGCTTGGCGGCCACCACGTCGTCGGCCGAAATGGACATAGCTCGGGCGAGCTTGCTGGCAAGACCCCGAACGAAAACCGCACCGCGCTCCTCCAGCCCCGAGGCCCGCCGGAACTTGGCGGCGTAATCCACCATTCCGCTGGCGAGGAGCGCAGTACTGCTCTGAGAGCCTCCCCTGGCCAGAGAGAAAGTAGAGAACATGGGCCGCAGCGCCAGGGTAGGCGGGGCCTGACCGCGCGCGAGACAGTCGGCCGGGGTCACGGCCCCGACGAGCAGTTGGCTCTCCGCGGGCGGCAGGACGGGCCGGCTCGGGTCGCAGAACATCTCCAGCAAGGCGAAGAGCTCCTTGTCCTCGATAGCCGCCATGTCGTTGGACGACTGGCGCACCTGCCGGTACGCGGGGTTCTCGGCGATGACGCCGATGGTGCGCATCCAGCCCAGGTCGAGCGAGACGGCCTTGCGCCCCTGCGCGCTGCGGTACCGCGCCAGCGCGTCCTGGTACGCGCAGCCGGCCGCGTAGTTGGCCTGCGTGATGCTGCCGTAGACGCCAGCCAGCGACGACAGGAGCACGAAGAAGTCGAGCGCGGCCGGCAGCTGCGCGTGCAGGTTCCACGACGCCTGCACCTTGGACCGGATCGTCGTCTCCCACTGCGCGTGCGTCATGGCGTGGAAGCTGATGTCCTGCAGCGCCATGGCCGATTGGATACATCCCTTGACGGCCGGCATATTGTCGTCTCGGCACTGGCGCAGCGCCGACGCGAGCGCCTCGCTCGACGACACGTCGCATTGAGGGCATGCGACATTCACACCACGCGCCCGGAGCCCAGCAATGGCCTGGGCGGCAGCCGGAGTGCTATCGCCACGGCGTGACAGCAGTATGAGGTGCCTCGCGCCCCGGTCAGCCATCCAATCCGCAATGGCCCGCCCGATGCCCCCAAGGCCGCCTGCAATCACGTACGAAGCATCAGGGTCCATGCGCCAGCTCACCAGCGCCGGCAGACGCTTGCGGACCAAGTCGGTATCGCGGACGGTAATGACGATACGGCCCGTGTTCTTGCCGCTCTGCAGGTGGCGGAAGGCCTGTTCGATCTCGGCGGCGGGGTATATGTTGAGAGGGGCGGGGTGGCTGACGGCGCCGCTTCTCAGGAGATCCATGGCTTTACGGAATAAGCTCTGGCACAGTTCAGGGTACTTCTCGCCGATGAAATGCAGGTCCACGGCCGAAAAGGTGACGTTGCGGGCGAAATTCCCCATCGGCAACCCGCTGTTGGCCACGATATCGGCCTTGCCGATCTCTACGAACCGGCCAAAAGGGGCCATGCACTCCCACGAGGCCCGGAGCCCGTCTCCGGCAAGCGAGTTGAGCAGCACATCGACCCCATACCCATTGGTCACCCGCATGATGCCGCGGGCGAACGAAGTATCCCTGCTGTAGAAGACACGGTCTGCGGGGATGCCAAAGCGATCCGTTAAATACTGTCTCTTTTCCTCCATGCCCACCGTCGCGTACACCTCGGCGCCTAAGGACAGCGCGATCTGAACCGCCATCTGCCCGGTCGCGCCGGCGGCGGAGTGTATGAGGATCTTCTCCCCCCGCCGGAGACGCGCCACCTCCATCAGCGCGTAGTAGGCGGTCACGGCGGGGCTGAAGAAAGACGCCGCCGCCTCGAATGATACGTCCTCCGCCATCTTGACGAAGCTGGCCGCGGGGGCGCGCGGGTGGCTGCGCATGGCGCCGACGGAGCCGCCGCACACGCGGTCGCCAACGCGAAGCGGCGACGAAGACGACGAAGACGCGTCGCTGCCGCAGTCCGAGCCCACGCGCGTCACGACGCCGGCGCAGTCGTAGCCCAGGTCGTCGCCCGGCAGGCGGCCCAGCGCCACGAAGACGTCGCGGAAGTTGAGGCCCCACGCCTTGGCCTCGATCTCGATCTCGCGGCGGCCCAGCTCCGTCGTCGCCGCCACCGGATCCGCCACGAACTCCAGCTGGTCCAGGAACCCAGGCGTGTGCACCGCCAGCTTGACAGGCGGTCCGGGCTTCCAGGACGCGGTTCGGGATTGGGAGGAGACGAGGGCGTCGAGGTCGCTGTTCAGCGCTTTTCTTTCGATGAGACGTGCCGACGACAGCTCGCCGTCACGTAGACGGTATTCGGGTTCCTCGGACTTTGCCTCAACCGCACTGGAGAAGACCTTGACCAGCTGTCTTGATATGGCGTCGGACACAATGCTGTGCTCGTCCTGGAGCTCGATGTTCAATGTGATGATTCGCTTGTCGACGTTTTCGGACCGAATGGTCCGCAGAAAGCCTTGTACGAGGCCGACCTCGGGGAAACGCTGATCGCTGACTACAGAGACTGTCGTCCACAAGATGTGATACACGCGTTGTATCATGTCTTTGATGTCCGCATATGTCGATTCGTCTAATGCCGACAGAACGGGAGAATTGACCTCGACTAGCGAGATGACGTGGTCGTGCTCGGTGAACCGAACATTCTTGACCTGACGAAGATCAACGACCTTCGTTTTGTAGTGAGGCAAGAGAGCTTGGATGGAAGAACCTAGCTGTAGAGCCCTTTGATCTGCAGGACAGCGAGTGACAAGATAAAGCTGCTCGTGACCAGGAATATCTTTGCGCGACGTCTCTTTGCGGGTTGTCATCATTAGACTGAATGTGTGATACTTCTGGGAGTTGTAGTCTTGAAGAACCAAATCATTGCCGGTGAATCCACTGTCGCACATGACCTGATCCCACTGGCTCTCGGTTAGGGCAGGGGAAAGAGTGCGGTATTCCTCGATAGCAGACCACCAGCCCGGGAGAAGGCCGAAGGCGAAATTGGTGGTGATATCCTGTGGCACGACGGCCTCCAACATGAGCAAGTGGCCTCCAGGCTTCAAGAGGCTTCGCAAGTTGGTAAGCGTTGTCTGGACCTCCCGTGTAGCATGAACCACGCAACCTGCGATGATAAGATCGTAGCTTCCCTCCTCAAACCCCTGATCCAGCGGCGTTTGATCCAGATCAAATGGTTTGAATGACATTCGCCCACTGTGCGCTTGGAACTTCTGCTGGGCCGCTTCGAAAAAGGACGGAGAGATGTCGGTGTAGGTGTATTCGCCGAACCGGTTGCCGCCGCACTGGGCTTCGAGGCCGCCGAGAACCGACAGGACCTGTTCCGTCATGCCCCCCGTCCCCGCGCCGACTTCTAGGACGCGCATGGTGGGATTCTCGTGGGAGAGGAGGCCCAGCAGCCAGCGAAAGCGGTCATCGCAGATGGTGTCGAACATGTCGGCGTAGAATTTCTCGGCTAGGCCCCGGCTGTCAAACGCTATCCCCAACGGGTCAACCTGACCAAGCAAGATGGCCCGCAGGTCCTTCGCGATGGCGGGGAATATTTCCCAGGAAGGGTACTTATCCCCCAACGTTTCAAGCAAACGCTCAGTCAACCCTGCGGCAGCTGCTCCATCGAAGAACGGGTTGCCGGTCTGGAGCAGTTGGCTCAGATGGTGATCCATCCACTGGATGTGCCTTTGCAGGTGTTCAGGGACTCTTCCCCGCTCTTCAACAGATAGCCCGCGTAAAACGTTACGTATAATCGTGTTAAGAACCGGCTCAAGGATCTTACGGTAATCGGCCATCGCGGTCTCCTTGCTGCGGGAAATTGCGACGGCATTGCAGGCTAGTTGCATATCCTCCTTGTCCATCAGGCTGAGCTGCGGTTTCCATTCTATCCCATACAGTAGCGACCTCCCAATGGAGACATCGCCTTGGCCGTTGGATACTGGAGCCATGGTGATGTTGTCGAACTCGCACAGTACGTTTCCATTGCAATCCACTACGTGCGCAACGGCTTCGATGTCCAGGCCTCGGCTTGCTTTGCGCTCAACTAGGACTCGCAGCGGTGTCGTTCCTCCGTCACCACCTTTCCAACCCGATGCCGAGATCCAGGTATTGTCGAGGCGCTTCGTGACGCATGCAGAGAACGCCTCGGTGGCCCCCTTCGTGAGCTGCATAAAAAGTGTCTGTAGCGCATTGTCGAGCACTGCTGGATGTACCAGACTCTCCGTCTCGTTCTGTTCCTGATCTACGTGAATCTGCGCAGCTGCGAGGTTGCCGTCGTCCCAACTCAGGTCTCGCAATAGCTGGAACGACCTACCGTACTGCAAACCCGCGTCGTCGCACTGTCTATAGAAGTCGGCCGCGCCTACGCTTCTCGTGCACGCCTTCTGGCCTTGACGTACGCGATCCGCAATGCGCTTCTCCCACAAACGTTTCTCCAGGCCGCCATCGACCGGGCCGGGATGACCCTCCTCTCCTGCATACTGGTGTTGAATTAGAGCGTGAAAACAGTCGGTCCAACGGTCTTGCAGTTGAGTGGCGATGGTCACCTCGGACCACGTGGACTCCTTTTCATGCTGACTTTGCAACACGCGTCTCAGTCGTATCAGGACTTCCGTTTGGTCTTCAGCCCCCTTTCCCACCGTAATTGGGTTCAGGAACCTGGCTTCCTTGATGAGAAAGCCCAAGACCGGTCGGTTCTCGGGACATATCTGCTTGACGGCCTCGAGTGCCGTGACGATCATCCCCGTTCCCGGGTAGAGCATCGTACCCAGGACCTATGCGCGCGCGCCGTCAGTAAGAGCACCACCACGGCAGCCTATAAACGAGTGGCGTCGAGACTTCACTTACCACGTGGTCCTGCGCCCAGGGCGTGGTCTCCAGATCCAGAAACCGTCTCCATCTCGGCGCCAGGGGATTCCAGTCAGCGCAGCGGGCGCCCAAGGAATCTGCCGGGGCGTTTCCGCGGAGCCGGAAGTCGCGGCTGATTCTGGGCTCGCTCCAATACGTCCGGGAGTGGTTGAAGGGGTATTCAGGACAGTCTACCAAGAACGGCCGAGGGCCGGAGGCGGCATATGGCCGACGGCGATTGGCGGCTGTGACATCTACTGGGTAGCCATCGCAGAATATCTGGCCCAAAAAGCCCAGAAAGGCGCTCAGGGCTGGCTTCGATCTCTCGAGAACACTACGATATTGGATGTGTTTCCGCCATCCTTTGAGCTGCCCCAGTGTGTCCTGCACAGGGCGGCGTAGCGCGGAGTGCGGTCCGATCTCGATGATGTGTGATATTTGCGTACTGGTGCTGTGGGCTTCGTCCTGTACAAGACCCATCAAGCCGTCCGCGAATCGGACGGGGGATGTAAGGTTATCTATCCAATACTGGGCTGTGCAGAGACGTTTCGGGGCCAGGGTGGTCTGAATTGAGATCGAGGATACCATGTGCGCCTGTCCCAAATTTCGACCGGGCGTCAAGGTTCCCATCAGGCGTCGATATTCCGCAGCCGCGGGTTCCATTGCTTGTGAGTGGTACGCAACCCCAGTTTTGAGCTTTTGGGCGAAAATGCCATCATCGTCGAGATGCTGCTTGACAAGATCTATCGCTTGCTCGGTACCGGACAGCGTGCAGTTTACCGGACTGTTGACACACGCGATGCTGATTTGATCGAGCAGCCCTGATGAGCTATGGATCTGGCCGAGGTAACCCGCCACATCGGCTTCGGCAAGGTTGGCGGACAGCATGGCCCCAGGCGACTGGGATGTGTCCCTTTGCAGCCTACCGGCGACGTGTCCGCGGAAATACGCAATCTTGCAAGCAGACTCCAGAGACACGGCGCCAACCGTGTACGCGGCAGCAATCTCACCCGAGGAGTGGCCGATCACTGCGCTGGGGGCAACCCCGCAACTCTTCAAGAGCTCGACCAATGCGATCTGCAGAGCCGTGCATAGGGGCTGACTGTACTCGGGAAGATCGATGTTATCTCCATGGCGAAATTCGTCTGATAATTATATCACATATGTTATTAGTTTCAAAGTTCAGCTTTCGTACTATTCCCAAAAGTTTGTGAGAGTAGGAACCGGGGCCGCAACAACTCACCGACAACAGACCAGTTGCATCCAATGGAGTGAAGAATTTGATCAATCTGGTCAAGTGTGTCTTTGAAGATGGAAAATTCGAGAAGTTCCAGACCCATTCCTCTGTACTGCGCTGCTTGGCCAGTGAACGCAAACGCCAGGGAGGTCTTCCCAGCAGCCCGTGTAGGCTTTGATGAAATAAGGGGGCCTCTATTCGGGCCCACCACTCCATATGTGCGCCAGAGCATGGTGCTTCGCTTCGCAGACAGAGTGTATGCCAACGATTCACGCTCCTTGCGGGCAGCAAATCTTCCATCAGCACTGTAGTACTTCTCGTAAGACTGCAGGGTTTGCACCAGCGTGGCCTCGTCGGCTGCACTCCATACCAACAGCTCGATGCCGACAGGAGTGGCTCCGTTCTGTGTTGGCGATGAGGGAATGGATACTGAACCGTTGGAATTCGTCGAGCGGAGATCATGGGTACAGTGGTTTGCGACAAGCTTCCGTTCTCCAAGGTAGTGCAAAGCATCGTCGATAACGACATGCGCGTTGCTGCCGCCGAATCCAAAGGAGTTGCACGAGACTCTCCGCAATCCGTCGTGCGGCCAGGGTATGGGGCTTGTAGGCACCGCTATGTGGGAGAACTCTGCATCGATGTTTGGATTCATCCTTTCGAATAAAGCATTTGGAGGGATAACGCCCCTTTCCAGCATCAACACTGCCTTGACGACGCCAGATAGACCGCCACATCCTTCAGTATGTCCTATATTTGACTTCACGGAACCTCTGGGATGCAGGTAGTCTCCGGCATTAGCATTCCCAGTTTTACAGTTGCTCTCAAAACGAGGGGTAGTTGGCCTTACACGTATAGGGGCTCCTCTGATGACCGGTATTGTCTGAATACTTGACCTATAGCCTTTGCTTCGATAGGGTCACCGACTACGGTTCCGGGGCCGTGAGCCTCGAAGAAACGGGTGTTATCAAATCCGAGGCCTGCTTTCTCATACACGTGTCGTATCAATCGTTCTTGGGAGTCAGCACTAGGCTGTGTTAATATCGGAGTTTTGCCGTCCTGGTTTGTTCCGGTTACCCTAATGACGGCTCGGATCATGTCGCCGTCTCTTATGGCTGCTGACATGGGTTTGATGACCAAGGCAATTATCCCCTCGCCTCTAGCATACCCGTTGGCACGCTCGTCGAAGCTGTAGCATACACTATCAGGAGACAGGTAGTTGCCCTGTGACAGCATTATCGAGGCTTCCGGGCCCAGCATCAGGTTAGCCCCTGCCACCAGGGCCATGGAAGAGTCTCCGGACCGGATGGATTGGCAGGCCATATCCAAGGCGACGAGACTGCCCGAGCAAGCTGTATCGACATGGACACTAGGACCCAAGAGGTCAAAATACCAGCTCACGCGGTTGGGTAGCAGGGACGATGCTACCCCTGTCAGGCTCGTATGGGTGAGCCCGTCAGGGTCTTTCGCGGCGAATCTTGTATAGTCATCAGCCATCGACGCCGCAAACACGCCGGTTCGTGAGCCCTTGATGCTTTCCACGGGCATACCCGCTTGGTTTCCGAAATATGTCAGCACCACTGTTTAAGTTGATCCTACTGCTTACTGCTTGCGAAGCTGCTGGCTTACCGCTTTCAAACGCCCTATACGACGCTTCGAGTAGCATACGCTGCTGCGGATCTATTGAAGCGGCTTCCTTTGCGGTGAGCGAGAAGAAGGGCGCGTCGAATGCACTCGGGTCTTGCTTGAGGAAATGGGCTCCTCGCTGGCGGATCTGCAAGATGAGTTTAGGGTGTCAATCAAATCGCCTTTGCCGATTATTGGATTCACTTGATAGATGGTAGTTTCTCACTTACTTTACCGGAACCCTTAGAATCCGCATCGTAGAATGTTTCGAGGTTGACACGAGAACTGGGCCACTCTGTCATGGCATTTTTTCGCTCCACGAGAAGCTTCCAAAAGCCGGATTCATTCTCGGCCTCCTGAGGAAGTTTGAATGACAGCCCGACGATGGCAATCGGTTCGTACATTATGAGGTGATAGGTGCTATGGTTCGGTGTATGGTAAGTACGGATGGCTTCAAGATTGCTTACGAGATGCTGTGCAGTGACAATGAAGGCATTCATCAAGCTACGTTCTATGCTATATCCATATAGAAATTTAACGAGGTCTTACTCAGTTATTTGTCACTTGTATAATGGCCTGCCTAGCTGCCTGGGTTTCCATTCACGTCATTGTTCGAACGGACATGGCGGTGAATTGTGGATGGGGGTAGTGTAGCAAACCTCGAAGTCCTACAACGTCGGCACCTATCCCGTTCCCCGTACAACAGTGACGGCTGATGCCCCCCTTAAAGCGGCGGGTGACGTGCAGCCAACGTCCCGATCCTGCCACCCCTTTTCTTAGTGTTTGCAGATCGAAGCTTGCCTCGGGCTGGGTGGGTTGCACTGGCATGCATGCCTGACCGTTGCACACAAATGGCGTAAGCTGACAGCCCAGGAGGATGCATAAGTTTGGAGATGATGACGGGATTCAGATTTCGTGTTTCACACGCGCTAAGTATTGTAATTTCAAAGTACATGGGTACAGCGTTCCCCCACCAATCCAACATAGAGTCGGGAAGTGCGGGTAGTCCGGCATAAGCAGATATGCATTGCATGAATATGCATCCCGAACGCCATTGCTTATCTCGCCCCCGAGTGGGTGTGATCCATACAGTAGTCATTTTGCTCCTACTGCTTTGGATCAATATGTATGTAGTATGCGCTTACCAGCCTGCTCCAAGACCCAACTCAACCATCCCTTGCTTGCTAGCTAAACGAAAGACATCGTGAGAAGCTCGCCATCGCCATGTCGATCCCGGGGTTTGCCAACCTTCCCGACGAGAAGCAACATGAACTGCTCGAAGGTCCGGCGCTAGACCCGCCGGACGGTGTAGTGTCCAACTTTACCGGTCCGGAAGGGAGGAACTCTCTGGCAATATCTGTCGCTGTCCTTTGCTTAGCCATTACGTCGGCCCTGGTGCTGTTAAGGGTAATCTCCAGAATCGCCCTGCGGCGAGTGTATCTAGAAGACTGTATGTTTTCAAGGCCAGGGCTTTCTCTTCTCTCATTACACTGTTCTCCATGGCCCCAGGTCTACAGAAATCCGCGGCTAATGTCCTAATTAGGGTTTGGCCTTCTGGCCTATGTATGTAGGCCACTTCTGGTGTGACATCTTGAAGTATAGCTACTGATACTACTTCTTACACTTGAAGGCCTTCTATTGCGCCTACATGTACTGCGTGTTCCGCTTCGTACGCAACACCGGTTTCTTTATCCATCAGTGGGACGTCCAACTGAAAAAGATACCAGAGTTCCTCTACGTGAGTGGTTTCCTGTACCAAACATGGAAACACATTGCAAGCGCGACTCACTCGACAATACGTGCAGATCATCCTCATCGGCTCAATCTTATACTCACTTGTCATCATGTTCCTCAAAGTCGCCATCATGCTGGAATGGCTGCGAATCTTCGTCCCAAATAAGGTCCACAATGTGTTCTTTTGGACCTGCTGGGTCGTCTTAGCCCTCAACGCGTCGTGGTACACCATCAACATCATAATACTCAATGTCGCATGCACACCCTACTCCGCCATCTGGGACATCACTATCGCCGGGAGCTGTATCGATTCGAGGACGGTGGAGCTTTGCTCGGCCGCGGTCAACTTGGTCTCGGACATCATCATTGTCGCCATTGTGCAGAAGGTGATATGGGGCCTACAAATGTCGTTGAAGACCAAGGTTGGGGTTTCGATCATGTTCGCGGCCGGCATCTTGTAAGTCGTGGTCAAATGAATATGTCTGTGTATTTCCTTCAGCTGCTAATCGTGCTCTCCAAATGACAGCGCTTGCATCGCAGGAGGGTTCCGCCTCAAGTTCACGGCGGAATTTCTCAGCGACCCTGACTTAACCTACTCCGTTTCGTCCGTCATCATGTGGGCCATTGGGGAGATGACGTCGGCCTATCTAGTCCTATGCGTTCCGGCCTTCCCAAAAGCCTTCAGGTACATGAAAGGCATTGTGTCTCGGCCAGGACGAACGAACCCGGCCAATGGGGCCTGGCCCAGCCAGACACGTTCATCCGCCAAGGGACCGTCTTCTCGCGAGACGGACTCGGAGCAGTTCCCATTGACGACTGTAGAAACATCTCACGCATCTCGCTCGCAGCCGCAATGGGAATATGCCACTGGCTTGCCGATTGCGACGCCGACGCCCTACCGCTCGGATGGTATCATTCGTACCACTGATTTTGTGGTGGAGAATGACCGAATGGTCGGAAATCTCCCCTCCCTTGCAGTGGATGATCGATGGACAAGAAATCCGTGACACAAAGTGTTGACGGTGGCGTTGAAAGCCGAACCGGATGGCGCCCATCTCGGATAGACTGGGGAATGGAGGTGGTCAGCATGCAAAAGCTGGTGGTCAGCATGAAACTGTGGTGCATATAAGTAAGCTTACATACATAATCTATTGGTTCTACAATGAAACCACTTGCTACAGATGCTTGCTGGAAAGGAAAAGGAAAATGACGTATCACTGTAGCATGTGAGAGCCGAGAGCCAGTCGTTGGTCCGCCCGCGCATCCCGCGCATCCTGCCCATCCGCTCCTTGTCCTTGCGTCCGCACAAAATGCTTGTTTGTTAAGGCTGACAGGATGCAATTTATTTATATGCAAGACAGGGTATGGTTAGAACAACACTAGAAATTGGTGCTCAGTGCAAGTAGAGGTACGTACAGGCAGGCGTAATACAGAAAGGTGGCGCGCGGGGCCGAGGGGCAAAACCCACCCGGCGCGTTTGCACCCCCTTGATTGTACAACCACTACCAGCCCCTCACCCTCACCTCGCAAACTTCACATTGATTAGATTAATCCAGTGTCAATTCTTGGCTTGGAATCACCAAACGTAGAATCATCAAATTTCGAATCATCAAGTATGGAATCATCAAGCATGGGTCAGGGCATTGTCCTTCCTCTGGTGGCATACATTACTACCGCCCTGTTAGTCTACGTGAGTATCTACCTCCCAATCTCGACACAACTTTCAACTGTCGCCAGATTAACATGTACATTCCCATAGTCATTCGGCCTTTTCGTCTTCCGCAGCTACTTGCACCCTCTCAGCAAGTATCCAGGGCCAGCTTTGGCTAGATTGTCAGATATTTATGCTGGCTTCTACACCTTGTACGGCGATCTCCATCTCCGGACATATCTTGACCTCCAGAGATATGGCCCTGTCCTCCGCTCAGGTCCCAACAAGCTTGTCTTCAAGTCATTGGAGGCTCTGCATGGTAAGTGACAACAGTCAAGTTCGCCGTGTCATGGCATTGCATGGAAGCTAACGGCCTTCTTCCGCAGATATTTACGCCAACGATCGAGTCACCAAGTCACATCTGTACAAGGTTACCGTGACAACCGGTAAACCCAACCTCTTCAATGTCATCGACAAGCGACACCATCGCGAAAAACGGCGGCTTATCGGCCACGCCATTAGTGACAAGTCACTACGGGATTTTGAGCCTACTCTGATAAGCCAGATCGACGTATTTCTTCACCAGCTGCTGCTAGCATCGCGCCGTTCGAGCCCCCAAGACCTGTCTCAGCGTTCCAAACAGTTGGGCATGGACATCGTCGGGCTCTTGGCCTTTGGGTGTCCCCTCAACCTGTCAACCTCAACGGATAACAACTTTCTGCTGCGTGGGCTGAAGGTCGGGACTTTCCAAATGAACGCATTCATGCAATGGCCTCTGTTGAAGAAGCTGGGTTTGAATCACTTGATGGTCTACTATTTGGGCAAGGAGCAGAGGATGCAGTATCTTCAATCTTTGCAGAAGATGATCAGCACCCGGGTCGCCCAAGGCAGGCATGCCAAAAAGGACTTGTTCTCTTTCGCCGCCGACTACCTTGACAGCCCTGACAACCAGATCGGCACAAGTGAGCTGTTCGGTGAAGCCTTGTTCTTCTTCCCAGCAGGTGCGCTCTCCTTCCCATCACGCCGCCCGCATTAAAAACTAACACAAAATGAAGCGGGGGATACCACGGCAACAGTAATTTCTGCCTTGTTCTTCTACCTATCTAGGTATCCTGCAGTGTATCAGAAGCTTGCACAGGAGATCCGATCTACCTTCCACAGCGGTTCGGAGATCCGCAACGGTCCGCAACTTCAGACGTGTCGATACCTACGAGCTTGTATCGATGAGGCGTTGCGCATGACACCTCCTGTAGCCGGTACTCTATGGCGAGAACCATACGAAAATGCTTATAACGAAGAGCCCTTTATCGTGGATGGGCACATCATCCCCCCCGGCACCCAGGTTGGTGTGAGCATCTACGCAATTCACCATAAAGAGGACTACTTTCCCAACCCATTTGTGTTCCAGCCGGAACGCTGGTTGGAGTCCGACTCGGTGACGTTGAAGCGAATGAACTCGGCATTTTGTCCCTTTTCAATTGGCGCTCGCGGATGTGCTGGAAAGTCCTGTAAGTTCGTTTCGTCATGTCTGTTTGATGGGTCATTGTCTACCGTACTCTCTTACAAACATTTCGTGAGAGAATACGGCACTCTACTGACTACTGGACAATGTTGTCTATATACCCCGTCTATATTTAACATACTGGACCTGCGAACCGAGCTAATGACTACTCTCACTCCCAGTGGCCTACATGGAGACATCGTTGGTGATAGTCAAGACGCTTTGGTACTTTGACTTCAAGATTGCTGGTGGAGATGTCGGTAGATCCGGAGAGGGTAGCACTGAAAGGACTGACGGCCGTGGACGAGTTGATGAGTTCCAGATCTGGGACAGCTTTGGATCTACTCACCAGGGCCCTAACCTCGTTTTCGAACCCCGCGGTGATCTGTGGAGGGAGATCGAGGTGAAGACATAAGAAGAGCACTGTCAATCTAAATACAACTGTTTATTGCTACCTAGTTTACCACCATCAATGTGTTGAGTTGGTGAGAGCTCGTCGCATCCTCTTCTGCCGTAGCCACAACAACCTATTACATACACCCTTTAGCTTTACGCCCCCTATCTCGTGTCAGCGCCAAATGGCTTCTAGTATGCTTCTTTTCTCCGTGCCACCGCATCCTCTAGCGCAGCTGTAACCCTGAGATACACACTCCGCGGCGCTAGTACACAAGTATGCACCGGCACCGCGCGCTCCATCCCCACCGGCACCGGCCAAACAGGCTGCGCCAGCGCAACATCCGCGCCCACGTCCAGCAGCAAGTCCACGACCTCGCCGTGGCCGTGCAGCTCCATGGCCAGCTGCACCGGCCTGCCGCAGCGGATCTGGGACGAGGGCGGGTGCCCCGCCGGCTTCTCGCCCTCGTCGTACCAGCCATACGGGACCCCGACGCGCGCGCCGTCGTGGTATCCCGCGTTGGGGTCCGCGCCGTGCGCTAGTAGGACGCGGACCAGCGCCGCGTTGCCGAGGCGCGCGGCGCGCGCGAGGGGCGGCGTGAAGTCGTGCGGCACGGGCGCGGGGCCCCCGCCGACGTACTGGTCGTTGTCGGGCATCCAGCCGATGTAGCTGCGGTCGCGTAGCGGGGCGTCGGCGGCTTCGAAGTCGCAGCGCACGTGCCGCTGCTGTCCGCACTCCGTCGAGGGCGAGCTTGCTTGGAGCAAGGCCTCGACGACGGCGGCGCTTTGCCGGCCGACGGCGAGGCCGAGAGCCCGGGTGCAGGAGACGCGGCCGGTCAGCGGCGCGAGGACCTGGACCATGTATAGGTTTTCCCTCCGCACCGCCTTCAGCAGCGCCGGGCCCTTGACTGCCTGGCAAGTCCTGTTAGCGTTGGCACCGACCTCTAGGAAGAGATGAAATAGATCGACTCTGTCATGTTCCACGGCCCATTCAAGTGGCGTCAATGGGACTATTTCTGGTTCAGGAGGTAAGTATTTAGTTTCAGCAGGCTCCTCGTAGAGAAGGATTGGCTGGTTAATATCGACCATCCCCTGTCGCAGAATCATTGAGACTAGCTGTCTGCCATAATTGTTCTTTAGCGCCGTTCTGAGTGCCTCTCTCCAAAACAGCGTGCTTGGTCTGTCGCGGTCACTATCGGCTTGGGCCTCGTCGGTGCGTGTGGATGCCAATTGCCATGTTTCTCGGTCTGGAGATTTGATTAGGAATTCTTGGTTGGTGACAGCGTTTTTGAATCGTAACTCGCAGGCAGGCGAGTCCCATGCAAATTCCCAGCCATCTGCCTCGGGTATGACCGGCGGCTGTTTGGTCGCATCATCTTCGTTCCCGTCCCGGACCCTGGCTATTTCTATCCACATGGTCGGAAAGCCCTCAAAGCCCTCAAAGGGGTGGCGGGATTCCTCTTGTAACCACCCGTTATGTTCCCGCCTTCTGTCTGTATAATCCTGCGGTCGCTCTTGGGAGGAAGATTTCTCAGGTTCAAGCTTATAGACAGGACTGATCATACTCGGTATGAATGGGGTGGGGTTCTTTTGCTGCAGCTGATGCCAGTTAACGCCACCAAAAAAGACATGAGACTTGATTTCGGATGCGCCATTAGCACCCAGGCGTTTGGCCGGATTCTTGTCAAGAAGACGAGTCAACAGATCAACTGCCTCTGGCTGCATATCTGTAGCAAGTTGTACGTCTTGGCTGGTGATATTGACCTTCCTCGCCTCGTCTTTATGAGAATAGAAAGGCGGTAAACCGGTGAGCATCTCATAGAGAAAGACACCCAATGTCCACCAATCTGCAATCTTAGAAATGGCACCCCCGCGGACAAGCTCAGGGGCTGGGAAATCTGGATCACCGGGCGTACTCCGCACCTTTTCGGGGCTGATTTCTGATGCGAAAAGGCCGGGGGCGCAGATGCTAATGTGGCCGAAAGGGTCTACCGTGGTGTTCTCCGGCTTCAGACAATTGATAATGTTTTGTCCATGTAGAAACTCCAAGACACAGACCAACTCGGCGGCGTAGAACCTCGCCTTCTCAATGTCGAACCTTCGCTCTTCTTGTAGGTGGCCGAACAAATGGCCACCGGACCCGAGGTGGGAAAAGAGGCTCAAACCTGCCGGTGACTCAAACGCATATTTCAGTGGCGCGATGAATGGGTGTCTGAATGGAGCTATCCGTGATTCTCCATTTAACTCGGCAGCATGAACAGTTGTCATGCCGTAGTATCTCTTGAGGGGATATATGTCGTTCTTGGCGCAGACGTTCTCGACCTGGATAAGGTCGTTCAGCTGGATGTTCTTGAAGTTTTCCTGCATTTGCGGCATCTTTGAAGGGCCGACTTGTTTCTCCCAAAAGGAAATATGGATGGACAAGTTCCCTGTGTTGTCGGGGAGATCGATGTTGGCCACATCGAACGATTGCCAGGTCTCGAGGAAAGGGTCAATAGTCAACCGCGCAAGTGATAGGCATCTTGGTAACTGGCTCGGGTCATTTGATCCAAATGCCAGAAAATGAATCGTCAGGTCCGAAGAGGCTGTGATATCGAGCTTACATGTCTCCGTCCAAGCCATACCGTTCTGATTTGTCCACATAAAAGCCGGAGCAGGGACTTGGAAACCGTCATATTCCAGAACGGCGAGTGGACGCCATCGCTCTGTCTTTGGTATATCCGTCGAGCTATCCACAGAGAGTGTTCCTATGATCTCGTCTGGCAGGTGCAGGTTTTGGATATCGATTAGACCAATTTCCAAGACTCCCCGTCTGGGAGGGTTGCATGGGTAGAGAGAAATCAGATCTGCTGTGCCTAGAAATTTCAGTTAGCAAAGTGTTCATCTACTGGGGCATGCCGTCTTAATCGACTCACTTAGCCTCTTCTGTATGAGCGGTGGGTGGTCGTTGCTATCCCCGGCCTGTTTGTTGGAAGGCGAGGCAGACATGTTGGGATAGGGCAGACGTATTAAAATGAATTAAGTATATTGTTAATATTACGATACTTGGCGACAAATAACGAGTAGATAGTACTTAATTCTTGAACTGCCAAATCAGGGGTGTGATAGACGGGCGGGTTAAGAAGTTAGGAAAAGACTCGTAAAAGTGGGAGGAATCCCGGCTTTAAAGAAAATAAAAGCAAGAGGGGGGCGGGGGTTGCCATTGACCCACCATTTATGCTACGATCGGGGAGGGGAATTCATACGACGTTGAATATCTGTGACTAGGTAGGTAGGCAGTATATGCCTTAGTCATCTAGGTAACCCCTTTTGCTTACCCATGTCCACACCCATGGACTAGTCTAAATAAAAAGCAATTACTTAACGTGTCAAACCGAGAGATCTTTAATATATGATCGAATTCATAATTAAGATACTATTTTGGCGTCACTATGCCATGCAACAGTAGAGAGTCTATATATATACATCAGAGCAAACTTCCAGCTCCGACCCCAGTCCAGCCCTACCAAGTCTACGCTGTCCGAGACGGCCCTGAAGCACTCCAACTCGCCGTGGGAACCGCCAACGCAAGGCCAGCGTACTCCGACTCCTTGCTCCAGTCCATGGGAACGTACGACGGCACGGGCGGCGTGCCGCCGTCGTCCTCGACGCTCGCGAGGGTGACGCCGCTGAACGTGCACGAGACCTTGGGCCCGCCGGCTGAGGCGATGGCGCGCTCGACGCAGCCGTTGGCCATCACGATGGGCAGGTAGAAGTCGACCGTCGGCTCGCGGCTCTGGGTCAGCGACTGCCACTCCCACGACGTCACCCAGCCGCAGCCGTTCTCGTTGTCGTGCAGCCCCCGGCCGCTGTCCTCCTCGGCCCAGCCCTTGATGCCGCTGATGCGGAAGTGCATCAGCGTGAACTCGTACCAGTAGTCGCACGTCGCCTTGGGCGGCGGCGGCCCCGGCACCACCACCACCGTCGTCGACGTCGTCGGCTCCTTCGTCTTGGTCACCGTCACCGTCTGCACGTACGAGCTGCGGATGGCGGCGAACCAGTCATTCATGTCGGCGTCGAGGGACTGCGCGTCGGCCGCCGCAATATACTGGGGGTAGCCCTCGCCGTCCAGATCGCTGATCAGCATGGTGTGATGGTGGTCCTCGGGGTCCTCAGGGTCCTCGTTGGGATCGTTTGGGTTGCTGCCGGACGAGCCGCCGCCGTGGAGATTGCCGAAGATCCCCGGCGGACAGAAAGGGCAAAGAGAATCGCAGAACAATTTACCTAAACAGATGGCGTTAGCATACTACCCATCACCTGTCAGAGATGGCGTGTCTAAATACTTACAAGTGGTACCGCAGCCTTTACAACCGGGCTTGGCTGTGGGTTGGATCTTGATCCCTGTTCCAGAAGTCCACGAAGGCTGCCGCGAGTTGAGAACCGGATCTGTGATCCGAGGCGTAGGCGTGGTCATGGGATAAGGATTGGGCGTAACTGTGATGATTCCCACTGGCAGTGTTACCCCACCGACGACGGTGGTGCTTCGCCCTTTGGTTTTCGTAACAATTGGGGGAGTGTAGGTTTTACTACCCCAGATTATGGGAATTGGTGTGATAGTTGTGGTTTCTGAAGCGTCAATGACAGACGTTGAGCCGTTCGCCACCGGAGTGATAGTAACGGTAAACGGCGGTGGCTGTATGGAGCTTGTCAGGAGAATGACTCCATCAGTGGATGACTCGTCAAGAGTAACGCCCCAAACCGGAATAGCCGTCGTGGTTACCGGAGGGATTGTTAATACAGTCTCCCATGTTATATACACGAAGATAGGGGAAGTTGTGATAGACCCGTCCGATCCGGTGCTTGTTGTCGTCGACAAGCTGGAGTACGAGACAGACGTGGTCCATGGCGGAAACGTGATAGTCGTCGGTGTAGGCAGAGGCATCGGCGGCCAGATGAGCGTAACACCGGGAGGAGCAGTGACGCGCGGCGTCGCTGAGCCCCAGATTGCTGGATCGATGTAGACAGTCTGGTTGGCGCCACCATCTCCACCAGAACCATCGCCGTCGCCATCGTCCGACTGCAGGTCAACAGCCCAATCGGCTGACCCCATGAAGTTGATGCCCGAATAGAGGCCCTTTCGCTGCGCCTTGTTGTCTTTGTCCATGTACGCAACCCATTGCGTCTGGTTGAAGACGACAATGTTAGACTGGGAGTCGGCATCGTACAGAGACTGGGCCGTCGGGTTCTTGGCTAGAATCTCGCCAATCTCAAAGTCGGAGATGTAGCCGGCGGTCCCCGTGCAGCGGCCCTTATACGCGCCCGAGTCCGGGCCTGTGTAGGTGCACTGCTCGGTCCAGCAGCCAGGGGTCTCCATCTGGAAGGAACGGCCGTAGCTGCTGACGCCTACAGCGATCATCTTGGACGGAACGCCTGCTTTGGTGATCATGGAGAGGGAGTTGATAGTCTCGGTAAGATTCACATGGGATCGTAGGCAGTTTCCCAGTCCCTTATCGTACGAGGTGCACCCCGAAGAGGCGTATTTGTTGGTGTAGTCCCACTGCCCATGTAGATCATATGTCATGTAGACTAGGTAGTCCACCACGAGGCTGATGGCTTGGATGGGAAAGTGCTGAAGGTACCAGTAGGAGGCAGGGGCTGTGACAGAAACTGTCTTGCCAGCCGGCATCTTCTGTTTGAGTTCGTCGAGCAGCAAGAAAAAGCCGGTACTCTCGTCCTCGCTCCCCACGGGAATACCTGGGATGTCAGGCTCATCCGGGTATTCCCAGTCCCAGTCGATTCCGTCAAGGCGGTTATCTTTGAGGAAGTTGACAACGTTGGTCACGAGCGTTTGGCGATTGGCTTCGGTGGCTACGGCATTGCGAAAAATGGCGTACGTGGCAGGCTCGGTGGAGAACGCCCAACCTCCCAGCGACACGATCTTCTTGAAGCCCGTCATACCGCGGAAGAGCGAGAGCTGGTCGGCAACGCCATTCGTGTTGATGGTGAAGTCCTCGTTTAGCGTGATGAAGGAGAAGTGGACATGGGTATACGCCTTGGTGTCAAGCTTAGTAATCGGCATGCTTAGGCATGGGCGTTGCCAGTTATACGCCTCGAAGTAGGCGATGCTTACTACCTCGGCTGGAGCCTCTGAGGCGATGATAGCCGTGCCGCAGTTAGATATACAACCATTTTCTCCAGGCGCCGCTGTTCCTGGGGCTTCCGTCTTCGACTTCGACTCGGTGCAAAACTCCGCCGTCGTCCCACACTGGCCCCAGACGTTACAGCAAGCATTAAGGGGGCACTGATTGAGGGTTTTCAAATCTGTTCCTGGAGGGGGCGTTGCCGTATCGTTGACCTGCGGTCCGCATTGAGCGTTCGGAAGCGAGGCTGGCATGGGCGGGAATCCAGAGCTGAGACAGATGTTGTAGTCGGCGAACATTTTCTTGCAGCCATTCCTATAGTCGTCTTAGGTTAGCTTTGAAAATTGGAAATATGGTTCTGTTTGGCTTACCACCCCCAAGTATTCTTATTGAACTCCTCAATTTGCTCGTTGGTGATACCGTTAGCGGCTGCGAGGGACGAGCACGAATCTCCGGCATGCACGAGGTGTTTGTGGCAGTACCCATCAGCATCTGGCTTGGGCGTGAAATCTGGGAGGCTCCCAGCACTGCAGCAAACGTGCTGACCTTCGAGCAGCCCAGAGCACAAGCTGGAGCTTGGATTATACTTTGTCACGGCCCCATATAGGTAGTCTGTACGTATAACCTATGCGCCCTACTATAGTATTTAATTATATATTCTATAGTTAGATCTCGAGGATCCCTTTAATTCCTTATATATTAATATTAATATAATCATACCTATATAATTTAATATATCTCTTTCTAAATAGCGTACGCCTTATTTAATTCGATTTAATATACCGTTAGTATTTATTTTATATAAGGATATCCTTATTTTATATAAAAGTTTTATAATAATATAAAGCTTAATTTTTTCCTTTTTTAATAACGTAAAGCCATTTATAATAAATATACCTATCTTCTATTATCGCGTAATAAGATTTAAAAGATTATTAGATTATATATCGATAATAAAGCGCTATACTCTTAATAATATATAATAATTAAGAAGTAAGAATAAATTTAATTTTTTATAAATTCTTAAGTTATAAGGTAATAACCCTTTTAACTTTATATTATTATAAAGCGACCTTAATATTACTTTAATATTAAACCTTAATATTATTATTATAATAAAGTCTATTAATATTAAGAAAGGCGAACTCCTTAATTTCTATACTATCCTTAAAACCCTCTATTTTACTAAATTTATCTATAAGGAAGCTTCCGAATACCTAGAGCCCTTTATTATTCTTATTAGCTTATAGAATATTAAAATAAATATTATTAAATACGAAACCTTTATAAGTATTTTTATTTATTAATTAGAGTATAATATTAAAATTAATATTAATTCTTATTAAATTTTAAATAAGAAAATTAAATTTTTTTAAATTAAATTAGCTAACCTCTATAAAAAACTTAATAATATTTATTATAACGCTATAATAAATACTATAACGTAACCTTATAAGTAGATTAAATCCGATACTTTCTCCGGAGAAGGCTCTAATATTATTAAGCGTAAGGACTTTAAGGCCTAGTATTAAAACTTTAATTATAAATTAGATTAAAATAAGGCTCGTTATAATATTAAAAAGTCTTAATTAAAATATATTATATTTAAACTTAAGGGAAACGCTTTTATTTTAGCTAACTTAGTCGCTAGATTTATTAAGGAATAGATTCTATTTAAAAATTAATAATATTAATCTTTAACCTAATTTATTAAAGATATAATAGTTATTTATAATATTGTAAATATTAAGAAGATTATTAAATTTAACTTTTAAAATTTATAAATAAATAAAATATACTAGTTTAAATTCTTCGCGCTCTTTATTAAATATTAATTTAAATTTAATTATAATAATAATATTAAAGTTATTTAACTTTCCTTTAAAGTTAATATTAAATTATAACGCGTTATTATCGTTAACTCCGACCCTTTTAAAAATTATAAATTTAAGAAATAAATTAAGCTCTATATTAAATTAAATAATAACCTTTGTTATATAGGCTTAATTAATTATAATTATTTAAGCGGATTAGCTATTTAATAAATAATTATCCAATAGATTAATACCGGCGATTCTATAGATATTAATAAAATTAATATTATTATTTAGAAGGTTGGATAATTTTGGCTATCCCGTATTTAATTTAATTACTAACGTATAAATAGACTTTATTTTAGATATAATAAGTAAGGTTATAATTAGTATAATTATTTTAACTTTAATACTAATATTTAAGGATAATTCTAAATAATTAAAGGCCGTAAAGGACGTAGCTATAGTAATATCTATAATATACTTTATAATAGTATTTAAGGTAAATATTAATAAAATTCTTAATCCTAAGGTTATAGCTAGAACTTTTAAAATTAACCTTATTCCTAGGATTATAATTATAATTAATAAGGTAAATAAGGTTATAATAGTTAACTTTAGCTTAATAATTAGCCTCTTAATTCCCCTATTTATAATAAAGGAAGTTATAATTAATATTATATAAATATTATAATTAGGTACCCTAGTTAAATGGGCTTAAATACTTAAGTCCTTATTCCCTTTATTTAGGGTAATAATTAGATTAAAATAACTAAATCTACTTAATAATAAGAATAGGTTATTAAAGTTTTAGAAAATAATTAATTCCTTTATAATATTATATAAAGGAATATTAAAAAAAGAAATATTCTATTAATAATAAAATTAAATATTTAACGTTAATAATAATAAGCTTTTAATACCTATAATTATTAAGCTTATTTCTAAATAGTTATATATATTATATAATTAATATTATAATTAATTTAAGATACTCTAGTTTTACCTTTTTAAATACTTTCTTTATATATAATAATAATCTATCTTTATATACTTTAAATAAATTTAGGAAATTAATAATAACTGATAATTCCTTAAATAAAGTAGGGTATATTATTTATTATATTAAAATATAATTTTAATTTAGCTCTTATAAGGAATACTTCTATTTTTTAATTATATAATTTAACGTTAATATAATATTAAGCCTTTTATAATTAAAATATTATAACCCTATAATTAATTAAGCTATTAATATAATAACCTTTAATAGCCCGGATTATATTTAATTCTACCTTTATAATTTTAAATTATACTAAATTCTTAATAAATTATTACCTATTATATTTATTATTAAAATAATAGAAACTTATAAATAAAAAGAAAATAAAAAAAATTATAATATAAATAATAATAACGAAATCCTTAATAGGATAAATCTAATTAATATAAATTATTTAATTATTATAACCTTATTAAAATAGAAATTAAATTTCTAATTATTTAATAAAAATAAAATCCGTTAATTATTAAAAAAATAAAATCCCTTTTTAAAAATTATTAAGCAATATATTTATACTACTCTATTAAATTATAAAAAGTTACTATAAATAATTATAAATTAAACGATAATAGACCCCTTTAAGGAGGGACCCCTTTAGATTTTAATATTAAATACTACCTTTATAACTACCTTTTATTAATAGGAAGGCGCTAAAATATAGTAATTTTATTTATTTAATTTATTAAATAAATTACTAATAATAAAGATAATAAATAAAATTATATAAAAAAATATTAAAAAGTTTATAAATAAATAATATATAAACTTATTTATTAAAGAAAATTTTAAATTAAAAATTTTAATTTAATATTATTATTTAATTAATATATTCTTAAAATAAGCTATAGATAACTTATTATTATATCGCTTAATAAATATTAGAATCTATCTTAAAGAAGGAACGATATTTTTATATTCGAAGTTTAAACTATTTAGTATTAATAAGCTTAAAGTTATAAAAGAATAGCTTAATAATTAGTTAAATAAGGAATTTATCTATCGCTTAATATTATTAGTCGCTATACCGCTCTTAATCGCTTATAAGCTAGGGGAAAGCGTTTAAATTTATTATAACTATTAAGGGCTAAATACCGTTATTATTAAAAATAAATTCCTATTATTATTAATTTACAATACCCTTTTAAAGATAAATAAAGTAAAATAGTTCTCTAAATTTAATATTATAACTACTTTTAATTAAACCTATATTATAAAGGGCAATAAATAAAAAATAGTATTTATTATAAAATACGGCTTATTTAAATAATTTATTACTTCGTTTAGCTTATATAACGTACCCTTTTATTTCTAGAATTATATTAATTCACTCTTATACAATATCCTCAATAATTATTATTCAGCCTACCTTAATAATATTATTATATTTTTTAATATATTAGAAAATTATTATAAATATATTAATAAAGTTATTTATTAATTATAAGCCGCGGGGCTATAAATTAATATTAATAAAAACGAATTCTATATTATATTAATAAAATATTTAAAGCTAATTATTAGCCATTATAATATTTCTATAAACTTAGATAAAGTTTAAATAATTTTAGAATAATAAAGCCCGAATCTATATTATAAAGGAAAGGTAAAGGAATTATAATATTTTTTAAACTTTATAAATTATTATTAATATTTTATTATAAAATATTTTAAAATTATAAGATTATTTATAGAATTTATTAAAGATAATATTCTATAAGCTTAAGGAAATAAATATAAATAAGTATTCTTTAAATTTAAATAGGCCTTTATTATAACTTTAATATTAAAGTACTTTAATCCCTTACAATTAATATTTATAAAGACCGATACTTTTAATTAAGTAGTAAGCAGTATTCTATTTTAAAATTATAATAAAGTATAATACTTAGTAGCTTTCTTCTCTTTAAAATATTTAACTTAAAAGTTTAATTATAAAATTTATAATAAAGAACTCTTTATTATTATTAAATCCTTAAAGGAATAGCGTTTAAAGTTATAAGGCCTAAATAACTTCAATATTATAATAAATTATAAGAATTTTAAATATTTTATAATTATAAAGCACTTTAATACTAAATAAATTAAATAGATTAAATTCCTTATTAATTTTAATTTTATTATTATTTATAAATTAGGTAAATATTATAAATAACTAAATATTTTAAACTAACTCTTTAATAATAGATTTATTAATTATAATAATAAATATATTAGTTATAAATATTAATAATTATTTTCCAATATAAAACTCATTAATAATGTTAAGTCCAGTACTATTAATAATAATAAAAATAATAATACTTTATTCTTTACTTTAATAAAAGGAGTTAATATATTAATAAATAAATTAATTAACGATACTTATAATTTATCTTTAGAAATATTAGATATAAAGTATATATTTTATTAAGGTAAATGATAGTAGTTAAGGTACTTATAGAAAGTATTTATTTAAATACTAATTATAAATTATAAATTAATTCATAATAAAATATATTTTAAGGGACGCCTTTTTATATTAAAGGATAAGATAATTAATTTTTAAATCCTTTATTACTATTATATCCTTAATATTATAGATTACTTTAGATAGATAAAGATATTAGATTTAATATAATAATAATATATTTAACTTTAAATATATTAAGATATTATATAATATATTAAGAATTATTATATTTATAAAAAGATTAAGGTATTCTAGTAGGCTTTATTTAGCCTCCTATAACCTTTATCTATTCCGGGTAATAAGTAAATAGAGATATTTATTAATTATATTATAGAATTCCTATTTTATTAATATAATAATTAAATTTTTAAATATATTTTAATAATTATTAATAAATTAATAAAAATATAATATTATATCCCGGTAATATTATTTAAAATAAAAGACTTTATTAAAGACTTTTTATAAAGAGTTTAATTTTTATATAATATATTTTATAATATAATTAGTAATTAAAGTTCTTAATTTATATTTATATTTTAAAGATAATTAAATAAATAATTTAGAATAATATTCTCCCTTTCTTTAATTTATTATTTAAAGATAGATAAATAAATTAAAAATGTTAACGCTTTTATAAAAATATATTTATAGATATATATTAATTACCTTTAGGATAATTAATATAATTAATTATTTATAATAAAGTTCGCTATAAATAATATAATTTCTAAATTTATAGGCTTTATTCCTTTTTATATTAATTACTTTTATTATTTAAGGATAGGTATTAAATTAAAAGGACCGGCTCTTTTAAAAATATTAGTATAATAAAAGAAGGATTATTTTATAATTAACGATTTCGGGGAACGATTCTAGAATATATTAAATTATTTATATATAGTTATTTAATAGGTTTAAGAACTTTAAATAATAATTATAAATTAGAAAAGGTTTTATTTTAATTTTAAAAAAGGAGATAAAGTTTTTTTAAATATAAAATTTATAAAGATACTTTATTTAATAAAAAAATTTAATAATAAAAGATAAAGTCTTTATAAGATTAAAAAAGTTTATTAAAATATATATAAATTAATTTTATTTATTAATTTTTATATTTTCTTAATTTTTTATAACTCTTTATTAATAAAAGTATTTAATAACCTCTTTTTAAATTAAATAAATAATAAACCTAAGGAGGAAGGTATCTTTATATAATATAATAATATAAATAAAGATTATATTAAATTTAAATTTAATTATATTATTAAATAATAAAGAAAGGTTAATATTAAATATTATATTTAATAAAAGAATTTAATAATAATTTAAGAGGATATTAAAAACCTATATAATTATTAAGATTAATTAGAAGAATTTTATAGGGATAACCTAAATTTATTAAAATCCTATATATATTAAAAATACCTTAATAAATAAATTATAAGAAATACCTTAATATTAATATTAATATTAAATTTATTACCTTTTTAAATAAAGAAATAAAGGTAATTAAGGAGATATAGAAATAAAAAAGTTAAAAATAATTAAAGGATATTAAGATATTTAATATTATTTAAAAAAAATAACCGTTATTAAGAAAAATGTAGTTATATAAAGGGATTAATTATTTATTTATTTATAAAAAAAGGATTAATTAATTAATTAATTAATAAAATTTCCTTAATTAAATATTAACTTAAATAAAAAGTTTAATAATTAGTAAGGGGATTAAAATAATAAGAATTATAATATAGCTAGCCGGTTTAATAACTTAATAAAAAGGCGCTTATATTTAATATAAAGAATAAATTAAATAATAAGGCTTTATTTTTTTAAAGGTCCCTTATTCGAGCTTTATTATTTTTAAAGTTAAAAACCTTTTTTAATATAAATAATTATTACAGCCTTATATAAGTAATCTATATATATAACTTATATACCCTATTATAATATTTAATTATATATTCTATAATTAGATCTCGAGGATCCCTTTAATTCCTCGTGTATTAATATTAATATAACCGTACCCTTACATACTTTGTGAAATCAGGCTGACTGATGCCACACTGCGCGGCAAGGGACTCGCATGTGTCACCAAAGTGGACTTGGATGGTTGTGCAGGAGTCGTCGTGAGTGACGAGGCGCTTGAGCATACCCCGTCGATGCGCGGTCCCTGTAGTGTTGGTTGTTGATGAGCTATTACCGTGGAGTAACAGAGAAGGCACATAGTACGACACACTCTGCCAATCCGAGACAGCTGTGTCCCCGTCAATGCAGCTGCTGCTCTTCCAGGTTTGAAGAGCACGCTGAACGGCACCAAGGTCGCCTTTTGTATTGACCATGACACCCAGGGAATAACGGGAGGAAGAGTTGCTGCACAGTTGGGCGAAGGTTTCCTCGGCGACACTGTTGTCGGTCCGGACTTGGCTGCTCAGCGCTCCGAGGATGGGTCCGAGGACACCTCGGTTGGCGAACCCGCTGCCGGAGTAAAGGCCAACAGCCACCGAGCCGAAAGAAGCAAACTTGATGGTCTCGTTGCAGCCTGAGCCCGACAACTCGGAGAACCGATGTAGCTGGTCCACGACGGATACCACATCGTCGACATGGGTCGAAGTGGAGGATCCCGATTTTTTGAGCTGGACATACGAGGTAGTCTTGCTGGTCTCGACCCCTTCAAGACCGCATGATGTGGGAGAGACGAGATCGGAGGAGGCTTCGCCGCCCACGGGCGACTCCAAATCCGCCGTGCAAGCAGAGACAGCTACGTTGGTCTTGTCTGTGTCGACCGGGTTGGATAGAGCGAAATCCAGGAGCATGGGCTTCTGGCAAGCTTTGTGGAGGCGATCCAGGCCGCCGTAGACGTACCATGCGCTGGTGTTGGTGGCAGCGCTGGAGCAGGCTGCGGGGCAACGGTCTCTGTTTTGGGAGTGCACTTTCTTAGTGTAGTTCCCGGCCAGGACGGCAGCGCGGGCACTCTCAATGTCGGTAGGTCTACCTGGGAAGGGACCAGTAGCTGTGCTGACCTGAATGGACGCGGCTAAAGCTTTGGCTTTGGCAACATTCTCGGTCTTGCCGTCCGCTGCCAACGCTCCTGGAGAGACCCATGAGAAGCAAAGGGTGGCGATGGCCAGGGAACAAGGGGGCTTCATTGTGCTGTGCCGGTGAAAAGGCCAGGAAAGGCACAAGGAGAGGAGGTGTGGTCAAGGAGATAGAGGGATGGCCTGGAAACATTCTGCCTTTCATGATTCCTTACATAGTGCACACATATGAACAATTGCCACTCGGCAGCAGATCACTGATGCCTGCCCGCCGGCACAGCATTCGGATGTGCTCAGGTAGAACATGGTTCCATCGTCAACCCCGGGCCTATCGCATGTGGATGCTCTCAGAGGGACTGAGCAGGGTCGTGTTGACTCGGAGAATCTAGACCGCGGCCGCGGCGTTAGCAAGCAGGCGATTAGCCCTGGTCCAGTGGAGTTGTCGGGAAATATATCACTGTCTTGATGGGACCGATAGCACAAGGAGCAGGGCCTTTGCGGTCTAGCGCTGCTGGGCCGAACTTACTCGGGCCGTTGGTGTACTTGCAGTAAGCCATATTATCTATACCTTGCAAATGTATATTACTCCTGGCAAGCGAATATAAGCATTTGCGGCCCCACCTCCACAGCAACATACCCGCCCCTGGTGCCTGGGATGGAGCAATCCTCGACTTGGTTCTGCGCCTCTTCTCTGTGCCTCTTCTGTGCCTTACGCTAGTTAATGGCTGTAACGAGCTATGCACCGAGATACACACCGTTACGCTAGTTGCTAGATAAACTTTAAATAGTCATGCAAAATGGATTGTTTGCATTCCGGAACAACTCCTTTACAACAAGATGCTCCGAAAAACATGGTTATAGGCGCCGCGGCGGGGTATGCGTGAACTTAACAGACCTCCTGGCGAAGATAAAAGACGCACCTCGCATGAAAATGTACTGGTAATGAGTCTTTCATTTCATATCCACCCGACGTCATGCCAGGCCACGCGGCGCAATCAACAATGGCCGGCAATTCGGCTTCGATAGGTATGTTTTCCGTTACTGTTGGGTAGTCAACTGGACATTTCGCTGGAATGAGCAGATTGCTCAACGGAGCTGCGTCTTCACCGGCGACCATGATGAGTTAGTCAGAGCCTGATGGAACCATATGGGCTCAGCGTGTCATTGTTTATAATAATTTTCAAATCGCGATTATAATGGTATGGTCATCAAGGATCTCGAGCAACCCAAGCCTAAGCTCAGTAAAGAATAGCCATCTGTGGGAGTAGCTTACTCGTTACGAGTCTCCATTGCTGCTTTGATATATGTCTTGTAACTGAATCCAATAATAATTCCAAAAAGGAAAGGAAAGAAAACAGTCATATCTTTGAGGGTACCCAGCTCGTTGTGAGTCTCCATTCCTGCTTCGATATGAATCGCACACACGCCAAAAAGCAAGAGAAAGGAAGAGAAATGTCCGCATCGGACATTTTGCCTTTGAGCATGAAGAATTTAGATTAAATGGTATGTCTAAGTTATGAAAATAATGCTCCAAAAGCTCAATCCCAGCATGTCCCAACACTGAAACCAAGATCTTCAGGCGCTTTTGTGCGTCAAATCCCACCCCCGTGTTATTCTGACCGCATGTTAACATACGCCTCTGGACTGGATCTCGTGTATATAACAGGAAGCTTCCCATCAGGTGCATTGTAACGCATATAGAACGACATGGCGATGAGGGTGTATGTCTCCGGGTTCCTAGCGTTCCTTTTGAGCCATTCGCCGAGGGACATCAAGGGGTCCCCATCTTCGTCGAGCTGTCTTGGCGGGAGTTTGCCTAGACTACTGGCCTTTATTATGCTGGCAAAATTGTCTAAGCCCAGAAATAGGTGTCAGTGACTGATTTCATCTAGCTTCGGACTGGCCTGACACACAGGCCTACCAAAAGAGCTGGGAAAGGGGCATACTTACACTCTACATCTTCGGTATTCGCCGCATCCGCAAGGTGATATAGCTCGTGGTAGAAGGTGGCACTGCGGGGCATGATCCGATCGAGATAAGTATTCTCCTCCTTTGCATTAGGCAATGGGTATTCCTCTGCTGAGGTGGCCTTTGCGAGAGATTCGTAGGAATGGCCTGTCCCCGCGGCGGAGTTGAACGCTGGTGGGCAGAATACCAGATGCCTGTTGGTCGTTCCCAGTTCGAAATTCCTCACCCTCGGGATGTCACTGGGGTGTTTGGAGGTTCTAGCTGCCAGTAAAATTCCCTTCTCGTCTTCGGGTGGACATATGGTTTCAGCCTTCTTTTGGCTAAAGTCGTAGCCTTTGAATGCGTCTACCCAAAAGACGGAAATCTTTCTTCGCTTGAAGCTGAAAAAGGGTTCGTCGATGGGAAGATACTCCGGGGGTTCGCCATTCTGGCCCTCGTTCTTCACGACCAGTTCGCCATCTTTGTCTTTGGCTAGTGAGCCCCAGGGCTGGTACTCAAACGCATCTGGGCCGCAAAACAGTCGAGGCTTCTCTCCCGGTACTTGGGGGGAGTCCACGGCGCCGCTGTTCAGAAACCTAGAAACGCGATCGATATGGGCTGTTGGCTGTGTTAGTATAACTGCTCATTTTGACGGGAATGAATTCGGGTCAAGTACCTCCAATCTCGGACCACCGCCCTTGGTCCTTTGGGTGTATCACGAACTTTTTTGGTGCAAACCGCTCCGTGTTCGTTCTGAATCCGAAAAAGGCGTCGAAAGTGCCCATGATGTACGGGTCAGTAGGGGCGTCTTCGTATGCCTGCAAAATGGCGGCATGCAACCCGCGGGCCTCGCGCAACCAAAGATCGAGAGTCTCCTTCTGCCCCAGACAGTCATTATGGAGTAGGAAGAGGTCCGTAATGGTGCCTGTATTCTCGCCAACCCCATGGCTACCATCTCCTCGAGCTCTGCGACTAAGCTCGAAGTCGGATGCGTTACCGTGAGCTTGCAAGGGAAATGCGTTGGCGACAAGGACTAGGCCCAGCGCAGCCGACAGTGACTTGAGGAGAAGCATAGTAGCGACGACTAGACAAGCAACCGGCTGATGATGTGATGCTTGGGGCAGATCAGACAGACAGCAAAGGACTTGTCGGATTTTCAACCTGCAGGCCCCAGCATCTATAACGCCTCATGCCCTTTGGAAAGGAAGTGCCAGCATGATGACACCCTCACCTGGGCCCGGCTGCCCGCGAGTAAGCACAGAGGCCCAGAGGCCCAAGGGTCCAGCGTTGCGCCTCGTTTTGTGCATAAGTATAGAGGTAATTGCGCCGGCCCGCCTGTACAAGGGTCGTCAAGCTAGACAGGGTAGTATTAGGTCTCCGCCCCCGGCCTGTTACGAGCTACGGCCCGCAATCTGTGCCGCATATAGCGGATACCTACATGGATGTTTACTAAAATATGGCGCAAACCGCGGCCTCATGCGTATTAGGCATAACCGGACAACCACGGACTAATTAGATCAAATGGTGCCGTAATATTGATTCCTTGCATTAGAGCTTATAACATCTACGAGTTGGTTCGAGGTCGTACTGTTACGACCATCTAACGAGAGGTTTTTTCTCTTCTCGCGCATTATTAATTTCAATCACTTTCGAGTTCATCTGAGAACCAACTTATAAGTTCCCCCGAGAGTCCACTTTCAAGATCGTCAGGTGGCCAGACCAATATCATCTTGATTATAGTTCCGGCTCCATCTCGGGACTAGGCAGCCAGTTCAACTTCCATGCAGGAGATCGTTCTGGGTCAAACTCCGGCTGGAGCCGACGAGCTCTGGTAATAAGTATCATCGACAATATGTCGTTTGGTTCTGCTGATCACGTCTCACTCGCAGTCCCATAGCACCAACCCCATAGCTTCCCGCCCCGTCGATAACATGGTAAAGTTCAGTACCCTTCTTTCTTCGGCGCTGGCTCTGAGCCTGGCAGACGCCTACTTGGTTACCCCTGAGGGAACCGCGGCTCCAGGCGCCACGCAGAGCTGCAGTGCCTGGGCGCAAGACTCGTACAGCCTGACGTGCGAGATTCTTACCAAGGCCGTGGGTATTACGATGCAACAATTCCAATCTTGGGTGAGTAACTCGAGCCAGGCCATATCCTCACGGCAGCAGATGCTGACTTCGAAAACAGAATCCCAGCACCAAGCTCGGAGGTCGCTGCACCCTCATCCAGAACCTCTACTATTGCATCGAGGTTAACTATGCCAAGACGACCCCTTCGCCCACAAGCCCGCCGGCCGCGACAGCCACCACGGGCCCCAGCGGGGTCGCCACCCCGTCACCCACGCAGGCCGGTATGGTGGCCGGCTGCAACAACTTCTACCAGGTGGGCGACGGCGACACTTGCGGCAACATCGCCTCCCGCCAGGGTATCCCACTCGCTCAGTTCTACGCGTGGAACCCCGCCATAGGCAGCACTTGCGCCTCCCTGTGGTCCGGGTACTGGGTCTGTGTCGGCACCAGCTCGGCGGCGCCACCGCCCACCACCTTGGTCACGTCCACGACCACCAGCGCCGCTACCACGACCAGCGCCGCCGGCAACGGCATCGCCACCCCGACGCCGACGCAGGCTGGCATGGTCGGCAGCTGCGACGCCTTCCACCTCGTGGTCGGGGGCGACAGCTGCTACGACATCGCCGCGGGCGCCGGGGTCGCCCTGGCCGACTTTTACGCGTGGAACCCGGCGGTCGGCGACACGTGCGCCGCGCTCTGGGGCGGCTACTACGTATGCACCGGCATCCTTGGGGGTGGTGGAACTCCGACCACCACGCAGCAGCCGACTACTACCGCCAGCCCCGGAAACGGGGTCGTGACGCCGACGCCGATCCAAGCCGGTATGACCAAGAGCTGCAAGGCGTTCCACGCGGTGGTGGGGGGAGACTCGTGCTACGACATCGCGGCGGCGGCTGGGGTTTCCCTGGATGATTTTTACAAATGGAACCCTGCTGTGGGGACTAGCTGTGCGGGCCTTTGGGGTGGATACAATGTTTGTGTTGCTGTGTTGTAGGTTATATAGTAATTGCATCAACCGGCCGGATGATGTCTTTGAGATATTACATTAGCGGGATCGTCTATCCTCAGAAACAAATATGAACTTCAACCTATCATCCCTGCGTTAGCTAGCTTTAATATGAGAACGACCAAAAAAATTAAATGACCAATTCTTATAACGTGGTGGTGCTATAGAGAAATAAAACCCGACGAGTTATATATTTCGTTGCGTTTAGTGCTGTGACTTATTGAGAGCGACCCCTTTTTCTCTTACCCCTGAATCCTTGGCTGATGACTGGCTCAATTGACAACAGCGTCTCTGGTTGCAAAACAGACAGCACATTCAACGATGCCATCATCCGGCGTTTAGATAATCAATTCAGCTTATCAGAGGATGGGGCCGGTGGCTCTCGAAACATCCATCCTCCTACCTTATATAATAATCATTCCTACGATCATTTCGGCACGATGCAAATCAATTTGCAAGCATGATGCTCGCCAACCTTTGGCTTTTCGACACGGAAAAAGACAGCGACAGAGGAGTAAAAGTCTTCGATTGCGGAGCAACTTCATGACCTGAATCTGATTCTTGAGATAGATACTACAATATTGACAAAAGTTAATAGTTTTACTTACAATCTAAAGCATCGATATGGATATTATTAGCTAGAAAATTATTAAATTTTAAATGTATTTTATATAACTTATTTTTAATTACTTATTCCCTTTATATAACTTATGTAAAGTATTAATATTAATTAATTTAATTTAATTTAATTTCTTAACTTATTTATTTAAACTTAAAGAGGGGTTAAACTTTATATATTAAAGTGTAATCTTTATTAAACTTAAAATTATAAAATGAATAAGTTAAGGCTATATAGATTTAAAAAAATATAAAGAAGCAAGGGGGAATTAAAAATCAGCAATCAAGCAGGCACATGAGTAAACATACAAACAGGCAAACACATCACAGGAGGCTATAATATCCAAATTCTTCCCATTTATTGACAACTATAGATTAAAACCATTCCGTAGATCCCCTCGGAAATGGGTCATCGATTATATCTTCAGATTCTTGATCTCCGTCACGAGAGTGGTAGCTGCACCTTTTAGCGACCGCTAGGGTACACCGATAATTCCAACGACTTCCATGATGACCTCGGTCTGCTTCACGCGCCCTTACTTAGGGTTCGGGCATCTTCTACTCGCCAGAGCCTCGTCGACTCGTTTCCTGATCTTGTTCCATATCCGTTCCAGAATATCGAGGGTTACTTTCTTGTATCTTTCTCTTTTCCTCATAGCTCTCTCGGTTCCTGGTCGAGAGTGATATGCTGAAGGTGAGGCCGGAGAGCTTAGCTCTTCAGTGGGTGGTGGTTTTGCGACGGGGTCTCGGTTGGGAATATTACTTGGCTCGTCGGTGTCTGGTTGTTCTGTGACAGGCTCATTGTTGGCAACAATGTTTGGGTGCAAAGGCCGTTGAGTGTCAGGTGATACCGGTACAGATGGGGATGAATCAGGCACTGACAAAGTGCTGTTGGGTTTGATGGTATTATCGAGGCTATCATATTGCTCCTCAATGTTCGGGTCCTCCTGGCTGCTTTGTGTGGTGTGGGGTGTCAAGATCCCGATTGCTGAATCACCTGGGGTGAAGACTTGATGCTCGTCGGATGTGGCAGTAGTCACGTTAGTGTTGAGAGACGGCATTTTGTGGATTGTATGAGATCGGCGAGGTACTTGATGTGAACTTAAATCCCGACACTCGGGGATAGGGGCATTTATAATCGGTATTTGCACCACGTCAAATATGTTGTTGGCTTGGTCGTTGTGGATCTCGTTTTGTTCAGGTTCACAAGCCTTGAGCTGTGCTGAAATGATGTCGTCAAGTTCGCCGGGCTGAGCTGTTACCTCGAGAGGATTTGCCAGGCTGATATTTCCCATGTTGAGGTTTGCGGTGCCAGAGCGCTTTGAGCGGTCAGTAAACGGTTCTCGTTCAAGGGTCGAGTTCACTTACTCGAAGGTTGCCCGTTGCCGGCATGTCTTCATTGTGGATTGTCGTACTGTTAAATACGCTTTTACCACGTCGGTTGCAATACCAAGGACTACCCTCGCTTTGGGCTTTGATCTGGATCAACTTTCGGCTAACTATCTTCATGCTTGCTCTCGAGCGAGCAACAGGCAGTAGCATCTCGAGCTGTATGAGATCAAGAAAGTCCAGGAGGGCCTGTGGACAATAGTCTAGTCCTCGCAGTCGTGATATCCACTGGTAAGGGGATTGACTAGTTAGATTCCATCTCATCTAGTGTTCGTGAAGGGATCAAAGTACTTACCTCTTTCACCTCGGGCTTTACCACAGCCCCGTACGCGCCACCAACCTCTTCGCCTTGAGGTTGGATTTTGAAGAATTTGTCGTCGTTTGATTCGTCTCCCGCAATCCGCCAATCAAGAAACGTGTCTCCAGATGCACCTACGGTTCTGTGACGGGTCTTTTCAAAACCAAGAAGGTACCAAGAAATGAATTCCAAGTAAAGGCAAGCCAGACTCCAGATGTCATAGCTTTGTTCTATTGCGGCATCGCCAACCTCGACCTCGGGAGGTCGATATGTTGGAGAGCGGCCTACGTTGTTGGCTGTGGTGAGCTCGGTATGGCCGGAAGAAGAGTGAAATATGGATAACCCAAAGTCAGAAACAACAAGGTGATCCTCGTGCACTTGTTGAGCAGGACCATCGAAAGACTCAAACCAGAGGATGTTATGTGGTTTGATGTCGCCATGCCGGCCCAGTTGGAACTGTTTGCCATCTTGGTAATGATCCCAAGAGGGATTATAATGCAGCTTTGCCAGTCCTTCGGCAAGGCCGCTACACTGGTTGATAAGCCACTGGATCTTGGCGGTAGACCGTTGCGGCAGTGTGTCTTGCCTCCAAAGGTCGATCAGATTACCTGACGCCCAAGGGAAGACTAGGTACTGTTTGTCGCCATGGATAAAGGTCATCAATAGTCTGATCAGGTGGGGATGTCCTGTCGATGTACCGCTGAAATGCTGCAAGGCGCGGACCTCCCTGGCGTATTTCTCGAAATCCCTTGTGAAAATAGATTTGACCGCGAATGCGGGGTTGACTCCTGAATTCTGTTTCGCCTTGTTAAAAATGATAACATCGTGGGATTTGAAGCAGGAATACCCACAGATGAGGAGGTAAAGCCATGATGTGCTCTATGGATCTTGACCCGATATATTTCCCCGTGGCCGCCCTGCTGCTTGACCTCCCATTCGGTGAAGGGCAGGATGATGTCCCTGCTCATCCTGTAGAAGTAAACCTTGTGGTTGCTGACATGTAGAAAGGGGGTAAGCACATGGTACTGAGTCGAGCAAAAGCTGTTTAGCTTCATGATTCCCCAGTGTTGGAAGCAGTCCCGAGTATCTGACTTGCTGCCCCCAAAGTCTCTTGTTTGAAAGAGCGTCTTGCTTCCACTTATGATTCGAGTGAGAGGAAGGTGTATATCGTAAATCTCATTATGGATAAAGTCGTCGATGTGGCTGACTTGCCCTTCCATAATGAGTATAGCCAATATCATACGGCGACTTAGCTCATGCCGTTCTCCGCATATTTGGCTCATTCGCTCTTTATCATCCTCTATTCCGAAGGTCTCCGTAATGATGCTCTTAATGGCTAGCTCGTTGACAATGGTAAATAGGTCATCATGAGCCAAGAAGCTTCGATCCGTTTTGTCGTATGCCGACAATTTCAAAACCTCCCAAAGGTTTTGGTGAACTGCTTGTGCCGAGAACTCTACTTGCAAAGCCGCGTCCAGGTTCTCAACAAACCCCTTTACCTCTTCACGTACTGCCTCGGTGTCCGTATATAGGTCGGTGCCAAAAAGAGGGGGCTCGTCTGAGTTGAGTACATGATGGTCCTCGGCTGGTTGTATTCGACTTGGACTTTCCGCGGAATATTGCCGATAACAACGAAAAGAGTATTTTCGCACTTGCTGCGGAGCGTATTGACCCAATCCCAAGTCCGTGACTGTTAATATAGTACGGAACTCTGAAACTGGACTGTCCGTGTTTGTTAAGGCTGATGCTGAATAGTCGTCTTTGTTGGCAGACCGTTGCACTCCGTCGATGGTATGGATTTCCACTGTAGGATGTTTCGGCTGACCAGATTGGCTTGTCTCATGACTGTGATCAAGCCTCTCTGGATTCTCTATTCTAATCGTATTGTGTGTCGTGGTGTCTAGTTTGAGAAGAGGAAACCTGGTTTTGGGTATTGAGCCATGCTGTCGCTTGGGGACCATTGAATCATGTGGGTGTAACATTAATCCCGAGGGAGAAGGGGCTAAGGAAGGAGCTTCAAACATCATGACTGGGATATTACTGTGGCTCTGTACCAATTAGGTAGCCGTTGTCGAGGATGAAGCATATGTGGATTAACTCTTGGCCCACCAAAGGGGGGCGACAAACGCGAGTGGCAGCTGTTTATTAAGTCTCGAAACGAACGGCATTCGACCTCCATCTGGCACCAAGAGGGTTTCTTCTACTGGGCGGGTTCAGCCGCATAGTATCTATCGGAGAGGGGGGGGGATGCAGGTTGTGGGGCGCAGGGAACGTACTGATCCCAGAGCTGCAGGAGGGAGACCTATATTTGGAGTATGGGATAATCGATTTGGACCCCAAATCGGCTACCCACGAATTTATATGTACATGGATATAAACCAGGCCAATTCAGTTCGCCTTGATTACCTCCATTGAGTTGATTCATACGTCAATAATGGCATCTTGTCGTAGCTAATGAGTGTCTACCCCTGAGAAAATGGATGTTGTAGAGCCGGGGCCAGCCAGCTACACAGACCCAGACCCAGACCCGGTAGCAAACATACCAATTCTGGGCATCGGGAGGCCCTCTGGCAAGAAACCCCCCTCTACCCTCTGCATCTCTTGCTCAGCAGTCCATGGCAGGTATTAGCGGCGAGCCTCTTCTCATTGGGCAGCCCAATGAGCCCGACAAAGTGTGTGTGGTATTTGACACAGAGCCTCGTTCTGATTGGATATTGGTTCTCGGTCAACTGCAGCCGGCACTGCAGGCTGAGAGTTGGAGGTGCTTTCTCCAACCATTCGTTGTTATTTTTGATCAAGTAGGCGAGGCACATGAGGAAAAGGGCTCAGACGCAACAAGCCAACCAACCAACCGCATCTGCCGGTCATACCATAGCCCCCTCAGCTGCCGCCCGCCCCCTCGCCAATGCCACACACCACATGATTGGGGGCACACACCATTGACCCGAAATTGATTGCATTTTCTTTTTCCATTTATGTCGACTCGGGTCCATGGGGTCTCAGGATCAGTTGTGTGTTTGCTTGCATTGCCACCTCGCTCGAGGATATATGTATACAAGAACGCCGCACCATGACAGTTCTCGGTATTATTCTCCTTCTCATTGATCAAAGCATGCTGTATCGATTTCCCTTCACTTAATTCTTCGGCCGAGAGCCAGTCACACCCCCGCCTCTTTCCGCCATCCCCCAATTCTCAGCAATTCGTCGTCAAATCTCAACCCAAATGTGGCTGCAATCATTATCCCAACGCCCGTCGATCAAGACCCTGGAGTTGCACCATAGAGTTGTGCCAAGTCCACTGCACCTTGTTCAGGCGCTGCTGCGAACTCTTGGAGATAAAGACTTCTACTTCGAGGTGAACAATGACATGTACATAGTCCAAGTATATGAGCCACAGGACACCTACATCGAAGCAACGCAGCATTCGAAGCCCGAGGTTGGAGGCGTTACTGATTTCTGCGCCCAAAGGTTGGTAGTTCCTGGCGAGTCGACTGTCTTGTGTATTGATGGCTGACCAACCTCGCTCGCACAGAAATCTTGACATCCCCGCACGACAAGGGATTTGTCTACTATGAGGGTGGTTCAATGTCAAATCTTGGCCGGAGGAAGAGGGGTTGCCTTAATGATAGAAACTAGTAAAAACATTTGAAATATTACTGACTGTCAATATCGCTACTATCTATGAATGTGCTTTGCTTTCCCCAACTGCATGACGCCTTGTTTGCTACTGTGCATCTCGTAATCTCGGTCGCGAAAAGTCATGTTATCTGTATGTGGTCACGCGCTAATGCATGCAACAACCCCCGAACCCCTGGCCGCTCTGGGGGCGGTAACTGCCACAGCCTGGCAGATTACTGTGTAAGCCACCTCCGGGTTGGTGCACGCCTGCTTCCGACAGAGCAGGCTGTGACTGCAAAATGACATAGTTCAAGTTGCACCAGAACAGGCTGTTCCTCTCATGGTGTGTAGCAGATGTAGAGGCTGCTGGTGTTATCGGAGGCCCCCGTTGGCTCCTTGAGCGAGTCTTATATCAGCGCGACTAAAAGGAGGAGGCACTGGCGGCATTGCACTCATGCTGCTAGAAACAAGAGTGAGACCTAAACCAGATTCAAACGTCACCCACAGCCAGATCTTGATACCACTGAACTAGGTACTGCTATCTCCTTAATGGAACCTCACATCTGCATATCCCCACTACGGCGTTGCTCAGAGGACGAAGACAGCATGGCCTCCCTCAATAATTCTGAAACTTTGTACCGGGAAATAGACCAGAGTCTAAAGTATAGTGCCGATGATTTCGGGAATAAAGGGTTCTTACCTGCACGAACACTAGAGACAATCTTGACGAAATCGAAGGTGGAAGCCACCCTAACGGGATACGGAATCGAATTCGAAAACGATCTTATTGAGTTCATCCTCTCACATGCCAAGAAGATTTTCCTCACGTTGTTGTGGGTAGGAGATTTGACAGTGCTTGGGAAACTCAAGACCGACAAAGCCAGCGACGACATCCTGCCCATAGGTGCGCATCCACAAGTGAAAGGAAAACCTAAAGTATATTCATCTTTCAACAAGACGACGTGGACTCTCAACAGTGCCGAATTGTCATATTTCCACGGATGGTCACCACGAACCATCAACAGATTTGCCACAGACCAGTGGCTATTTCAGGGCGCAGCCTTTTCGAAATATAAGTACTACAAACTTGCTCCCCAAACACCACTACCGTTACTTCCCATGGACTCGCCGGACATCACACCGCCACCTTCGGGAGGATTTGGTACAGTTTACCAACTTGAGCTATTTGACAACACATGGCAGGGCCCAGGCCAATCCCAGGTTAGAAGGAGACCCTCACCCCCTTTTAGTCAATATTTCACCGGCGTGAGACTGATTATGGCACACTAGGACGAAGCCGAGCACCAGGTCGTGGCGGTCAAGAAGTTCCGAGATGATCTCGCAAGATACTTCCACAGAGAGCGATTGGTCCTCGAAACAATTGACCGGATGGAGCCGCATCCGCACCTGGTCAAGGCCATTGCCGCCTTCGAGAGAGGGAAAGACCGCTGTGTTCTGTTTCCCTGGGCCTACGGTGGTAACCTCAACAACTTTTGGCAGGAAAACAACTCCGTCCTTGGCAATGCTGAGTCGCGTGCGTCGTTGGTATCGTGGTCTTTGGAGCAAATGGTCGGCATTGCCGACGGCCTGCATGCCTTGCACGCGGCCGGCGGTCGCCACGGCGACCTGAAGCCCGAGAACCTGCTGCATTTCACGGAGGGTGATGCCAGGGGTCGCTTGACCGTGGCTGACTTTGGTCTCGCCAAGTTCCATATCCTGGATACGTACCGACGGGACGGCGCCTCCTCTAACTGGAGTACCACCTTGAAGTACGAACCGCCGGAGGTTGACACCCATCAGGACAAACCGCGCTCGCGCCACTACGACATGTGGTCCCTTGGGTGTATCTTCCTCGAGTTTGCCATCTGGACTGTGCATGGGTGGGAGTACCTCAAGGAATTCAAGAAGCCAGGCAAGCTCGAGAAGTTCTGGGAAGCTGCCCACAATAAAGCCGTGGTACATCGTCACGTCCAGGAGGAGATATCCACTATCCTCAACCACTCTAGAGCGGACTCGGCCACCAAGGATATCGTTAAGTTGGTGCGAGATCGTCTACTGGTGGTCAAATTCTCCGAGGCGGAAACCGTGACGGAAGAAAGGAGAGACTACAACGTGCGTGCTTCTTCCGCGGAGATATGGGGCAGCATGAAGGAGATACAGGAGCGCGCGAACAACGACAATACCTATCTTAGTGGCCAGCGGATCGCGCCCCGTACTGGCATGGGAGACAGCCTCAAAGTCACCAAGAAGGGCCACGGCCGAAAGGACTCGGGGATCAACTTGCCACCCGAGGAGGAGGAGGGAAGCACCGTCGGCATCAAGTTCATTGTACGAACTCCTACGGGCGACTTTGCGCAAGACTCCGAGACACGCAGGCCTTCAAGCCATCCAGAGACATACCGGAGGGAACAGGCATTTGACCTGAATGACCGATGGGTATCATCCATCGACAACGATCTTGCCAAGGCTCTCTTCCAACGAGTCAACTGGACCTCATTCACACCTGCCTCGACTGCAAGGTGCACCGAGTGCAGCACCATTGACTTCTTGGTCCCAAAGTCGGAAATTCCCTTCGAACGGGAACAACTACGGAAGAAATTAAACAAGTGCGATATCTGTGCCGTTATTCACGAAGCGCTATCCGCAATAAGTTGGACCGAGGAGCGCGGAACCATAGTCCGCAACGGTGCGGAATTCCGGCTCGCTCCTAAAGAGGACAATGAGGAGGACCCCCTTGTTCTTTCCCTGTACGCCGATCCCCGAACAGCCACACCAGGCACGGAGAATCTTCTTCAGCTGGGCTACCCTAAGCTGCCCGAGATGCGCAGTGTGCAACAGTACGAGACACTGAGGGCGTGGCGAGACGTATGCGACAATGACCACCAGGACTGCTATCCATGGAAAAGGACGGAGGAACTGCCACCTATGCCGACGCGCGTCATCGATGTAGGCACTGCGTCCGATCCCGTCCTCCGCCTCGTTGAGACGTCCACCAACCAGCTCAAGGCTAAGTACATCGCCCTGAGCCATTGTTGGGGACAGCTGACGGAGGACGAGAAGTTCTGCGCCACCAAGGACAAGATGAACTTCATTAGAGCACACATCCCTTTCGGCAAGCTGCCCAGGAGCTTCCGAGATGCCGTCACAGTCACGCGCGAGCTCGGCGTCCAGTACCTCTGGATCGACTCCGTCTGCATCATCCAGGACGACGACGACGACTGGGCGGCCGAGGCCCAGAAGATGGGCGAGGTCTTCAGCTCGGCCTACTGCACGCTGGCCGCCAGCTCGGCCAAGTCGTCCACCGAGGGCTTCATGGGTCCCGAGGATGGAAAGCCCAGGGAGCCCAGGGTACACAGAAAGGCGGCAACAGTGATCGCCCCTGACGGGTCCCACTTGTACCTCTGCCGCAACATTGACAATTTCCGCGACAACGTCGAGGGGTCGGTGCTGGCGAGCAGAGGCTGGGTGTTCCAGGAACGGGCCTTGTCGAGGAGGACCATCCACTTTACTTCCACGCAGCTGTACTGGGAGTGCGGGAAGGGGGTTCGTTGCGAGACGCTAGGAAAATTGCATAAGTAAGGCTCATCACCCCACCCCTTTACCCCCTATTCCTTTCAGTACACCAGCGCACAGATGCTGACACGTGATTCACAGTCCGAAGGCCGCGCTCATGGGAGACTCCGAGTTCCCCAAATCGGCGCTGAAGTACTTCAAGAGCGGCCGGATCACGATGTACCAGTACGCGTACGAGACGTACTCGAAGCTGGCCTTCACCCACTGGACGGACCGGGCGGTGGCGCTGCTGGGCCTGGAGAGCCGCATCGGGGCCGCGTACAAGACGCGGGCCGAGTTTGGCATCCTGGAGGAGTACCTGCGACGCTGCATCCTGTGGCGGCGGTCCAAGACGTGCCCGCGGCTGTCGCTCATCGAGCCGAGGCCCGGTGGTGGCGGTGGCGCCGTCTCGGTCCCCTCGTGGTCCTGGATGGCGTACGAAGGCGCCATTGAGTACCCCGACTTGGACTGGGGCGTGACGGACTGGTTCGAGGAGAACCTGGGGAGCCCGTTCCAGGGGACCACGTCGCTGCGTCGCCGCGGGGCCGACGGGGACGGCGGGAAGGCCGCCCAGATTCGGGCCGTGGCGTTTGAGCTCGGGGCCGTCGACGCCGTGAGGTGGAACGTGGGGGTCACGATGGACGAGGGCGGCGACGATTCCTTCGGCGACGATACGCTGAAGTGTGTCGTGGTCGGCCAGATGAGGGGGGACGCACAGCTGGGGGCTGGACGAGGTTCCGGTAACAAACTCGCACACGTCTTGGTCGTGAAACCGCAACCCGGAAACACCTCAAACCACTATCAGAGAGTTGGGAGCGGGAGCTTGTTAGCTAGTCAGGTCCAGATGACGAAGAAGTACGATATCATACTGGTTTGATGACAACAAATATTAAAGGGGCAAATCGCAAATTCAGGGATATTTCTTTTACTTTGACTGGGATCTACACTACATCTATACTACAGATTGAGAACTACGTTGTAATTAATACACCGATGCCATAGACAAACTGAACCCCCTTAGCCAAGTTAAGCAATGTTGTAGGGCGCGTCAGTCCAGTTTTTCACGTTGCCAATTGCTTGCTTTCGTATGTGGCGGCCCAGTTGTGTGTCATGCTTAACAACTTCACTTCCCTAAAGTCAGAATTTCATGTTGAATCACAATCAGTACCGCAGTAACGATGTGCGACATGTTGAATTCAGGTCACTTTTGCACATACTCCTAAAAGTATACTCTACTTGGTAGGGGATTCTAAAACGTCTAGGCCGCCCCCCTAAATACGAGAGCATAAAATCTGCTGCATCAAGAATTATTATATTGTGTAAAATTTAAATCCAGAGTATAGATATTCCGTCATTTGTTATATCGACATGTCAATCAAATGGTTTATTTGTGAGAGAAATTAAGCGGGCCCCCTTTGTGGCTCGTCATAAGCGCCAATGTGAGAACCTGGAAGTTCTCGAACCACGGAGCGGCTGTAGCTTGACGTGTCTTCCGTCTCGTGGGGCACAAGGGCATCATGCATTGCTGCAGGGGAAGGGTTGGGACCTTGGGACCCAGTCGTCTCGCGCTTCCGTAGTCGGTACCATATGATGCCCGCGAGAACACATAGCAGTATCACCCCCAATGCTCCTCCCACAGAAGCGCCGATGATGGCACCTGTCGAAATCCCGCCCGGTGCCTCCTTGTCTGCATCGGGCCGGGGCGTGGCTGGTATACTCGCAGACGACGAGGTCGGGCTCAGACTTGAGGGGGTGGTAGATGTGGATGTTGTGGATGAGGCGGCGGATGAAGTAGAGGCAGCCACTCCGATGGTCGTCAGCTCTCGTGGTGTTCCTAGCAAGTTACGACAAATAATGGTCAGTGAACGACTATTACCCCCAAAAAATACCAAGGAGGATTTACCAGTCCATCACGACTTACCCTGGAACGTGAGTATGCTCTGCTTCTTATCGCAGTCCACATTGGCTCTGTCGCCGTTGATGCAGTAGTACAAGTCCTCAGCCGTCGTGCCCCCTGACTTTGGGCACTTTCCCATGCCATTACCGCCCGCGACGAAGTCAAATTTGGGATTGATGCAGAAGAGGGGGCACGACGAGCTCCGCCAGGAAATGTCGGTGCAGCTGCCCCGGACGTACAAGCTTGCGTCCTGCCGCTGGATCTCTTGACCCGAAGCCTTGCATATGTTGTTGGACAGGCAGACGTAGCCCTGCCCGCAGCAAGTCGCATTGCCCGGCGCGTCGTTGCACGGCGTGTCCTGCCCCGAGACGGAGCCATCGGGGTAGTAGCAGGTGCAAGAGACATGAGATACGAGCAGGGAAAAGATGAAGGTGATGGTTCGAAACATGATGAAGGTCATGTTAGTGTTGGTAAGCGAGGCCGGCCGGCCAGCTGTGTAATTCATTCACCAAGTAGTTTGGCTTGTAGGTGTAGTATGTTATTATAGTTTCTTGACTTCGACAAATTTCCTGAGAGGGCTTCAGACAGCGATGCAGTAATTATAAGGAGAAGAAAAGAAGGCTCTGGGGTTGTTTGGGGGCGTAATCACTTCAGCTGAATTTTCCGAATAGTCGGCCTACCAGCTACTTTGAGTACACTTCCGTCTTTTAGCCAGCTAATTATAACGCCGCGGTTTATGTGGCAAAACCAGCCACCAAATTAGTTGCTGACAGGCTGATTGAGTCTCGTCGTTGGTATGGGTGTGGGATTGCCCGCGTACGGTCTCGTCCGTCCCGCCAGAGCCTCGCGCCGGCGTGCGTGAAACTTGGTGAGTAGGGGATTGCTCCCGCTCGTCCCTCGACGCTTCCGACGGACTCTATCTCTATTTTAACGACAACACGTTAGAGGCCGTGGTGAGATTGCTTGGTCTTAAAAGTATCGAAATCGGGCAAGCTGGATAACTAGTAGCAGGCTGGTAGAAGCAGCTAGAGTGTGACGAAAAGCAAGTGAAATTCAGCCCGAGATAACAACATCCTAGGCCTTACGTATTAGTTTATGCCACCCAGCCTTGCGGTCGTAATCGAAAAATTGCCTATCTAATGCGCATCGTTGCCGCTCAGTCGGGCGACCAATGAGAAGGGATATCACCATGCAGTGCAGGGGGGCAGAAGGTAAGCGAGATCTGCAACAAGGTAACACAAGCACAGTATTGATTGACTCTCCAATTCGCGTTCAGCGTTGGTTCAAAACATTTCATCGTTCTCTCAAACACCACTACGCCGTCGCTCATCAATCGGCGTCACCTCATAAACCAATCGCCCAAGATGCTGCCTCTGAGACGCAGGATTGTATTGTTACTCGCCATAATGTTCTCGCTTTTTGTGCTTCTTCTCCTCAAATCCAATACTGCTGCGCCAGGGTTCTGGAGTCAAGCAATTGGAGGCGGTGCTAGCTCGTCGAAGCCGTACTCGAAACCCGCCATCACAGACCCCACCGTGCTCAACGACGATGGCTACTTCTGGAAAAACCTCCCAACGCGCCATCCGGTAGCATCTCTAAGGTCGTTCCCCACTGGCAAACCATTGGCTCTTCCGAAAGTGCAGGCTTCATTTCCGAAAGAGAATGCCGAAGAGAAGCAGATCCGCCTACAGAGGCAGAAAGCCGTAGAGACGGCCTTCACGAAGTGCTGGACATCCTACAGCCAACACGCCTGGCTGCAAGACGAGCTGACGCCCCTCAGCGGCGCCGCCCGCAACCCGTTCGGCGGCTGGGGCGCGACGCTGGTCGACAGCCTCGACACGCTGCACATCATGGGCCTGCGGGGCGAGTTCGAGCGGGCGGCGGCGGCGGCCGTCAACATCAGCTTCGAGACAAGCTCGCTGGGCGAGGTCAACGTGTTCGAGACGACGATCCGCTACCTCGGCGGGTTCCTAGCGGCCTACGACCTCAGCGGCGACGAGCGCCTGCTCAAGAAGGCGCGCGAGGCCGGCGACATGCTCTACGCCGCCTTCGACACGCCGAACCGCATGCCCGTGACGCGCTGGGACTTCCGGGCCGCGGCGGCGGGGAAACCCCAAGAGGCGGCCGACTGGGCCCTCGTCGCCGAGGTCGGCTCGCTCTGCATGGAGTTCACGCGCCTGTCGCTGGTGACGGGCGACCCGCGCTGGTTCGACGCGACCGAGCGCATCACCGACGCCCTGCGGGCCCAGCAGGCCCGGACGCAGCTCCCCGGCCTGTGGCCCATCAGCGTCAACCCGCGCGACGCCGTCTTCACCGCCGACAACACCTTCAGCCTCGGCGCCATGGCCGACTCCGTCTTCGAGTACCTCCCCAAGATGGCAGCCCTGGCGGGCGGGCTTCTGCCGCACTACGGCGCCATGTACGAGGACGCCATGGCCGCGGCCATCGCGCACAACTTCTGGCGGCCCATGGTCCCCGACGAGGCCGACATCCTGCTCTCGAGCAGCGTGCACACGGCGCGCGACGACGCCACGGGCGCCATCGTCCCCTCCCTCGAGCGCGTCGGCCAGCACCTCGTCTGCTTCGCCGGCGGCATGCTGGCGCTCGGTGGGAAGCTCTTCGGCAAGCCCGAGCACATGGGCTACGCCAAGAAGCTGGTCGACGGGTGCGTGTGGACGTACCGGGCGGTTCCCTCAGGCATGATGCCGGAAACGTTTGTCATGACGCCCTGCCCCTCCTCCTCCACCACCACCACCAAAGACGGCGGCGGCGGCGGCAGCAGCCACCCCTGCCCCTGGGACGAGGCGGTGTGGAAACGGGCCGTGCTGCGCGAGGCGGGTACCGAGGACCCCGATAACGACGAGAAGCTGGGCCGCGCCGACGCCATCATCCGCGAGAAGCGACTGCCGCGCGGCTTCACGGCGATCCCCGACGGGCGCTACATCCTGCGGCCCGAGGCCATCGAGTCCGTCTTCGTGCTGTACCGGACGACGGGCGACCGGGCGCTGCTCGACACGGCCTGGTCCATGTTCGCGGCCATCCAGCGGCACACCGAGACCGATTTTGCCAACGCGGCGCTGGCCGATGTGACGGGCACGCCGCCGCCGCAAACCGACTCGATGGAGAGCTTCTGGATGGGCGAGACGCTCAAGTACTTTTACCTCATTTTCAGCGAGCCCGACCTCATCTCGCTGGACGAGTGGGTGTTCAACACGGAGGCGCACCCTTTGCGGCGGCTGGTTCCGTAGGGAGGAGTGGCGAAAAGTAGAGCCTGGGTCAGTCTGTCGGGTGTGTAGCCTGTCTTGTATATGTATGTCACGATGGGGTGCTAGTAGCGTAGATTAGAATAAACCCATCAAATCAAAAGCGTAGAGTTTTCATATCCACACACATCAATGTTGTGCGGTCTTCTTTGCAATTCGCTCCAATGGGATACTTGGGTCCAACCTGCAGGTTGTGTCGCCCAGTTCTTGGAGTACATGAGCAACCCAAACAACATGCTTGCCAAACCGCAATTTCTGAATTGGGGGTTCCAATCAGGCTGATATGCCGGAAACCCGATGGGTGGGTGTATGCCATTTCTACCGTACCTCGTCGTGTCGTGAGTCAAACTTATCGCCCAAATTTGTCGAGCCATTCATTACTTGACCACAATCTACTACAGTTGACTTGTGTTGGCGTGGACGCTATTGGGCGAGTCAGTAAATGCGGATACATCAATCTCACCGACTCGATCACACAATCTATGAAGATCACCTATCACCATGGCGACGCCCAAATGCGACATAATAACAATTGTTCAAATGCAGGTATATTTAGCAGTATCAATGCTAATCTCAGAAGAAACGAGACCTAACCCCTCCTCAACTCCTTGTCTGAGAGCGCACCCGACCGACCACCCGGATTCGGGCGGCCGTAAGCGGGCAGGATCGATCTCAGGGCGAGACATGTTGAAAGAGGAGCGCGTAAGACCCAAAGAATACATCTGAGCGTCGAGCCAAACCAATCAAGAATTTGAACCCAACGAAATCCAAAGACCGGGAACACAAGAAGGGAGGCTCGAGAGCGAGCAGACTCCTTCTTCTTCCCCAGTCACCCTGCACATTCGCCAGCCATGCCCATGGCAACCACTAGCCGCATCCAATAATGCTGATCGATGATGTTCCGAAACGGCCCGGACCCTCAAAGGTTGCCATGGAATTGACCTGAGTCCCTCCCAAGAGCAATTTGATTATCCTGAACAAGGCCCCCCTTTATCCTCTTCTCATCAAAGTCCCTCCCCACCCACACCAAGATGGCAGTCTTACGCGATCCCGCTAGCGAAAGAATAGTCGCGCCCGCTATCCACACGAAGCCGAACGTATCCAGTGGAAAAAAACAAGACAAAAATGCAAAATGATCTAAAATGTTACGCCGTAACGTAGCCCGTGAATCCAGGGGAGAGCTTGTGAACCGAATGTGTATTCCTCAATCCCCTCCTGTTTCCCCAGTCTGATGGGGAAAGTCTAAACAATGCTCATGATGGTGCAGTGTCCTCCAGCCCTTCCGGGTATTGATGCGGGCACGTTCACACCTGTGCGTGCGCCGCGGGCGGGCTGGGCCGGGACGTGAGAGACCCAAAGCCCAGCCAATAGAGGAATGCAGGTGGTGTTGTAAAATGGAGAGGTTGTCGTAGAGAACCTCGTAAAAAAGAGTACCCAGAATGGGTATGGATGAAAACGCCAGGTCTAATGCAATGCTTGATGCGCTGATATGGAAGACAATACACGAGTAAGCCTGACCGAAGCGGGCGTGAAAGTGACCGGCGTCGTGATGGAAAATGCGGACCGCCACGCCGTGTGGTATGATGCTTGGGTATCATAACGAAAGAAGGTTGCTGGGATGTATCTATGCGGTGGTGGTGGTTGTATTGATGTTCAGTGAAAGAGCCCGGGTTCCGGGTATCGTCGATTAGGTGGACTAGTGGCTCTTCTGATCACTCGACGACTTGGTCGATTGTGTCTTCACGCCATGGTGTTTGTGCGAATGTGAGTGGTGTTGCCGTACCTGCAGGAGGTGATTGTTAGATCCCATAATGTCCGCTGCTAGTCCTCATGCAATAGAAGGACAAAGAAATGCTTACCCGTTGGCGGCCACGTCGCTCCTCTTCCGGAGGGCTTGCTGCTTGCATACGCTCCTCCTCATACCATTCACTCAAGCTCTTGCCACCAAACATCAGATCATCGTCGTCGATGACTGTCGGGGTCATCCAGCCCTGGCAGGCCAGATCGGACTCGCTGGGCAGGAAATAGTAGGACACGTCATCACGGGGGTGATGTTGGTGGTGTGCGGTCGAGGATGTGGTAACCATCTTGAGCGGTGAGGGTTGAGAGGCTTTGGCGTGGGTGTGGGCGTGGACGCTGTTACGCTTGGTGGAGATGTTGATGTGTGATGATTGCGGCGAATGGGAGCTCATGTGTACCGAGTAGCTAGTTTGCGACGAGGTCCTGCTTCTTGCCTTCCTGCTTTCGTCGGAGACTGAGGGGTTGTGTCGCGACATGGAAGTCAACAAGGTCTGGATATATAACTTGGGTTGTTGTTGAGATGATGTTGATGGATGTCGGTAGTTGTAAGGATGCGACAACCAGGAAAGATATATATGACCGAGCTGTGGGGTCACGGAACGCGTCGGGTCGTCTAAATGATACGCGGCAGAGCTGGGATGTCGCAGAGATGCAAGACACGAGTTGCGGTAAGAGGTGCAGATGACAAAGAGATGTTGCCGGGGGGGTCCTGGGTCCTGCCTAATGAGAATAACCTGCCAGAGATTTTGTTGTTTTCCCGGATTGTTGCGGTTATGGATTATAATGTGTTGTGGAGTCGGTGTTCACAAGGCTGCACCCGGCTGCCTTATTTATGTCTGTGAAGAATATCCCGGTTGGAGGAAAAGGGAGGTGGGAAAAAAAAGGTACGACGGATCGAGGGCTGCGGCGGCTGGGAAAAGTGGCCGATCGCAAATATATAGGCCAGATCGGATACAGGCCAGAGAAAAAACCTGAACTTGTTGGACACGGACAAGGAAGGGGGCAATATGAATAAGGATAAGAACGGGTCGGGAAATGTGGACGCGTCCTGAATCTTAGCTAATAAGTAAATTGGGATGGGGATGGGGAGCTGAGACTGGTGACTGGGGTCCTTTTTTGGTATGTGTGTCCTGGATGTCCTGGATGTCCTCTGTTGGGATGGGAAGAGGCCCGAATGGAAAAAGGCGTGCTGGTGCTGTTGAACAACTGGAGCAAAAGAGTCCCAAGCTTCGGGGTGGCTGGAAGGGTAAGCCGAATGCGGGGATATCCGGAATGGGAATCCTTGATTGAGAGGAGGATTTGGCGGATGGGGATATCTTGCAGCTGCTGCCCTTCTTTCCGAACAGGTACTCCGTACACAGACAGACAGACAATGAACAGACAGAGAGATAGAGAGAGAGACAAGTGCGAGAAACAGGGTGATCGTCGCGTCGAGACGAAGGGGGTGCGGGTGATGGTGTTGGTGTCTCAGCTGTAACCTAGTGGTGGTGGTGGGCGAATGAATACCTCCTAGGTAGGTGGCTGGCTGGATAGACGAGTCAAGCGATCTGGTCCTGCGCTACACCAACAAAAAAATGCTAATGAACTGGACTGCTGGACAGAAACGCTGCGTTTCGGCGTTACACGCTACTGCTGCTGCTGATGCCGCTGCTACTGAGGTCTCTTTCACGACCCCTGGTGTGTCAGAGGGCGGCTGAACAAATATTGGCGAAACTAAAATAGGCCGGCGAATGAATTTTTTCTTCTCTCTTCTTCGTAACTGAATCGAGTCGTGCGTGTCGTATCAGATCCCTTTCGCGAATAGTATCAACGGCCTGCCCGAAAATCTAGCGGTAAGAGTATGGGACGTCGAGTCAGCAGAAAGTAGTCGGTCCGTGTGGCCGGTTATGGTTTTACGAGAGAGGCTGAAAGGAGATATTGTTTTGGTGGGTGGTCAAAAAATGGGTGGTCTAGAATCACGGATTCGATAGTGTCAAGGCAAGTGTTTGAGAGAGTCTGGGGAAATGGAAAATAGTGCAGGCAAGCAAGCATGGAATTGGAGGAAGCGGCTCGTGGGGGAGGAGCAGGAGAGGGCATGGGCATGGGGTGGATATATGTTTGGTTTAGCCCTTTCCTTTTTCCTCTTCCTCTTCTTGTTGCTGTATGTACTTGATGCTACGCCCCTTGACTGGTCGTTATTAGATATTCCACTTCGTATATCTGCCAAGGGTTACAACAGGTGGTAACGAATCTGGTATGATGGGTCTCCGGTGATGGTCATGGTAATTGGAAGTGGGTGTGTGTGATGGGGTTTGCGGGTTTGCTGACAGGGAGTAACTAGCTAAGTGAGTACGTGCTCATACATACTCTTAGGTACCTGCGCCCACGACCGATTGCGCCTCCGTGTCCAGGTAACTCCAGTCTTCATGTCAGCTTGGGTAAGGCTGTCACTCCTGCACGTAAGCGCCAAAAAAGCACCCCCAAAAGCCCCTAATGGGCTGGCTGTACTTTCAGGGCCTGCTGTGGACGGTTAGGTACTCTCTGCATGGCCCCTTGCTACTACCTAAAATGAGCAAACAATTGCAATGACAACTGATAGTTGATCCAACGGTTTCCCGACCTATTACGCCATGAACACATACAGTCACATTGATGATGTCGTCGTCTGCAGGACCGTTTCCCGTGTCGCGCTTCAAAATGCAATGATTGAATGCATCATGGATCTGCCGTGACAAGCATGACGATGGCGAAACAAAGCACGAAAGAAACAGAAAGAGGGTCCTCTGTGGTCTCTGCCACTCTGGTCCATCCGGGCGAACCTCAGAACGCCTTCCGGGCCCCATCCAGAGGCATGTACCCAAAATGGCAGCTCAAGTGAATGGCAAGTGTGGGGAATTGCATTGAATTGATGACAGCCTCAAAAGCGCCTCGGAGATCCTCCGACGTTACAAGACGTCAAATGGCCTCTGTTACCTACCTCCTGCCGCCGCCGTTCGATCATGACGATCGGTGTCGTGGAAAAAAGTCATTTGGCTTCCTTTTACACAGACCGAAAGCCCAATGATATCGCAACAATGCGAGGCGACACGACAATGATGATGCCGGGGTTGACCTTTTGTCTCGTGAAAGTGCAGGGGGAAAGACTCCTCCGCGTCGCGTCTTGACTCGCCGACCTCTTCTCGAATGCTACCGAACCTACCTACTCAGGCGTTTCTGCATCTCGCAAATCTAAAATAAACGATTTCAGGCTACATACATACATACATACAATACAATACAATACAGCCTGCATCCGTCTCTGATGTTTCAACAGTCGCAACAGTCGCGATAACCTTTTTCACTCTCGTACAGAAAGGGGCTTTGTCTTCCGTTTTTCCCACAACGGCCGGTGGTGCGAACGTCCCCAAGCCCCGAGTAATGGACGTAACGTATCCCACGTATTAGAGACTCTCCCTGCATTGCATATTCTGCCTGCCTCACCTTACGTGGCCCAAGCCATAACAGACGGACCACTATGCAAGCAACACGCAACCCAGGAGACCTTTTTCGGACGGGAGAACTGGCGCATCGGTTTCCATTGGCTGGATCTACGAACTGATCGTCGGCTTGGCAAGCCCGTGGCTTTTTTTGGTATGTCGCAAGAGAGCAAAAGAGAGAGCGCGGCGACAAGGAATCGTTCCTATTCACCCGCACGCACACGTCGGGCATAGATAAAAGCATCGTACTCCCGAGCCTTCTCCAAAGAGACGTTTGATTGACTCGCTTCTCGCTCTCTCTACGTCCTCTTCGTCCTTCGTGAATGGACAGCGCTTCGCGATGAACGAGAAAGGCTAACCCGAGCGACGATCCTGCGTCGTGCATGCAGCTTGCCCACCCATGCATGCGTGCGACGACGGGCGGGCTGGGGGCAGTAAGCTGAGGGGGGGCTCTTTTGTTACCCCGTAACAGAGGGGCGTGCCGAGGCGACCGGCCGAGCCTGCGAACCTGAAATTATGCGGAGAGCAGCTCTAGCTTGGGTGGGTACTTAGTATCTTTTCTCTTGTAACTCTACTAACCTACTGTAGGTACAGGTGAGGATCTAGCGTTACATAAACGTCCTGCCTTTCTTTTCTTGTGCCATTTCTCCAGAAAGCTGGACCACTTGTAATTTGGTTTCGCCAATTATTGTTTCTTTTTCCCAGGGCGAACCGGTTCATGGCAAAGCAACGTGCCCTGGCGATGATGCTACATATTCATGATGTGATGTGTGGCTTGCGCCTCAGGCGCCCAACTCGCCTGTTAACAAATCGGCGGCAGAGCCGCCTCACTTGAATGGGAGGCATGTCTCGCTTCGGTTGGCAGTTGGTTTTTGGGTTGACCCTCTGGCGCGGGAAGGCAGGCAGTAGGCGAAAAATCATCAGGGGGCAACAATGCCGATGATGCAATGACGTTTATGCTTAAGACGTCAAACCAGCACCCACAGCCACGCGATGTGACCCAAGCATGCCTGCTTGTCTGCTTGTCTGCTTGCATTCCCTCTGACTTGACTGACGCAGCATGTAGCAAACTTGATGATGGCAGGATGAAGGATGCATACATACTTTCATTCACCTCTGGGTTTCGCCGCTTTTGGGTTTCAGCTGTATTGGATAGCACGTCAAGAAGCATTCAGGGCCAGGTCACGTCGCGGAATCAGGTCCGGACGTGAGTTGATTCGACTCTGCTGCAGCACCGCGTGAACCAACGGTATCTCATTAAAGTGTCACGCAACGTAGACCGACCCGCGGCGCTTCCAAATCGCGATCTTGACTCTTTCTTGCCTTTTGACGAAATAGGAAGAAAAAGTCCGGGCCTGGTCCGGGCTGAAGCAGGCTCTTGGCGGGTTTGAGAGATGACTTGCCCGAGACGACGTCGCCGAGGTGGTGTTCTCTTCGGTATATGCCATGTCGCTTTGGAATTCCGAGTAACTTACGTACTCAAAGTCACCACCCAAACGTAGGCTGCGTCAAGCGACGCGACGTGGCTTTACAAATTACCATCTTGGCAGAGTATTAGCATCTCATCTCAATCAAGTAACACTTTTCTTACGCGTTGCGCGGTAGGCATGTCGAGATATCTCTCTCATGTCGCAAATGATTGAATGGTTCACTCAAGTCCGACAGTAAGATTTGAATGCTGGCCCGGATGCCGGAGGTAAGCCGCATCAGTCCAAATGCATCGGTCGACTGGTTGGGGCTCATCCAGATTATCATCGCCCGAATAGACCCATTCTATTCTAGGGGGTTTTTGTTACCCGGGGCGAACAGGAAACGTGGAATGATTTACACACAAAACTGGACCACCGCATCTATCAAATCGATCTACACTGTTGCAATTGCCCATTTGGGACAAAGAGTCGGCAGCTCGGCCATCTAGAAGGATCGACTTCGTTACTACCAACATCAGTACCAATCAATGGGTTAGGGTATCGAAAGAAGAAGAAAAAACTCTTCTTCCAAATGAGGAAACCTGTTTTCTAATTTTCCACTGGGAAGCTTCTTCTTATTCATTAGGTACCGATCAAATCGAAACGCAGCTGTCAAACTCTTCGAAATTGTTACCCGTCCACGATGACGGGCGACTACGTAGCCAAACCGTCGTCGTGTGCAACACGTAAAGCACCTACAAGCATTTTGTGGTGCGGAGGCCACAGCGGAGCCAATTACCTGCCCTCCAGCAGCTCCGGCAGCAGCTCCGAGAAGGAAGTCGTCGTCGTCGTTTAAGCCGGAACAAAGGCACCCTACCCAAATCATCAATTACTCAGTCATCGTTAATCAGCAGGTTTTATGTATCACTACTTTTTTCTTCTCATCTATCTGGCGAAAGCTACACATGCAAACACGACTCAGGGCGTGAGGCGAGCTGTCGTACCACATCCGATATCCATCCATCCGATATGTACTTTCAAAAGGCTGACTGGGCTGGCTCGCGTGGCGGACAGGGGACATTTGGCTTTTTCTTTCGTTCGTCTCGTAAAATAGCATTTCTCGTTTTTTTGCTGCGTGCGTGTTGCGCATGGCATTTCACCGACAGTCTTACATGGAGGGTGGTGGTGTGGGTGACAGTTAATTCATTCAAGTCTCCAATACGCGCCACCGAGACACAGTCGCAAACGGCGGTCCAACGTAAAATAATGGGTGACAACAGTCAGCAGCAGCATCGCATCACCGGCCAAGTATAGTCGCGAATGATTACTTGTTTGGTTGCTCATTGCTTGCTTGCCCGGGAAATCGGTCACTCCCTCCTCCTCCTCCTTCGCGGATTGCTACCTGCACAGCATGTCTTAGGTAAGATAAGCACTTGGTTGCGATCGGGGTTTGGTGCTATGCATTGTACAAGTCGAGGTATCACAGGATCCGATCTCCGTGGATGTTGGATATATTGATTACTGCAGCCACGTCGATTGGCTGGGAATAACCTCCAATGATAGGCTGTATCTTGGAATCTCTCGGCTTCCCCAGTCACACCCCGTGACCCCTCAACAGACTCTTTTGTCGTATATTGAACATTAGCTAAGGGCTAGGGCAGCCCAGCAAGCAAGCAGCGGACCTGCCCAATTCAAATCAGCATACCACTACATTATCATCTCGTGACATGTCGCGATATACCAGTAGCGTTATGTTATCGCCCATGAAATTTTTTCTTCCTTTCCGTAGCATCGCGACTATTTTAGCGGAAATAGTAGCGGGTAAGTCACAAATGGCGTGTCCTGATAGGGGGCATCTCGTCTAAGAGTCACGATATCCCCATTCCACGAGCTTACAGTATGACTCCTCCCCCAACCCCGCGCCACCACACCCTCTTAGTGGGAACGATACGGGCGATAAGCCCCGAACGATTTCCTACTGTACGCCAAGGTTATGGCGTGCCAGGGCGGGGTGCAGATGGCTGGACCCTTGAGATTCATTTTTTCATGCACCTGCACCACCACACCACACCATGTTGCAGTTTGAGGGGTTCGTGAGAAACCCACCATTCCCTCTAGCGTCGATCCTTGCACATGTCAATGTCTGTCTGTTTTTGGTCCGCTCTGTGTGAGTGGAGGAAGAGGGGGTGGCTACTTTCTGAGGCCATCGTGTCTTCATCTTTCAGGAGGTTCAAACACGATTCCCCAGAAACCTCAACGATAAAACAAACTCAATCCCCCACACCGCTTCTGATTTCTAGTAAGAAGGAGGGGAGGGGAGGCGGAGGGAGACTGGGCCAGAAGCGCCATGCGACTTTTAACTTATCTGAGATGGGAAACCGTCAAAAGCATCGTTTAGTAGTTGAGGGGAATGGTCACCCGACTCTTCGGGCCCTATTTTGAGCCTGTTCTGTGAGTTTCATGGACAGATTAAAAATACATTTTGGCATAGCCATGATATGTAGTGTAGTCCAGCCACAGGTCGAAAAGTCAATAACTGTCGATCATGTTTATTCGCTATGCTATTGCTTGCTATCATATGGCTATGCACGCCAAACTTCCCCACATCGCAAGGCCCCGCCATTGCCCGCAACAGCTCGTCCTGGATTTGATCTCTCGGGGGTAATTGTACCAGCGTGCGAGATGTGTGTGCGCGCGCGGAATATCGCATCCAAGACGGACGGCCATTTCAAGCACATGCCATCGCGCCCCCGCACCATTCACCATTCACCACGCGAAGGATAAACTCCGAAGAGGAAGAAGGGTATGGTGATGAGGGTCAGCACCCTCGTGCTGATTCGCGCACACAGCATGACTCCCCGACTGCCATGATTCACAGCGTTCCTCTCTCTTTACATATCACACACGCTACGCTACGCTGTTTTGCCCGTGACTGGAAGCCCCAAACCGGAACAAAGATGAAAAATAGGGGCCTGCGGAGAGACAGTCTTGTGCAGCTGCGTGGGGTGTGGTGACAGTGTCTCAAGGCTAGGTCGCGTGCGCCCTCGTCGAAAGAAAGCGCGTAGCGTACCGCATGTGTGCGGCGCGGCGCTGCTGCAGTTTGCAGTTCCCGCGCGTGAAACTTTCTCTCCAGCGGTCCTGTTGCGACAGGCATGCCATCCCTCTGACCTGCACCTATTGCGTAACCTTTCCCCCGTTTCGCCTCAAAGTGTTTCAACAACCGCACGTCGGTAGTCAAAATCCCTCCCCCTGTGCCTGTTGCGGCCGTTTTTGCAAACGAAACCACCAGCCCATGGATCTCAAGTTGGTTGTTGGTCGCGATTTGGAATCCAGGGCACACCTCATACCTCATGGCACCTTATGCCGTCGCAAGCGGCTTGGCGCGGGGCGTTGAAGGTGCGAAAGCCTCACAGTACTGCTCCCAGCGCCTGGCCGGGTCTGGCTGGTGTCGATAAGGAGAAATGTCGTCATAGCGGATCCCCCGTCTCAAGCAAGCCCCCCAGCAGACATAAACTTCACGAACAAAGTTGACAGGCCATGTCCCATGTCCCATGCAATTGTCAGACTGCGTGTCTGTCTACTGTCTCTGTCTTGAATTCCATCATATCTTTAACCGATCGTAGCCTCTTAGGTTTAGCATTCTCCAACGGCGTCCGTCCCAAAACACACCACACGGATCATGTGGTATGAAAATGGGCGAAATGGGCGGAACGGGCAAATGCCACCAGAGACTTACTTGGCCCACCCAGATTACCGGGTTCAACTTCTCTACGTTGCAGTTGCAGTACAATAGGGGGTGGCACGCGGCAACGGGGGGGAAAGACAATACCCATCCATCGTCATTTGGGTCTTACTTCTCCTTCAATGATATCATCATGCCGTCTTGCCGTCCCATCCCGTCCACCCACCGTTCATACTCGTCATCCACCCGTCCAGCCCTGTTCTGATGGGGCCCGGGACGACTCCATTGATCAACTTGGTTCTTCGCCTCCAGGTAAAGAGCCTCCTCTTTTGGCTTGGTGGGGGTCCCCTGCAGGCAACAGGCGAAAAAAGCCCACCTCATCCCACTTTACCAAACCTCAATCTTGCCACTACTGCATCTAAATTTGTTCGAATCTGCAGACGGGAGTCCTCCCGGGACACTCGGTAAAGCTGCCGACTCTGACCGCATCGCGAAGCTTGTTACCCCACGCAGCAGGATTGCATGTGTTAACATTAAATATGTCACCACTCGCGATGTTTTGCCTTGCGGGCAGCGGGTTCTTTTTTAACCTTACCCTCTCAACCATAGTATCATGACATCAGTGGCAACTCTTGGTGGATGATGCATCGTAGGTCCTGGGTAACACTCCCCCTTTCCTCACGGGGACACAATGAATCCTTCCGGATATTCCGGGGAAATGTCTAGAGTGCACGGAAAGCCCGGCGCCTTGGTAACCGATACATTGAATCGTGGTAGATATTGAACTGTCAATACGGAATACTGACGGGCGATTTTGACTGATTCAGCATCAACGAGAGAGCGCTATTCCAGTGACTGATCAACAACAAGGTGTCCGCGCTAGATTATCAGGATCGCTCTCAGGTAAACGTTTGCACCTGTTCAGGAGACACCTATGCTCGTTCAGGGACCCCAAGGTGATCTACTAGTTTGATTTGATGCGCTTAACGGTTTCTAAATAATGTGCCGTTGGGAAAGTTGATTTGTCTCTGAACGCCTGGAGGTCTTGATCCTATCAAGTAGAGTGCTTGCGTAAAAGGGGCCGCGACAGTGACAACTTCAACATATCGCACGCAGGAATGAAGTATGGATGCCAGGAACTGGTTCGAGCCAAATACAATAACCACCAACAAGTTAAGCCACTTGCTTGATCTTGTTTACTCTTGTGAAGCTGTTTTCTCCGCTCTCTATGAAAGCGTCTTGTCTCCTAGCCCCAAAAGGGGGGATGTAATTCGCCCCCTTTTCGTCCTCCAAAATCGCCTGCGTAGTCGCCCTCGCATATCTGACTCGCTCAGGAGACCTCCCACCCGACACGGAGTTACCCCCTTTATACTCCAGATAGGGATACTTTGATCGTGCGTGGGTGTAGCCTTAGATAGAACCATGTGTTCCAAACCAAGCAGGAAGAGGGAGAGAGAGAAAGTCCCCCTAGCAAGATTAGTGAAACGTTGACATAGCCTAGGGGGGTACATTACAAAGGGCCAAGTGAATTTCAACACTGGATGATACGAACGAGACCAAAGTTGTAAAGATACCTCCACGTTCCATTCATCATCTCCTTCGTCGTAAAACTATGTCAGTCATTGATACTTTGCTTGCCCGATGCATCCTCAATCTTTTCGACCATAGTCATGTCTACGACTCTCTCCCAAACAATCGTCGGGACCCATTTCGTCTCCAGCAACCATACAACTTCCATACATCGCTATTGGCCCTGGCCGTCACCCACTCAGCGTATAACCTCGCCTTCCTTGTCGATACCCTCCGCCATCTCCAGGATGTCGCTTCCGCCCAGGGCACCAGAACCCAAGCTTGTGCTCAGGGCCCCAGCCCCCATACCCCATACCTCATGAAACTTGACGCTCTCATCACTTCCAGCGACGACAAGACACCCATCCCGCTTCAGCTTGGGCCTGCGCTGGGAATACAAGGTTCTCATGGCACCTGTCGATCTGCGGGAAGTAGAGTCGCCCTCGGTGGGTTCTTCAGAGTGTAGGCCCCTGGGACCTCCCGGGTACGCTATGGCACAGAGGGCGCGATATTCACCGTGCCAGCGTACACAGCCGATCATTGTGCATTCAGGCCAGCTGAACACCGCTATCCGGACCGAGTGCTCTGGCTGAGCGAATCCGAAGGTGGCCGCGAGCTCGCGGCGTGTCGTACTCCAGGTGAGACTCGTAACTTGAGCACTGACAGAGATGGTGGCCAGAGCCGCACCGGATGCGGTGTGGAAGAAGTGAATCATCTTGTCGGTCGAGCCACCTCCGGTTGCCAGCAAGTTGGGTTGCCATGGGCAAAACGCCAAGGCCTTCACCGCAGCTTGGTGCCTCCAAACCTTCAAGGCGGCGGAACGTGAATGCATCTTTGGCATGTTGATGGATGACTCAGCGGCCGCCGTTGGAATAATGTTGTGCTGGATCCTATCGTCTTGGGTGAGAGACAGAATTGAGCTCCGAAGGGGAACAGGTGCTAAGGACGCCATGCTTGCATTTGACCCCGTGGACGGAGTTGGGGCTGGACGACTATTTCTTATCGGTGCCACAAGATTTACCACGTCTCTGCTTCCTAATCGGCTCATGACTGAATCGCTTGATACCACGGACGAACCAGAAGTTGCGCTCCATTGGAAAGTGGAAATATCCAAGAGTCCGCTATCATCCACGGGCTCTGATTCAACAATGGCCTTGGTGTTGTATAAACAGCACATGTTGTCATTGCCGCCGGTTGCGAACTGGATGCCGTCCGGTGACCAGGCAAGGCCACATATCTGCTGAGAGTGAGCTTTGATGCAAGCCAGCAGTGTCATGGATCCTCTCCAACCGTCTTCGGCAACCTCCCAGGGTGATGGCCACTCGACAGAATAGTAGTAAACATCACCGACGTCTTCACCGACTAAAAGGTCTTCTGTCTGAACGGGGACACCAGGGTAGTTGGGGTTGAGAGAAGGACGAGTTGTGGGAACCGGGCGCCAGCTCAGGGAGGCTACAGCCCGTGAATGCTGAGCCTCGAATCGAGGTAATGGCTTGAACACTGGAGGGTCTTCATCGGCACCCTCGCTGTCCAAAAGGGACACCAAACTGACGGTGCCATTCGAACGACCACAGGCCAGGATGGAGTTGAATCCTGCCTCCGACGAGAACGATAGAGAAGATACCCAAGCTCCATCACGAACACCTTTACTGAGGAGGGAGACTTGAGACGTCTCAGACCAGCCGTACACATAGTTTCCAAGACCAACTGCAATGACATCGCAGTTTGTGCAGAAAGCCATAACAGAGCAGTAATAGTCATCCCGCAGACTGGTAGCGTCAAGAACCCTGAGAGTCATGTCAGTATCCTTCCGCGTTGATAAGGAGGTTTCAGGAATATACTACCTGAATGGTTCATTGGGCATGGAATCTGCGTCTTCCAAGCAATCTGTGCCAGTTAGGAGAAGAACTTGGTATGAAACTCGGTTCGAATTTGGTACTCACCAGATACATAAGAATCATTGATCCACTCCGTACCAGTCCAAGTAGTTGTGAGCTTTGGGATGAAATGACGGCCTGGGGACCTTTTCTTGTATTGGGGGAAGGTAGCGAAGTTGTCAAAGCCAAGGACCCGCTGAGCCCGGTTGATGTCGAGGGCGCGGGCAAGACGTCCCTCGTGAGCCTCGTTCTCATCGCTTGATCTCCGCCGCCCACTTGCAAAAGGGGCTCTGTAAAGAGGTGCGTTGGTGCCGCTCTCGAGGATCAGGCCCCGGCCAGTGTCCACTGCTGGTCCTCCAGATGGCGCGACGCCACCGACAGACCACGCTGACCCGGCACTGACTTGCCGCTCTGGATCGCTTGCCCCAATACTCGGGTGGAGGGCTAACACGGTATTGCCTAGGTATCGGCTATGCCCATCTGAACGTGCGGTGCGTCGATTGCGTAAAGCCAAGTAATCATGCCGGGGTGGCAAACGAAAGGGGTCTGGCGTGATGGCTGCGCTACGAGTAAGACGTTCGTGTGCAGAAAGCTCATGTGGTTCTTTGGTAGAACGGAATCGGTCTGAAAGGAGTGTTGTCACCTCCCGAGGTGATACGAAGCGATCATGGTCCCTTCCACCTTCGCGCAGGCGTGAGTTGGTTGCACTCGGTAGCCGCCTCTTCCGTGGTGCCAGAGCCGTGTCAGACCAGTATGGAGTAGGCAAGCCAGGGCGAGGGTGAGCTGTCACGCGGGGGAGAGTGGCTGGCGTTATGGGAGTGAGATTGAGTTTTCCTTGGTCGCGTCTGGGGGTTTCATCCTGCAAATCACCGTTGGAGCTTGTAGAGGATGACTAGGCTCCATCAAGGAGGTTACCATCAAGGCGGTTGTTTTCAGTCTTGAAAGGGGAGTTGACGCTTCTTTCGGCCGCGTACGGGCGAGAGGGCACCCGGATCTTCAAGCGAGGGTTTGATTTGGAAGACGCCGAACTCATTCGACGACACAAGAATTTGGCGACATTTGGGTCAGAGTTGCTTTCAGCGATGCTGCTGCTTCCTGAGCTTGTTCGGCTTTTGGCCATGGCTTTGGGAGTAGAATATATGACAACAACAGTAAGGCAGTGGCACTTGAAGTTAAGATGGTAAAGAATGAACAAGAAAGAGATGTCGAAACGGATGTTGGGATCAGACGTCTAATCGTTGTTGCAAGACTGGCTATCGAGGTGTCAGGGCGACACGATCAATCTTCAGCCTGGCCACACGAGAAGACTTAATGATGATGATATTTGCAAGAACTGAAGACTTAGGTTTGGTGGAATAGGCTTGTGAAAACATGCAATTGTATTTCTGACCCGAAATGACAAGGTGGGTGAAACATGACGAAAGGAAGAAGATCATGCATGGGAAGCTACGAGCTACGTCTTGATTAAGTACTCATGTCAGTGGTAAGGAAGAAGGTCCCAATCCTCTAGTAATGGTTGACTCGTGCTTACCCTTACCGCTTGACCGCCCAACCTGAGGATCGGCCCGAGAGGAAGGCATGCGAATGGAATACACTGATGTATGTACACAGGCATGTACGTACCTGAATCAGCCTCTTTGGATCCGGCTGATGCGAACCGACGTTGTAACCATGATTAGCCCTTCCGAGTCTTTGGTTACCAATCCCTCTTTGCTGCCCTCTGCGTGCACACCCTCAGACGCGCGGATGGTAGTAACCGGGAATGCCTCCAATGGGATCTCGTTCCCAACACTGCACTGACGTCTGCTATTTATGCTTCGCCCACCTGCAGAATGACTACCGTCGTGCTTCTTGGTACACTGTCCAGCCTCGAGGGAGTATTTGCCGTGAGTCTTGTTCACCGACTTGGCCTTGCGATAGAGGCCGGGTCCGCAGCCCACAATGACAGCTACCGACGACTCGATAATGTTCCACTGCGCAATCCAGAGTGTTGGTAGAAGGTCATTTGCGTCGCCTGCGATTTTCACAGTGCGGATTGTCGATGCGATGATGCACAAAACCCCTAGGCCAAAGAGAATGCCGAGACTCAGTTTCCTAGACCACGGCATCTTGAGGCCTCGGATTATGGCCAATGGCAACATCATGACTGAATTGCATCATCATCAGCTTGCGCTTCAAAACAGCGAGGCACCGTGGGAGTAGAAGACATGAGCATACCCATCAGGTCGGTGGTGATGTCTGCACCATACGACTGCCAAACGCTGGCAAGGACTCTGCGCAATGCGTCGGGGTTTGTGTAACCGCCTGGCGTCCACCAATCGCTCACAGGCAAGCAGCATGTGACTTGTATGGTGACGGTAACAATCAAGGACTTTCAATTTCAATTAGCAATTGTGAGATCCGAAGAAGAAGCGCCTATAGTGAGCGACGTTTTAGCTTACCAGCACACAGTATACGAGCACAGTCCACCAGACTCGAGTGTATAACGGCACCTTCGACACCATATTCTTATACACGGCCAGCAGTGAGAACTTGACGCACCAAAGCGACAAATAGAGTCCTACGCTGGCAAAGAACATCAACACCTTGGCTTTTACCCCGTCTTCCTTCAAACCGGCGTACGCTGGTATCCGGCCATGATAGTAGTCGATGACGCGGAAGAGGAGCTCGTATTTGCCGATCTGGAACCCCGAAAGCACCATGAAAAGCAGATAGCCCGCGATGAGCCAGAAATCGTCCCAGCGGAGATTGTCGCCCTTTTGAATCCCGAATACGGCGCGTGTGGCGGCAACGAGGGTTGTAATGACCACCAACGAGATGGAAGCGCCCAGGAAGGAAGATCGAGTCAGATCGGGAGGCATAGGGGAAGGCCAGGACGCGTCCGGACGCGGAGTTTATCTATCGGCAGTATTGAAAGAAAGGGGAGCTGAACGAGATAGCTCTTAAGCAGTTTGGAAGTTGCCCTACGTCTATGGCCTCCAGGGTGTTTATGTCTTCTTACCATTACTCCCAGCGGAGATGAGGTAATGCTAAAGGGGAATAGATGCTTACCGTCGGGTTGGTTACTGGGACGCATCCCTAGTGGCGCTCAGCCCAGGTTAGAAGATCGTCTGGGGTCTAGCTGCTAGTTATCTAGTAGATAAAAGAGCAAACAATGGGTTGGACGGGAAAATATGATTTCAATCTTGGTAGAGCTCCTTGCATCATCGTAGATTCGAAATTTATAACTGCAACAGACTATCTTTATTGTAAGCATTGGCCATATGACCAATCAAGAGCGCACCTTCGCGCCCTTGCTGTAGCGATGATGCAGCAATTCGCATGACTCTTGGCTCTTGGCTCTTGGCACACGGCAGTCACCCTGAGATAGATCGATTCGGCCTTTTATTATTTTGCGATTTTCTCCCATTCAATGCGTGAGCAGAAACCAAGACTCACAGCGTATCGATTCGGCCGGACACAACTACCTACATCACGCGGCGGTCGGCTGGTCGGGCCTGCTGGTTGCCGTACATGAGCCATGTGTTGCGAAGGGATACCAGCTGAAAGCCCGACGGTCGATCAGCATGTAGCAGGTAGCAAACATTAGTCGGAAGCCGTCCAGCGTTCTCGAATCGAAGCAAGGCGGGGAGTCATTCGGAGATCAATCGTGCTTCACTGCCTCATGCAGGAGGCAGATCGGACGCAGGGAGATATCGTGAGCACTTGTAGATGCTCCTAACTGTCATTTCGGGAGCCTCGATCCGCCATGGGAAGGAAAAAGGGGGGAGTGCTTTGCCGCAGCCAACTCGGGCCGAAATCCGCTGCTGCTCAGCCAGAGCCAAGAGCCGATCAGTTCACTATGACTGATCTTGTCACCGTGATCTTCCTGTCCGACTCTTTTTTCACCAAGTCCTCTTCGCTCTCGCCTGCATCTGCAGCTTTAGTACCACGTGGCGAAGTGACCGAATATGTCGTCAATGGAACCTTGGTTGCGCAGGCTTCTTTCAGAACCGTGTCCCGTCTTGATATTGGGGTATCCTTCGTTTCCGTACGGGTGTGATGCATATGACTTGGTGATGGACTTCGACTTGCGATAGAGCCCTGGACCGCACCCCATGATGACGGCTATTTCCACACACCAACACTACCATCAGCAAATGAAATGAAAACAAGCACACGTGAACAAGTGCCTCCCCACCACGGACCGAGGACAAAATAGCAACGGCTTACCAATAGAGGACTCTATGTTACTCCAAAGAGCAAGCCACGCAGGCGAAGGGTTACGTTGCTCAGTCTTTCATAGCTGAACCACACGGATGGTCGCTGCGATAATCACCAAAAGTCCGAGGCAAAAAAGAAACCCAAGGCTCAGCTTCTTGCTTTGCTCGTTGGCATATGCAAGTTACGAATAAGTGCCAGGGGCAGCCAAAGTCTTCCAGGAGTCAGTCTGCTATCCCCAAATATCACAGTGGTTGACGTACCAAAACGCAGAGTGCGATCACCCCCCACCATATGCGGATGTAAAGGGGCACCTGTATCAGAAGTCTCTTGTACAAGGCGAGCAGAGAGAAGTTCACACACCAGAGTGTGAACCAAAGATCGGGGCTGGTATAGAAGAACATATTTTCGTCATGAACACATCCTCACACCTGTTTGGATATTGTCCAGTTCGACCTTTATAGACCCCGTGGACCCGACAAAATAGACCAGTGCTGCCAACATACACACAGGACACAACCATGAATAGTGCATAGCCTATGGCAAGCCACACATCTTCCCAGTGAATACCGATTCCTTTTTGCACCGTTAATTTGTACGCGCGGCTGCAAAAACTGTCGTCGTGACTATCATAGCTATGGAAGCGCCCCGGAACGCATCCGGGGTAAGTCCTGACATGGTGGAGAGAATACCCGGTTTTTAACGACTCACCCAGTGTAGAACAAGCGACCCAGGATAAGAAGTGAAAAGAAACGAGAACAGAGCTTGATGTCGGTTACAATGGTGCTGGATGTTTTGAGATAGATGCTTCACATCTGACAATACCATCGTGCTAGAAACCCACATCTCTAAGGTATATATGTATGTATGCAAACCGGGCCTGATCAAGATGCGATGCGAACGGAACGTCAGCCGAGATAAAGATGCTTGCTTGTCAGTCTCCTTGTGGCGTCCTGCCTAGAGGAAAGTGTAAGGAGAAAACAATGATGAAGACGCCGTTCAGTGTTTGACGAACCAATCCCAAATGATTTCCAGGGAATTTTTCCGCAACTCCAGCCGAAAAAGCATGGACAGTTTGTCTGTCATCCTGTATTCCACCGTAGTTCCTGCGCCGCAACTAGTCCTGTTGAAGCAAGGTAAGCCATTTCAGCTCTGGCCTGGGCAGAGTCCGAATTGGGCAGGTGATTCGTCGTGATGGTTCGATCCGTCAGCACGAATGGAGGGTGCCGACCGGCGTGTAGCAAACCAATCCCACGCCATCCCGCTTGGCCCCCGTTGCCGAATACACGAACCCGAACATGTGGCTGGATTCGTAGGATTGCTGACATGAACCATCTATTTATGAGGATGTGATTCCCGGGAACTCGAAATGTTCTGTTTGTGTCACATCTCGTTTCAGCATTGCCACCGCCCAAGAATGTCGCTTCGCACCCTCCTTCTCGCAGGTTTGGCGGCTGGTGCCAAGGGCCAAGCCTTCGAACCTGCCGACTTCAACGTCACCGAAGCTCTGATAGAACACGGCGTTAACCTCTCGGCACTTCCCGAGCTGGCCTCCTTGGCCGAGCGGTCTTCCAATTCCGCTTGCCAGATTGCTGTAGGCTGCCCTCTCCTATTACTTGGTCGGATGGCGGCGAACTGACCGAGCTGGGGATTGCTGACACCGTTCCAGTGCATCTCGCTGCAGACCCTGTACGGGGCCAATGCAATCGACTTTGGAAATGAGCCGGAGTACACCGCGTTCGCCGGGGCGTACTGGTCCGGCATCGTGGGCGAAGTGAGGCCGCACTGCATCTTCCGGCCGTCGACGCCTGCATCGCTGTCCGTCATGGTGCTGGTCTCCCGCCTGTCGCAATGCCCGTTCGCCGCGAAAAGCGGGGGCCACTCCGCCTTTGCGGGCGGCGCCAGCATCGAGGGCGGCATCACCGTCTCCCTCGAGAACCTCCAGGACGTGACTCTTTCCGCCGACAAGAAGACGGTGGCGGTGCAACCTGGTAACACGTGGGGCCGCGTGCTGTCGACGCTCAATACGACGGGTGTGACCGTCCTCGCGGGCCGCTTGAGCGACATTGGCGTGGGAGGGCTGACTCTGGGCGGCGGTATATCGTTCCTCACCAACCAGTACGGGCTGGTGTGCGACAACGTAGACAGTTTTGATGTGAGTGCACAGACCTTCCCCCAGCTGTCCCCATCACGCTGTTCTTTCGTTCAAATGTAGACGATAACATGCAATGGAGAAAGACGAGCTGACGGGGTTTGACAGGTTGTCACGGCCAGTGGCCGCATCGTCAACGCCAGCCCGACCCAGTTCCCCTACCTCTACTGGGCCCTCCGCGGCGGCGGCAACAACTTCGGGCTCGTCACCAACTTCCACTTGCAGACCAAGCCGCTCCCCGGGGACCTGCTCTTCGGGGGCACCCGGATCTTCGCCGAAGCCTCGTTTCCCCGCGTCATCAAGGCGTACATCGACCTGACGCTCAACTCGGCCCAGGACCCGAAAGCCGGCAGCTGGATCGCCTGGTTCGACAACGGCGGCGTCAAACTCGCCTCGACGGAGCTGTGGTACGCCGCGCCCCTCGCCCGGGGCGCCGCCGATGCGCCCCCCATCCTGGCCGACTTCTACCGCATCGACGCCGTGTCCGACAGCACGACGACGCGCGGTCACGCGCAGTACGTCCTCGACAACGGGGCGGGGTCCGACTCGAGCCGCGGCGCGCGCCAAGTCTTTTACGACGTCACCGTCAAGGCGTCGTACGAGATCGCGGCGCGCGCCGTGGCCGTCTTCTACGACGCCATCGGCGCGCTATCCGCGGTAGAAGGGGTCGTGCCCGTCTTGATCTGGCAGCAGATCACGGACGGCTCGCTCCAGAACAGCGCGCGGAACGGCGGGAACCCGATGGGCTTCGACCCGGCCGGAGGCCCCGTGCTCATCATCCAGCTCTCGTGCTCGTGGAGCCAGAGCCGAGACGACGAGCTCGTGTACAAGACCATGTCCGACGTCATGGCCCAGATCAAGCACGAGTCTATAGATTTGGGCGTCGCTAATGATTGGGTGTACATGAACTACGCCAGCCAGTTTCAAGATGTGATTGCGAGCTATGGCGCCGAAAACAAGGCGAAGCTGAAGCGTGTGGCGGAGAAGTACGACCCGAAAAGGGTATTCCAGACGCTGCAGCCTGGGTACTTCAAGTTGGATCGGGCACCCAACCCCGATTCACGATACTTTTCATATTGAGGTGGGTAAAGATAGATCACATACGATATATGCCGCGTGACATGAGATTTAGCATCGCTAATATGATACATCTAACCTAGGAGGATCGACAATCCCCAAACAAAAAGGGGATTCGTAACCACTAGAGCCAGAGGACACGGAACCCCGAGTGTTGGTAGCACCTGGAATTCCGAGTGCAAAGAGTACAGGGAACTCCTAGTGCGAAATGTGTACGTAGCTCCGAGTATAAGGCGTACTAGGCCGCATGACACAAGATTTGGCATCGTTAATCTTCGAGTCTATTAGAATTATGTCTATCATTAAATAACTTGTGATACAACCCTGTGAAATACGCAACATGACCCATATCCTCATTCATTTCCCCAGTGTCATGCCATGCCATTAGCGCGCGGAACGCTAGACTGCTTGGCCCGCATGTGTCGGTGCGGTTGATTCGGGTGCGTAGAAGCCCTCAGCGGGTGCGGTGTTGGACTGCGGGTGAGCAGCGCCGCCGCTCTTCTCGTTCATGGCGGAGCCCTGATGACCACCAGGCCCCATGTGGGTCTGAGGCGGCATCGTGGGCATCATCATGCCGGGCTGCTGCTGCTGGCCCGGCACGAAGTACATGGACATGTGCGAGGAGGGGACCATGACGACGGGTCCGCGCATGCGATTGCGCTGGTTAACCTCGATGCAGGCGCGAACAAAGATGACAAAGTGCGTGATTATGAGGAGACAGATGAAGGCCAGCAGTGATCGGTGGGCAGGCCTGTAGAAGCTGTTGACGGAGTTCATGTAGTCGTCGGAGCAGTACCTCGCGTAGTAGGAGGAAGAGTGATAGCCGTAGCTGCGGTCGCAGTCGTAGTTGACGCCGTAGCTGTCGAAGCTTGCCGAGATGGAGAACAGCAGGACGACGATGCCGGCAAGCCAGAGTATGAGGTCGACGCCGACGTGGGCGCCCGGGTGGATGCCGTCGTGGGCGGTCTTCTGCTTCTGCTGCTGCTGCGGGTTCTGTTGTTGCGCTTGTTGCGGGGTATCGCTCTTGCGGTGGCGACCACAGGTGAACAGGGTGATGAGCTCAGCCAGGTCCCAGACGACGCACAGGATGACGAGGGGTACGACGATCCAGGCGTAACTGGCGCCGTAATGGTAGTCATCCATGGGCCTGAGCGAGATGCCCAAGCCGAGCCCGAGGAGGATGACGCAGAAAAGGACGGACGCGATGGTGAGCGCGAGCTTGGCCCAATACCAATTCTTATCGTAGGGGATCACGCGAGGCGATGCACCATAGGCGTAGTAGGGGGCCGGTTGCTGATAGGGCTGAGCGGTTTGCTGGTTGGGTTGGAAAGACGCGCCATGTTGTTGTTGTTGTTGTTGCTGCTGCTGTTGAGGAGCCATGGCCGGCGCAGGCTGCGTCGGCGATGCATGTGTTTGCTCCATCTCCGTCTGAATTTCTATCACCGAAGGTGAAATCGCAAGATCGGCGGATTAAGCTTTGGGGGATGCCACTTCGGAAGCAACCGATTTGTGGGTGTGGGAACAAGAGCACCGACGGCTAATAATAGCCAAAGCCAAGCAGGCCTACCTAGTCAGGAAATAGATAGACAATGGATGGCGGGTATATTGGCAAGCAAATGGCAGTTTGAATATAGAACGAATGACAAGACAAAGAGCGAGCGAGCGACAAGAAACCAAGCGGCAATGGGCCAAGAACTCAAGGGGATGGATGGATGGGTGGATGGATGGCGGCGACTTTTTATCACAATTGAATTCGGGAGCCTGGCACAATATCCCGCCGTAGGCAACAGCGAGACGGCGGCCCAGAATGGAAATGAGAAAAGCTCGTTAGCAAAACCTCCTAACAGGGGACGGAGGTGCCAAGGCGGCACAGTAGTTGACAGAACAGACAGAACAGCCCATCTTAGGCCCAAGTCGGGCGCAAGCCGAAGACGCTAGCCCCTTGGGTCATCTTAGGCCACCTTAGGGCCACGATAGGCGACATTAGATGGTCTGAATCGAGTCTAGATCCTGCTGTCGCTAATATTAGCAAAATCCTCCGACGTCCCTTGCAGCTTGCAGGGCGCCACAGCCGCAGACCGTTTTTTTTCTTTCGCCATGTCGTGTTTGCTGAATCGTCTGTTGGTGCTATGAGTGAGACGTGATACGAGTCGTTTGCCGTGATACGGACTCCCGTTGGCAATTCGTGTTTGTGGCACTAGATGCCATGCGCCATGCAGTGAGCAAAGATGCGTGCGCAGTGAGCTACCTCAGCAGTCACGAGACACGAAGTGTGCGAGGACGATGCCTCTGGGCAACTGCTGTGCCATGAAAAACGAGTCGCCCCTCATGGATCAAGAATACTAGACCAAGTAGCAAACCAATGGAATGACGCTTTCATGTAATGGGACAGGACGGACGTTGTGTCAACCTTTGAGCAGCAAAACAGTGTGTTCTAGGAATGGAGGACTCGGCACCACCGCACGGGCCATACCCTGCAAAACGGACTAAAACGGACTCCAGCAGGGCCAGCAGCGTCCCCCACCATTTATAGCATTGACGATGCATATTCCGCCATCGCGCGTCGGATTGGAGGATGCATCGGCCACGGCCTCGGATATTTACATCCTACTCCTTGATTGTACTCGCACATAGTTGGATCTGATCAGTGGCTCCCGTCAATCAGGTCAAGATAGCGGACAGAAAATTGGAGATCCTTGTGAACCGCACGTCATGTCCTCTACTAGATCAATGAATCTGAATCGCTTCCCCGTAACACGTTGCCAAATGGCTTATTCGAGTCCCGGCCAGTTCATGACGGTCCTGAGGCTCTTACCGAGAAAGATTCGGTCGGGGCGCAGGGGCCGGCACGCATCCGTCTTAGTTGGGGTTGTCCTGCTAATGCTCGGCGATCTAGAGGCCGCTCGGATACCCCGACGGCGACGATGACTTTATCCGTCCCTAGTACGGGCCCGAGAACGGATTCCACGTCCTGGCCGGGAATGTGGTTCTTTTTTGGTGTGATTTTCTCTGACTCAATGTCTGAGCATAAACCAAGACTCACAGCGTAATATACTCTCAAATGAAGGTGGTGAGCGCGGCCGCAAAAGAGGAGGATTGTGGGGGGTACTGGCGGGAAGGGAAGACCCAGCACCGCCGCACAGACTACCAAGGCGTTCATATGATAAAGCTTGATTATACGACCTGATTTCCCTGCGCGGCCGGGAATTGTCGTATCCCTCTAATGCGGTACAACTCGGCGGCTGAGTAGATGGATCTTATGACCCATTTAAAAGGTGTGATAGCTTCTTTCTGAGTTTAGTTTCGAGTGCATTGCTTACTCTGGAGTCTGAAGTTTCCGCTGGGCCAGCCTGGTGTGAACCGTATTTCAAAAACTAAAGGGGTAGCCACTATCTCCATTACGATCCAGGCACTAGAGACTCAAAAAATATAGGGTCACAATCATTAGGATTTGAAGTTTCAAGAATATGTAGATTGGAACCCAAAATGAGTGATACCATTCCTGGGTCTGTGTGGCGCTGCCGCAGTCGCCGTCGTAGTAGGTGCAGATCAGCGGGAACTGCGCGCCTTGGTAGCACATGCCCGGCACCAGGTCGTACGTGGTTCATTTCTCCGCCGTCTCGTTGTAGTAGTTATCGCGAGTGGTGATGGTATAGGCCCGGACCGCGGCGGCGGCGGCGAGGAGGAGGGGGAGGTGGGCTTGGATCTGCATTTTGGGGGTACGTTGTGTATTCCGCGTATAGAAGTAATAATATATTAGTGGCATTGAAATGTGCAGCTAGAAGTAAGCTCTTCTATGTTCTATACTGTCTCGGTTGATGTCTGGTGATCAGCGTATTAAGAGGAAGAAAGAGAAAGGTTGGTAGTAGTATATAAGTTTCGGATTCTAGAGCAAGTAGCTTGTACGATTTGCTCTCATTCTTATTGATCCTATATCATTCGTTGTACTCTCGGCTATCTGCTCTTGAGCATTTCCTGTGCTGAGTTATATCACCGGTTGAGAAGGTTTGCGCACGCTTCGGGCTTGTTTTCCCTCCTGCCATAACCTTGCCATGGGCCTAGGCTTAAGATATGAGCTGGCAACATTTAGTCTTCTTAATCTGCACTTGAACATATACACTGGCATTCCTACACTAAAATGTAACCAAGGCTCGTTTTTTGCGTGGCTCTGTAAATACTAAGATCTCTCTATAGCATAGCCGCCTGCGTCCACCTTCTGTGCCAGGATCGTTAAGGAGGGGATACCGGCATCTCTGTCGAGGGATGCCCAGTGTCCCCTCTCCGTGACGCTGCTCCTGCATTTCCTTGTGTAAGCCGATGTCCTCCCTATATGCCTCGGATTCAGCGCTTGGGGAGAGGCCTTCGCTGCTATCGAACATATCTTGTGCACTGCCAGACGCTTGACCACTGCGGCATGCGGGCTAGGTGAGGTTTACATGGCTGCTTCGGGGCGCTTTACGCATTCGAGGGGTCGAAGTCTCAATTTGGATCCATTTGGTGGTTTCGCCGAAATCATTCCCTCAGGTTCCCATCGAGCTTCGCCGATTGCTTCGATATGAAATCCAGTCACCATAGCAGCGGTGATTCTTTTGATCTCGGCGAAAGCAAGTGAACGCCCAATGCATTCCCTGGGGCCGTGCAGGAAGCTTTGCATCGCCAATATCGAAGGTGCACCCCCAAGCGTGTTAATCTTCGCCTCCGTACCGGAATAATCAACCCATCGTTCTGGAACAAACTGTGCAGCATTAGAACCCCAAAGTTTTGTGGATTTGTTGATGGCCGCTATAGGGAGGATGATGTAGGTTCCTGCAGGTACAGGTCGGCCGTCGATAAATGTATCATGTACTGCTTTTCTGATTGTCATTGGTACTGCTGGGTGTAAACGAATGGCCTCGTTGCAAACGCCGTTCAGGAAAGGGAGCTTATCGATGTCGTCCTTGGTGGCTGATGAGGATTCCAGCTTAACAGCCTGGAGCTCTTTCCGCAGCGCATCCTGAGTGTTTTTGCCAAGGGCTAGCTCATGGAGGATCCAGGCAATGGTAAGTGCAGTGGATTCATGGCTAATAGTGGGTGGTCAGTCATCAACAAAGTACCCTAGAGGTAGTAGGCGTATAGCTTGGCTTACCCTGCTGTCATGATACTGAGTACATCGGCCGCGCACTCTTCTGCAGTATACAGACCAGATTGCACCATTTGCGTAAGATAGTCGAACTTGACCAAGCTCTGCGTCTTGATATCCTTGGCCCTCTCCCGCGCCAGATTTGCCACGAACGTCCTTGCTGATGCATATGCAGCATCCATACCTTTATCGATTGGCGAAGGAAAAAATCGCACTAGGCTCTCCGGTACTGCCATGTGGTATATGTATTGCCATTTTTTCTTCTTGTCGTAGGACAGGATTGTCTGCTGGTGTTTCAGTAGGACGTGTGTAGTGTTATTTGTCATATCATAATCCACTCCAAGTCCGATAGTACAAACCACATCCATCACAATACAGCTCGCTAACTCAAAGACATCGATTGCTAATCCTTCTGAAGTAGGACTTTGAACGGTTGTGGAGACGTACGGTGGTCTTTGCTTTTGCAACAACCTCGTCACCATCCTGATAGCCTTTGAGGTTATTAGTGGCTTTAAATCGTCAACCCGCTTTGATATAAAGACTGGTTTGACCAGCCTCCGTTTCTCTTTGTGGAAATCTCCTTCTTCGGCCATAAGACCTTGACCCAGGAAGCGTTTCCACCATCTTTGAAAAGGGCGTGGCTTTGCAAAGTCGTAGGTCCGTCGGCTTGAAATGTCATTCAGTCCCTCCATGCTAGTCACAACCAGGAACTTTGTTCCAAGGTAAGCGTGAAATCGAAGAAGGCCTTGGTTTGGTATACTCTCAGCCCATAGGCAGAACTGGGATCCGAGATCAAACATTGCAGAGGTATTTCCGTGGAACATATCCGTAGCCTAGAGAGGTTAGTCAAACCACTTGTGGGCATTTGTGTAGACTACTTGACGTACCAAGGGCCCAGGTAGATCTCTGAAGGGACTAAGCGCTCTTTTGGTAATGATAGCTCTGTAGATGGAGAAAACAACTGGGTTTATGATTAGAAAGCTCAATGTAGAAATACATGATTGCATCCACAGTGAAAGATGTAGTGTTCGCAACGAAATCCATTCGACGACCATTAGGCCAACGAATATAACGGCCAGGGAATGTGACATGGTGAGGACCTTAACCAGAAGATGAAATATAATGTATTTAGATAGGGCGTCCTTCGTCTGTAAACACAGTTGAGAGAATATTTAAGAGGAACAGCTGTCTTTTTGGAATTTTTACAAGCCACAAAAATGCCCTTCCCAGGAACATAATTTATACAGCCCACCCATCAGTTCAGTTACCTGTACACATGGCAGCTGTTATTGCTCATTATAAATTCTTCACATGAAAACAGTCGGCGCATTGGCTAATGAACCTCGGCATAGATAAATCATATGACCACTGTTCGTCTTGCATTGCATTCAATTGAGTGGTTGGGTAGCATGGCTCAATGTGCAACTTTTATCAGTGGCCTATGAGTTCTTGTATAGTTGTGTAACCTAAAGTGGACCATCTCATTGGATATACAGATGAAGCTATCAGTATAATACCGAGGCTCTGTAGATCTGCTACTAAACACTTGCCTTCTTTCAGACACAGTTGTACATATTGATGCCCTAGAGCCTGACTCCTCGAATCCGGTTGCTCGCGATTTAATATCACAGGGCCTTATGTCTCAAATATAATGCACAATGACAATGATATTGATGACGTGTAAAAAAATATTGATGCACTTAGTGGAATGATAGGCATTTATAGACCCTGTGAGCTCGCTTAGCAGCGGGGATGTGGAGGTCCTCTTTTTGTAGTGGTGGAGGAGGGCACACCGGTGAAGGGCCCAAGGTCCCATGACCCAGAGCGGGATGCCTAGTACAGGCCAATATCGCAGTTGGTTACAGGAAGTGTGGCTGGAACTCTTCACCGTTGGCAGGCAATATCTAGAGGCATTGCCACTAGCCAGTGCTGTGCCGTAGTAATAATAACACAGGGTCTGCAAAGCCTTATTCAAATAAACAAGATCTAACCTCTTGGATAGAGCTGTTGAACTTCCATCTTCTCAATCTAGACTATCCTCCTCAAAAATGCATATCTTCCATCTTCTCAACCTAATATCATGTCCTTGCATACCATTGCTGGGACTTATATTTGCCAGTGCTACATATCGCACACATGTTAATAGAACTCTTGTGCTGGTATTGACTGCTTTAAGCGCTTTGTTCATTCTACTATTCACACGCGTGCAAAATGCAATGATATCCTACGGCCTGGGCTACCTTTCCTTTTGGATGACCATGCGTGCTTTCATGCTCTTTTGGATACACAAGACTCAAGAAGACTTCGCCCGGATTCAGCTGTACCGAGTAGGCAATACACCGAATACATCTATACGATGGCAAGGCTACCCTGCCGTGATGTCGTATGCTCGAGTCTCCTGGGCGCTCGCTTTACTCTTCGATATCAGGGCCTCTGGTTGGTGCTACTCAGCAGCCCAGGGGAGACCTTGTGCTTTCCACTCAAACATTGCTTTGCACATGAATAACAAATTGGACTATGAACAACTAGCTGTTGCTCGTCGCACATTGATATCATTACTGCGTCTCCTAATCTCCCTTGTTTGGCTGCACATCTGCCGCATTTACGTGTTTCCTTCTCTGGTATCAACACTATACCATGAAGAGCACCATCACCTTTCGCTTCAGCCGTGGAACAGCTGTTTTTACGAATTGTTATTTCCATCCATCGAGATTGGCACTTGCCTCTCGGCCTCATTCGCATTGGTAGAGCTATTCTCTTCGGCCTCTTATGTACTATCGGCAATTCTCTACCTTGCTGGCGCACACTCGAGTCTGTTTGGGATTCTAAAGCCCAGGCCATGGGGCAGCCCTCTAGCTGTATGCTATCGTGGTTTAGCCGGTATGCAAACCCGAAACGTCAACCCGCCCCCATATATTCCGTTAATAATCCTTATAGGGTTCTGGGCCGAATTATGGCACGATTACTTTACGGTCGGCTTTGATACAGTCGCAGTGTATCTCTGCCCAGATTCTAATCCTAAGAAGCCACGCGGAGGGAAAACGGGAGCTGCCCGCGTGTGGTTGATTTTTCTCTTATCAGGCATCATGCATTTCTGCGGGTCATTCATGTTTCCCTCTGAATGCAAGTCCCCTTGGAGGCCGTTTTTATTTTTCGTATTACAGCCAGTTGCCCTCTGGATCCAGAAAGTTGTAAGTAGGTCAGTGCACAGGGTTATCCCCTCAAGCAGAATTTACTGTGGTTTGAACTTTTCTCTATTTCTAACTTGGTTCTACGTAACTGGGCCTCTCCTTTTTAGCGACACACTACGATGTGGTCTTTGGACGTCTCCTTTTATCACCATGTAATTACTTCCTTTAGTTGGGAGGTATGGGAAAAGGGGTGTACTCAGTGAGTGTTTGTTCTGCCGCTCTTGAGCTCTGGAATAGACGAGGTCTTTATAGACCAAGTCAGGGGAGGGTAAGATTTTCTAAATACACTTAGAGTCTTGTAAACCAACAATTTCCTGTGTAGTCATCACGAAATTGAACGTTCTTATGAGCAGTTCCCCTCTAAAAACATTACAACATAATTTTACCGTGTAGCTGGGGCCGATAGTCACACTTTTCCCTCTATACAGGTTTTCTGAGCTAGAACATGTGGTATAATGCCCGCTTTACCATGGCCTTTTAAAGAAATAACAGGCTCCATTATACAAACTTGGACTTTTCTGCGGCCAGGATATGCCTGAACCCAATGATCAAGCTTTTTTCTTTTTGCTTTCGGGATCTTCCTTCCCTTTTGGGCTTGGGCACTGCTGCTCCAACAGCGAAGCTGAAACATGAAACGGCAAGCCAATCATCAAAGAGAGATAAAGCGAGAGTTGTAATAATGACGTTATACTTGTCAGGCGCCATCTCAAAGGTGTGGTAGTAAAGTATACCCTTCAACTCACAACAGTCACAGAACGGTACCGAACGCCGTGCTTTGAGTTGGAGTCATAGTTGGTCGAAATTGCAGCGCGCTAGAGGGGCGATTGCTGGCATATCGCGCGAGATTACCTCAATGATTATTAGTAGGATGTGGGTGCGATGATCATCAACGACGAATGGGTAGGTGCATCTTGACGGGGGACGAGTTCGAGACTAATTCGGAAAGGGTACAGACACGACATGCGCCCACGATTCATAGCGGGGGACGGCGGCGAAGGGGAGGACGGAGGGGACGGAGGTAGTGAACACGGCAGGCGGTGTGGTACGAGACCAGGTCGGAATGACGCAAGGGCAAAAGAAGGGGACGAGAGCCTTGGTAGGCGGAGAGACTGGCCTGGTTGGTCGAATGGTGGACTTGTGGATGGTGTTCCCCACTGGAGAGGTAGGTCCCATTGTTGGCTTGGTAGTCGTCGGGTGTGGTACACACCGGGATGGTTTCGTGTGTCAACGGCTTTCCCTTCGTTCCAGGATATCTCTTCGAGTTCTCTGTGGGTGAAGTGATGATAGTAGTTTCAGTAGTAGGTTTCTACGTCAAATCATATAGTAGTTTACAGTTACATAGTATCAATAGTTATTTTTCAGTCACCTCCTCGCTATCAAGTCAAGCCTATCATGTTACTCAAGCACTAGGAGAAAGCGGCTTTGCTACGTGGGGCCGGCTGGGCTTCTAGTTCAATTGCAGGCAGAGCTCCAAACCGCGACACATGCACGTTGGTTTGAGCATTGCCCCAAAAGGCCAGTATCAAGGTTTTTCTTTATTTTCTCGGTCTATAGGAGCCATCTTTAGTAGCTAGAACGTTCTTGGTATTCACTCAAGGCTTAACCCTTCCCAGGGCTATCTCCTTCATGAAAACATGTACTACTGTACCTGCCAGTCGACAGGCACTGACTTAGGAATGGAAGAACTGGTAAACATAGGAACGGATGCGCCACGAAAGTGGGGGTTAGTAATGCTGAAGATCCCTGCCTTGACGAAAGGTCCAGACCCCGGAGTAGATCGCTGTAAGAGCAGACCGACCAGAACGTGGTTTGCGTGCATGACACAAATCGCCACGGACTCGTTTGGTAGACTCCGAACCACGTCTCGGAGATTTTGATACCCGGAGAAGGGCTCTCTTGGGATATCGGAGGGGTGCCAGTTGTTATGTGTCACAGAAGCATCAATATCGAGCTCGGTTCCCATGCCTCGGCTGCCAGACATGATACAGCTGCTACTTCCAGCAACAATTACCACTTTGGATATCCTCATACTCCCGTCCCGCTCTAGCTTCCAGGTCTTGACGGATGCATGATCGCTATATACTCCGTCACCATTATCCGCGGGGTCCGACCTGCTCGTCGCCACCCCGTTTTCGATGAACGGCAACATGGTGCCTCGAAATCCTGGATCTTTCAGGCCTTGTGTCGTACAGATAAGTGTTTCTCTGGCAGGGTGGCCATGAAGAAAGAGCCACCGCAGAGCCCTATAAGCTCTTGGATGAACTCAAATGGGTAGAGGCCAAGGATCAGGTCTTCAGCATCATCGGCGTCCCGGAATTGTGTCACAGAACGTCCGAAGTGCCATTTGACAGCCCCTGTGACTGCCATGATGGCCTCCGCTCTAGAGTCAGTGGCTTCTCGTAAGGACCCCGTGACAAGGGCTGTAATTCGATCACCCTGAATCAGATCGACCAACCCCGCGTCGAGTATCAGCAACGTAAGACGAACAACGCCGTGGGGTGCGTCTATGTAACCACTGTCCCCTTCTCTCCAATCTCTATCAAAATAGATGTAAAGGACCAGAGTAACCAGAAGATCGAGCGTGATAGCTGTGTTTCTACCGATTGAGAGCGGCTCGAGATACCTGCTCATCAGAATCATGTCAGGTCGGATAAATGCCTCTTGCAGCGTCCATAATGATGACATCCAACCGGGAACTTGATTTCGCTTGCCCTCGCCGTCTTGGAGCCAATGGAACCCACTCGATCTCGACGCCGGGTCTCTCAAGCCATCAAGGACGCTCGCGAGCCTGTCTCGCATACCCTCGGCAAAGAATCTGTGCCCGTCGTGGAGGTATGTCAACGCAAGCCACGCTATATTGGCCTCGGCATCGGCCCAGCTCTCCAGATCGGTAAGCCATGCCACCGCGGTATCAGCGTTACGAAAGATATCGGCCTGCCGCGCGAGTTCTAGCTGAGCAATAGGTGCAAGCTTCGCGTCGTATCTGTCCTGTGGGATGCAAAGGAGATCCATCCATACGAACCTTACAGCAAACCCCATATCTCGGATAATATGTGGCAACTGTTGCACGTCGAACATCGTGTTCTCTGGAACCTTCCATAAAGGTACACCGGGGACGTCTGTCCCATCGCCATGCTTTCTCCACCTACCCCAGGTATGGCTAATGATAGAATAGGATATCTCGCCATGGTTGTGTTGTATAGTATTAGTGTCGACAGTACACCCTTTCTCGATGTCCCACAAGTATCTTGGAATCTGTCTCCGAACGCTATTCGTTTGAAGCCAATTACAGGGATCAGGTATAGCAGAGATTCCCACGTGGCAATCTTTGATCTTAAGATTGCTGAGCTGCATGCCCAGCGGGTATCTGTATTCAGTTTCAGAATCTTTAGTGACGTGGCTAAGACACTTATACCCCAGCCTCATGATTGCCGATGACTGGGCTGCCTCCCGCGTGGCGGCCGAGGAGATCCAACCAAGTTCTGAATAAATCAGCTCGTAAGCGAAAAGCTTTAACATATCCTGGTGGTAAATGGACCCGTAGAATCTCGTCCCGATTCCAGCGGACATGAAGCCAGGTGTAAGAGTGATGATCCGTTCCCGGGCCTTGAACTGCAGTTCCTCGGGCCCACCATCAAGCAATTGGCCCATGGCACGCCATGTTGCTCGGTCGTTTTCGGGCATGAGGTGTTCCAATTCTAATATCTCTTTCATATGTGCTGGAGCAGCGGTGGTGTCGTTTGTGCTGCTGACATCAAGCAAAATATGCGCGAGAGCATGCGCGAAGAGATACGGTTTCACGTCGTTGACGAGTTCTGGATCGTCATCTCGGGTCCACCATTCGTCGAGCAAGATCACTGCGTGCCTCTGTGGTGACGAGAGAGTGTTGATAAAGTCTTGATTCGCGGCTAGTGCCGGTTTTCCAGCATAGGAATAAATCAGTTGGAAAAGAGTTCGGAGTCCACTGCCTACATGCGAAAGGTCTGGTCGCTCGATGCCGAGGAAAACATCTATATGGCCACCTAAAGTGACGTGGTTTCCGTTGTCCATGACACTAGCGCCGCGTATGTAGTGGTAGATTTGGGTAGAGCTGCAGTGCCAAAGGAGGTGTGTAGTGACTAAAAGCACTGGAAGAGGGTGCTGTGCTACTGCTTAAGTACAGGAAGATAACCAATTGTCTCGATGAGTTTCTATGTATGTATGAGGCGAGGTGCATGTGCCACGTCACCACACCACCATGTCCACTCACCCCCCACATTCTCTGTAACATTCTCTGTCACATTCGTATCAGGCCCGAGGATTCGTGATGGAGCCAACAGAAGTGCCTCCATTGGGTATAATAGCTTGGTTTGAGTTAGTATTTGAGAGCATATTGCGTCGTGGGTCTTGCTTTCTGCTCTAGGCATTTAATCGGAGAAGATCGCAAAAAGAAAAAAGAAAACAAAAGAACAGAAGCGTCTCCTCTAACCAAAGTCGCAACAATACGTTCTACGTATCTCTAACTCATACTGCATAAATAGTGGCCAGTCGTTCTGCAACTTTTTCCCCAAACGCCTTCAAGGTTCCCATGGCCAACATCTGGAGAACGCTGATTTCCACAGCGAACATGGCCTTGCACCAGGCTCGCAGCTCCACAGCGACCAGCGAGTCGAGGCCCAGCTCGGCGAGGCCAAGTGCAATGTTCGGCTCCTGGTCCGGCTTCAATATGAGCGAGAACAGCTTTCTCCCTATCTCGCGCGCCAGCACCTCGGCCGTCTCGGGTGCGCTGAAGAGCTCCGGGTCGTCCTTGGCCTTTACCAGCATGTTGCGCAAGCCATCATCACTGCCGCTCGATGCAACAGCGGCACGGCTACGGCCTTTGTTGCGATACGCGGCCAGTCGTACATCTCGATGGAGGCGTGAGCTGCCGTCGTTCCTGTGTTCCGAGCTGTCAGAGGCAATGCCAACCACCACCGTGTTGGTATTGGTAAAGCTTTCCAGTGTGGTGTGGCTGGTGTCGAAGCCTGTTCTGGAGGTTCTCTCATATTGACCATATATTAGTACAGATTCCAGTGCTTCGAGGAGCTGCTCCTCTTTTACGGGAACCCATCCCGTGCCTCGCATCTTATCCAGAAGGCTTTCGTGGCTGGATAGGTATCCCACTCCCTCCATAGCCCCCAAGTCGAGGCTAGTACATGGGAGTCCCATACCTGTCCGATAATGCACAAAGGCATCCAAATAGGCATTCGCTGCTGAGTAGGGCGCCTGTCCGGGCTGTCCCAGCACGCCAGACAAAGAACTGAAAAGGACGAAGAAATCAAGACCGAGCCCTTTATGGCAAGAGACTGTATGAAGATTCCAAGCACCCTTGACCTTCGGCGCCATGACCTGGGCCCAATCGCCAAACTTCATCTGCCTGAAGGCCTGGTCGCGGAGTACCATGGCCATATGGATGATTCCCTTCACTGGGTTAGGGCTTTGGTCGATTGCACGCGCTACATCCTCGGCACTGGTGACGCTGCCGCGGATGAGCTGCACGGTGCAGCCCATGTCGCCGAGCATGCGAAAGAAATCCCGTTCGAGAATGTCGGTGCGGGCGTCGCCGAGGCTTCGCGACAGAAGGGTAAGGCTCCTTGCCCCGCGTTGTGCCATCCATATTGCCACAGAACGGCCAAGGCCGCCCAATCCGCCGACGAGCAAATACGACGCTGATGGGTCGAGTTTGGCCAGGGGCTTAGTCGCGGGCGGGGGAGCCCTGCTAAGTCCGTGTAGTATGGCATATACGCTAGACATTTGTATCACGATTTTCCCGATATGAGTCCCTTGCTGCATGAAACGCAGCGTGTCTTGGTATTCGTTCTTTGGCTCTTCCGTCTCAGGAACTTTGGCTAACTGGATAGGCTGGATGAGGCCTTCCCTATAGTACTCCATTGTCGTATGTAGCAAGCTATCAACCGGATTAGTGATAAGTCGACGATACAAGATGTTCGCTTGAGATAACGATGCGTGATGGAAGCAGATGGCGAGTTGGTCTTACCTTCTGACCTTTTGCGGTCTCTCCGTGATCAGTTGCTGCAAATCGAAGCAGGAGTAGGTTCGATTTCCGAGGAAGACACCCATGTCAAGTTTCCCAGCACCAAGCAGATCGACTTTTCCAATCTCTACCATGGTACCCCATTTGGCAACACAGTGCCAGGTGGCGTGCAAGAGGTCGCCGGATAGAGAGTTGAGGGCTAGGTCCACACCGCGGCCACCCGTCTCACGTAGTATCTCGTCCCGGAAGTGAGCACTCCGGGAATTGAATATGTGGCTTTTGGGCAATCCAAAAGTCTCCATGAGGTACGATGCTTTCGTGTCGCTTCCAACCGTCGTATAGATTACTGCCCCGGTCATCTGCGCAATCTGGATCGCGGCGAGGCCGACGCCTCCACAGCCGCTGTGGATCAGAACGGTCTGTTCGACGTCAGGTTAGCTGAGACTCTCTAGTTTACCAGTAGTAGGTTTGCTCCGTTGGCCTACCTGTCCTCGTTCGAGACGCCCAATATGGAGAAGGGCTTGGATGGCAGTCAGGAACACCACAGGCATAGAGGCGCCATGACTCCAATGCATGTCGTCGGGGAGTCTTGCACATAAGAGGTCCGTGGTAACCACCGTGGTAGAGTAGAACCCGTACCCCAGAGCCATCACCCTGTCGCCCGCGCGAAATTCGGTCACGTCAGGGCCGATGCGTCGGATTAGTCCACTCCCTTCAGTTGTAGCTATGTGCTCAGGGTCGGCGCACTCAATGATCCCCATCGTTTCAAGGACGTCCTATGAGCCGAACAGCAGGGTCAGTATAGTACTTGCATTACCGCGAAAAGCCGAGACGGGAGAGTGCAAGTCGGGGGGCTCTGCGCTTACCCGAAAATTCACCCCGACGGCCTGAACCTCAATTTCCACCTCATGTCCCACCAGGGCCCTTTCAGGTCGAGTCACCCATTTCAATGAGTCTAGGCTTCCAGGGCGGTCGATCTTCATAGCAACGCTGCCATGATCAGTTTCACAGGAAGCTTCTTTGGCCTCCTCTTTCTGTGGCACAGGAAATATGCGGTTGACGCGAATTACGCCTGCCGTGACAGAATATTCAAAGTCGGTGTCTGTTTGGTGGTCTCGCTTCTGAAACCTGTGGAACACAGAGACCACGGCATCTAGCCCGGACGAGTGACGGAAGTCATCTACCTCGCATGTGGCTATGTCCAGGCCCATTTCGACGCGGAGAGTTCGAGCTACCCCGATGATAGGGGCATAGTCTGGGTCACGACAGCTTACTTGAGACGGCTTAGTGACCCACAGGATGGATCCCTTGGAGTTGCTAACCCCTTCCAGGAAATCTCTAAATCGTTCGAACGTTGAGTCGTCCAGAGAACCCAGGAAAGGTTCATCCTTGTCTAAAATGGCGATCATGTTCTGGTCCTTGGGAGCCGAATCGATAGTTGAACACGCAACTTGCCACCCCTCGGTTTCTAATATCTCCCTGACCTGTGCAACATCCGAGTCTTCGTGCGGACCACGATGAAGCATTGTGACCCTTTTTGCACCACCCGACCTCTGCGGGACCTGTGGTCTCACTAGCATCACCGTGTTCAAGTCAAACGGCTCCGGCGCGTCTGTTGCCTTGCTATCAACACCATCGAACCCAGCCGCTCGTAACTCTTGGTCCCATCTGTCCATATCGACATGTGGCTCTTCATACCTACCGTCCTCAGATCCGCACCACCAGCCGGGAATAGCCCCTAGGATGAATTTGTACCATGCCAAACCTGACCGAGGCTGTTGCAGCAGCAGATGCCCATCGCTGCGAAGAAGCCCACGGACGTGCTTTAAACTTTGTTGGAGGGAGCGGGTGGTATGTATTGCACCTCTGGCTATCACCAGGTCGAACCGGCGGTCCTGGAAGCCTTGTTCTGCCGGGTCCTCGGATATGTCCAACCGAGCGAACTCGATATTTGGCATCTGGAAACGGGCCTGGGCGCTTTGGAGCATATCGGTTGATCTTTCGGTGTAGACGTATGTCGAAAACATGGGTTCTCCGTCAGGCCGTCTTACAACGTCGACTATTTCCTTCAGGGAGGGCCCGAGCCCCGTGCCGAGCTCGAGAATATGGAGGTCAGGTTTGCAGCGGCATAAGCAGCGCATAAAATCCGAAATGTCCCAGCTGTAGAGAAAGCTGGAAATATTGTCCATGGTGTTATCAGTATGGAGTACCTCTAAAGGCCCAACTTCACCGGACAGGATGCACGATGCATTGTCGCAAAGCTTCGCGATCGCCGCAGCAACTGGCCCTAAAGGCCCTTCCCTGAGGGAGGAGAGCAGGGTCTCCATTTGGGACGTCAATGCTGTCTCATCCAACATCTCTTCAGAGGCAGGCTGTTGTTGCACCCAGTCCACATACTTTTGCAGCTGCACACTGGCTCGATTGCCAGTTCTGCTCGCCGAAAGTAATTTGCGCTGGAACAGAACAATTCCCAAGCTCCCCAGCCGGTCCAGCGCCGGGAGGTAAGCGGCATGGTCTCGCACTGGTTTCATCAGGACATGAAAGTCAACGAAGTCGATCCATGGAACCCACGTGCACCTTGCAGTCAGTGGCATAGCGTCTTTCTCGTTGGCCCCCATTGGGTCAAGTGTGGCAACGCGCAACCCGGAGATCTCCAAGCACGCCGTGGAGTCCGATCCCGCAAACCCCCAGCCGTCACCCACAAGAGGGTTCCTGCTGATATCCATGTTGGCGCCCAGTGTGAAGCTGCTCGAATTACATCGCGATAGTGCTAGGTATTCCACACGAGAAGGAACGGCTTGTGTATAAGCGTGGGTGAAGCCATGATGGGCCGCCGCACCGGCCACCTGGAAGAATGTATCCAGGACGACGGGATGCATGTAGTAATGGTCATTCTCGCTTGCAGCCAGAGTACTCTCAATCTCCGCCAATGCAGAGCCTTTGGGGCCGTTTGTGGTTGTCTTTAACTGCTTGATGGTTTGGAAATCCGGCCCATACCTCAGGCCACCACGGCTTACACGGTTATACCATTGGTGGACCTTGACGTTGTGCCGTAAGCTTTCCGGTGGGAGAAGACTTGGTCCATTAGGGATCACCTTCTTCGAGGAACAAACTTGACCGGAACAGTGTCGTGTCCACACATGTCCATTGTGTGCTGCTATGGTAAACTCCCACCACTCACTTTCCAAGGAATCCGTCAGACGGTGTTTACGGATGGTTGTGACCAGCTCTGTCGGGGCGTGTTCGTTGAGCACAAGGGCAGTGTCGACGACGACGCGGCGGAGCTCTACGGTCTCCTGAGCACCTACTGCTTGGCGTACCGCTTCAGCAGCCATGGAAACGTACCCAGCGAACGGAAAAATGATATCGTCCTTGATTTTGTGGTCGCGAAGCCACGGAACCGTCTCCAGGTGAAGCAGATTCCTCCACACTGGCTCAAGGCCTGTCGATTCAGGGACCCTGGTGCCGAGGAGGTCGTGATGGGGGTAAGGAGCAAGCCTCCATTCCTTTACGACTCGGGACTCTCTCCAGTAACTGTGCTGGTGGTTCCAGGGGTAGCGAGGCAGGTCTGACAAGCATTTCCCCGGAGGGGCGAGCTTGTTGAAGTCAATCGCGACACCGGCTGCCCAGAGCTTGCCCATGGCCACTAGAAAGCTTTCTCGAGTATTCTGTCCACGAGTCATGATTTGGATATATGGAGGTGATACCCTCGTTGCCACGGCGGATGCCGCGGCTAATATCTGCCGCAAGGGGGCCGCGAGAGCCCCGTGGGGCCCAATCTCAAGGAGTACACAATTGTCAGGGGTAGACAGAGCGTGGCCCAGGAGTTTGGAGATAGCAGTCGTGAAGAGTACAGTTGACTCAAGATTCTTCCGCCAGTATGCCGGTCCGAACATTTCTGCTTCGTCAGACACCAGGTCCCCGGTTACAGTGGAAATGAAGGGCGTCGAGGGCTTTGCGCCATTCACCCCAAAATCAGTCATCTTACGACAGTATTCTTCACCCACTTCGATCATATGATGGGAGTGATATGCCTTTTCCACTTTCAACGTCGAGATGATTCTGGTAGGTAGATCTGCTCTTATGTTGGTTAAAACAGCCTCCAGCAGGTGGGCATCTCCTGACAACGTGGTGCTCTTGGGCGAGTTATCACACGCCACGACCACGCCAGGGATCAGATATCTTTCGACCTCCTTCCACCCCAAGCCAACGGCTGCCATTGCACCTGGTTGGCGCTGCTTCTTGGAGACGACGCCACGGAAGAAGGCGACGACAATGGCGTCCCGTGCAGTGAGACCACCAGCCGCGTAGGCTGCCGCTATCTCCCCGCTGGAGTGGCCCACTAGTGCCTGAGGTCGTACCCCGACGGATGTAAGCAGATTTACCAAGGCGATTTGGATTGCTGTGCAAAGAGGCTGAGAGAACTCGGCTTCGTTAACCCGGCTGGTCCGGCCTGGTTTGAGCAGCTCATCCTCCAGCTTCCAATCTGGCGCATCGGGCCCAAGCGCTTGAAGATATCCGTCTAGGGACTTGATGGTTTCGGTGAACGGTGAACTCGTACGGAAAAGGTCGCGCCCCATCTGAGGCCATTGCGCTCCCTGGCCTGTGAACACCATGACGATAGAAGGGGGAGTAGTATTGTGTTGTAAACTCGGCGGAGACGTAATACCAGGCTGATGCCTTGACCGCACAGTGAAGGAGCGGTATTGGAGACGGTCCCTTCTGTTCGCGAGAGTGTAGGCCACATCGGAGATGTCTGCCGTGTCCTGAGGGTCTTCGAGAAAGGCATTGTATTGGTCTATCATGCCTTTCAACGACTGTTCTGATTGGGCCGAGTACACCAGCAGGTGAGGCGCGTTCGCGGGCATCTTGTTCTTGGCGTTGGGTGGAAATTGGCGTTTGTTCAGTGCTGGCGCCTCGATAATGACGTGGGCATTGGACCCTCCGATGCCGAACGAGTTGACACTTACACGCCGATCCCGCCCCTCTGGCCACGGCGTGGCCTCGGTGGGCACAATAAATCTGTTTTCGGAGAATGGGATGTTGGCGTTCAGGGGTAGCGCTTTGATGTTCGGCGCAATGGTATGGTTCTCGAGAGACAAGACAGCTTTGATGATTGCCGTGAGGCCAGAAACACCCTCCCCGTGACCCAAGTTCGGTTTCACGGAGCCGATGTGGAGGAACTCAGTGCCACCGAAGACCTTTGCAATTGCTGAAAGTTCTACCGTGTCGCCGCGCTGCGTACCTGTTCCATGACACTCAAAGAAGCCTGTCCTGCCGATCTGCGAGGGTGGGATTCCAGCAATCTGGTATGTGCGGCGAATCAGTGACTCCTGGGCGTCGGCGCTGGGCAAGGTGAACCCCGACGTCTTTCCGTCGCTGTTTGTACATGCGCCCGTAATTACGGCGCGGACGGGGTTCCCATCCCGAATAGCATCCTCCAGGGGCTTGACGAACAGGGCCACAATGCCCTCTCCGCGGCCGTAGCCATCGGCTTGTGCCGAGAACGTTTTGCACGACCCGTCGGGACTCATCGTGCCCTGATTCGACTCGTCTATGACCAGAGACGGTCCCGCGATGATGCTGGTGCCGCCGACAACCGCAGCTGGGCATTCGCCCCTGCTGATCGCTGCGCATGCTTCATTCAGAGCAACAAGGCTGGATGAACAAGCGGTACGAATTGTGATACTAGATTCAAAATATGTTCATCAGACCATTTGCTATGGATCACGTGCATATTCATTGTAAGAGGGTATGTGTTACCTCGGTCCATGCCAGTCCATCTCGTACGAAACGCGATTAGAGAGTGCGTAGTCGTGGGAGTTCGAAATATGGTAGGTACCATATCTCTGCGATTCCTTTTGCACCAGGTCGTACCAGTCGTTTCCGAAACTCCCCACATAGACGCCTATGTTCTTGCCCTTGGAGTCGGCCTCGCCAGCATCGTCGAGTGATTCCTTAGTCACTTCGAACAGCAGCCTCTGTTGCGGGTCGAGCACTTCAAGCTCACTACGAGCCATTGGGAAAATGGATGTGTCGAGGGAGCCCAGGTCATCGTCCAGGAAGTATCCGTGCTTGCTGATAACGTGACCAGGTTTCTTGGTAGGGCTGTAGAACGACGACACGTTGTATCGTGACTCGGGCACGACACTTCGGGCATCTCCCTTGGCAATGAGAAGATTCCAAAGGTCTTTGGGGCTGGCTATGCCCCCTGGAAGGCGGCAGGCCATGCCACAAATGGCAATAGGCGCAAATGTCTGAGCAACATTAGATCCGGTAGTTGTAGCGCTGTCGGCGGCGACCTCAGCGTTGGTTGCCTGACTCATCTCTGCCTGGTCAGCCATGACCCGTATCTTGAGGCCTTGAGTTCCGGTGACAAGTTGTATAATGTGAGTTGGAAAGAGACAACTAGATACACCGACAATAATGCTTTCGTTATCACTACATCTTATATATACCCACTTTATATTTATACTTCGATTTAAATTCCAAAGGCTATACTGAGCTGTAATAAATATGCACCGCCTTACAAATGAAGATGCACCTCTTAATACAAGGCTATCAAGGTCACACATAGTCATTTCCACGTTCACGCATCCTGCAATAAGCCAAAGCTTTCTTTGTTTCTCAGAATGAAGCCCATGTTAGTTCTACTAATCTAACGCCAAGCATTCCATGAAGTATTATTCCTTCCGTCGGACGAACTGTCCAATTTGGGGTACTCTTCATTACACGGAAAAGTTGGTGTGACATATTACGTAGGTTCCAACGTAGGGTGACAGGGTGTGAGGGAGGGTGTGATTCAGTTTGGCGAAATGCACCGAGGAGGATCAATAAGCGCTAGGGCTGCATGCGCCGCAAAAAGCCAAGCGCCTATCAAAGCGAAGTCGTACATAGATTAGAATAAGCCGTACGGGCTCATCGCGTCCCAAGAAAACGCCATTAGATTCAGTGTCACACGAAGTGCGGTGCATCCCGCTTCACATCACACCATACTGAGTGTGTGAGTGGTCGTCTAGACGGGTCGTTGGAAATGTTCTCGCCACGGTGACCCGTATGGGAAGTTCGGTCTATTGGCTGAGACCCGAGATGTGATATGCAGATCACAATGAAAGACCCAAGTGCCAAGCCAACAGCAACAATCTAGAGGCATGCATGCGTGAACCGTATGATAGTACTATTGACTATATTATGGAGGCTTGGGAATGGCCCACCTCACAACCTGGCACAATTTACAGCGCAGACGCTTGGCGGCTGATGACTGCATCCTGGGAGCAGGTCATCAATAGCTCGCCGGTTTCGTGGCTCCAAAAGCGTTGAAAGGTGCTGAGTCGCCCATTCGCGCCCCACGAAATGCCGCTGTCACACACCATCCACTCATCCAACTTGGCCGTGGAGACGTGAAAGGAAATCCGACTGTTCAGGCTGATGGTCATGGCGAGGCGCCTCCATTCATCGGGTGCCGAGTCCCAGTTCGCAAACAGCGACAGCTCGAAGAGGGATTGGTCGGACAAGAGCGCCAAGGATGCCATGCTGACGGCAGCCGAGTGCCTCAAGGGCGTCGTCGCGTTGGCTCGCACGAAGCCGCAGGTGCGGGGTTGTGACTGTGCGGGGGAGAGTCCGGGCTGGAGGGGGATCAGTCGCCAATCGAAGGGTTCTTCGGCTCTGACGCCCAATCGAGCCAGCTTGCCCTCCTCCTCCTGTCCAATCTGGAAGTTCATCTGCTCGAAGCCCTGTCTCGGCAGATCAGTGGGGGCGCGCCCACCCACGTCAGGCTTGGGGTCCGAAAACGCTGTGCTGCTGCTGCTGCCATCTGCCGCGCGGGGCTTCTGAAAGGCCATGATGGACACGAACAGACATGGTCCGTCGCCGCCGCCCTGAGTGGCTCGTACGATGCGGGTGCAGGATGTGCGCCCGTCAGCAACACGATCGACGTGATAGGCGACGGATTGGTTTGCCTTCACAGGGCGGAGAAAGGATGACTGCGCCGAATATATGGCGAAGCCGCTGGGGACGGTTGAGCTGACTGCAGACACGGCCTGTCCAAGAATGGAGCCGCCGAATGCGTCTTCACCAACAGGCTGCTGGATGAGGGGCCTGATTGGCCACACGAGTGCATTAGTAGCAGGCAGCAGGCAGCGATCAAGCGACTGACTCAAGTGACGGTGACGTACCCTTCATTGGTGTAGATATCCGGTCCTGAATCGGGAAGCCGGGCAACAGAGACAAGCACTTCCAGCAAAGAAGGACACTCCATGGTGAACCTGATCTGATGGGGGTATCTATCGGCTGGATTGCTGGATTGCTGGATTGCTGGATTTAACCAGAGTGAAACCCGCGGCAACAACGATGATGTTGCGGGTTGGTTATATGTTTGTTATATGCACTCTCGAGATTGCCGATGCGTGGGACTTGACGTGTCATTTGCCGACCGTCGTATTGGGATGCAGCAGAAACAACCTTGTTCTTCGCCCCCAACATCGATGGATCTCGCTTCAAGTTAGGTACTTTCCATGTTCCCTCCATACTCCTGCATGTACCAACGAGGTATGTGCGAAGTTCCCATCCAGGTTGCTTTGGCTCGGTGTCTGACCTGACGGCTGTGTTCCTTGTGTAACTGGTCATACGCTAGTAGGAAGGAAGTATTCCTTGTGCAAAATTGAAGGCCAGCAGAGACTCCAATGATCCCATTCTAAGGCCGGGGAATTAGTATAGCGACCGTGTCGACAACGCCTAGGAAGAAACGGATTTGTTTGGAGTTCTGTAGTTTTTTTTTCATTTCTGTATACATCCATTAGCAGTACGATGGATGCATCAAGGCAAGCACGCGACAAGTCGCCGTCGCAGCAGGTCGACGTGGATGCTGTCGATGGCAAGCCTACGAAGAAGCCTTGGTCGTTTTATTTGTCCGTGTTCGGTCTCGCCTTGATCGCTCTGATAACGTCCTGGGATGCCACATCCCTTTCCATTGCCCTTCCAGTAAGCTAGCTACCCACGTACCACCCAGTTTTACGGTTACTCGCAATGCCTTCGCGGAGTGGATTCTAACCCTTGACTCGCTTCAGGTTATTACCGAACAGCTTCATGGGAGCACCCTGGAGTCCTTCTGGGCCAACATGATATTCATTCTTGGGGTTGCCGTAACTCAGCCCATCTACGTCAGCCTTTCTGATGTCATGGGCCGCAAATCCTCCTTGTACGCCTCCATGGTTTTGTTCAGCGTCGGCGCCATCGTGTTCGCCCTGGCCCAGAATATGGGCACCCTCATTGCCGGGCGCCTCATCCAAGGCTTGGGCGCCGGTGGGCTCTACGTCCTGCAGGACATCATCCTGGCCGACATAACCACCCTGAAAGAGCGCCCGCGCTACTTGGGTCTCCTCGCTTTGCCCATGGCATTGGGTACGATCCTGGGGCCCATCGTGGGAGCGCTCTTCAGCGAGGTCAATTGGAGATGGATCGGCTGGATCAATCTGCCCATCGCAGGCCTTGGATGCATCATCTTCGTGACGTCCCTCCATCTGCGCTCGCTTCCCTCGCCCCTCGGGGCCAAGGTCCGTCGCTTGGATTTGGTCGGGATGGCCATCTTTGCCCTTGGGGTCACGGCGGTGGCTTTGCCCTTGAGTTGGGCCAACGCGCTGTACCCCTGGTCATCTTGGAAAACCATTGTCCCTTTTGTCATGGGCTTGGTGATTCTCGTCGTATTCGCCCTCTACGAGCGCAGGGTCCCCCGTGAGCCACTGCTGCCGTTTCGAGTCATCGCCAACATCACGGCGGCATCTTCACTCGTGTCTGGCTTCTTGCACGGCGCTATCCTCTACACCATACTTCTCTACATCCCACTCTACTTCCAGTCGATACTCTTGGAGGCACCTCTGGAAGCCGCCATTTCAACCCTTCCAATATGCTGTCTCACGGTGGCCTTTAGCTTCATCGCGCCAATCATTGTCGAAATCACACGCCACTACCGAACTCTCATCTGGATAGGCTGGGTCGTCATTACGCTGTTCATGGGACTTTGGTGCCTGGTAGGTCAGCACACATCTCGGGCCGAGATCTATGCCTTCCAATCTCTGCTTGGGGCGGGCGTCGGAACCGTCTTCACCGGAGCGCAAATCCCGATGCAAGCCAGCGTCCCCAACGCGGACGACACGGGTCTTGCCGTTGGGACCCTCATTGTGGTGCGGCTTTTTGGCGCCCTGATTGGCCTCTCCATCAGCTCGACGGTCTTCAGCTCTGTCTTTGCGAGATCCATTGCAGCGTTGAAGCCTTTGCCGCAAGCCATCAAGGTCCTGGATGATCCGAGCCAGGCGGTCAACTTCATCCCTATGCTCCGGCTTGTAGATATCCCCGAGAAGTCGCGGCTTATTGAAGCTTACCAGCAGCCCTTTCAGGCTATATGGATAGTTATGACTTGCCTCGCTGGCGCAGGCCTTATTGCGTCCTTGTTCATAAAGAGGCTCAGTCTGGAAAGGGAGGAAACCAGCAGGCAGGGCTTTGATCACTCACGCATTCAAGCCGATATGTAGAAGAATTCTTCAGTCGATTATGGTAGGCTCCGGGAAACTGGCTACTACGCTCTGGAACACATCATCGCCTTTGCAGTGTTGTAATTATCTCAAACAACCTTTGTTAGATTGAGAATTTGAGGAGATCTGTTGTGAAGTCAATCTAAGCACATTTCCAGTCTCTGGTCGAATAAATCCTCACGTCCAACGCCATGTTGGAACCTTCTTGATACGTTCTACTTAAGCTACGTTGGTGGGCATTTCCCCAAGCTGGCGACAAGGTCTTTTCGATCTATCGAAGTCATCTTTGATGGAAAGTTTAAGAGATTCTGGAAGGCATTGAGTATAATGCCTTCTTTTGAGTTAGTATTTGAGAGTATGTTACACTATGAGTCTTGGTTTCTACTTAAGCATCGACACGAGCTGTAAAGACCAACATTGGCCCGTCATGGGCGGCAGAAGCAGCATCATAGAGCTGATACTCGTTTTCTCTCTCACGCCCCGATCCCATCGCTGGGCCGCCACCCCCAAGTTTCCCCGGGTCTCCGGCGGCAGCCTCGAAATCGAAGCACCACAGGATGCTGGCTAGCACCAGACTGCACTGCGCGTACGCCATCGCCTTTCCGGCGCACCCCCGCGCGCCGGCGGAGAAGGGAATAAAAGCGTCGTGCGCAGTAGCCTTGGCGGCCGCGTCGTTCGACGACGCCTGCGCCTCCTCGAGCCATCGCTCGGGCACGAACTCGAAGGGGTTGGGAAAGTAGTCCGGGTTGTGCAGGATGCTGTACGTGCTGACCCCGACCTGCACACCCGGGGGCACCACGTGCCCGTCAACCACCATGGGGGCCCCTCGCTTCTCGGCCGCGTCCGACAGTTCCCTCCACAGGGTGCCGGGGGCCGGCGGCGAGATGCGGAGGGTCTCGTCGATGGTGGCCCGCAGGTACTTGCAGCCGGTCAGCTCCGGGCCGCCCTTGATCTCACCCCCTGACGCGAAGCTGGAGCGGACCTCTTGCGCCAGCTTCGCGTACGCTCCCGGGTAGCGGGAGAGGTAGAAGAGGGCCGCGCAAATGCACGCCGAGATGGTGTCGGCGCCCGCTGGGAGGAAGAAGGCGGCTTCGGCCCAGATCTCGCTGTCCTGGAGGTACTCCCCCTGCGGGTTCATTTCGTCGACGATCAGGGAATATAGATCGTGTCGCACGTGCTTGGGTTCGGCGACCCGAGCTGCGATCATCTTCTCTATGGAGCCGTAGTATGCGAGCACTTGGTCCCGCGCAAACAGCTCGAGAAAAGTGAAGATCTTGGTCTTGTACAGGAAAGGGAACTGCAGGAACATATTACTGCGGTGGTTTCCAGCCGTTTGTGCATCTATCAAAGGCCGGTAGGTCGACTCTGTCTGGGTTTTGAGATTGTTCCCAAACGCAAGCAAACCGACTACATCAAAGGTGAGGCGATTCATCAGTGGCGTCACGTTCAAGGGGACTTGTGCAGCGGAGGGAGCTTCCCTAGACGATGTCGACGACGATGCAGATCGCAACACGTCGATGAACGTCCTGATCTGCTCCAACATGGTCGGCTCAAATATCCTCATGGAGCGTTCTGACAGGGCCTGCCCGACAAGCTTGCGCTTGAACCGATGCGCCGACTTGTCAATGACGTTGAAGACGCCATACACACCCGGGGTGGCAGCGGTGAACTGGTAGGCGAAGGACTTATCCAGTCTCGGACTCAGGTATATATCTGTGATCGAGCTGTTAGTAAATCGCCAGGATTGATGTTGGTCGAAGTCCGAGTACCTTTCACGGCTTTTACGGAGCTAAAGATGAGTTTGTTGGGACCATGGCGTATAACAGGACCTGGACGAGTTGTCAGTCAGATCGAATAAACAGGAAGCCTAACGTCTCATACCATATTTCAGATGGTCCTGTCGCGTTCTGACATGGATGCTCCAGGAGCCAGCGTAAAATCCAGCATAGGCATCCGTCAGTTTGGCCCAAAAGGGGCCAGGATAGCGTCTCAGCGGATGGAGCAACAGACGGTAGCTAAACAGCGATACAAGCTATTTCACACATAAGCAAGCTTGCAACCTCGAAATAAAAACAAACACAAAAACAGAAGGATTATCGGTAACAGCAAAGGGCGCTTACGTATGTGACCAAGATGGCGGTGGTGTATGCTGCCACGGTATAATAGAAAGACAAATAGCCCATGACAACTAAATAGGTGCAGTTGAGGAAATTGATTCGTAGCCTATATCTCACAGTCAGACTCCTAATTAGATAATAAAGCAATACGGTAACGTACCTAGAGAAAGAGAGCAAGAGACAGCCGATCTTTGGTGAACACAAGAAAGGACGGGCGCTCGGGCCATGGAAATCGAGTGTTGGTCCTCCAGTCAATACATCGAGAATCTGATCCAGTAAGGGATAAGTACAGAAAGATACTTGGAGTCTACCTGCATTCTAATCCATGCTACCTTAGGTACATCTTACATGCGTATGTACACCCCACAGCCACCCGCACCCTCCGTATGATCTTCATAGACGCCACCCACCACCGGAACAACTACCCTTGCAAATTGGCGCGCTTACTGCATGCAACTCCGTCTAGGCCGCGTGATTGTGCAACGTGCAACTTTCATCACCATCGTGAGGCCAATATTACGATCCACTCCATGAGTTGTGGTAATTGTGCCCATGCAGCCTAGTCTGCGTCCCGCTCGTCTCTTCCGTCGTCTCGACATGCGTAGTGCGAACGATGTGCGCTGGGGGCGGCGAGACGGCGAGTGCCGTTTGATTGGGGTTTTTGGGCTGCGGCTTTTGCGCCGCGCCGCGGGCCACATCCTGTAGACGCAGGCCATTCCCCCCCACGCTGCCTCGCGAACCGGTCAGATGACGTTCCGAGGAAGTCTCCCACGCCTCTGCCTCTGCCTCTACATCGGTCTTGCGGGATCGCTTGCTGAGCTGGTCTGTCAACGAGCGCCACGACTGGAGGAGCCGGTTCAGGGCCCGCGTCTCGCGGAACGTCTTGGGAAGCGAGGGCACGCAGAGCACCAGAAGCACGCAGGTCAGCTCGGCAGCGCACCAGAAGGCCATGCCGCACACTGCGTACGTCGTGTCGTCCGAGTGCAGGTACTCGATCGTGGCGATGAGCCGGAGGATGGCGGCGGCGCAGGCACTTGAGAAGACCCGTTAGCGAACCATCGTACAATCTGGGGCGCTGGATGATTGGGGCATCTCCGCGCGGCTACTCACATTATTCCAATGGCGAAAACGAGAGATATGCCCAGCTTCGCCTTCCACTTCATTTGCAGTTTCCAGATAACCGAATGCGGCAGAGTCAGAACCAAGAAGTGGGATATGACGTTGATCGCGGCCGAGGAAGTGTCAAGATCCCTCCTGTCCATGCATGTCCCCGGTACAGTCTTGTCCCATATCCGCCGGTAAGGCCTGCATGTGAGGTTGCCAACGACCAGGGCGATGGTGTAGTAGCAGATATTCAGCCACATCAAAGCCTGACAAGCCCACTGTCGGCATCAAAGGCATCGTCAGTACCACAGGTCCCCGTAGGTCAAGACAAGATACTTACGAAGAAATACCCACGGGTTTTTCGAGGTGAGAAGGTTCGCATCCAGTCCAAGAGAATGGAGGATTTCAGGCATCCCATAGATGCCGCGTAGATACTCGAAGCCGTATTAACCGCCTTCACACTCAATCAATTAGCGAACGGCTGAAAGATTGAGGGCTGTCACTTACGTAGAACACAATGGACAAGTCCTTGACGCGAACATCCCACTGATGGACAAACATCCCAACTGTCATTGTGAGATTCAGGCCCACGGATATGAACGCAACGAACAGGATCTAGAAGTGCTGACTAATTAGCACAGTTTCAATGAGGGGGAGAAACAGAAAAAGGACGGGCATCACATGCATATCCGCAAAGCGCAAGTACTAGTATCCGGCTTGTCAGCAAAGCCATTTTGTCTGGCGCGAAGAAGAATATACTTACCATCTTCGAGCACAATCCTCCGTACAATGAAACACTTGCAATGCGCTCTAAGCAAGATAGATAGTGTTGTTACCGCCAAAAAGAAGGCGAAGACGCCTTGAACCATGCCATTCCTGCTTGGCGGGTTGACAAACACAGGCTGCACATCCCGGGGAGGCTCGAGGGCCGAACCATTAAGAAACGCTTCTCGTTTGTCTGGGGGCAGGGAAGCAAGTATAGAGTCCAGTTGATCGGTCCACATCGCGAAGTTAGTCGTCATAGGCTCTGTGGACTTGGGATTAGGTCGGACTACGAAAGAAGATGGAAAGTGCAGCTAAATAACAATCAGTTGTTCAACGTCCAAAATAGTACAAACAAGTCAGCCGGCAGACTTCCCACTTGATACCCCGTTCTTTAGGCGCCGAGTGATGGAGAAAAGAGGGAGGAGGGTGGGGCTTCTCGGGATATCAGAGGGGGGGGGCATGCAGTGGCAGTGCGGCGGGGAGGGTGAATGTGTCAAAAGGACTATGGATCGACGGACCAGCATTTACCTCCGTGCCAATAGCCGACTTGTATCTCACGTCATCCTAGAACTGTAATACGCACCCTGGGTTTCCAATATTACATGCACTAAAGAAAACAAGCAGTTTATAAATAATACAATTTCATCATAAGTCCCATTTCCCGCTCAATGCAGAGCTAGAATCAACCACTCATTTTGCAACATGTATCACGATACTATTATGAAGCAGTGGTGTGAGGAGCACCGCATGAAAGCTCCGTCTACCAAGGATGAACCGGCATTCTACCGAAACATCGAAAGAGCTCTCGACGTTCGCCGCCAGTCATCCAACTTCGTGGCACTCAAGCCCCGGTGGGACGACACCGTGGCCGATTTTACAAGCGCCGACTTCCTCTCCCTGACGCGTACCGGCCAGATTCGCGAGGCGTTTCTTGAAGAGTTGGAAAAGCAGCCAGACTTCGAGCTCGGTGCCTCCGGGTCCCGCTGCCAGTATGGGAACTACGCCTACATAAACCAGGTCGAAGAAGAGATCGCTGCCTTCCACGGTGCCGAGACTGCCTTCATCACGTCCTCGACCTATGCGGCCAACCTGGGTGTCCTTTCCAGCGTGCCGCTCGCAGGAGACGCCATCGTCTACGACGAGCTCGTGCACGCCAGCAGCCACGAAGGGTTCAGCCTCAGCCTGGCGGAGCAAAAGGTAGCGTTCCGCCACAATGACCCGGACGGGCTGCGCGAAGTCCTGGCTCGGCTTGGAGAGGAGCAGCCGGCCCTCAGAAACGGCACCAAGTCTGTGCTGATCTGCGTCGAGTCCATTTATAGCATGGAGGGTGATCTATGTCGCCTCAAGGAGCTGGTGCAGGTAGCAGAGGAGGAGTTTCCCCTGGGGAACGCCCAGTTCATCATGGATGAAGCGCACAGCGTTGGCATCCTGGGTGAAAGGGGCAGAGGCCTTGTGTCGATGCTTGGGCTAGAGGATTCCATTGCCATACGTATCCATGCTGCCAGTAAAGCCGTTGGTGCAGTTGGGGGTAAGTTATCATCTATTCTATTGTCGACGACGTGTAGGTCCAAGTGTTCAAGTAGATGGGCTGGCTAACTATCTTTCAATCCCAAGGGTTGATCATGGCGCGACGATCTATACGATCTATGATTATCAACAACGCACGCTCTTTGACATACAGCTGTGCCCCGTCCTTTCCGATGGCCGCTTCCATCCGTGCAGGGTATAAGTTACTGATGAATGGTCAAACGCAAATCGCAAGTTCCGCTCTGCACCCACTCGAATAGATTAAATAAACCGCGCCAAATTCAGCACTAACATATCGATTCATAGGCCCAAGAGCGGATACAGGAAAATGTGACGCAGCTATTGAGATTGCTCAGCTCTAGCCCTGAGATAGACGAAGCTCGTGATGAGGGAATATTATTGATTCCACAGCTTGACGATTGGACTCAAAGACCTATCCAAACTCATATCATACCACTGATCTGCACGCGGCCACGCCACGAGCTGTTCTTGTTCTTCCACCTCTTGTCGAACGGGTTCAACTCCTATCCCTTTATGTTTCCGGTAGTACCAAAGGGCCTCAGCCGTGTCAGGCTCGTGGTGCACGCCCACAACACCCCGGAACAGATCGAAAAACTGGTGGCAGTTATCTCCGGCTGGGCTCGAGAAATCCTAGAAATTGAGAGTGGCGAGTCGGGCAAGCAGTTGCCGTCCGCGGCTCTCCAGCTGCAAACTATGCAGGCCTCGCTTGAAAGCAGCTGTTCCTAACCTACCTACACGTCTTCCGGTCGAGGCTTCTCCCTCCTGTCCCTTCCGCTGCGATAGGTCAATAGCCAATATCATACTACTTACATACTATTAAACAACTTTATCATTGATATAAAACCAAAGGCGACCTCTCACTGCTTTCCGACATATTGCTTGCTGGTTCTGGTAGAATTCCAGGTCTCACACGATCAGCCGTCGCTGCAAATAATGATCTATTGAACATCAACAATACGCTTCGCTTCGAGGATGATAGATTTAATGAGGCCAATTCCGATATACTTATATGACCACTTCAACAAAGACGCCACGGCCACTTCTCGACGGAGACCTGGGCGTTTCATAGACTACTCGGAATTCGTTACATGTGAGTTTTGACTGTTCTATAGGCAAGAACGCAAGACCACGTAGTAATTCATCGGTTCTCAACGTAATCATTGCTGCCCCTCCATATCAACAAACACATCTAGCAAATCGGTATCGGCTATGGGGATGCATGAACACCACGGCTGGAAGATCACAAAGTTTCCGAGTTCTGTCTTCCCAAATATCTTGTTCACATGTTGGATTCCGTCATTCCGAGCTTGTCTATAAGCGCATATTGTTAATTGTGGAGGGGGCTGTTTCCGTGTTCCAACCCTCTTGTATTAGGGCGCCCTTGAACCGTCACGGTCATGGCCTTTATCCAGGGGTCAGAATCAAATGCTAACAGGGGTATATAAACTAGAGAACAGAGGGGTCCATTGAGAACGGGAAACAGTAGGGGGTGTGAAAAGGTTTCCTGCATGACAATAACGAAAGAGCCCATCAGAGTATAGCCTGCTGGATCCAAGCCGGCGCCCTACTCTCTATATAGGACACACACACACTGAGATGGATGATGGTTCTTACTCTGCAATTAACAACGTACAGGCACGTGTCTATGAGCTTCCAGTCGAGCGGCTGCTGCGGTGCCACGCCTGCCCCCAAGTCTTCTCGGCTTTAGGGAGAGCCCATTTCCTCATCCAATCCGTCTGTAATACGTGGCTTGCGCTCAGACGATCGTCAGGTCTAAAAACAAGCATCCCTTTTATCATCTCAAAAAGAGCCTCCCTCTCTTCTTCGCCAATCACCTCCGCTCCCCTTACCCGTCTTGGCGCCTGGATTGCATCTTCGAATCGTTGATCAAAGGTCCACACCTGCCTCCCCTCTTTCGGCTTCCCATTTCCGTCAAACCATTTAGATCCCTTCTCCCAAGTCTCCCATCACTCGTCCGGCATCGGTCCGAGAGCGTCGACCTGATCCATTGTGGCGTCATCTGGCCCGAATAACCAGGTGTCAAGAAATGGCCTCACTCCGAGAATCGCCCAAATCATGCACCCAAGACTCCAGATGTCCGATTGGTATGACAGGGATTTTTTTGGCTCAAACCTCGCTTCGGGTGGTCGAACTTGCAGAGGTGTGTAAAACTCATACACCGATTTCTGTGAAGGGTAGAAGGCCGTGCCGAAATCGGTGAGGAAAATCTTGACTTCAGGGAGTAGCATCTCGTCGCCGGGTTTCCCAAACCAGATTGGAGAGTAGACGTATGGAGGGATGCTTGATGACGCGAGTGGCTGTTTATCGACCCTTACCACAGGTTCGGGGACTGGCGACCCAAATTCGTCATAAAGCTGCAGGGTTGAAAGGTGGTCAATGTTTGGCAACTGGAGGAGTACGTTCCCCATATGAAGATCTGATAAGAATTAGAGACATAGTCACGTTTACTACCGTGTGCGAAGAGAGCCAGGACAAGGTACTCACCCCCGTGGACATATCCCAACTCATGAATGTGCGCTACGGCCATGGCGAGCTGTGCAGAAAGTGACCTGGCGACGCAGAGGTTGAATGGACTATAATCCGCCGCTTCTGTCGCATCAGCAAGGCTACATCTTGCGGGCGTGGTGACGAGGCACGAATGTGTCCCATTCGGCCCTTCTACATCGTAGCGATCCAAGACTGGGGAAATTAGATTGCTACCGAACCCTCCAGTGCAGGCGGCCAAGGCGGAAATCCGACTTAGGATTTGCAGTTCCTTAGGACCATGGTTATCTGTCCCTGCTTTTATGGCAACGTACTTGGCCATTCTGTTATCCCGAGCAAGCCAAATGGTTGAGTAACTGCCGTAGCCAAGCTTGTGCACGATCCGGTATCGGTTTTGGAACATGTCGCCAATCTGAATGGGATGGTATCCTCCGTGTCGATAGTAGTCGAGTCTTTCGACGTCGTCGACATGCTCGTAGAGAGGAGGACGGGTCGATATGGTTGCGACCTGAGGTCTGACGTTACGGCGGATGCTTGCAAGTGGCGGCGAACATAATGCCCAAGCTAGCGGTGGCCTTGGAATGGTACGACGACTTAACCAAACCATTTTCGCATATATATAGGAGAGACGTTAAAAATATTTCAATAAGTCATCGGTAAAGTGATGTGTTCCGTAGCTAACCTTGGTAGTTAGGCTGATTGATTCCTACTATAAACGCCGATGGTTACCATCAAGTAAGGTGTAACAAGGTGAAAACATCGATCTGCATACTGCACTAGGTGTGGGGTGAAGTACGTACCTTGCCAGCTGTCAGCCAGTACCGTCGATTGCAGACACAGTTGATGTGTCTGTTCCTTATATTAATATTGGCTTCCTAATATATCAACCCCTGGTATGTAGCATGGTATGTAGCACAGAGACGTTCCCCGCACATTTCTCTGCCAACCAGCTGTGTAACAAAAAGAAAAACCAACCAGAAAGTGGCGTGACGTGTGCCATCTGGAACCGTAAACATTGAACCTCGCAATTGTAATGAGCGTACTCCATTGTGCAAGGTATACACACCAAGAGAAGACAACATACACATGGCGTCTGGTCGGTTCAAGAAGTTGCCTCTGGAGCTCGTAGGCGAGATCAGCCGGCAGCTCCCTTTCGACGACCGGCGGTCCCTGACCGCGGTGGATGCGCGTCTCCGCGAATTCTTGGCCCCGGATCTGTTCGCGACTATCCGCTTTTCCAACCGGCCGTCGGACCAGGACGACATCGCGCACGTCGTGGGCAAGTATGGACACTATGCCCGCGGCTTATCTCTCACGATGAACCTCGACTGTCTTGGGGTTCAGATTTCCGGCACCGAGGAGGAATATGTGGGTGAGGATGAAGAAGATGAAGAAGATGAAGAAGATGAAGAAGATGAAGAAGATGAAGAAGATGAAGAAGATGAAGAAGATGAAGAAGATGAAGAAGATGAAGAAGATGAAGAAGATGAAGAAGATGATAAGAAGCCACGCCGGTGCGCGGACAGGTCTTCCCATGGGCTCCCCTACCTGACGCGCAACCTGCTGACGGGTCAGGCTTTGCCTGCGGTGACGTCGGTCGCGATCCGGTTCACGTGGGGCCCCGATGCCCAGTTTGAGCCTGGGGAGTTTGGTGACGAGTGGGAAGAAGCCTTTGGCATCGGCTGCGATCTGGATAAAGCGCAATTGGCGAACCTGAAGGTGTATAGGAGGTGGCGCCCCGGCCTGGCAGCTATGTGGTAAGCGAGCTTTTTTGCTGGTGGATTTTGTTTTGGGGATAATACCGAGTCTGCGGTCCGAAAGGCACAGGAGGGAAACAAGTACTAATGGCACCGTGTGTATCTATCAACTACAATAGGCAAGCGCTCACACAGAACGAGAACATCTGGCACTTCGCCGCCAAGAACGCCCCGATCAGTGCGGATTTCGCGGCCTTCATTGCCGCGCGGGGAAGGTCGACCCTCACCAAGGTCGAGCTGGTCGATTGCGTGGCCGTCATGGAGTGGTGGCCCCATTCCGAATTACATGGCTATACTTGGCGGAGTTTCTTCCTCGGCATCTTGGACATTAATGCTACTGTCTATGACGATTTCGACGATGCTGCCGTCAAGAAGAAGAAAGAGAAGAAGGAAACGCTCCTGCTCGAAGAATTCACCTTGGTGCAAAGCAAAGGGGTCCAAATCGAGACCGAGCGGAAGCTCATGGAGTCTCAGAACTCCGGCCAGGAGTCGGGGCAGATGAGGCGCCGCCTCGACGAGTTGCGGGAGCAGCTGGGCGACGCTTATAACGAGGACGAGATGCTCTTTCCGTACGTCTGCATGGGCAATCAGGACGGCCGCGTAGTGGCCATCCCCAATATGAATAGGAGCGCAGCCGCTTTCGAGTGGGATGCGGAATGGTGCAGGGATCTGATGGAGGTGGTGAAGGCGAACAGGGAGCGCCGGATAGAGCAGGCGGCCGACGCAACGAGACCTGTGCCTTAAGGCTTTGCGTATGAAAAACGGGGATTGAGAGAAGCCGCTGCTTCGTGCCGAGCCGTGTGGATCGTGGGTTATGTGGTTGTGAGTCTTGATTTCTGCTTTACGGATTGAATCGGAGAAATGCACAAAAAGGGGGGGGGGGGGGGGGGGGGGGGTGAAAGACGACTGGGCAGTATTTTTAATCCTACACGTCTCCCACCCGAGATACATATAGCGATTTATATCTCCGTAGAGCCTATTCCTGTATCAAAATCGACTACCACCTATCTACTTACTCTAAAATGGGAGAAGTTCATTGTGATAAACGCCCCGTAAGGCTGAACTAGCATAATGACGTACTCGGGAGAAAAGGAGTAGGCAGAGGGAGCTTTGGGGTATTTCGTGAAACAAAAGCCAACGTATCCTCAACAGTTACTATATTCGAACTAGGCTATTCAAAGAAATGAATTGCATCCTCGGCCACGGTATCTTCTGTTCCTAAGTCACGCCATCACACCATCTCGTACTGCTGTCCCGGGCCCATCCACCGTCGTTTCGGGGGAACGACCATCGATTCTCCGCCAGTTTCGCTAGCTACCCCCTCCACACAGCCGCGGCACCAGTCAGATGTATCAGCCTTCCGTGCGACCCACCACCCGGCAAAGAGTGTGTACAACGTCCAAGCCGCCTGGATAAAGACGAGATCGGCCACTAAGACGGCCACGACCAGATTGCCCGTCGACCGTTTGCGTGGCACCTGGCAGATATACTGGGCCGAGATGACCGAGGGGCTCACGGCGAGCGGACCCGTGAGATGCTTCAGCTCGTCGTAACTCTGTGTTGCGGGCCCGGGTCGCGCATTGGCGATGGACTTCTGGGCGGACGGGAGGCCAGAGGAAAAGCTTTGCAGGGCTGCTGCATCAGCCAGGAGGTTGGGCCGGGACGAGGTTTGTCCCAGGTCGGTGAGAATCGTGGAGTACACCGACTTGGCCAGGTTGTCAGCCGGGGCCCAGATATTGGGGTATGCTTTCTTTTCAATTAGGTCTGCCAGCGTATCCTTGTCGCCGCCTTCTGCATGTGGGTACTCATAAGATCCCGGTGAGGTTGCTTCGATGAACTGCGAGCTGAACCGGAAGAAACCTGTATTTGTGATGTCGAATCCCTCGAGCTGAGGAACGAAGGACAGAGACCCTTTGCGGATGGGATACTGCTTAGTATTCCGGGTCTCCTCCTGCAGCAGCCATGTCATCTGGGTCCAATAAGTGGACATGAGCGATTCTCCCCACCATAGACTGGCCCGTGTCTTTTGGTCTCGGCTTACAAACCCGGAGCCGAGAAATGTCCCGATTTGGGCGAAGGATACGGTATTAGGTACGTAATCATAGGTCTGGGTGAGGTTGACGAGTACGGCTCCGCGGGCGGTAGTGATACGACATGTAGTAAACGTTCGCACCTTAGCACCCCATTCGGTCAATGCGAGCTGATTCGCGGCTCGGTCTTGAGACTCGATGTCGATTTGGATCGAGGCTATTGAACAGTCCTGGAGCACGTTCTGGTGGTACGTCAGCGATGGCGACGCGGCCGGGCCGCTCCTGCTGCTGCTGTTCTCCTCCCACACGCCTGTCAAAGTATACATCAGCGCGGTCTGGTTGGTGAAGAATTGGGTGCCAACGGGCAAAGTGACTGGCTGGCAGGTTGGCTTGATCTTGGACGTGAAGACAATTGGAAAGGACCCGGGTGGACTTTCGGACACAGTTGCATTGGGATCAACTGACGTCTCGACGGCCAGTATATAACCTGTCGAAGCAAAATTGAGGTAGGTAAATACAGTTGCTAATGCCAGCCCGCCTATTATAGCGACAGGCGTGAACCATCTGCCAGGAAAAGGCCGAGTTATATTGTAGCGGTACAGCCAGTCATTCTGTTGAGACATCGTGACTTATGAGAAGCAAGAGTTGTAAGATAGCCACCAAGATATCTGGGCAACTGGGATCTCGACCTCGTGAAGTCGGCTTACACTCCAAACTAAAAGCTTTGAGGTCCAGGCGAAATGGTCATCAGGAGTTATTGTACTTAAAATAAGTATGCAAGATGCCCTCGTCTTTCAGCTTAGACGAGGCCGGCGCGAGCTGTACGCTTGCTTCCAGCCTCAAGTACCGCGATTCCATCTAAGTAACAACAAGCCGCCTGCATAGATAGAATGAGACATAGCAATATCCATGCAAGATACAGGATAGTGGGATGCTGGCTGCTTTTCAGCTCGAGCGCCACGGCGGTTAAACTACTCAATATGGCGCTTCAGCTCGTAAGCCATGTAAAATCTGGCTACTGATAAGGGTAACTACCCGGCCTGCGCAAGAGTCGGTCAACATTCACAGTGCGCAAACAGGGGGCATGGAGTCAGCAGGCGCATGCGCAAATGCTGCAGGATACACCATACCTGTCCGTGGTGCTGCCACATCTGGCAAAGTTGCGTAGCCTCGTGAGACTGCATGTGTGACAATGACTTCTCGAACTGGTCTGCTAGCAACTGAACTGCAGAAACCACCAACTGGATTGCCCGTAGAAACAATATTACTATCAGGAAATAAGAAATCCCAACGAACTGCGGTCATTATAAGTGGCCTGAAGGACTAATAAGTACCATCCATTTCAAGTATCCCCTTCATTGCCAGGTACAGGCTTATATATTTACTACCGTAACCCGCTCGAACAGCAATGGGTCTGCTAACTTTACCTAATACGGCTAGCGTGTGGGAGACTTAGTGATAGCCGACAGAAGCCTTTCCACGTGTCGTGCCGTTCAATCACTGGGACCATCAAGTCTGGCAATTGTTGGCATGTAATCACTTGCTCAGTAGAGGAAATCAACAAATCGCACGTTAGAATAACAGTTGTTACGATTCGAGTCGGACCAATTAGAGGTCAAGGCAGAATTTTTTCTACCTTCTCAAAGCATGATGGTAGCCTGTGATGGCAGGTTAGCATCCATTTGGTGAACATACGATGCGGTTGGAGAAAATAGTTATTTTAGTTGACTTGCACCCAAATTTTGAGCTGTACTGCAACCTGTAATTGGAGAAAGCTGCACCACGTGGGGAGAAGAGAACCGCCTGAACCATACACCACCCTCTTCAATCAATAACAATCGTATCTCCGATTCATCGGATGCAGGCTGTACAGAGACTTATTTAATCTCTGGCATGGATGGCGGTCTTTCCAAGATGGGCGAATAGACCTGCGAACCTTCTTTTGTTTCTAGGCATCGCCTTTTTCGTGTACTTCAAGTGGTCATCATCGTCGTCGGTATCTCCCAATAACACCACCACCACAATGATGAACCCCGCCACCTCCTTGCTGATTTCAGCTGCTGCCGCCGCCGCTGCAGGCGCTGGAGTGGACTTGAACTGGCACGCCCCCGCCGCGACCGCGGTCAACAACCTCACGTCGGCGCTGCAGGCGTCGGGGACATATGGCTTCATCTTCAACACCTCGCGCACCCCCGACGGGCAGTACGGCGCGTACAACTGGTGCAACATGCCGCACGTGCGGCGCGCCGAGTACGTCCGCCCCGACGCAGGCTACGAGCTGCGCTACGTCGAGGTGATTCAGCGCCACCACAAGCGCACGCCCTACGCCGCCAACGCCTTCCCCGTCGAGCCCTACCGCTGGGACTGCGACGACCAGGGCCTGTTCTACTTCGGGCAGTCCGTCCTCGAGACAACCGAGACAAAGAAGAACTCGGCCCATACGTACTGGAAAGGCACCAACTCCACCATCAACCCCTTCTTCCCCGCGGGCTGGATCGGCTCCTGCCAGTTCCCGCAGATCACGACGGGCGGCCTGGACGACTCGCGCACGCACGGCGAGGACCTGTACGGCGTCTACCACGGCCTGCTCGGCTTCCTCCCCGCGCGCGAGGCCGAGGACGGCGACGCCTGGCGCCGCCACGTCGTCTACCGCGTCACCAACAACCAGATCACGTCGCAGGTGGCCGGCCAGCTCATCGCCGGCATGTGGGGCGCCGACGCCCTGGCCCGGCCCGTCCCGCTGCTGATCCAGGCCGCCGGCGTCGACTCGCTCGAGCCGCAGTACGCCTGCCCCGCGGGCGCCGCCGCGTTCGCCAAGCTCAAGTCCGCCGCCGACGCGCGCTGGCAGCAGCACCTCGACGCCGCGCGGCCGCTGTACGCGGCCCTCGACGGCATCTCGGGCGTGCCCGCCGACGATGCCGGGTTCCACGCCAGCTTCGACCACTACTACGACAACCTGTCGGCGCGGCAGTGCCACCCGGACAAGCCCTTGCCTTGCAACACCACTTCTTCTACCACGGGCGAACCCAAGTGCGTCGACCAGGACCTCGCCGACACCGTCTACCGCCTCGGCCAGTGGGAGTACAGCCACCTGTACCGCGACGCCGGCCCCGCGGCGTTGCGGGCTTCGGCCGCCGCGTACGGCGTCTGGGTCGCGGAGCTGGCGGCGCACCTGCGGGCCGTGGCGGCGGGCGCGCAGGGCGACGTGCGTTACCTGCACAACGTGGCGCACGACGGGTCGATGAGCCGCGTGCTGGCCATCCTGCAGATCGACGCCATGGTCTGGCCCGGCATGGGCAGCGAGCTGGTCTTCGAGGTCTACCAAAAGGAGAAGAACAAGGCGCACTACGTCCGCGTCCTGTTCGGGGGCCAGCCGCTCAAGTCGAGCAACCCCAGCCTGGGCTTGATGGATATGCTGCCCCTCGAGACGCTGTTGGCCTACTTCGATGGCCTGGTGGGCCAGAACGGGAGCCTGATCAAGGGGAAGTGCGATGGCAGTATCCCCCTGTAACGAGATACCAGTAAGGAACAAGACCAAATATTAGACATCATGCCATATGTACGAAGGACATTACCTTAATCTTAAATGTATTAATAGATGTATGCAAAACAATTCCATTTACAATTGGACATTATCTACTACTAGATTGGAGTGACTTCTCGAGATCGTCCCAACGCCCTTGCCTGAGCGGGTCCAGTTCCCTTAGTTTCGCCAGCCAGGCCATCATCTCATCCTGATTCGCGGTGTCGGCATTTGCCTCACCCATGACCCGATATGCCATCGCGTACTCTATCAAAGCCTCGTAGATCAACTTGACATCGGCGTAATCTTCCAGCAAGTCCTTGATTTCGGTGACTTCTCTGTCGATAAACTCTCGCCTGTCGGCCAGGCTCAGATTTGGCGCGATGAGTCCCTTCGCTTCCTCTCCATTCTTGGTATCCTCTTTGCTAGCGCCTACGGCGATGATTTGGTCCATCAGGAATTGATGATAATACCACAAGCTCTGGTCCTCGGGTCCAACGTTCAATCCCTCACGCGCCAACTCCAACTCCTGATCGAGGAACTTCTTGCGCGCCGCGTCATCCGCCCCACGCTCGCCCAGGAGCCGCAACGCGAGCTTGCTGCGATTGTGCCATGCACTGAAGTTGGACAAATCAACCTTAATCATGCTGTACGTGTACGCGAACTCGGACTCGGTCATGCTTGTTTTCGTTGATTCGCCGCCGCCGACATCGTTCTGGGTTGCCGCGGCGGTTGACTCGAGCGCGGACACGATGAAGCGTCGGTAGGTCCAGGCGTGGAAGTTGCGGCGGTCTTTCGTCAGCATCTTGGAGTCGAGGGCCAGCTCGGCGACCCAGAAGTCGCGCGCGATGGCCGCGGGCAGGATGCTGTCACACAGCGAGAGGAGGAAGGATCGGTAGCCCCAGATCCAGTAGCATTTCGGAAACTCGATGAGGAGCGGGATGGTGAAGGCGAGCTCGGACTGGACGAGGGAAATGTCGGCTGCTATGTCTGCCTCTGCCTTCTCTTTCTCTTTGTTTGCCCCGTCATCGTCACCGCCACCAATAGGGTTATCTGTAGTGTGTCCTTGTTCTTGCTTCTCGGATGCTGCATCAGGTGTAGTACCACTCTCGCCAGCCTTCTTGGGTAACGGGGACATCGCTGGGTCGGGCCGGGTCGCAGCCGAGGGCGAAGACGAGGAGTCGGCGCAGGACGGTTTCGTAGTGACGCTCCGAGAAGTACTCGGCGACGCCTTCGAGCGCCATAACCCAGCCGAGCGTCTGGACAATGAGCCAGAGATTAGACAGCGTCGACGGACGTTCCATATCGTGTAGTATTCCGGGTTGAGCCGCAGGAGTTTTGTGGTCAGATGGAAGAGCGCGGGGTCGGCGTAGTTTGATTGTTTGACCTGTGGCGATGGGGAAGACGAGGGGGAGATGTTAGTTCAGTAATTCGAGGATCTGACGAAGATGACACCAAGAGTCCTTGGCAGGGTCGGGGTAGCCGGCAGTAGGGGGGGAAAGGAGAAGGGGCCCAAAGATGATGCAATCGCAATGTATAGAAATGGCGCACGTACATGGACTCTTATCTGATCGTCGAGATCACGGTACTTCTTGATCCTATCGAGGTCTTGTTGCCGCTGTTCCTCGGTTCGGTTGCGGTTCGTCCGGGCTATGCCATGCTACAGCCCAAGCCAAGCAAATCCGAGTATCAGCCCAGCCGGTTCTCTCTCTCATCTTGTTTGTTTTGGAGTCAAAATGTTGCAAACCTACGCTGGCCATGATTTCGGATCTCAAAATGAGTGCGATTACTGCAATGCGCTCGAAGTTCAAATGAAGGGACGATAGCAAAGTTGAGATCAAATTACTACACGCATCCTACAGTACATTGCCCCCTCCAACCAAACAATCGTAGGCAGCCACATCATCACTGGACAGCTGGTTTAGGTGGGCGCATGTGCCTTAGTTAGGCTCCAAGCGAGACCCAGCGCCCAGTGCTCAGCGTTATCGGTAATCGATAAGACATCAGGGTCGCCCCACCCTTCTATTTTCTCTCCCCTAAATTCCCCCCCTAAATTCCCCTAGAACCCCCCCGTATGCTAATTTTAGTCCCCGAAGATCGAGTACAACGTTGATGGACGGGATGTCGAACTTACACGGGAACCAAATTGAATAGACCTTCAACATGCATCGACGCAATGCAGGTCGCTAAGGCCATGCATGTAATTCATCCTCGATAGCAGCACTTTCTCATGCTTTTATACATTCGCGTCATGCAGCATAAAACCCAATTCATAGATCCTCACCGGAAATAGTTGGTCAAGATGCACGACAAAATATCATTCCTCTGGTCCATCTGTCGTGGTGCTGGTGGCATGCATTTGTGGTGAAAGACGTCCTGCACACTTTTTACCAGACTTTCCCTTCCCTGCTTGCATGCGTCTCTTTCCCCGAATACGATAAGTCCTATTCGCCCAGCATCTCCGGGCGGAAAGCAGCATCGTCTGGTAGAAGCAGTGCTTTCTCCGAATGCAGGCGTAACCGCCAAGTTGTTGAGGTCGATTAAGGTTGGATCCTCCTCCTATCGGCGACAGCACGACAGGAACGACCATATATAGGGAAGGAAAAAATCCAGCAGCAGCATCAGTAGCAGTGCAACAGACATTCTTGCCAAGCATCGTATTTCGTGCATTTCATTAATCTATCCACGCGACGTCGCATTGCCCCTGCATCATTGGCGATAATTTCGTTGCCGTGTGTTGAACATCAAGGTTGGCTGAAAAACTCAGGGGGGGTTACCACCTTCCATCATATCTCAAGCCTATTAAAGTCGTTGTTGCTACGTTCCGTCTTGTTATTGGTGCAGGCATCGACGAGCGCGCTTACTCGTGTTTTCGGCATTTTGAAACAACTCGACCTCATTCGAGCCCAGAAACAGGGCCAGATCGATTGCTGTTGCATTTGTGCTTGTTGTCTTGTACTGATTCACGGTTTATTTGTCCCGCGTCGAGGTAGACACCACCCTCCTCGATCAACCCTAACTGGGTAGCCACTGCAATTTCCCTTAGCATCTCAGCGCGGATAAATACAACCTCTTGGAGCCCTGAAGGTGTCAACACCATATCCGACAAAACACTGGAGTTTCCATTTGCTCCCTAACCTATCCAAGGTTTCTCCCATCTTTGCATCCGCTGCCAGCTTTACTCTAGCTGCACTTTCTCTTCACAAACCCAGCACGGAATCACCACAGAAGGCCATGAGGTTGACACGGCTTTTCTGGGCATCAGGCCTACTGTTGTCTAGTCTTGCCGCAAGCCTGACTATACCAAAAACCTCCGCGATCCAAGATGTGGCCAAGGCAGCAGTCGAGGCCATGAACACGTTTTACAACGACTCATCAGGAAGATGGGACGATAAGGCCGGCTGGTGGCTAAGTGCCATTTCCCTCCAGAACGTCCTGGACTACATGAAAGTCACAAATTGTGAAGACTATCTCGCCCAAGCCCAGAATACCATCGACAAGCAGCGCGGTATCCTCGGGTGGTGGCCTCAGGGCGGTGGCGACTTCCGCGCCGACAGCACCGATGACACTGCCTGGTGGGCGCTGGCCTTGCTCCGCATGTACGAGTTGACTGGGAACAAGACGTATCTGGACATCGCCAAGGAGGACGAGGCCTACATTTGGAAATATTGGAATACGTCCACTTGCAATGGCGGTTTGATCTGGAGTATTAAGAGCCTCAGTTATAAGAGCGCCATTAGCAACGAGTTGTATCTTGAGTTGACGGGGGCCTTGCACAACCTGATCGAGGGCGACACTTACTACTTGAACCAGAGCAAGTTCATGTGGGATTGGTTCAACTCGAGTGGCATGATCAACTCACAGTCTCTCATCAACGACGGCCTCATGGAGCCAGAAAAGAACAACCCCACGGTCTGCAAGAACAACGACGATACGACTTGGACGTACAACCAGGGCGTCGTGCTCGGTGGCCTGGTAGAGCTGTACAAGGCAACGAGCAACGCGACCTACATTGAAACGGCGTGCCAGATCGCCGATGCCGTTACCGGCAGCGCGACGCTCTCACCGGGCGGTGTCCTGATGGAGCCGTGTAAGAAGGACGAGTCTTGTACCGATGACGCCTGGTCATTCAAGGGCATCTTCATGAACCGTCTCGCCAAGCTCAACAAGGAGCTTCCCGGTCAGCCCTACAGCGACTACATCCGCACCAATGAGCAGTCCATGTACAGCAACGCCAACAACGGCTCCGACTTCTACGGCGGCGTCTGGCAGACCTCCTTTGATGGGTTGGATCTGGGCAAGCAAAACAGCGCGGTGTCGCTGCTCATTGCTACCTTGGGACTGGACTAGATGGCACACAACGCATACTCAAACATGTTTGCTTCTGTGGAGGATATCATGTTAGGCGTACTTTTGGGACTAATGTTTATTTAGAAGTGGCGGACTCAGATAGAAATACGACTGGTGGCTTCCCACATGGTATGGACTAGTTCACGAACATAAATCCCAAAGAAGCACCCGTTGCTTGTCTAGATAGCAATATGAAGGTTATAGAACCGACTCAACATGAGTTGCTCCATCAACTTCAGTTCGTAATACTAATGCAATAAATGCGGCAAGGTTGTCATCTTGCTACGTATGTTCATACTCGTTGTTCTGAACTCAAGCGTAAAAGTTGAAGAGCTAACTTCACTTCTGAGTAAATATCAAAATTGATAACTAACTCAATTATATCATACTATTACAAAACAAAGTCATTAAGGGGGGTATACACAAAGATCTTACCAACAACACCATATAACATACACACCGCCATCCATGTTCCATCGTGACAAACGCAGACTAAGATAGTCCTACGAAGCCGCACGATACAGACCGACCTTTGTGCCGTTCCTCGAACAAACCGTCAACCCCAACCCTTCGACCCACGGGCCCGGGTCGCGACTCTCGATGCGCTCGAACTCCTGGATGAGACGGATAGTCACGTAGGCAGCCTCGGTCAACGCGTATTGCTCTGTAGTGCACCGCAGGGTTAGCCAAAGCACAGCTAAAACAAACCAACAAACCAATAGGGGTCCACTAAAGAGAGAAGAAGAAGAAGAAGAAGCAAGAACTCACGTCCAACGCAGATCCGAGGCCCGCCGTTGAAGGGTAGGTATTCCCAGCTCGGCCGCAGCGTCTCCCAGCGCTCCGGTCGGAATTCGTCGGCGTCGGCGCCGTAGAACTCCTGCCGCCGGTGCAGCGTGTAGACGGACCAATCGACGAAGCTGCCCTTCTCGACGAAGAGGGGCGACTGCCCGTCGGGTCCGCCGCCGCGCGGGAGCACCGTGTCCTGCAGGGCTTGCTTGCCGTTGAAGGGCACCACGGGGTGGATGCGGAGGGCTGTTGGTCGTCATCGTTAGCTCACGGAAGGGATGGAGGAGTCAAGCCATAACCCAGTGAAACAGAATACAGCTCCTGTTTTCCCGCTAGTTTTACCACCCAGGCAAAAGATACAAGCGAAGAGGTGATTGGACAAGGACAAGGTGGAAACTCACATTCGTTCAGACACCATCTCACGTACTTGAGCCCCTTCAGCGTCTCGTACGTCGGTAGCTGCCCCTCGAGCCCCGCCACCTCGGCCTTGAGCTTGGCCCAGACGTCGGGCCGCTTCGCCAGCACGAAGAAGAAGTTGGACAGCAGCGAGGCCGTCGTGTCGCGGCCCGCCAGCAGGATGTTGAGAATTTCGTCGCGGATCACCTTGCGGTCTTTTGTCACTTTCGCTAGCTCGCGGGAGAAGACGTACTTCTCCCCAGCCCCGCCGTCATTACTGTTAGTAGTAGGGTTGTTTGGGTGGCCCTTCTCGAGATCGTCCAGGGCTTCGCGCTGCCGGATTGCGTCGTCGACGAACTGGTCTACGTACGCGTGCACGAACTTGATGGCCTCCTTACCGCGCTGGTGGGACTGCAGGTGGTAAAACAAGCCGAGGCGGACCCGGAGGATGATGTCAGCCTGGCCGTCGTTCATGGCCTGGGCAAAGGCCGCGTCCGTGGACGAGGACCCGCCGGCGTCGCCGCCCACCCCGAGGAGGCCGCCGCTCTCCTTGAGGGCGCGCAGCGAGTCGACCGAGGCCCCGAAGAGGAACTCGGTGGCCGTGTCCATGGTCAGGCGGAAGAAGAGCATCTGCAGGTCGACGGTGATGTCGCCGCTGTGCGGGACGAGCGACAGCAGCAGGGCGAAGTGGTGCTCGAGGGCCTCGAGGTCGGCGAGCTGCTCGCGCGCGAAGTTCGGCCGCAGCAGGGCGCGCGACTCGTGCCAGCGCGCGCCGTCGCTCGTGAAGATGCCGCTGCCCAGCAGCGGGCCGAAGGGGACGGACCGCGCGGTGCCGTGGCCGAACTCCTTGAACCGCGTCGCCAGCACCGTCTTGATGTTCTCCGGGTCCTCCGTCACGATGCTCTCGCGCCCGCCCAGCCACGTCGGCGGCACCATCGGCAGCCGCATCGCAAACGTCGGGCCGTATGTCCGCTGCCGCCAATACACCCAGTCCAGCAGCACGCCGGCTTTGGCCCGCTGCACCATACACCAGATGCCGTCGAGGCCCAGTAGGGGGTCCCGGTGGTGAAAGCGCCGGCGCACCGGCTGGCAGCCGTGTTGTTGCTTGAAGCGCCGCCGGGCTAGGTATAAGCTGGTGCGCCGCGCCGTCCAGACGAGTAACAGGGCAAACAGGAGGCCGATGACAAGTTGCCGGGAGGTGGTTGACAGCATCTTTGACGTGTTGGTCAGGTCCATGGTCAACAGCAGATTTGTTACAAGTGGTGCGTAGAGGGGTGAGAATATGTCTGCACTGTAGTAGGTTGGAGTAAAGGCAGTTCCAGGGCTTTGGCACTCATATGTCAGAAGTTTATTTGGTCAACGTTGACTTGGCGTCCCTTCTTGCAGGGACAGGGGTATGGATCCTGAGGGTAAGTTGGAAGTTGAATGATTAAACAGTAGTTGCATGTGCACCCGACTATTACCAGAAGATGGGAATCCATTCTTAAATACGATGCGAGGAGTCGGGTTTCAAGTCTCCGGCTGACGCATTACTCGATGTCCATTCCCCGTGTCCTCTTTCCACGTTGCCCCTCTTCACGCCGGCAATCCTTAGCGAGGAAAGTCCTTCTTGTTCCGGTATTAAAAGTTGAGCTCTCATTGATGTGGTTGCACCAGGAACCCTGCACTACCACCAGCATTCCTTACGACTGGTCCTATCTGGGCGCTAGGGTATTGGCGCCACCCTGTAGTTGTGCAGGATTTCATTGCGGAATGATGTCAGTTAACGTCGAGTTGACACGCACACTGCGGCTTAGCAAAGAAATCAAACCCATGACTCGCAGTAGGTAAGATGTGATGCACTGTCCGTTGCGTAAGCCTAGTCAACGGTCTATGGTAAGCAATTTGGCCAACGGGGACCGGGGGTGTCATGAGTTTGTCCGAAGACCCCGTCGGACATCGAAGGCCCACTATTAACCCCGTCCGTCTTGTTACTCAATTAGGCTCTCGCGGGATTTTAGGGGTTCGATGCCACATGCATGACAGCTTTTTGCGTTGGAGAAGGGCGATTGACTTTACCGGCGGCGTTCCGTAGTGCGCGCATATTTTCACTTCCAACGCACTGGGATTTGGTAATTCACCCTCATTCCTTTCCCACGTGGATGAGTCGACGATATATCATCTCCTTCTACCGCCGTCATTTCTGGCCGCGTTCCCGCGAGGGCAATGGGCGATCAGAACCTATTTGGAGATCTCGAGGAGCACAGCGTATCATTTACCCGAATGCCGTCCGTGCATGTATGTAGCAAATGAAACGCAGACTTGATGCTTGCTCGGAGGAATTCACAACACCAGTCCCCCCGAGAGCTTCGCTTCCAATTCCAAACACGACAGAGACGACGGGAATAGTGAGAATGCTGTCCTCAATAGGGCAAGCTTATTGCCACAGAAGTCTATAGTCTCGGATGCCTCTTGAGACCTCGTGCGTAGAAGAAAGGTTGAGCAGAGTCCAACATAGATCAAGGTCTGGTGAAGTCTGGAACTGGTGTCGGTTGTACGGCACAGCAGACGGAATGATCAACAGCAATCGACTCAATTTCGTCTCTACCCCCCTACTCTCGGGTGGGCCGAGTCAACTCGAAAGAGGGGTTGTGTATCACAGGAAAGAATCAGATATCAGATTGTTCGGCCGGGTATATGCACGGTTGCCGGCTGCCATACATTGCAGCGACAATATATACGTATTTTGACCATATAACCTTCTTCTAATTACACTGCGACTCGGCCTCACTGCATAAGGTCGCTATACTAAGATAATTGTTGCATCGGACCCCTAAACGGTTCAGAGAGGGCTTCGTTGATCGTCTCTAGACTCGATTATATTTCGACACATTGTGATGTTGAAACTATCCGAGTAAGTTGTTCGCTTATTGTGATATTGACTGCATAGACTGAGTGATCACAATGACCTGACTGGCTTAGACTACGCCCATGCCATATATGCACTCCTACCAACAAACGTATTACTCTAGTTTCTTGGGCTCTTAACATTTACACCACAGCCATCAGGTTCTCCTCCAACATATCCATCAGAACAACAGCCCTCCTAGCTAAACCCCTAGTCTCATCCAGGCGCGTTACTGGCGCCACTGAACCCTTCCTTCCAACAGCGCCAGTCGACCGAAGACCAACACTCGGGGATACCCAGCAGCTTGGCGCCCTACGAGGGGCTCACAGTCCCCCGGAAGATGGCCTGGCCGCTGTAGACGGTCCACTACGCCGCGGAGCAGAGGTTGGTGTCCGGCCAGGCTCGGTCGGACCGCTCCTTCCCCGGTTCCTCAATCGCAATCGTCGTGGCCCATGTGCTGTACAAGGAAATTTCGTTCCACATGATATTGTAGGGGTTGGTGTAGTAATCTTGCTCGTTGATCCATGAGTACTCTATTAAGTCTGTTCAGATCGTATCTCAATTGGGGTTCATTTGAATCCGAAGCCAAGAGCCGATATGTTCAAGGTTCGATCCACTCCGATGGGGAATCGTACTCATCATCGCCGGGAAGCAGGTTGATGACAGGATATCATGTCAGCCTCTAGTGGGCACGGCATTCTCAACACACAAGTGCTGGCGCAGCACATCGATAGAGCTACTCTTAGTGGTGGCCGTCTGGATAGAGAAGTCCGGAGCGCGCCTGAGTCGACTAAGCTCGGGGCCTGTAGGGACGGCGTCGGGGTCGGGGCCGTACAATAGCTAGTCAACTGCCCTGTATGACGGAGAAGAGAGATGGAAAGAAAAGAGTCGGGGACATCGTCACTGGAGCTCCGCGCGGGGAAGAAAACTCGCCTCTGTTGGTTATGTCTGTAACCAGCGTGCCGGGTGCGGTGGATCTTCAGCAAGGATGTGATAGGGGCTCAAGTCACGCCACTTCTACTTTATGGTCTATTTTATCACTAGGCAATTGCCCGATCTCTCTAGGTGCAGCATGTACGCCACCCAGTTGGTTTGATAATAGACCACCTTGTCAGCATTGGCGGCAAGGTATACTACACTTGACGGGATTTGCTCCCATATAAATGCATGTGCTTTTTCTTTTCGCCAACTGCAATCCTCTACCACAACTAAACAACACTTAGGGGAAATACGACCTGACTACCCATTTGACAGATCGACCAGTTTAATATCCCAAACCCGTCTTCTTTATTCTCGTTGACTTACCTTGTATCGATTCCGATATTTCCCAGCTTCTTGGACGATGGGATTAACCACGGATTCTGCGGCCTCGGACCGCGCCGCCCTTGCCTGCCAGACTTTGCAGCACCAAAATTCGGGCACCGTCACAACTGCTCAAGACACTGGCTATGAGGCCGAGAAAGACCGCCCTTGGTAGGTTCTATTCATCTAGATTACACGGCAACGAGAGAAAACAAGAAGCATAACTATCTCGATCGAGTCAAAGCGAAGCGAAAAGGGGGTGACTTGATCATGACGAACTAAACATATGTGGCCAGGTCGGCAACTTGTTGGCTTCCAGCAGCGTGTTATGTGCGGCCCCAAAACACGGCCGAGGTGGCCGCCGTGCTCGCCACCCTGAAGAAGGCGGACACCAAATTCGCGGTCCGGAGCACAGGTCACCACCCCAACGCGAACTTCAGCAGTGTCGACGAGTCGGGCGTCGTCATAGACTTGCGAGACATCAAGCCCCTGTCCCTCGACCCACCAGATGGAACCCTCCGCGCGGGCGGCGGTAGCACGTGGGGCGACGTGTACACCTTCCTCGAGGAACGTGGCCGTTCAGTCATTGGCGCCCGCAACCTTGGCGTCGGGCTCGGCGGATTTACGCTAGGCGGTATGTGTTGGACAGGATACACTTCCCTCGAGTCTCTGTGGTATTCCTAGCTGACTGCCTTCTACAGGTGGAATGTCGGCGTTCCCCAACCTCCACGGCCTACCGGCGGACAATGTCAAGAATTACGAGGTGAGAAAGAGCCCCCTAACCGTCATATAAACTGGCCGACCCTGGTGGCTGACATACGATACGTCGGCGGATGGAAGGTCGTTTTGGGCGACTCGTCTGTTGTCAACGCCAACGCGAACTCAAACCCCGATCTTTGGAGAGCACTCAAGGGCGGAGGGACAAACTTCGGTTCGTGCATCTTCTGCACTAGATGCCTTGGCGTATCCCATCTCTTTGGTTGCCATTGCGGTCTCTCTATTGCGGTCTCTCTGGCTAACTTATCGATGCACATCTAGGAATCGTTACCCGATTCGACATTGAGACGTATCCTTTGATCAAGTCGAAATACACAGTCAACTTGTATGACCCTGCAGACTATGTTAACATTCTCAAGGCAACCGTCCAGGTCCAAGAATCCATGGAATCAGACCCCAAGATTGGCTTGTTTGTCAGCGTTAACCCGACTTTTGTGGCGGCAGGGCTTCTGTATGCCGACACGCCGGCTGAGGTACTAGCGGTTTTCAAGCCGTTCCTCGATCTCCAAAGTCTCATGCAGGCGGGCGTTCCGTGGACGGATGGGACCATTCACTCCCTAGTGAAGGCCATTCAGTACGACGCCCCTAGCGCAAGGTATGTATCGGCCGCCCGACAAACCCTTCATGGTGTGCTCAACTAATATGATGGGGGAGAAAAGACGTACACAATCAACGGCAACAACAAGGGTGTCGTTGGACCTCTACCTCAAGGCCCACGAGCTCTACCTAGAGGCCATCAAGACTTCGAAAGCAAACATGTTCTACACCATCCAACCCCTATCCTGCAGCGCTGTGAAGGAAGGCGAAAACAAGGGAGGAAACATTATGGGAATTGAGAAAGTCCCACAAGAATGTACGTATTACTCATCCCATGCTCCTGTTATTCATAGTCACAGACCAAACCATTGACTTGAGTTTGATTTCGACAGGGTGGGCGGGTGCCGGGTCATGGCAGGATCCAAGCCTGGACGAGCAGGGGATTCGCGATGTCGACAACCTGCGAATAGGGGTGGAACAGCTTGCCAAAGCGAGCGGCGACTATCTCGATTTCGTCTTTATGAACGACGCCAGCCCGTCCCAAACCGTGCTTGAAAGCTACGGCGCTGAGAACTTGCGACGGATGAGAGAGGCTTCGGACAAGTACGACACAGACAAGGTGTTCCAAAACCTGCAGAATGGCGGAAACCTGCTGCGCAATCTCTAGGGATAACAATGTCTGACGTTGAACCACGAACTTGAGCACCTAATTGAGATACTCAGCTATAAAATAGTTTACAAGCCCTCTAATCCTCTTATAAGATTTTAAAGCCTTTTTTCTTTCCTTTTCCTTCTTTATCAATAATTCTATAGAATCATTTAGATTACAGCCTTGCCTCATCTGTTGAATCAATTTTATTACTATCGGCATCATTTTTTTACACTGCTGTAGTGGTTATTGAGACAACCCTCATCATCCAGTGGACATAACACCATGCACCGGATTATGCAGAATGGTAAGGTAGTATTTTGGAGAGTGACCAGTTATACAGGCGATTGCAACCCTGTAAGGATGCACTTCGGTGAGGCTTTACCAATCACAATACTTTGGAGACAATGTTTCTCAGTTGCCTCTCCTTATACATTTTAGAAGGCTACGACAATTGCCACGCCGCCCCCACCCCGAACTACTGCATAATATATTTCCCATGCACATTGCTGCATCATTCCCTCAAGAATGCAAATGATAAGCGGGGCATCCCACCATGTGTTGAACTGAGCCAATCGAACAATGTTTGCCACTTAGGCAGACATGGCAGTGCATGCACAATTCAAGGGTTTTGTAGGATAGGTGGTAGATAGCCTTACATCTCCACCAATTGACCTAAAATACAAGCCTGGTAATCTGACCAACACTGATCATGGGTTGCACCAAGGGTTTAGGGGTGGGGTGTTATGAGTGCCTGCATGCATAATCGATGACGCAGCCCTTGTAGAGCCAACGTCAGTGCCACTGGCGACTGCATTTAAGTCTGGTAGTCGCATACCTAAATCTCTGATCCTTCACGACAAAGAGAGAAATATCGCTTAGTCGTCACTTGCCATAACAGCTACCCTCCCCATTAATACAGTGCTGAACTTTCCTTCCACGGTGATTCCATCATCCTGCCAATTTCTATCATGCATTTGTGCGCACTTTGCTCCTCGATTCCTTTCGAATCACTCCCAGACCTCCCAGCTCACGACGCGAGCTTTTATATTCACGATGAAAGGGAGTGTCCCGAAATCCGGGTTACACAAGAAGTCCCCCCTGGGTTTCTGTGGCATCAAGATCTGGCCTCCTTAGCTGTAGCGTCGAACTCGTGTCCTCTTTGCAACGTTATCCATGAGGGCGTTCAGCAGTGGATCCGCTATTTTGACGAGTCCGGGCGAAGTAAGTTTTATCAGGAGTTCAAGGACGATTACAATGAATCCGTACCACATGGGCAAAGGCTGTTCTTGACGAGGCGTTCTGGTGGTGGACCAGGATTCCTCGTCCTTGCAAGACAACCCCAGGGTCGATGCTTGTGCATATTGACAGGTGTGGCCTTCAGCGTCAGTAAGGGTATGTGTTTGATAGAAATTATTGCCCGCAAAGACAGCTCAAGACTAATAGATACCAGAAAATCCTGCGTTTCATAAACTGCAAGTGCAGCCGCCAAACCCAGACTCAGGGTCGCCGGGAAGTCTGGATAACGCAGAGTCCTTCCTAGCTGAGTGTCAGGCGAAACACAAGAAGTGCTCTAGAAAGCCGGCCATACTTCCGAGTCGGATTATTGATACCGGATTGTCCAGCGATATGGTCAAACTCATAGAGCCTCGAGGCCTATCTGGAATCTACGCGAGCTTATCTCACTGTGTGAGTTCTTCCGATACTTCTATATAAAATAAGTAGTGTCTCTCAGGTTACTAATTTTAATCATTACAGTGGGGCGGAGACGTCGCCTTGACTACGACCCAGCAAACGATCCAAAGGAACAGTTCAGGCATCCCGTTATCTGAACTTCCAAAAACCTTCCTAGATGCCATCAAAATTGTCAGAAGACTTGCAATACGTTATATATGGATTGACAGTCTCTGTATCCTCCAAGATGACACCGATGACTGGGCACGAGAGTCATCACGCATGCATAACGTGTATGCAAATGCGTATCTTACCATTGCCGCAAATCACGCCAACAAACCATCCAAAGGATGCTTCCATATTCGCACGTCGCGTCCCTCTTGCGATGTCGATCTCCCAGAATACGCCTGCAACGTGCACATAGAGTTATTGTTTGTCGGCGATGATCTGGGCTGGGACCGTGGTGATTTTCGTTCGGAACCTCTCTCAAGACGATGCTGGGCTCTGCAGGAACGTGTTTTATCACAGCGGATTTTGCACTATAATAACAGGGAAATGTATTATGAGTGCAATCAAGGAATTGTTGGCGAAAACGGGTTCCGCCAAGAACATCGGTTCTGTAGCCTAGATGCGTTACACGCATCTGGCGAGGGTGGCACAGAACAAAACCATGACACTGAGCTAAGTTCCGCAAACAGCCAGGGCAGTATCAACACAACTCTGGCATTATGGGATTCCCTTATTTGGCAGTATGGAAAACGGAGCCTCACCAATGCCTCTGATAAGCTCCCAGCTGTTAGTGGTCTCGCCAGTCTCTTTGAGAAGCATCTGCACTGTTCCTACGTTGCAGGATATTGGAGCAATTCCTTGATTCAAAGTATATCGTGGAAGCCCTTGGGTCATTACAAATCACCTGTTCAGAATGTCGGTCCCAGCTGGAGTTGGGTCGCTTATCCTGGTATTGCTGCTGCCAATAACAATTTTCGACAAGAGGCAATCGCACGACTAATGGAATGGCAAGTCGACTTAAAGAATAATAAAAACCCCTATGGCGAGGTAAACAGCGCGTGGCTTCGGATACATGCTCCAGTCGTTCCTCTCTTTCCCGCCAAGGTTGATTTCACGGAACAGGATCTGCGGCTCCAGAAGGCGGGCAGTACAGGATTACCACAAATGCGAACTCCTTATGGTGAAGACGAAGACACCTTGGTGCGTATAAGGTTCGACGGCGATGAATTCGTCACCTCAGAGAAGTGGAAAAAGGTTGAGCTGCACCTTTTGATCCTGTCTGGCCTTCTTCCAGATGTCTCGGAGAGCGAAACAGAAAGTGGTGATCGGGAGACCCCTGAAGAGAATAGCGACGAATGGGATATTCCTTACAGGTATCTGAAGTGTCTGGTGGTGAGCCCTGCAGATAACCAAGATCCCGGACGGATGGAACGAGTAGGGTGGATATACATATATGGTTCGTTAGCAGAGAAAATACTAAGGGATCCAATGAACCGCCGCGAAGTTATCCTAGTCTAAATTAGAATAATCTTAATGTAGAATATTACAAGCTTATTTATAATATTCACCGCCTTTCCCACGCAAATAGCACTTACATTTAGACAGTTAAGCAGACTGTAGACAGCTAGCAGCAGCTAGGCATGTCTTCCGTCGGCCGGCTACGCTAGTGCCCCGCAGACTAAAATGGCTATGGATATGGAGAGTACAAGTACAGAAACATCTTCATCTTCTTCCCAATATTCCACTTTCTCGTAAGCCCCCATTCCGTCTACACTATAGCTAGATCCGACCATAGCTCAAAACATCCCTCAAGATCCCTTCATAATCGAAGTGCACCGTTTGCGAACCGTTTACCAGGCGCAACGTGACTCAGCCAACCTACTATCGCCTATTGTCCGGCCCGTATTCGGGCAGGACATCGAGGTTGTCGATAGCATGACCTACCATAAGTACTAGTATGAGCTTCCTGCCGGTCGAGGCAAAGAATTCCACGTCGTCCGTCTTGCCGATATCTCTGGCACCCTGTCAGGTTCTATCATTCGGCTCCAGAAGAACTTGACCGCCTAAGGTCCCCATGACGATAACTACGAGATCGTCGGTGACGATAACCGTCCGCTGGAGGAACCGCCTTCTCCGCCCCTCTTCGAAGACGACTCTGAAGACATCAGCGGTCTTGTAGCCTCTCTTCCTGTCATCAACGTCGAGCCCGACCAACACTTCGTCAAGACGGGCAAATATGCGACAGAGGTGCGAAATCTGCTTGCCTCTCAAGGAGGCTCCTGCCCAGGCACACCCAAATCTCCGCACGTCATCCAGCTACTAGAGCGGTCACTAAACGGAGGTTTAGTTTTTCTGCAGTTTAGCCCCCGCTATGTACTCGCGCTCGTGCATCCTCTATCATCCTACAAGGCTTGGATAATTCAACTCATTCATGGATTGCAATGCCTGCATTCTCTGGGCATTGTGCACCGCGACCTCCGCATCGATAACTTCGTCTTTTCTCCGGATAAATCCCGGTTGATTAACTGCGACCTCGAAAGCCGATGGGGTAATCGGTTGGCTCCCGAAGTCTTCCAACAGCCTGTGCTTGATGCTGGTTGGTCCGAGATGACGGATATCTACGATTTGGGAACCACGATCAAAGGCATGGTATATGGTAATACTCCCGTCGTGAACCTCGTCGAGTGACCTGTTCCGTATCCTCTTGACGCAATTTTAGAGATCTGTACTCGGATCCAGCCGGAGGATCGACCCAGCTTGGATGAGATATTGGTCATGGTAGAGAGCATTAAAGTCGAATAGAGCCTTTCAATTCTGAAAATGAATGCGCCTTAGACACTGCACCCTTAATAGAGCAAGGCTATGCATGGCAATGTATGATGGCGGTGTTAAGGTTTGACTGTTAGTACAAGCCATGGAAGCCTCGAACTTTGAAGAGGTACTCATGCAACCCCAATTTGTCTTCCCGCTCGTCATCCAACTTTTTATCTTCAGTAACAACCATCATATTGATGTGACACGCCTGCTGCACTCTATTCTCGAGCAGCGTCGACACTCCCCCAAACGAAGCCTCTTCCGTGGGACGCTGTCGTCAATGTCATCAACCATGTTAGATAACACCAGATGGGACCTGGAGGTCTCGAACGAAGAACTACATAATGCTCAGGTGCAAAAGATCCACTTATGTGTCCTACGCAATGAGCTAAACGAAGGCGAGGACGACCAACCCCCGACCAACCACTGAGTCGTCTTTTTGCAGACCGCGCCCGACGCCTGTGTCATGCTCGACATGGCGCCCGGGTACGGCGACGACGGCCTGCGGGGGAAGATCCACGTCACATCCATTGGCGGCCGCGCGTTCACGGACGAGACTCTGCGGAACTTCACGTATGACCTCCTAAGCCGTCAAGACCGTCGGCCCGATATCACGGCGGCGGAGATCATGGGAATAAGCCAAGCCAAGGGTCGACGCGTCTACACGTTCTCTCCGGAGTGGGAGGATTGTCGCTACTGTATCTCCGTGGTGGTGGACGACTTGGAATTGGAAGGGATTTTGCCTGCTGGGGCCGCGAAGGATGGCTTAGACAAGTTGATTCTGTACTGGGTATGTCCTGATGGCAAGGAGCCGGGAGAAATGAGGAAGGGAAGATTCTCCTAAACTACAATCAAAATCCTAGCGTGATCTTTTTAAAAGAGAGTGCATAACACACCAGAAACAACACGTATTATAATCGATTCATATTCAAAGGGATCAACAGTCTTTCCAATCCTTGGAGTTGCACAAGAAGGCTTCATTTTGTTCGGGAGTCTATTACTACTTACCGTCCTACCCACATTCTAGAAGAAATCTTCACCTACCATACTTACCAGCCTGCTGGTTTTGTATTTATATGTCAGCCGGAAGATCTACGATAGCAGGCTTTCTTGGATCAATAGCCATTTCATTGTCCATGCCGGAGTACCACAGCTTGCCACCATCCTTATTTTGTTCATTCAGAAGGAGTCCGGTTAGTCTCTTCGAAAACTCGGCCAGGTCGCAAATGTTGTCTAGGGTTACCAAACCGACTGCATCGCCAGTGAAAGGGCAATCGCCAAAAATGCGTTGCGCGAGATTTGGCACACGCCTAGCCTCATTCAGGCACTTCGCGACAAAGTATGACTTGTGCTTCTCGAAGTCTTTCACATACCTGCAATCTCGTTTGTTCTGAAGACGTATACAGTCAAGATTCGGGTACATTAGGTCGGCAACAAGCCGAATTCGCTGGAGAAACAAGTCGCACACAGCGTGCGCCCGCTTTGCCCGATGCTCGTCAACGGTCTCGGCCTCCTGTCCTGGATGGGGACTTCCCTCTTTGCATAGAGGGCAGGCCTCGTTGCTGAAAAAGATGGTGTTCAGCAGTCCGATGGCTTGCTTCTCGATGCAGGTATGACAGTAGTGCTTCTCTGGGTTTCCATCCTTGTCTTTTGCCGCCGTCAAGGGGACTCCTCCCGCCAATGAACCAAAGCTATTCATGCAACTGGCCATGAGAACGACGCCGCACTTTGTGCAGCCATTGTACTGCCTGCATATAGGGCACAGCTCCGGAGTAGACTGCGGCATCTTCATGCAATCTTGTCCGACCACGTGACCGCAGGATAACACTACTGCTTCTTCAATTTGGTCCTTGTTGCCTTTAGCACAAGGGATACATCCGCCAGGGACAGTTATGGAGATGTCAAGGGTCTTATAGCAGATGACGCAATTCGATACAAGGTTAGGAATGAATCCCCTTTGTGGCTTTTCCTGCTCCTCATTTTCTTCTATCAGGCGAACATAGTTTGGAAACCATGTCGTCTCGACAGGAGGGGCATCGCCATTGGAAGAACCTTGGCCACACGAAGTGTTGGAAGAAGTGTTGGAAGATTTGCCAGAACCCATTTTTGCAAGTCGTTTATCAATGATTGAATAAAGTGTTGGACTTGATAATGTTGTTTGCTGATGTCATGAAATACCTCCTTCTATCATGGGGTTGGATTGGGATTATATAGCACAGGCAAATAATCAAAACCCATTGGAGACCTCGCCAGCTATAATACTAACAAAGCAATTGTTTCAGGGGACAAGGTCATTTGAAATACATTGCCAAAGACGAGTGCTCATACTCTTGGATAAAGGGGTATTGTGGAAACCAGGGCCAAGTACAGAGAACAAAGAGGCCCAACACAAAGCTATTATGCGAGCAACAAATACTTCGGTGGCAGTATGATGTTGATTTGAAATTAAATCAAGCCTTACTTTTCCCTTATTCATGGGGAAATAATCGAGCAAGCTATCCGGCAACTAAGACATATCCGCCATATCATATTGCCGTCGCTTGGCTGTCTGAGCAAATATTGACGAGAGCATGCCGAAGCACCAGCCATTGTCCTGTCCATGCATAGCATCCTATCAGTGTCTGGGCTTATTAAAAGTCATTGAGAAGCCCTTGTCCTGCTCGAGTTATCCACACTCCGCACTCCGCCCTGAGAAAAAACGCGCTACCCGACCACATGGGCCGGCTCCTGCGAGACATTACTGCTTATTATGTTGAATTCTGATGTCGTCGTTCTTACTGCATGGACACCATCTACCGTTCCAGACGTCCTCTGACATACGCTCAGTCAGGCATCGCCAACATACATCAATTCTGCGAATACCCGTCTCAAAGCGTGAAGCTGGGGCAAATAATAGATAATTTATCGTTAGAACTCATCTAACCATGCCATTCTTTGGATAGTACAAGTGGTGAATATCCATACGTGACAGCTATTTACATCTACTGATATACGAACACAGGCGTCATGTCACTAGAATCCTTCAAGGGTCGTACAAAGGCAATATTTGACATAAATATATACATTTATTACTGTAAATTTTGTTGCACGTTGTAATTTGTTCGATTCTCAAATTTTACTGTCTACTATTCCCAACCGAAGGGGTGCTCTTCCATGTTTTCAAAGAGGTGGACTGGAATGTATGGGGCAATGGGACGATCGGTATCGATAGACATTACCAAGTCTATGTCCGTATACCAAGCCAAGGCATCTTGCACTCTCTTTTCACATTTCAGCGTGACTTCGGCTGACAGAAGGGTCAGGGCAGAGACTTCGTGTAGTGTGAGAGGGGCGACCACTTTCCCAGTAACCTGACACGTGCTGAAGATTCGACCAGTCAGCGCCTTCACGTACGGGTTGTCCCGCAAGGCATCAAGTAAGGCCGTCTTTTCGTCCTTCCAGCGCTCCTCTAACTCGTTGGCGAACTGACGGTCCCACATTGTGGTGAGAGGAGGGAATATCAGGTCCGCCAACATACGCAGCCGGCGTTCAAGGTTGGCCACGGCGGCCGTCCCTTGTCTCCAAATGTGCTGCTCTGGGATCTCTTGTGGTCGGTGATGGGGCGTGCCCACCACACACAGCGGGCAAGCCTCGTTGCCGATGAACATCGTGTTGAGCAGCAGCGCAGCCTGCCGCATCACACAGTCGGTGCAGTAGATCTGCTTCGGGTTCCCGTTGGGCCTGTTTCCGCCCGGCAAGGGGGCCCCGTTCGCGAGTGCCACCCTGGTTTCCAAGTGCTCCACAGGGTACGTGGAAATGGGAACTTTGCACTTGCCGCACTCGCCAGTCTGCCTGCAAATGGGGCACTGTCTCTCGTTGATGATCTGTTTATCTAGGCAACTCCCTCCGATCAAGTGGCCACACGGCTGAAGTGCGCTCTCACACAGCGCGCTGCCATCCTCGGACTGCGGCAATGACTGGAACGGCTCCCCGATGTAGGTCTTGGAGATGTCCATTGTGCTGTAGCAGATGGCGCAATCGCTTATAAGCCGGCGCTGACTCTGTACGGCCTGGTCGCCCTGCAGCAGGCCGACGAATTCTGGAAACCAATAGGACGACTCGGGAGGGGGGCCATTGTTGGTGTTGCTGTTGTTTCCTGGCGGCCCTGGCTGCGACGGCCCTCCCTGGCCTTCTATCCCGTTAAAGGGGGTGTTATATCCTCCAGGGTTGTTAAGCATTGTTGTTGGTTGGTTTGCTTGCACTTCGTAGACTGGCGTACAATTTACTGATCTTTTTTTTCCCTTGTTCAAAACCTTAGCAGAAACCAAGACCTACAGCGTGATGTACTCTTAAATAACAATTTGCTTATCTGGTGAGCTTTGTTTCTAGTTAAGGTACGGAATCTACTTATTTATATAGCTACCCAGATACATATTTCAATATTTAAGCTGTTATATTACATACACACAAGCCGATTGTTTCAACATCTATTGTTTTAGTAGCCCCTTTATTCAACTATTCTGTGGAGCTAGGTATTTCCTAATGTACATAAGCCTGCACTAGAGTAGTGTTTTCCTTTGTTATCTCTTTCTTCTCTTACTTTATGAGACTCTGTTTGCTCTTTAACCCTCATTTCCCCCTGTTCTGACGGATGTGACATTCGTCTAAAAGAATACCTCCTGAAGAGGAACAACCACGCAGAAAGTGCTTAATCTGCTTGAGGGGCAAAGTAGTACTTCAATAACCGTACGAAAGTAGGTTGACAAAATAAAGAACTTGAATAGGTGACCTTGTTTAAGCGACAATGGCTTTATCAACAGCGCATGCTGATATAGGAGGTATACTAGGTCCTTCCCTTCGATCCACGAACTCATGCAACGTAAAGCTCTCTGGCGCTTGGAATGAGAGCTCACCACTTTTTCGCGTATAGTCACCAATACGCTCCAAGGAATCGTTGCGTGCGAATCTCGAATGCTTTGGATATAATGGCTTCCTTTGAGTTCATATTTGAGAGCAAGATGCGCTGTGAGTCTTGATTTCCGCTCTAGATATTCAATTTGAGAAAAGCGACAAAAAAAAAGAATGATCTCGTAGTTCATAGCGTTTGCATATGCAACTGATATAGACCCCGACTACAGATCGTGTTTGTGGAAAAAGAAAGGAAGGAAATCATTATCGATAATTTGAATTAGTTCCCAACTTGGAAATTGACAGGGCGAGACTTTGTGCAGTCAACTTCTGGATTACTTATTTAGTCACCCACCGTGTGTTTGTTCATAAAGGGGCCATGGTTCACATTGGCAAGCTGCCATCGGATACTGTTACCTCTATGACTATACGATTATTTCTGTCCTAGTCCCTCACGAAACATTCATCAACATGGCGCCCATGACAGTCACATTGGGCTGCTTGTAGTCGACGCTCATTATGTCATCGACGTCCATGACGAACGGAACAGTAATCAACCTCTTATGACATTCCTTGACCACCCCTCACTAGGCCATCGAACCACCTCTCGATGGCTTTGTCGAACATCAACGTACCCATATCGTGCAGCCTCCACTCTAGCCACAGGTCAGTAGCGCGATCACGCCGGTTTCGGTGCTGTTCGGGGTTCTCATTCGACCTGTGGTACCGCTCATTATGGCGGAAGGGACATGACTCAGTGCCAAGGAGGGCGCTACAGGGCGCCCAGAGAAGCTTTAGCCTGCATTTGCCGCACTGGATGTTTTTGCGACATATGGGGCAGTTATGCTCGTTCGCGCGTTCTAAGTTAGCTATGCAATTGGCGCCGATGACGTGGCCGCAGGAAAGAGCCCTCGTCTGCTCGGCCTTGCGCTCCTGGTAGAGCTGATCCAGAGTCTTGGATGGGTCCTTGTTACCGAGCAGGCCGCGAACTTCGGTCGAGATGTCGAGCCTCCAGTAGCATACACCACAGTCGGCACGCAGCCCCTTCTGGCCGGACTGGCCGGCCACTTCCAGCCAGTCATTGAACTCCGGTATCCATGTCGACCTGTAAGCGCCATCGGGTTTATCCTCGGAAACGTGGCTAATAGAGGAGTGTCTCGAAGAAGACATGGTTTCAGTGTGTTTTTCTTTCTAGAGTACTAGATGACCTCTTACGTCTCGGGTTTTCTCATTGTACGTGTTTTTTCCATTTCTTAGTTGGGTTGTCAATAGTTATGATAAGTCATCTACCTAATTAGAGGTTGAAGCCAACCTTAAGCACTTGATTACTTGATACGCATGGCGATTCAAAGGCTATGATTCAGGCATACATAACACACATGTTGTCCTCACTGCAAGTATGTTACATAACTTCCGAGCCGGTTTAGTAATGTGGGCATGAACAAGAGCTTTGTTTGGCGAACAATGGGCATGTGGACGGTATTGTACTCAGGGGGCAGGTAATGGGTTGTTTTGCATTCTTGTGTATCGGGACAATGCTTCAAACTCAACGGGGTCATTCAAACCATAGGAAAGACATCCTCTTTGTCCCATGGGGTATACTCAGGGTATATTAAGATACCCGTCACCCATCTCCCAGGAAATTAGATCTCCAAACAACATCTGCTCGCAAGCAAGTACACTAAAGAAATATTAACTCAAACTTCAAGCTCAAAGCTCAAGACAATACAGTCGACAAAATCGAAATGTCTCCATCAAACGAACACACAATGGAATCCATCGCCGGTCAGGTCCCAAACCTGGCTATCCAGACTTCGGACTCTGAGAAAGGGCCAAAGGTTCGGCTTATCTGTAATGTCAATGTCATATGGGATTCGGAGCCGTACAACTCATACACGAAGAACGAAAGAATATTCATGGTAACGCAGGACGCCGACTCGAAGTTCCCGCTAACCGTGGCCGTTTCTTCGAGGCTGTCCTTCCGTGGCGCGAAGTTCGCGCAACAAATGAATGAAGATACCAGCATTAGCGAGGAAGACGAGGAGCACATCGCGACTGGATCCATCAATGTCTCCTTCTTCTTACACTGCCGTGGCGACCACCGGTTCTTGCAGGACCAAACCGAAATTCATGACCCTGCCAATACCATGGTGGTCTGTCTGGATGATGCAGAAGCCTTTAACGCCCGTTCAATGCTGGAGGTCCTGGATAACCATCCCAGACTCGCCATGGACGACGGTCTTATTCGCTGGGCCAAGCTCAACTTCCGCCATCGAGTCCGAGGTCTCCTGCAGTTGCATGGGTGGGAGGCAGCGGAGCCGGATTTCGTGGCCTCCATGCAGGCGCTGGATGAACAGACGGTGATTGATGCTCTGAGTTCTGCATTTGTTGGTCTACGTAGGCAGTACGAAGACATGGTGAAGCTCGAGGCGTGCGTGCGTGAGGGTGACTTTGTTTGTTACGTGCCATCGTTCGTATTAGAGCGGACGATGATCCCGGAATAACGAACATAGTTGGCAAGTAGAAAGAAAGCAAGGTAGCAATGGTAAATTGAGAAATACTTTTTGATAGAGTGCATAGATTAGGATATAACTTGAGCTGGCTGCTTACCCTGCGGGGGTACAGGCATATATGGGCTGTATACAGTTATACTTCTATCGTTTGACTATCAATATCGAGTGAAATTCAGAATTGTGCCTCGGCCTGAATGGCTCAATCAAGCAATGACTGAAGAGCGAGGTGCAGTGTAGCGCGATTAGTCATCCCCTACACCCCCATCCCTTTTAAATTTCCTTCTTTTCTTTGCCCATCCTCTATCAAGACTATCTTTCAGGATTCAAGCTTGTGACTTGATAATATCCGCCGCCTTTTCGGCAACGGCGTATGTGGGTTGGCACGTGTTTCCACCAGGCAGTACGGGGAAGATACTGGCATCAACAACGCGCAAGTTCCGCACACCGTAGACGCGCAGAGTCTGATCGACGACGCCGCCGAGCTCGCGCGGCATCAGCGCCGCGGTGCCGGCCGGGTGGTAGTCGGACGGCGAGAGGGCGGTCGGGACCCAAGCGGCCAGCTGCTCGTCGGTGACGACGTCGACGCCCGGGCTGGTCTCGTTGGGCTTGAGGGAGCCCAGCGTGGCCAGCGACGTCGAGAAGTGGAACCGACGGTACCACTTCACCATCTCGACGAGCACGGCGCGCTCCACGGGGTTGCTAAGGGACCGGTAGTCCACGATGGGGTTCGCGCCGAACGGGTCCTTGGGGTCGATGTTGACGCTGCCCCGGCTGAAGGGCTGGTTGAGGATCGGCCCCGACGCGCCGGTGGTAGGGTCTACGCGGTACCGCGCGAACACGGTGTTCGGGGACCGCATGACTGTTGCCAGGCCCTTCATCTGCGCTGCGTAGCCCTTAGCAACAGTCGCGTCGACGTCGGCGGCCAGATAGGCGGCGTGATCTTGTGTCTCGAGCTCAGTCGCCAGGGCTGCGAAGCGCTCAGGGGTAATGGCCGTCAATGGGAGCCAACCGGCGATGTTGCCGAAAGCGATGGAGTGGGGTCCTGTTATGGGAAGAAAGATGTTAGTATGGCTATTACGGGTCTTCCACATGAATCAAGGGAAAGGGCCATGTGAAATTGGAGTTCAAATTATCTCACTTACCCGTGCGGTTGGTAGACCAGAGGTCGTCGGCCCACTGCTTGAAAGCGGCGTCGGTAGTCAGGTCCCCAGCATTGGGATGGATCTGCTTCAGGCCCGGGAGCGAGATAGAGGCGCCGATGCTCGAGTGGTCCTGGAAGTTCTGGCCAACTCCCGGGAGGTCGACAAGGGTCTTGATTCCGGCAGCGTCGAGTACCTTCTTGGGGCCAACGCCACTCAACTGCAGCAGCTTGGGGGTGTGGACTGCGCCTGCCGCCATTAGAACCTCCTTGGTAGCCTTGACGGTGGCGAGGCCGCCGTCCTTTGTGTAGAACTCGACTCCAACAGCCGTGGCATCCTCGAGGAGCACGCGTCGGACGGCCGTCTCTGCTATGAGATGGTAGTTGGTGCGGTCGAGATGGTTGCTGTAGTGGGAGTTGGCAGCGAAGGACCGCTCGAACTTGACAGGATCCATGAAAGTCGGGTACCAGTAAACACCAGCGCGTCCGGCACCACTGTCAGAGATCATTTCCACGCCGGGCAGCTCCTGGAAGGCGCTGACAAGGGGGTCTAAGCGATTGCCACGTTAACATTGGTCCACCTCATCGTTTAATGGAAATTAACTTACCGAGTCCCGGGTACTGGAAGCTCGGGAAGCTCGCTTTGATGGGCGAGTTCGCGCCCCAGTATGAAGTGTCCGTCGAGATGTTGAAACGCTTTGCCACCTCGGCAGGCGGCGGCGTCAAAGTGAGACCCTATTTGGAAACGGAAATATTAGCCCACATATTTAGCACCTCGTACCGTCCCTTCCAATATCTTACCTTCTTGAAGTACGGCAGCAGACCGTTCCAACTCCAGTCCTGCGTATTGTCAGGGAACAGCTGACCCCATCGGTCATAATCCTCCGCCGAGCCGCGGAGTGACATCATTGCGTTAACGCCGGAACTGCCGCCAACCATCTTGCCGAGCCAGACATCGACAGTCTTACCACCCAAGGACGCCTGAGGCGCCGAGGGGAAGAAGTACCGGGGCTGGCGGCGGGTGCCGCCGTTGGTGATAGGCAAGGCGTCGGCGTCGGGGGCGAAGATGCCAGCCTCGAGCACAAGCACGGTGACATTGGCGTTCTCGGTCAGGCGGTCTGCCACGGTGAGGCCTGAGGTGCCGCCGCCCACGATGACGTAATCGTAGGCCGGCAGTAGCTGAGACGCATCGTTGATTTGGCGCGCCTCATGCGCCGAGCGCGGGATCGCGAAGCCGAGAACTGAGGACGCCGCTGCGAGCGTCCACAGGAGGGACGAGCGAGAGAGCGACATAGCGAGAGACAAAGAGGGACTGGGCAAGGGATGCAAGCTGCTTCTCGAGATCAAACCTGTCTGCCCAAATTCAAAGAACTAAGGAGCCTGGCTGGAACATAACAAAGGGAAACAAGTCAGCGCGCGGGCATGCTGCTAAATATATACCCTGAACGCCAGGGCCTTTCTGTGTTTCCATCACGACGCCCCTTTTCTGTCCGTTTTCGACGACGACGGAGTTCTCTGGCTTACCAACTCCGGATCCCGGGACGCCAAGACGGGCGGGCCCCTTTTTTACAAGGGGCAGCCTACCATTGAGATCACGCCTTGGAAAACTAGCTGGGGTTAAAAACCGATTGTCCCCGTTACCAGTGGATCGGGCCATATGCACGCCATGCCATTTAATCTCCCGGCCGAGTTTATTATTCGGTCGATGAGTTCGGCGACAAGACGTGAAAGATTCGCGCAAGGGGCAAACGCTCGTATGTAGTTTACCTAGCAATGCCGGATGACGTGCCCCTCGTTTTCCTCCTATCTCAATCTCGGACGAAATTTTAGCGTATACTTCTTGGCTTGTTGTCCGATGTCATCATCATCTTATTTCAACGAATCGTTGGCATATTGACTCGTTGATAGCCAACTCCCACGTACCCTGTATGTCCTAATCAAAGGCATTGTATCCTAGATGGGGGCCGGAATGCGGTGAACTATGCATACTTTATCAGCCTCACTAAAGCATCTTTTGCATCCACTGGTCTCTGGGCTACGAAACTTTATTATATGAAACCGCGCCGCCGTTGACGACCGCACGGTGTCGGCACCTCACTGAGCTACCACGGTTCCGGCGAGTCAACAACTTATTCTCCCGAATGCGACACGACAACGTGACATAGATGGTGGATACCTTTGTCGCGTATCGGTGTCCTACTGTCATGTGCCTACCTGTCACCCGTCTTGATCAAAAATGCCCACACGACCATAAGGCGTCTCACCGACTGTCTAGTAGAGCCTTCGACGAGTCATTTTAGTTGATATTTATTTGCTACTCTCTTTCGCGGATGTCATTTTTCCAACTATGGGATGACTGATACCATTGTGCAAAATATCAACTTAGGTCATACCTATTCTAGTTCCGGATTGAGGGCTTGATGAAGATGACGATCGTATGTATATTAGTCGGGCATGTTGAAACATCGTAATCATTGCACAGAGTGAGTTGGGCTGTTAAGTCCGTTAAATAATACGTTGCTCTCTATTCTACTACTTCTACTCGTTACTCAGGTCATTGTTTTCTTACGTAACTAGACCCTTCCGTGGACCATTTCGTATATCGCTCTTTCCTTCATGAAATCTTTTCGGTCTTCGATGTACGTGTCAGCACGCTTGCGGAGCTCACGAAAAGCGCCGCTGAGAGCCTCGAGGATCAGCTGGTCATTCAGCGGCTGCATGGAGGCCTCGATTCCAGCTCGCGCGGCTTCCCACCTATGGGTCTCGAGGGGGGCGCCCGCGGCGAGCTCCCCACCGCGCGTCTCCAGGGCCTGGCGCATGGTCGCGCGAATGTGACTCTTGACGGAGGAAGCGAGACCGCCATCCTGGGCAATGGTCGGTTGGTCATTCAACAACTTCAGAGTCGCCAAGGCGTTTTCGGGCGCCTTGTCCTTATCCAGATGACCTGTTACAGCATAGGTAGCTCGATTTACCGGGTACTGGCTCGAGAAGTAATGCAACTCGTTATGGCCCTGCTCGTGCATGTGAAAGGCCAGAGTGATATTGCAATCCATGATCTCATCCTCCGGCTTTATTTCATTAACCGTGAAACTGCTGTAGTTGTTCCTTACGTCGGTGCCGCTACTCATGCCGAGCATGAAGCGCGAGTTGGGGTCCTGCGTTACCCTTACGGGCGTGGGATCTCTTTCCGTTTCAATCGGCAGTGCACTGCAACGGATAAGGACCGATGGGTTGAGACGGAACTTGGGCCCTACACCAGAGGCCGAAGTGCCAGCAACCCCATCCCCGGCCTGTCGGGCAATGGGTCGCATTGAGTGTTGGTTGGACGCAGACATGATGAATTGCTGAATTTGGGTTCTTGATGATTTTTCTTAGCTTGCTTTGCTTCCGAGTTTGAAGTTTGGTTGGAGATATTGCTAGGAGACGGCAATACTTATATCATATCCATCGGCAAGCAAACAGGGAATATTGTGTTCCAAACAAACCCTGTGTGTGAAAACATTGCATTGTCCTCTCCTAAACAATGGCATCAATATATAATGCCTTCAAGAACAGGCCGTTGTTGTTTCTCATTATGTGGCTGTGAAAGACTCTAAGAATGACTTTTCAAGCTTCAGGGGTACTTGCGAGCACTGTATGGAATGGCCTACATATCATTGATGAACCCTTGGTCGAAACAAGTTACTTTGTCTTCAGCCATATGGATATGTCCTGACCGCCCAATCAGCTTGAGTCTATCCACGTTTCCTTTTAAGGTGCTGAGAGCCGGCGTGGCGTGTTTATCTCTGAGGACACGCACGGCACTTTGTTGGTCTACGTCGGTCATATCTTACGGCCATTGCTATGCTACTCTTAGTTTAGGGAGCGGCTTCACCAATTCCTACTCCTGAGCGGTACGGGGCGAGCTATGTATCTTTCTTTGGGATGGGTTGAAATCCTAGCTGACTTGCTTTATAAACGACTTTAAACTAGACTGGACACAATGATGCTATATCTGTGACAACCTGATGGTGCAACCGGAAATATATAATGGAACCATAATAACACCAGTCCCATAAAGATACTGTACACTCTTTTGACCATGGGTCTCACCTTGCAATTGCGTAAGAATTTAATGCCCACCCTTGGTCCTACTATGGGATCATTAGACACGACAAAGAGACCACTAGTGTCTACAGGGGCTAAAAGGGATTAATAGGGGCTACGCATATGGTTGGCCTTTTCCCTTGAACCGGCTGATTTTGATTTTCTTTCATCAAATATTCATTAAAGATACTGAGATAGGACTCGACACGTATTGTACTATAAAGCAGATAGCGAACCTGGACGTAGAAATGTACTTTGACATTATATAAACAGACATTTAAGAAGGAACTGGTCGGGGATGCGTTTTTCTCAACTTGACTTACCTTGCTAGTCTTTACTATTTGAAATTACTGTAACTTACCACAGACTTATACTATTTATCTATTTATGGCCTTCAAGGGCCAGCCATCAAGGCGAATATCGACCAGCACTCACCACAGAGCTTTGAGTCTACCCCCAAGACCACTGCGTTTTGCAAACCCATCTAAAGACTCACCGTATAACGATTCTTCCCTCAGGCTACCTCACTAAAGGAATGGCACTTACCACATTTTCTCGTCGATGGCGCTCACATCACCAGAGGAAATGTCCAGACCCACCATGGCCGGAACGAGTTTCTCGTCGTCGGCGGCCACATCGCCAGAAGACACCTCCAGACCCCCCATGGCCGCAGCGAGATCAAAGTCCTCAACCTCTAAATTCTCACCCACAATGTCGACAAAGCCCGTCCCGTGGTTCAGACAGCGCAGCACCTCGTCCGCGATGGAGCGCGCGTCGTCGTGCCGGTCGAGCACCGCCCGGAGCGCGCCGTAGGCCGCCCGCTCCTGCCCGCCGAACCAGTCCCCGTAGCCCATGTCCTGCGCCACGCGGCCCACGCCGTCGAAGACCTCGGGCCGGGACGCAAATTGCCGCCAGCGCCCGCTCGCCTGCGCCACGCGCGCGACCAGCCCCGCCCACTGCTCCGGCCCCCCGAGCGGCAGCGACTGGATGTGCCGCAGGATGTGCATCAGAAGGGACGCGCCGCCGGCATTGCTGTGAAGGATAATGCGTTGCAGAAGGCTGTCGCGCCACAAGGTCGACTCCGACTCCATCGTGCCGTTGTAATTGGCATCGTCCGGCGATGGAACAGACAGGTTCTCCATCGTGACGCCCTCCGGGAGATCCCACAGGATGCGGTCCAGCCGCTCAGCGACGGTGGGCAGGAGCTCCGGACACCACCCGCCGATCGAGTGGTTAGCCCGCTCGGTCTGCTCGGCGGCTTGGACGCGCTCCTCGTGCTCGGCGAAGCCGGACTGGTGGGCGAGGGACTCAGTGCGGAGGAACACGGACCAGGGGTGGTAGTAGCTGTCGCGGCTGCGGTAGAAACTGTGGGCGGCACAGAGGTCGCAGACGCCGTAGCGGTGGTTGGTCTCGTGCATGGCGCTGGGCCAGTCGCTGAGCTCATTCCAGAAGAAGTGGTGGTAGCGCAGGGCGCCGACGCGCGGGCAGAGCGCCGGGCCCGGCAGGCAGATGGGGTCTTCGGCGAAGTACTGGCGGTGGGTGTGCCCGCAGGCATAGTGGTGGGCGACGATGGTTCGGCACATGATTTCTTTTTTGGTTGGAGGGTGAGTAAGCTGCGGGCAAAGTTGTGAATGGTATGACAAGGAAAGGGGTATTTCCCAGCGATTGTATTTCAAGTGTGTTGTCTCTGGGTTGAGTACAAATCATCTTAACTGATCCCAAACAGCGACTTATATAAAAGGGGGGGAGCATACAGGACAAGGAGATTGTGAGGTTATGGGGTGCAAGAGTTCTTTGTTACTCTTCTAGACTATATACTATGGAACAGTATAAAGTTCCGAACAATGCTCTTTGTCACTTTAACAATATGAGTTGTTAAGTTCAACGCAGGACACAGTGGCTTGCCACTCTCTAGTTCTCTTTCTTGTCCGAAGACGCCTTCTTATCCACATACATAAACCAACCCAGCTGCGGTTGCACGGTATCCAAGTCCTTGTCGCCACTGGTAGTTGCTTCGCCGGAAGACGTGCAGTGAACAGCCACAGATCCTGCCAAGAACACAACATTGGTAGGTTCGCTGTCCAGGCCGAAGACAGTCACCGGCACTTTGACGAGCCCACACGGCACCTCATCCACGTCGATGGCGTAATACGTCACACCGTCGTACGTGAGCCTTCGTGCGACACGCTGAAGCTTTTGAGGACGCTGACACAAGTCGATGTACTCTGTCCGCTTTCCCCCGGGCTGCCAGAAGCAGAACGCGGTGATCCAGCCGCTGTAGAACTTGCCAGCCCCGCAGCCCCTTTCGCCGTGGAAGGTGCAGACGTGGTTCCAGAACGCCTTCAGCTTCTTGTGTTCGGGGACGTCGAAGGTGCGCACGAAGCGGCGCAAGATGGGCTGCAGCTGGTCGCAGAACAGGGACGGCTCCTCACCAAACTCGCGCAGCCGCTCGAGGCGCTCCAGGATCTTCGCGTAGTCGCCGCGCTCGCCGAGCAGGGTGACGCTCGGCAGGCCGCAGACGACGCCGAAGGCAAAGCCGTAGAAGCTCGAGTAGGCGCCCATGGCCACGATGGACGCGACCGCGACGTCGTTGGCGGTCGTCGTGCTGAATTCAGGCAGGAACCACCGGGGCAGGCTGGGGTCCAGCACGTTCTTCTCAAGGAGGGCCTCGAAGCGCTGCGCGAGCAGGGGGACGTCAAAGGCCGCCGCCGGGCCGATGTCGAAGGTTAGCTCCTCCTTGCCCTGATGGGGCACGAGGAGGTGTCGGAGCTCCTCGGCGTGGCCGCTGATGTAGAAGCGCAGCTGCGTGGCGATGGCGTGCCAGACGTCTTCGGGGCGGATCACGAGGTGGTGGTGCCCGGCGTAGGCTCGAGCGGCGGCCGTCACCAGTCCGTTCTCGGAAGCGATCACCTGCTCGCCATCTGGGAGTGGGTGCAGCTCATCCGGATTTGGTCCAAACGACGATCGCAGAAGATCGCCGCGCCCTTGTCGGCTTCCAGGTCCACGATCGGATCGCTCCAGAATCTGAGTAGGCGACGTGGCACACCGAAGATATTCCAAGGTATTCGCGCCGTGTGTAGAGGGCTTGGTTGTCACTGGCATGTTGGGCTTCTTAATTAAAGGGTGTATCTAGACAGTACATCTCTTGTCCTGTGCTCTGTGCTCTGGATATCATAGAAAGACTACAGTATTTGTAGGCAAGTCAAGTACTGCTATCTATATACCTTGTACGTACTTGTGACTCATGTTACTAAAGCGGGCTTAGATTATAGTGCCTAATGTGCTCGTGGCTTGGAACGAACTCTATTCTATTGTGTGGTTTCGAACCGCCGAAGTTGGGTTTCGAGGCCACTCTCCTACTGCTGGGCACATACTAAAACAGGCCACACACTTCCAAACACGTGCATGTGATCATCGCCTTATCAACGAAGAGCAAATATTACAGCGTCCTTAGTTTGCTGACTCATCTAGATGTACATACAAGTTGACTGGCCACCATTGAGTTTTATCAGGGGTCCCGTAACATCCACCATCATTGGTGTCAAGGGTTTTGGAAAAACGATATGTGTGGTATGAGCCTCCTTTCACAATTCCTTTTCAGAGGGGAATAGAATAAACGATTGTCCAAATGATCACTCCAGTGACTCATTAGATGGCTGATCTGTTATTATAGCTTGAGTAACTCCATCGTCAGCCCCCATAACCTTTCCTCCTTCTCCACATCAAAAGCAAAATCAGCATACCCCTTAAACCCCGGAACATGGTCCTTATTGCTCGAGACAGCACAGTCTTCCAGATATTTGCCCCCGACCCCTTCCAAGTCCCTGCCCACGGCGGCCCACACCGTCGTGGCAGCCCCCTGCTCGAAGCTCTTCGTCCAGGCCATGAGCTCTTTGTTGTCCGTCCACTGTCTCCTGGCCTCCTCGGGCAGATGACTCGCGATCGGCGTCAGCACGCCGCCCGGCATGACTGTCAACGCATGGATAACGCCGCCGCCGGGTGATCCGTAGAGCCGGTCGACGTGGTTGGCGTGGTAGATCTGCGCGAGCTTGCTCTGGGCGTACCCCTTCATCGGGGTGTACGCGCCCGGCTCGCCGAGGTTGATGTCGTCCCACGCGATCTCGGACGCGCAGTGGGCGCTGCTCGAGACCTGGACCAGCCGCGAGCGGAACCCGGGCGTCTCCTCCGCCGCGCGGAGCATGGCGTCCTTCAGGCAGTGGAACAGTAAGAAGTGGCCCAGGTAGTTCGTCGCCAACTGGGTCTCGAAGTACTGCCTGGGCTCGCCTTTGGCCCCCGCGACGCCGATAACCTCCTCGCGCCGCGGCAGCTGCATGATGCCCGCGTTGCAGACGAGGACGTTGAGCGTGGGCGACTTGGCCAGGAAGGCCGCGGCCGCGGCCCGGACCGACGCCATGGAGCTTGTGTCGCACTCCAGGAGCTCGACGCGGCCGGGCTCGAGGAACGAGGCGCAGGCCGAGTGGCCCTTGTCGAGGGACCGCACGGCGAGGAAGATGCGGGCGCCGGTGGCAGCGAGGGCACGGGCAGTTTCGATACCGATGCCGGAAGAGCAGCCGGTAATAAGGAACACCTAGTCGACAAGACGTGTTAGCCAATGAGACCGTATGGCCATGCTGTCTTGTAGGGGGATAGGCTACTCACCTTGTCTTTCATATTCCCTTGAAGCTCCTCATCCTGGATGATCTGCAGAGCAGTTGGGCGAGCATCCCCGGGGCCGGTAGGGGCTTTGTGGGATTCACTGTAGCGAGACATGGGCTGATTCCGATTTCTCAGTGCGAGGTGTAAGGAGTAAAAGTTTGACGTCGAGTTGTCTGTGCAAGGGCAATCCTTATCACAAGTCTCTCGTTTTTGTCTGGTGTCTTGTTTGTTGCTGCCTGGCGATGTGGCGTTTAAGCGAAGTTAGTAAAAGAATGGAAACCGGGGATTATTTGCGATCCCTCTGTTCTTTTATAGGTCATTTCGGTGCACCCTATTCGTGGTTCTTCTAGTCCATGTCAATATGAGATGTTGAATGGGATCGTGGATACCTTCGTCCAGCCTCACTTAGTGGGGTTCGTGGGTGGTTCCTTATCCGAAAGGGGCAATTGCAAGTCTTGGCACTATTTTTAGGGGTCCGAGGCTGCTAAAATGCAATGCCTCCTGCTTCATACTGAGATATACTTATCCGAGGCATGTCCAAGGTTGCGGTGTTGACCTTTCTAGGCGTGAAGATGTCGACACACTTCTCCATGAAGCCATTCATGCCTAAGGTCTTGATCCCTCCTTTTGACATGACCATCACCTCCACAGCCGACATATGGCACCTAGATGTAGTGAGGTCGCCTTCGGCAAGCTGATATGGTATGTCAGAACTAAGGCGCAAGGATGAGAGTAGGTATGTCTGTCAATCGGAGACCATACCTCGTCGGAAGCCATCTGCAGCGCTGTGGCTATCGTGGTGTCCTTCACCTGCCCAGTCTTCCCGTCATTGGAAATCGACTCATTCAATGACTTCAGGCAAGCGGTTTTATACTGCAAGGCCTGCTCTCTGTATTGCGGTTTCTTTGTTTGGAAGTACAGGTGGCGGCAAGCGAATAACAGGAGCCCATGCAGCATGCCAATATCCGAGAATGCCGTGGGCACCCAATGTGTCCTCACGCAATGCCTATACTCCCCAGGATCCGAGAACAGCCGGCTATGCGTACTCTCGAGGTACATCACAGTAGTCATATCTATGCATGTGTGCATTCGGAGGTAAGCAACGAACGGGAAAGACGGGGGCCTTAGAGTAACCTGCAGTGGTCCAAGAGAAAATGTTCTGTATCTGACAAAGGAGCGACGAAACTGTTGAACGGATCCCTATCCCCTGGCGATACCAAATGAAGTGCAACACACGAATTCCCAGACAGGGATTGGTTTTCGCCCAGCTGCATCAGTACATTTTCAAAGGGTTGGCGTGTCTGCGTCGCTGCCTGGTACCGGAGCATCTGTTGTCGCCTCGCTCGTGCATGTGTTTCCCTGGCGGCATGGGATCTAGCTGCACGTTTTGAGGCAGCAGGTCCATCTCCCTTGGCATGCTCCCCATCCACGAAGCAAAGCTGCATAATGAAATTGGGGTAAGTGCTTTTTTTTTTTTTTTGCACATCATCCGAGGCGCTTCTCAGTTGCTTGCTCAATTTGGTGATCAACGTATTTGTTCGTCGCAAAATCAAAATTGGCAGGCAAACCCAGCAAGATGAAGGTCAGCAATTGCAAGTCGGAGCCTAAAAACCAAAAAGCCCCTGACAGGCCCCGCAATGCTTGAGCGTAGGTGCATCTTAGGTACTGGCGCTATCCTCTGCCTGGAAAGTGCACCTCTTGGCGAAGCGCCCCATTGACAGGGTCTAGGTTACCCTTTAGGTTACTCTTGTCTTCGACAATTACAACCACCATCCAATATTTCTACCTGTTGCTGTTGGATGATCGCACATCTCGCCGGGGAACTTTGGTCTATGAGGGTACATACTACGCTAAATAATTAGACATCCAACGGGTTTTGGTTCTTTTGCGGCTAATTTACTCTCCCCAAGACCCCTCAGTTGCTTGTGATGAAGGAATCGCCCGACAAGGCCGACCCTCAAGCCATCGACTGATTGCCCCTCCCCCGGCGGGGTTACAGCGAGTCGTCTCCGGTGGGGGTTGCGCGTGTGAAGGTCAACATGCAGGAGCTTTGGGTTTTCCCCGAGTCTCCTTACACCATGGAACCAACTGCATGCCCGTAACTTGACTGCAGCCATGATAGGTCGCGGGACAATGTATACCGAAACGGCACGGTTACTCCGTCGACGTCGTCATGAGCCCGACTATCGCTTAGAGCCTACTTTTTGCTATCCAACGACCATGTACTAGCTCTGTAAACTACTATTCTCTGGTTTGACCGACCCAACCTCGAAGCCAATATACTGAATCTTGATCAATATGCTGTACGAGGAAGACGGTCGTCTGGTGTTCCGGTACGACGCCGAGAAGCTCTGGATCGAGCCATGGGGGCCCAATGCTTTCCGCATCCGCGCCACCAAGGCCGGCACCATGCCCGAGGTCGATTGGGCCTTGGACCTCGCTCCGCCCGCCGCAAAGGCCACTATTTCCATCTCGGAGCAGGACAAGACGGCGTCCATCACCAATGGCGACATCACCGCCAAGATCAGCAAGCTGGGCAAGCTGACAGTCTACGACGGTAGCGGCAAGCCGCTGCTCGAGGAGTACCGGCGCACGCGCCAGGACCTGCTCGACCCCAAGTGCAGCTCGCTCGAGGTCGACGCTCGCGAGTTCCAGCCCATCACCGGCGGCGACTACAAGGTCACGGCCCGCTTCGAGAGCCTCGACCCCCGCGAGAAGATCTACGGCATGGGCCAGTACCAGCAGCCCTACCTCGACATCAAGGGCGCCGATCTCGAGCTGGCCCACCGCAACTCCCAGGCCAGCGTGCCCTTTGCCGTGTCCTCGCGCGGCTACGGCTTTCTGTGGAACTCGCCCTCGGTCGGGCGTGCCGTGTTCGGCAAGAACGTCATGAGCTTCGAGGCTGCGTCCTCGCCCGTAATGGACTACTGGGTCGTCGCTGGTGACACTCCTGCCCGGATAGTCGAGGCGTATGCCGACGTTACGGGGAAAGTGCCCATGATGCCCGAGTACGGGCTGGGGTTCTGGCAGTGTAAGCTGCGTTACCAGACTCAAGAGGAGCTGTTGGGGGTCGCGCGCGAGTACCGGAAAAGGAATCTCCCAATTGACTTGATTGTTATTGACTTCTTCCATTGGCCACTCCAGGGAGAGTGGAAGTTCGACCCCACGTACTGGCCAGATCCAGGTTAGCCCCCTGCATTTCCTAATTTCATCAAGATCATGCTAATAGCTATACAGACGCCATGATCAAGGAGCTCAAAGACCTCAAAATCGAGCTCATGGTCTCCGTCTGGCCGACCGTCGACAAACGGTCCGAGAACTACGCCGAGATGGTGGAGCAGGGCCACCTGATCCGTACCGAACGGGGGATCCGGACCGCCATGAACTTCCAGGGCGAGACGGTGCACTTCGACGCCACGAGCCCCGGGGCGCGCGACTACGTCTGGCGGAAAGCCAAGCAGCACTACCACGACCGGGGCATCCGCGTCTTCTGGCTCGACGAGGCCGAGCCCGAGTACAGCGTCTACGACTTCGACAACTACCGCTACCACCTGGGCTCCAACCTGGCCGTGGGCAACGTCTACCCGCGCGACTACGCGCGGGCCTTTTACGAGGGCATGACAGCCGCGGGCCAGACCAACGTCGTGAACCTGCTGCGCTGCGCCTGGGCCGGCTCCCAGCGCTACGGCGCCCTCGTCTGGAGCGGCGACATCGCCAGCTCCTGGTCCAGCTTCCGCTGCCAGCTCGCCGCCGGCCTCAACATGGGACTCGCGGGACTGCCCTGGTGGACCACTGATATCGGCGGCTTCCACGGCGGCAACCCGACGGATCCGGCCTTCCGCGAGCTGCTCGTGCGCTGGTTCCAGTGGGGCGCCTTCTGCCCCGTCATGCGCCTGCACGGCGACCGGGAGCCGCAGCAGCCTCAGCATGGGACGACGGGCGGGGCGGGGTGTCGCAGTGGTGCTGATAACGAAGTGTGGTAAGTGTGATGACTAGCTCCTCTGGTGTTTCTTTGGGTACGTGGCTAATTTAAAGAAATCAAGGTCGTTCGGTGACGAAGCCTACGAGATCCTGAAGAAGTACATGAACATCCGGGAGCGTATGCGAACCTACACCCGAAAGCTCATGAGGGAGGCGCACGAAAAGGGCACGCCGATCATGCGCACGCTCTTCTACGAGTTCCCGGACGACGCCAAGTGCTGGGAGGTCGAGCAGCAGTACATGTTCGGCGCCAAGTACATGTGCTGTCCCGTCATGGAGCCGGGGAAACGCAAGATCACCGTCTACCTGCCCGCTTTGCCAGAACGCGGACCCGCGAGTTGGAAATTGACGCAGGGTGTCGGGACGATCTGGCGTGGCGGTCAAAACGTGGAAGTGGAGTGTCCTTTGGATTATATGCCCGTATTTGAAAGGGGTTATCATTTTGAAGATACTTCGGAGGAAGATAATTAGTCCTCCAGTTAGTCCACTGCGATGGAAAGGACAGTTTGAGATAAATTCTAACATGGCTTAAGATTGTAGCTACTTCCCTGCTGGTCGGCACTTTGAACCAGGTGACTTTGTATGGAATGATTACTGGACAAGCTAGAAAATGTGGCTTTTATAAGTCCCTAAGGCCCTGAGCCCCAAAGCCCCTGATGCGCGAGCTGCACCACATTCCAATTCTTGATGCAATAGAGGTATGCCAAGTGCAAGCTCCCATATCTGTCTCGACCATCACTCAGCCTTCGTCAAAGCCTCACCCCCCTCCACGTACGCATCTACCCGCGTCTTCGCAAAGTCCCGTGTCCTAACGCCCCGCGCAAACAAGATATCCAGCTCCTCAAACGTCTTGCCCCGCATCTCCGGCAGACGGAAATAGGTCCACACGAAGAACAGGAACGCCATGCCGCCCCAGAAGAAGCCCGTCTTGCCCTTCCAGTCGCCCGCCGTCGGGTTCAGCATGTACGGGTTGACCACGTTGCAGACGATCTGGGCGGCGTAGTAGACGATGCGGCTGAGGCAGACGCTCTTGGTGCGCAGGCGCGTCGACGAGGTCTCGCCGATGATGGCGTAGCAGATGGGGCCGACGGTTAGGTAGTACACGAAGAGCCAGAGCAGCATGAGAGCGGCCTGCGCGTAGTTGCCCGAATCCGAGGTGGAGCTCGTGCCTACGCTGACGAAGCCCACCGTCAGCAGGATGGCCGTCAGCAGGCCGAGGCCCCACAGGTACAGCGTCCGCCGCCCCAGGTGCTGCATCAGCCACCACGCGACGACCGTGCCCACCGCCGCGAGGCCCAGGCCGCCGCACGACATCTGGAAGGAGATGGCGCTCGGCAGGCCCGCCTGCACGAAGAAGTAGGTCGGGGTCCCGCCCATGGAGGAGCCGCAGAAGGGCTGCGCGGCGAAGGCCATGCAGACGATCTCGGTGCGGCGGAGGTCGGCGCCGCGGAAACAGTCGAGGTACGAGGTCCCTGCGTCGACGCGCCGCTCGAGCTCGTCGGTGTGCATCATCATGGCCACGGCCTCCTTCGCGCTCGTCGTCTTGGTCTTGAGGCGGGAGCCCGAGCCCAGACGGGCGAGGCTCTGCTCGGCCAGGTCGGGCCGGCCGGTGCGCACGAAATACCACGGCGACTCGGGCGCGAACCAGAGGACGGCGAGCAGCGGCAGGGGCCAGGCCCACTGCAGCGCAAAGGGGATGCGGTAGGCCCACTGGGTCGGATTGTCGGCGAAGCCGGCCTGGACGCCGGCGGAGATGAGCTGGCCGAGCGCCCAGCAGAGGTTGACGTAGACGGTGAGGTGGCCGCGCAGGGCCATGGGGCAGATCTCGGAGGCGTAGGCGGGCGCCATAGTGGCGAAGACGCCCCAGGGGATGCCGCACAGGAACTCGCCGACGAGCAGCATGGGCAGGTTCACGGCGAAGAAGGGGACGAAGATGAAGAGCGTGATGAGGCCCAGCGACGCGAGCAGCACCCGCCGGTACCCGTACCGGTGCGTGAAGTGGCCGTTGGCGAAGGCGCCGACCATGGTCCCCACGCTGACGGCGTTGGACAGGCCGTTCTGCCACGAGGCCGTGATCTGGTACTTGCCGGTGCCCGGGTCGTAGACGCCAAAGTGCTCCGAGAAGGCCGGCTGCGCGAAGAAGGAGTTCATCAGGACAATGTCGTAGCCCTCCATGATTATAGAGGTAGAGAGCAGTACCGACCACATGACGGCCCTGGGGTATTGTCGCAGAGCATCGCGTAGTGTTAGCTCGTGCTCCTCCAGATTCGCCTGCTTGGCCAGGTCCAATGTCTTCTCCGGTGTATCGAAGCCATGTGGCGCATTTTCGAGAGTATTTACCGCTTCCGCGGTACCAAGTTTCTCTATCGACATCTTGAGGGCCTCGGGGCGGCAACCTGTCTAGACCACGGGGATGACATGATGCGAGGGGCAATCGGCCTTTTGATGCCGAGCACTTGGGTATTTATACGACCGTCAAAGTAGGCCCAGATTCTCGCTAATCCGGCGTCTAATAGCAGCAACACACCAAGTCTCCGAGCTGCAGGATCTTGATCGAGGTTACACCGTATCGAACCTGGCTCCTGAGCGCAAACTGAATTCTACAGCCCAGGATGGCAGGCTGCAAGAGGCTAGTACCCCGCAGGAGCATATACCCCATGGGGAAGTGACATGGGCCGATTCTGAGGGTGGAGGGTGGCATGCACCGAGTCCTCCCACCCCCACCTGCCACCTGACGTATCAAGGACTGCCGCTCCTCTCTCACCCCGCATGTCCGTGGACGACTATTGAGTCTGTAAGATACTACCTACATCATATACGAGATGGCAAACGAAAGCTGGAGGTTGGTTAATCACCTTTAAAGATCTGTCAGCGTAGACTACCACCGCGGAGCTAGGATTGATATCTTTTGCTTGACTGTATTCCCACGATCCAATATTACAAGACATGGTCTCGGCCGGCCCCGAACCGGCACACATCCATCGAGGGTCCAATCACTTCAGAGTCAGGCTGTCGCTGAACACCACAATGTCAGACTTAACGACGCTTCTGAATCGGGACTTTGGGTCGCCCATATCACCAATTCTATGAATCTCCCGGAGATAGAAAAAAACAAATATTGGGGGGGGGGGGGGATATCTTTCGTGCAGTATAATCACTGCAGCCTAGCCCGGCGACTGTTTCTCTCAGTCAATTTGCGGCTTTATCTATGGTGTGCCCAAAACATGTGCATCGCCACGGGTCGAAGGTTTTGTCATGAATCTACTCATGGAAGGCATTAGGTATAATGCGTTCTTTTGAGTTAGTATTTGAGAGTATATCACGCTGCGAGTCTTGGTTTCTGCTAAGGTATTGAACTGGAGAAAAACACAAACCAAAAAGCTACGGAAGATTAAAATATTGTTTGTTGCCCCAAATATCAATCAACCAGAAAAGGAACAGAATTTGATGCCGGGAACGCCAATAGCTGCGACAAAACGGGTCGAGAAATTGCATATTTCGAGATATTCAACACCAATATAACGACACCGGCTATCATCATGGCTGAAGAATACCCCCACACATTTCCCCCCGAGATATGGCATCTGATCTGCGCCGAGCTCGTGGACCAACTAGGTTCAGGCCTTCATCGAATCTCCTCAGCGCCCAAAAAGACTCTACCAGCGCGCGAGGCTCTGCGAGTCCTCCTCAGGACCTCCAAGCTACTTCGGGCTATTGCGCAGCCACTGTTGCTGAGGAACCGCTCGACCTACGATATCGACAGCATCAGTGGCTTGTGCGAGAATATCATGTCGAAGCCGCACTTGGCCAAGCTGGTGCGTAGCGTTGACCTTGCGGGGCTCACATCCTATGTCGACAGATTCCCCCCCATTGTGGAACAAGTCGTGAGAAGCCTGGGCTTCGGGCGGGAGCGGTTCCTCGTCGCGCCGCTGTTTCTCCGTCTGTGCAGCCCGTCGGCGAAGATCGACTCAGCCATGTTCGACCTCACACCGCTGGGCCAGTTGCTGCCCTGTTTCCTCCCCAATCTGACGCATCTACAAATTGCACCTGAATTCGGCGATCCGGCGCCGTGCGAACTCCTTTACCTCCTGCAACTCAGTCTCGGCCCAACGCCCTTTACGTCCATCACTACGTTGGTACTTACCTCGCCTGTTGGCCTGAGTGGCGGCAAACTCTTGCACCGGTTCCGGCCCTTGCTCTCCATCCTGCCCAGTCTGCAGCTGCTGTCCTTGTGGGAATTCACCGAGCTCGCGTCCGGAACCGGTGTAAATGGCGTAATGACGCTGACTGAGATGGCGAATATAAAAGAGTGGATGCCCAAAGGAGTCCGGTCGATCCAGATGAGGGACTGCCTATTCACTCGTCAAGCTATTGATATGCTGATACGAAGCGTCCCCAAACTGGAAACCTTTCTTTACGCCCCTGAGACCTTTCCGTTATTCTTCTCAGATGACGAGGCTAACTACTGTGATATTGTCCGGTCCTTGAGCGCGGCTAAAGACTCCTTAAAGTATCTGGATCTTTCTATTGGCGGGCACAAGTCCATTCCTATCTACGATGTTCAGGGGGATAAAGACAATATGTGGCGGTGCATCCCAGGGTTCCGAAACCTTGAGCACGTTTCTGTAGACAGAGAGATTTATCACAAGGACGATTCCAAACCCTCTGGTTGGAGCTTGGTCAAACACTGCAACATTGACGAGATAACTCTGGACTTCCAATTCGTATCCGATCCGGCAAGGAAGGGCTCTAGGAGGCGGGCCGGGCCCGATGAATCTAGCCCAGACAAGATGACGAAGGTCTGTTGCTGCGGCAGTGAAAGTGGGTGAAGGGTGAAAAGATTGCGATGATCCATGCTTGAAATGTTTCTTCTTTAGCATGTCTCGATATTTACGTCGATAAGTAGCCAGGGACACATCTACTTAATTGCACAAACATCTACACCTGACTGGCTAGTCGCAGGAACGCACTCAATAGCAAGAAATAAATAAACACAGAACAAAGTCATCACACCCAATTGCTGAGTGGGTGATTTGCTGGAACGATGTTACTTAGTGTGATCAACCCTTACTTTAGCAGAGTGCTGGAGACAAGCCCAGCAACAAAACTTCCACACGCCCAACCACTTACCTGTTCGAGTTTCAAGATAGTTATCACCTTCATAAACATTACACAAGCTTGTATGATCTTCATTAAGTATTATTATTACGCGCCGGTCAATGTGCGTCAGGAATCCCAGTAAAGCAAGTGTTGTTTGGGCCAAGATCGCACACGACCTTTCTTTTTCTTTTTCTTTTTACATATTCTTCTAGGACGTCTACCATTGATACAGATGTAATCGCTCCGGATAGATACTGCTATTACCATTCATGTAACGTAGTACAGTTTTAGACGTGTTGGACCACACTATACCATGGCGTAGTCCTTTTGCAGCTCCGTAGTCGAGCTGGTCCGGCTCTCGTTGTCCTCGTCGATGACGCGGTGCACCTCGGTGGTCTTCTGGATGCCGCCCATGCCCTTGCCGCCGCCGCCGTTGGCCGGGCCGGCGCCGTCGAAGTCGTGGTTCGCCGTGATGAGGGTGGCCATGCGGAACCCGCGGGGGTCCGGGCCGTTGTTGCCGTTGTGGGTGCCGGTGCCGTTGACGCCGCCGTTGACTCCCGTACCGCGGACGCCGCCGAGCGACTTGCCGCCGCTGCGCTTTCCGCCCGTCGACGGGTACGAGCTACCGTTCTGTTCCGACTTGACAATCTTGCCGATCAGGTCGGCCATGTTGAGCTCGATGTGCAGCTTGAGCATGTACACAAGCGGGTGGAATTGCACGTAGATGAAACCCTGTCCGAGGGACATGACACCGATAAGGATAACCTATTTGTGGGGGAGTCACGATTAGTCTTCTGATTCTCTTCACTGGTATAGGGGTGAGTAAACTTACATCCAAGGACATGGAAACCACAATCATGAACAGGTTGAACTTGAAGAGGCGGTTGTACTTGGTGAGGCCGTTGGAGATGAGGCGGGAGCGGACGAGGTAGACGAAGTAGACGTTGAGGGAGACGTCGATGAGGCAGAAAATGCACTTCTCGACGCGGTCCCAGATCTCGTTAATGTGGACGAACTCGGGCGAGATCTGCAGGCGGGCCGGGATCCAGATGCAGAAGACGCTGACGTTGATGACACCCAAACCGGCGGCGCAGCCCCACTGTATGCGGTTCACAATCCTGCGCTCGCGCATGAGCAGGGCGATTCGGTTGATGATGATCTGGATGATACACTGGACCTGGAAGATCCAGGCGAAGAGGATCCAGAAGAAGATCCAGAAACTGTGATACAAAAGATTATAGGTTAGGCACAAGTCATAAACAAAAGACCGAATAGGGGAGTGGTGAGTGTATGCTTACGAAGTCTCGATGGTACCCCAAAGATACAGCCAACTCAGGATGCCAATGACAGAACTGCCCATCCAGCTGAGCCAGATCATGATGATGTAGCTGTTGATCCGACCCGTCCGCTTGTAGATGCCCCACGTCTGCTTCCGGGCCTTGGAGGCCGTAAACAGACCGGCCGCGAGGGAGATGCCCCAGATGATGGAGGCGACGTTCATGTCGACATTGCTGGGCGCCTGGGCCACGTAGTGGTCAGGGACGAGGAAACCCGTCATTTTGTTGGTTGGTCGCTTTCGCTTTGCCTTTTCGATGCCCGGATTATGATGGTAGTAACGAAAGGAGATGAGGCCCGAAGGGGTGGAGGGAGTGACCGGTGTCAGTTTTAAGGATGAAAGGAAAGTAAAGTAGACGACACCGAGTGAAGGGAAAGGGTCCGGGTAAAGAGGACGAACGAGAAGCGGCCGATAAAAGAGTGTCGACGGATGCGGAAGAGTTATAGCAAGTTCCCTTCGATCAGAAAGGAAACACTGACAGCTTCCGTATAAGGGATGGCACAGACGTTAGGTTCCTCGCGGATTTGCTGACTCGCTCAATGTCCACGAGGTGGATGGAGGGGGGATCCTTGGTATCGGACCGCGTTGGTATTATATTGCGATGATCTATTTGGCGCTGCTGGTAGCTTCGTACTTTCGTCTCTCCCTCTCTTCTGGCCTCGTCCACCCTCTGGCGTCCCATGTGCGAGGAACCGCTTGTGCGGGTGACACTCGACACACTAGACCACGAGAACCCTAGCTGAGCATAGTCGACACCAATGGGAAAGAGGCGAAGTTGGAGAGCCGTATAAGAGACCAAGTGGGGGCGTACTAGACTGCTAGAGCCGCGATGGACGTCAAAACTGTTGCAAGTCAGCTAGGTCCTGATCTGAGCGCCTGAGCGCTCTCCTGGCTAACCAGACGGATGACTTGGGAAACCCTGCCGGGGAGCAACTAGAACGGCAGATCCCCCAGGGGTCAGCACCGACAGTGAGGAAGAGCGGATTACAGGAGCCCACCCACCCCATTTCCCAGCGTTACCTACTGGAAGAAACTCAGATCCGGAGCAGATGCAGGAAGTTTTCCTATCGAGATGGGAAGCTAGCTGCAGCTGAATTGGCCCGCACTGTTTATTCTGGGTGAGCGGATAGTAAGCCCCGGGTTTCTCACGATTCATCGTGCTGGGGCTCAGATGATGACTGCTTACTTGAACAGTTGAGCTTTCACATTTCCTCCATCACCTTTCGATCTCACTTTCTCAAATTTGAACCAGATATTACGGCTCTTATTACTACCGTCAATATATAACTCATGGGTTGTTAGTACCGTGAGTCTGGTCGCTGATGTGTCAAGGCCAAGCCGTATTCAGGACCAATAGGTTGGAAGTGCCAGTCAAGTAGCGTAACTAGGTAAGGGACGGATTTCTAAACCGCGCCCTGGAAGGCGTACCGACAGGTGGAAAAACGGGGAATTTGTGGTAGCCAGCTATCGCTATGAGCTACTATTCTCTCTCGACGTGCACTGTTGCACATTTTTTCCGTCCTGCGAATCTAGCGTACTTGTCGCACTGAGTCGGGAGAAGGGGAACTCGATGTGTGGTTGCCAGTGAAACTAGCAGCTCGGCCTAAGGTCCATAGTATGCTCGTAGTAGCCACGCCGTCGCATTGGCATACCCACCCACTCTGGGCTGTGGCGGGATTCGTTGGAGCTGTTTCATTTAGCATCTTAGCCAATGACCATGATGACTGACTGTTCTGGGCCTGTCCTTCTCGCCCGAGTGTTTGAAAAGCCGTATCCTTGCAGCTCATGGTAGCAGTCGGAACGAGTCCCGTTGAAAAAATCGAATCGGGGAGCAGTCCGCTAGCAATAATTGCTTGTACCGCACTGAGTTGAAAAGGCCTGTGTTGGACTGGCGCAGGATGAAATTGAGTTTGGTAGTAATTGATTGAGGCTGAGCTGAGTTGGAAAACATAGCGTAGACCGTGGTTCATCAATATTCGCCAAGCTTAGCCGTAGGGCTGTCGTCTAAGAGGAACCAGTTCACCTTCTTTGCAAGATATCGTACGATTTTCCCTTGCCTTTTCCCCGGTATCTGGATTTCCATCTCCATCAAACCAAGGGGGCCAAACCGTTGTTGCGTCTTTAGATCGCCAAGAAGTCCGAGCGCACCGCAATCTCTGTCAGTTGGTACCCGTAAAAATGCAATCTTGACAGCGCTGGATTCTTAAAGTCTAGACTGTTGGGTTGGGACCCTCCAACCCAGATCGCCGGGTCCCGCCCGCTTCGCTGAACTTCCGGGTTCACGCCAATTACTCATCGACTATTGACGAAAGAGATAAATGAAAAGAGGCCCCGGGCGAAAATCCCATCCAAATGATATGCGGAAATTATACGGTGGCAGCTCATCAGCCTTTTGCATGGTAGCATAAGATTGTCATCGTTGGGACTCAATTGAAGTTGAAGGGAACAGTAACGGCAGCTAGATAGGTGCATGCATTCATTGCAGCCCGCTTGCCCGGGAAGCCTCTGAAATCGTGCGGATATCGAGCGCACCTTTCAATGCAGGCTCTTTAGGTATGGAAGGACTTGATTCACGATCTAGTATATCTCTTCTTAGCTGATGGTTATCAATCCACGCTACCCGAATGACATGACTTACTTGACGAGCCGACATCCGATAGATAGAGATACCTTACACTTTTGGTAACAAAGACCCTTACGGCCGCTCAGCGACATCTAAGCAACCAGTTCCAAACTGGCGAAGTCGTATTTCCTGGCGTCTTTCGTCATAGGAAGATGCTGACCTAGACAAACTGGCATTAGGGCTAACACCCATTGGTGGGAGGACGAACGAAGGGTCCGGTCCCTATGCTAACGGTAGCTACCCATCCCTCAAGTTCGGGAAGAGCTTCCCGAAGGCACGACAATGCGGACTATGATTATGTGTGGACCGTACCATGGCCATCTAGCAATCAATAATCTGCATAGTTTTGAGATTGCCGTATTCCGTAGCAGGGAACGGTCGCCCAGCAAGCAAGACGGCGTAGGAAACTTGCGACGAAGGAATTTGACACCGGACTTGATGTCGGCGATGGGGCTTTTGACAGTCTAGCAAGCACGTGTGGCATGCCTAACTATCGTGGCCAAAGATTTGCAAGCTCCAGTGATCGGCAGCGTTGGTGGTCGACTTCAGTCCAGCTCGCCGCGCTGCTTTCGATGGTTCTCTGACACCCTGAAAGCTTCTGCATATTCATCTCTTTCGAGACTCAACACATGACACTGGTGTTGAAGCTGCTCGCATTCCATCAGTTTGGAGCGAAGTCTGCGGATGAGCTCATGTTTATCGAGTGACTCGAGATCTTCACGATCGGTGGCGGCGGACCGCAGGTCCGGCAGGATGTTGGGTTTTCCTATCCGCGGCTTGCCGTTGTTGACAGGTGGTGGAGCATTATGCTGGCGCAATTGCGAGGGCTGGCTAATCGAGACGGGCAGGACGGGTAGGACAGGCATGTGACTGTTGGCTTTTGACCGAGTTGCTGGCAGAATACCGGCTGATGGCAATGGAGGAAATGCGCGCTGGGCCATTTCATGGCCACCGTCATCATCGCCGTCTTCTTCGTTGGCACTCCCTGGGGATACAAGTATGCCATGGGACGACTCCATGTGCCGCTTGAAGTTGTCGAAGCGTCCGAAACTTCGGCTTTTACCCTTGCATTGCGGGTGGCGGCAATAGTATTGCCTGCCGATGCGATGCCTCGACCTCCGATGCCGGGCCATGGAGTCCAGGCGTGTCAACTTTTCACCGCACTCTGGGCAGGCGTAGACACCGACGGCCCGGGACGAGGCACTCAGCCGCGTGGGACCACGATCGGCACCAGGGGAAGCTTGCCTACTACAATTATTGATTAGAGGCCGAAGGCATCGACTGGGTTGTTGATTTGACCTACCTCCATGCATGTTCGTCATGTGATAGGTGTGAGGGAGAAGGCGCATCCTCGGGATGGCAAAGGGCAAATGTTGCACCGGTACGTTCACTGTCAGACATGTCTCTGGACATCTGAACGGTGTATTTGAATTGGGATATAAACGCCTATGCAGGGCTATTGTCCGTCTATGTACTACTCTATTAGTCAAATGTTTTGATGCCTGTGACCTGGGACGGCTGCGGGCCGATGGGACTTGGGATGTTTGTCGCATTGCTGCATTGTGTAGGTACTCACCACGCTTGCTAGAATCCGGCAGGCCAAGAACGTCATCTCATCAAAGTCTCCCACGGGAGAAGCAATTGAAAGAAGTGGCAATTGACCGGATGAGATGAGCTGTAGATCAGAAGCCGCAGCATCAAGTTGATTGATGGATTAATCTCGCGTCCGCGCAGCCAGGCAGCTGCTGAAAATTGAAGCTCAAAATCAAGGTTGGTCCCCATCCTATGCCCCATTAGTTCAGTTCGGACCACCATCCACCCACTCGACACCCACTCAACACCCACTCGCCCACTCAACCACTCCCACACTTCAGCTGTGGCGCGGGGAAATAAGGGAAATAGGAACCCTCCCGAGTGGCTTGGAGAGGAACCACGTTTGCGACTGCCTTTTCATCGTCTTGTTGAATGAATCCATGGCATTTGACCTACTCCGTACAGTCCTAGCATGAAAGATGATTTCAGATTCTCAAACTTTGGGGCGTGTAACTTTGGACACATCGTGATATCTCGTGGCCAATTTCATATTCCATTGCACGATCTGCACAAGCAGGAGTTCCGACAATTCATCTGTTCGTGGTATCAGGCGAAAAAGAATCTGCCCAGTCACGTACCGTTCCCGAGCCAGAATCCGATGAAACCATACAATACCTACTCACACAACGCCCCAATGATATCCGAGTCCTATACATGGCTTTGAGTGGCCACTCAGGATCAATGTTCGAGCGTACGGAGTAAAAGTACATGATTTACCCATGCTGGCTGATACCTAACCTACCCTGTTAGCAACCCCGGTTGCACATATTCCCCGACCTTGGAGGCCAATGAGGGGAACGAGGGGAGAATGGGAAGAAATGCCATTCGGCAAACCAATCCAGTGCACGCATGCAGATGCATCCTCAATTGAACTCGATGATCAATCAACATGAACTGAGCCTAGTTCATCATGGGTCTCCTCAATACCGTGCTTGTTGCTTGTTCTTGCTGTTGCTGTTGCGACATGATACTCTTCTTTTGAGGTTCCACCAAACCGGCAATTATGACCAGCTACCGGCCCACGACATCAGGCCCATGTGACACCGCAGGCCCAGGCCGGGCGGCCACGTCGGCGCCACCACCGTCGCCCGGGGGTTCGTTTCCATGCCGCGAGTGTGGCAGGGCGTTCGCGCGACAGGAACATCTCTCCCGTCATCTCATAGGTCGCCATACCAAAGAGAAGCCTTTCCGATGTGCGGTTTGCAGCAAGCGGTTCTCGCGGCTGGACTCTCTCCAACGCCATCGGGCTGCAATCCATTCTACCGAGACTGCGCAGCACGGGAACCAGCATCCCCAGCCCATCTCGGACCGCGCCTGTGTCGAGTGCGCGTCAAGTCGTGTACGCTGCTCGAAAACCCTGCGTTGTCGACGCTGCGCTCAGAAGGGACTGCTGTGCGAGTACCCGCCGGGTGCAATCTGCAGAGCCGAAACCCACAACACCGTTCCTAACATGACTTCGGAGCGGCCAATTGAGTTGTGGAATCATTCAGATGTGCCCATCCCTATTGAACCGTCCGATTTGATAGCGCCTGAAACTTTATCAGTGAATATGGAATGGATGCACAGTCCCTCAGATTCCTGGGGTTACGGCGTGACTCCAAAGCCATTTGCGACAGGGCCTCCTTACAACATGGACGGTCTACAGTTCAACTCGGCGGTGAATTGGATGTCTCCCTCGGCAGGAGACCCTTTTGACCTGAACTTTGATTATCTCTCGAGCTACAATGTCGGCGGAGTCAATGCTTTAGGCATGCCCATCCAACTCAATTATGTGAACACCGACAACTTGGGAATGGAAACCGGCGATATATCTGCCACCCAAGCTGCTATGAGCGTGGCTCCAGAGGTACCAGGCCGACAGCCATCCTGCATCGGTACAGACTTACCTGGCTATGGCATTCTATCACCGCATCACGATCAAGATGATCCATCGCTAGGAAATGAACCGGAGACACAGCCTGTGCATGTACCTACGAGAGCGGGTACCTATTATGTCGACGGTGCAGGAGCGCGAGCTCCGTTCAAGGGCCAGTCCCGAAACCGCAGATTCAGCCTTACTGGTGAAGCGATCCTAACAGGGCCTGAAATGGGAGCATCGCCGTCGGACCTTCTCGCTGCAGACATTACAAGTACTTGTGGGGCATGGATCTCTGAGTCGAGCTTTGAGGTGCTCACCAGGCAAATTCAGTCAGAACGCAGTAGCGGAGAATTATCATCGAATTCAGGGGTTGCGACAATATCATATGCGCAGTTCAAGTCATTTGTCGTACGATATTTCCTCAAGTTCCACCCGGTCGTCCCATTCCTCAACAGACGTACTTCGTCTGTTACCTGGTTTCTATGCTTGGCCGTGACTACCATGGGAGCTATGCATGGAGCATCCAAGAGCGAGTATGTGATAGGCAGTGGCTTGTTACATATACTGCGGAACGCCTCCCACCGTCGAGTTGAAGAACTCATTGGTAAAGTCACGGCTCCTCCCCAAAGCGCCCAGGGTACAGACACGTTAGATGATGAAAACCTCGCTATCGTGCAAGGGGTCGTCTTAATGACTTTGGTTTCACTGCATCACGAAAATACCGGAATGATTAAAAACACTCTGCTTCTCTGGACACGCTTAATCCAGGTGATCCAACTTATGGGTGTTTACAATTCAGTTGGCGAGCTCACAAGAGATACGCCAGTTGCTCAATGGGTCTCGAGGGAGACGAGATCGAGGACCATGCTAATGATATGGGTATGTCTATCCTCAAGATGGCAATTCTTCCACTGATAACTTGAAATCAAGTTCACCGACATGGTCCTCTCGTATGAGAGAAATTGCAAACCCATGATCTGCTTCACCGATATTTTATCCTTGCCTTTACCACTTTTCGATGAATCGTGGGATGCACCATCGAAGCATCAAGTATCCTGGGCAACCACTAGACAAGGTAGGCATCGCCCCTGCAATTGATGTAAGCGCACTGGTTCAAGTGATGGCTAAGAGATTCCATTACAGTCAGTCTTTCGCAAGCCATCGAAATGCTGTACATGGAAAAGCGCTTACCGCAACACCTTGGTGAATTCGGCGCCGTCCTCCTCATCCAGGCTGTCTGTCGTCGTAGCCAAGACGCACTACGTGAACGCCGATCGCAGCTACTTATCTGGAACCCTACCTCGGCAATCCAGGCCCGGCAGGACCCTCGCAACTTCGAGGAGTCCTGGCCCCCAACCGACGCCGTATCCGCTCGGTGGCGGAACAGCGCCTGCGATTGCCTGGATATCCTGCACTGGTCCGCCAACAGCAAGATCGCGCAATCTTCGGGCTGGGAGCACCCCACCGTGTTGCAGCTGCACCTCGCTCGACTGGTCCTCTTAACCCCGTCCAAACACCTCGACACCGTTGCGACGCTCCGGGTCGGCGCCTCTTCTACAGACCGCTTGGGCGAGGCTTCGTCGCACATATTACACTGGGCGGTGCGCGATCGGTACAAGGCCAGGCTTTCCGTCATCCACGCCGGCGCGCTGTTCTGGCATGTGCGCCGGTATAGCACGGGCAGCATGTTGGAGCCGTACGCCGTCTACCTAGCCACCCTCGTTCTGTGGGCCTACAGCAACGCCACGCGGGCCAGCAAGCACCGTACCGACCAGCCGCCGCCATCGGGCCAGACACACGCGAATCGCGAAGGACCGTCGCAGAGCAGCACCATGGTGAGCTCCACATCTGGATCCGTCGCCCAGACACCGACGGAGATCCCGTCACCCGAGTCGCTGGATCTGGACGACGAGCTGACTTTCGTCCACCTGGATCGCCCGTTGGACGACGAGGCCGTCCAGACGTTCGTGCGGCTCGGGGACAAAATTACCGGTAACCTCCTCCGGGTCGGCGATATATCTAGCCCTGGCGCCCCGCGTTCAGTTCTGGCGGAGGGTATACGGCTCTTGGTTGGTAGCGACCACGGGCAAAGAGCCACGGGGCGGGACTTTCCCGTCACTGGTGGAAACCGAGCGGGTTCAGGTCATCAGCGGCATGAATCGAGCAATGCCACTGCAGATGCTGTCTGGGGCATGGCGCATTCGTATGCTGCTTCTTTACGACGTCTTATGGAGACGGCGACGTCGGCGACCCAAGTTGCTACTTGAGAGCAGCAACTACCAACGAAAGCTATGTCGTTCTAATTGACGCATGAAAGTGATCCGGGATAACCTATGGATCGATATCTTTATATACCGTTGGCGCTACCTGGCGATTGGAGAAGAAAAAGGTCTGACAGTCGGTCGGTTTCGCTACAATGGGCTATGTGGTTAGGGAGGGCTACTATGATATGCATAATATAAGTTCATCTAGTTGCTTTTCAAAACAATAATATCTCTAAGAAACGAGCTTTTCCTCATTAGAGTCCTGAAAGCTATTTCTAATATGCTGCATAATGCGGCATGATCCATGATCAGGTGGCAGTAAAACTTCCATCATTGGGGGAAGGAGTTTGCAACACTTCAATCGAGTGAAGCACTCATCAAAGTCGCGAATGGAATCAATAGGTAGATCTACAGACCTTATCCTGACAAAATCCACCAAAAGTCATCAACCCCTGGCTTTTGTAATATCCTCTTCGCCTTCAAAACCAACGCCACACAATACCTCTCCTTATGCGAGAGAAAGATAAGGTCGATAATCGAGAGCTCATTACATTAGCAGCCCATGCCAACAACCATGGTTTTCCACCTCAAAGGGCTCCCCCACCAGAACGAGCAGCAAGGACAGTGCAGCACCAGGGGTCCGCCATCATCACACCGTCCAGTCGATGGCAATGATAAGGACGCAAGCTGAGTAAGCTAGCTGCCCCGGCCATGCTCGGTACAGATGAACATTTCCAACTTGAATCGGAAACGTGATCCACCAGCTGGGTGTCGGATACCATGGTTCTTCTTTCCCATCATTCGAAATCGAAGATCTCTCAAGGCCATAACAGGTTCATGGGGAAGTTGGCGTTATTGTTATTAGATAGAAGATATAATAATCAGGCCGCGCATTCATTCTCATCAGCATGTGCGTGATCTTATGCACAGAATGAAAAAAAAGGTCGTCCATCCTCCTGAAACACAATAAAAGGGGGTAGGGAAACTGCTGGTTTCCAAAAAGAAAATTAAGAGCTTTTTTTTCGAGGTTTCAGACAGGAGACTCTAGCGAATAGGGATAGCCCGGTATACGAAACAGCGGCGAGAAGCTGTTCCGGCAGAGGAGCTGGATGCTGTGGATCTTGCCCTCGATGACGAAGAGCTCGACCCGGTGCGGCGAGGAGCCCAGACCGGCGGCGCCGCCACCCTCTTTGAGGAGTAGGTTTTCCGCCGACGCCGCGGGATTTGTGGTGGATGTTGTGGGTATTGTGGATGCAGCCCCGAGAAAGGGCCGTTTCGTCGTCGTCTCCGTGGGCGGCGCCACCGGCTCTGTCGAAGATGAAGGCTCTGTCGTCGAAGATGCCGCCTCCTGCTCCTCTTCCCCCTCCTCCTCCTCCGGCACGGCTATCGTCGTCGCCGACGAGGCCCCGGATAGCGTCGACGGCGCCAGGCACGAGACGTCCGACCGCGAGGAGGCGTTGGTCCCCGTCGAAGACCCCGTCATCGCCCGCTTGCTGTTGTGCAGGGGGAGTATGGGCAGCCCGGTCCCCAGGCTGAGACACGACGCACTCGCCCCCGCCGCCGTCTGTGGCGTCGCCTCCGCGGGCGCGGTCCGGATCCCGCTGCTCCGCATGGCCCCGCGGATGAGGCGCCACTTCCACACGATGACGACGCACGGGGGCAGGGCCAGCACCAGGCCCACGAGGGCGATGATGGCCTCGGCCGTCACGCTCATGTTGTTGTTGTTGTTGTTGCTGCTGCTGTTTCCATTGCCCGAGTTCGACATGGTGGCGGTGGTGGACTAAGAATTTGGGTTGGGTTGGGTTGGTTTATTTGGTCTTTTACCCCTATTCTCGGCTCGGGACTTGATCCTGAAATGTTGGGTGTTCGCCGGCTCAAGGAGCCAAAGTCGATGGATGTACCAGTGTATGGCAAGTGTTTCCAAACTGGGAGGGCCAGCGATTCGGCTGCCTGCTAGGTAATAAGTCGTTCACCTACCAGCGATGTATATAAGTGACGGCCAGTAGAGTGAAAAGGATATAGTATTGGCAACAATATTTCCCAAAAGTAATGGATAGTGATATAGCATATACATGAGAAGAAAGACAAGATGGAAAGAAGAAGTGTCACCCGGAGAAGGAAGGACTACGTCCTATGTCATGGTCAAATAATCCTATTATATCCACCGTGGCTATTAGCGAGCCACGGTTTGAACCTGCTGTATGTATGATGGGATGATGCAAGCTAGAAAGTAAGAAGAATCATCAGGCACAAGCAAAGATAACCTCTCTTGGCGCTCATGGCCCCTATCGTATAGCCCAGCAAGATGAGACCGGGCCCATGGCCAATCAGGACACAGCTAAATACCTTATCTGGTCTGCATATGTTCATTCATTCAACACGAGCGCCCGACTAGTCTAGTCACGTCAATCGGGGTAGGGAGGGAAAACCCCACAGACTGCCGCCGAGGAGTGCAGGGACATGAGCTCGAGCAGGCTCCAAAAGCTCCAGGCGTTCGCGGGCTTCCCGTGCAGCGAGAGTGGGCATTGGTGCGGCTCGCAGTACTTTTCGTCTCCACGACCTCCTGCATGGGCGGTGAAAAGGTTTCTTCCCCCAAGAGGGGAATAACTGACTTAGGAGGTCGTTACCGCGACGGTAATTCGGACGGTATTAACTAGAGTAGGGAGGAAAGGGGCGAGTTTATAGGGTGAATAATGATCAAACACCCAACCCCACGTAATACTGTATTATCGCGTCCAATTGCGTCATAATTGGCAGCGCCATTATACCTTCTAGTGTTATTGCCGGTAGCGACGAAAGGAACTAGCTTGCACTGCCCTCGAGTTAAACCCAGGGCTTGTATTGCCGGAACTACTGCGGCATCAGAGAATAGCATAGTAGTATCAGACGGCAATATGGAACGTTCTTCACAATATTCAATCATAGACAGCTGTGTGACGTCGGATACGATACCAATGTCATCAACCCTCGATCCGAATGCCACTCCGAATCTTATTTGTCTACATAGAAAACCGAGACAGTTTACACATTCACTCGACAGCCGTCCCATGTACGATGGGAACTCTTGTCTTTGTGGCCAAGAGATGGACATATTACTGGATCACACCCGAAGCCAGGGACCTTGAAAGTGTAGTGTAGTCTCATTCGACGAAATTCCTTGAGTATCGTCAAAGATATGTCGAGGAACGCAGCGAGCAAAGACTAAGGATCACATCACACCATTATTAAAGCCGATGAGACACGAAATCTCTCCCCCTGGAATAGAGCAATATTTTTAACTTTTAAATATTGTGGGAAAGAAAATGACGAACTTGTGGCCATAGGCGAAGACCGCCTTCGGGCATTAGGGGCATACAGTACTAGTTATGGTCTCATGTAATGAATGCCATCCTGACTCGATTCTTGGCATTTTCCGCAGCGGCGGTGAAGGTTTGGGCCAGATGGGACGAAGATGGAAACACGGCATTTCCGCTCCATACTTTTTGTTCTTTCCCCCCGGGGCGTTCATTGGATGGGGGTGGAGGGCTTTTGGAGGAGAGAGGAGCTATACTCACCGAAGCCCATGAGTCGCGCTCCCGCAATGGGATGGTATAAGACTCGAGACGTGCCTTAGTGAAGGAGCCCGCATGTATGGGTAGGTTCAGGCTACTGTACGTGAAGTCGGTATGTCTAGTGACTATGCAACTCCTAAACATGCCGTCCTCCGGTTGTCCCAGACAGAGAGATCCCCAGAGAGAGAGGCTCTCTCATGTACGAAGGGTATTTCCAACATCTCTCTTTGACTTCGTTCAAGTCGATGCCAAGTCAGATCCGAGATAGCCAAGCCACGCAGCTATGAAGATAGAGTGTTGCTCACGCATTGCATGCATACACATACAGCAGATTATATGCAGCTTGTCCCTCCCCTCGGTGTCTCTCAACTGCTAAGCACGAACTTCGCCTCTTCGCCAAGATCGAGATGGATTCTCACATTACAGAATGGAACATGATAGAGCATCGTGAAGCCAAGCGAGGAGATCTTGGAAATGCATTTCTTCAACCCCCCCCCCCCCCCCCCCCCCCCCCCCTTAACACGCATGTGGCAGTGGATGTGTGCATCTTTATCATGCATCTGACTAGCAAGCACCTTGCGGACACGAGCAGAGCATGTGTTCTCGAGTAATTTGCTTCGGCCCGTCAACTACGATAATAGAGAATTGTAGTAGACAAGAGCATTATCCGTCATGTGTTGAAACTTGACGACCAGGGCGAGAGAGAGAGAGCCGCCTCTCACATGACTCAAGTCCGGCAGGTAAGCAATAGACTGCTCGCGCGCTAGCGATCTTATTCCACGTGGGCGTGGGTGGTAATTTTTGTGTCTGTCGGTCGACGCGGAGCCACGAACTACACCAAACAAATTCGCGCACAAAATCCATGCATGCATTCACTGAGAAGGAGCATCTCCTTTTTGATTCTACATATCTGCAGGAAGCTTACAGTACATACAGGCTTCGTACAGGATCTAGACGTGCCTGGTGGATTGGGACCACGGTCAGTCTAGGCTGCTGACTGGCAACACGGAGTAGTGACTCATCAGGTGATGGCTCTGGTGGTTCTGGTAGTAGATACTGAAGTCGATGCTGCCCCTTGCGAAGAGATGTCACAGACACCCGGGGTGACGGTCTTCGACTTGCGCTTAGTGGGACAGTGAGCTGTTGAATAGCATCAAGCACAATAGGGGAGACACAATCCACGTTCCAGTAATTGAACCAAGGAGAGTTGATTGGCCTAAAAAGAAACTGTAGAGTCATAAGCTCTGGGTATGATAAGAATGTCTGTTATGCAATAATACTTCCCCCCTTCGCCTCGCCTTTCCCCCTATTCTTCCTCTTCTTCTTCTCATGATATCCATCTTCTATCCCTTTTAATGCACGATGGACTGCTTGCCAGCCAATGCCTGTCTATTCCGTGGTTCAGTCAGTGTAAAAACAAGAAAAGAACCGAATGCCGTAATGCGTAATATCGCGACAAGTATTGTTGTTGTTATTGTTGTAAACCAGAGACCATCCTCGTTCGTTATTAATCCCCTTTCATCGAAGCCCGAAGCCCTCGCTATCGTTGACCGCCCGCCACAGCGATGTCTCGAGGCGCTCCCGGTTCTGGTACTGATACAGGTTCAGCACGTTGAAGCACGTGCGCGCCGTGGGGTACCGCCCTGTGTCGGGCCCGAGGCAGGTGATCTTGATGACGAGCGAGGCGGCGCCCGTGGCGGGGATGCGGTCGCTGCCCGTGATGAAGGAGAGCAGGCGGCGCTGGTCCTGGGCCGTCGCCGCGCCCAGCGCCTCCCAGAACCACTCGACCGTCGGCTCCCCGACGGGCTCCGGCGCTGGCTTGTCCGACCCATTCCAGCTCGAGTACGTGGCGACGGCCCGGAGCGAGGTGATATCCAGCGGCTCGTCCGAACCCCGCACCAGCAGTTCAATCTCCTCGGGCCGGAAGAGAGACAGGGCGTTGCCGGCGCAGACGGTGAAGAAGCCGCGCTTGAAGGGTTCAAATTGGCGGCTGACCGACGTGTCCAACAGGTATCGAACGTAGAGGTCGACGTACTCCCGCCTGTTGCTATTCGTGACCATCTTAGTGTCGCCGCCTGGGCAAAGGGGAACGCGGACCCGGTCGCCGTACTTGTCCACATCAATCACAAAGTCTAAACAGAAAGTAGATTGTACATCGCCCTCGTATTCCAGGAGTTGGCGTAGGCCGCGGGCCAGGCACGGCCGGTATTCGGCAAGTTCGTCCAGGGTGTAAGTCATAATTGATCGTTGGTGAATGGCGGTGCCGCTAGAAGCTGATTGGGGTGCCGCCGCTAGGAGTTTCCTGAATGCAAAAGGCGGCAGCGCTATGTCTAAAATTGTAGAGTTGTAGATGGCGAGTCCCAGAAGGACGCCGACAAGAAAGTATTGGTCCGAGGTTTCGAACGTATTGGGGTTGAAGTAGCAGTACTGCGAGTCTTCGTCGAAGACGAACAAGCCTGTGCCGCTTAATTAGTTAAATGTATTCACTGTAGCCGATAGATACCAACTTACCGTGATCCGGGTTGAAGACCTCCCGAACTAGTAGCAGAAACCACTCCTTTCGAAGTCCACCTGCGTCAATGCCTTCTTCTCCGCGGAACTCAATGCGCAGCCCTTTCTTGATGTCCTCGCTTCCACTGCCGACCACCTCGCTGACTTGTTTGAGACTGTCTTCGATGAGACAATCCCGACGAACACTGAGGAAGAGGTATTGCGTGTAGTTTCGGTTGGACATGATGCTATCAAAGAAAGCTTCTCGCGCCTTCCCGGCCATTTGTCGCTTGGCATCGAACTCGAGGATCTGTATCTTGGCCCAAATGCTGAGGAAAAAGGGATATTGGCAGAAGGCAAACTTGGCCTTTCGAGCCTCCCACTCCTCGAAATCCGCCTTAAAGTCCATGCAGTCCAATAACGAGTTGTAGAAATCGCTTGTCGCCAGTAGGTGGCCATTCGCATGCCGAGTGCTCACCTCGTTTCGACGAACATGGGTCAGGTTGTTCGCGGCAAAGAGCAGAGCCATGATCTTCGATGCTGCCTTGACCTGCCAGTCGTCCGCGTAAGGGAGCCCCTTTAACGGCTCCGGGGGTTTCTTTTGCTTCCTCGAGGCATTGGTAGCCTCCAGCGCAGCGTGGAGCGAGGCGGGGGTGTTGTTTGTTCGGCCGTTAGCCATTTGGGGAATCAATCCAGCCATAACATCAATTCTTTGCTCGCGCTTCTTCGTATCTTGACGTGACAAGCGGTATGTCACGAACCCCCCAATAAGGTCCTTGATCTGGAGGAACAGGTGCTCCGGCAATTTCGAGAACCAAGTAACTAGATGGTGTTGACAGACTTCAGGAGCATTAGACAAGAGACCAAGTATCCGCTTAATAATTCCCGAATGTCGGCCTGGACCGTTGTCTGAGACTTCTCTTTGGCCATTTGTAGGCCCTGTCTTCTCCCTGGGCATATGGGGTAAGGTTCCAGAGTAGCTCTTGTGACCGTGTTGAAGCAGAGGATTCGCGAGGATGAGCAAGAGAAAGCGCACATCTTCTGGATCTTTGAGTGTCCGACCAGGTCTCTTGAGTAAGTTTTCGGTGCATTTCAACAACACGCGTTGTAGGTGTTCTTGTGCGTCGAGGAGTAGGGCCTCGTAGCGACCTCGTTCGGCGTCAGGTAGTGTTTTCGAAGGATCCTTCTGTGTCATCTCGTCATATACAGAGGTCCATCCTTCGGCGGTATTGATAATCGTGTGATACCATTCCATCACCAGCCCCCAATCGATTCGTGGCGTTCGCGAGGTGACCAAGGAATGCGCATCATCTTTCCGTGCCGATCTCACTCTGGCAGGAGGCACATCTTGCTGGTTGCCTGTCCACCACATGCCATTCTCGGCGAAGTTTCCCAAGAGCAGCATCTTGGGATCGAGCTCAGACATCATGGGGTCTTCGGCCGCGGGCATCTTTTCTCGCCGAGTGTCCGGCACCGGTACGGGTTTCCTCGGAATTTTGAACGGAGCCGGGCGCGAGGAGCTGAAGCTTTGACGCTGGGCGACGAAGGCTGCATTAATATTGTCGTGCGACCGAAAACACGCCATCAGATACTCTTCCACAGGCTTGAAAATGGCTTTCGCGTCGAGGGGGTTGGGCGGCGCAACCGGCACTGGTGACCGCAGAGGAAAGCCAGCGCTGCGCTGGTCCGGGAAAGAGGACGAATATGATCTAATTGCATTTTCATTGTGGCTAGGCGGATTGGCCTCGCTGCTTTCGTCGGGGGTCTCGTCGAAAACTGGAGTGCGCACGTATATAGGTGGCGGTGTGCCCCTCGAAGCCGATCTCTGGTGCCGTTCCCGCAGCGGGAGTTGGGAGAAGTAATCGTCGCTCCCGCGGGACGAGGACCGTCTCGGCCACTTGCCAGGGCTTTCTGCCCGACCGGCAGAGTCTATGTAATGTCGCACCGAACGCCGCAGGCTCTCTTGTACAAGATGCCTGGTGTGCTCGAGCGAGGGTATTGTTGGGGCAATTACGGGTTTCGCAGCGTCGCCATTGCCGTGTTCCAGCGGTTTCAAATCGTTGATGGTCAGGCAAATGGTGCACCTGAAGACATCCAACTCTTTGGGCCATCTGACCAATCCGCCACAAGTCATGCAGTTCCCATTGCGAAAGTCGATGGGCCCTCGCTGCTGCTTCCGCGCCGCCGAGGCCATGTTGGGTCCAGAGGCGGTCATCCCTGGTCGGGAGGGTATGCAATCGTCATCGGTCGAGTCGTCAAAGCCGATGGTCTTTTTCTTTTTGGTGGCGAATAAAGAGGGGAATGGGTGGCTCATTGAGCGGGAATGCGACGGTATTCGGTGGGCGGGTTTGGGCTTCGTACCGAGAAAGTCGTCGTCTTCTTCGGAGCTGCTGTCAGCGTGCTGTTGGGGTGGGCCGCGATAAAAGATGTCTAGGCCAGCAGCAGCAGAGTGCAATCGCGGGTTCGGCGGCATGGGGGCTCGCGTGGTGGTGCCATTCCTACGCTGGGGTGAAGGAGGATCTCGGTGCGGGATCGCGGCTGCCGACAGGGACATGGCTGGACATCTATTCCCGTTGCCGAAATTGGTTGTGTGGTTGTTTCCATTGGGGTATTGCTGCTGCTGCTGCTGCTGCTGCTGCTGCTGATGATACTGCTGCTGCTCCCAGGAAGCACCTGCAGCCATTGATCGTGACGCCATTGTTTCCCGTTTCTGCTCCAGTGGTTTGTTCGTTCGTTCCCACCTGCACTAAACCAGTACGGCAATGATTCAGGTCAATGTTAGGTAGAGCAGCACTTTGCCTGTCCCACTACTAACATAACGTTACTATACCTGTCAACTCAGCGCAATCACATATTGGTTGGTTCAACGTCAACGACTGGTCATCCCAGATGCAGCGCAGTCCTGTTCCTGTTTTGAGATTGACCAAAAACGACGTAGGAAGTAGCAACGTGACCAAGTGCAGTGCAGTGCGTGCAGTGCAATCAATGCAATGCAATGCCGAAGTGGTAATAGCAATAGCAGGCTAGCAGAGTAGGAAAGAAACAGACACCGGCCAGTCAGTTCGAGCTCGATTTCGGTTCAATCAATGGCCGCGAACTGAGAGAGCATCTGCAAGGGCAGAAGGAGGCGTTGCGTGTGGAGGGGTTCGGTTGCTTGCAGCCAAATCAAGACATGCATAAACTCGAGAGGTGGAATGTCCAATATTTGATCCAAATAGGTTACAAGTCAAGATTCAAAAGTGGTAGATATGAAATGTAAACATTACAGAACGACCAAGTTGCCGTTGCTCCCTTCCCCGATATGGCCTTGTTCGAAGATGTCCCAAGCGAAGGTCGAGGCCCAACTAAAGTCGTACCTTACTTACCTAACCACGGTTCCGTCTGTGCCGCGCTCGCATCCATCAATCCCAACTGCCCAACTGACGTCCCCCTAAAAACCGCAATACCGAGCGAATCGCAGCGCTTCCCGCTCATTCGCCGCTACTGCGCTCCTTGCCTTCCCCGGTCGGGCGTCAAACAGGGTCTAGTCCCATTGACACACACCTGCGCCTTTCCCCTGTTGATCCCTGAATGAGACGCTGGACTGCTGGGATACTCCAGAATCCTCGTGTCTGACAACATATTTTATGGGCGCCCAAATATTAAATATGGGTAGGGATGCTCTCATTCATTGCGAAATTTCCACTCTGCAATTCAAGGATGCCCTAGTAGGTTGTCACTATTGAATACTCCTCGGTACAAATGATTATAATTCTTCTGTTCCTACTTTTCCATCCATCAACGTCTGTAGTTCATTTTGCTTTTGCGGCTTTTTAGGGAGAAACGACGCGACCACGGCATCTAGTACCGGTCACTAACCTAGACCAAAGTTGACGACGGAGCATATTCTCAGTCCAGGCACCAGGCACCAGGCACACCAGGCACCAGACTGCCAGGTTACATTCTAGCCCCCTTTGTCGCAGGCGGCAGGGCCATCAGGCAGACCAGCGACGGCGCTTGACCCCATCTTTGCCTGCGTTGGGGGGCTACGATAATCAACAAAGCTGGACTGGCTGAGTGACCCTGGCGGATTACCCCAGCATTCATCAATTGTCATTTACGAAACTGACCCTCCTTGGAAACGGGGGCACGGGGGCCTCTCGGGGTTCGTGGCTATTCGTGGCTAGCTGTAGCTTCAACCCGAAAAAGGAGTGGCACCAACCTAATAAAAACCCAAGTGCACTCTAATTTGCAGCATACCGCCAGACCACATTGCTGACATGAATCGATATAAGCTGGTCTCCCTGGCAATTTGGTCGAGATTGCCATCCACGTATTGCGCGGGTTGGGCGATCAAGTTACAAGGTGCTTACTGCTCACCTCTCTCAACCCAAACCAGGAGGCCATTCCTCTTGGCTAGGCTGCCTCTTGGGCCTTGGTTGCTCGGAGGAGCACTGAGAAGACAACAACAGAGGGGGTCACTCGAAACCCCGCGGAGGGATGCTCTTCAGGGTTCGATGCCATCATCATCAGCTCAATGAACAGAGTTCTGTCATTCCCATGTGTACAAACGTCACTGCGGCAACTCAGCTGTGCTCTTAGGCAATGCCTCATAGTATTACCTTTGCAGCATCGTTCAGCTTGCGCCAGATCAGCCATTCTGCAAGACTTGAGGGGCTGGCTTGCGTATGGCAATGCAGACAAGACTAAGTACCTACCTACCTTTCTTCAATGCGCAATGCGGAACTAATGATGGGCACCGACCGAACTTCAATAAATCCAGCCATGCGCCATTCATTACCTCGTCACATTCAGCCAGTCTCATGAACTCAATAGACCAAAGACTCCAAAATAGACGAATTGGATCAATTGAAAGAGATGCGAAGGGTGTACTATAGGAGGTAGACAGAGGCAGGTGGGCAAACAATCAAGAAATGTAGTTGCGGCTGGACTCTTTTAGGGTCTTTAGGTCCGGCAGGCTTCAGGCTTGGCTTTAGTACACCCCAACGCCCTACCACTAGTGCAGCATTGCCTCAGCTGAGATGCAACATTAATGAATTAATCAAGATCTGGTTACACAATCTCCAATAACTCTATTGAGCCAGACTCTCTCCTCTCACCCCTACCTTATTTTTAATATGGCTTCATTTTTCATCTTGATGTCTTGAGAGGGCTGTTGCACCGGGTTGGGTGCTTGCTGCTGCTGCCCAATCTGGAGCGACTGACTGTTTATGACATGTACATGTAAGTAGACACGTTGGTTCAAGCCTGTCGCCTGTCATTAATCATTCCGATTCAATAAATAAGACTGCCCAGTATTTTAGGTATCCATGCAACCATGAGGTCTGGTTCTTTGAATCACTCCAATACAAGACAGGCAGACAGGGTCCCGTGCCACCCATTCATGGCTATCACACGCGACCATCGCCACTCCCATCAGCCATTTGCACCTTCCCTCCCCCTGCACCTTGCACCTTGCACCTTGCACCGTGCCGTATCCACGAAGATCCTCTTATCTACAAAGAGGGACAATGATGGATCGCCATCCTGTCACGGCAAGCGCGCGATCCAGAAGGGCGAGATCCATCGAATCGAAGGCAGTGTGCACAACACATCAATGGCAACCCCTCTGCCCTCCCCACTATCCACTCTCCCACTCCCACGCGTCCCTCTCTTAATCAATCAGTGTCATGCAAACCTGGGTGGTTCAACATGCCACAACACCGCTCATTTCGAACCAAAGAACCAAAGAGGTCAGGCCATCGTCGCATTTGGACCTCGAATATTGCTGGGACAGGCCTCGACGACTTTTGAGGAGAAACCCCGCGGTCCGGCTTCACTTGCCCGTTTACCGTTTACAACAAACAAGCAAACGAACAAACAGGCAGCCAGACAGTCAGAAAGACATAACCCACACTCACCATAACAGCAAACATCGCCAGAGCAAAAAGCACACACCATGGACTTCAGCTTTCAGGGTTTGGTGCAGACGCACACCGGCCAGATGGAGACCGCTTTTGACAAGATCATCAAGTGCATTCTGCACTACAGTCGACTGGATGTCTCACTGGTTCGCATCAGCAATGTGACGGAAGAGTGAGTAGTTGATCATTAATATTCTGTGTATTTCCTTTCTATCTGTGCCACCGCTGCTCGATAACCGAGGCGATCGAAACAGGCAAACGCAGAAAGGAAAAGAGCGGTGAAATGGGAAGAATGGGCACCGTCCAGGTCCAAAACCACACGATGCTGACTACTTTTTCGGCCGTTTTAGCACCTTTCACATCTCGGTTGATGCCCGTGCCGCCAACACAGGCCCGGTACCGGCCTCCATCTCCGCCATGAAACTGGACCTGCACAACGCCAAGGGCGACTGCTTCGGCCAGATCTTCCTGCCGCCCCTGAACACGAGCATGAACGGGGCGCGCGTCCTGGTCAGCAACCAGCTCGTCAAGATCACGGACAAGGCCGCCCTGCTCGACTTTGTCGACAGCGTCATGGTCGGCACCGCCGCCGTCCTGGACCTCCGCAACGGCCGCTGCGACGTCAAGGCCCTGGGCGTCGGGCCCCGCAGCATCGTCTACAGCAAGATGATGCAGATGAAGGGCATGGACGGGCCGCGCGTCACGGTGGACCAGGTGACGGCGTCGGCGGCCAAGAACGGCTCCGACGTCCAGGTCGTCCTGCGCATCGCCAATCCCAGTCCTATTGAGATTAGTTTCGGCGTATGCAGCTTCGAGATCCAGACGAGCGGCGACCAGAAGGTCTTCGCCGAGCTGAAGGGCCGATTGGACACGCGCAAGGGCCTCTTCGAGGCCAAGTTGAGCGGAAGCATTGACAAGAGCGTATCGATAGAGCCTGGGAAGGCCCGTTTGGTCGGGAAGCGATGTGTCGGGGCCGGCTGGTGCGACGATGCTGTCAAGACCATCGATGTTGAGCTCCATGGGATCCACAAGCTGCTCCGTGCGGTCGGAGTCGACATCGTCCACGAGGAAGAGCTGCTGGACGAGAAACCAAAGGCCCGCGGTTGGTTTTGGACGAAATAGCAAGCAATAGCTTGGTTCAGCGGCGGTTGATTTGATTCCTTCCTAGAGGTTACCTCTATTCTGAGCAAGCGGGCATTGGTTCGGGGCCGGCGTTTTTATCTTTGCATTGGCGGCGTTTTGGCAACGGGCTATGGGCTACATTTAGCTTACTTCTACTACCACTACTACTATGCGGACGAATGGATACACGTCTGTGAGATATTTAATAGAGTCTTGAAATTGAACGAGTATGTATAAACAAGCTGCAAGATGTCTTAAGTTGACATGCCAACAACTACTAGTCTCTTAACCTGATGGTACATAGAAGCTCACTACGATGCATGGCATTTTCAAGGCAACAGGCGGGACATCACTTTCAGAAACCTAAACACAGTTGGTAAATATCCTCATTGCTATCCGACTACATACAGTATTCTTTTACAAAGTGTACTTGAAATCCGGCCGAACATCGCCACTTGCCCACCTCTGCTCCTCGCTCATGGCCGCCCACTTCGCGTCCATCCTGCCGGCGCGGCGGTCGCGGTTCGCCTTGCGCAGCGCGAGGTGCATGACGACGGTGCCGCCCAGCAACGCAACGATCTGGTAGCCGAGGACGACGCCGTGGCCGGTCCAGAAGCGGGGGGCCTCGCGGGTGAGGTAGATATTCGAGGAGACGACGCCGTTGAGGTTGCCGAAGCCGACGACCATGCCGAGGACGACGGCGCGCTTGAGCGAGCCCTCGGTGTTGTTGATGACCCACGACAGCGTGTTGGAGATGGTGGGGTAGATGCCGGCGGCGCCGAGGAAGGTGCCGGCGTACTGGACCTGCGGGTTGCGGCTGACGAGCAGCATGACGAAGCCGACGATGCCGACGAGCACCGTCGCCGCGTTGCAGTAGCCGCGGTACTTGGTCTTGTCGGCGACGAAGCCAACGCACACGGTGACGACGGCGGCGACGGCGTAGGGCGGGACGCTGAGCAGCTGCGCGCGCGTGCCGACGTGGCCCATGCCCTTGAGGATGGTGGGCAGGAAGAGCGAGAAGGCGTACAGCGGCACCAGGGCGCCCGAGTAGATGAACATGTAGCCGTACGTCTTCCAGTCGCGCAGCGCGGCCCAGATGTGGCTCTTGGAGAAGTCCTCGGCGGTGCGGCCCTGGCGGTCCGCGATCAGGCGCCGCTGCATACGGACGCGGTCGTCGGGCGACAGGAACCGCGCGTCCTCGGGCCAGTCGAACACCATCCACCAGCAGCCGACGCCGACGAGCACGGTCGCGATGCCTTCCAGGATGAAGATCCACGCCCAGCCGGGGCGGCCGGCGACGCCGTCCATGAGCGCGATGGCGGCGGCCAGCAGCCCGCCAAAGGAGCCCGCCAGCGCGGCGGCCGAGAAGAAGATGGCGGACCGCACGCCGATCTCGGACGACTTGTACCAGCAGCTCAGGTAGTAGTTGACGCCGGGGAAGAGGCCGGCCTCGGCGATGCCGAGGAAGAAGCGCGCCGCCAGCAGGCCCGGGTAGTTGTGGACGATGCCCATGAGGGTTTGGGTGACGCCCCAGACGAAGATGATGGCGGTGAAGAAGACGCGCGGACTCAGGCGCTTCAGCAGGGCGTTGGTCACGGGCTCGGCCGCCGCGTAGCTGATGAAGAAGATGGTCAGGGTCATGTTGTAGTTCTGGCCGCTCATGCCCAGGTCGTCCTCCATGCCCGCGAGGCGCGCGTTGCCGATGTTGGTTCGGTCCAGGAAGGACATAAGGTATACTGGGGGTTGGGGGGGGCGATGTGTTAGTAAAGGGGTCAAAACTCGGTATAACTTGGCAGGGGGCAATGTTGAGGTGGGAGACTCACAAAGACTTAGCCACGGAATCAGGGCAATGTCCACTTTCCACATCAGTTTGCGGTCCTGCACGCGACTTGGTTAGCACGTATCGCTGAAGCGCATGAAGGATGGTTCGCCTACGATGGCTGCTTTCTCCTCGGGCGTCTTGTCCGCATCGGGGTCTGGAAGGTTCGCGAGGAGCTCCGCCCGTTCAACATGTAAAGCATTGGGCGCGGGCTTGCCCTCCGATAAGCTTGCGGCCTCGAGGTCGAGGGCCGGATTCATCTTCTCGTCGACCGGCACACCATAGTGCGGTCTCTGAAAGGGCACCTGGGCGGCCATGGTGGAAGACCTAGTCAGGCGTCGGTCGTCGTGGGCCGGGGAAGGATGTATAGAATCTCCAAGGGAACTTAGGCAAGTTCGAATAGGGCGAGTAGGATTAGACCAAACAAGGGGCAACACGATGAGTCCTGGCCAGCAATTGACAGGAGAGAATACACTTTCTGGTTCGTGGGGGTGATCATCTCCCCTTTATATTCATTCACCCACCCGCGCGATGCCACGATTAACGGTCCAATTTCAACCCGGTCATCCCTTGTCAACAACCATCATGGATGGAATCCCTTTTTGGAAACCTTGAACAGCGGATGCCCACAGACGTGGTGGTGTTCGTCGCCGATTGGATCTATCACCCGCGTGGGCGAGGATATGGATTTATCCCTAGCACCTGCGGCGGAGTCGGCGGAGCAGCCAAGGCCCCCTACCCCTAACCCCAGACGCCAAGTCATGGGGTAACTGCAGATGCCAATGACGATAGATGATGTTGGTTTCCTCGCCATGGCTCTTTTTTGGTAATCCGAAATCATTCTGAAGTAACTCCTCGGTTGGGATGTCAAATGGTGTCCTACTCTCCCTCAATCTCTACTTGCTGTAGGGGTTCGGAGGCGAGGCTCATTAATCTCTTTCGTTCACCGTCTCAAGGGAGCGCGAAAACAGCGAGAGGAAAATGGCATAAATAGATTGATGGGCCACGAACGAGCGAGAGGGAGCAAACATGCGCTCTCCCGCGGACCGTTGGCAACAAAAGAAGCACCCTTGTCTTGATGTAAGCTCGCGCCTTGGCGACTAGACAAGGCAATAGATATCGGAATGGGTCCATGACCCCAAGTAGCCAAGCTCTGCTTCAATCGTTGACATTCGAGGTTGTGATAGGCTTCTTCTTCGGATCCGGACGACCGGGGCTTGTCTTCTCTAAGTGCCGTCTGCGTTCGCCAAGTCTTCACTTGCCAATTACCCCGCATTGGCCTGTTTTTCGGGGTGGTCCTTTTCCCACTCTTCCCCAGCTGCCTCCAGGTTTTCGACCGACGATCCTATCATCAACGCGGTCTAGACTGCTGGCTTTCCCCAAACGCCCCCCCAACCCCCAACGTCCTAACGTCCCTAACGTAGCAATGGTACGACTCATGCACTTCTGTCACCATTTTCAGCGGTCTGCTGTATCTGAGTAAATGACGCAAAATCACGACCATTTGTTATTGCTGTTGTTTCGCTTATCTCAGCTGCAGATGGCAAGATGGTCTTGCTACCACCCAAAGAATTACAAATAGCAGTTTCCAAATACCCTAGAACGGGTGGAAGGGTAGGGAAGAAGATCTACTGCCTGCGTCAGTGGCAATGGCACCCAATGAAGTCAAGAATGCAACATACCTCATTATCGGTGGGTTTTCGACTCTTCTTCACGTCGTTCCTAGCCCGCTTTACATGTGCTTACGGGAACCCAACGAACCTACCCTAATTGGCAAGTGTACGCGCCGTCACATCACAAAACGCGGTGCTATCGTCGGCAGCCTGCCGGTTCAGTAGCGAATTGTTGTTCCTCTCCAGTCACTACTGCAAGCCCGATTATTTATCTATCACCTGCCCTCACTATCACTACTTGTGTTAGCTGCCGACTCCAAACCATTCATCGTCCGTCCACCTCTAGACAACATTGGCAACGAACCAATAGACACTAGAGCGTCATTGGATGATTTGCATGGATTGACTTAAAGCTCCGGCGCACATACAGTAATTGCACCTGCAACCCTCTCCGGCCGCTAGCAACACTCCACAACTATGCTGTTCCGGATGTTTCAACGAGCCGTTCTTTCGAAGGCTATGTCCTGGCACCGATGGCTCCAGATCACCTGAACGCACGACAGTAATCTGGCCAACTTGACTCCCAATAGTCTCTGCATCGGCCTCATGAAACACCTTGGCTTCTCTTTGTCTCTATCGGATCTTGTTACCAAGATCTATCTTCTCCAATCTACACCGTAGAGCAAGCGACAATTGGATACCCCACCCATTCTCAGCTCTGGACTCGGTCGACATATGTACTACAGTCTCATGCACATGTAGAGCGACCTGGTAATTGATTGTCTTTGAGGCCTCACACATAAGCGTCCCTTTCCTCTGCTTTTTCCTGTGATCCTCTTTCGTCATGCCGTGGCCACTGCGTTGGCCGGCCAGGCCAGGAGGTTGCAGTTGGACACTGCCCGTATGCTCTCTATCCGCTGCTCAGAAATATCTTGGCCTCCCTCGGGATGGCACACCCCTCTTTCGTCGTGCCCAGGACCGGGTACGTGAGGAAGTAGTCGTGCGGCATGTCGTCGTAGGTACGGACCTCGCTACGCTCGACGTCTACTAGCTGTCTTCTGAAGATACTCAGGGGCTCGTACTGCCCCTCTAGGCAGGCTGCCTGCGGTGATGAACAGGCGCGTTTCGAGCTGGGATAGGTGGTTGAGTGGCGAGGCGTAGCCCTTCTTCCTCCTGCGTCAACGTCTTGCCCTGGGGGCGGAACGCGTCGACGCCCCACTCGAGCAGGAGCGGATCGAGGATGTCGTAGCGACGCGTGATAGATCGGTTGTAGCTTTAGACCCATTCCTGCGTCACCTCGACCTAGGGCGAGAAACCTACGGCGCCGCCTGGAGTTATATCGCATTCGTAAGTAAGGATTACTGACTTCCTAACAAAAATACCAAGCTGCGATTGATAGACATAAGGTTACTCAAGTATGTACCAGTTTGCCGAAGCCCCTGTGACGGCTAACACAATGTTTGTTGCCCTCGGGGAGATCCGCCGTGATTGGCAAGCGGGATATCGTCAGTTTCAGCCAGCTTCCCATGTGCCCGTTTCAGCGCCATGTCTCTTTCTGCTCTGTCGATATCGGGATGATCCTGAACGACAAGGATAGTTTGATGCGACAGCTAATGGAGGTCGAGTGCCTCGTTTACGCTGGACAGCCTCATCTGTTAACGGCGCCCCTGCCTGTTTGTTACCCTCTTCGAACGTCCCGAATTCGAAGGGGCGCTGCGGTTGATGCAGACGGGGCAGCACATGGGGAAGATCGTGGTCGATTAGGAAGATGCGTGACAACATCCAAGTGAATAGAACTCTTGGTCGTACGGGCCCCCCAAGTCTGAAGCTGCCAGACAGCTCGTGGCGAAGCTTGAGGGAAAAGGGGTCGGGGTGTATGCGCCTTGTTGCGGTATCACCGATGGCCCAGCTCTCAAGACCGTGCTCCAATATGCGGAATAGAACATGCCCCTAGTTAAGGGATGCATCCAGTCAACCATGGTGGTGGAGGGAAGTGGGCGCTCCAATCAATATCCTACCACAACGCGATAATCTGGCATTATTGGTACTCGTGTGACCCAAAGCTGACCCAAACCGCCATGTAGAATCGAGTCTTCCGCGACTACACCCTCGAGTCCTTCCAATCCACCATCGACTCCAAAGCCGAGGGCACCCGCAACCTGGACTTCGCGCTGCCCGAGGGCCTCGACTTCTTCGTCCTGCTTTCCTCTCTCGTCGGCGTGGCTCGCCATGGCTTTCGCGGAGCAGAAGTCGCTGACGGAGCGCGACTTGCACTTTATGCTGCGCTACGCCATTCGGGGGGGTTCTTCCGGGGCCGTCATCAATAGCGACGCTGCGGTGTTGGGGGATGACAGGGGTCATGTGATTTGCGAGTCCGGCCCTTCACCTACCAGCACTACAGATGCGCAGCTCATTGCCGGCACGACAACGCCGCCGCCCGTGCGACGGGGCGGCACCACGTTCCAGGTGGAGCTGGACACTGGTCGCGTCGCAGGCGGCGCCTTGGCCGGGCAGCAGCAGGAGGACTCGGCGGGTACCCAGCTCCGGTCGGCCGTATCCGTCTATTAATTGGCTCTTTCGCATCAACGAATCGAAACCCCGAGCTTTAGAGAAAATTTCTAGTCTATTTCCAAGCGCCTTATGAAGCAAATCTCCTTTCTTGGGGGCATGGCACTCGATTAAATAACTGGCTGTATTACCAGGAGAGTAGACTACTGAGCCGGCTATTCCTTTACTCTACTGTCAAGTGTGGAGTCATGTCTGAAATTACACGTCATACCTGGAGAACTCCGTGGTTTCCTTGACCTACACCAGTGAACGCTTTATCAATCAAGTAGTGAGATCCCTATTTGACCTCCATACCTCCCCACTCGAGCACACGGAAAGACGCCGTATCCCTCATGGCCTCCTGGTCCAGGCCAATGTGGCGGGCCCAATCGACCGGCGCGTCATGCGGCTCTGTCGACGAAGCAGGATCGACGCCAGAAAAGAGCATGAAGATTCTGCTGATGGTCTTGGGGGTTTCACCGCCGGTGATTTCAAGACGTGCGGCCTTGTCGAAGGCGGCTTGGGGCACGAAGCTGAACTGGATATGCTGCCCACGGTCTCGGAGGCGCTGGAAGGCGGGAAGCCAGTACACGATGAACTCGGTACGCATGGCGGCCGTGAGGTGGAGCTCCTTCAAGATGGCGTCCAGGCGACCGTGTAGGAGCTGCTCGAACGGCAGTACCTCGTGGGAGTGCTGCAGGAATGCGTACGGAACCGCTGGGTTGAAAGCATCCAAGTTGGTGGCTTCCGTCGGCTGCGGCGTTGTCGGCGAGGAAATTTCGTGCGGAAGCAGTGTTGTTGCTTCCCAGAAGAGATAGGAGCAGTCGAGGTTCGTATTCTTGTCCGTGATGGTGCCATCGGCCTGGACGTCGACACTCCAGAGGCTGCAGGTTTCCCCCGAGTCGGATTCGAGGGCCGCAGGCGTCGGAGGATAGAGGAAGCTGAATGTCCACTCCGGGCAAAGGGTTAGATTGACTTTCAGGTCGGGGATAGTATGTGGTGATAGAAGATATATGGCTGGTTTGCCCCCCCGCAGTCTCAGAACGATATACAATGTGGTTTCTCTTTGAACGCCATGGTCTTTCAGACGGCCACCTTCTATTCTACGTTCGTTTAGTGTATAGCCCGCTTCTAGTGTACGACCCCCGTGTTTGAGGATCTGGTCATCCGGGTGAATGTCAAATTTGGCCTGGCAGGCCTCTTTGAATTCCAGAACTGTCGCCGAGAGTTTGATTTCGATTACGGCATTTTCGGATGGCCCTTTGACAAAGACCTGCGTGGGGGCATCAGTGATACGAGCACCCGCCAGACATTGTTCGGGTCTTGTGGTAATACCGGCATTATCGTCTTGTTTGGCATGGACTGGTGCGCCATTAAAGTGGTTGATGAGTTCCAAATGAAGGCTTGAGTCATGTTGGACACCTTCCCAGGCATCACGATCCAACTCCCACCTAGTCAGTCGCCTCCTGTCAGTATACAGATGCCATACAGCGAGGCTAAAGTGCAAACTGGGTCAGATAGTTATGACTTACAACGGCGATGTTTGGTCGTTGATGTCGGGTCGGTACAGGACGCGCAGGACTTGGCCATTGACGAGGCGGAAGAGTTGTATGGCTTTGTCTAACATCTCATCCCAAGTAGCCGGCTTGGCGATGTAAACACGATGGTCATCGTAGGTCACGCCTATGAAAGACATCTTAGAATATTTCATAGTGAAAGAGTATGTCTGTTGCTGAAAAGTGATGGGGAGCTCGTTGGATACTCAAGTGTATCCCAAAAATGACGAGTAACAATATACCCCCTTTTTGTGCCAGGAGGCGAGCTCGTTAAGTGGCAATCATTCTGGGCACCTGCCTAAGTAATAAACGAGGCATTTGCCTGAAAACCTTCTGTCTGGGATATTGCAGCTTGGCTCTCATTGTCATTTGAAATAGAAACTGCAGGAAGGTAGTTTTCTCAGTCTCACATCACAAGTCTTTGATATAATGTCGCTAGTAACTTCAAACTTGACTGCTGCGGATATTCGAATCTTATAGGCGTATGGATGTCCTCATATGTTGTAAGTATTGTTTGTGTTTGTCAGCTATCATTTACATTGCCAACTATTGAGTATTTTGCTCCGACTATAAGCTATATTAGAACCTGAATCTTTTACCCAGCCTCTTCCCCCCCCTTTCGGAAAGTAACTGCATCAAGCCCATCAAGGACGAGGATGGATAATATTGAGCTTCCGACAACATTATATAACAGAACCCCTTAATCCTGGGTAACCTCTCTTTAATTCCAGGGGTGTAGAGAAATCAAGGCCAACCGTGTGTGTGAGATGTTTCGAAAAGACCTTCCATCAAACAACAATATCATCATCATCAAATACTGGAACAAAACCATCGAAGTGTAGACGGACCTGCCTCTGGAGCAGACCAGGAGTATCCAGAGCCTACACAAGAGCACTAAGAAGGCACAAGAAAGTTTAAGACAGTGCGGTCAAACATGGCATTGGATATCACTGGGTAACTTGCGGTTATGTAATACCCTAGAGATACGAGACTTGGTATAACCACTGTAATACTTCGCAAGGATAATTTTCTGCGTCACATTGAAAGCAAAACCCTAAACAGAGCGGTCAACCCAAAGATTCAACCCAGCATAAGCCAGATCTACCCCCATTGAACAAGCATCATGTCAGCTGCAGCGGGCCATAGTGCTTATGCTGTATGACTGGAAGAGCCAACCACACATGGTCATCATGGAACCCGAAGAAAGGTATGTGAGATGTCCGGTCGATCCGGCGCGTAAGCTTGCATGGCCGGCAGTGACAACGCTTGAATGTATATAAGCCAAGGCAATGGCTGCACCGTAAACCCGGACCCAAACGCCCGGAAAGAAAAATGTGCTCAGATTAAACTCCCTTGCCCTTGGCCAGGTTCTGCCATACCGGCAATGGAAGACGTCAGCGGTGTGGAGCGAAATCCAGAAAGGTGACACGTTGCGCTCAATTGCAGGAGACTCGAGAACCATCAAAAGACGACGATTCCAAGATCAATCGGACAATTTTCCGAAGAAACGATAATCTAGAATGCGTACCTACCCGCGAATCAGTCCCGTCATGAACCGGACTCGTCTCGTCTGTAGTTGTCCTCACGATCGGCAATGGCTTCTAATCAAGAATAGTGGAGTCGGCGGCAAGATGCAGGCTTACGCTTATCCCAAGGCCAATGCATAAGCGCGCAGATTAACGCTGCATACGTGTCTTGGATAAGATGAGGTTTGATGCAGTGTCGAAGCTGTGCCGTGAAACAATCTCCAATTGCCTTTGCGCTCAGGTCTGCGCTTATCAGGCGTGGCATTCTTGTCGGCCAATACCGAAGAGGGAATTGGCCTTTAGAACGGCAAGCATGTCTCCCGGTTACCGCATGAGTATCATATGGTAGGGTGTGAATGCTGGCAACCTGTAGATTTCTCGTTAATTCGACGACCTGAGCGCATGCCATAGCTTGTCAGTGCCTATCTGCCGATTAGCAGTGTCGACGGTGAGCTCAACACAATATGAGCTGAAGAGCGCCGCGTTTCCAAGCGTCTACTATAAGTTTGACGCGAACTTCCACTCTGATATACTCAACCGTTGGATTCGAAACGCAGGTTTGGTTCCTTCATCGTGGTAGAAGATAGCACTGGAGCAATGGCAGAGTCGCTTCCTGTTCCCTCGAGTAGGAGTCTCGGATATGATCTTGTATTGCCTGAAAGGGGCTTCGACTGGGATAAGCAATGGTATCGCATCAATTCACGGCTTTGACATGTAGTTCGCATCGTTCTTTGGCGCGAGCGGGGCGTACATCGTAAATGGCCATTAGCTCGCAGTGGATGGTCTCTGTGGAACGCCTCATCGATCGATGAATTGAACTACCCACCAAAGCTCCGGAGGGGAGTTTTCGGGAGTAATCGCGACGACGGAAGAATAATCTGGGGGACAGGTTCGAAGACAACTAACTCCATTGATGAAATGAGTGAATGTAGCTGCCATTGCATGAATCTGGCTACTCGCTCAGTGTGGCGTGACATGGCCAAGTCGGTGTGTTTATATCGGACCGAGCTGTGCGGCTACTGGCTCAATTGTGATCGTACGTTCGAGTCTCAGGAGCTATTGCCAGGAGGAGGACCGAAGATGGTCTTGGAGCTTGGCCCGCCCCCCATTTCCATTGACACAGCGCGCCACAACGGGAACCTGGCGAGGTCCAAGACCAGGGTAAAAGTGGCTCGAAACATTCGTTTGTCAGCAAAAACGAACGTCCTCCCGTCATTGCATGGTGCTATTCGGTGGGTACACCTGGTCGGCGCAGTCGCAGAGCTGCAACCCCTCTTATCGCTTCCGAAGCTGGGTTATTCGGCCCTTGTGTACCCCGGCCGAGAAGGCCGCCAGCCAACTCCGTTGACGGTCGGGTTGAGTAAGCCGAAATCCCACCAAGAACCTTGGAAACTGTTACAGACGAGAGAGCCGATCGTTCGATATTTCGAGGTGAGGAGACCGTAATCACGGAGATACACCATAGAACGATAGCTGAATACGGAGATGTACGGGTGGCATAACCCTCGTCCGTGGTAATTGTTAGCTTCTTGAAACGCGAGAGAGGCCAATCTATGGGGAGTTGCTGTTCAAACAGGAGCAGTATGCATAGACATGCGCAAGTCTGTCCAGATAATCCCGCAAATCAGACCACGGAGGCGCCGTGGGATCGAAGCAATCATAGTATAGTGTACGGCGTCTCCGGAAGGGCGCGGAGTTCGTGATCTGCCAATCGACACGTAAAGGTTCACGGTGATTGGAAACCGGCGGTGCGGCATGTGTCCTTTTGAAGGGATGGCGTATTAGGCGATGCAAACGAGACCCTGAATAATGGGAAAACCCCTCCAACCAGGACGCAACCAGAGCCAAGAAAGAGGGGTTCTGCTGCTGCTTGGAGGGGTACGGGATATGATCAGCCTTACATGACGCAGGGTTTTCCAAATCTGTCTGACAACATGCTCGCTGTTACGTTTGGTAAGCGACGATTGAGCCTGTATTACGACTTCACGATGCACTTGTCCACGCATACAGTAAGGAAATGCTGGTCTCCAACAAAATAAAAACGACGGCCAGTAACGAAGGGTATTTGGTCCGCGTGGCGAGAGTTTGCCCAGGCGTATCAGGCCAACATATGGGAATCTGGGACTTTCAGGCGAGCATCAGAAAAAAATAGGCCCGTTTACAATCGACAAGTCGGCCCGCAATTGAGCTAGGTCGAGTTTCGTTACCCAGCGAGCTCGGGCAGCTTGGCCACAGCGCGAATGAGAGCGAACTGAGCGATACCTACAAGAAACTCGTTTTGTTTCTTGCTTTGGAGAATAGACCGAAATAGCCCATGGGTAGAGGGTAATATCAGAGGTCAGGGATCGTGGACGCGGGAGCCGAAACATTTGGGAAACAACGTAACGTGCTTGGCGCATGCACGTTGCTCTAGATCTTCGCGGGATTCGTTGTGTCGTGGCCGGGTTCCAAAAAGCTAGATGTGCAGTGCAGCAGTGCAGCAGTACAGCAGTACATACATACATCAGTAGTATGTAGGGTCCAGGCCAGAAGCTTCCATTGGAAAGCATTAGGTAGACAGAAGCAGCCAAGCGTTGTAATGTTGGCGAGGTAGGCGACAGACAGTGAGTGTCAGAGTCAGAGACGACGGTTCGCAGGTTGTTGTGGCAGGTATGATACATAGTAAGATCCAATCGACGGGCTCCGCTATCGCCTGGCCTGGCCCAAAGACGGGTGGGTGTCATTTATGTGACAAACGTTCGATAATCATGTCCGTCCATAGGCCGGGACCCTGACCTGACCTGATTACGCCCGGGTTCGACGGAGCTCGCCCACGCGCGCCGCAGGTTGGCGAAGGCGCTTTGCAGGAAATCACTTGACAGTCGCATCACAACTCGACCTGCGATGGATCTCGGCCCTCTTTATAACAGTATATTGAGTGGCGCCCGCGCGCGGGCTAACTAGATCTGCAGCGACGCGCCCCTTGGGACCTTGGGGCCCTTGGGCCGAAAAAAGCAATCGGGCAATATCGTGAGAGCCTCCCGCAGCCCGCCTGTAGCCCGCCTAGAGGCACCACCAGTACCGAGATTCCGGGTGCTGCAGCCGTACCATTTTCGTAATAGCCAGTAGCGAGGCTGACGGTTCGGCTGTCACGATGGTACCTGACCTGTACAAGGGCGGGTTTAGGTAATGTTTGGAGAGCTGATGTGAAGTTATGTTCCATTTGATACTGATAACTTGGCAATGCCATCATGGTCCCCTCAAGTTTCGCTGAATAAGACGCGGCCGGGGGTTTGATTTGCTTTGCTCTGGGAAAGCCCCGTTCCACCAAATAGGGTGATGAGTTATTTTTACTCTTCTCTTACTCGTATGAGAAACGAATGCTGTGCCAACCAAAGATAGCCAGAGACAAGAGCTACTTCCTTACCCTACCAACGAGAAAATTTTACAACCCAATATCCCGCGCCTGGGCAGAGCAGAGAGAGAGCAGCTCTGTTACGCGCACTGTCGCAAGAGCTTCATGTTAGTGGGAGCTGGGAGACGACTGGTACTTGTGGCGGGGGCGGGGGATTGATTGACATGGATGGGCATCAATTGGAGGCAGGACTAGATAGGTTGATAATGATAAGGACGGCCAACAAAGGCAGATCAGTGAGAGAGGATGACAAAACTCTGATATCCAAAGGTTGAGTAACGGGACGATGTATCTATTTTAAAGTAGAGAGCAATCCAAGCACACTCGGTTGCTCAAGCATTGAAGTTAATTATTGGTAAACACCTATCTCTATAACTGCACACATTGCAAGCTGCATTGAATGCAATTGATCAGATACCTAGATGCAAGTATGTACATAGGTATAGCCAAGTGCCCCAGATATCCCGACTTTTAGTTGCAGACGAATCTGGGAGGACAGCTCAGCTAGGTAGCACCCCTAGTACCTACCTGCCTAGAGTTCCAGAGCGCGTGGAAGTCACTGGCATGTACTCGCTAACAGCGTCAATACAGTGCCAGCAGTTGGAGACCCGAGTTTGCACCTCCAACAACGAGAACGCACGGGTCACTTCCATAGTGCCCCTCCTCCCTCCTCCTCCTCTGCAAAGGTTGGGAAAGTGCATACGTTTTGGTTGCTGAAGTCATCAACTTGCCTGCCTGCCCCCACCAAATCCCAGAGCTGCCCCTCCTTTAGTTTGATTTGGCGTTGCAGACACCGCAGGCACACGCAGGAAAGAGGGAAGCGAGGGAAATAGAGCGAGCTATCAGAAACAGTTAATAAACCCTCTCCTCTCCCACTGCCATCCAACAGTTTGACTCTTCCCTCTCATCATCAAACATTCTTCCTCTCCAAACACAACTTCACCTATCCTACTTTCCCACCACCACCACCACACATATCCATCATCATGGCCATCAAGGTTGGTATCAACGGTTTCGGTCGTATCGGCCGCATTGTCTTCCGCAATGCTGTTGAGCTCGACACGGTCGACATCGTCGCCGTCAACGACCCCTTCATTGCTGTCGAGTACGCCGAGTACATGCTGAAGTACGACTCCACCCACGGCCCCTTCAAGGGCACCGTCGAGGTCAAGGGCAAGGACCTTGTCGTCAACGGCAAGACCGTCCGCTTCTACTCGGAGCGTGACCCCGCCGCCATCCCCTGGTCCGAGACCGGCGCCAGCTACGTCGTCGAGTCCACCGGTGTCTTCACCACCACCGAGAAGGCCAAGGCCCATTTGGTCGGTGGCGCCAAGAAGGTCGTCATCTCGGCCCCCTCGGCCGATGCCCCCATGTACGTGATGGGTGTCAACGAGAAGACCTACGACGGCAAGGCCGACGTCATCTCCAACGCCTCGTGCACCACCAACTGCCTGGCTCCCCTCGCCAAGGTCATCAACGACAAGTTCGGCATCGTCGAGGGTCTCATGACCACCATCCACTCCTACACCGCCACCCAGAAGACCGTCGATGGTCCCTCCGCCAAGGACTGGCGTGGTGGCCGTACCGCGGCCCAGAACATCATCCCCTCCAGCACCGGTGCCGCTAAGGCCGTCGGCAAGGTCATCCCCGAGCTCAACGGAAAGCTCACCGGTATGGCCATGCGTGTGCCCACCCCCAACGTTTCGGTTGTCGACTTGACCTGCCGTCTCGAGAAGGGTGCTTCCTACGACGAGATCAAGGCCGTCATCAAGGAGGCCGCCGAGGGTCCCCTCAAGGGTAAGTTATCATCACTATTACAATATATCATCAGCAAGAACTGTATACTAACATCTCATCTTCCCAGGCATTTTGGCTTACACCGAGGACGATGTTGTCTCCACCGATCTGAACGGCCACAACGCCTCCTCCATCTTCGATGCCAAGGCAGGTATCGCCCTGAACGACAAGTTCGTCAAGCTCGTCGCTTGGTACGACAACGAGTGGGGTTACTCCCGCCGTGTCCTCGACCTCCTGGCCTACATCGCCAAGGTCGATGGTAACGCCTAAATCGGGTCGCGACCAACACCACCAAAACTATAGACTAAGGATAGGCGAGACAAGGCAGGCTCCTCTGGAAATGGGTAATCACGAAACAAAAAGCGGCTAGCCGCCGTTATGATATGAATGAATAAGGACTAGGATTAGGGGAACCGCACGCCACTTGCGTCTTGGGAGATAGAACAAAATGAAATCAATGACATTAGATCCCTAAAGCTTCTCTTCGTCTCATCTCGTCTCATCAAAGAGATCTGTGACCTGTGCGACACCCCCTATTGAATATGTATGATACAAGACTCTATGGCTGCTGTCTGACTCTGCAAAGCTTCCTCATCATCCATTTTAATGCCTGCCCACTGAACGCCGTACTCGTACTTTGGTATAAAGCAGCTCATTCTTTCTTTGTACCTCGTATAGAAAGCCAACTGAACGCCCTTTTCAATAAACAACAACAATTAATTACTTAGCTAATCTCCATGGCATCACCGGCCGCTGCCTGTCCACCATTCGCAATGGCGAAGTCCACCGCTCCGTCCTCGCCAATCAGTCGCTTCTCCGACGCCGTCACGAAGCCGACGCTGCGGGCGGGGTCGTAGAAGAGCTTGAAGCTGCGCTGCACGTCGTCGATGGAGATCTGCTTGGCCTTCCGCTTGGCGCAGACGAGCTGGGACGTGGTGATGAGGTTGCTGGCGTAGCGCAGGCCGGCCTCCTCGCCGATCTTGGTGAGCAGGGCCAGGGCGTCGGGCGAGACCTCGACCTCCTCCTCCTGGGCGCGGATGGCGAGGATCTTGTTGATGTCGTCGGGCGAGTAGGACTGGGTCTGGATGATGACGACGCGGTCGAGGAAGTCGAGGGGCAGGCCGTGCGGGCTCTTGTAGTCGGTGCCGCGGATCTTGGAGTGGCCGCGGTTCGAGGCCATGATGACGACGGGGGCCAGGTCGTCCTCAAGGGCGCGGTTGATGTAGCTGAAGCACTCGATGTCGAGCATGTGCACCTCGTCGATGAAGAGGACGCCGGGGACGATCTCGGCCTTGCCCTCCTCCTTCCACTCGGCCACCTTGGTGTTGATCTGGTCACGGATCTCGCTGCGGATCTCGCCCGTGTCGCCGCTGAAGAGGGCCAGGAAGCCCTGGGTCCGGCTGTTGATGACGTCGATCTCGTGCAGGGTGACGGTGTGGACGACCTCCTTGCGCTTTTGGAGCTCGCCGTCGGGGCACTGCAGGAACTTGGTGTCGGCGCCCATGGCGTCGTAGTCGCGGGAGCGGGCGTAGGAGCGGCCGAGCTTGGTGATCTTGCCGCTGCTCTTGTCGATGCTGATGATGTCGCCGGCCATGACGCGCTCCTTGGTCATGGCGTCGATCATCTTGGCGCCCATGTCGTAGACGGCCTCCATGTCGCTTGTCTTGATGGTCAGCTTGCCCTGCTTGGCGCCGCCCGTCACGGACCGGTCGATCTGGATCTCCACCACCTCGCCCTCCATGATCTCCGACTCCTCCTTGATGCGCACGCCGATGGATTTGCGGAACGCCTGCGTCAGGGCTTCCGTCTTGGACATCTCGAGCGAGAAGATTTCGGACGAGGCGAGCGAGGTGAAGGGGACGTCGGGCCCGAGGGACTGCGCCATGCCCGTTGCGATGGCAGTCTTTCCTGTGCTACATGGCGGAGAAGAAAAAGACGAAATGTTAGTCCCAAGCATTGTTCCAAGCATTGCGCGCAAGTTCATGTAGATGGGGAAAACAGCTGCGTGTGGATATCGTACCTCGGAGGACCTGCGATCAGGACGGCGCGGCCGGCAATCTTGCCGACCTTGATCATCTCGAGGATCACCGCTGCGGCTCTTCGGGCCTTCTCTTGTCCCACCAGTCCTTGCGACGACTGTCGCGCCTCTAATGTGTCGGGGTCAACGCCCAAGCCTCGAATGTGGGAGTGAGCTGCGATGAGGTTCAAGCCTCGCAGCTCCTTGCTCTCGCCGACGGTCATCACGGGCTATTGCAAAGACACAGGCATCGTCAGTAAGCAAGCTTCATCATAATGGATCTTGCGTCAACAGGATCGGATGGGCAATAAGTAAACCTACAGCAGCCGCCATTTTGTGAGAATTTCTCGAGTCAACAACAGACTCTCTATGGGATTGATGGGAAGCCTTTCGAGAAAAGAATTGGGGATTCGTTGGCGACAAGGTGTAATTGGGTGTTTGGGCTTTGCTGGTGCTTTGATTATTAGAGCTTCAGGACAGCTGAGGCTGGCAAAATTCACTGCTAGGAACTAATTGGAATGGCAGTCGACCGGCACGCACGCGTCTTCTTGCGATGAAGCTTCGGGTGTGGCGCTTATCGCTCTGAGGCTGGAGCTTCCTCTGTTCAAGCCACAACTATTGAGTCCCACTTAACTGGATTCCATAGCAGGTACTAGGGTACCTTTAGAAACCCGCGTTGATGGAAGGTTGCTGCCGACCTGAGCTAAAGGATTAATGCATAAATTTAAGTGTTCCTTCAGCATTACCAGCATCATTTGCTTGTCTGCCGTCAGAATTCAAAATGAAGAAAAAGGGAGTACATATATTCCTATCTCGGCCTCTTGCATATTTTTCCCTCTTCCTGAAAAACATCGCGATCTCCTAGTAACAGCGGTGAGACTGATGCACGAATTGTATGTGTTACTCTCCAGAATGCTTGCTTTTCCTTCTGCTCAAAGTGACCTGGATCTTGGATGAGACCGCGCAGCCAGTCAAGTCACTGCCCGCACCGCACTTCGTCCTCCTCAAAAAGCAAACGAAATCATGTCAAACCTTCGATTGCAGGTGCAACCACAAGATAGATGAGATCTTTGTGGCAGATTCCATCGGTACGTGGAAACGCGACTACCCTTTTCCGTTTGCTATCCGATGTTTACTTGGATACTGTAGACTGTAGAAAAGATAGACGCGAAGAAGTCAAACGCGTACCTGGTAGCAAAGTCTCAGACCCCTGTTACTCGCGTACCTAAGGTAAGGTTTATTGGAAGGGTAGTGCATCAAGCTATAGATCCGGGGAAGTTGAGCTTCTCCCGGGTCGTACGCTTACTGCAAGCCTCGCAATCTCAAGCCCCGATGCCCCTTACTGTTTGCCAACAGTGATATATGCCTCCTCCCGCGGTCGCGTTGCTGGCTAGGAGAAAAAAAAAAGAGTTAGAGGAAGATTCGATCACCATGACTCGTTCCAGTAAGGATACAATGATCCTGAGCGGCTGATGGCCAGAATTGACGGCCAAGATGGGGGTTTGGGGATTTTCTATTAGTATTTAAGAAGGAGATGGTGGATAGGCGGGTGTCGGTACTGGTTGTAAGATTAGGTTAGGTATTCTTGATGGTATCCTAGCGATCTCCTGGATGGTGACTTCATACCCTTCATGCAAACACATCCCCCCTGTAACATATAACAAGCTGGGTAAAGACTTCTTCCATTTACGAAAGGGTGCCTTCCGATTTGTCTTATCAATTGAATTCCCCCAGTAGCCTTGACCCTCCTGTTCCCGCGGTCGTTGCACCATGCATTGGTGTGTATTGGTTCATCTTCATTCACACCAAACAACTGTCAAATATATGTGCACAAACACACGCACATATACTCATTCCCTTACACTCACACAAACACATATCGATCGTTGGCATACACGCTCCCATCGTCCAACAAGCATCTCGTCGTCCTTCGTTCTTTTGGTGTATGTGGCCACACACCTGATCGATCCCAACAGTCCGGTTCTCGTTCAGTTGTAGGGAGCAGATCCAAGCCGTGTTGGATGCATGTTTGCCCTTCTCCAACAATATTGCCACGATTCCCTCCTGTGCAGGCTACTTCGATCCCGGTGTTTATATCCACCCCAATCTGCAATACTGTTGGCCGCACCCATTGAATCGAACCCTACAATATCCATAAGTCAACGATATCGCCGAGTCACTTTCATCAGTTCCTTTAAATTCACATGTAGTCAGTTGGGAGTGGACGAGCCGTTCTTTGCCGAGCGACCAAGCCATTGATTTAGTAGCCGCGCCCAGCACTCTGCTACCTTAGAAGTAGTCGGGATTGCCCATCTCAAACACCCACAAAACTGCCACCCCGTATAGCTCCCCGTACAGCTAAACTCCTCGCACTAATCCGTCTCTTCCCAAGCGCGACGGCAACACGACCATCTCAAATTGCGTATTCACATATCGAAATCGCAAAACTGCGTGTTCTGAATGTTTTTGTGGCTACTGCATGCAATGCAGCTGAACCCAACTGCAGTCACTGCCCAAAGAGACTTGACAGATTGGGTTTACTGTCTGAACTTTACTTCTGAGTCACCACGGGGTAGAGCGTTGTTTCATCTGCCTTGATTTGCACCACCTCTTTTCCCAGGCCGTGGCACCACCGAGACATATTAATTCGACAGTGATAGCGATCACGTATTTGCCACGAGCCGGCCACGCGCCTACCGTCAGACAATGCCTCCCTCCTACTCGGCGAAGCAGACGGGCTTCTCGGACGACCGACGGCGGAGCGGGTATGGCGGCGGCGGCGGCGGCGGCGGAAACTACGAGTCCTACCGACCCCAGGACCGCGATCGCGACCGGGACTTCCCTCGAAGTGCCGGCGACAAGACCACTTTCGGTCGACGGGATTCGGATCCTCGTGACTTTCGCGATGACCGGGACAAGAACCGCGATAGAGAAAGAAACCGGGGGTTCAAGCCAAACGATGCCCGGCCGTTGGATCTGCAATTGAACACCAACATTCCAACAGGCCCACGTATACCTACATTGCCTTCTGCAAAGAGCTCGCCATTGAGTGCCCGTATGAACGCACCGCCTCCGCCTCCGCCGCCTTCGTTCACAGGATCGATAACGAGTAAGTGACCAAAACTTGCTGGGCACGTATCAGCAGCAACACAAGAGGATATTGATCTGCTTGGCTAACCATACAACTTTCAAAATAGCTCCCAGCGTGTCAAGTGCGCCTAGTCCACAACTTCTTTCGCATCCCGCTCCCAAAGCCAAAAACCCCAAAGTCCAGCCAACCCTCGAACAGGTTTACAAATGGGAAGACATCATCCGGAAACGCACAATTGTGTCTTCCCAGCGCGACAAGAAAAAGCGGGAACTGGAGGACCGGAAACGCAACATAGATAGCCTCAACAACAACCACAACGACAACGCGTCCATTCTCGAATGCCAACAGCGGCTCAGGGACCACGACATGAAGGAATGGCACGACATCGAAAAGCGCTTCCGGGTCTTTGATGAGCCCTACGGCGAATACCTCGAAGCCGTCGCAACGGCCATCTATTCTGCTGGAGCGCCTCCGGATGCATCGACCTCACAAACTCTAGACCCGTTCGCGTTGGCGGATCTCGAGAAGAAGGCGGATGAGAAGCTCAATACAACGGTTGCCGCCCTGGAGAAGAGAATGTCAGAAAAGTTTGATGCGCAAGTTGCTGCTTTGGAAAAGGACATGGAAGAACGTTTGACTGCGAAAACTGCCAGTTTGCAGAAGGATCTATCTACGACGCAGGCAGAACTCAGAGCACTCAAGTCGGCCCGTGCTATGGCGGACAAAAAGGCGGACAAAAAGGCAGACGAAAAGGCGGACGGGGTCCAGTCGAAACTAAGCGAAGCTCTGCAGACAATCGCGGGGCTCAAAGAAGAGAATGGTGCCTCAGCTGCCCAATTCCTATCGAAGTGTGCAGCTTTAGAGGACCTGCAAACGAAATTACAGACCGACAATAGAATGGTCCAGGATGAGGTCACCACCTTGAAGGCAAGTGTTTCTGAGGTCAGTTGTGATGCTACACAACGCAGAAAGGAAGTCGATGGCGCAATCACTGCCATTCGCACTGCCCTCACCACCAAAGCGTCCACATCTACCCTCCAGGATGTGAACAACGAACACTCTTTGGAAATTGACGGCCTTAAGAGGCTGTCCAAGGATCATGGGGACCAGCTCATCTCACTAGCGAAGCTATCCCCTTTCCTTACCGGCATCAAGGACCAACTACGTATATTGACCGACCAGGTTGCGGTCAACGAGCAATTACGGAAGGACCTCGAGGAACTGCAACTCAGAACGGGAAAGATGGAGCGACAGATCAATGGGATCGATATCGAGGAATTCCTGGACGAATGGAACGAAGCTGGGGTCGTGGGCAGACTGCCAGAAATCGACAAGGACATCGACTATTTGCAACACGAAGTGAACAAGCTCAAAGGGCAGGGTAGTCGACTTGTTCAGGAACCAACTCCCCCCGTCCCGGATGAAGGCTTGCGCAAAGAGATTACATACCTCCAGGACGGTGACCGCCAGAAGACGGAAGAGCTAAGGGCATTGAAAGAAAAGATGAACAGTAACAACAAGAAACTTATCGGCTTCGTGCAGGATTTGCTGAACAAACAAATGACGCCGATCTTAGAACTTCTGGATGTACTTCAAACTAAGGTCGAGCAGTTCGAGTCAACGAGCAACCGGACACTTCTGGATGGACTTAAAGCTAAGGTCGAGCAGCTTGAGTCAACGAGCAACCGGGCGCCAGACACCGGAAACCCGCCCACTGCAAACCAAGGACAAGATATCTCCGGTCTCACTACGAAAGGGCAGTATGATGAACATATGGACGCCATCAGGACGCAGCTTCCTTTACTGATCACCGACCAGGTGAGTGAGGCGATGGGGCCCTGCGCTGCGCAGATCGAAAAGTTGCGCAGCGAGTTCAACGACGTACGCGGTCGCACCGAGCGCGTGAGCATGGAGGTGAACCACGTTCATACCCAGTTCCAGCACCTCTGGACCAAGCCGCTCTGGGACCAGATTTGCGCGCGGGCCGACCAGTCCTACCTGGCGTTCGGCCCCCGGATCGACGCCAACGGGAGGCGACTCACGCTGCTGGAGGAGAAGATCGGGGCCATGGCTAACCGCATCATCCCCACCCCGCCTAAGCGGCCCGGATCCGCCCTGGACGACGGCAGCAAACCTGCTTCGGCCTCCGACGGCGCGCCGAAGAGGCAGAGGTTGGACAACAATGGCAACTACGCTTCTCCCAGCGGCTTGGCGGCAGAGTTTGGTTCGAGTGGAATCTAGCGGCCAAGACGACACATCACATCACATCACCCCACCTACGACATACTAAGGAAAAGATAATAGGTGGATGGGAGTATAAATGAGAGGAGGGAGAGAAACACATACTCGAGGATCACACATATTGCGGCGTAGCAAGCAAGGCGTAAACACGGCGTCGCGCATTATACCCAGTGAAATTAGCGTTTCGTTTTTTTCTTTCTGCTTTTCGGAAACTGGCGAAAAGAGGGTATTACATGAATTTTGGGGGGAAGAGCGCGGAACACAAAAATGCTTCTGCGTGGGATTGAACGGGATGATTGAAGAAAGGGGCTGGCTCAGCAAGCAAGCCAGTATGCAAGCATGCATGCAAGCCAGCCGCGAGTATATACACTCCCATCCCTCACTCCCCTAATGCGCATAGAAGGGCTTTCTATGATTTTTTGTTGAGTACATTGTATGTAGATGATACCACACACACACAGGCACATATACACTTGGGCCAGATCAGATGACCTCAGGTGAATGCGAATGCATTCCTGAAACATATCGCTTGACTTTTGCTTGCTTGAATGTGCTTCGTTCTTGCGTTAATGTAAATTTACTTTTTTCGTGGTCCAAATGCCATCTAACCATCTATGTATGTTCTATTCATCATCCGTCGTCATATAACATCTCCGGCGTCTTGTCCGTCATGATATGGTACACTCACCCAAGTCCTCGTCAGGTCGAAGGGCAAGACGTAGTTCCTGAACATCCACTCCAGCTCCCGCGGTGCCAAGTCGGCCTCGGTGAGGAACGAGTGCCCCTCGGCCAGCCGGTATTGCGCCCCCTACAGCAGCTTGAGGCCGCCGGTAACCTGGTCGATGACGCTCTTGGGGCCCGGGCCGACGCCCAGCACCGTGTAGCTGCCGGCCTCAATCTGGGTGCGGCCGGCGTCCTGGATGACCTCGGCCGTCAGGCCCAGGGCGCGGGCCCGCGTCCGCAGGTCCGTCAGCTCCTGTTGCGACTTCACCTGCACAGCGATCTTGGCTTGGCCCGACCGCTCCCACTTCTTCAGCAGCTGCGCTTGCGGGCTGCCGGCGGGGAAGCGCGAGAGCGACTTGAAGCAGGCCAGGGTGGCGTGCGAGGCTTGAGCGGCGATTTTGCCTGTGGGTTCGTAGCGTCAGTATACTGTTCTCCTAAAAGAAGGGAAGAAGGGAGAAAAAGAAACATACCCTTGGTCATGCCGAGATCCGTCCGTACTACAAGTACCAGCTTGCACTCCTCGTTGGTCTTGTGCATGTCAGCCGCGGCGGGGCTGCCGGCACCCTCGGCGCCGACATCCACCAGCTCCTCGTCCTCGTTCTTCTTGTTGCTGTTCTTCTTCTTGGTACCCGCGCTGGTGACGCGGAGGCCCTGGCGGCGGTCGGCGTCGACGCCGTTGCCCCAGTTGGGCGCGTGGTCAAGGATGGTGTCGTTTTCGTCAATGTCGGACTCCTCGGACTCGATCGGGTCCTCGAGGTTGGCCCGCCGCGACGCCGACATGGTCGGGCTGCTGAACAGGTACCCCCGGATGGTGAAGATGCCCATGGCGAAGCCCGAGATGAAGGCGACGATGCTCGTGGTGAAGACGACGCCCGAGGACGTTATCCCGGTGCCTGTGTACTCGGCCGCCATTTTGGGCGGTGGTCGGTCTGTTTGTTGGTTTGGTGGGTTTGGTTTATGTAAAAGCTTGGTTTGGTCGTTGGTGTGTGGAGGTGGAGGTAACGACGACGAAAAAGCTATCGGTTGTATGCAATGTTGAATAAGCTGTTTGACTGTATACTCTTTTTAGTGGTTCTACTTAGCGGGAAAAAAAATAAGGTCATAGATGATCGACGTCAGTGAGGCTGAATCGAAAGAGCTTATCCCGGGAATTTTATGGACAGCTTCAGAATTTCCTTGCTTGGGAGTTGAGACAAGGGACGAACTGCCGTTCTGTAGTGGTTAGCGGTGGCAGTGGTGGCAGTGGTGGTGCCCTGAGCTGCCCCACGCCAGCCTTGTGCCGCCGTCCTGGTGGTTGGACTGGCCTGGCCTGGCCGGCTGGCTGGCTGGCTGTAACCCGGACTCGGTCAGGGGTTAGTTAATCTGGTAGCTAATGACACGGGCCTGCAGTGAATCTAGCAGCGCCTCTCCCTCCCCCAGGTGTCAGATCGCGCGCGATCGCAGCATGCAGAACTCGCGACACCCCAGCGCACTGCTCACTTTGACTTTTGGTGTCATCGCAAAGACCCGAGGCTTTACTGCTACTAGCTAGGCGGGGAGCCCGATTACTTACTCGTATCTATCTATCAATCTCATTTCCTGAGATGCACCATCTGATATATCTACCGCGTAATCCGGATGTGTCTGCTTGGTCCGTACTATTTCCATGGCAATACCTTTACATGCACTGCTCATAGCCTCATACGCGTGCAGTGCGCTGTGCGATTGCATTTAGCAGGGGGCAGGGTCTGCATACCTGTTGCACTATTGAGTTGAGCAGCGAATTTGAAGTTGGGCAGGTTTGCTACTCCAATTGGTCGCAGAACGTGGCTTTTGAGTTGGGGCTTGATTCGGCGAGTAAGCTAGTGCCCATTGCGCATTGCGCCCGGAATGACGCTATGCTCAGCGTGGGGAGCGACGAAATGGCGAGCGCAGAAAGAGAAGAGAGGAGGGAGAGAGGTAGGTAATCAATCAAATGAGCAGCAACACCAGCAGAATAGGCAGGATAGGACTTGGGCTTGCGCAATTGATTGATCAGGATCAGAAAACGGGACGGCATCTGCTTGTTTTCGTGGCGTGTCTGACGCTGTTCCTTGGCTGAAAGCTTAATCCCCGTGATAGGCTGGCCTTTGACGAGATAACCGTCCATCCCTATTTGGTGGTTCTTGGTGGTTTGGTCGTACGACGATACGACATGGACGATTTGCTGGGTTTTGACGATGTATGTATGTATCGATCTTCCCGGTACTGGCAACTGAGGAACCATCAGTTAACCGGGCTCGTTGGTTGCAAATAAACAATGATGTGTATAAGCCCAACATGTCAGGTCCAGCTGGCGATGCGCAGCAGGCAGTGCAGCTATATATCAATCTCAGATGCTCAAGTAAGACAGAGATTACCTACATGTACATTACATACATCCATCCATCTCTCGGTACAGCAACCTTGACCTGGACACACCGCGGGCTGGTCTGCTGCAGGCGGGTGTGTTACGTGGGGTTCTTACCAGGTGCAGTTTGCCGAAACCCTGATGACAACGGTACATGGTGAACCGAACCGCCATCGCCAGAACGTCGGGTGGACAATGGGGAATGCATACCCTGAGGAAAGATGATGAGCGATGTCACACCAGAGATGTATTCATAGACTGCCAGCCTGCCACCACATACTGGACTATAGAGGATCTATACCTAGGTAACCAGTTGCTACTACTACTACCTACAGTTGCACTGCACCCCTTACGCCCCTAATGTGACGCGACTGCTGTTACTGAGCGGGAGGGACAGGGACTTTGGGTCTGGCTTAAGACACCCTCCAAGCTCCAGTTGAGTTGACCTGAAAAGGCCAAGGACTAGGAACTCTCAAGCCAATCAGACCCCAAAAGAAGACGGAAAAGAAGAAGTTCATTGTTGTTCGTTCCCTTCCATGGCCGCCCGCTTGTCGTCCGCCCGCGCCCACATTTGGCCTGCCCGCCTACTTACCTCCCAACTGATTCAGTGTTACCACCACCCGCAAATGCTGCAGCAGAAGTCCTTCCCATCAATGTCTTGTATGGTCTCCCCATCTCTGCTGCCGCCCTCGCCGCTGCTATCGCCCTCCTCCTCACCTTTCGCCCAGTCCAGTTCGGTCAGCTTCTTCGGGCAGAGAACATTGTGACCTCAGGTATCTTCCCCCCCCCCCCCCTTCCTTTTCTTTTGCAGCTGTTGCATACCTCCTCCATACGTGCATGCATCAGAAATAACATGCCGACTTGCTAAGCTGCTAGCTCTCTGATGTGTTGTTCCCCATTCTTTTTTTTATATTCTTTTCTGGCGCTCCGTCTCGCCCATTTTCTAGTGGTATCACATCACTGTCGGCGGCGCCCTACGGCATCGCAGGTTCCTTGTAGTAGCGCAGCCAGCATCCTTGCAAGTCGGGGACCGCTCCCAGTTCCAGTCCCCAACATCCTTACCGTAGATTCCTCCCGCTTTCTGATTATCTCCATTCCACTCCCAAAAGTACCGTACCGTACCTTACCTAGCCTACTCGTCCCCCCCAGGCACGACACACCACGATCATTACCATACGATAGATAATATATCGCGACGATACCACTGCTTGCCACCAATCGGTCAGCATCTGCGATCATCCCCCGACACGTCGTAATTGGCACACCATCGTCCATTTACCAAGCTTTTATCGCGTCGCATGGTTGCTTTGTGGACCTGACCCCATCTATCTCGCGCGATACGTGACGGACGACGACGAATCCCCTCGACGCTGCTGACGCGGTCCATTTTCGGTGGGAGATGCGCTGGGCGACCCGTCGCAAAGGCTCATTGGAGGTTGGATAAGACTTTCTACATGGTAGAAACCTTGGGCATATCACGAACATTTTGGCCCACCGCTGCGCGCTTCAACACGACGATAGAGATACAGGGCGACAGAGAGTTGCTGTCCATCACGCATCAGACGTGCATTGCTGCGACAGCAAGCACATACAATCTCACACATCCAACTGGTTAGTCTCGCTTGCATTTGCATTTCCATCGCTTCCTTGTCTATTGATTTGCCGACCTCAATTCCCCCGAGCTTCGTGCTCCCAAAAGCTATTGTTGTTCCCCCTTCTTAATCTCGGAACCCAGATGTCGCGCCATTCGACTCAAAGCTTCCACATTGAATATAATATCTTAACCGCAACAAAACTAATCAATAACGATGGCAGGAAGTTGAAGCAGCCCTGTTGCAAAACCCCCCTTCCGATTTTCGCATACAAGCGTTCTTGCCGAGACAAAGAACTATTCCTTTCATGATCGACTTGCGGCTGTGCGCGCAACACGCCAAGGTTGCATGATAACAAAGGGAAAAGAACCATGGAGGGGACAGCGAATTCGCTAGGGAGCTTAATTAACGCCTACTTGCCTGGCCACCCACATCATCTCTCCATTTCTGCGACCGCTCAATACGCGGTACCGGCCAAGGTCTGCCGCCCCGAAGAAGACATCATAACGGAACTCCAGTACATGACCTACCTGCACGACGTCGACCGCGGCGTTCTCTTTACAAGAGCAGAGTACGACATAACCAAGGAGCCAGAGCCTGAATACAAGAATGCGCCTGCCTCCCAAACACCACGGACGGACCCAAACAAGCCCGTCACCAAGTTATCGCTGAAAGATTACAAGAATAGGAAACAACAACCAGCTCCTGCGGAGGGCGAAACCCCCAAGAAGTCCGCCACCTCCTTGCCCAACTCAGCCGCGACGAAACCGTCGGCGGGCGAGCAACTACCAAGCCACAAGAAACATCCCGAGCCCCCCTCTGTCGCAAGAGACATGGGTCGCGATCCCGAGCCTAGGAAGGCTCATCCCAGCCTCCCACCGAGACCTGACGTGAAGCGACTCAGGAGTCCTTCGCCAGAGAAGAAGAAGCGGTCGTCGGATGCGCTCGACAGCGAAAGAAGCGCTAAGCGCACAAAGCTGGAAAGCCCAATGCCGAATGGGAAGGCCGGCTCACTGCACTCCAAGTCTACGATACCTCAGATCCACGATCGGCCAGTCTCGCACTCGAAGAAGCCCTCAAAGGATCTGAAGGGCTCAGGCCTGGTAAACGGGCGATCAGCCCTCAGCAACTCAGCGAAAGACACTTCATCTCCTCGGCCCAGCAGTCAGGTCAACGGGTCACAGAAGTCGATCACTAGTAGTTATGGCACACCGAAGAAGGAGAAGGCATTTGTGCCTTCATTGCTTTCTCCTCTTGGGTTCTCTGCGGACGACTACGAGATCAGCCGACCCGCTGCAAAGAAGTCCAATGACTCGAAAGCTGCCAAGAAGCCTCGCGATGACCCGGACCCCTCGCCGAGAAAGACAAAGTCCAAGATCCCACCGCTTCTTTCACCCTTGCCCGAGTACATCAGAGACGAGATCGAGAAGGGCCTGAAAGACGGCATCTTGAAACCGAAAATGGAACCGTCGCAAAAGTCCACACCGACGTCGAGCCAGAAGAGCAACGCTTCAGATTCACAAAGCACCGCACGCAAAGGCCCCGCCAAGACGGTTAAGAAGGAGAGGGAAGATACCATACATGTCGAAAGCAAGGGGTCCGAACCGAGAGAGGTGAAGAGAGAAGAGGAGACGAAGCTGATTGTCCGGATGAAATATCCCAAAAGAGTTGCCAAGACGATTTCACGCCTTTTGGTTTTGCCGCCCAAGAAGTCGGAAGTGGTGAAGCGGGATGCGTCAGAGAGCATCAAGAAGGAAGAACACGTAGGTCGCGATCGATCTATCAGCATTGAGCCGGCAACAACCGCACGCAAACGGCCGCGCATAGGTCCCGACATTGTCGAGCCGCCGGCTGCAACCAAACGGCCTAGAACATCCGAAATTGCACAGCCGGCAACACCATCCAAGCAAAGCGTCACTATGCAACGTGTGACGTCGAGCAGCTCGCAGGCGGGTACACCTGGGGCAATGAATACTACCCCAGCGCCCCCGGCATTGGCGGAACGCCGGCTTACACCCGCGGACCCCGAGAAAGTCGTGCGGTTGAAGAAGAAATACGCGGATTACCAAAGTTTGGGGACACGCCTCAAACACTCGAGGGAAAAGCAGCTGAAGCCGCCCGGAACTAATGCGCCGCCGAACCTTTCGCACGACGATCGTCTACATGCCATGGCCATGGCCATGCAGGTGCTGATCTCCTACATGATTGGTTTCCAGGCCCTGGACGAATCTCGAGATGCTGAGCGAAAAGCACGTGATCCATCGCATTGGAAATCGATATTTCCCCTGCTGAGACTGTACAAACATGAATGTCAGGGCTCAGGCGAGGTGAATGCGCTGTTGCTCCGCCTCCTCAGCATATGTCAAGTATGGACGGGCCGAGCCATTAACTCCCTTCCTCTGGACAGTAATACGGCGCGCGACATGTCCCAAAATATGAAGGACCAGGAAGCGACATGGAAGATGGCTGATCAAGCCAGGAGAAAGTTAGACGATGCAGATGGCTACGGCGGCGGTGAGGTCGCCAGACTCATTGACCGGCTGGGGCCCTGGTCTAGCCCCGAGGAAGCTACGCCCGTCGTCCTCAAGGTCCTTCGGAGAGCCATCCGGATCAAGGACGGGTTCACACCAGTACGTGAGCTAGTGGACGTGGCCAACTCAATGGCCAACGGCACCCGAGGTTGATGATCTGATGGGACACGTCATAATAACAACCTGTATTCCACATCTCAGCATCTGTCGATACACGCCGAACCCCCGGCCACCTCCCGTTTCCCTTGTACGTGTAATGTATAGTACGATTGCGACGACGTCCCATGTCAAGAGCATTGCCACAAACTCGCTAGGATTGGCAGGCTCTTTACCAAGCGACCCGATTCGGGACAATATAGTCCACACATCATTTGTACAGTTGACTTTCAGCGAAATGTTTCAAGTTTTATAATCATGGGGAGAGAGCGAGAGAGTGAGAGAGTGAGAGAGGAAGCATACGCGAAATGTATATCACTGTACATTCTCCCCCTCAGATCTACGCGGAGGAGAGTCATATTGTTACCCTTACCGAGCGGCCCACAGAGGAAGAAACGGAGGGACGAACACCTTACAAATACGACGGTTACCTACAACAAGTGAACGAGTCTGGTCAGATTACAGGGGTTCGGTCGGGACACATTTAGCGAGCGACGATTCATACCAGCGAACGAATGAACAAACAGCATAGGGGTATCAATCATGTTGAGGGGGTGGGACGAAATGAAGGGAGGGGGTCGTCCGATGGGGCCGAAAGGACAAAAGACAAAATTCACAAGCAATAGGAACAAGAACAAGTGAAGCAGTGGCAGAAGCAGCGACGGATTTATGGCAGCTCGCCCGCGCCGCCCCGAGAGACAGACAGACAGACGGAAACGGACGGAGCGAGGCCTACTTGCGCTTTGATGATATCCCCACGGCTTGGCCGAGCAAATGACATTATATTGCAAACGCTACCTCGAGCGCGTATCTTGCGCCGATCGTGATTGGAGCTGACTGTATGTAACTATGCGATTGCACTTGATGACACTGACGCTGTATTTGCTCATTGGCTCTCTGGGAAACAGAACTCGGGTACATAGGTAAGCTGAAACCAGGCTGGGGCTTACTATTTCTAAGTAGATACGGTACGGTACCAGTGACCGGTCTATTGCTGCTCTGCTGGAGTGGTGACTAGGATTACTCTTGGTTGGCATGACTTACGACGATTTGCTAGCCAAGAGGCATACATGCTGAATCCGATAATTCCCACCTAGTCTTCCGACGTCCCTTCGGCGACTGCGTGAGTCACGAAGCCGTGTTCTCTCCGATTGATGAAGAGTCTGCAAGGTTGTCTTCGGTGAGGAACGAGATGGTTTCAACGGGCGCCTCTTCTTCCAAAGTCATTAATCATTCGTTCCACCTTTACTTAACTGCCTAACCGATATGTTCAAGAAAGGTCACGCTGGCCACTCTTACCGAATTCTATCGTTTTGCGTACCCTCTGGCTTCGTCAAACATGCTTAGCCAGCCGAGGAGGCCTTGACAGTGATATACGGCTATTCTTTTCCTTGTAATCGAGCGCATTTATATTTGGTACCATGTCCTTAACCTCGACTTCACTACGTGAACCACGTCTGCACAGTCTAACACTTTGGCCAATTCATGAGCCGCGTGACAGACTCTACCGTCACGGGCAGCACTCGCGCGTTCGCCCGCGAGGAGCCTCTCACTGCCGCTTCAGCCTGCCAAGTGGTGGGCTACCTCGCGCCGACAAAATCACCACATGGAACGTCGAAAACAAAACGTTCAATTTCGCTATGGCTGGCCAGGACTAACAAAGAGCGCGAGCTTGCGGTCGCATCATATCCAATCTCATACTGAGCAGCCTTCACAACAACCGACCATCGGGTTTGACGAGATCGATAAATGCCTCCTTCATTCGCATCCGAGATGTTACCCGACCTATCACATCACACCACCCTAAGCCCCCCCGTTCCTAACTCGCTCATGTCCGGTTTAGTTCGAGCCCGTCTTGAGCACGTCCAGGACCCAAAAGGCCGGCGGCTTCTGGCTGTAGTTGGCCAGGTCGTCCTGGATGGCCTGGGCCTGCTCCGGGGTGAGCTGGGCGTTGGCCTTGGCCAGGTCGCCGGCGTCGTCGAGGTCGATCTCGATGATGACCTCGTAGGGGCTGTCGTCGCCGCCTTTGAGCAGGCGGTATGCCTTGGCGTACGGCTGCCACAGGCCAAACACCCAGGGCACGTGCTTGGTCTGGTAGTACTCCAGATTCATCTGGGCGCCCTTGGGGTAGGCGGCGAAGGCTACGGCGGGCATTGCGGTGGTGGTTTTGATTTGTGTGTGTGAGGTGAAAGGGTGCTGGGACTTTGGTCAGTAACGAATTGCCGCCTGATGCACGCATGCATTTCCACTCGATGGCCTACATGTGCTTGGGTTCCTGGTTCGGCTGGCTCAAGTTTCTGGAAGTATGGTGGTTGGTTGGATTGGATTGAATTGAGGTTATGGGAGTTGATCTCAAAAGTTACCCGGATACACGCCCTATTCATATCCTCGCCAAAAGTCCCCCCTTGCTTGAGGTTGAGGAGAGGAGGGGATATTGTACATTAGCGTCGAAGTCCCCTGGCGGGTGCATTTCCGCTCCCCCACACAGCGCGCTCCGCAAACTCCAGCGCCATCTCGACCTTGCTCCATCTCGCTGGCCGATCTTGCTACCTGCTCCGTCGGTTTCTGTGGAGCAACGTCGCTCTCGGCTGGTTTTAGTCCAGACGACCACGGAGCGGAACGAATCATGCCAGAGTCTTGAATGTTGCTTGGCAGGGGTTAAGACGGATGGGGGAGAATGATTTTGTTTCAGCAATTCGCATAAGGGGGGGTTATGGCATGTTCGCGCACAGCCAGGACGTCGGCCACCCTCACTGCTGTTCAACCCGACTGTATCGTGACGGATGCATGAGGGTGCCAGGTGCGTGCCTCGGCAGCAAAAACTGAGAAGTCGGCCCGACGCCAGTGCTACCGCAGAACCCCTTCCCTTGCTAGTTCCCGTCGATTTGGCAGTACGAATGACAGATCAGCGGGCTTCGACGACTTCGCGTAAGGCAATACACAATATCATGTCGATCCCATACACACAAAGCGAGGATCAAGACTCGAGGTTTTTTATGGATAAACCTCTCCTCGTGTGACGTCTACGAGCTCCGGCTTCCAGATTCGAACTGCATCTGCTTAGTCCAACTGGGCGACTACGAGGCCGGGAGGAATCGAATATAATAATGCTATATTCTTGCTGTCTAGTCAATATATCATGCCATTTTGATGTATACCTAGTAGTCATTTTTACTATTTACAATTGTCAGCTAACTATTATTAAAATATGGGAGCTGGTTTACACCTACACACACTGTAGCATCGATGGCATCGATGGGACAGTAAGTTTAATAATCTCCTTTGAGAAATCTAAGTACACCCCGTGGTATGTACGTAGCTATACCAATCATAAGCTACGTGGAAATGAAAGAAACATGTACATACCTTGCAGCCCAGCTGGGAAGAAGCGTCGGTCTGCAGACTCTCTTATAGAATATACACATTATATAGGTCAATGAAGGCGATTTTCTTTTTCTGATTCAAAGTTTCCTATGCATTTTCGAGTCACTTGATTGCCTTTCAAGTACCTACCGAGGCCTTTCTCTGATTACATGTCGAGATGCCTATATACGGCATTTTCACGACGACCATACATAAGGGGGCCGTATCAGGTCACGCTTACCTCCGTCTCCTCTTGTCCTTATTCCCTCTCTTTTCCGGGGCCGCCGGCGCCCGCTCATCCACTTCGGCCGCGTCCTCCACCATCTCCTCGTCCTCCTCGTCCTCCTCATCCTCCAAATCCCACAAGTCAATGGCCCTGCTGACACCCTTCCGCTTAAGGTACTTCATCGAGACCTGGAGGTCCTTCTCTTCCCTGCTCTCTGCTTCAGCCTTGAGCAGGAGAAGTTTCTGCTCCTCCTCCGTGATCGGCTCACACGTATCATAGCGCATCCACACGAGCCCGTCGAGCTCCTTGCCCAGGACCTGGGCCTTCTCGCTCTCCACGCCGAGCTTCTGCGCCGACGTGAGGGGCCACGACGTGGCCACGTCGATGGTGGCGTGGGTTTTGGCAGTCGCAGCAGCGGAGTCCTCGTTCTCCTCCCCAGAATAATGGGAAGGGGACAGGTTGAGCTTCACCGTGGCGCGCATGTCGCTGTCACGCACGGTGAAGCCGTCGACGCCGTCGAAGATGATGTTTTTGCTGATCAGGAACTTACCGGGGTGGTGGTTGTATGCGGAGATGATGAGGGCCGACACGACCGAGGAATACAGCCTCTTGTCCCAGCGGACTGCGATCTTGCCCTTCTGAGCCCCGGACAAGGGTTGCCAACCGTAGTTGGTGTTCTGGACAAAGTACTCGAACATGATGGACAATGTGTTAGTTGAGAGATTGGTTGAAGTAGTTTTGGGTTGGTATGCACAGGAATAATGGCGATGCTGATGACGGAATAGTAGAACCTGAAAGATACAAGCAACATCTTACCTCGTTATATACACCAATAGTAGAAAGCTATGATACAACAGAGGTACTGGGGTGTGATAACAAGTAGTAGCTTCTCCAAACTCCGGATCAAAGAGAAACATTGGTGTTGTTTGGGCCTTTTTGTCTAGCCCATCCCCTTTGTTGCGCTGGCAACAACGCATTCACCATAGTTTGACGACTACTGTCATTCCCTGGACCCCTGTGTAGTCGCAAGATGGTACTGCGAATGTAAACTGTCTTGGCTGCTACTGTTACCCACCGAGGATACGATGCGCAAGCGAGATGCTTCATTATTTGGAATTTGCTACTCAAAACTTTAACACATGCAACAGAGCCAGCATCCTGACTGTGGGAAGAGGATATTTCCAGCCACACAAGCGGCTGCCTAGTCGACTGGATGGTCATCGCCTCAAAGCACACAACTAAGGAACCCACGGGTATACCAAGGCTTAATATACTCGCTTCCTCTTATCCACGCCTGACTGATACCGCCAAAACAACGTCTGCACCTCGTACCTTGATGAACAGTCAAGCATATATGTCTAAATTTGCCCTTTGTCCTATGACCGGGTCGGGATAGCCTAGCGGTAGTAGTGTTATTCCTATACTTAGAGGCAAGAGGGTTCGACTCCTTCTGCGGTTACTCAATTCAAGTCGCCCAGCGGGCATTCCTTTTTCCTTTTTTTTTCCCCTTCCCACTTTCCCTTTTGGTTTCCTTCTCCCGCTACTCCTCAACAAAAACTCGAGAAACCAATATCAATAGAATATTTACTTTATTTATTCAGCCGTGACGCCCTCTCCGGATCCCGCCAAAACAAACAAGCCTCCCTCCGAATAGCATCCGGCTCCGCACGCGTCCCATTATCCGGCTGCACCACGAGCTGCATCGCGGGCACCGAATCCAATCCATAGCCCTGAGGCTCGTAGCCGGGCCAGAAGGGCGACCCGGGGTAGCGATGCGTGTTGGGGTCGCCCGCGGCTACGAAGCTGGCCAGATACCCGTGGTAGACGTGGCTGATATCGGGGTGCTGCACGCTTGGCTCGTCCCACGTGTACTTGGTGTCGGACGTGTGCGGAATTCCCTTCCAGGTCGGCCACGACGCGTTGGTGGCGAACCGCAGCTTCCACGTCGGCACGCCCGCGAGCGAGGCCCGGTATGCCGTTTCTTGTCCGGGGCAAATGTAGGCGTAGTCGCTCCAGGCCGCGGACAGGCGATCGTACTGCGTGCTATTGGGCGAGTGCGCAAAGGGCGAGGTGTCGGGGTGGGCGGCCGGGTCCGGGTACAGCTGGGCTAAGAGTTCCAGGTCCGCAGCGGTGAGCGCGGGGGAGCCGGTGTGCATGTACTCGAGGAACTCGTCGTTGGTCTCGAGGTCGCCGGGCAGGTAGAACTTGCCCTCGTCGTTGACGTTGGAGGTGAGCACCGGCACGCGGAAGAAGGTGCCGTCGTAACCGGACTGCGAGCCGAACTTCTCGAGCAGGGGGCCGCCCTGCGTCGGCTGGAAGGGCCAGGTGATGCTGCGCTCCGATTCGTTGTACAGCTTTGTGGTGATCTCGCGGATCTTGCCGATGTCGGCGGCGCGGAGACAGTCCATGGCGGCTTTCCTGTTGTCGCCGTCGCTTGGGCAGTCGAGGTAGGCCATGTACTCGTGGAACTGTCGGACGTACAAAGGGTAAGTGGCGTTGGGGAACGCGCGCGCAGTGACGGAGCCAGATTGATGAATCGCGCGCGCAAAATACGGCTTGCCGGCGTCCTCGTTGTAGTTGTGGAAATAGTGGATGCCGACCGAGTGCCCGCCCGCCGACCGCCCGCCGATGGTGACCTGGTCCGGGTCGCCGCCGAAGGAGGCGATGTGCTTCTGCACGAAGTCCCGGAGGAAGAAGGCCTGGTCCCGCAGCCCCAGGTTGAGCAGCCCCTCGGCCTCGAAGAGCGCCGAGGGCAGGAAGCCCAGCGAGCCGACGCGGTAGTGGAAGCTGACGACGACGAGGGGCGCCGCCGAGGACGCCGCGAAGGCCGCGCCGTCGAAGCTCTTCCAGCTGCCCGTCAGGAAGGCGCCGCCGTGGATCCAGACGAGGACGGGCAGCTTCTGGTCGCGCGGCACGCCCTGCGTCCGGTAGACGTTGAAGTTCAGACACGCCTCGTCCTGCAGCGCGGGGTCGAGGTAGGTTGCGTCTTGGACGCAGACTTTGCCGTACGTCGTGGCATCTTTCACGCCGTCAAAGGGCGCTGGCCAGGTGACGGGCTGGAATCGGCCCGCGTCGCCGACGGGCTGGGTGGCGTAGTCGATGCCGAGCCAGGCGTCGACGGGCGCGCGGAGGGCGTGGCCGCTATAGGTGCTGTTGACGGTGGTGCCGGCGAAGCTGCCGTAGTCCTCAAGCGTGACGAGGGCTTGGTTGCTGTCGGGCTGGGCTGCGGAGGTGAGCGTGATCTGGGAGAGGCCCGCGAGAGCGGCGAACGGTTTGAAGGAGGTCCTCATGGTTGCTGGTTCGTTGCTATGCTCCTCCGTCTCAGACGCATAAATCTGAAAAGCGAAAAGCAAAAGACATGACTGGAGAAGATGCATCGCATTTAAATAAAGTCCAAATGGCGTATAGGATTGCGGTATATTCAATGTCGGCAATCAATTGCGTCTTCTGGCGACGCTATCTTGGAAGTCGGACTTGTCCCGATCATGACCGGTGCCAATGCGCGAGAATGGGGTCTCTGGCCCAGGCTTGCATGTCCGTATCGGCAGGGGCCAGGGTTCGCCGGTGGCGTGATTTATAGCCGGTATCTGCGGGGAGGACGGCTCGCTGTTGGATGGAATGAAACAGAAAACAATGCAATTACGGCACTTGATGGGACAGCAATACGCAAAGAATCTTGGCAATACAGCGACTGATATCGAAAACATTTCTATATAATTTCGAGAAATATTCCCGATAACCCCCAACTTCCCCAGGAACTCGACGATCTTGTGGAGTGTGCCAAGTCGCAATGTGGACTATATTGAACTGGGTATATCCGGTATCGCAGACGGTCTGCATGCGTATTGCAACAGTATCTCGGCACCACGGCTCAGTCGGGATGCGTACTTACTCATCATCCTACATATATGCATAAGAGATTCAATGGTAGACATGTCAGGCCTAGATTGGTTGGACTGGCTCAATCTAGTCCAGAGCAGTTGCAAAAAGCCGATGCCGCAATGGAATGGCTCGGCATTGGAACCGGCTTTCTACTAGTATGTTACTTTGCCTAAAGAAGATGTTTCATATATTTCATGAATTCATTGCCGAGGGCTATGGGCGACCTCGTGGTATTATAGTTACATACCTATGTACAGAATCCGTCTACTTGTCCGTGGACTTCGCCATCTCCTTCGCCTGATCGAGCGCTTTCTCCATATCGCTCCGGGCCTTCTCGAAATCCTCCGCATTCGCAATAGGGTCAAGCTTTGTCTGGAAGATCTCCGTCGCCATGCGCCACGCGTGGGAGTCCCTGGTTTCTGGGTACTTCGCCTGGAAGATGGCGATGCGGCCCGCCATCGTCAACATCAGGCTGGCCCGCCAATCCTTCAACTGCTCCTCGGTGGGGAAGGGGTCGGTGACAATGGGCTTGGTGGCAGTGTTGGCATTGGGGCCGGACATGGTTAGCTGTGTAGATGGCTCACTCGGGTATTGACGACGGGGGGTATGGTTTGCTGGTGCTCGAGGGAACACCTTGCTGAATTATGGCTGAGACCTGTTATTGGGACTAGGCAGTAGTGGCATTAATTGTTTTGCAGAAATTTGTGGCGGGTTTCTATGGGGCATCTCAAACCATGTTTATATATATAAGACCCCCCGAAGTAGAATTGCGCGGCTGCAGGCCGATGACAATGTATTGTCTTCATTGACGAAACCCATGAGAGCATTGTTCGAATGGGAAAGAAGGGTGAGCTAGTTCGCATTGTGACGATAACAAAGAGCACCATAATTAATAGCCGACGACTTACAAAGATGATTCGAGCACCGTCACGTCGGTATATCACGGCTTCACCGACTCTGTAATGGAAGCTACAAGGTGACGGGACCGCTTTCGTCGCTCGGTTTGCGAGGAGGGAAAGCTGGAGAGGATTGAGTGATTATTCGGATTCGCGGCTTCTCACAACCGGTAGGTAGTACGTTGTTATCTAGGGCAAGAAATCCTGAGAGAGAGAAACAAAAGAATAAGATTGGTAAAGTGTTTATGTTGGGCCCCCTTTCATTGAAAGGGGTAATGTCAAGTTTGCTTCACGATGCTTCTAGATGATATTTTAAGTCACCCCTTCTTTACAAGAGCAAGATAATCAGATATCCAGCAACAATGTGGTTCTTTCTAAATGGAAACCATGAAATCCACCGATTTCTCCCTATATGCTCAGGACCTTCTTAATAGCATCGGTAAGGACCACAGCCATCTGCTGGTGCGTCTTGGCCGAGGGGTGGTAATCGCAGCCGATGTTGTTGTTGGACGTGTCCTGCGTGGCAAAGTTGACAAAGTAGGCCTTGAAGCCGAGCTGTGCCACCACCTCCTTGATGGTGTTGACTTGTTTCGTCTTCGCCTGCTCGGGCGAGTCGTCTCCGATCGAGGGCGAGCTGGCGATGAACAGGGCGGCGTTGGGGTACTTGGCGTGCACGGCGTTGGCAAACTTGGTCATGGCGGTTTTGTACACGCTCATGTCGAGCTGCGGACGGACGCCATCCTGGTAAGAGAAATCGTTGGTGCCGAGGTTGATGACGACAATGTCCACCGGATTCTTGAAGTCGTAGCTGTTGGTGGCGTCGTTAGCGCCGTACCGCGTCCACAGCTCCGGCATCAGCGGCGACGTGTCGGGCGTGGAAGAGACGTAGTTGCGCGTGAGGCCCTTGCCGGACCAGGCCACGAGGGAGTAGTCGGCCGAGAGGTTCCGGGCGGTCAGGGCGCCGTACGTCTTGGTGGCGCCCTCCTTGTCCGCGGTGTTGGTGCAGGGGAAGACGCCCTCGAGCCCGTAGCCGACGGTGATGGAGTCCCCGATCAGCTCGATGCGGCGGCGCGTGGAGGGGGCGGCCGGGAGCGGAGACAGCGCGCCGTCCGTGACGGTCGGCTCGCCCAGGACGAGGCTGCCGAAGTTGGCTTCCGACTTCTTGCGGATCTCGACCGTGTGCCGCCCCTTGCTCAGCTTGGGCGTGTCGATGCTGGACCCCGAGACGCGCGGGATGGCGACGGGCTCGCCGCTGTCGACCACCATCTCGAGGGAGACGTCGCCCCGTCGCGAGGTGATGGGGATGCGGGCCGACGTGCCGGTGAAGGAGACCTCGATGCCCGTGGCCGGCCATGTCAGCTCGCGCGTGGCGGGGTTGACGCGGCCGAGAAAGCGGTAGCTGTCCGCGCAGGCGGCGGTGGCAATGTACGTTGAAGCGCTCATCGCCAGGGCGAGAGACCTGGGGAATAACATGTTAGGCAATGTCGCAATTGAAAGAGCAATGACCAAAAGGGTGTATTGCTTGCTCACAAGATGCTAGGTAACCATCAATCGTGCTACCCGGCTCCCATTATATACTTGACCTCAGGGCAGTGGATCTTCCCTTCATTTGTCATGCCATTCCGGCATCTGGGCTGTGAGTATGTCCGTCAGCCTACGGGTACCAATGCAGTGCTCGGCGGCTTGACTCCGCGTAAGATGAAAGGATGGGCAGAAGATGTGGGTGCGGGCAACCAAACGGCCGGGTTAATTAGGCGTGAGGACCATCGATGAGCTGATTGGCACCGGCATCGAATTGAATTGATGTCGTTGGAAATTCCACCAATTGCTATCGTCCAATTGGTGTCCGTGTTCAGCTGTCTGTCATCTGACAGCGCTAGCCGAGCATGGAATTAATGGAAGGACGGGACGGAATTCGTCCGCGCTCCAGTCTTCAACAGGTACATATTTTGGCCATAATTTCTCTTCTTTATCTCTCCAGTCTTGACGCATTCAGTTTGAAACCTGGTGAGCGACGTCAGGATGCCCTTATCGTACCTTCAGCCTTCAATGGCATCTCTTGAACGCCCAAGATGGAATGTTCACCGCATCGTTGTCTCGGACTCTCGGTTAGCCTCGAGCTGAGTTAGCGACGAAAACAATCGAGAATACCAACCAACCAAAATCTTACTTTGCAAACATTGTCAGAGATGGGATGATCTAGATATATACAAACCGACCGCAGCCCACATGGTCGAGGATTCAGACGGGAATTTGTCTGGCATGATGCGTCCTAAGCGTTTGCCAACATAACAAATGCCACCAGAGCAAATATCACACAATGGGAGCACTTGTCGAGTTTTCCAGACAACTGGGCCTTCAACGCGCTATCTGCGTCACGGAGCGAGAGGCTGGGTTTGTGTGCCCAGAAAAAGCAGCCCCAGAAGTCAAAATCTATGGTTATGAATACATGGACTTGCGGTTTACTGGCTACATCCTGTGCGAACTTGCTAGCGACGAGATGGAGCTGCTTTTGCGAGAAACCAAAGGTAGAGCTGAGATGGCACAACAGCTATGCCAACATGAGTCTCGATGACTGGTAGCCAGAATCGTTGGCCTTCGACTGCTATCCCAAGTTGGTCGAAAACTGCACCCGACGCAAATTCACATTCGCATTCGATATATTTAATTAATGTTTTTGTTGGTGCTGCTAAGATCGTATCAAAATATCTCGACTCGCGAATTATCTTGGGGCTTCCAGAGAGATATTTGCCAGCGGCACTCATGCGGGAACTCGCAGATCTCCTTGGCCGCCCGCCTCTTCCAATCGTCGTCGTTCCCTAGCCGAGCTGGATACATACGACAAAGCCAGTCCAATAACGTTGACTAATTAAACATTTCAAGTAGACTGTCATAAACGACGCAAGCATAGTGGCAGGATTTCTACTACCATGACTCGGAAGACGACAACAACTATGGCTTGCGCAAGCTCGACGTCGAAGAATGGTGGATCCACCAGCTTGTTCCCATGGCCAAGCTGAAAAGCGTGGCGGACTTGACAACTTTAGAGGGTCCGGTATTATAGGTGAGTGCGGTCGAGAATGAAGCCTGGGCACACCGCTCCCAAAGCCCGTGGGATGTGGTGGCCGCAGTGGTTCTGGGGCTAATACCAGATGAAGAACCACGGTAGAGGCCTCGACCTCATCGTCCTCTGCGCGATGGTGAGCGGATTGCTTGCTCCCTTTGGTTACGAACACACTGCGAACCACGACCCATGGTTGCTTCGTGTGATGCTGGTGGAGCGGATCTCGACTAGCCCGTATGTCGTGCGGAGGGTCGAGGTTGGGGAGGTTCCTTTGAGCATGTGGAATAACTGCAAACCCCGGTGGGAAATGGTAGTGTTATGCTAGAGCCCGTCCCCATTGCCCCAGAAAAAATGTCTACGATGAAATCGGTATTATTCCCAAAAAGAATTCTAGCTTGGCCTGGGGTAGATCAGTCTCTCGTGTCAACAACATCAAACAACTTGACTTGGAATTACTCAAGTGATTTTTTGGACAACTACCTCACACAAATCCGATTATCTACAGCATGACGCCGATCTACCTGCCTACTCGCCTGCCATCACCGTTGCCAGAAGGGCAAACGCTCCCTCGACTATATCACAGCCACGTGACCGCCATATCTTGGACTATATCCAAACGTGTTTTGACTCATCCACCCCACCATAATACCAGCCTCGCATCTTTGAGTCATCCAGATGAGTCGTGGAAGACTTATTTCAGCTTTTTCAGTCTGGCCGGTGACACATCGCCAGCCTTCACCAACCTGAACCAAAACGTTCGAGACGTATGACTGTAGCCTAGCGGGACTCGAGGAGTCATTCTGTTGCGGAAACTGTGAATCCCGCAATCCCGCGAGGTTGTTGGGTGGTTTGGCGAAGAGCTACCATGTTTACGCGGGTCTATAGCTGCGGATAAGGGGCAAAGTTCAGATACCATATGGAAATGTTGGCTCACGTCCCCATTTTCCACCACCAACAAGGTCATCACTGAGTCACTCTCCGTGTTTTCTGCCAGGCAGCGAAAGTATGTATGCCAGCCCGCTTACTCTCTCGAGCCATCGAGGTCAAAACTCTAATCGCGTTCGACTATTTAAGGATTTTTTTCCCTCGAATAGTTTTCAATTCCTTCCTTCCTTCCTATTATATCTTCTCCTCATTATACATTCCTTACCTTTATTATATTACCTTACCTTGCCCTACCTTACTTTACCTTTCTTTACTTATTTTCCCATCCTTCCTTCCCTTCCTTTCCTTTCCTTCCCTTCTTATTATTTCTTTTCCTATCCTTCCCATCCTTCCCTTTCCACCCTTCCCTTTCCTATCCTTCTTATCCTTTCCTTACCTCACCTTACCTTACCTTACCTTACCTTCCGTCCCCTTCCCTTCCCTTCCCTTCCCTTCCCTTCCCTTCCCTTCCCTTCCCTTTCCCAGTACCTTCTTCCTTTCCTAGCACCTTCTTCCCTTTCCCCCACCTTATTCCCTTCAGGGAGTTGCGCTTTGCGGCTATACTGGACTCCTCCCACTACCCATCGTAAGACCAGCAAACCAAGCGATCCGATTGTGGACGTTGGGGAGAAGGCCGGGGGCTACGATCCGATTGTGGACGAGTCTCTGGGGTATGTGGACCAAGGTATAGTTCGCTCTGCCTCCTTCTTGTTGTGATATTTAAGGTGATCCTTTCCTTTCCTTCCACCACCTCCTTTCCTTCCCATCCTTCATCTCCTCCTCTTCTCCTCCTCCCTCCTCCTCCTCCCTCCTCCTCCCCTCCCTCATCCTCACCTCCTCCCCTCCCTCCTCCTACCTCCTTCTCTCTCCTCCTACCTCCTCCTACCTCCTCCCCTCTCCTCATCCTCTCTCCTCTCTCCTCCTACCTCCTCCCCTCCCTCATCCTCTCCCCTCTCTCCTCCTCCCTCCTCCCCTCCCTCATCCTCTCCCCCCTCTCCTCCTCCCTCCTCCTCTCTCCTCTATCTCCTCCCTCTCACCTCCTCCCTCTCACCTCCTCCCTCTCACCTCCTCCCTCTCACCTCCTCCCTCTCACCTCCTCCCTCTCACCTCCTTCCTTCTTCCCGCCCCTTTGCTTTTTTACCATATATGTCGCGATTTATGGGCCACGACTCGCTACCACCTCCACGTGGTGTGGCCTGGGCGTCCGTTTGAGGACGGCGAAGAGTAGCGAACAACCCGATGATACAAGTGCGGAGGGTTTGCCAAGTGGCACTCACCAAGTGGTGGGTTTTTTTTGGCAAGTGCTGCGCCTGCGGTGCCCACGCTGCCGCCAGGCCCACGATGCTGCCTCAACCAGCTGGCAAGTCGCCGGCATCGCGCTACACTAACCCGCGTACAGGAGACCTACAGACCGGACCTTGTGAGCCTATCAACGACCAACAATACTAACAACGCTCGCCGCACCGCCTCCCCCAGCACCCTCCCCAGCGTCCACCTCAGCGTTCACCCCAGCGCGCACCTCAGCGTCCATCCCAGCGTCCACCTCAGCGTCCACCCCATCGCCCACCATAGCGCCCCCTGCAGCGTCCACCACAATGCCACCACAACGCCACACCACACATCATACCCGCCGAACTATGATGTGTCGCGTGGCTTGTGGGCGGGCATGTGGTGCGGCCTGTAGTGGGGCATGTGGTGCGGCATGAGGTGCGGCCTGAGGTTCGATGCGGGGTGCGGCCTGGGGTGCGGCCTGGGGTGTGGTCTGAGGCGCGGCGTGGGGTGGGTGCTGGGGGAGGCGGTGCGGCGAGCGTTGTTAGTATTGTTGTCGTTGATAGTGCTCTCAAGGCCGGTCTCTAGGCTCCTGTACAAGGGTAGTGTAGTGCGATGCCGGCGACTTGCCAGCTGGTTGAGGGTATCGTGGGCGTGGCGGCAGCGTGGGCACCGTTGGGCGTGGCACTTGTCTTTTTTTTACATCTTGGAAATTTAAAGTTTGGGGTATACCTGGGCGACTATAAAGTCTCCTCCGGATACTCTGATAGGAGGATCGTCTGCCTTATCGTGCCAGCGCGAATGGGTTTAATGAGTGTCGCTGCAAGTACACTGTTACAGATGTAAGAAGTAGGGCCAGACCTGGTATTGATACCATAGTGAATTAGTGACAGGCTCTCCCATCTGCTAGAGCTATTCCATAATGTAGAGATCCACCAAGTTCTTCGTTAAGTTCTATCGCTATATCATAGTTTGACTCTTTGGCTCTCTGTTTTGTGCCTGCCCGTGCTCACTTGCTATCTTGATAACCCCCATGCAATTCCTACTCAGTCTTTCGTCTTCGCTGCACCTTGCACATGACATTGGTCGTGCGATGAAACCACCCGCCGCAGACCTCCCATTCGTCGACGAGCAGCTCAAAATCGAACTCTACCAAGACCGTCGGCAGCAGCTTGTACATCTCGATCTCGCTGATGTGCCGCCCGATGCAGACGCGCGCGCCCTGCCCGAACTGCAGCATGGCCCGGTCCATCCTGTTGACGGCGCCCGCGTCGCGGTCCAGCCAGCGCTCCGGCCGCCACGACCGGGCGTCGGGCCCGAACGCCCGCGCGTCCACCTGAACCGCCCCCGAGTTCATGACGACCTCGACGCCGCCGGGGACCGGCACGCCGCACAGCACCGCGCCCTCGGCCGGCACCTCGCGCGGCAGCCCGTAGCCCAGCGACGGGTGCAGCCGCATGCTCTCGAGGACGACGGCGTGCAGGTAGGGCAGCTTCCGGGCCGCGCTGTAGCGTATGGGCTGCGCGAGCCGGCCGTCGGCGAGCGCGGCGTCGATCTCGCGCCGCAGCTTGGCCAGCGTCGCCGGGTGCTGGTGCAGGTGGTAGAAGACGCTCGACAGCGCCGTGGCCGTCGTGTCGCTGCCCGCCCAGATGACGCCCCAGACCTCGGTCGCGACGTCGGCGACGGTCCAGTTGACCTCGGCGCCCCGCTCGCGCACGATGCGCAGCAGCCCCGTCAGGATGTCCTCGGTCGGGTGCTCCTGGCCCTTCTGCATGGCCTCCCAGCGCGTGTGGGCCGATACGTTGGCCTGCTTGGTCACGTCCAGCATGCCGCGGAAGCCGTCGCGGCTGCTGCGGAACAGCATCGTGGCGGCGAAGTAGGGCACCTTGAGGAACCAGGGGATGTACATGAGCGAGGCCCCGATGTCGGGCATGACGCTCATGAGGTGGCACCAGTCGTTGTAGTCGCAGCCGTCGCGGACCATGCCGAACCCGTCCTCGCGGCCGTGGTAGATCTCGCCGATGACGTCGAAGGCGTAGCGCTCCATCCACAGGCTCATTTCCGTGGGCTCTCCCGAGTCCGCCAGCAGGTCCATGCGCGCCCGGAAGTGCTCTATGATGCGATCGACGCGCGGCTCGTACCGCAGCAGGTTGCCCTGCGTGTACAGCGGCGCGATGATGCGGCGGCGCTCGGCGTTGCGGGCGTCGTCGCGCTCCGAGAAGCCGTCGATCCGGGCCCCCGGGATGCGCGGCGCGAAGCTCTCGTAGAACTCGCCTTTCCGCCACGCCTTGCCGTGCTTGGCGTGGGTGCCGAAGACGGGGCCGATGGCGTCCGGGTGGCACACGGCCAGCAGGTTCGGCCCGATCCGCACAAAGTCGCCGTACCGGTCGTGCAGGGCGTACTGCACGTTGCGGGCCTTGCTGAGGCGCACCGTCTGGAAATACCACAGCGACGTCACGGAGGCCCAGAACGGGCCCGGGAAGCGGCTCAGGGGGTGGAAGTATCGGTTGTAGATGCCTCGGGTGAGTGTGTACAAGAGCAGGAGAGACAGTATGCCTCTGATGGACAGAGAGGACAGTAAGTCCATTGCGATGGCTTGCAACGACATGACGCTGGTTGGGTCACGACGGCCTCGTGATTGGAATTGGTAGATTGGAACTCAGAGAGGCTCTGTTAAGCTGGGCACATCGTGGCTTTGAGCCCAATATAAACCCAAGCGAGCGGACAGCCTGCCCGCTCGAGTACCGCGGAGACCATCCGGCCATGTTCTCGAAGTATGCAGGCTTCCGGAACAGTAAGTAGCGTAGTGGTGGAGATTGCAAACCTCGGCGAGCCAAGACGAGGTGAGGTGGATAGTGTTGGGGTATGTCTTTGCAATGAAACTCGACTTACATACAAAGCTACCCAATCAGATGATCCGCTTAGAAAAGGAGTAACATCTCGAAAATTTCTTGGTCATGATTCCCCGCGCCTGGGGTTCTTGTACTCGGGCTTGTTGTCCAATAAAATAAAGCAAGGTCATACGTTTACCAGGGGTCGGCAATGGGTTGGGGGCGTTGCAGAGCACATCGCGGCAATTGGGTTGAAAGGGGTAAAGCGAGCAGCAGCAAAGAGAAACTAGCCAGGCTAGTGCTGACGTGAGATCTGCCTATAGACGAGAGATAAGAGGGTCCCCGAGTGGGTTCCAGATAGTATTTCGTATGAGACTTGGCGCCATGGTAATGAAGGAGTTTCTTCGACAAATATGAATGGTTGGTTGATCAGCATGAAGGGCGCAGTATACTTCCGTATTCTATTGTGATGCTGCGAGCCTTGCTGTCGTGTTACCTCTTGGTATCAGGCCACCATTTCTTACTGTTACGTATATGAGCTGGCACAAACAACCATTGTTGCATCCGATGTTGTGTTAACTTGAACCAAGAAATGGTCCAAGACGACGATGGGGACGGCATGATAACCACAAGGGCTTCCATGATAGACGTCACGCAAAAGGGTCAGCAGTGTAGGTCTTATGCTACAATTAAAGAATGCCACATTGATTCAAAACTATTGCGGACTTGCGTCTGCTAGATCTCCACGCCCAACGCCTCGTAAATCGCCTTGAGGTAGGCCGTGGATGTGTCATTCCCCAACATGCTCGTCGATCGCAAGTTCATCGCATACGTGATGGTGAGGCCTCGGCCCATATCCATGATGCCGAGCGAGCCGCCCGAGCCACCCCAGTACGCGATCCGACCCGCCGGCAGCCGCCCGTCGACCCACGTGTCCCCGTCGCCGCGCAGGGCGTACCCGACGCCCCACCGGATGTTCTGCCCGACGGCGAGGTCGACGCCGCGCGCCTGCTCCTCGAAGATCAGGTCCACCGTCGGCTTGGATAGGAGGTACGTCTTGTCCTCCGATGTGCTGCCGTCGCCGCTGCCGGCGAGCGTGATCTGGGACAGGATGGCGTTGAGCGCCCGCGCGTTGGTGCACCCGTTGGACGCCCCCACCTCGCCGTCCCGCCACGCCCGCGTCCGGCCAAAGTCGGGCGGCATGGCCGGGTTCGCAATGGCCTTCATGAACAGGGGGCCCATTGTGAAGCCCAGCGGCAAACCTCCACCGCCAGACGAGGGCGGCGGCGGCGGCGAGATGAATTCGGACACGCGTGCTTCGTCCTTCTCGAGCAGGCCGATCTGGAAATCGGCACCGAGCGGCGCGGCAATCCTCGTGGCCACGAACTCCTTCAGACGCACGCCGCCCGAGACGCGCCGCACGACCTCGCCGAGCAGGTGGCCGTAGTTCCAGGCGTGGTACGCCGACGCCGTGCCGGGCTCCCACCAGGGCGCCTGCGCGGCCAGCCGGGCGGTCGCCGAGGACTCGGGGTCGCAGACCTCCTCCATGGTGATGGGGCCCTCCCAGCCCGCGACGCCCGAGGTGTGCGACAGCAGGTGGCGGATCTCGACGTCCTCCTTGCCGTGGGCGGCGAACTCGGGCCAGTACTTGGACACCTTGTCGCGGACCGAGGCGATGGCGCCGCTGTCGACGAGCATCAGGACGGCGAGCGCGGTGACGGTTTTCGTGCTCGAGGCCACGGGCACGATGGTATCGTGGACCCAGGGCCGCGTACGTGCGGCGTCGGCGTGGCCGCCGTAGAGGTCGACGACGGTCGTGCCGCCGAGGTTGACGGCGAGGGAGGCGCCGACCTCGTGACCGGAATCGAAGAAGCCTTGAAGGAGGGTGCGTACTTTATCGAAGCGGGGGTCGCAGGTGCCTTGGACTTGGGCCATGTTGCTGTGCCGATTACTCCGATGATTGAACGACTAGATGTTGCTTGGAAGGTGTTAAGAGTTGTGAAGAGTGCAAATGGGGGATTATGGCTGCTGCTGCTGTAGCTTGCTTGGGCTTGATAACACTTTGACGTCCCGGGGGTAGGAAACGCCCTTTATACAACTTCTTCGCAGCGGCCAGTGATGTCAGAGGGGAACGCTAAATTTACGACCCGGGGCCTGCGGCTGAGGTTTCGAGTCAGCCCGGCGGGCCAGGATTCGACCGTTTGGCCCGTGGGCTGACGCTGACGGCAGCACTGACGGCGCCGGAAGCCGCCACCCAGACTAGAGACAGGAGACCAATCAGAAACCACAAATTCCGAGCCAATCATCGTTCATCGTATTCGAGCGCACCAATCACATTTGCGGCTTTGGAATTACGACGGTTACACATCTTACAGTACAATTTAGGAACCCACGTAAGATGCAAAATCGAATGCAGTGTTCATGATACCATAGGTTCCGCCTCACTTTCTGACGTATTCCAATACACCTAAGAAGTTCCAAGCAAACTCAAATTTCACCGCCTGTCAGTCATATTGATATAGGTTGGATATTCCATTCATAACTCATCAATCCTTTCCTTGGATCCTTTGGGGGCCTGCAAGCACTTAGTGTATCTTGATTTCGTTTCAATCATAGAAAATGAAAGCTACTGTAAGACAGCTCACGCTTTTCTAGTCCTGCCGGTTTTGTGCCCCCCTTCGCTCTTTCCAAAATCAGGAAAGATAAAGATGTTTCAACACGCTCCATATGAGGCCAAAAAACACTGCTGTTGCCAAAGCTGCTCTGCACCTTCCGCACGCACTTCTTCCAAGGTTTGGTGGAGAGCAAGGGCGTGTTGATGAGGTCGAGTGCGTGACACATGCCCAATATATTCATTCCATGAGCTGGATGTTCCGGTTAGTTCCGTACCTTTCGGCATGCGGCAAAGGTTCCGAAAGTTCTTTGCATGGCCGAAAAAGTTGTGACACTCTACCACAGAGTCCCCTTGAAAACGCTCAAGTCGAACTTGGCCGCACCTGGCCGCACCACCAATAGTTCCCCTGAATACACGATTTACCCCTATTCCTAGATCATACTATGCCAAACCATACGTCGTATACTTTTTCTTTCTTTCTCTTTAGGCTCGAGTTGGAGATAAGAGTTATGCGCCGCCCTTGAAGCGCAAAAGGCTGTGTGTCCAGTAACACGGGTTGATCACTACACTTGCTTCTCCTTGCAGGCTGGAGCGGTGAGAGGTTATACTCCTGCCTGTGATATTCCTATAGCAGTGTCAGGCGGGCCTTGGCGTGGAATGTGATGAATTGATAACACCAGTGTTTGTAAGAATGTACAGACCTAGAATATGACACTTCCCATTGCTTGCTTCCAAGCGCACGAATCACAAGCCTTGTACTGCACTGATAGATACGTGCTATACTTTTATTTTATATTCTGCAGTCCGTATTAGGATATTTTACAAGCCAAAGAACGAGGCCCGGTGGGTGCGCTTGAATATCGGAAAACAGACTGCAGATCTGTTCAGCTCAATATTATTTCCATGTCAAGCCAGATCGAGAAGGAGTACTTGAAGTTTCAACCATGCGCTATCAACATTGACGAACCGATTTAAATACATAGCATTCCCTCGTGAATAATAGACTTGACTAGACCATCGCTAGCCTGACTACCTAGTTCGGAACTAATACACCGATCCCAATATAGAAGGTCGGGATTGAGAATAGGCATTCAGTTCGCCCCTGAATACATTTGGTCCTGACAACCAATGAGAGGGCGTCTTCAAGCCAGCTGGGATGATGCCCGAAGCCCGATGGAGCTGGTCGTGGGGGGAACTCCAGAACTCCAGAACTCCAGGCTTGTAGGGGACTCCACACGAGTCAGATGCACCTAGGTTGTCTATCGATTTAAACTTCCAATAGGTCAGATCTTGGCGCTCGCATCAATTCCAATCTCGGACGTAATGGCCAATTTCGATTTTCGGGCTGTTGCAAAGATGTATTATGTTTGGTTACATTGCATGACTGGTCACTTATCGCGTTGATATATGTGCAACTTGTATAGAGGTTGATTGGTAAGTGACACAAACTGTCAACGTTGTGTGAGATCTTATCGCCTACCGCACTCGGGGCTCCTTATCGCGATCGATAAAGCTTGTCGAGCTCAAGCACATCTTGGCTGCTTGGCTGCAGCTGTCAGAGACCAGCAGTTCCCAGTTCACACGCTTGGCGTAAGAGGTAAGTAGACACCTAACTTCCATGTAAGCTTCTCGTTCCTGAATTGAGTGTCGCTAAATATAGGTACTTCAGGCAAGCAAGAAGTCGGAAGTTCGGGTCTTTAATTGAAGCGTTCAACACGCGTCTGTTACTAAGTAAGTATGTAATTCCGATGCCAGTTTGCGTCAAGTCAAGCACGCACGAAGGAAGAAGAAGAAGCAATTGGCGCACGTCTTAGTAATGAGACATGACGCCATGGCAGCAGTGGCGCCTGTCGTCTTATCTTTCCCGCGTTTCACTTTCCTTTTCGACGACCGACCGTTCATTTGTCGCAACTCGCAGCGCAATGCAATGCATGCATGACCAGGACTCGCGCACCCCTCCTTTGGGCAAATCACCGATGCAGCAACAGGTTTCTATCAAAATGAAGGGAGCTTCACAGAATGCCATCCGTTGGATCTAAGCTTTTCGGATCGTCTTTAGGGTACCTTGGTGGCTGCATTTCAAGCATTGCCAACCATGCCGGCTAACTCGGATAGGCAGGTCAGCTAACACCATCATGCTTAAACCCTGGATGCCGTCTTTAGCGCTGCAACAACTTGCACTCAAGCACTCAAGCACCCAGGCATGGGTAACAAGTCAAGTCTCCATCCAAAAGGCCACTCACTCTTCTATTAACGACATCGCATCGTCTTTTCGTCCGGTGCTAGTCGCATAAGGTTCCGGACCAGACTAAAACGGAAGCTCGGCGATGAAAGTGGCTCTGCCCTCTAGCCCTCATGGAGCCTTTGACCAGACGACGACTCGAGATGCCTCTTTGACAGGTCATTGCCCGAACCAGGTCACATTCTATACCGAATTCCGTCCCAATACACCCACCTGCTGTCCCATCTGCAGCCTACGACATGGACACCAAATCCAATCAGGCGGATTTGGGACCTTTGGTCTTATCTCTCCCCGTCGCGGGGCGGCTCAACTCTCAACTTCCTTCCTCTTTCGACCCTACGCCCACATGTGATCGTCGCGATGGGGCCCGAAGAGATGAGATGGGCCACGAAGCAAGCGCACGCTTCGGATGGGATGACGACCAACACCAAACCCAGAAGCTTATATAGACGCACCACGCCTCCCATCTTCCAAATGACTTTTAGATGATCCAGCAGCCCAACAGCGAGTCAACCGAACACCTGAGCTTCATCGCATCGTCGCCTACATCTTGGCCTAATATTATTACCATCCTTCGTCTAATAATTTCAACTTCTCCAACCCAACCACCACTCCCAAGATGACTGTCCTCACCAACGCCCTGCTGGCGGCGACCTTCGCCCAGGCCGGCCTCGCTGCTGCTGTCCCTCCCAACACCCGCATCGGCACCGTCATGGGCAACATGGGCCCTGGCATGTCCTCGGTCCAGACCCGCAAGCCTCACTACAAGTTCAACGGCGCCCTGTCGGTCTACAAGGCCCACCTCAAGTTCGGCGCCAAGCCCTCGGACGACCTCTCCGCCCTCGTCGCCAACATCACCGGCACCCTCCTCCAGGCCCGCGACCAGGGCTCCGTCGCGGCCAACCCCATCGACGAGTCGGACGACGCCTACTCCAGTCCCGTCCAGATCGGTACCCCGGCCCAGACCCTCGACCTCGATTTCGACACGGGCTCGTCAGACCTGTGGGTCTTCAGCAGCGAGACGCCTTCGTCGCAGCGGAACGGGCAGTCCATTTACTCGCCTTCTAAGAGCAGCACCTCCCAGAAGATGAGCGGCGCCACGTGGGACATTTCGTACGGCGATGGAAGCTCCTCCAGCGGTGACGTGTACACCGACACGGTTACCATTGGCGGCCTTACAGTCGGCAACCAGGCCGTAGAGGCTGCGCAGCAGGTGTCCAACTCCTTTTCCTCGGACAGCTCCATTGACGGTCTCGTCGGTCTTGCCTTCAGCAGCCTGAACACCGTCCAGCCCCAGCAGCAAAAGACCTTCTTCGACAAGGCCAAGAGCTCTCTTGCTTCGCCCCTGTTCACGGCTGACCTCAAGCACCAAGCCGGTAAGCACTTAACTCTAATTTTCTCCCCCATAACCTCCCTCTAGCCCTGAAGCTTTTGTTCTTACTCGTATGCTAACTCTACATGCGCCACCCTCTAGCCGGCAAGTACAACTTTGGTTACATTGACAACAAAGCCTACACCGGCTCCATCACCTACACCAGCGTCGACACCAGCCAGGGCTTCTGGGGCTTCACCTCGTCGGGCTACCAGGTCGGCTCCAACTCGTTCAGCTCGACGAGCATCTCGGGCATCGCCGACACGGGCACCACGCTGCTCTACCTGCCCAGCAGCGTCGTCAAGGCCTACTACGGCAAGATCAGCGGCTCGCAGAACTCCAACTCGGCCGGCGGCTACGTCTACCCCTGCTCCGCCACCGCGCCCGACTTCACGTTCGGTGTTGGTAGCGCCCGCGTCACCATCCCCGGCAGCTTCATGAACTTCGGCCAGATCTCCTCGGGCAGCAGCCAGTGCTTCGGCGGTCTGCAGTCCAGCACCAGCATCGGCGTCAACATCTTCGGTGACGTTGCGCTCAAGGCGGCGTTCGTGGTCTTTGATGGCCGCTCGTCCCCTCGGTTGGGTTGGGCTTCCAAGAACCTGTAAAAGGGTTTTGAGTTATACGAAGCAATTGAGTTGGTGATAGGTGGGGTTATATAATACTCAACATTCTGAGTGCCTTAAGGATTGGAGGGGCCTGGTTGGTTGAGTGATCGCTCAATTGAACTCCATGCTCACGTGGTGCTACTAAGTATGCAACTATATTCAAGAAGCAATGGGGGAAATAAGAATCGGATCACGGCTTGGTTCTCAGGTTATAGACATGTCCTTTTAATGAAATGAAATCATTCAGCTGTTGGTTTTACTTCAATCGTGGCTTTAATGCATACATCCGGACAGGCAGAAGCTTTCTGGAGGATACGCAGGGCAGCCCCTTTTGTAGGTCGGTTTTGGTGATGCGTAAGCCAGCTTGGGTGAATAGCTGTCTAAACTTATTATCTTCCCTGTACTAGGTCAATAGGTGAAGGCCAACCGTTATGTTTCGTGTGCGCTCGTAGATGGCCATAACTTACCTGATCAAGCCGCTGTCTGTTGCATCGAAAAGGTCGGAGCCACTCATGCTGATGTTCTCTTTGAGAACCATCACTCCATTTTCGGGATTCAAAGCTTGCCCGCATCGCTTCAAAAGATCCACCAATTGCTCGTCTGTGAGGTAGCCAACACACCACTGGATCCAAATCAGATCATATTGTACTCCTTCAAGGGGTACCCATTCCTCGAGGCCAACGTTGAAGATATGCCGTACACCAGCAATTCCACGTAGCTTGTCGTTGAACTTGATTACAGGTTCAACGACGTCGATGTGTAAGGCCAGGCCGCGGAGAAGTCCATCCGTTACTCTGCCTATGCTGTTTCGCCCAGAGCTACTGCTTAGCATTCATGGAATAATTAGGTTGGGGGGCGGGGAGGAGGAAAAGCCGTTGCTACACGACAGCGCAATACGCACCCTGCGCCGCCCTCCAATGTATGCGCAACAGTCCGTCTGTCATTTGTCATGCCAATCCCCAGCTTCGCCAGAAAACTGCGTGATCCTTGCAGATCGATCTTCGATGTGTTGGAGAATCCAGCTACTGTAGGAACACCGCCAAGCATACCATCGTCGCTAGCATCGACATTTTCCCAGTATTGGAGACTCTGTTCTTTGCTGATAAGGGAGTCGATCCCCGAGGTGCTTGAGGTAGGATTGGAGCCTATCATATTCATTGATATGTTCCTGAGTACAGAACAACTCATTGAGCAACATATGCTGAAATGCAAATTTTGAAAGACGACAATTGATGCGGGTCTTGGTTGTGTGGTGCACGGGCCATACTATTGTAGGTACCTAGTAGCAGTAGGAGGGGCAGTCGTCATTCCAGAACTTGCCCCGCAACAAGAAAACATATCCTCACACTCCACAACCATAACTAAAGAGCTCCTCCAACAAACGCCCCCCGCAATGCCACTTAGGGATACTTTGAAGCAACGATCGAGGCAGATAGAAACTACTGCTAGGCAGATGGCGGTTGTATACTCTCCCGTAGATAGGAACGAGACAGCCACTTAGACTAATAAGATACGCCAGGAGTCGATTTCCCCCCTGTTGTCTGTAAAACGGTTGCATGGATCTCTTGACTCACCGCGTACGCCTTAATTGAACCAAACAGGTCCGAGTATGCACGATAGCCGGACAAATCGGCCTTGTGCTGGATCCACCGCCAATTCATCACTTCTTATCAAGCCCAGACCTCAAAGTCGAGTTTCAGCGACATATTCAAGATAATCCAAGCAACCATCGCGCTACACCCACCGAAAAGTCGGAACTGGTGCAATGGCTAGCAGACCATTCTGTACGCCCACTGTCACAAAAGGAGTTCAGCCGGCGAAATTATGTGCGAAAAACATTCAGTCTGGTCGAAGATACTGGCGATCTGCGGGCTGTTGCTAAGAACGAGAATGAGCAGGGTCGAATTGTGATCACTACTGATGGTATTGTGGATCTGGTGAAGCTTGTTCATATGAACACCAAGCATGCTGGCTGGGATAGCACTTGGAAGGATGTGAGCAGCTCGTACTACGGAATCTTGCGCGCCGATGTGGTGTTTTTGCTCAAAAGATGTGAGGTGTGCGCTAGAGATCCACGCAAACGTCCTAAGGACGTGGCTGTCAGTGATCCAACGGCCAGGCTGCTCACTATAGACGACCTGCTATACGATGAATCGACCTCGAAAGGGACACAAGCACAAAATGAACAAGAACAGCAGACTTGGGATTAACTCATTCCCCGGGACTGTAACAAAGCACTGGAATGGTGCATGTCAGGAGCAAGGAGAAACGTAGAGTAATTAAAGACGTATACGTACTGGACCTGGTCATCGATCTCATCGTACACGAGCAAGATTCCGTGCTCCCGGCATACCCTCTTGATGTTCATGAGATATCTAAGACTGGGCGGCTGGCAGCCCAAGGCCTGTGTATGTACAGTCAGGGAAGTCGTCCATCGAAAAATGGGGGGGGTTAAAAGGTAGGCTCACCACTCCTGACACCGTCTCAATGACAAATGCGGCCAGTTTCTTCTTCTCGTCTCGAAGGCTCTTGATAGTCTCCTCGAGTTCCTTAACTAGCCGGTCATCGTAGTCGTTGATGCTCTCTCCCTCTCGTTTATCTCGGAAGGGATAGTAACGGCTGACCTTGGTGAAGATGTCGTCTCGTAGGAGAGCGCCCGCGAATTTCGCCTGGCGGCCCGGGACGTGGCTGAGGTTCAGCGCCGCGAGCGTGTTGCCATGGTACGAGCTTATTCGGTACACAAACTGGGCCCTCTCCGCGTCCTGGACCTCGTCCGAGCCGGGCGCCATCTCCCCATGCCAATACTGCCATACCAATTTCATCATGGCGTCACAAGCCTCGGATCCTGCATAGGAAGTACAATTAGCTGGGGGCCTTTTCTCTGAGGCAAAACGAGGGCCCGGCAGGTAGACTTGCCGGAGTTGAGAGTCATCATTTTGGACATCTTCTCTCCATCGTTCCCCCATTTGGTGCCGGCAAGGTTCGTGTTCAGCAGCAGCGGTTCGGCCAACGCCTCGTGCGCAGATGTCGTGTAAGCGTAGTGCCCAAAGTAGGGGCCTTTGAATAGCTGTGCGACCGCGGCGAACAGCGCCTTGGCGTAATAGTTCCACTGCACATCCCTTTTCTCTTCTAAACCACTCTTCCAAAGCTCAAAAAGCTGTACCTCGCTCCCGGCTTGTTCGCAATGTCAAAGCATATTGGCAGTCCATCATATACGAACCCATTGCGGAGGGAGGCCACGGCTGCGCCACCGCAGCTATTAGTGATTTTGTGTTCATTGCCTGTATTTGGGTGTGTAGTGTGGATTGATCTGCCAACCCCTTTATCGACACGATTGAGATGTGAAAATAGGGCTCCCAAATCTCCGTCGGGTTTGCCGGATATACTGGTGTGGTAATTACAATGGTTTATGTAATGTTGATGTATGGCGATGTGTAGGGCTTTGTTTTCGAGTTGTGAGTACGGTTCTCGCACGATTCTTAAATCTGGCATGTTAGATTGATCCTGGTATTTATCCATTGCATACACGTTCGCATGCGACGAAACCATGCCAGAACGACTCACACGAAATATTCGGATGAGGAGACACCCGAAAAGATGATCTGATCCTAGATATGGGTTTGGACTATCTTGATTATAAAAAGAAGGTGCTGCAGTCTATCAGGCATTCTATGAGCACACAGAGTTCCAGACCATCACCGAGGTATGCCATTACATGACCAAAATCAAACATCACCGCTCTCAGCCTTCTCCGTCTCCCCAGCATGCCCCTTTCCCTCGCCGCTAGCCTTTCTCGCCCGCGCCTCCTCCGCCCTGGCTTCCATCTCCGCCTTCCGCCGTTTCAGCTCCGCGCAGAACGCGGACCCAGCCCGGATCTGCTCCCCCTTCCAGATAAACACAAAAGGGATGACGCACATGAGCGCGCTGAGCCCGGCGAGCACACTACACGCCCCCGCGACGCCGAGGCGCGCAAACATGGGCGCCGTGGCAAAGGGCAGCACGACGGCGACGAGGGAGCGGCATGCGCTGGCGGCCGCGTTGGCACTGGCTGAGAAGAGCTCGTACGCGTCGGTCAAGTAATTAATAAGGGCCATGAAAATCAACAAAAAGCCCATGCCGAACGGGATGCCCGCCAGCATGGGCACGACGAAAGGAATTCCCGCCTCGGGCTTCGCGGACCACCCGAGCCAGAGCAGCGACACCACGAACAGGGGCCCGCCAAGGAAGGCGAGCGGGACGCGGCGGTACTCTTCCTGCTTGGCCCAGGCCTTGCCCTGCCTCTGCGCGCGCAGCACGACGTGGTCGTACGCGAAGAAGACGGGGAGCCCCAGCAGGCAGCCCCCGCCGATGGGCAGGAAGCAGAAGCCTGTGACGCCGGGGGACAGGCCGTAGAGGTCCTGGAAGATGCGCGGGAAAGCCTGGAACGACATGTAGAAAATGGCGTAGACGAGGGCCAGGTACATGCAGACGCTGCTCACGATGAGCTCCGTCGCGATCATGCGCAGCGGCCGCGTCAGCACGACGGTCACGAGCTGCTTCAGGTCGCGGTTCTCGAGCTCGGCGGCGGCGTAGACGTTGGCGCCGGGGTCCCGCTTGCGCATGGCGGCGGCTTTGCGCGTCAGAAGCACGGGGGCGTAGGTCTCGGGGAGCCAGAGGATGGGGATAAAAGTGAAGACCGCGTAGATGAGCGCAATCCAGAAGCTCCAGCGCCAGCCAATTGATGTGGAGCAAAAGCCCTACGGAGGTGAACTTGATTAGCCATCTTGTTTTGGGGAGAGCCGGTCTTCGTTCCGAAAGGCCATGACGTACCGAGATGATAGGAGCAAAAAGGGGGCCAAATACTGTCGTCTAGTAGCCGGCACGTTAGCAACTAACTCCTGAATCCACGATTGAACAGATGAGTAAATTCCCAAGACCCTACAGCCATGAAATATGCCATCGCGCGGCCTCTAGCCAGGGGATCGCCGTAGACATCAGCAATGATGCCGGCCACGACGGCGATGGGCGCACTCGCGAACGCGCCGCACAGGAACCGGAAGGTAAGCAGCGCCGGCCAATTAGGTGCCAGCGCGCACGCCATGGTCCAGATGGTGAACATGGAAAAGGTGCTGATGATCACTATCCGTCTTCCATACTGCTCGCTCAATGGACCCCCTAAAAAGAAGAATGTGTCAGCCCTCTGATACTTCCCCATGGTGACGCATACGCTAGGCCACACATACAAGTCATGGGCCCAAGCACAAAACCCATCAGGAATGTGGCGATGGGCAACGCCATCTGCTCCTGGGCCGTGATGCCCCATTCCTTGGCCATGTAAGGGACGGCCATGCTCGGCAGCGAGCTTCCCATTGTGCTGTTGACGATTATGGCCATGGTGGTTAGAAGGACCATCGTTCTCCTGGTCTATAGCGCACACAGCATGAGTTAGTTGGCAGCCACGTAATACTTCACTTTGAGGGCAAGTTGTATATACATACATGGGTCCAACTGTGCGGATTCTCCTTGTCGCCTTCCTCCCATGATACGATGACCCTGCTCTCAAGTCCATGGTCTTCTCCTTTTCCAAGACGATAATTGCTATCTCGGATCCCGTCGTCTGCGGCTTCTTCTAGATATCGAGCCTCGGCATCCTGGCTGCTCAAGGACCGCACGAGCTCGGCCAGGTGGCTTAGTCCGCCAGTATGTAGATTGTGTATGTCGGCGTCAGTCAATGAGTTCGTTGAGTTACGGGTTAGGCCGCCAAGTTGTGGTCCGGGATGGGTTTCCGGCTTGTCCTTCTCGGTATTTTCCCCGCTCGACATGGTGGTGTGAGTGAGTGCTTCGGGTACTTGTGCCAATGTTATTGATACTCGCTACAGCAAGTCGAGGGGTAAGAATCCGTCAAGTAACGATAGCATGGATCAAGAATGATACCTGACCTAGAACAGGAACGGCACAGTAATGGATGCCCAAGAGACAAGGCAGGCGGCTTGGAGCATCCTATGCAACCCCCTCCCCACGGAAGCCATTGGCTCGGTTTACTGCCCAATGGACAGCACGTAATGTCGACAATATACCGAGAACACGCGCCCTTTCGAGCCGACGCCGGGTGGCAATGGTCGGTGGGGTATCGATGCCTCCCGAATGCGGCAACCGTTGCAGCCATCATGCTCGCCCTAGGTGCGATCGGGTTACTGCGGCGCATGTTTGCCAAGCACCTCATGGAGTAGTGGCATTTCAACAACCAAACTCGTCGATTGAGAATTCCAGGGGACGATTCCTGGCGCGGAGTGATGGCGACGGCTCAACGGATATGAAAGCAATCCCATTTGATGTCCGTGAGGTCCTGGCGCACGGCGTCTGCCATCGGTTTTAGGGTCGAGTCAATCTGTGGTGCTTCCCTTGTAGTTTCTCTCCTCCAGTGCGGAGTCCATGGGCCGAACGGTACATCATTTTAGGGCAATCATTGATTTCCCCGGACGATCTTGGAGATAAATATTTGGAGACAAGATGGATATAACCTGGGTCTGCCAGTGATTTGAAGTGGATGAGGGATCCTCTGGCGGCGGGGTAGTAGGCGAGGGAGAGGGGCATTTGGAGGTTGCCGACCCAACCCAATGGCAGAATCATGTAACCTAGTCGGACATCAGTCTTGCGAGGGGTGCGTCGAGGGACTAACATCTGAATCTCGGCACTTATGATGTAAGTGGCTCCTCTCATTAGAAAAAAAAACACCACAATGGAAGTCGCGGCGTTGGGGATAGCGCAACACCAAATTTATTCGCACCGTTATCCCTGCCTTGGTAGAACAATAGAATCTCAATTTGCAATTCGGAAATGCATATCGTCGTCGTCCCCGCCTCACCCAAGACCGGGCAAGCCACCATCCGCGCCCTGCTGGACGACCCCTCGGCGCCGACCGTGACGGGCGTCTACCGGGACGTGCGCCGGGCCCCGGACGAGTTCAAAGGGCACCCGCGGTTCAAATCCGTCGAGGGCGACATCGCCGACGCACAGAGCCTCGCCAGCATCGAGAGCGTTTTCGCGGGCGCAGACGCCGTCGCCACCATTACGCCCCCGCTGCATGCCGAGTCAGACCCCGTCCCAAGGGCGGGCGAGTTGGCGGCCAATGTCAAAAACGCCATAGGCCAGGGGTCGGTGAAGCGGCTGGTCTACGTGTCTAGTGTAGGGGCGCAGTTGGAGCATGGCACGGTAATCAACCTTTTGGAAAGGGGGCCTGGCTGGAGTAAGCAGGGAGAATGCTGATAATAACCAACCGTGAATGATAGGGTGAGATCAGAACGAACTACGAGGCCGAGCAGGCCCTCCTCGGCGCCGCGCCCGAGGTGGTCTTTGTGCGGAGCGCCTATTTCATGGAGAACTGGGCGATGGCGCTCGAGACCCTGCAAGCCGAGCCGCCGTTTTTCCATTCCGTCATCTGCCCTGCCGATTACAAGATTCCCATGGTGTCCGTGAGGGATATCGGGAGGACATGCGCCGCCCAACTTCTGGCGGCAGGGTCATCAACGCGTAATGGTGGCGGCGGCAAGGAAAATCCTCACATCTTTGACCTTCACGGTCCCGAGGTTTACTCGACACGGGATGTACAGAAGGTGCTTGAGGACGCGATGGGGAAGCAGATTGAGGTGAAGTTGGTCCAGGATGACCAGCTGGAAGAATTCTATGCCCAAGCATTCAAGGAGCCTATGGCGAGTCTGTTTGTAGAGATGACGAGGAGCTTCTTGCCAGGCGGTGTTGCAGAAAAAGACTTGAATGAGGGTGCTCGGGTTCAGCGTGGGAAAGATACGCTGGAGGTGGCTCTGAAAAGGATGATGGCACAGTAATTTCGCAACAGATCTCCCTGGAACTCTAGGAAGTGGGAGATTGATGAGACATGAGGCTGCTTCTCTCGCAGCGATAACGGCATTCCGTCCACAACGATTGATTGAGGGGCCATCAGGGGGCCTGCTAGGTAACAACACTACACATGATTACCGTATGGCAAACGTATTATGCAAATGACGGCTTCAACGTGCCAGCCCTCCTTTGAGCAACCCTTTCCTCCATCAACCCACCGTATACGTGTTCCACCCAGGTACAGACCACCGGCCGGGTATCCGCCGGGTCAATGATCTCCTCGACGCCGAACGCATTAGCCGTCCTAACCGGGTTCATGAGCCCCTCATACTCTTCCTCCAGCCGCTTATACAGCTCAGCCGCCTTCTCGGGCCCGCCCGTCCTCTCCGCCTCCTTCAACTCATGCGAGTGCCCCACCTCGATCCCGCCCCTGAGCGGCAACGAGCCCCAGTCGCCGCTCGGCCACGCCACCCGCACGCGCGGGTCGCGGCAGTCGAGCATGACGCCGCCCGCGACGCCGTAGACGCGGCGCGTAACGACGCTGAAGACGGGCATCGTGGTCGAATAGTACGCGAGCGCCAAGTTGACGCCGTGCCGCATCGTCGCCGCGCGCTCCGCCGCCGTGCCCACGGCGTACCCGGGCACGTCGACGAACTGCACCAGCGGCAGGTTCGTCACGTCGCACAGCTTGAGGTGCCGCGTCAGCTTCTGCGACCCGGCCGCGTCCAGCGCCCCGCCCGTGAAGCTCTCGCAATTGTTGGACACGACGCCGATGGGGCGCCCGCCCAGCCGCGCGAGCCCGACGATGACGGTCGTGCCCCAGAGCGCCCCGATCTCGAAGAAGGTGCCCTGGTCGGCCACCAGCTTGATGATGCGGCGCGGGTCGTACATGCGCTCTTTGCGGCGGGGAACGAGGGTCTTGAGGGCGACTTCGCGGCGGTCCCAGGGGTCGTCGTTCGGGATGATGGGTGGCGCCGAGAAGCCGGAGTCTGGAAGGTAGCTCAGAACAGTACGGATTTGCTGGAAGGCATCATGCTCGTCGGTTGCGAGATTATCAATTGTCCCATTGCGGCAATGCATGTCTGGGCCTCCAAGTTCACTCAACGTTAAACCTTCTTCGAACGTTGCCCCCTCTACAACCTTGGGGCCTGCGTTGAAGAGGCTGCCCACATTGGCCGCCATGACACTGAAGTGGCATACAGTGACACGCGCAGCCCCTAACCCTATTGAGGGCCCCAAAGCAGCACCCAGGTTCGGGATGCCCAAGTTTAGTTGCTTGACGACGTGGTTGAACGCTGGTAATGGAGGAACGTAGGAGAACCCATTCTTCCTGATGGTCGTGACGGACCCTCCACCGGATGAGCCGTCTACCAGCTTCACAATGGGAATCCGTAAAGAGAGAGCCAGTTTCTCGATATACTCGGTCTTCTCCCATAGTGCACCATCAGCGTGACCGGCCCGAAGGCTGTAGTCATCTGCCGTGAACAGGATCTTGCGCCCGTTCAGCTTGCCAAACCCCTGGACGCTGTTGCTGGGGGTAAAGCCCTCGATGGTCTCCTCTTGGGAAAGCTGCCCATCGGCTGGTCTTTTCTTCGCCCATTTCACATCTCCCGTCACGCTGCCGACTTCTTGCAGGCTGCCCTTGTCCAACAGCGCGTCGACCCGCTCCCAGACCCATAGCTTGCCGGCTTCCTTCTGGCGCCGGTAGCCGCGACGTTCCGTGTCCGGCGTGCGAGCGAGCTTGCGGAGGGTCCCGAGTTGTCCGAGACGGTCCGAGTAATCTGCCGGAGGACCCGATACCGAGGCTCTCCTCCGACCTCTACGCTGTGGAGCCTGTGATGGTTTGCTCTGTTGTTGTTGGTCTCGATCTTTGCTTTCCAGATGACCAGCAATTTGTTTCAAACGGTCGCTTGCTTGATGCTTGCTGCTGCTATCATCTGCTCCCATCGTATTTCATGGGTGCAAGTAAATGGAAATGTATCAAGATCGGAGTAAAGGTAAACCCAACATGGAATGTTGAGAATATGTTCCGTTCAAGTTGCTTCAAAAAAGACTGATCCCAGGCCCTTAACGTGCTCATCAGAGATGAGAACTCTAGCGGGTAAGGAGGACCTCGGCAGCCACCCCTGGCGGCAGATCCCCCGCACCACAAGCTGCACCGTAGTGGGTTCTCCCCACCAACCCCGGGCTCTGTACTCCGTCACCGCCACTAGAATGCGGGACAGCACAGTAGGTAGGCGGGAGAGTATCTATCGAATGAGATGAATGAGACGATTTCCTATATTTGCCTATGTAGGGTCAAATGAATAGAGAGAACCGAGTAGTCACGGAAGGAAGGGGAGATATTCCAGTTTGTTCAACGCATTGGCCCCTTTTGTCGTTGATCTAGTTCGTTACCGCACTCATACCGAGCGAACTTCGACGACAGCATCAACACTTTGGAATCTAGCCTACATTTGAAAAACACACACTTATCGGGCCGTCGATACTGCACTGTACAAGCGACATAATTTGCCAAAACCACAACTATGAGTTCATCAGCATACCCACCTCGGCGGAGGATAAAACGACTACTTGTTGCGAACAGGTATCTATCTCTATCTCTATCCACCCCTATCGACCCACCTCCTACAGAGTAGCTGCTAACTCCCCATCCAGGGGCGAAATCGCCACCCGCATCATCCAAGCCGCCCGCGAAGCCTCCCTTGAGACATTCGCCCTCGTGACGGCGCACGACAGGAGCCACGCCCTGCACGCCAGCCACGTGCTCGAAGCGCCGTCCCCGCAGGCCTACACGGACATCGCCTTCCTGGTGGGCCTGGCCCGGACGCACCACATCGACGCCGTGCACCCGGGCTACGGCTTCCTCGCCGAGTCGGCCGCGTTCGGCCAGCGCATGTGGCGCGACGCCGCCGCCGTCGTCGTCGGGCCCGCCTGGGACACCCTCGACCGCACCGGCGACAAGCTCGCCGCCAAGGAGCTGGCGCGGCGCTGCGGCGTCCCGACGCTGCCGGCCAGCACGGCGCCTACGGGTGCCTACGGGGACGTGCTGGGGTTCGCGCGGCGGGTCGGGTTTCCTGTCATGCTCAAGGCCGTCGACGGCGGCGGCGGGAAAGGCATTCGTCTGGTATGGAGTGAGTCGGATCTCGAGGGTGCGGCGAGACGGGCCATTGCCGAGAGCCCCTCGCGGGAGGTCTTCGTCGAGAAGGCCGCGGTCGACGGCTTCCGGCACATCGAGGTGCAGATCGTCGGCGACGGCACGGGGGCGGTGCGACACCTGTGGGAGAGGGAGTGCAGCATCCAGCGTCGCTACCAGAAGGTCGTCGAACTGGCGCCAAGTACCATCCGCGACCGCGAGTTTGTGGCTCGTATCATCAGGGCGGCGGTTCGCATGGCGGAAGCCGTCAAGTATCTCTCCTTAGGCACTTTCGAGTTTCTGGCCAATCCAGATACCCAAGAGTTTTTCTTCCTCGAAGTCAACCCGCGCATCCAGGTCGAGCATACGGTCACCGAGAGCATAACGCAGGTGGATCTTGTCAAGGCCCAACTAGACATCGCGCAGGGTCTCGCCCTGGATTCCCTACCTATCGCACATCTGACTTCGGACCCGGCCGAGCCCCCGCGACTATCGTCGGTACAGCTACGGCTGACGGCCGAAGATGTTCACAATAACTGGTCCATCAGTATCGGCCGCATCACCAGTTTCTCTTTGCCGAGTGGTAACGGCATCCGGGTTGACACCCACCTGGTCTCTGGAAGTCCCATCGTGGTCGGCGCCGACTTCGACAGCTTACTCGCCAAGATCATCGTCACTGGTGTCTCCTGGAGTGACGTTGTGGCGAAATGTCGGCGGGCTCTGGAGGATACGCGCATCGATGGTGTAAAGACGAACCTGGATGCACTCCGTGCGATCGTAGCAAGTCCAGACTTCGCAAAAGGGGCGTGTGACACTTCGTGGCTTGAGCGGGAGTTGCCGAGACTCCTGGAAACGGGGGAAAGAATCTCGGAGAATCTAGTGTCTGTTGATATCAGTAATGGGGATGACTCTTCCTCCGCCGGAGGGGCACCAGGGGGTGGTTCCAGCTCCTCGCTCGTACTGCGCAAAGGCGATGCGTGGGCACTAAAGCTTGCCCCCCCAAAAGGAGCATCCGAACAAGCTTCAGAGCCTCAAATACATCACCTAAAGCTTTCACGAGTTCTTCGCAACGAGTTTCCATCCCTTCTGCGGGCTGAAGTCGAGTACACGCATCCCGGTTCAGCGGCGCCTCAGACGTTTCTGCTCGAAGCCGCCAGCAGCACCGCATCGACCGGGTCCATCATGGCCGAGGGGAAGCACCGTCGCGGCAATACCAACGACCCGTCCCACGTCGTCGCGCCGTTCCCCGGTAAACTGGTCGAAGTCTTGGTGGATGAAGGCGATGTCGTCCAACCCGGTCACGTCATCTGCGTCGTGCAGCAGATGAAGATGGAGCTCGAGGTGCGGGCCGCGCGCACGGGTCGGGTCCGGTGGGTGACCGATGCCGAGGATGGCGAGGACATCGCTGAAGGGACTCTCATTGCCGAGTTGCAAGATGCTGCGGATGCTGCAGTTGCTTCTGGTGGGGATGGGGCGAGGGCCAAGCTTTGAGGGCGAGTGGCAGTTCTGGCATCGGAGGCGGTGATCGAGCATTGGAAGGAACGGTTACCTAAGGACTCGCGAATTGGACCATTTTTGCGAGTTGTATTTTTATTTCCTGACGTGACTGTTTATTCCACTTCGGTTGCAAGTGAGGGTCAATATGGGTAGGTAGTACTCATCACCTTCAGTTCATCAAATTTTGCGTTGATCATCCATGCCTGATGGATCGTGAGGCCTTTGAAACAGATCTGCTGAATGAATACCCGAAGCTCGTAGGTTTTCATTTTCGCCATCATGATTTCAATCCTTTGTTTTGCGCACGAAACATGCCTGTTTATTCCAGTCACTACTCGATGTTGATAGGAAATTTAATCGGTTGTGCATGTAACAAAGAGCGACTGTAATCTTCCCATATTCACAAGATGGAAATGGAAAAAGAAAGAAAAAAGAAGAAAAGGTGGTTCGAAATGGGGACCTGAAAAAGGCAAAAAGCTCAGCCCGCGAGCTCCCTGGCCAGGCCGGTACTGGCTGGTGTCAAACAGGCCTACGAAAACCACAAGGATTTTACTGATATATCTTTCAATTATAAGGACTTATAAGGACTACTACGCTTATATTAATCAATTACCGGCTCCACCAGGCTCGCAGGCAGAAACAATTTGCTCAGGGGTAATTGGCTCTTTTCGAATAGACTCGAACCCAGTAAGTTTGGCTTCTATAGATAAGGAAAGCTACAGGCACCTGGATGGATAGATAGATATCAGATTCGAGGTGCTAGTCAATGTGCCAGTGAATGATTATTATTCGTCGAGGTCACCAGAGATTGGTCACGCTACTTCTTTCTCTCCCTCTCCCTCTCTCTCTCTCTCATCCAAGTACCCAACCTAACCTGAGTCCTTTCAACAAGACACAGTACTTACACATTATCCACCAACGCCATCAAGATACCCCCTTGGCGTCCATCAAAATGAGCCTCTCTTTGCTTCTTGAGATTATCCCCAATTCAATGTGTGTGGTAGAAATCGATACTCAGAATCCCTCACCTCTTGTGCTAGGGCTTGAGGCTTTTCTAGACCAGCTGGACCACGATATCCGCATGTAAGATTCCCCAGCCTGTGTTATTTTTCTTCCTTCCTTTCTTTGTTTCTGTCGATATCGACTCTATAAATGTCCTGAATTGCTCACACCCAGTTCTCAGGGCAAAACGAGAATTATTCAAGACCCTCAAGGATTTCGACCTTGAACTGCGGGCGTTGCAGCAACTTACCCTCCGAATCAATTCCGAACTCAATGTTTAGCTGGAGAAGAATTCCGCACCATTCTGGCCGCCATGGGGCCAGATGGGAAAGGCCCTAGAGGCCTGGGATATGAACTCCGAGATGGGTCGTGGTGGCAATGGCGAACAACCCGAGGACAAACGACCGTCCACGCAGCACCCCCTGGGCCATCCCGTACCTTGGAAATGACAAATTGTGGCCAGTCTTAAGTTGGGGCCTGCCTGTGCTACGACTGTAGCGTTGACGCTGGGTTGGCGGATTGGTTGGTTCGTGGGTCAAGTGGCATAACGACGCGGTGAGAGCATATACATATTAATGGAACACATGCATGATTGATTCCAGTTGTGTAGCTTCCCCAAAAGACAGACTTGTGGGCTAGTGAAAGCACCTAATACATGGATAAGTTACTTTTGAGTGTATTACTTGCTCTGGCGTCTGCTGATTCCGTAGGACCAGCCTAATGTGAACCGCAGTTGATCAATCGTGGATAAGTTACGCATGAAGACAGTTCGAGTTTCGCTGCACATCTCAACCTCCGTCAACAGGTAAACATCTCCAAGGTGTGATAGACTTGCGTGTCCCCGGATAACTACATGTACCTACCCATTTATTACCAAGGGGGCTCATTCATCACCAAGACATCACGCAAGAAGGGAGTTTATAATGTCAGATTACCACAATACGCTGTTTCAAAACCATGAATGCAAATTCCCAAGAACCGGTTTCTATTACCATGCGGCCGTAATAATGATAATGCCCATATCGATACTGAAAAACGCGATGCGATCTACAGTCCCATCTCTGTGTTATGCCAAGTAGTGCCCATGCCCTCCCTAATCCCTTCCTTTGATGATTAGAAGCCCTCGACCAAAACTCCACGCAAGACGCTGAAAATTCCATGGCAGAGAGTCTCGTGGGGGAGCCCTCAGTTGATTGAAAGGGGCCTCGATCTGTGTGTGTGCGTCTGGGAACAATTGGTAGGAAGCGGTAGTTCATGATGATTCCCTTAAAAACATAGGCAGTCGTTCGTCATCATGTGATAATTGTTTCCCCCATTAACCGAGGGTTTCGCTTGCTGACACCGACCCCCTAACCAATAACATCGATTACCCAAATCCATGTTGGTAAAATAAAAAATGAATACCATCGAAAGCTGACCAATACCTCTTACATGACCATGCAGTCCTTGTGCCGATCATCGGTGCTTTGTGTAGCTACTGGCGGCGGCCTAGACCGACCCATGCCGGCACTGGACCCCGCGAGGCTGACCCTGGATGAGCCTGGAAGGTTATTCCTACGCCCCCTCGTGGAGCTACCTGGACTACTGTCTGGGTGACTGGGGTGTCCAGTTGGGGGCACATACGGGGTAGTTTTGGAGGCTTGCTCGTAGCTCGGCGGCGCATCGTCGTCCTCCCCATCGGTCGGGCGATGGGTTCGATTGTTCGCCGGCGGGACGAGCGGTCTCACCGGTTGTTGCTGCGCCGGTCTACCACCCCGCACCGAACCGCTCACACTGTTACTACTCCCGCGGACCGGGATATTGACTGGGTTGGTAGGACCGCCGCGAGTGGAGGCCGCGTTGTTCCCGCCTCTGCCCCGAGGCCCGGTGCGAGCGGTCGAGCCGCCTCGACCTTGCTGCTCGATAAACTGCTCCGATAGTTGTCTCTCCCGCTGTCGAGCTGCCAGCTCGGTCCGATGCCTCTCGTCTTCCTCCTCTTGCAGCTGCAGCGCTAACGCCAGGTCGCGATCTTCTTGTTCAATGTTTGGAGAAACCGGCGCGTTATCCGCGTCAGATGTGCTACGGCGACCTCTACCGCCGCTGGTAGATGGCCCAGCGGCCTCCTGGTGTGATTGTTGGTGCTGCGGGCCGCCCACGAGCCGAAAGTCCCCAGAGAAGAACTCTGCCCGCTCTCCATTGACATCGACAAGTGACTCCCAGACTACTTCATCATGCGCATGATAACCTGCGTCGGTCACCAGCACCAGAAGCTGTAACGTCTGCGGGTGTCTGTAGAGCGTAGAGAAGTGGTCGTTGCGGAACAGGATCGAAAATGTACCGGGACGTACTGATTTCGTTATCACGTCCAAGCCCCATGGAGTAAGCTGAGTTGCCGAGCTGCTCAAGAAAGATTTGATGATCATGATGTCCTGGTACATCCGCTGTTCGAGTTCCGTGAGTCCTTCACTGGAAGGCGCGCTAAGCTTGTCTTCAAGTTCTTCTTCGCGGAACAGTAAGCTCTGCACATCGTCGTACGATGATGCCTGGCGCTCAAAGGCATCGTACACAGGATCGTCCTTTGGAGGAAGCCATCCATGTATGAGAGGAATGGAAAAGGTGGCGTAAAACTTCATATCACGAGTATCCTCGAAGGTCCCTGGGATGTACTCGCCCCGTTCAGACGGATGTACATGGGTGAGAGACGTCCGTTTATGCGCCATGATCAGCTCAGGGGTGGGAATATATCGCGGGTTGACATTCATGCCCGTTTGTAAACCCTTCAAAAAAGAATAGAGCTCACTCACGTCGGGCAGCGGCACATCTGAGTTGGTCCTCCTGGGAGACATGAGTTCGTCGAATACTGCCTCCAACAAAAGATTCAAGCTAATCTGTTCTCGTGATCTTAATGTCTCGACCAACACGGTGTTGGTCAAATCGGCCGGAGTTGTCAAGGTCAGCGCATTCACAAGAGCAACCAATGGGCACGGGCCGTTGGCGTTCTGTACAAGAATGGGAGATTTTCTCGGGTTTTGCGCTGCGGAAACATCATGCCAATTGATGTTTTTGATCTGATATGTTTCGTTCTTGTTTGGTGCACTGGGAGTCTGAGGCCTCGGTGGCTGCGTCGGTGGGTTATCCTCCGAAGTGCGCGATGGCAGCGTGGGTGGTGGTGGTGGTACCTCTGCTGCTGCCGCCGCAGGTGTGGGTGCTGTTTGTGTTTCTGGTTTTGCTTGTTTGTTCTCTGGCTCTGGTTCGTCAAAGTTCTCCCAAGTACTCTGTCTGGAAAGACTCGCAGGCTGTGGGTCGTGATCTATTAAATTCCATTCCTCACCAGGTCTCGGTCGGTTTTGCCCGGTATGAGCACCGGGCGCGTTGCCCTTGTCCAGTTGTGCAAGGTCATCCCAGGCGTGGGTATCTTGTGAAATCTCCTGTTCTTCAAGTGACTTATGCGGCATGTGACCGAGCGAGGGTTTTGCGACTATGTCGTCGTCCCAAGCCGAAGACGAATCGCCTTCCGACGGTAAAGACACAATGGCCGGGGAATGTGGCCGGGGGCTCGCTGACGGCTGTCTTGAAGAAACCCCAGAGCCCCATACATTACTACCGGTATCTTGATCGGGTATTGTGTTGACGGCAGGAGGTGCGAGCGATGTTTTAGGCTCTTCAACAGCTGGTTTCCAAGGATTTGCATTTTGTTCAGTATCGTTGAGTTGCATATGAGAGAACGCGGTAGTCGGGGGGACGGGCGGCGGCGCATCGGTGGGCATCGAGTTGGCCGTGCTCTGACCGGTGTTCGTAGACGATAGAGGCTTCCTCTTGAATGGATTTGTCTCTTGACGGCCACCCGGACGCAGAACTGTAGGCACATGTTCTAATCCACCTGTTGGCTGGGCTTGTAATGGGACACTTCCTTGCCGGCCGTCTTCGTCCCATGGGTTTCCGGCATCGTGGTCGAACGGGTTCTGTGCTGCAGGGCCTGGCCGTAAAGAGTCGGGGACCGAATGAGGGGCTGGCTGGGTGCCAGCAGAAGCTGATCCTTGGGTCTGTCTTGCGTCGCCCCAGATATTCTCTCCGTCGGTATCGGAATCGTTCCACGGCTCTTGCCTCACCCCTTGCATGTTGATGTTGGGAGCGGGCTTGGTGGTGTTCGGGGCATGTCTTGGGATATCTTTTCGTGTAACCATAATGCCGATCAGGGACCGGCTGCGCTTGTCGTATCGAAGAACAGTGAATACCTCGTGACTTAAGCGGAATGGATATGTTCAATCACTATAGAAAGGGCAAATGCGCTGTCTCGAGAGCGCGTAGTTTCACTGTTGGCGAAGAAATGCGATTTGACTTTGCTTGCTGCTCGTATTCGTGTGTGCGCAGGTCGAGCCAAGGAGCACTGGGCAAGACTGAAGTAAGATAGGTCCGGCCGAGGTGGCGGACTGTGTGATGTTGCGGAATCTGTACCACCCTACTGACGATGCCTTCAATTGCGGTCGATAGTATGATACAGCACAGGTGGATAAAGGCGAGGTAAAGCTTCGTTTCCAAGCCAGTTTACATGATCAATGTTTCTGGCACTCCGGGTCGGCTGAGGAGAGTTCTCAGGCTGCCAATGCTGGTCAGCCCTGCGACATGTGAGGGAGTGCGTATGAGTGCGTGTGTTGGTGCAGCTGATTCGCGGGGTGTGCGTTCCTTCGGGTTCAGGCTTGCGTCATCGGCTCTTAAAATAGGTCAGAAGCTCAAGCTTTGACTGGGAATGTATATAAATTGATGCGGAGTATGATGGAGAGAGCTCGGGAAGAGTCTGACGATCCGATAGATTTGCTAGAAGAGGGGAAGTATCAGGGTGGTTTATCGGCCGGGAGGGTAGTTGCGCGAGTATTGATTAATGTAGATGATGGGAGAGGCACTCCTTGTCAGTGACATGTAGGCGCTGGCTGGTGAAGCTGGCAGCTCCCATCCGGAAGTGTCAGTCAGTTCATGTTGAGTCCCGCAGTGGAAGTGAGTGGTTGGGAGGTACAGCGCGTTCAGTGACTGCCAAGCGCCAGGTACGACCTGTGGCGGTGCTTTTAGTGGTACTAGCTGCAGCTGGGGCGAACCTAACAACGAATCGTTTCTGGTCGTTTTACCTAGGATCTACCCACTGGTTGGCGCGAACAGAAATGTACCTAGACTATATTGTAGGTTTCTTTTATTAGGGACATGGAGATTGGGAGGTATGTATAGACTGACGAAGTGCGTAGAGGTATACTTTTATTATACCTAATATTCTTGTGCCCTCTATCTAGACACAATGGTGCATTGCTATATATGTCTGCTAGTTGGTTGTGACATGAGAGGCATGATTATACAAGCTTCCCAAGCTTCCTGCTCAAACAAGTGCAAAGCTTGACATCCTGAAGCTCCTGTCAATATGATACAGAAGATGGCTCGTACGCGGCTCAACGCGTACAATGGTCGGTCTTTGGCTACTAGGCAGCAGGATGCGTTAGCAACAGGAAGTGAGCAAATACGTTACGGTTCAGCCGGCACGAAACCCTGGTCAGTACCTCCTTGTGGCTTGCCACCCCAGCCACGAATCTGTGCGTCAAAGGGTCGCCTCTTAGACATGACGTAAACTTCAGCAATGTCTTGGAATGGCCGTTTACATGCGTCACAACGGAGCTGTCAGTCGATTGGCGAGAAGCCAAAAAAAAAAATTGGCATCGGATACCGGATAACTTATACGTTTCAAGACATCTCAAAAACTCGAATACCCCAGAAAACAGATCGACACATCAACTTATTCTTCATCTCAACCAACCACACAAAACCTGCAACCATGTTAGTTCCCGTCGGCAAGCTTGAGCCCCGCCCTCCAACCTGCATTTGTCCTTCCCCGATTTGAGTCAAGGCACGCAGGCAAGGTAGGAACAGAAACGGAGCCCGGGTCATGGTTTTGCTGCTGGTCTTTCCATCGGGCCCCTTTGATTGTATGCCACAGCAACAAAAAAAAAACACAAGGTGTCATTGACCGCCCGCGCCGAATTGAATTTGGGTTTTGACTAGCCTTGATTCTTTGTGATTTGACATCTTGTATTCCAGTAGTCGATATATGTTATGTGGCCATAAGAAGAAGGACTCCTCCTCCTACCTGTTTTCTTTTCATTCCCCGTAATGGTGATTTGCCGCCCGTGAATTCTCCAATCCGGCCCTACGTAGTTTTTGTCGCCGGACTTATTGCTTTGTCCAAGACGTGACCCCATATTTCCCGTCTCAATACAGTACACATCACCGACAAATACACATCAGAACCATCCAGAAATGGCAATCATTGAGAACTGGCTCCCTGCGAGTCGTGAAAACTATGAGTTCGTTCTAAGCATTTGGAAATGGGCACCCGTTGTGAGTAGTAGTGCCTTGTCGGCCCCGACGTGGACAGGACGAAAACCCGGCTAATGCTAGACACCAAAGGCCTACTCGGCGCAATGGATGGTCTCCTGGTACGGCATGGGCAAGACCTCTGTCAAGAGCCCGCTGAACATCCCCGGCCGCATCGCCTGGATGACCATGGAGGTCCCCGGCTTCCTGACGCTGCTTTACATCATGAAGACGCTGCCCGAGCAGCACGGCATCGACGACCTGCCCTGGCAGAACAAGACGCTCGCGGGCCTCTTCGTCCTGCACTACATCTACCGCGCCGTCTTGTTTCCGATCATCCAACCATCCATGTCGCCCATCCACGTCGTGGTCTGGTCCATGGCCCTCGTCTTCCAGCTCTGCAACGCGACGTGCCTGGGCAGCTGGCTGGCCGCCTATGGCCCCACGACGGAGGCCGAGTGGAACTCGTCCACCCAGCTTAACGGGGGCGGCTCGTCCGTGCTGCAGTTCGCCGCCGGGTTGGTCATCTTTTACGTCGGGCTGACGTCCAACTACTTCTGCGACGAGGAGCTGCGCGAGATCCGCCGCAACGAGCAGCGCCGCCAGGACCGCCTCGCCCGCGAGCAGCGCCGCGCCCCCGGCTCCATCGAGAAGCACTACTCGGTCCCCGACAACGGCCTCTTCCGCTACATGCTTTACCCCCACTACTTCTCCGAGTGGATCGAGTGGCTCGGCTTCTGGGTCGCGGCCGGCTTCGGCTGCGTGCCTGCGCGCTGCTTCCTCGTCAACGAGATCTTCGCCATGCTGCCCCGCGCCGTGTCGGGCAAGAAGTGGTACATTGAAAAGTTCGGCGAGGACAAGATCAAGGGTAAATATGCCATCATCCCCGGTGTTTGGTGAAAAGGGCCATCGGTGGACCAGGATGTTGGGTTTTGCATGGCCTGCGTTGACGTGGGGGGCTGAACTAGACTGCACTGGCCTTGGCTGTGCTGCACAGTGTCATAGCCGAGGCAAGGGATGTTCAGCCGCCGTATAAGCTGGCCGTATAAGCTCTTTTGAACACTGGGCGCAATTGCTACATCGGGTATTAGGTGTTTCAAAGTAGGTATATTGTTCACTCATAGGCACCGGGTACGTTTACGGTACTAATATGATGCTCTCCTCCTGGTTCTTTATATCATTTACGAACTATGCAGTCCAGGTTGCGATACCACATATATAATTACACTATGCACTTACATGCGGCTCTCATTACATACAGACTTAAGAATAACAAGTATCTTTTAGCTAAACGTCTAATTCAGAAGCATTACAAGCAACACAGTAGCATCGACGATATCAATCAGCGTCCTCCTCCTAACACCCAATATCTTGAAATGGTTACGGGGAGTTCCTGCAAAGCAACCGTCAGTCCAATCATAGTATACAAATCGAGCCCTTTATCAAAATGTAGGCACAGACCCAGACGAATTCATGAACGAATTCCAAGTAGCATTGGCGCTGCTGACATTGGCGCTGCGATTCCCGCTCCGGCTCCTGCGGATACTGCCCCCCTTTCGACCGCTCCTTGAAGCGGCCGTTGTCGACGACCGGGATCTCGACCCAGACCTCGACCTGGTGGTCCCGATCCGCCGCCGCCTGCGCGACTGCGAACTCGCCCCGCCCAGCCCGAACGGTCCAGACCAGCCGGGCCCCGCGAGCGACCCGTTGAAGCCCAGGTGGCCGCCGTTGGCGTGGGACCAGCCGTCGTCGTCGTCGTCGAAGTCCAAGTCGCTGTCGTCCCCGTACTCGTGCTGTTCGCAGTAGCTGTGCCACGCGTCGATGGGCGCGCGGGTACAGCCGCGCTCGTGGCAGCCGTGGTGGTCGCAGAACCCGCCGTCCTGGGCGGCGCGGGTGGTGCACCCGAGCTCGCGGCAGCGGTGGGTGACGCAAAATCCGCCCGGCGCCATGGCCTGTTGGGTGCAGAGCGGCTCGCGGCACCCGTGCGACGGGCACCACATATCGAAGGCGGCAAGGGCCGCGAACGACAGGCTGGCCCCCAGGGCCAAGCCCGCGAACTGCTTGAGCGCCGTGGGGGAAAGCGATGTGGCCGCGGCCCGCATGTTGGGGCAGTCGGCGTTGGTGCACTTGTGCGACATGCAGTAACTTGAAGACTGCGTCCGCGGCTCGGGACAGTTTGTGTGCACCAGGCAGGCATGGTCGTCGCAGTGGCGTTTGTCACGGACGCGCACCTTGAAGCACTGATGGTATTCGCAAATGCCAAAGTGGTCTATGTTTTGTGTAAGTTAGTAGGCTTGATTCCTCTATCACCATGACGTCTTCTGTCGGGTAGGAAGAGGCCTTGTAGAGAAACTTACGTTCTTCGCAGAGTTGGCGGCGCTTGCCCTTATCGATGTAGATCTTGTTATTGCATCCGTCCTTCTCGCAACGTACGTGGTCGGCGCAGTACTGGTCTTTCATGTCCCCCTGATTGCAGCACTTGTCGTTTCCAAGGTTCTCCCTGCAGACGTGACTGACGCACCACTCGCTCTTGTCGACCCGCATCTCGAGGCAGGGCTTCGTCGTGTTTTTGCACTCGTGGTCGTCGCAGTATCGGCCGAGGGCGTTCTGTAGCCCCTTGGCGCACCCGCTGCGCCAGCAACGGTGGGCGGTGCAGACCCGGACGCCCGTGGCGCGCTCCATGTCGCAGTTGTTGCCGAACTCGCAGTAGTGGTTGCTGCAGTGCTTGCGGAACTCGGCGTTGCTAACACGATGGACCAGGTTCTCGCACCCCGTGCTCCGGCAAGGGCGGTGGACCGGGCAATACTGGTGCTGGCCTTTCGTGTCGCCCACCTCGGGCGCCCCGCTAACGTTGGCCATGCAATGGCCGTTCTTGCAGGTATGGGCAGCGCAGTACACGCTCTGCCGGGTACCCGTGGCGCCGAGACGGGCTTCAGCGCATTCGGCCTGTTGGCAGTTGTGGTCCTTGCAGTACGTGAAGAGTTTACGTCCTGGGGAGGCCTGGATCTCATTGTTGCAGAACGACCAACTGCATGCATCTACGGTTCGCTCTCAGCTACTGCGGTCTTATTCTGCTCGATGAGATAGTGATAAGATCTACTCACGAAGTTCGCAGAACTTGACGTCTTTGTTCAGGGGGTTGCCCCGTTTCGCCCCGCACTGATTTCCATTCGGTGCGGCCTGGCAAGTGATGTCTGGTAACGTTTAGCCTCGCGCACTGGAAAACAGAGAGCGATGGAAGGTTGCTTACGCTCTTTGCAAAATGGCTGGTTGCTTTTCTTCGAGTTGCGGCACGTAATGCCCGTTGATTCCCGCCACTGGCAGGCATGGATACTACAATAGGGCGACACGTCCATATTGGCCCCCGAGCCCCTGACGTAACTCCACTCAGCTCGCTGCTTGCATTTCTTCTTTGCGCAGCGTCTTCTTTTGTGTGTGTGGTCGCCATGGCCGTTGAGGAGTTGATCGAATCGGTTACGAAAAGTGAGCCGGGGCAGAAACATCTTGTCTAACTGGCGATGGGCTGTATGCCCAAGTAGAAGTTGAACGATGGAAACCAGCTGCTCGGGTATCTTGGACTAACTGCTGCCGACAGTGGAATAGCTGCGGCAGGCAATGGAAAAACTGGAGTAATAGGAAGGATGAGAAGAGACTGACACGAAGTCGCAAACGGTTAGGGTGCAGAGTAAGCCAACAGGTGGAAAGGTTGAACCATATGTGACGCGATCATTTCCAAGCATGACCAAACATTCCCGTATATCTGGTCCATGCGTGAGGCGGAAAGACCTCCGTGGGTAGATCACTGGTCCCTCCATTCGCTCAATAGTGGTAAAGCAACAGAAGATGAGGCTTTCGTTGACTCAAATCCGGGCTCTTGCAACACACAATCAACGTTTGTTCTTATTTTAAGATGTAGGCCTTGTCATTTGATCTTTGCTCTGGTGTAACCTCTACGGCAAGGGAGGTTGTGGGACGGCTCCTGATACATCAATCTGACCACACTGACCTGGCTGCTGTTGCCTTGTTTGCTTCACATGTACCTGAGTCTCAACTCCTACCCCTATTACAGTATTGCCCCAGAGCGGGGCCGTGATCGCGCGATCGACCATGCCACAGCCAACCGCTTCTGCCGCATAACCAAGATCTACTCCATGCTACGCCCACATACTCATATTGCTCGGCATCCCATACTTGTCCGCTGGATGCTCTATTTTGAAAGAGATCTGGCTCTGTCGTTTCGTTCATGATTACGGCAGACTTGGCCATTTCTTTTCTCAGATCGATACATTCATTGGCCCCGCAGCATTTTCCGTCAACATGTCAACATTCGCGCCCACTTCGACATATGTTCGCATCTCTGCCCAACACTACACTTGGATCGCTTGCTGATTTGGGTAGTATTGATACTTCGTCTACCACTATAACACGGCAATTGACAGCGACCCTTGCAACTTGCCCTGGACTCTGGGAGGCTTCGAGAGTTCGATAGAGCTACCCAATATAATGACCGACTCGGTTGATATGCCATCTTTGAGGCCGAACCGCAGCACTTAGGATCCGGATCAACCCATGCTCAATTGGTCTACAAGTAGGCAGCATCATCAAGTTACCTATCATGATTGCCGCCGCTACCGCATAATATTCGCCATTCATAACCCATCGCGACGCAGGGTTGCGCTACCATTAGCCAGAGCATCTCCACGCAAGGCCTGCCCGACGAGAGTCAGAGATAAGTCGTGCTGAGCCTCAACCCACCATGGAGGGAAACTCGGCTTTCCATGCTGTAAACTCCAGTCGTTTGGTCATGACGCATACCACTGCGGCGGACCGCGGCGTCAAAAGACCAGGTAGTCAAGAATAAGGACCAGCCACCATCTCCCGATATCACAGATAAAGCTCGGGGTATAGGTATTGTGGGTGCTCAGACGGTATGAGCAGAATCTGGCCGCAGGTTGCGGCGGTATTCCATGAGCTTTGGTGATGGATGCCGGGTTTCCATAAGGGCACGCATGCTCGACTGGGGTCACGTAGGCGGACGCGTTACTGCGTATGTCGTCAATCCCTAACCTCGGCGTCGCACTTCTACGACCTGTTGGCCAAGTTGCCTGATAAGTCCAAGCTTTACTCGCCGAGGCTCGTCATGTCAACTTTTCCAAGGCACACGTTCCTGGTGGACAGCTCCGCGTGACAGACCGCCTGATTCACACCAATGTTCAACAATTCGCATTGTCAGCAAACAAAAATCAAGGCTACTTAGTACATTACCACTTATTAGCATTTTCGTACAGGAAATGCTGGCTATGCCCTTTGAGCGTCTGAACGCTCCCAAGCACTTGCGAGCCCGCCCCCCTCCTCTTCTGCTCTTCAAGCGTCGCGGGTAAGGACACCCCCAAACAGAAGAAAGCTTCAACTCTCATATCATCTCAGACGTTAACCTCAGGTCTAGTCATTAATTCATCACCCCGACTCCCACACAGCGATACTACGTTGGCTGGAGACAAGACGCCGAACCCGATTCAGCGATACTGTACGCGGACTAGGAACAAGACGCCGACTCCCATTCAACGATGCTGTCCGCTAGCTGGGGATAATACGCCGACTCGCATCCAGCGGTACTGTATGTTGAACATGTATTTAGATAGGCGATATATACTAAGGGATTACCCCATTGATGACTCGAGGTGATTCATGTTTTAATCCGGAAGCAAAGGGCAACGGAGAATCCCTGTTGCCATAACTGCCTGTAGCTCCCCACAGAGGAATATAAATATTACGCACTTATTGTTGATCGAAGTTGAGTGCTCGAGATTCTGGAAACCCCACTTTGGACGAGGCTTGGTACGTAACTGGCCATGGGAATCGCAGTCATCTTGCTTGACTTGACCATTGGGAACGACACTATCCAAGTCGGAGACAACTTGCATGAGACGAAACTGGCAACGGGAACAGCGTGGCATAGCTGGTTACATAGTTTGACGGGCAGAACGAGCTAACGGACAAACCTGGGAGGTGGTATGCGCGGGTATGGATATTGCCGTTCCCCAGAGGCCGCCGAGGACTATGGCAATGGGGCTGGTGTGGTGAGTGTTGTAGGGACGAATGACTGTTAATAGGCAGGCCAGTTGCATACATGGAGGAGTGAGTGGAATCAACAGGCAATAATTGGATTAGTCAACTGGCCTATAGAACAATATGGAATACACAAATTTTACAACACTGGTCAGGTTATGGAATAAACGGAATGGTTCATGACATGAGCAAATTCACCTCACTGGCCAATGGGACGATCCATGTCATCAACAATTAATCGACTGGGATATATTGTAAGTGATCAAGTGGCCTATGGGGTATTCTATTGCATAGATAATTTCACGATGTCTAATATCTACAGACGTCCACCCTTCCCAGTATCATATATCATGATGTAGCAAGTCGACAGTGTCGCGGGTGACCTACTGCGGTTCGTTCATGGTCATTAGCTCAGCAAGGAGATCAGGCCCAAGAAAACGATCAGTCTTGTGTGTTCCAGCCTGTTTCAATTCCATGTCGTGGTCCTCGTAAGTAAACTGCCACTCCAGAGCCAATTGACGCCTTCGTTACAATCTCGCTTATTTTCCACCAGTAGCCGGCCGTCCAAGCCGGGGGCATCGAGCCCCGCGGGTCCGAAACTGCTAGCCAGATCAAACTCTGCTTGCCCGGCTTTTGGTCAATCGATGGCGGTTCGCCAAGTCCTGAGGGGGGCAACATTGACCGACTGCCAGGATATGGGCATTGGACCTGGGGCAAGCGGACGATTGGAGGAAGGTACATGAGTTAGATCAGGCCCTGGTAAATGATGCGCGCGGCTCATGTTAGTCCTCGGTAGTGGGGCCGCACAGAGGTCAATATCGCCATCTCGAAGTATGTCGTGTCGTCGTGCGTTCGGGCAGCTAAGTATGGCTTGGCGGAGTACTCGCGCTTGTTAGCCCTGGTCGATTTCTTCCTGCACCTCGGTCCGGTTCGAGGACCAGGCGCAGGGACACACCCATGGCTGGCCATACCGCCTTGCTATTAAGCTAAGGCTTGAAAGCCAGTCGGCAAACCCTGTCGAGGCGGGCAGTATGCTCGATTCACAGTAGGCAAACTTGTCCAAAATATAAACCATGCTGGTTACAATTTGTTTAACAGTTTTGTTATTGCTCAAATACAGGCTAAGCATTGCATTTGATGTACACAGGATGCAATATCCTTGGTATCTCATTTCCCATGACCCTCATCCTTATGCTGATGTTTCCCTTAGACTTTCTTCTTCCAATCTCAGAGTACTCGGTCATTGAGCAAATTCCCCCATAATTCGTCATTGGTATCATCCGTTCCGTACGTATATCCCTCTTATTCCGTGCCCTGAGCTTAGAACAGCGGTCCAGCCAAGCGCATGGATACCGTCTTGCTTTGCGTGTAGTTTGCCAGGGCCGCCTCGCCGAGCTCGCGACCGATTCCGCTCTCCTTGAACCCTCCAAAGGGAAGCTAGTTTTCTTTTGTTAATTTCGTTATCCAGGCGTTGTAGAGGCGAAAGAATAGCATAAGAAAACTCAGGGAGCCAAAATAAGGGGGGTTGGGGGTTGGGTGGGAAGTTGAAGGGAATTTGGCGACATCTCCACCTTTTCTGGCAATCCACACAGATAGAAAAAGCAGAGAATCTCTATCGGGAAGCCGTGGAAGGGGGGGAGGAACATGCTCGGGCTCAAGGGGTACCAAAAGGGGGTGGTTAGGTATGGGGCGGGCATGGTACATAACCACGCTTCACCCGACACCAACAGGCGCGAAACAAGTGGGAGATGTAGAGGAGAACCTCCAAAAGAGACTTACTTGATGGCTGAGCATGTTGTACTGGTTGACCCAGACGGTACCAGCGCGAAGGTTGTTGCTGACGCGGATGGCGGTGTTGAGATCCCGAGTGTGCACGGCGGCAGCGAGACCGTATGTGCTGTCGTTGCCGGCCTTGACGACCTCGTCCTCGGTGGAGAACTTGGTGATGGTGCAGACGGGGCCGAAGATCTCCTCCTGCATGATCTTCATGTCAGGGGTGACGTCGCTGAAGATGGTAGGCTTGATGAAGTAGCCCTTGTCGCCGTGGCGCTCGCCACCGGTCTCGCACGTGGCACCGGCCTTCTTGCCCTCCTCGATGTAGTGCATGATGCGGTCGTACTGAAGCTGGCTGATCTGGGGGCCCTGGAAGGTGTTGTTGTCGAAGGGGTCGCCGACGGTGTTCTGCTCAGCGCGCTTCTTGAAGGCGGCAATGAACTTGTCGTAGATGCCCTCCTGCACGTAGATACGAGATCCAGCGCAGCAGCACTGTCCGTGGTTGAAGTAGATACCAAAGTTGACCCACGAGATGGTCTGCTCGATATCGGCGTCGTTGAAGACAATGTTGGGCGACTTTCCGCCGAGCTCCAGGGTCACCTTCTTGAGGTTGGAAGAAGCAGCAGCCTTCATGATGGTGCGTCCGATCAGAGTAGAACCAGTGAAGGCAATCTTGTCGACGTCCATGTGCGAGGACAGGGCAGCACCAGCAGTCTTGCCGAATCCGGAGATGATGTTGAGGACACCAGGGGGGAAGCCAGCCTCCTTGACGAAGTTGGCGAACACAAGAGCCGACAGAGGCGTCTGCTCAGCCGTCTTCATGACGATTGTGTTACCCGTGCACAGGGCAGGGCCGATCTTCCACGCGAACATGAGCAGGGGGAAGTTCCAGGGGATGATCTGGGCGCAAACACCGATCTGTAGTTACTGTATTAGTTTCGTCTTATCGGGATATCGATATGCAATAGTTGGTACTCACGGGCTCGAGGCGGGTGTAGGCGAAGGTGTCAGGGTTGGTATCGATGGTCTTGCCCTCGATCTTGTCGGCGTAGCCGGCGTAGTAGCGGAGGCAGCCGACGACAGCACCGACATCGCCCTTTGCCATGGTGATGGACTTGCCGTTGTCCAGGGACTCGACGGCGGCGAGCAGGTCTGTGTTCTTCTCGGCGATGTCGGCCAGCTTGTACAGAAGCTTGCCGCGGTCCTGAGGGGTGACTTTGCGCCACTCGCCCTCGAAGGACTTGCGGGCTGCCGCTACAGCAATGTCGACATCCTTCTCTGTGGCCTCGCTGACGGAGCAGATGACTTCCTCAGTAGAGGGGTTGACGACCTCGAAGGTCTTCTTGTCGCAACCCTCAACCCACTCGTTGTTGATGAAGCTGAAGATATTGATCAGTATTGGGAACTTGGTGTACGCCACCACCAAAGACGTGCGGGGTTGGGGTTGTCTCATTAAACTTACAGACCAGTGGGCTGCTCGTAGGGCCCAGTGACGGGCGTCTTGAGCGTGGTTGTCAGAGGCATGATGGAAGATGTGAGGTGTTGATGGTGATGGTGATTTTGCGGAAGAGCGTATTTGGTTGATCTGAGTTGTCAAACAAATAGCTGGTTAATGGGTTGGAGAGAGGTGAATGGTATGAGAGTAGATGAATCTCGAAAAAGTTGTTGCGAGATCTGGGGGTTTATGTATTAGTATGAGCGGGGTAAAGCAGCGGCTCCTACTATGTACTACAAGCACGACTACGCGCAGTTACGCACAGCACCGTCTGGGATAGTCTGGGAGGTGGTGGGTTTCGGGGAAGAGGGTGCCCGAGTGCTGCAACGGCTACGCAACAACGCCACTAACACAACCTGCGACACGACACACACTGAAAGACTACTTTACACACACACACCAACACTCACACTTATTACACAGTATGTGGGTTCGGGTTGGTCGTCTTGCCAGTTTGTCAGCCTGCCTAACTTGAGATAGTGGATGTAACGGATGGAGAATGTTGAAGGCAAAGTCGATGGTTCCCACGTTCCTTGTACTACTAGATTGTGATTGGAGCCAGTCGGGTTCCAGAGCGAGCACAGAGGTGGGATCCGACTAGATGTTGAGACCTAACTTGCAGATGCCGAGGATATCAATTCGGCCTTTTGTTGCAGTGACGGAGTAGTCTTGGATGCCTGTTGTCCGCTTACCGCAGCTCATCGCCAATGCTTTGGGTGGTGGGTGCGACTTAATCGCAGGCAAGCTTCCGCAATGGGAGGCTAGACAGAGCTTGGGGTGCGAAGCAATGATGACGAAAATGGGGTAATATTCCATTTACGGGGTTAACAAGGGCCCCTTTCCCTTGGGCGGCCTTCGAATGCGTTTCCTCTTCCCCTTCCTCTGGCCAGAGATTACCGACTCCCTTAAGCCCGAAATCGACGGGGATTTAGTGATTTGGCATTGAGTATTCCATTGGTTCAACATCCCTTACCCTGGCGGCCACGGCAAACACGACGAATCACATCGACTTGCCTTGGTCCGACACCAAGCCAATAAAGTTTTCTATAGGCGTTAACAGCCAATGCCGCACAACGCAAGCACCGACGCAGATCAAGAGGTGTGGTTCTGGTGTGGCCCAGCGTGGTGGTTGGTATTAGCTAGAACAGCCCTCCCCACCGTTGCATGGAATCGGTTAGCGACAGTGGATAGAGCCTGGAGACTATGGGCTATCTGATACCCTCGTGCATCTCTGGGGTCTGGGCGAAGGGGAAGAGCGGGTTGGTTGACCCCGCACTCTGCTTCTGCCCCTTGCAAACCTACCACCCTATTTGGACTTGTTTGCTTATTACTCCCCTAACACCCTGGGAAAAGACGAATGATTATCTGGTGATTTCCCCTTCCCTTCGCCCTAGCGACTATTGCCTGGCCCACGGGGTGTATATCTCCCCAGACGATGGGCGGATTTGACAAGCTGTCCATGTTGTCAGGCTGTCTCACTGCATAATCTGCTTTCCAGGGTCTAGAATCTTACCATTAACCAACTCCCAGCACCGGCTTCACGGCGAAACACACTGAACTTGCATTTTATGGGGATATACAACCCTACTAGTTCAGACGGCCTCCAATCCCGGAAAGAGATTTCATTGATCTCTCTGGGTAACCACTCACAACTGGCCTGGGGGATGGAGCACTGGTTTTCTCACCGGAGTTGACCCCAGAACGGACCCGACAGCAGTGCTACACTCCGCTGTTCGACTTCAATACATACATAATGCACCTTGAGGCTTGGGGTCACTCGCCCCCGCACTTCTGCGAGACGACATCATAGGCTATAGCCCAACCCTCCCTAATGTTGGCATCACTAATTGCCAAGTCATGGACATCGCGAATCGTAAACAGATCTCCCCTTTGCTTGGAGATAGCCATAGCTGCCGTGCGTGTCTTGTACTTGCATCTGGTTTAAATCTAGGATTTTCGTCTTTATCGTAAAGCCAAGTGACGAATGGGCAGAACACCTGCAGCAACACGGAGGGTGGTCCGGGCCCGGGTCGCAGAATCTCGCATACAATGAGCACATCGGCCTCCTACCCCACCCTTCGTCATAGGTTCGAACAGGTCGAGTAAGAAGCTTCTTGGCGGTGCCTATCAAAGGGGCGAAAGGAAGACGAGCATTACCAAGGTAAGCCGCTGGCAGCAGTGTGCTTGTGTCCACAATCACGAATAGAAAACGGGTCAATGCCAATACTCGAGTAGGAGCTCTTCCGGCCCTTTTCTGCAGGAAGGGACGCATATAATTCAATCAATACTGAACACACTGTCTGAATTACCAGGGAATTGCACTGTAAAAGCCATATGTACCCCACTGGCCATCCTGTCGGCGTGGCAGCGTGGCAGCGTCGCAGCAATGCGGTGTGTGGCCTGCAAAAGGAAAAAAGGGGAAATGTGTTTATCCCCACTGCGACCGACTGGATTGGGATGGATGGTCTTCCAACGGAGCCGCAAAAACTGTCCATGACTCTTGATTGCTTGTCTGCATGCCTCTTCATGGCCAAATCAGGTATGTAGGGGTGGTAGCTTGTCTAATAATATGCGAGATGGGTTTAACATCAGTTATGCACAATTGCTTTAGCATCAGTTATGCAAAATTGCTTCATTCCGATACTCCCTTCTTTTTCTTCTTTCCGACGATGATGCATCAGCCAGTCTGGTTGACTTTTTATTACATCATGGCGATGTTAACAACTTGGGCTACATCATCATGGGTCGCCAGCTACGTTCAATCGCAGGTGTTGTTGGGATATGGTAACCTTGTTGAGACATAGTCACGCTTGAACCTATGGAAAGTGTGATACCATTACCACAAGGCGGACGAAGCATACATTAAATCACACGAATGGCGGCGGGTGCTAGAGATGAAGGATATTTGTTCACTTTCAGATGCGTCGAACAAGAGTAATGATTGCCAGTGGTTTCAACTGCATATAACGCGTGCCACTACGGTGTTTCCCCCCTCGTATATACATAGCTGCTGGCTGGTGAACCGAGAATCTGGGGTTAGAGCTCTCGCCGAATAATACCAACTTGATTATAATACCTTTGAATATACTCCGTAGCCTATAGTCTAGGCCACCTAGAAAACTACCGACCTGGGATTCTTATAAGGTTACCTAATATACCCGTAACAATGCAGTCGTCTGCTTTTACCACGCTGACTTACTGTGACGGTCACACTCTGATGATAAGCGATTGTTTCCGTATCAGCATCCACTTGCGATCCGATAAGCCGTATCGATAAGTCTTTATCCTACCGGGAATTTTGATACGGACTCTTCCAAGAGTGAGTAGAGGCAGTAAAAGTTTGTTAAAGTTGCTCAAAAGTTATCAAGTAGTTATTCCCTAGCTAATAAATTGAAAAATATATGTCGTTGAGATGAACTGAAAGCCTAAAGATTTTTGCAAGTTGTCACATCGTTCCGGGATTGTTGTGTATCTCTGACATCCAAGTGGTTGGGGCAAGAAATAAGGGCATCGCGGTCGGCGCTCCAGACCAAATTTTCTCCGACATCATCCTCAACGCCTGCCAGACCTGCAGTTTGCTGTCGCAAACCCCCGCCACGACCATTGCCGTCCTCCTCGACACCCTGGAGCGCATCCGGAGACGCATGCGACATGGACGAAGACCTCGAGGAGGCTCTCAGGGCGGCTGCCGCCGAGCATCCTCCTGATCACCAGGCCCTGCTGGATGCTCTCGAGGCAATGGCTTCTGAACATACAACCCCACCACCCGCCCACGAGTCTCACCACCACGATGACGACGACTTACACCTGGGACCGGATATATTCGAGCTTCTAAAACAAGAACAACATCATGACCTTGAGGGTGTCCATCAGCAACCTGACAATGACACAACAGGTGCTACTCCTGCCCTAATGGCAACCGAGTTGCACCCCGCTCCGCCCAGCGAGTCGCGCCACCAGAGTACCGGAGTGCACGAAGAATCTCCTGAGACTGCAGTCGGCGCTCACGTAGCTTCCGAGGTGCCGGTTGAAGATGAGCAAGCAATCATGGACGTGCTTGCCGCAATGTTCCCACCTGCGCAGCCTTCCACGCCTACCAGTGAGTCTTGCCCAAGTAGAAAAGCCCGTAGCAGCAAAAGTGGCAGTGACTTGTCCAAGCGGACATGATGAAATACCAAGATCGTATAGGTCACATGGACTTGCTGTCCAGTATAGTATGTCTTTGATGTTGGTGCAGCCCCCTAATGCGCAAAGCTAGATTCCGAGGAGAGGGCCGATATCAAGCGCGAATCTCCCGCCGAGGAACGGCCTCAGTCGCCCTTGAAACGAATGCGATCGCCGGACGACGATACGACCGCCAACCCAAGAGACGAGAAGCGAGTGAAGACCGATGCGGAACATGCCCGTGAGCTCGAAGAGGAACTAAAACGGATATTCCAATCGGCCCCCTCGAACCCCGTCGATCCGATGGATACGGCTGTTGCCGATGAGACGGGCGACCTCGCCGATCATTCCATGCTGGATGCCGATTCGCATATTATCGACCAATTGAACGACCACTTTGGGGAGCATGAAGCACACGACTTGGCGAACGGTGTGCTAGACGGGTTCCATGATGATTTTGTGCTCGAGGGCATCGATGGAGAGAACACTCTACATTCGGACCAGAACGGGACGCCAGATCTGACCATGTCAGAAACACCAACTCACAAGAAATCAATATGGGATCCCAATCCCAAGCATTTCACGCGCCAAATGCATTACATTCCGACGCTGGGTACGGTGGCTTATGACGTTCTGAGGGCATTGTCTGAACGGTCTTTCGAGACGGTCATTGGGGGTATCAACCCCAAGGAAAACGGGGAGGAGACCGAGGTTTTCAAAGAGTACCGGAGCCTGAAGTCCTTCTTCTACGACCTCAGAGAGAAGATTTCCGACGAATTTCCTCTATTGTACCCCGACCAACTAGAAATTGTGGAAACCGGAGAACAAGAAATAATACGAGTGGCCAACTTGGCTACGATATGCTCTAGTATATTTGGGGCAAACGAACTTGGATGGCCAGACCTGGACAGCAACTTTCTCTTGGCTTTTGTCCCCAAGTCAAAGCCAATGACGTTCGAAGTCGCCGATCTCTACATTGGACTCAAGACTCAGATGTACTTGGACCTTCTTGAGAACGAGCAGGATGCCAACCGAGAATCACTTCTGAAGCGCCTGTTTGACGACGGCGTGGAGACTTCGCTCAAACAGCGGCATCCGGATGTGCCATTAGTAGGCGCCGAGAAAGACTTTTTGGCAAACTGCAATGCGAGGAAGGCTTTGCTGCTGGAGGAATCATCTGACGCAGCCAAGATTGGTATGTTTGATACCTGATGTGTGTCCGACTGGCCCCCCTGCTAACTAGTGATTACCCAGTCGAGCTGAAGGACCAAAAATACCCCTACGACTCCTTTCTCCAAAGTATCAACGTTTATATCAGCAACTGCATCGAGACAATCGAGAATTTGGCGACAAGGAGGAACAGCATATCTTTCGACATGGAAAACTTTTCCTTCGATGATGGCCTGGACGGGCATGATCTAGGGGAACTGGAGACTCTCATGGCCGAAGCTGCCTCCAAAGCTGCTCAGGCATCGGTTGATGAGAAGGAGACCAGCGGCACCGACATCGATGAACTCGCCGCTCTCCTATCCGACGGAATTACCCGCAATAACCAACAGCAACAGTCACACCCACCATCAACGACAGCTTCGGGGCTATCTCCCACGGCTCTTGCCCTTGACGAAAGCGCACTGAGAGCTAAAACCCTGGCACTGGACAGCATACAGCAAAACCAATATCGGCCAACAGTATCCCCTCAACCTTCTTCCAAGCCTACGGCATACCACAACCCACAACACCAAGCTCAAGCGCAGCAACCGCATCCGCAGTACTACCAGTATAATCAGCAGCCGGCTGCAAGTGCGCAAGCTTCTCATAATGCAACATCGTCCGATGGTAATTTACCTCCGAATCAGACTGATACGACCCCTATTCTCTATGAGCGCGCTCGGCAGGCTGCGGCAGCCCGGTCATCTAATCACGCGCGACGCGAAGGGTCCCATTCAACGCGTCGGCCGTGGAGCGCCGAGGAAGAGAAGGCGCTCATGATGGGCCTTGACATGGTGAAGGGTCCTCACTGGTCTCAGATCCTGACCCTCTTTGGGATTAATGGAACCATTAGCACGATCTTGGCGGACCGCACACAAGTGCAGCTTAAAGACAAGGCGCGCAACCTCAAGCTTTTCTTCCTCAAAACGAACTCGGAGATGCCTTATTATCTTCAGTGCGTTACCGGGGAGCTCAAAACCAGAGCACCTACGCAGGCAGCCAGGAAAGAAGCCGAAGAGAAGGCCAGGATGAACTCGCAGGAGGAGCAAGAACGGATCAATGGAATCATGACGCTCGGTAACATGCAGACGAATGGTGCGCAACGCGCACACACGGCCCTTGTCGGCCAGAGGAGCGCAACACCGACCCAACCTCCTCAGGGGGGGCTTCAAGCGCATCCGAGTGCGAACAGAGCGACTCAAAGCCAACCGGCCACGCCAATTGCAGGCAGGATTACGACAGGTCAACCAGGACAACCAAGCCAGCCTGTCCGGTACCCTCCGACAGCTCCTAAGCCTTATCAGACACCGGGTGCTCCGGCACAAGCGCAAGCACAGGTCCATCCCCTGGCGCACCAGAACGGTCAGCGTCCACCTGTCTCGCAACCTACTGGGCAACCTCAACCTTCGCCTCAGAGCCAACAGCAACAGGGACTCTCCCAAACTCACCAGCAACACCATGGGCCACCCTCCACTTCTCAGCAGCATACTGGCACGCCCCAAGGCCAGCAGCAACAGCAAAGACCAGGGCAGAACACGTTGCAGAACGGCAAACCGCAACAGCACCCACCGCAGTATCAACAACGGCCTCAGTCGCAGACACAGCCAGCTGCCCATGTTCATACCCAAGCAAACCCGCAACAACAGGCACAGCGTGCTCAACAGCCAGTCCATGCCAGCACAGCTTCGGTCAACCCACAGCAAACTCCACAACAACGACCTGTGCAGGCTCCGGGGCAATTGCGTCAACCTCTTGGACCAACCCAATCAGCACCAAGAGTCCAAACCCCTGGCCAAGCTCCTGCACCGGTTGCTGGACATGCTACCGGGCAAGCCCCGCGTCCTGCGCAGTATGCAGGGACAGTCCAAGGCATACCAAGGCCACCACAGGCGCAGCAACCATCATCTCACTCGCATACGCCTACACAGCAATCTGGGCTGCAACAGGGGGTCAAGAGAGACGGAGTACAGCAGCCAACACAGTTGCACAGTGCACATCCACAGCCTGCGCAGCCACGGCCCGCGCAACACCAGTCTGTATCACAACAACCTGGGCAGCCGGCTGTTGCTCAACCTCCTGTCCAAGCTAGGGCGCCGCCACAGTCGATGCCATCGACAGCTTCGCAGGCTCCCCAGGGTATCCTACGGACACCTCAGGTAAGCGCTCAGCCTAGCGCCCAAAGTCTTGGCCCCGCAGCTTCTCGAGCGCCTCTCCAGACTACCTCGCAGCAACCTGCTTCTCAGGGACCACCTCGAGCTGCTCCTCAGACTACTGCTCATGGCACCTCTCAAGCTATCGGGTCGGCCCCTCGAGCCAATCCACCACAGACAGCGCAAAGTGCTCCACAGGCCGTACACTCAACTGCGACTCAGCCCGCCTCCCAGGCAACGGCCCGACCTGGTGTCCAGACAACAGCCCAGGCCCCTGCCCAGGCTGCCCAGCGAGCGGCACCGATGGCTTCAAACCAGCAGCCGGTCCGAACTGGTGCCCCAAGCGCGCCACAGGCAGTTTCCCGACCTGCTGCACCTGCTGCTGCCACTCATCCGGTGTCGCAAGCTCCGCGCCCGGCTGGGCCTCCCCAGGCTGCTGCTTCCTCGCAAGCTGCTAATCCCGTTGTGCGCCAGTCTACTGTGGAAGCCCTGAAAACCCAATCTGCACTGCAACTTCTGTCCCGGGCAGGTGCGCCACCAAGCCCCAAGTTTGCTGCTCCGAGTGCACCTCAGCCTGCTCGGCCAGGTGCGCCGCAAGTTGCGGCTCAACCGGCATCCCAAGCGGGACCTCGGCCTTCGCCTCAAGTTGCATCGGCCGCTGTTCCTCGAGGTCCGCCGCCGCAAGTTCAATCTCCACGCATGGCGACGAACCTTCAACAGCCACACCCGGCGCAACCTCAGTCTCAGGCCCAGCCAAGGGCCCAGGCTCCGACGCAGGCTCCGACGCAGGCTCAGGCTAGACCCCAACAGCAACTGCCTCCACGACCTCCGCAGCAACAACCTCAGGCTCAGGCTCAGGCTCAGGCGCAACCTCCGGCGGCCGCTCAATCGCAGGTTCGTCAACCTCAAGCTGCTCAGCCACAGCCGGCTCCCCCGGCCCGGGCTCCTCAACCCCAGACGGCTCAACCCCAGACGGCTCAATCCCAAGCGGCTCAACCTCAAGCGGCTCAACCTCAGCAGCGCCCTCCGCCGCCACCTCAGCAGCAACAAGCTCAGCAGCAACCGAAACCGCAACCGCCTCAACAGCAGACTCGACAGCCGCCTCCTCAGCCGCAGCCGCAGCCGCCTCAGCAACAACCGCAACAGCAACAACCGCAACAGCAGCCAAAGCCACAACAACCTCAGGCACAACCCCCGACACGGCCCCAGACACAATCGCCGGCTCAACCTCAGGCTAAACCACAACAACCTCCCCAGCAACCTCCTCAGCAACCCCCGCCACGGCCCCTCCAACAACCTGCGCAGGAACACCAACTGCCAAACAAACCGCCGCCTCAACAACCATCTCAGCAGACACCTGAGCAACGGCCCCAACAACAGGCTCCGGTTCCTGCACCAGTAGCAGCGACGACCAAACCTCCTGCAGAGCAGCCTGCCAAGGCGGACCCGCCGAAAGAGGCCTCTCCCGATATGGACACCCTATTTTTCCTCAAGGAAGCCATGGAGAGAGAGCAGCAGGATGCTCGCGATAAAGAATCCCGGGATAAGGAAGCCGAGGCATTGCGTGTTGCCCTTCTGGCCATCGAAGGCGCCGGTGGCGGTGGTGGAGGGACTTGAATTACGACAATGACACGACCCGGACATGTGCGCAGCACAAGTTGACTTCTGAGATGGACGAAAAGCGAACTCTCATTCTAGTATATATTGTGGCTTTCTCTGTCTTTTATTATTCTGCACGTTAACGAACGAGCGCTTGATACCCCCCAGCTTTTCTACGGTGGAGGAGGATGGGTGACTATAGACTTACGGACGATGGAAGAAAGAGGAGAAGATGGAAGAAGGAAAAGAGAGTTGTTTGTATTTGCAGCTCTAGACGGCAGACATGGGGATAGCCTCTGGACAAAGTAGATGTCCGGTGTTCAGCAAAGGGAACGGATATGGATACGAAAGAAGTATAAGTGCATTAAGCATCGGTGTTATGGAAGGCAAATAGCGCTGGCCTGGTTTGGGCAAAAACAGCTTTTGATATATAGCGAATTGGAACAGATAGTCTATACGAGAGGACGATTTGGTCTCTCTCGGAAGAAATTGGACTATGTTTACTTAACCACATTTATGTCTTGCTGCCTGGCCTTTGCGTGTTGCTGATATGTTCTCTTCCAATTGGAACATGTATTGTCTCAATTGCCATCATCAGTTTAGCCAGGTCTTGGAAGCTGTATGTGTACATTATGCAACTGCCAACCTACTTAGTTGAAAGAGAGGGCCGTGAAAAGGTGAAGAAGAAGAAACGAAAGAAAAAAGGGAAGGGGGAAAAGGAGTAAAGAAATAGCAAAAAGCTCAGCCTGGAGCGCCCTTGCCGGGGCTCGAACAGGCCTACGAAAACCACCGGGGGGTTTTGCTAAGGATGGGGATCCTTCTTTGAGTTTGCGACGCGGACTCTTACCAACTCAGCCATCGGGACTGAGTTGGTTATTGTGACGAGATATATTAGACATTCCAGTTATTGGGCCTTATAACCTTTAGTCAGAGTTCGGTCAGAAATTCTGCCTGTTTGCCGATAAGTGCCCGTCCACCTGATACAGTTTCAAGATAATCGATACTGATCACACCCAAGGAAGGAGGCAATTAGTCGCCCCGGTAGGCGAACATGATGACTGGATCATGTCGGGCGGCAGGTCCGTCGGTGACCTGTAATATCAAATCGCGGCTACGCAGCAGGTAGGATGGAGATGGGCATTTCCTCCTTTTTCCATTCCGCCAAGGTCAGTCAGTCAGCAGCTGATCTCGCGCGCGCGCGCGTTGTGATAACCGACTGCGTGGTTACTGCGGCTCTCGGCAAAAGGTTGCAACATGGCTTGGCTCTCGCACGGTAGATGATACGTACATACAGCACATGGGATAAGATATATGGTTCCCTTTCGAAATCCTCTCCGGGGGCACGCGAGGGGATAATATGCAAATGAAGAACCGCCAGCCATTCCTTCCTACTTCTTACATGCTAAGTTCTTACGCAGACTACTGTATCTTCTATACAACGTGCATGGCTTATGCTGACTCAAGACGAGGCTGCGGTTTGAAGACGCAACTCTCGTGTATCAAATGTGGAGGCCTGCCAATAATTGACCCGGTAGGGTAATGCTTAGACACCTCATCTTCTTTTCTCATCCTCCTCCTCCGCTCCCGGGCGGATAGTTTCGGCCCCCACGGCCGGATCCCTCTTTTTGGCTCCCTCTTTTGGGCTCCCTAAAGGAATATGCAGATGCCGACGACGTGTTCGCTCTCCCGCATGCGCGCGTATGATCCTAAGCCAAGATCAGAAAGTCGGTGAAGCCCGCTCGCTCGTATCCGCCTGTGTCTCTACTTTCCGAGCCGCGATGGATTGGCAGGTTTCGGCAGTATCGGCATCATCAAAGAAAGCTCTTCGCTCTCTCGCGGCAAGATAAATGACTCCCAGGCAGACAGAGCTGCGGCTCCTTCTCGAGGCGTCACGTTACCTGTTTTTCCTTTCCACGTGGCTGCCTCCCGGCCTGTGCATTCACGGTGAACGAAGCAGAATAGTATTGAGTCAGACCATACCTCTCTGAGTACCAACGGACAGGTCACTAGCCAGAGCTTTCTAGGTGGACAGTACGAAGAGCGGTCGACGGGTGGGACATGTATGCAGTACTTCTCTCTCGAAGAAGGTGCGCAGGCTGGCAGGTATCGTCATTACATGTTAACTAGGTGTACATAAACTGGCAGAGGATGGGCAAGGCAACCGCACTACATACTTAGAGAGCAGAAAATACATGAGTCAAAAAGAGGCAACACAGGAAGCCCCTGTCGAAAACAAAAGACCCAGGGGACTGTCGGACGATCGATCGTGAGGTCTCTCGCGCATATGTACGCGACATTACAACCCCTCTCCCTCCCCCTGACTCACGAGGCAACAACGACGAGGCACTCTGCCAAGGCATATATCTTTTCATGCGCCTCAAGAGCAATGCAGCGGCGACTAGCACACCTACCACAATCCTTGTGGAGTCGGATGTTTCTTGACATGGGTGGGCTGCCTCGCGTTCTCCGAGAAAAGAATAGGCGACAACCTCCCTCCTCCTTATCCCCATAGTTAAGTATTGGCAAGCGGTAATACCGCCCTGTCAGGCATCAATGAGTGAAGTCCAGCGTGATAGGATGACGGCAAGGTGACGATGATAGCAGGCAAGAGCATGAGCTTGGGAAATGACGGAGTGGCTTCAAGTCGTCAACATGCACCAGTGGACAGCCCACTTGTAGGTAGGCTGTAAGGAGGTTGCACAACATACTAAAGATATGCCCGTGGGGTTTCATAGCATCCACAGAAGCAAACGCCCAGGCCTAGCCGCTCGTACCGCCTCGCCATGGTCAACGAACTCAGCGGAGTACGTACATTCCCAACAGCTCAGCAGACAGACAACAGTTCGTAAGGTCTGGATGAAGGTCCTTCTTGTCGAAGCAGCGAGAAGCATATGTGCAACTTCACCTGGCCATTCGCCCCCTCAAGCGAGCAATGGACTTCGGCGCGGCGCTTATCACCCTCCAAAGACGACCAAGGAATCTGTCAGAATCAATGAACAAATGAGCCTTGGCGGCATCGTATGGCGCCAGGACTAGCAGCGGCCAGAGATGCCCTCGGAGTGACGAACTCGAGAAGTGATGGTGGAGAGTCTGGTTTCGGAATGGTTAGTCTGTGTAAAGTACCGGAGGGAGCCGGCGAATGTATCGCTACCTCTCGACGGCGATGACAGGAACATAACTAAAAAGCGTCAGCACTAAGTTTCCTTGACGCTGTCTTCCTGGGATTTTGTTTCCAGGGTACTTCTCCATCGGCCGTCAGGCTGTTACGATTTGGCCCCCAAAAGTGCCGACCCGATGCAGCTTGGCCTGTCCAGGGTACACAGAGTAACCAGAGGGAGGGAGAAGCCTAGAGAGTCAGATCCTGCCGAGCAACAATTCGACGCCGCTTGAATTGCTTCTCCAAACGTTGTGGAATATGGGTCTTGGGGGGTGTGGTGTGCTCTTGCAGTATGTAGTGGCCATGCTGTGTTATCATACAGCATGTTGGCTGTCAGCCAATCCCAGCCTGCAGCGTCCAGTGCGCCAATGACGTTGAAAGGTACACAAGACGTATGTATGTAGTCTGGGCCATTCCCAAACGCAGGTGTCATGCCAGCTAGTGCCTCATGAATATTTCGGTATGCATTCTATAAATATCTGACTGTGTTGGTCCCAGCATCGCGTGGCATGGCGATCACCTTCCTGCTTCAGCAAAAAGTGTTGGCGAATGATTAGTAGAGTAGACCAGGTCCGAGGAGAAAAGACAGGAAAGAAAGCGGCCCATTCCAATCAAGTGTGGGTGGGTCGTATCCGAGGAATCTCAATCTTCCATATCACCAACACCATAGCCGCCGAAGGAGAAGAAGAAGAAGAAGAGGTCGAAGTCGGGAATCCAACAGGTGGCACGGAATGTCGGGGTACTCCAACCAAAAATGACCGGGGTAGAAAGGCGGGCGGACCTCGCGAGAGGCGCCGGCACACCATGGTAGGCACAGTATGTATGTGCTCTCCGGATTACATGGTTGCGACAAGGTTTAGGTTCAGCCTGTTTCTTCTTGTTCTTCTTTCCCAATCCCAAGGACGGTAACCTGATGGCATGGGTCCCCCGGTCGTCGTTATCCTATGGCGACTGGAGATGTTCGGATGGCAAGACGGTGACAGAGGCATGTGAGTGTGTGTGTGTGTGTGTGTGTGTAGAGCAAAAAGGCGCGAGAGGCCTCTCTCTTATCAAATGAATCCAGGTCAGAACCGATGGCCACCCATGACGATGGGCTGAATGAAGGATTGCCTTGGCTTGCGGGCACCTGGGCTGCTATTTTGGGGGCCCTTGGACGGCTGCCCGTCAGCCTTGGGATGCGGCTGAGCTGCGCCAACATGAACATGGAAACCCAACGGGAGGGTACGGAACGGAGTAGGTATGTAGTAGCAAGACAGATAGTACCCAATAGTAGTAAGTCGTCGATAGGCAGAATGAGGCAAGTCACCTGTCGATCACGCAGACGCAGACGGATTTGGTAGTCGGGGATGTCCCAGCTTAACCTAATCTTCGAGATGCCATGTGTGGTCGGCTGGTCGGCTGGTCGGTGAGGTCGGATGGTCCAGACTCTCAAGGTCACCAGCCTGTCGGTGACTCTGAAAGCTTCCCGCTATCGAAGACCAACCTTATCAGGATTGGCTGGCTGGTAGATGTAGACTTGTACCCAAGTACACAAGCAACAACTCGTGCCGTACATGTAATGTTGCATTGTTTGCCCTAGGCCAGGCAACCTTTACTGACCTTGTCGAATTACTCATTTTATCAACTTGACATCTGTAAATACTAGGGTATGTGTTTTTTACTATTTCTTCATCTAGGTATCCCTTACTGTCGGTGTCGGGCCCGTGTCTTGATGAAGGGCGAGCCACAGTCCCTCCCGCGTAGGTGGTTCCTTCTAGTGTCTCTAGTGGTCTTTAGTGGCTTGAGAAAGCTTAACGGGGCTCAGATCATTGGCCGCATATTGGCTGTGCAACAGATGCGAGTATCGCTTGGCTTTGTGGAGTTCGTTTTTGCTCCTGCAAGTCTCCAAGTGTCGTCTAAGGTCTAAGAATCCTCCTTCAATCATTCATTGAATTGTGTTGCTCTGACCTGCCTGTTGCATGACGAGCCGACATAACCAGGGAGCTGGCATGCACGACATGGGGCACAGCACTCCTCGGCCGTTGCGGCTCAAAATCCTAGAATGCTGTACAGCCGCACAAACTTCTACCCGTAACGCAAACATATGCCGTCTATCAATCATACAACAGCCCCCGCCCATGCCAATTGATTACACGACGACACCACAACGGTGGCATGCTTACGAAAGAAGTCAATAATTGATTGACTTTCCACGCCTGTACGAACCTACATGTATTCTCCGAGCGAGCAAGAGAGCGCAAAACCCAAGTGGGCATAGCCTTCAGTGTGACGCGGGCTGTGAGACATACGCTCTGCTCGTGCTTGACGTCCGGTGACGCGACCCTGGACCTAAAATCCCATTACCACCAGAAAGGCGCCTGTATACCGAACAATGTTGCCGACCTGCGCGCTTGTCTCTAGCAAACACCGTACCGTGTCTAGGGCAAGGGGGGCCAGGCAACTATGCGGTCCACACCATCTTCATTCTTCTTCTTCTGTCCTTTGTACAAACAAGCATCGTCCGTCCTGCTTACCACCTTACTGACTGGGAGGGGAGGCTCAGCGCCCTTGCAAGTCCTTGAGGCGCCTTTTTGCTTGTATCTTTTCCCCTCCCACAACCTCTACAATCTCTCACAAAGCCCAAACAATCGCCCGCCTCTTCTTGAATGTATCATATGGGAGGTACCATGCGACATGTTGCTCGCCGCGTGCTCCTTCTGGAAGGGTCGCCCTCTTCCTACCTATACTTCCCTCCTCCAACTTACACATACCCTTGGCCCCCGCCCCTGGCACTGGTGGCATGGCAGGTATCAAGTGGAGGCCTATCATCAACCCGGTCTCCTACTAAAGGCTCTTGTTCCTCTTAACGTTCGCCAGTGGCTTCAAAGACTGGCCTGTTCCACTTTCCGATTCGTTTCCAACTCTACATGAACCTGCCTTAGCTCCCGCATCGCATCACAGACGCATGAGCCTATCGTTCATCCGCCACTTGCTTCCCACTCAAAGCTTCAACTTTAACATCACCAACATCCACTTGCCATCTCAGCCATCTTGACTTGCCCGACGCATAACTTCCGTCAGTCAACCCTCCGCAAGACAAGAACCAACCGGCTTAGCCACATCTATCCCGGCCCTTGTCCTTTCAAAACCTGACCTTTGGGGCCGAGGCCTCACAGATCCATACCCTACTCGCGAATGGGTCACTACGAGACCATCGGGATTATGAAGGGGGGAGAGCCCGGGGTTGTACGGACATACTCCTACCATCATCACCACAACCACCGCTTAAACCACAACCACAGCCGTGAGCATCGGTGCAAGTGCTTCGAGGGCTGCTGCGGTGTCTCCCTGGTCCAGTACAACGAGTTGCTGACAGAGGTCCATGCCCGCCGCGAGGAGAAGGTCCGGCTCGTGCACGACCGGGACCACTACCGCACCGTCGTGGTCGAGCTGAGGGACAAATACAAGGAGGTGTCTGAGAAGTACAAGGAGCTATCGGACGTCAACGAGTGGCACCGCGGCGAGAGCGCGCGGCTGCAGGTCGAAAACGACAGGCTACAGGCCGACAACGACCGGCTCCGGTACGACAATGAACAACTCCGCCGCTGCGTCGCGGGGGAGGACGCCCTCAGGCGACGCATCCAGGTGCTGAAGCGCGAGGGCGACGCCAAGGACCACATCAACCGCGACAAGAGCCTCGAGGCCAAGGAGCTCGACAAGAAGCTCACCCACTACAAGGAGCGCTACGCCGGGGCCACCGTCACCCTGCGGATCCGCGACCGCGAGCTGCGGGACCAGGACGCCGTCGTCTGCCAGCAGAAGAAAGATATCCAGCGGCTGGAGCACCAGCTACGGCAGTACCGCTGGTAAAATGGATGAAATACACACAAACACAAGACAGCCAGTCCCTCATGGGATTGCGAGAACTTTTACGACTTTTACGACTATTTTCTCCTTTACGACGCAATTTCGACTGTATACTTCGAGCATGCGTTGTATTTATACCCCCTTATGCGCCGATGCTCGTTTCAGGGAGGAACTCCTTTTTCCAGCATTCTGTTATCGCAAACGTTTCTCATGTTAGTCAGTCCCCTGTGACAACCCGGATGGTACCGAGAATTTGAGGGCTGATTTTATGTTAACAGGCAATTACAATGTCTCTCTGCGGGCGTTTCTGACTTGAACGGCTGATGGAATGGTTCGCACACACAAGACAGACGGATTATCGATGGATGCCATGGTCAGCCGTTGTTAGCACTCACTTGATTCAATTTCATTTGTACCATGTAAGACTGCGTGCCCGAATCTGAGATGATAGACTTTGACCTCCCTTTTGAGAGAGACTGTACGGTTTTGGTTTCGGCTGGGTTTTCCTTAATATTCTGTAGATATTTTTGAACGTTCCATATTATACCCCCTTAGCAAGCAAGCAAGCACACCATCTAGGTAGTTCAATTTAGGATAGTTGAGGTGAAATGAATACTGTATTCACACCTCGAAGACAGACAAGAATTGGAGGAAATGAAGACTTCCACAGAACTGGTGACGTTATCATGTGTAGAAATCCTTACCCACTTTGCGGGATGGTAGAGGGGGTCCGCGGCTCGTGATGTTCGTACGCGCGTGTGATGCGCATGCGACTTGGGAGATGGTAGAGGGGGGAAAAGGAGGGTGGGTCGCCATGCCATGCCATCACCCCCCCATGTTCTGTCTGTCTGTCTTGGCTTGGTCGCTAGTCTCACGAAGCGCGATGGCGCGATACAGGTAAAGAAGGCCGCCCACATGGGTGTGGGTGTACCTTGTCGCTTCTTGGGGGCTATGCGAATGAACATTACAAAACGAAGGAAGCATGCAATTGCTGTAAGGCTGAGATTCGCTGTCTGTAAGAGGGTGCGGCTACATTGGTATGGGTGTTTTTTCTTTTTTTGATCGTCTGATATCAGTATGTCGTGTTGCCACTTAGGCAAACTTTTCTCTTAATATTATCGACAAGAAGAATATGGCTGACGTTGCCGTCTTGCCGAGTCAGAGAGGCGCCAGCGCCAGGGTTCGGTTCGGTGCATGGACGGACCTTTGGGCCTCTTTCTCTCTCTCTGTCGACGCGATGCTTTCTTTACATCTCTGGCGACCAATGTACCATGTAAGAAAATACACAAGAAACGCAGGGTATCGGTTTAAGCAACTGACTGTTGCACGTGGAAGCTGATTAAGCCTGTCTCTCTTTCTTTCTGACTGTAGGCTACATGTATGTATGTACATGTAAGTAATGTGTTCAGATCAGTGTAACTCCCCACAATGGAAAGGACTTTGCCGCACATGTGCGTTGTGAGTATGTGTGTAAGATCTAGACACGATGAGACACAGACAGATACCTAGACCAGGCTGGGCAGAGCAGTCGTTCATTCCCCAGCCTGATTGTGCAAGGAGGGGGTGTTGAGGAATGGTGTTGTACGTAAGCCAGCTGCGCAGGATTCTATTGTTCAATGGTAGGTATTTGGATAATACCTGCATTGCCTTTGTCGTATTGTGCCAGACTCGTGTGTTTGTTTGTTGCGCTCCTGAGAAAACGTACATCTCTTCTGGGCTTTTCGGGGCAGGTTGTCATGTCGCATCGCATTGCATTGCATCTCACAGCCGTCGAAAGGTCGGTCAGGGTGTGCGGGCGGTCGCATGTAACGTAGGTGCCCGAGCAACCCCAGACCGGGACCCAGATCTTTGCTAGGTTACTATTTTGGTCGGTGGGACCAGCCTTGAAAAAGCGGTCGATTGATTTACTGCGCAGTAGTTTGGTGGATTCTGTGGTTTTTTTCTCCTCATGCCAGACATACATACATCTCCCCGAAGAGCCAATCCGGACCTCACTTGCAATGCCCGTCTTTTTTCAGGGGCTTACATAACGGGGGGGTTGGCTGACACACATTGCTGTTCCAATGGATTTCATTTTTTCGTATGCCGCATGGATTCGCAGCACGAGATTGGTTGAGGTATAATTACGTAGGATCGCCTGAATTAAAGTAGGTGTTTGAAGGAAGGGGGGTTTCCTTGAGGCAAATGCCCAGAACGGCAGTGGAAGAAGAGAGAAGGGGGAAAAAAACGCCTTATCCCATCCCAGTACACGTGGCAACCTCTCTTGGCGGCTGATGCAATCTACGGTATTAGTATTTGGCAGGGGGTTGCGTTATTGCCGACGCCTCTTACTTTCTGTAAGATGTTAGATTGACGAAAGGAGTGTCGAGGTGGTTTCGCAGGTTGCTGGGGAACGAATGGAAGAGAGAGAGAATATTGGAGTTGACTGGTGATTGCCTCCGACTCCTGTATGGGTATGACAGGGGTGGTCGTGTCAGAGGGGCGCCCAGTGTCACCAAAAACCCTTTTGATTCGGGTTGGTCATTGATTAACAATACTTAAAATAGAAGTCAACGAGGAAAATATTAGATCCAAAAGCGTTTTGTTGTAGCCAAACAGTTGCTGGGTCGAAAATAGATCAGGCAAAAGAAACACTGACCGCATGCAGTGAGAGCTGCTACTGTATTTCTCACTGGGAACAAGGCCGCTGGCCGGCCCATCGGGTCTGTCGGCAAGATTATTCATCGCGACCATCCGTCCTGTTGTGGAGGGTAGCGGGTAGGTAGCGGATAGGTAGTGAGATTCCAAACTCTGGGGATCGCCTGAACAAAACACTCTTGATGATAGGTTAGCGACCGTATGCATCGTAAGCAATCCCGTCGTTGCAGAAATCTATATATTGATAATGTGGTCAACAACTCTGGTCATCTCCCGTTGAGAACACACACGAGTATGTACCGTATCTACATCATGTACAGACAAATCCACTGGTTGGAATGGATTGGCATGTGAGCTTTCGACGCTTGATCCTTGATCAAAATAATACATACTGTACATAAGTAGGTATGGGCGGTGATACCGAGCAGTTGGGTTAGCAGCAGCAACCGCGCAAGGGGCACCCCTCCCCCCTGGCTGGTCTGACGGTCTGGGGTAGCACCCGTGGGCCGCACAAAGAACTGGAACAGAGTACGGAGTACAATGTTAATGCCAAGCCGTTGCGCGGCTGTGAGACTTTGGGTCATCGTACGGTATGCATCATCAATTTCCTCCGACTCCTATCAAATGAAGACAGAGAGAAAGAGGGAGAGGGAGGGAGGGAAAGAGGTTGGTAAGCATATATCGTCATGGACGTTTTGGGATGAAGCCTCCCAAATAGGCCGTCGCAACCAGGGAGTGGGTGGGTGTTGTTGGTGGCTTGGAGGGCATGAGCCACTGCAATGGGTGCAGTGTGTGGGATATAGGTGGCAGTCATATAGTCAATCAAGGCCATCTGCTTACTTATATCAATGTCTGCTTACTTATTCGATTGGAGGTTGGTGGTTGGTTCACTTGGCAGAAGGGCGGCGATAACAAGGGGGAAGAGGAGACCGGTGATAGATCAGAAATTGACGGATTGAATACTGGGTCAAGACTGAGTACTTACTATGGATGGGTGGCATCAGGCACGATAGATAGGAACCGTGCCGTCTGCGCCCTTGTGCTGCCGCCTGCAGTGTTGGGTATTAGTGGTAGTAGTAGTAGCAGCAGCAGCAGCAGGGAGTTTTTACAGTTCCACAATTTTCCAGGTTCCCACCATGGATGGTCGGGTTCGATCAAAAATGGGCCAGGCCGCCAATGCAAGGAATGCGGAGTCCCGCCAGTTCCCGTTCTTGTTTCGTTCCATTGCTTGCATCCACCTGCCACCATTCTTCTTTGTATCGCTGGATGGAGTCATGGTTGACCTGGATGGGGCAGAGTTCTCAGCCTTAGCCGTCGAGGCATGTACCTTTGTGAATGTTGTATCGTCTCATCTTGTCTCATCGTACCAGAACAGACGTACATTGATCTATCACCTAGAACCAACTACACCCAAGGCACCAGTGGGATATCTGTTGACGACGCTGCCAGAGTCCTGCATCCAAAGCATAAGGTAGGGGTTGTTTGTTCTAGTAGCACCACGGGTTTGGATGTGAGTCATTCCAGAACATACATACTGATTGGCAATTGCTTCTGGCAAGTCAAGGAGCCAAGCTGTTACCTGTTTGCGCCATTGCGTCCATGACAGGCAGCTCCGTCAACGCCAACGCGCGAATGCGCACCTCGCATGCCGCCGAGATTCGCTGCTACGCATGCGCGCAAGAAGCGCCTTATGTTCCGAGTTTCCCCATCTTCGCCCTCCTCCTCCTACTTACATGCAGCCGGTAGTTGTTCGCAGCAGCTCATGCGTGCTGCTGCTGCTGCTGCGAACCAGATGGCGAACCACTTTGGGGGCCAAAGAAGCCACCTACTTTTCTCCTTCTGAGCTCGCTCGCTCGCTGCCAGGTCAGGCGACCACTCACCCGCAAGGCACTTTGGGCCAGTTGTCTTTTTCGGTGAAGCTCTGGCAACTGAATACCCCAATGGGAAAACTTGGAGGGCACAAAATGTCGTAAGAGACTTTGGAGAATGAGCTTCGTCCTCCGTCACACCACCTCGTGCGCGCTGTCTTGTTGACAAAAGTTCCAGTCACACAATAATTCTCCTCGTCCCGTCTAGCTTTCACAGAAAGCCATTGAAACCAAACGAAACATGGCAGTCCACAAGTGTGCGCTTCTAAGTAATTCCCCCATGTCAGCCAGAAATCTGGGATAGCATGGGCTTGGCTGATCCTCCCTCCCTGCACCCCCTGGCACCTGGTACCCCTACCACTACCCTGCCCTCTCTGACAGCCGTGAGGCTGATTTCTCTGCCCAGCATCCCTCATCGGGATAAGGGCCACATCCTGCCTAAATGGAGGTCTACAGCCCAGGTAGACGCAGCCTGACTGGTTGTTCAGTAACAGACCCTGGCCCTGCTCGGTACTGGTACTTGTCCCTTTTCACCGCAATACTTCTGCCAGTCCCTCCTGCTACTTCTTACTCACTTGGCTGGGTGTTGGTGGTTGAGCTGGGAATAGCTTGAATCCTGCTCTTTGAGACCTCGAAGGCAGCAATGCCCCCTTCCTCGTCCAAGGAGTCGAACAACAAAAGTCCCATTGAAACCGCGCATCCGGCTTGTATATCTGCTTCTCCCCTTTCATTCTTTCCAACTCATTCGCTTTCTTCGTCATCCGGCTGTTTTCGCGCAGAAAAACGCATTGCTCACTTGCGCAATCCTCCGGGGCCTACCACACATATTTATATTCTGGCCTGCCCACCCACCACTTACCCCGATCTGATTAAGCTTCAGCTCTTCTTCGGTGAACAACCGCCCTTACTTGTAGTTGCCTACAGCCTCATCACATCATTCCCTACTCCCGCCCAATTCCATTCGCCCTTCAGCTTTGCACTTGCGCCCTACTATCTCACGTCGCCCCTTTCGTTGGGTAGTGGTGCAGATACCTCCAACTGCCATACCGAATCACCACACAACACATCCGCTTCCAGGCCCCATTGGTCTATCACCGGCAAGGATGTCCAACAAGACCGTGAAATGGAGCGATAGCTCTATGTCGGGACATAAAGGATCATCTCGTCATGGTCATGACTCGGGAGTTGGTTCGTTGTCAAGTGAACAGGCTAGTACGGGAGGGAAACCTGATCGCAGATTCACAGCAGAAGACCTTGAACGCCATCATCGCAATCCACGTGCTCACGCGGAAGCCCTTCGAGCTAAGGACGAGGAGCTCGCCAACACCAGAGATGAGAATAAACAACTTTATGTCGATATTGGACAACTTCGCCAAGAGTACAAAACCCTCGATAAACAGTACAAATTAGTCTATGACAAGGCGTCTGGTCTCGAAGCCCGCCTTAACGCTGTCCAAATCAGTCTCGACCAGGCCAACATCAGTATCGACCAGGCCAACTCTGAAATTGAGAAGCTGAGAAACGAGAATTACCAACTTCGTCGAAAATCAGGCGCCAGCGTAACATCCGAGCCTGACTACACCATGAGTGGGGGGCTGATAGGAGAGTCATCGGCAGACCTGCCCTACAGGTCCAAATCCAAGAGCAAGCAGGACAAGTCGGATCTTGAGCACTTGAAAAAGCGCATAAACCCTCCTAAGAAGGAAGAGCCTCCTAAAAGGTCTGCCAGCAAACGTCGCGGCAGCAGTTCAGCACCTAAAGACCGCAAGCCGTACAGAGAGGATGTGGATGATGGTCCCCGCAGATCGCGTCCACCTGTGTCAACCTATGGAACCTATAACTACAACACTGTCATGGCCCCAGCCTACGCTCAGCCCAGGACCGTCTCCGCGGTTGGTAGCAACTACACGGAGGAAAGTGGCGACTACATTCCCTATGCTCTACCAAGCGAAAGGCACCACCGAAGCTCAAGACACTGAAGATTTTGTTCTTCCACAATTTACGTGGCCTCGAAGCAGATGCCTGGTCGGAATCAAGATTTGGATCGATTGCATGTGGACGTTCTATCCTTGGAAGGGCGAAAGAGAGCGAGGAAAGCCCCCTTGCAACCCCGCGTTTTCCCACTCGAGACGCAGGCAGCCGTCCTTGACAGCAGCGCCATAACCCACCGCCACGACGACACCCGAAGACCAGGTTCCCCTTCAGTCATTTAACCTTACTACCCGCGTCGCCCCGGCCCGTCGCAGCGACCGTGCCATCGCTGTTCGCCGGCACTTCCCACTGGAGTTCTCGATTTCCTACCAAACCCGGCAGATGAATGGTTGTTCTGGCAAACATGTCTCCCAGAACACCTACCGGCCTGCCAGGAATCTTCAATTTTCACACTTTTCCCTTGACCGCATTTTCCTTATATGTGTGCGCTCACTTGCATGCTGTTTTTTTTGGTTTTTTTTTTACACACCTGCTGTACCACCAATGATGGCCTACTCCAAAAACTGCCATCCGCCACCCTGCTGTTACAATGGTGGCTTCGATTTCCCCGCCTTCACCGACACTCTTCTGCTTTTTTTCTCTCTCTGTCTACCTCTCTGATAGTTGGGGGGAGGGAGGGTCTTGTGCAATGTCATCCTGCCTCATCGGTTCGGCAATATCTGGCATAATGCATGACAACGTGTCTCACTCGGGCCCAAGCTTTTCCCATGATTGCCTGCCACACCCGATTTGGCTCAAGGCATACTTGCATTATTCAAATGTTGTGCTCCTTGGGGATACGGAACACCTTGCATGCCGCCGCCGCCGCTACTGCTGTTGCTGCTTCTGATGGTGGTGGTGGTAGTGCGCATTATGAATGCACACTCCAATATCCCAGGCCACACCGCTGCACAACATACCTGAGGCAGTCAAGAGGAGCCACTGCTACGGCGAGGCTGTTTCCACTACCTGAGAAGTCTGCCTCAATGATATGCTTGCTTACATGCAGCTTAGTTGCGAGGCTTTCACCGTTAGCGATGCGTATTTCCTTTCTGTTTCTTGTTTTCGCCGGAAAACTGGACGGCTCGTTGTTGGTGCTTCTTCGGCAGAACTTCTTCGCTGCCAGGAACCCTTCGAGTCGTCAACGCTTTTCCTTTTGATCAGGGGCTAGAGTTCATGCTTGGTGACTCAACTCGGAACCGTGTGTACTCTTTTTTCTTCTTGTTTTTCTGTCATACTGTTGTACATTATATCTCCTATGTTCTGTATTTAGTTTTGGGTTTGGGCCTGGGTTGTGAGAGCGACGATACTACGATAGATACCCTCGCCGACAGACGTATCGATGATGAGCAATACTCACCATGTGTGTCACGGGCGAACCGAATGATTTTCTTGGAAGTAAGGATGGATGAATGGGTCTGGTTACGTACTAATGGATGGACGGGAGGCGCAAGGGAAACGGACGGATGGATGGAATGTGTGCTTAGAGAGAGGGGGGAGGTATCGGAATTGGGTTTTGATTTATGAAGACGATATACCGTCACTTTTGACCAGGAACTGTTCATGGGCGAATTTATCATGTGTTTTTTTTACTATAGACCAAATAGAAGGAAGCTGCCTCTGCAGGCTATGTCACGCCATTTACTATGCCAGTCAACTGCTTTCTCCCTTCTACCACGTCAAGGTGCGAGAGCGCAATTGTTGTCCTGAGTGAGGTCTGATGAGGCTCTCGAAAACTCTCTAGCAGACAACGTGGGGACCTACCTCCAGAGCGTGGGAGGTGCCTCCGTGTTCTGACATTTGTTATGCTGCCGGTGCCGTTCAACCGATTCTCCAAGGCAGCCCTTCCATGCAGGACTTAACTAGGCAGCGACCGACAATTGCTTCCTTGCAGACTTACCTGTAGGCTGCCACGAGAGTTCATGCGAGGGGTCTTACACATTGCCGGAAGATCGGCCGAGCCTGGCCAGCCCATCTACTCCAAAACAAACGGCTATGTACTAAGTACAGTATAACTGCCTGGCCGAAGTGACAACAGGGTCGAGTTGGTCGAAATGGAAGAACATCTGATTGACGTTGTTAGTGGTGTTTCTCCATGGAACATACAAACTTAGTAAGTGCGGATCCACGTGTGTGTGGTCTTCCACCAACGATAAGTACATTGAATGATATATCAATCTCTGCGCCTCTTCAAAGGTGAGACTTTGCGACAGAAACGTAAAAATGAGACATTATAGATATACAACCAAGCAAAATGAAAAAAGGGACGAGAACCAATGCTGGCCCGCAGAAACTGCAAAAGATTTTGTCCTCGGGGAGACTCGAACTCTCGACCTTTGGATATCTGAATGTTTAATCCAGTCATATTGAAATATGAGACCAACGCTCTAACCAACTGAGCCACGAAGACAGTGCTTATGTAATTGCTTGAAATATATAGTCATTATTAGAAAATATAATAGTACCAAGTATACATCCTAGCGCAGTACGCTGCTTATTGATGGCAGCTTTCAAACTTGCAGGGTGTGTACGTGTATTACTGTTATGTCGGATTGTGGGAAAAACGATGTTCGTTCGTATAAGGTTGGAATGAAGTATATAAGCCTGGGGGCTTTATTTCTTTCAGGGCAGTGTGCTTTTTAGTAGGTCGTAGCAATATGAGTCAGTCAATTGATTGAATCAACTTTGCAGGCAGTTACCGTAGTATTTCAAAAGCCTCTTCAGCACACATAGAGAATAAGAACCCCATGCCACTCTACACAGCGCGGTTCTAATCAATCTAATTCCACCCATAAAGCCATTGGCCTCATTCATAGGCTCAGACACGGTTATGCTTAATTCGATCTGCTGCGAAGAGTTACATTATTGTAAATTTAGTTATATCATATTTCCATGAAACATCTAGCAAAGAGTCACTGTTCTCGCTAATCTTATCGACATGTTCTACGCTTTATCTAATCCTCTTGCCTTGACAAACCGGTTGATCTGGTCCCTTGTCGCTTTATCATTGTACTGTTCGTGGACCTCGTAGAACGAGACCATCTCTTGCGTGCAGTCGACCATGGCCTCGATATCGACCTGACTCTCCGCGACAAAGGCTGCAAATCTTTGGACCTTGGCGAACCGAGCTTCTTGCTGCTTGTCCTTATCCGTGCCGCCACCTGCTGCTCCGGGCGTCGTCTGCCCGCTGTTGGACCCGTTGCTACCTCCCAACCCTCCCCGGCCGACCTGGGCCTGGGCCAAAGCCGCCCCGGCAGCCGCAATGTTGCTAGCAGAAGACGCGCCCGTCATGGAATTGGGACGCAGGACGAGCGAGAGGAGGATGGCGGTGAGCGCGACGATGTGCGGCGGGTACAGGAGCGGCAGGTCGGTGACGTAGTGGTCGTTGATGATGGACCAGGAGAGGTTGATCTCGTCCTGGATGAGGTAGAAGTCGGACTGCAAGGTGGCGAGCGTGCGGTAGGGCTGGTGGATGATCATCTGCGAGTTCATTTCCGAGATGAGGTAGAACTCGCACTCCCCTAATCGGGACGTATCAAGACTGAGGAAATCCGGCCAGAGGGAGCGAGCCTCCGTAGCGACAAGCCTAATGTGCTGCGGTGACTCCTCCATCTTACAGGCCAAGTATAGCGCCGTCGTGATTACGAGATAGGGGTTCGTCCGCCGGATCTCGACCTTGCAGTAGAACCGTTTGATGTAGATTTGGGCCGTTGCGATGACTTGTTGTCGGACGCTGAGTCTCTTTCCTAAGCGCTGGATTTCTACATTGCGCACGTTGTCAGTCTTTGAGGCTGGAACGTTGTTTTTTCATTTTCAGAGGACGTGCTAAGTCTTGAGGCGACCCCCCGTAACGCTTGCTGGAACAGCGCATCCAATTGGGAGAGACGGAGACGGAGACGGAGAGAGGGAGAGAGAGTTCTTACGTTGATTGAAGTAGATGTATAGGTATTTCCAATCGGGTAGCGGGTACATCTGCACCAGCTTCGGGTCCTCTTCGCACAGCTTCTCGCGCATTTGGGCCAGCTCCTCTTTCGAGAACATCCAGAAGCGACGCTGGGTCGACTCCCAGAAACTGGCGGCCATGATAGGCGAGAAGGCGCTGCTGCTGCGGAGACGGACGACGGTATTATTATTATAGCAAAAAGACCCCAAGCAGCTCAGCTGCTCGAGTGGGAATGTTCAGAGAACCCCAAAGGGAGCGTCATGCTGTCACCCGAGCCGACTCCTTTTTTTGGGTTTACCCCAATTTCCTCGACAAGCTGGAGGGCGGGCAGGTAGGACGAGGCTGAATTGAGGGGAGCTGCTGTATAAGATGTATGTATGTAGGTACTCTAACAAGTTTCAGTTTCGACAAAGGAGACAAAGGGATGGGTGGGTGGACAACGGACGCACGGAGATAAGGCTGACTTCTGAGCTGACCATTGAAGGTGCTACAGTTTCCTGATGACACAACCCAAGCGGGAGATGTGCAACGTTATCTTACTCGGGGGATTACTGTGTATAGAAGGGGGGGCAGGGGGGATTGTACTGTTATGCCCTACCAAGTTGGACCGAGTACAGTGCAGGTAGGCCCATCGGAGCACGGTGCTTGGCTGAGCCGAGAGTAACGGTATTCGGTATAGCGTAGTCTAGCGCGCCTTCTAGCGCCTTTCTCTCCCCAAGTCGGCCCAAGTGACGCCAATTCTCAATGGATTTTCCCGGCAAGCCGTAGGTCAGCTCTCGTTCAAGCACTCAGATCCCTGCAAGTCTTGGACGCCTTTGCCGAAGCAACCTGGCAACCCATTCTCTCCTCTATTGAAGCTTGAACCCGACCGATACTGTGTGGTGATGTGAAAATTGGCAGCTTTGGATACACAGCAAGACCCCGCGACATAGCAATTGGCAGCTCTTTTTCTCTCTGTTGACCACGAGGGATGAACAACAATCACCAAAGCAAAAGCGCCTTTCCCAGCACGCCGATCTAAAGCTTGCCCGCCATATCCACCCTGCACACTGCACACACTGCAACACGGCTTCCCTCTGCGCCATGCCTTATCCGTAACAATACGCGACAACTGTGTCCTGCGATCGCTTCCGACCACGACCACCCACCGATGACGCGCCTCCACCCAGGCCAACAATGAAGCCCTCGGACGTGATCAAGGAAGTGGGATTGACCATGGAGGAATCTCAAAACCAGCGCGACGCTCGCTTGGAGCAGCTGTGGAAGAAGCTGGATTACCAGTCCAAGGGGGAGCTCGACTGGAAGGGGCTTCAGCGTGGCCTGCGCAAGATCGATCACCGTATGAGTATCATCTTCCCCGTGGGCTGCATTGATAAGTGTCACTGACACCCTCTTTTTCTTTTTCAAATCAGCCTTGAAAAATGCAGATGCTTTGCTCCAGAAGATGACAAAGATTGTCGACACCAATGGCGACGGCAAGATTCAGTACCAAGGTAGGTCGAGTCGAGGAAGCTCCAGCTCCAGCTCCAGCTCCTGCTGTACCCACTTCTTGCTGTTTTCTGGTGACTGACATTGGTAAACTGCCATATAGAATTCAAGACCTTTGTACAAGCCACCGAACGCCAGTTATACTTGCTCTTCAAGTCGATAGACCGTGACAACAACGGCAGACTCGACAAGGACGAGTTACAAGTTGCTTTCCAACATGCCGGTCTGGCTGTGCCGTCGCGCAGACTCCACGCCTTCTTCGAGGACGTGGACTTGAACAAGGACGGCTACATCAGCTTCGATGAGTGGCGGTAAGCCTTTGGTTATTTTGTTTGTGTCTTCCCCCCACGACGTTCGGCGTTATTGTGACTCGAGCATATTGAAAGAGTGCCCAGTCAAGGGGCTGGCTACTTACTCAATGACGCTTCATCTTGATGCATTTGCCCCCCATACCTTTGGCGATTATCAGCTGATGCTCTGTTTGACTTATAGTGATTTTCTGCTTTTCATGCCCAACAACCCATCAAGCACGACTCTGGGCGCAGTCTTCACCTTCTACTCTGACGTAGTGATGCTCAATCCCGAGGGTGATTCAGTCATTAGTGATGAGACTCTTTCAGGTATAGGTACGAAGTTCAACTTCCTTATTGAAGCTCTCTTCGGTTCAATCATAAGACTCGCCTCACCCCCGGATGCGCCAAAGTCTGTTCGACAATCCAACGCCTCGTCGTCACAATCTACCTCGCAGTCTCCAGCAGACCAGTCCAACGATGATTCTACGGCAAATATTAAACACTCTTCCGCCGAGTCACATGCCGCTCCAGCAAGTCATCACGGTCATATCTCAGCAGCCATGTCTACCACAGTCAACCGCGCCGTGGCACGAGCCCATTCATCACACGTTCTACGAACACCGCAACCCACCGCCGCTCCTAACGACGTCACCGAGATAACCCCGGAAATGATCACGGACGACAGCGTGGAAGAACTTGGGCTGATAAACTACCTCCCTGGATTAGGCTACTACTTTGCCGGCGCTGCTGCGGGAGGGATTTCTCGTACGGCGACTGCGCCACTCGATCGTTTAAAAGTGTACCTCCTTATTAGCACCAAGTCGAGTACCCGCGCTGCCGTCGAAGCTGCACAGAAGGGCCAGCCAGCGGATGCTGTCAAAAACTTCAGCCGATCTCTCACCAGAGCCTTTTCGGAGCTCTACAAGGAGGGCGGGGTGAGAGGACTATGGGCCGGTATGTATCAGTCAATGCTAGTAAACCAGCTCCGAACTCCTTTGCTGACCAAACAACAGGCAATGGTCTCAACGTCATTAAGATCATGCCAGAAACTGCCATCAGAGTAAGTTTCATCGTATTCACCTCCAATCCTCCATTGTGCACAGGCTAATCCAACTCCAGTTTGGCACCTACGAAGCTGCCAAAGTGGCACTGGCCAATTTGGAGGGACATGGCGATCCGCTTCATATCAACCCTTGGAGCAAATTCATCGCAGGCGGTGTGGCTGGCATGACTGCACAGTACGTCTTCTCACATCAGCCCCGCGCACTTGAAGTTATCTGACTAACAGCAACATCTAGACTCTGCGTATACCCGCTGGATACTTTGAAGTTCCGGCTCCAATCCGAATACGTCCGCGATGGCGAACGAGGTCGCAAGCTGCTTTTGCGGACCTGGAGCAAGATGTGGGCCGAGGGCAAAACGGCCCCCTACCGAGGCGTGACCATGGGTCTCGTCGGCATGTTCCCCTACTCGGCGCTCGATATGTTCACGTTCGAGTTCCTGAAGGGCGAATATGTCCGGTACGCGGCCAAGCGCGACGGCGTGCACGAGGAGGACTTCCACCCGGGCGCGCTGATGACGGGCTTCATGGGCGGCTTCTCGGGGGCCTTTGGCGCTACGGCCGTCTACCCCCTCAACGTCCTCCGCACCCGCCTGCAGACCCAAGGCACCACGATGCACCCCGCGCGCTACACGGGCATAGTGGACGTGGCGCGCCGGACGTGGCAGCACGAGGGCCTCCGCGGTCTGTACAAAGGCCTCACCCCCAACCTCATGAAGGTCGGCCCCGCCCTCAGCATCACCTGGATCGTCTACGAGAAGGCCAAGCTTCTTATGAATCTGCATTAAGAACGAAACTAACCAACCCAAACTTGCTTGGCCCTTTTTTTTTCTTTGAGAGAGGCATGGCAACAAAACACGCTACATGAATCAGAAGCAGACGAAGAAGATGAAGATGAAGATGAAGATGAAGATGAAGATGAGGAAGCACAACAACAACAAGATTTTTTGCATTGGTCGGCGTTGCTTGGAAATGAAATAGGAGGATGAGATTTGTCTCTTTTTTTTTTGCAAAGGAAAAAAGAATTGTTTGCAGATGAACAAGAGAAGAGATATGGAGATAGAACTTGCTAAAGAAGTTTTTGATTCTCAATTGAAGATACCCTTGCACTTGCACCACCTGGTTGCCTTCATCGTGAGCTTTCGTACATCATGTCTTGATTCAATATGCATTTGCCTCTCAATACTTGTGTAAATCACGAGCCTTGCGATGGTTTCACTTACATGGAGGCATTTACGTCCCCGGACGCATGGAAATATCACATTGAGGCACAATAGTAGAGAAAAATCTAAAAAGGAAAGACAATTGATTGCTGCTGCGATTCTATCAACAGTTGGTGCGGTACTGTCGCCAAATCCATCTGGTATGCTCGCAAAAATCTGTGTTGATGATACCCTCTCATGATCATCAACAATTGGCAAGGACACACAAGTATCCTCTATGCTATGCTCTGTTCTCTCTTTGGCCCCTGAAAAGCAAAAACGCCCAACTCCATTCCATATCCGTACATGTATATATGTTCCTTCATCGATGCCTGGAGTGCCAAACAAGCCTCCAAGTTATGCAGTGGAAGTGTCGCCTGTACGCCCAGCTGCAAATGCGCAAGCCGATGCAAGAATGCAAAACGCCATTGTGGAAGTCGTGACCTCGCCGCTATGACTCCTTCTTTCTCAAAGATCCCCCAAATTAAAGTCGCCCTTGAAACCTCCATTCAAGAGGACTGCCGCGATTTTCCTTCTCTGCAGGATGAGATCGGACTCCTTGTACGTGTTGGGGTCGAGACCGAGTGCAATGTAGATCGAATTGGTGATAACGAACATGCCGCAGTCCCAGCTGTTGTGCTGGCTCGGGCCGCGAAGATCCTTGAGCACCTGCCATTCCTTGGGATTCCATCTCGCTGGTCCCAAAAATACCTCGATAAACCCCAGGGCCTTCTGCAATTTCTGCACACCACTTGATCCGAACGAATCGACATAAGCAACCTCGCGGCGCTTAGGGCGGATCAAGATGAAGGTCCAGTGGCTATTCTCGTTGATAGGCATAATAACGGTGTCGATGTCAAGGAAGTTCAGAGGCGTCATGCCCCAAGTTCGTTTCATCATTCTCTCCTTGTTCTCTGGTCCCTTATCGCGCAGAGTGGTCCAGAAGAAGGTACCCAGAGCCACACATTTGGGTGTATCTTGTTTCAACACCCGTCCGGCGGATTTGTTGACGGCTGTGGCCAATTCGGTCAAAGCTGCCTGAACGCAGCTGTCGTTCAACCATTGCCCAGCCGGTATCATCCTGTTGAAATCTCTGGGAGTCATAGTGACAGCCTCGGGAGGGGCACAGGTCACATTGGACTTCCTCATGGAATCGTCCACTCGCTGCTCCCACTCTTCGCTAAGCTCTGTGATCCACTTCCGTTTGGCTTTGCGCAGGCCAAGGCCTCTGAGTTGCGCATTCCATTTTTCTGCTTCGAGACGAAGTCTTTCGTCTTCCCTTGCCTTCTCTTCGGCAAGGCGCTTCTCTTCTATCAGGCGATACCGCTCCTCCTGTTGCGACCTGAGCTCCTGGACTTTTCCGTCGTTTGGGCGCAAATTTAGATTTTCAAACCCAACTTTGAGCAAATCTTCGTCATTATGGAAGAAGTCGGTTCGTTTCTTGAATTTGGGCTCTGGGTCGGATCTGCTGGTTGCGCCGATCCCACCGTTCCAGGTGATATTGCTTTCGGGTTGTCCCGAGCGATGTGATACGGGACTTGAAGTCTGCTCAGAGACTTCGCCTGAAGGCGTCTTGGAGTTCGGGCTGGAGACCCAAGCGCCTCGCACGTGCGTCGCGGAGGTCTCGCATAACGCCGCGGAGTTCGGATTGGATTTGATACCTCTCAGATGCGTGTCCTGTGTTGCGGAGCTCTTCCTGTAACTCTCGGACTTCGTCCCGTACGCGGTCGGGGAGCTCGTCGTCGAGGTAGATAGGTCTGACGAATGGGACCATGTTTCCTCGTCCAGTTCCGAAACCCAGCTGCCTGGCATGGTCTGCTCTTGCGTGGGCTCCAAAGAATCGTTAGTAGGAAGTTCCGAGAGGTCCTTCGTTCGAGTTTCGGGAATGCGTCTCCGGGGTTCCAGGATAGTGCGAGGGTAGCGATTGAGGGCTCGTTTGGCAGCGTTGGATGCGGAGGATGCGGAGAATGCAGAAAATGCGGAAGAGGATAGAGGAGATTGGGCATAGAGAGAAGATAAAGGACTCGAAAAAGGCATTTCGCCATGATTTACCATACCATTGATCGAATTGGAAGAGATTTCCATGTGGTCATGTTCTGAACTCATCTCAGATGCTTCGTCGTCTGTTCGTCGACGCTTGGGAGACTGACGCGCTTCATCAGGAACGACCTGCTGGCCAGCATTATTCGTGGGTGCATAGCCGATGCGACGACCAATGGTTGAAGCAGCGGTCCAAATTGCCTTGCCCGCAAGGTTCGAGAGCGCATCGAACATGCTCATAGCGAGTGATCTATTATTGCCGTCTTGAGGGGGACGATTCTCAGGGACGGCAGTTTCGGGATCTCGAATAAATAATGGACCAGGCGAGAATTGACCGGGGATTGTAGGACCTGTGGGAAGCTGGAAAAGCTCAAGGTCGTCTTCCTCGAGGTCACTGTGGGCCCGCTTTCTCGAAGCTTGCTGGGATGCGTCTCCAGTCGATGTGCCCAAGGGTAGGAGATTGGGCGACGTACGGCGTCTGACTGAAGGCGGCGGGGTGGAATCTGTGGTTTCGGAACCGTCCTGCTCGGAATCTTGGCGACGTCTAATCGAAGGCGTCGAGGTGTGACCCGTGATTTCGGAGCCGTCCTGTTCGAGATCTTGACGAGATCGTTTTCTTGATGATTGCTCCGAGATGCTCCCAGCCACGAAGCGCCGAATGTTAGGAGTAGGAGTGGCAGTACGAGGTACTGTTGGTGCAGGACTGGGCGACGGTGGAGACGCACGAAGACCGCGTTGCTCTCTACGAGGTGTAGAAAATACCACCGGAGTAGTTCGAATAGGCTGCGGTGTCGCCGATGGGTTCTGGGGGCGTCGTGAATCAACAAAAGGACCGTGACCAATAGAAGCTCCTGCAGCTCGTGGTTTGCGTGTAGCTCCAAGAGGAAATAGTCTAGGACGGGTAGTCTTCTGGGAACCAGATTTCAAGGAGAAGACCTTCTGGGGAATATGGCGCTGTTCAGACTGGTGGGTGGCAGGTTGCTGCTCAGGCTGCTGGGGAGTAGGTTGCTGCTCTGACGGCTGGGTAGCAGATTGCTGCTCTGACTGCTGGGTAGCAGATTGTTGCTCAGGCTGCTGGGGAGTAGGTTGCTGCTCAGGCTGCTGGGGAGTAGGTTGCTGCTCTGACTGCTGGGTAGCAGATTGCTGCTCAGGCTGCTGGGGAGTAGGTTGTTGCAGAGACTGCTGAGAAGTAGGTTGCTGCGAAGCAGTTCGATTGACCTGATTATTGGTGGGAACTGTTCTCTGCTTCTTTCCTGATCTGTGACGAGGCGTGGGAGGAACGACCTTGGCAGCAACAACCTCAGGGCTGGGGGATCTTGTAGGCGAAACGGGTTCGGTTTTGCCGGGCAACAAGAAAAGCACACTGGATGGTGTGTTGGGAGCACGGAAAGCTTGATAAGTACGCACTAAATTCAATGTTAGAAACCATGCATGTTGGATTAATGATGATGCCTTGCAGGCGCAAGGCAATTTTGGACTTACAACCAACTTCAGCTGGCGCTCTCCATTCAGTGCGAGCTTCGCAGGAAGCGTCGATGCCCTTCTTGCGAGCGGCCTTCAGGTCGTAGAAGGCGTGTCGTTCCCAACGTATCCAACACTTTTCACAAACCTGGCGATGGTTGGGATCGATCCACTGATGAAGCCTCTTGTAAGCTTCGGCTGCTTCTTTGACGCGTCGAGCCTCGTCTTCTTTGTATCTCGCGATATCAGCCTGGCACCTCGGGCAATCTCGGCAATGCTTGGTGTTCCTGAGATCATGAACGAGCTCGAGAGAGACCTGCCAGTTCACCGGACGCTTGAAGCGTTGCGGGGCAAGGGGATGCTGCGACATGATGTCAATATGGGTACCAGATTGGTGTTGAATGTTGCGTGGATTGTATGGAATGGAAGGCGCTTTGCGCGGGGTGTGTTTGGATGGATGAGGAAAGAACAAGTTGAACTTGGGGGTGTGTGTGTTTGATGGAAACTGCGATGAGAGTTCTATAACAGTGCAAGCCGTAACTTGAATCTGAGATTGAAGCAGGAAAATCAAAGTGCAGTTTGGCTTGGGTGGGTTGGTTGAGTTGATGGATTGGAACAGGAAGGAACAGTCCATTCAAGAGTTGTAGCTTGGGCTGTTTACTAAACAGGTGCAGAAGCTGGTTGGGAGTGATTGTTTCCAGGTGGCCATCTGATTATTCCAAGCTGTTGCGGAGGGCGAGGTTTGGAATAATTACAGCACCCTCCTAGCTGGCTGCTGGCTTAGGGGAGCTACATCTTTACACACAGGGAGCACCAAAATCAAGCCACGCACCGCAACCGCAGACCACAAGCAAAAGAAGACCGTCGCAACAGCAAGACCTACCTATTAGATATTAAATTCCCCGAGGGTTTTACGCGACGAGATTAGAGAGGCGGAGGCTCAAGTTGTGGTGAGCGCGCAAGGGTTGATTGATGGACAGTTGAGTGGCAGATGAGAGAACGTCAGTGAGGTTACAAAATCGGGCAAATGCCAGCCATCCTAATTGAAGTTGGGAGGTTTACAGAAGCTTAAGCCAAACCACAATTTCGGGAATTTTCAACTAACGCTTTTGAGCCGCAAGCAGCTCAAGGTGGGGCGGAATCTGAATCACCCTAGCGCCTGCCTGCCAAGCTGACCCGACCTGACTGCCTCCATTCGGCGCTATTCCTCTTTGGATAGCTTCCACGCTCCCTCAGCTGACACTAGTCTCAGTGCGATTGAGAAAGGCCCAATGCGTCCATCACACACATACTGTATGTATGTCATCAAGCTCCCAGGCACAGAATAATTTCTTGTCCTGCCATTGCTAGTTGCCTAGATGCCTTATGTAGGTACATAATTTGGCTTCCTGGAATCCCTCTGTCGATTCCATGGCGCGTTGGATACTATGTAGGTAGGTATTATTTGTTTAACCCTCATACCCCGCGTTGTTGTACATGTAGCTCGCGGAGGCCATCCAGAACATTGGTCAATCGAAGAACATCTCAATGAGTATCAAAGTTTGAATATGCTACCTTATTCGGTTGCGAGTATCATGAGATGAAATGATTGACCAAGTAAACAGACTACATTGAATATCTTCTTCCTACGCTTCTGGAGAGGTTCGCTGATAGGATGTCCCTTGTTTGCTTGCTTCCCGTATTGCATTTTCTGATAGATGTCGGCTAATCAAGCGCCATCCATGGTGATTGGTGATTTGATCCATGTCTGCCCTGCAGCCACGCGGATTATTGCATCCAAGATGAGAAGGTGCCTGACGTAGAAGTAGGGGCAAACCCCCCTCGTCTGATCTGACCTGACCCGACCTCCATCTTCCTTCTCCGCACAGCACACACACGCCTCCTCTCGTTCTGGTTTTACACCCATAGACCAGATAACAAGCAATGCCATCCCTTCCAGATTTGCCGCTCGAGCTCGTCGTCTTGATATACCAACAGTGCGATGACCACGATCTTCTCGCCCTCCGTTTGGTCTGCCGGGATCTCGCTGCCAAGACCCTCGACCGGGTCGTTGCCCGGTTCTTCACGAAGATAGAGATCCTCATCACCAAGGACAATCTGCAACTGCTGCGTGACGTGAGCCGCCACCCCGTGTTTCGCCACTCCGTCCGGTCACTCCGAATCTGGCTATGCCCCTTTGAAACCGAGCTCAAATTGACTTACGAGGAGTATCTGCACAACTGCCATAGCCGTAGAATAGATCTCGGCAAGTTCGACCAGCCACCCGAACGACTATACCAGGACTACAAGAAAATTAAGGATGAGTATCTCGAATTGGCTACGACGAGAAAACTCTACGATACTCTGCGCGAATGTCTCGAGAGCTTTCCCAGCTTGAAGAAAGTGGCCATGCGCCGCACAGAACATATGACTCTCGAGTGCCGTGGTTGGAAGAGAGTACATAACGACGGATACATTGCACATGACCCCGTCAACATTGGGAGCCCGGGGCGGCACTGCATGAATGTGCGCAACATGGTCTTCAAGGCCATGTTGAAAGCTTTGGCGGTTGCAAAAGGGTATTCCAATGATACATTGGATACATCTCTGGAGAAGTACCTTGCCGCCGGCGAGTGCATTTTAGTAGTCTCTGTCGACTGGTCTGACTGTGATCCCGGTCTTCCGGATTTTCGAGGTCGGCGCTTGCACATAGCTCTGGGCTCGTCCGAAAACCACCCCGACACTCATCCGGATACGCCTTGTTTACACACATTGGCCGAGCTCTTTGAGGGATTGAACGCCTTGAATTTGCAATATCGCAAGTTTTCGAGCTCCCCAGGTTTTACATTGCTGTCCCAAGCGGTGCGATTCACGTGTCTTGAGACCCTAGTTCTATCATACGTCGACACTACGGCCGAAACCTTGATCGGCTTTCTACACACAGCCGCGCCCACGGTCCGGGAATTCCACCTTAAGAATGCGGTCTTGAAGAAATCCAAAGAAGAAGAAGTGGGGCTGTCTTTACGGTTGCACGGGGGAGTGAACGTTGAACAGATGAAGGCGGCATGGTTTCAGCTCTGGCAGTTCATGAAAACCTCCATGCCGAACCTGCAGAATCTGCTCATCGACATCGATGACTTAAGCCCACTGCGCCTCACGAACCCCATGAGAGGACTGACAGGAGATAGCCTAGGTCGACTGGTGGACTACTACGACGCATCGGTGGCCAATGTCGGGCTTGTGGAATGGATCGATCAACTCGGCTTAGAATATAGGCCTGATTACGAAGGTGCTGCAATAGCCGAATATCTTCAACTGCCCCTCTTACGCGACTTCAGTTCACTGCAGCCAGTCTCCGATTAAGGAGCGTCTCGGCGCATCTGTCTCTCGATTCTGTTTCTCAGCCCGGCCTTTTCCCGGACGGCAATGATCATGTTCTAGCAAGTCTGTCGCGGTGGGCGGAAGGGGATAACGGCTACGATTAGGGTGTGCTGCTTACTGGCCATCTCATTCGTCTATAGCACCGTATGGCAGTTTCTCTGTGTTCTTTTCTACGCATTCCTTCCAGATATTACTTCATAACTTTGTAGCTGCTAAATTCTCGATTGTAAGCTGCTAGGCCAAAGGCACCAAGCGCCAAGCGCCAATTGCATGTCTTCTATATCTCCTGCTTTGAACTTTTGGATCCCATAATCATCCCATGTCATGCATGAGCCAGCTGCATGAGGGTAGTTCTCCCGTCTTATTATGTGCATTGGATGATGGCCACCCCGAAACTTTCGTCGAATGAGCTTCTACCGTTGAAGCTAGCATTTCGAAGTCTTCCATAAGCACATGTATCGCAACCCCTTCCTGCCATTGGAACCCGATTCCCATCCCCGCCAGTTCAACTCCACTATATGCAATATCTGGGCGGACTCCGACCGGGCTAGCGGGGGCCAGCCGGGTCGCTTTCACAGGGGAGCCTGGGAGCTCTCGGCATTGGGAAAATGATGGTGGTGGTGACGTCACGAGCCGCAACCAATGAGCGCATCCACGCCGAGTTACGTAGTAGCGAAGAAAACAATACTGACAGCTGGAGCTCTATCTCCTCTCTTGCTTTGTGTGTGTGGGAGTCCAATTGATTGATCGAAATACATAGTATCCTCGGGTAATACGTACCTACCTACATCTTACTTACTTTCTACGAACCTGTGACTGGCCCGAATTTCTCTATCCAATTTCTTCTCTGTTGAAAAATCCCATTTTCTTCTTCCTTATTATCTACCTTTACATCCATCCATCTAGATCAACGAACTCCTCTCTACCAATCAACCATCACCTACCTCCTTTCTATACCCCCCTCACACCAACCACAGCCTCACAATGGCTTCCCGCGTACTCTTCAACACCTCTGCCGCGGCCCGTTCTGTCGCTGCTGCCAGCAGACAAACGATTGCTCAGCGCACAATCGCGACCACCTCCATCCTGAGGCACAAGGAGGACCACATCCGTAAGTTTCCCATTGCCCTCTCTCCTCAGATAGAATCAAGATGACGTGTCATCTACTGGTTGCTGCCCGAGTTTCCCCCAGTCGCCCGGAACACCTTCCGAGGCCCTCACCCAGTGACAAACCACTCCCGTCTACCACTCTGGCAAAATTTGACAAACAAATCCTGCCTGCCATATCTCCAAGTACAACATGGCGCACAAGCAAGCCAGTCAGTAAAACTAACACCCCACTTCCACCCCCAGACAACGACGCCCACAACCAAGAGAAGCACAAGGAGGACCTGCTCCAGAAGCACAAGGACGGCAAGGGCCACTGGAAGCCCGAGCTCGCCTCCAACAGCGAGGAGGCCGTCAAGGCGGACCGGTCCACGACGGGCTCCTCCAAGGAGGACATCTCGAAGCTGCAGGAGCAGACCAAGAAGGCGGCCGAGGAGACGCACAAGGCCGGCACCAGCACGCGCGATGGCCTGTAAGCGAACCGACAACCACAATGTCGAAACACCCAAAACACAGCCCACCCCTTATTATTAAATAATCTATAAAATAAGATCAAAGTTTGCATTGCATTGTTTTCCCCTGCTTCCCTCTCGATATTCGTTGCTTTTACTACTGCTGTATTGGATTTCGATGTTCATGAACGGAAGGAAGGAGTTATGTGTATGCGCGCGTGTGTTCATAGCACACCAAGCATGTGACGTACTTTTTCATATTAGCAAGTCGATGGAAACACGCTTCGCTAACTCGTGGTCTGGTTCTCAGGACTTTCGACGAGGAAGACGGTTCGACAGGACAGAAGGCAAGGTAGAGAACGGGATGGCAGAAGAGATGGTCTTTCCGAGTCGACTCCACTGGATGGAAACTCGAAAAGAAGAAGTTATAGAAAGAAACTCTTGATAGTCCGGAGCCCCTCACGGATGGAAATGTGCTATCCGAGTAGGTGAAGGCAAATAGTAGTATTTGTTTACGCAGAAGGTCCAGAATTATGTACACCAATGGCAATAATTAAAGAAAGCATGTGGAAATGGTCATGGTACTTGATATATCGCTTGGTGTCTAAAACGACACGATCCCAACAGTGACATATGTAAACAAGGTAGTAGATACTCAAAAGTCCCTCCTCATGGAGGGCATAGTCCAACCACAACAGTGATGAACTCGCTAGTAATGGCTTGGTTTTCTAGCCTCGATACGCCCTGAACGCCCTTTTCATGCAAATGCTCTGGAAACTAAGAAAGAAACAACAAACCCCTCTCCCAGCCCCGAATCGTCACCCGTAATCTTTGCGCTTCTTCGACTTATTCTCCCTCCTCGTCACCCTGTTAGTCATGATCTCATGACATATTCAACACATAGGACAGACCTAGGGAAGAGAGCCCCGACGTATCGGTGGTTCCTCGAAGTGCTCCGACATCCACTCCGGGTCCTACTTAAGGAGTGCGATCAGCAGCACGAGGACGATGATCAGGATGAAGATGGCCAAGAGCTGCTTGTTGTCGCTGGCGCTGCGGGTGATGCGGCCGACCTGGTTGCGGGCGCGGTCGATGCGGCCCTGGTGGCGGTCGACGGCCTCGTCTACGTCGTCGAGCATAGCGACCTGGTCGTCGAGCTCGTCGCCGATCTGCATGCTGAGCTCGCGCTGCCGCGCGATGGACACGCCCAGCGCGTCCAGCTGCTGGTCCTGCTGGTCCATGATCTGCTGGTGGTACGCGTGGACCTGCGTATTGGTCAGGTCCTCGGCCTCGTCCCGGTACCCCTCCCCGTCCGGCTCGTCCCGGTACCGCCGCCCGAACAATTGCGCCTCGAGCGCCGGGTCCGACGAGTCTTGCGGCTGCGGGTTGTCCGAGAAGCGGACCGTCTTGGACGAGTGGCGCTGGCCGACCTTGGGGCGCGAGTTGCCTCCGCCTGCCGATGACGAGCCAGCCGCTGGCAGAGTGGTTGCATGGTCGAAGTCGGAAGCGAGGGCGGGGTCGTTGGGGTGCGTGAGAGTTGACTTGCTCGACGGTGATGAGAAGCCGTGGAACTGTGCTGTGAGATCGTCGTACTGCTTCTTCAGACCGGGAAGGTTATCGCCAATCGTGAGTGCGCCCCTGTAGTTAAGAAACAGACAAGATTAGCTTTCTGGTCAACCCGAACCGTTGCTAGATCTCAAGATCTAGATTTCGGTCGTTCGAAGAATGGATTTGGCTGGCAACATACTCTTCATCCCCTGCTTCTTCTAACCGCTTCTGCTCCTGGTCCAATGCCGCGAGGCCATCTCGGAATTGGTCTAGTGAGCGCGAGATGTTGCCATCCTTTGATCCACCGTCGCCATCGATGTCGAGGCTTTGCGCCCGTTTCCGTTCGAGTAAGGATAGCTTGATGTGGTCTGCGAGCAGAAAGAGCTGGTTTGGATTCGTCATGTTGGTTTAAAAGAGGCAGGCTTTTGGACTGGGTGGATTGATTGGCCACCGAATGCGAACACGGCAAAGTCGGTGGATCAATTCGACGACGACTGTAGCTGCTGTTGTTTACTCGGATCAAGCGAGTGGTTGGGGGTGTAAAGCCAAGCCGATCAAATGAGTGTATGGTTGTTCTGATCTGGTGATGATGATGATGAATGATGTAGTTGCAAGACACTGGAGTGGCATGAAGGTGCTACAACGTTGCGCGGCGGCGGCCGTGGCGGCGTTACAGGCGACTGCTGCTGCTCAATTGATTGGAGCCTACCTAGGTTAGTGCCATCCTTTGACGTGCATTGCCCCTTCTCAAGCTTGACAGCTCATTCCCGCTACCAACAGACAATGCACATCAATGATAGCCATTTACCATCTTGCATCTTTACCTAACTGTACTATTTACGAGGTGCAAATTGCCATTCTTTTCCATATCTGTAGAGTAGTCATCTGTACGGTAATAAACTGGCAACCGGGTCAGAGCTGTGACACACGTACACCTACTGCTTGCTGGTATCATTTGCTTGGAAGTGTAACAAGTGAACGAATTTGGCTCTAACTGAGAGGATATCGAAGCCTCTTTATGATATCCGCATCGACACAACACTTCATACAATCACTTTATCCATCAATGCTCTTTCTAGTGCGAGACCGGCATCTGAGCTACGACTGACTGTCAGTCCAGGTATCATGTCAACACAGTACTATTTCCACATCACTATGAAAGTTAGTTTGTTTTCTTAAGGGCACGCGATAGCAAGATCACGCTGTAGAGGGATGACGTTTGTTTGCAACTGGGTGGTGTTTCGTGATAATTGGCTACTGAGTACTGACACTTGAGTCAGTCAGTCTATGCAGGGTGACTGACATTCTGGTGATAGATCTTCTTGATCTGACTCGAGGTTGTCCAATAAGGCAATGATATGCAGCAGATGGTCTATTTGAATCCAGTCCGTGTCTCTTATCTACATAAGTTACTGCCCTCTGGATTTAGTGAGCGGTCCACGTTTGCTAGTCACAATATATCAAAGTCTGGAAATGGACAGTGTGATCATGTTATACGGGCCGGTTGCTAAAGGTCCAATAAATTCCAATTCCAATGTTCAAGACAAGAGTATAATTTCGAAATGATGAACTCTATACTTGCAGCTATCCAACTTGGACAGTGACCCGATAGTCCATATAAACAATTTCAAGACACAGTGCCGGTAGTAAGGATCCTTGAGTGAGGTTCTGTTATACATATCCATTACTCACCTGTGTGCTTCCCCAGATTCAATCATCACCTTAAACCTACTTAACTCTTCTGGCCCAACTTGACAGGTTGTTTGCTGTCACGTCATCCTTCTATGATTAGATTTAGACTTCTAGCTGTTGTTTCAAGCCATCAATGCGCATCGCAGAGCCTCTTTCATTGGTGAGATCCACCTAGTATACTCATCGGTCACCCCATTCATATAGGCTATACCGTCTCTGCCATATTAAACATTACTCCACTAAAGTTTCGATATACCATACCCAGAGTCCATAGGCTCGATTCAGCCGGATAATGCCAAGCAGATGTTAGGAGATCGAGCGACATGCCATCCGTAGTCGTTGGAGCCGCTGATAGGCTGTGCTCAGTGTCTCCTTCATATACTCGAAGAAACTCTCGGTTGACTACTCCGCCATGGCCATCTTGGCAGAGAAACATTCCCCACATGGACCATGTTACCGTATCCGGAGAGATCGACCGAACGATTCGTGTAAACGAGGCGCTGTTTTTAGCACAGAGATCATCGAAGCGCGAAGGGGGTTCGACAACAAGAAGCCAAGAAGGTCGTCAAAGGCGAACATGAAGCTTGTGTTCCTCCCGATGCCTATAAGATATGCTGACCTCTCAGCTTCATAAGTGCTTTTTTCTATTCCAACTCACCATCCTCATCACCATCACTCTCATCCGTTATACCAGATAACGTCCACTCACTGCAACGCAAATTCACTCACCCAACATGTATTTCACAACCAAGACGCTCGTCATTGCCCTCGCCGCAGGCGCAATGGCTATGCCCTCAGACACCCCTGCCGGTGGCACCGCCGCCCTGTCCAAGCCCAAGATGCACGGGGGGTTTCCTCCTGCGGGCGGAAACACAACGCACCCCAAGCCACTCCCAGCGGCAGACGCCGGTTCCTCAGACGAGAAGGAGCTAGAGAAGAAGGATTTCCTCGGCATCCCCTTCCCCAACATCACAGACCTGCTCTCGGGGCTGAAGGGCAAGGATAGCCGCGGCGAAAAGCACGGGGCCAAGCTGCCTGGCGGCCTTTCCCCGGGCCACAAGAACATGACCAAGCCGGCGGGTCTACGACTTCGCAAGGCCACTAAAGTTGCGAAGCGCCAGGATGATGAGTCGACACCTCATGATGGCAGTGGTGCCGGTGATGATGGTGGCGATGACGGGGCGAGCGTTGCTCTCAAGAAACCCGAAGAGGGTGCCGACGAAGGGGGTCAGGATAAGGAAGGAGGTAGTGATGAGGAAGAGAGCGACGACAAGGAAGGGGCCGACGGCAAGAAAGGCGGTGCCCCTAAGAAGCCCGAGACGAGCGGCGCCCCCAAGCCCAAGAAGCCCGAAGCGAGCGGTGCCCCCAAGAAGCCCGAGCCCAGCAGCCCCACCAAGGTCAAGAGGGCCGAAGACGATTCTGAGGAGGGAGGAGACGATTCGCAGGAAGGAGGAGACGAAGGAGACGGAGAAGAGGAAGACACAGGACACAAGCACCCCAAGCACCCTGGGAACGGCACCGTCAGCGCCACAGGCTCTCGTCACCGGAAGTGCAACGGCACCACGTCTCACCCTCCCGGCCCGAAGACCAAGAGCAAGCGCAATGTTCGCGGACCCGCCCTGCCCATTCGCTTTTGGGCATAGAGTAGCCAAACGAACCTGTCTCCGACTGGAAGCAGAACCGGCGGCAACAAGGCGAACCTTGGCGCCGGTATTCTCCTCGGGGGGATAATGGACTATGTCTTTTTTTACGAACTCATGTTATTGCGCGCAACTTTGGAATTTCTCTTCACACTCGTTTTGTACTTCTTTCGGTCGTTAGTCATGACGGCTGTAGTCTGCAATCGGCTGGTCAACTGGATCAATGGTACCGTTTACCAGGCGAATATATGTACTTCTACATACGAAATATATATCAAATTGAGGATGATCCAACATTCCAGAGATATTTCATAAGAGTGATTGATGTCCGTGTAAGTCGTTGTCGTCAAATACTTGGTGGGGGTTTCAACAGGAACGAGCGCCCTAATACCCGCAGTGCCTAGTGCCTAAACTGCGGGCCTCCACTCCTGTCCACTTGGCAGGTCTAGCAGCCATTTAGCGAGCCACTTCTGCCACTACGGAGGGTTACGGGGCCAATTAGGTGCCTTTTGCCCCCTGTCAATGGCGATAAGCGCGCTCCCCTCTACTCCGAAATTTTTTCTCGATTCACTTATCGTGTGAGCTCTGCATGTCCCTCCGAGCCCGCAGCACCAGCACCAGCCCGAGCATCATCGCAATTTTGTTCATGTTTGTTCAACCCAAGTCATTCCCTTTTTCCCTCCCAACCGCACCATAGTCCCGTCCATTCCTTGACATTTCAAAGGCAAACAGACAAGCCAGCCTGCTTTTCAATTGGATTATCAATTGCTCTTTTTTGATATATATCGCAAGCGTCTTCAGCGTTTAGTCAGAATCTGCCAAAATGTCCCCGCCTATGGTTGCTGGTAAGGAGAAGGAGTCCAACGTCGCGCGACTCCTTGGTTCCGGTATGTAATATCCCATCATTCTTGCCGATTCATTGGGAACTTGCCATTGACAATCTCTACAGGAAGTGCCGGTATCTCCGAGCTTATGGTCTTTCATCCTGTATGCGCCGACGAACATATCTCGAACCCGACGAATCCATGACTAATGACAACAAATCTTATAGGTGGACACTATCGCGAAGCGATTGATGAGCAACACAACTAAGGTATGCGAGAAATCCCCTCCATCTCTGCCCACGAGAACCATTGTACAAGAACCAGCAGTTAACGACTGGAACCTTCTCAGATCTCCGGCATCACAGAATTGAAACAGGTCGTGTTCCGCGACACGGCGACGGCGCCCATCGGCAAAAAGTTCTTCTCGCTATTCCCCGGTCTGGGCTATGCCGCCGGTTACAAGGTCTCGCAGCGGATATACAAGTATGGCGGTCAACCCATCGCCCGCGACTACCTCGCCGCCCACTACGGCAAGGACTTCGAGGGCGCCTTCGGCAAGAAGACGGGCAAGGCCATCATGCACTCGACGGCCGGCTCCCTGATCGGAATCGGTGAGATCGTGCTGCTACCCCTCGACGTCCTCAAGATCAAGCGCCAGACGAACCCCGCCGCCTTCCGCGGCCGCGGCATCTTCAAGATCATCGCCGACGAGGGCTTCGGCCTGTACCGCGGCTGGGGTTGGACCGCCGCCCGCAACGCGCCCGGCTCCTTCGCCCTGTTCGGTGGTTCCGCCTTCACCAAGGAGTACCTCTTCGCCCTCAACGACTACAACCAGGCCACGTGGTTCCAGAACTTTGTCGCCTCCATCGCCGGTGCCTCGGCCTCGCTCGTCGTCTCGGCCCCGCTCGACGTCATCAAGACCCGCATTCAGAACCGCAACTTCGAGAACCCCGAGAGCGGCTTCCGCATCCTCAGCAACATGGCCAAGCACGAGGGCATGGGCAGCTTCTTCAAGGGCCTCACGCCCAAGCTGCTCATGACCGGCCCCAAGCTGGTCTTCTCCTTCTGGCTCGCCCAGACCCTGATCCCCGCTTTCGACACCATGATGAAGAAATAAGCGATTCTAGCCTAGTAGTGGGGAACTACTGCTAATCGCAGGAAACAACAAAAAGGGACAACAACAAAATTCTATGACGATGATGTGTTACTAGGAAAGGAGGGACGACACATAGACGACGGGACGTGCGGCTATCTGTAAAAAAAATCATGACCTGGCGTTGGGTGACGAAAATGATCTTTTTTACTGGTTGATACGAGGAGTTTCACGGATATACTGGTGTCTCACGTGCAACACGTATTTTGCTGCTTCTGAGTGGGCCAAAAGGGGCCTATAGAACAGACTCAACTCTAGAGAGCAAAATCGCCCAAAAAGTCTATACTACTACTATTTAATTTAACGAAGAAGAAGAAGAAAGAAATCAAAAGCTCTACTCTCCAACTCTTTAACGCTCCACAACTCCCCAAAAAATTCAAAGTTGGCGGATAATCGATTCACATCCCTGCGCCGTGCCGCACACCCAGATTTGCTTTTCGAGACATCGCGCTCACGGCAAAAGCCAAGCCGTCATCTTCGCCAACAGTTTGGACGGGGGGATCCTCGAAGAGCCCGAAGTCCTGGTCGCAGTGCGTGCCCGGCGCGGGCAGCGTGCCGTTCTGGAAGTAGGCCCGGATGGCGCGGGCCGAGCAGGTCGAGGGCGCCGCGACGCTCGCGTGCCCGTACGAGTCCTGGACGAGGACGACGGAGCCCGGGAACGCGGCCGAGTTGTTGTAGGCGGAGCGCAGCGGGGTGATGTTGTCGGCCATGTTGCCGATGAAGAGGATGGGGAAGTTTGTCACGGTCAGATTGTTCTTTTGGTGATGGTGGTGCTGCTGATGTTGATGGGGACCCCCGAACTGCCACTTGGGCCGCATCCGCCGCCCGACGCAGCTCAGCTTGGAAAAGGCCGACGCGGCGCCCGAGAACCGGCTCACGCGGCCCACAAGGTCGTCGACGTATAGTTGGAACGACTCGGGTGTCTCGTCGGTTAGGGGCGCGCCGTCGGCGCAGGCGATGGCGCCGTACGCGTCGATGGAGAAGTCGGTGGGGGTGCCTCCGCCGCCTCCGCCACTTCCACCGCCATCTGACGGTGGCGGTTGAGAGCAGACTTCATGGAAGGGGAAGTTCTCGTCATCGGATCCGGCCATGCGGTAGTACGGCAAGCCATCCCCTTGTTCAAGCGCTGCCAGCACGCGCGCCAGCCCCGGGAACTCGTATAGTGGCTTATACAGGACCGTCCGGACCAGCCGCTGCAGCGCCGAGTACGTGACGAGCTGCGGCACGGCGGGCGAGTCGGTCGCGTTGGCGTGGGCGGGCAGCAGGACGGGCCGCTGCCGCAGCGTGGCTAGGAGTGTCCAGTACCGCGCCTCAATGCGGGCGGGGGTCGTGTCGTGGAAGGCGCACCGCCGGGGCCCGGCCCGGTGGCACGCGGCGAAGAAGGCCTCCATGATCCTGTCGGCGTCCTCGTAGGCGTTGAGCTGGTCGTTGCGGAACCAGTCGCCGTAGTCGACGTTGCCTATCGCTCATCCACTCCCTGCCCGTTAGCCCAACAACTCCTTTCAAGTGGGTCGGGTCGGTTTTTGCTCGAAAACAACGCACCGTCGCTCACCAGCCGTTCGACGTGCGCCGGAAACAGGGACGCGAACGTCCCGCCCAGGACGGTGCCGTAGCTGAGGCCCCAGTACCGGACCTTGGCGAACCCGGCCTTCGTGGAGATCGCCAGCATGTCGCGCGCGTGGTAGGCCGTGCTGATGTGCCGCAGCAGGTTGGGCGCCGTCGCGTTGGTGTGGGCCTCGCACTGGCGCGAGAGGCCGTCGGCCTGCGCGAAGGCGTCGTGGACGACGCCCGGGTAGGCATCGGCCACGCCTGTTTTGCGCAGGCCCCAGTCGTGCCGTTTCCATGCCTGGCCCCAGCACTCGACGTTCGGCACCGAGGCACCCACTGCATGACCAATTCGGCAAATATTAGCTTGCCTCGGCTTGCATTTCCGGGATTTCGTTTCGTTCAGGGATCGTTATTACTTACCGCCACGCGGATCCCAGCTTATGATATCCTACAGCTCTTTCAGTATGTGAAAGTTCGAGGGTGGGGATAGGGGATGTTTACGTGGTTATCGCCGACAATCGTCTGCAGCTCGTCCCCCTGCTCGAGCACCCATGATAGGCCACTTCCACCAGGCCCCTATGCGGCACTGCAATGAGCATATGGGCACCAGTAATTTTACGGAATGAGAACCTACACCTGGGTTCAGGAAGACTGGACCTTTATAATCCTCTTGGGTCTTGGCCTTTGACCGTATCACGGCCAGAACCACCCGCTCCTCGTCAGAGGGGTCTTGCCAATCAAGGGGCACCTTCCATCAACACCGATCAGCAAACTTGCGAACCAGATTACGGGGTTGGGGGTTTCCACTTACATCAAGTCTTGCGCAGTCAAATTTATTCTTGTAGCACTTATGCCACTCCAGATCTCTCCTCGGCTGGATATCCGCCCATTTCCAGTCCTGAGGCAACTGCGCCGCCGCGTGCTGTATTGCCGGGGGAGGTCCCAAGTTTACAGAGGGTATCAAACCGCTGAAGTAGCCGAAAACCGCGATTCCAGTAAGGCTCGCAGCCAGGCTTGCCCGTTTACATCGTTGGTACAGTTCACCCCGGGCAGTCGCGAACGCAGACTTGCTGTGTAAGTTGGGTTGTATCTTGCGTTCTCTCATTTTCGTCCAAGTATCTACACGGAAGCAAAGCAGAATGAGTAAACAGTAATGTAGCTACGTGTTTATGAGATGTAAATATTGGCCGGTTGTGTGCTCCCGCGTTGCGTGAGACACCACCACGCATACGCCAAACCGACACGGACTGGCTTTCTTTTTCCTCGATAGGCGTTGGCAATCCCTGCCTCGAAGGAACAATGGTCTTCTGATTCGCGAGCGGCCTGAAAAAGGTATGCACATCGATTTGATATCGGACCATGCCTATTGGTCAACCATAGCCAGGTGTGCACCTCATGATCCCATACGCGAATCAGGCCCCTCCAGGGTTCATTGTCAGTAGATGATGGATAGATACCCAAGAAATGTTTGTTTCTCTGCTTCTTACTTACATACATAAGGTACATGATAAAGTTAGATTGATATCAGTACCGTTAAACCCCTGTTCCACTAGAACATATCGAACATCCAATTACTGACGATGGTGATCAATATCTCTTGGTTGAGTGATTGATGGATGGAACTTCCCGATGAAACCTAGTTTAGTTCGCCTTGCACATCCCCCGGACTTGGTGGGGTCACATCCGAACATACGTCCTATCCGAATCGCACTTTCCGTAACACGACTGCTTTCAAGGTGATTTCAAGCTTGAGCCTCGAGATACATGGTCTTATCAGGTTTGATGAATTGGTAACGATGTCACTATTGGATTGGAGGGTCTGGATGAAGCCCCAATTACATACAATTTACAGTTTGCTCATAATGGCGCACTTTCTTTCCTTCACCGGACGTCTCGGTTCGTTCGAATTGATAACCATTTATCATTTATTCCAAGTAATGAAAAACAGACCTCCAATCACACGATCAAGGTTGAGAACAAGACCTGTTAAAAGTTCCGTTCTTCGAATTTCTTGAACAATCTTGCATATTTGACGAATTCGACTCATGCGACAAATCTTAATCAGAGGCAGAAAGAAGACGACTGAGATGACGATTGTGCACAAGATCAAGGCAATGATGTTCGGCAGACACGGCAGTGAATGCAGCAACAGCAGTACTACGGCGGCAACTGAAGTTAGCAGGCCTGTTCCGGTCGGAGATACCCATGCCGATAAGAAAGGAACCATGGGAACTTCGGGGTCCGAAACCAACGTCGAAGCTGGTGTTTCGGCCATGGCTGCAGCTCAGGCTGTTTGGGGTAAAACGGGATTCCGTTTGGTCATACTTGGGTAAGTCTGGGATTGGAACCCGGGGCCATCGGAAGCTCGGCTGCTAACCCCCAGGCGGCTTTTTGCACGAAGATTGGCCATGATCATGATCATCTTGTACGTACCAGAGATTTTCTCCCTCCTTCTCCCTCCTTCTCCCTCCTTCTCCCTCCTTCTCCCTCCTTCTCCCCCCTTTTGCAACTCCTTGTTGAATCACCAACTCCCAAGATCCACCCTGACCCCTATCTACCTTTCAGTGAGCTCGACAACAGTACAGTGTACACATACAAGAACTACTCGACGTCAGAGTTCAATCAGCTCTCCACCCTAGGGACGTTGAATACGGCGGCCGTCATTGTCTTCGCAGTGGTGAAACCCCCTATCGCCAAGATCAGTAATGTCATCGGCCGGGGCTACACATTGGTCTTCACCGTCAGCTGCTATGTGCTCTCCTACATCCTCATGGCCTCGGCCCGCACCATTGGCGCATATGCTGGCGGCTTCGTTCTCTACAACATCGGCCAGTCAGGTACCAACGTGATGACAGTGAGTACTATTTGTCCATAATCCTCGACGCCAGCCACATATGCGACTTCAGGATGTGTCGTGAGGCCCGATTTGAAGTGAGGCGATTAGTCACTAAAGCTCATCATTAGAGTATTATCCTCACAGATCTATTCAGTCCCAGATGGAGAGCATTTGCTATCGGAGTTTCATACTTCCCGTTTCTCATTACCCCATGGGTAGCAGCTTTGATTGTTGCTAGCGTGGTCGCCGAAAACGGCATCGGCTGGAGATGGGGCATTGGCATGTTCGCTATTCGTAAGTGATGCACATCTTTCAAGAAATTTCGGGACTTTTCGAACATTATGTCAACAACTAGATCGCAGTTATGCCGTTTGGCTCATCATTCATCATCGGTACCTTGCTCTACTACCAGAGAAAGGCGAAGAAGATGGGCGTCTTGGTCAGTCAAAAGATGACGCTGCGTGAGTTCTGCTCGGAAGTCGATTTGGGCGGCATGCTGCTCTTCGTCAGTGGCCTTGCCTGCCTTCTGCTTCCACTGACCATTGCCGCGCAACTTGCCCAAGGATGGCGGACTCCATGGGTCATTACTTTGTTGGTCATTGGGATATGTCTACTCATCTGCCTGGGATTCTACGAGATATACGTTGCTGTCTACCCAATCATACCGCCGAGTTACTTCAAGAGTCTCACGATATCGGTTTCGTTGTTGATGCTGGCTTTAGATAACGTAAGTTATCACTACGATTCCCCTCAACCCCCACAAGTTCAGGTTCTCTCATATTAACCGGTTCCGGGTTCACAGCTTGGATTCTCCGCAACGCATACCTATCTGTACTCTTGGAGCATTGTGAGTTACAACCTCGACGTGAGGACGGCGACATTCCTCAACAGCACGATGGGTGTTATGCAATGCCTCGTCGGCATTGCAACTGGCTGGTGGATGGGGTGGAGCTGCCGGTACAAGTGGCTCGTCGTTCTAGGCGCCTGCATCCGCCTCGTCGGATATGGCATCATGATCCGGCTGCGGACTCAGGACAGCACAATCGGCGAGCTATTCGCACAGCAGCTCATTCAGGGTACCGGTAGCGGCGTCATCTCCACAGCGCTGCTTGTTGTGCCAACTACCGTCGTCCCTCGTGCGCACATCCCACAGCTTCTGGCGTTGGCTCTGTGCTGTGTTTTCCTGGGATCCAGCATCGGATCGACGGTCGCGGGTGGCATCTACACCAATACCATGCGCATGTCGCTGTGGAAATGGTTGGGCCCTGATACCTCGCCAGCGCTGGTTGAGTCACTGTACAATTCGATTACCGGCGAACTGCCGACCTGGGGTTCGCCGGAGCGCATTTCCATCAACTACGCTGTAAGTCTGTCTTCTTGTTCCATCTTACCCATGGGCTTATGTGCTACCCGGATAGTTGCTTACGACTTCATAGTACTCGGCGGTTATTACCTACATCACCTACGCGGCAATAGGGGCTTCAGCCCCAGGAATCTTTCTTGCATTGTTGTTGCCAAATAAAGAACTACCAGAGTAAGACTCTCTTGAACAAAGTGCCTGAAAACGTGAAAACCTTTGGCTAGCATACTTACAATTTGAAAAGGGATACCGCTGCATTGACCGAAGCACATGATTTGCCTACAAAAAACCATACCACTATTGAGGGAGTCCAGAATAAGCGATGACATCCCTGGCACATACAGTTGTCTTCACACGTTACAAAGCGAATCCGTCCCAACTCACAATTTATCATGAACCATCTTCGTTAATTCGCGTCAACTAGTAACCAAGATTATTGTAATACAGTCGCCACGATCTACACGGTTAGACTTGTACCAGACCTATATGAAACTTACCGTTTTCGCGCATTTGGCGATTGGAATCAGACTACACCTTGGGTCCCCTATTTTGGTTCACACGACCCCACCTTAATGGTAGGGTAACCCCCTTTCTAGCATATCACAAACAATCAGGCTCAGAACTTCGAATATCCTTCTCTGAGCGCCGCCATGTCGAATTCTACAATATCCTTACCTTCGCCGCCGTCGGGCTGTCTGTTCGGCCCCCGCATACAAGGAGCAAACTTCTTGTCGCCCTGGCACCAGACGGTGATGCCGTGGCACTTGCTGTGGCAGAGGTCGCAGGCTTCCTTGTTTTCCCCGTCGTCGTCCCGGGCTTCCTTGGCGACGCAGCGGTAGGTCTTGGTCCAGGCCTCCTCGGGCGGCGACTTCTCGAACTTGAGTCCCGGGGGCGCTGGGAGTAGGATCGGTGCTTGCGGCGGCGATCTTACCTTCTTGTTGTGCTGCGAAGGCGGCAACTCGGCCCAGCTGACATGCTTGGTCTTCCTCGCTACAGTAGCAGCGGCGCCGGCAGGAGTGGGCATGTTGGCATCGATGGCCTGGTTTTTCTGCACGGTATGCTGGTTAACGCGCTGGTTGAGATAGCGGCGCCAGGCTAATTCTTTCTCGCCCAGTTCGGGGGCCGTCGTCGTGCTGCTGCTGATGGAGGTCGATTCCAAGGCGGCGACGGCCCGCGTGGCAGCGCCCGCAGCGTCGGGGCACACGATGAAACCGTGGGCGGTGTGCTTGGCCGGGTCGGGGTCGGGCATGTGGCCGGTGTCTTGCACACGCTTGTTGTGCTGGACGTGGGCCCTCAAGTCGCGGACCGCGGCCGGCGTATTCCCGGCGGCGCCGGCGCCGTTGGTGGGGTTGCCTATGACGGCGGGAGGTGTGGTGGCCCAAGAGCAGGGTCCGTTCTCTACGGTCGTCATTGTGTATATATACTTACCGCCGACAAAGAAAAGGAAGAGCAAGAAGATGCCCAAAAAGGGAAGATCGAGAGGGGACGGTGCTGCAACGAACTGCGGAAAGGACGAGTAGTAAGTACTACTAGCAGCCATGTGTTCGTTGAGCGGGCGATGTGTGCGTTTGAAAATGTGTTTGTCTGTCTGTTTTCCTCTCTGATAGACGTGGACAGGGCCGTCCCGGATGTTTATATCATGAGCCAAGGGCCCTTGTAGAGGATAAGGGCATTGTCACCCTCTTTGTCTGGCAGGCAGGGATCACATCACTACCTAAGAATGGGTTGAGACTATCGTCAACAATGCTACTGCAAATTTTCAATGAGGAGTGTGAACAATGAGCTTGTTCACGGCCCATTCAGTCCATTGAAACACGGCGAGGGAGTCGAGGATTCGGCATTTGGCCCTAACGATGTAGTAGCAACGTCGGCTACTTGCGCGTTCCTCTTGGCGGGAATACCACACCGAAATACTAAAATACTCCAAGAGCCTTGGGCAAGTTGGAACAACAGAGGGATACCAAGAACGCCAATGCTACCGACGTTGTTGTCGTTGTTGAAGCCGAGGGGAAAAAGAAAGGAAGTAAAAAAGGAGTGCCCGTTACACGATTTGAATATATGACCGTAGAAGGAGTCGAACCCTCTTGCCTCTAAGTATAGGAATAAGACTACTACCGCTAGGCTATCCCGACCCGGTCAACAGAGAATGCATCAATTTAGAAATATAAAGCCATTTGCTCATTGGTGTAGACGCTGTTTTGCCGATCGGGGTAGAGTAGGGTGGTCGGTGAAGTAAAAGGGGGATTAGCTTTGGCGTACCCATGGGTTCGCAGGCGCGGAGAAAGATATGAGTCTTACCAAGTGGTCGGGTCCGAGCCTTGAAGAACTTCCTTGCTTGAGCGCAGATGTACATAGTCAAGTACTTGATGCAGTCAAGTGAGAGAAAGAAAAAATGAGGATGGATGTCTATGATTTCACGAACGCCATGGCGATAGCACCAATCTCGAGCGCCATATCGATTGATGGGACAGACCCGAGCTGAGGGTGCGATACGATTGTGGAATGTCATCAAAGGGATAGCATTACTCAGTGGGTCCTAATATACGAGCATGGCAACTGTTTACTGTGTACATGTTCTTATTGCACGATAAGTATTGAACTATGTAAATGCTTTTTCCATTCTCAAGTTTCCGAATATTCCTTAACTCCTCAAATCACCCCTCGATGTTGCTAGCGGAATACAGTACCGATAAACGCCCCTTGTTAGACTCCCCCGCTATGTAAAACATACACATGTTCCGGATACTTGCCCAGTGCTTTCTTTTGGTCTGATGGACCGGTGTAGATGACGATTGTTTGCTTTAGACTTGGTACTTTGATGACGGAGTAAGGGGGATGAGGTTCTCCTTGCTCTTCTTCCACTCCCGGGTCCACTTGCGGTACTTGACGGCCTTGGACGCGAGCTCGAGGTAGGCGAGGCCGAGCAGCAGCATGGCCGTGGTCTGGCCAAAGTCCCAGCGGTCCTCGGACTCGGTGCCCTCGAGGAGGGGCTGGTTGGCGTGGCGGATGGCGATCATGAAGTAGAGGTGGACGGGGAACTCGAGCATGGCGAAGACCAACACGACCAGCAGCAGCTTGGGCCCGCCGAAGACGGCCATGCCGATGCCCGCCAGCACCCACAGCGCCGTCACGATGGTGTAGGCCTGGTCGGAGCCCGGGTGCGAGGCGAACCGGTTCGCGACGCCGACCGTGTTGTAGCACGCGCCCAGCTTGCCGCCCTCCTGCCACTTGGCCAGCCGGATCGCAAAGGTGATGGCCAGCGCGATGAAGAAGACGCTGAAGCCGTAGATGGTCAGGTACCGCGACGACAGGCGCGACTTGGACCGGTTCAGCATCTTTTGGCAGAAGGCCAGGCATACCAGGACGGCGATGCTCGACACGCTGTGGGCAAGGAGACGGAAGGGTTAGCTCGCAGTTGCGACCAATGTCGTATTTGCATAGGACGTGTTGTTGCTGACTTACCCAACGAAGCTGACTGTGTCGAAGACTAGCCGCAAGTGATATAATCCCAGTTCTTTCCTCTTGGTCCAAGCCGTGATCTGCACGTCACCAAAAAGCTCACGTCAGCCATGGAGACCCCCACCACAAGAAACAAGAGTTGCCAAGTAAGCCGCTGGTCTTATTAAACTCACCATCAGGGCAATGCCCAGTAGGACTTGGAGGTCGTTGCCGATGTTGACGGCATCAGAGAGGAACTCTATTCGCTTCTTCCGTCGTTCGTGCTCATCGGTGCCTTCTGGGTGTTGGTGCAAGTGGAGGTGGCCCTTCTTGGACATGAAAACGATCCAGCCGGCGAGAAGGAGGGAAAGCAGGGCCTGACCGGCGAAGGAAATGAGGACGCCCAGGCCCGCGATGTCCGGGGAAGCCTCGCCGACATTTTCGCAGATGCCGTAAGTGGTGTTGGTGGTGGCGGCGGCGGGCTCGCCTGCCACAAAGGGAGACATGGTCGCGTGCGACATGCGAGGGAGGCTCTTTCACTCCAATAAACAATTGACAAATAAAACGAAAGGAAAGCACATGTAAAAAAACACCAGCGAAAATAAAAAAAGACGACGGTCTAGAACGCGATCTCTATAACAAACACTCTGCACGGATGGGGAAATAATGGGATGCCAAGAGAAGAAATGGAGGTATGCAGACTTGGCAACCGGCAGGGAAGAGGGCTTCCCTTCTTAAATAGAAGATGGAGGAGTGTGAGTGGTCTAGGTCGTGGTCTGCGCTGTGGGCCCTGCGCCGCCATGACACGGGCTGAATCATATCCTAACGTATATCGTGAAACGCATAAGCGTGGTAGTAAGTAGTACGTAGGCTTTGTTTATTCGAAGGAAGCACTTGAACTTTGAAAACGCCTCGGAGACTGGGGGCTGGAGGCCGCGGGTGCGGGTGCGACGGCGGCCGCGTAGTTTCCCGTGGGTTCCCTGTCCTCCTCCTTTCGGCTGCTGCTGTGATACCTCAAATAAGCACTATGTTACTTGTTCAAGACAGTAAGTAAGGGGTAACCTTAGCCAGTTTCTCAAAGAGGGAACCAACAGGCTTAAGGGTCCAATGGTCCAATGGTTCCCAGCTCTGCCTAGGGTCTAATGATGGCGATCTGCAGTAGTACCAGCTTCAGGCTGAGCTTATTGTATTTTTAGCTTCAAACTTGGACCGAAGAAATACACTACATAAGCGTTGACGCCCCTTGCCGTCCCTTGCCGTCCCTTGCGCTGCCCACTGTCCACTCATTCAGCAATCAGTTTGCTTGTCCAATGTTCCCAAAAGTGCAATTACATTACATATACAAGATGCCACCCAATTCATCGGTGATCTATATACATACACAGGTACATCAGCCCTGACACCGATAATATGTAGGCGAAGAAGAGAAAATCCGTCGTCATCCAAGGCCATTCAAGGGTATGATGTTTCAAAATGAGCCCCACCGACTGGCTACCTATGCGCAGTCATCACAATCAATCATCACTTTCCACGGTCCATCTCCTTGGTCAAAATGAGTCCTTTGACGATCATCATATTTCCCATTGCGATACCCGACAGAACACAGCCCCGTCATACACATGGCTTCCTATCAAATCCCTTCCACCAACAGAGCGCTCGTACTCCCCAACGGCTCCTTGAATGTGTCCGTCGTGTTGACGGGAGGATTGGCGTTCTTGCTTTTCAAGTAGCATTTCCCTCCGGCTAAAAAGAAATAAGAATTGCAATGTCAATTTTACACGCACACATAGAATCAGGAAGAGGAAAAAGAAGAAGAAGAAGAAAACTTACGAACGAGCGAGACCGATACGGCCTTGCACCACCCCTCCGGGCTGGTGTCCGCCTTGGCGTGCTCCTGGTACTGCCGGTTGTACTCGGCGCACGCCGTCATGCACGAGTCGACCGTCTCGGCGAAGAACTCAAGTAGGTCGACCATGCCCGGGTTGGCCTTCTTGAAGCCCGAGAAGTTGGTGTTGCACAGCCGCACAAACGACTGCGCCGCCGTCTGCCCCTGTAGCGTGATGCCCCGGCCCCCGGACGCCGCGCTGTCGGGTGGCGTGTAGCGCGACCCGTTAATGGTCGGGCACCCGCCATCAGTCGGGATCAGCGACGCCTGGAACAGCGGCAGTTTGGTCGGAATTGCGGTGCCGCTGGTGTACGATACGGTCCCAGTCGGTTTCTGTGTTGCGGTTCCTGTCTCTGTAGCACCTGGTCCTGCTGTGACACTATCGGTGTTGGTGCTGTTGTTGGCATTGGCGTTGGCGTTGGAGTTGGCGTTGGCGCTGTCGTTATCGCTGCTATTCCGCTGCTGGGCCGCCATGCCACCGCCGATGCCGCCGCCTATCCCCCCGGCGAGGATCAGGATGAGCGCGATCAGGAGGCACCAGAACACGGGGACTGCGAGACCGAGAATCTTCCTCCTCCGCGGGGACCTATCGTCACCGATTGCGCTTGGGGCGCTTGTAGGCGCGTACGTTGTTGTTCCCTTCTCGGCCTGGTAGCCGGCATACGAATGGTGCTGGGCGGGATACGACGGCTGCTGGGCGTGCTGCTGCTGCGTGATATACGACTGGTGACTATCCTCGTCGACGCTGACGGGATAGGAATATTGCTGCTGGGCGGCGGAATGCGACTGAACCTCGATGCCCGGGTATGCGTGAGACGCGGCCGGTTCGAGTCCTGGTTGGTTGGTAGCCATCGCTCCTTTCTTTTCCCGTTTTCCTCTCTCCCTTTTTCCTTATACCGCCTTACGACCGGCAAATGTTTTGCGCTCCCCCAATCAATAACAAAGTTTGGGAGAGTAGAGCGGTAAAGTGCAAGTTGATATATCAATAGACTAAGGCGTTCGGTGACTTTTACCCGGTGAAGCTGACGAAGGGGGAGGAGGAGAAAAATACACCAACACGCGTAAACAACAAAGCTTTGTCAACGAAGTTAGGTGGTCACACCCAGGTCTGGGGGATCCTCCCCCCTCTAGATATCGGGTACAGCTGTGCGGCGCAGGCCGAGTTACAAGATTCAGCGAACATCACGTTTCGGAAGGATTACCCAGGCCCGGAGGGATTACTGTCGGGGCTGTAAGCCTCCATTAATCCCCCAAAGGTAGCACACCAACAGGGATAGGAAGGGGTGTTGGTTCGGTTCTGATGTCGTACATAGCCTCAGTGGTTGCGTCACGATGCTGTGGTTGACTGCCCAATTCGTTGGATTCAGTCTGTCTTTCTACGCCGTCGACTTTGCGGGTCGGGTCGAAAACTCCGGGAGTGAGGCTACCGAGGGAGGAACAAGAGTTCTGGGATTCCCGCGTGGGATTCCCAGCGCTGGGCCTTAATTTCAGCCTTCAAACACCCCTTCGAGCCATCGGGATGACTGGCATGAGGTTGTCGTCGGCCTTCCAGGCGTGGCTTTCCAGCCCTACCTTCAGTTCCACCTCGAGATGAACGGGCAAGCTCGACACTGTCTTGCATGATGGCCGTCCGCTGCGCAGGGCATTGCAACTGACTACCAGTATCATGGGAAATGCAAGTCGCGGTTTGATCGCTGGAGGAATGCTATCCTCGGAATCATCGATCAGGGGAGGTTCGATGTGCCTCCCCCGTGCGGGACTGGGCACACCACCGCCGCGACGAAATTGGTAGTCATCCTTTTCGGTTGCGACGAGACCGATTCATCAAGGTATGAGATGAGCATGGTGCATGGGGGAGACCAGTGCCAGGGGACACTGAACATGATAACAGCAAAATGAAGACATGCAACTCCCTGCCGGAACGGGAAGGCACACAGCCAGGTGTGGCATGACCAAACCGCAGGCCAAGGCGCTGTGCCGCTCGCTGGGAGTGGTTCGAAGGTGCACTAAGGCGTGAAAGTGGGAAAGAGTTGGGTCCAACGTGTAAGAATGTCCTCTGTTCTAATTTCGTTTTCGCAGAATGCGAAATGGCCGGTGCGAGCTCCAGTATTACTGCCACCGCAAAGAGGCAATCGTAGGTAAGGCTGGATGTAGATGTTGCACTTGATCTGGGAGTTCCTATGGGCTGAAGCGGAGTCGCGCTTACGGATCGCTCGCTTTGCTTCTGGATGCGGCGGGATCGAATTGACTACGCCAGCGGGCAGACTACGGAGATGATACGGAGACAACTTCTTCCTCATTGTCGCATTTTTCGATGCCGTCTATTTTCCGTCAGCTTCGCCCAAGATGATTCCTTTACCAGCTCCGGGGCTGTTGGAGTCTTGAATCGTCGGAACGTGTTGGTCTGATAGCAAATGGCCAAGTTCCTCCCTATCTTGGACGTCTATGCCGGCCCGCTCTTTGCCAGTGATGAGTTCCACGCGAAGGTAAGGTTGACTGAAACCTGGAACTACGCTTCGTGGGGAAGGAAGACGAGGCGTGATTTAGCGACAGTGTCCCGGCTGCCGTAGCTCAATCCCATCTTGGGCGTCGAGTGGAGATGTCTTCCATTGCGCCAGTTCAGCAAATGGATATTGCGCATACATACTGATTCGTTTTCCCGGCCCTGGCCTTGCTGGAAAGGATAATCTCTAAACACTTTGCTAAACCGTGGAGGTTACGCGTAGGGCTGTCTGGCCGAGTGGCAGCCTCCATAAGCTGGATATCCTCGACATTTAGGAGCGCCACGCCAAACTGGTGAAACAGGGCAGTCGAGTCGTTCCGGACGTCGAAAAAGGACTTCTTGTAGTCATTGGATTCGAGGATTTGCTTAATATCGAAATCACGCGACCCTTTCGTGTTAAAGGCGGCCGACTTGAGGGTGAAGATATCGCGCACGAAGGCCTGACGTGCTGGAGGGGAGTAGACAATGAGGAGCGAAATCAACCCGTGTCAAGACAGCCGAGCGCCCTCAAGATCCGCATACAAGTCACTGCCGGGTGCCTGGGCCCAGAGGCGATCGGCCACTTCAGACACGCCAGCGGGCGTATCGACGAAGAACGTCTGAATCGCTATCCCTGCACTTCCCGGCACGCTTATTGGCGATAATTCTGGAGGGACATTCAGGGGCTTGGCCTTGCCCAAACCTAACTGCGAGCTCTGCAGGGCGGTAGCGGCGGCCACAGGTGCCCTTGCGGTTGCCCTTGCGGGCGCGGCAGCCGCTTTGGTGTTAACTCTGCGATGAAGCATAGTGCGCTCTTGGATAGCCCTGCTCCAGATTCGCAGCGCGGAGCTGCGCGCGCCCAAACCACATGTCCTGGGCAAAATCATCGCGTGGAATGTGATGGTGCAAGCATCCCATAAGTGTCTGTTTGCATCGTCAACGATGGTTTTTCGTTATTGGAGAAAAGCTGGTTATGCAGGCTCCCGTCCGTTCACCCACTTGTTTACCATGGTGGGGGCTGGGGCATTTCAGCTGAAGTATCTCCTTAAATTAGTAAATAGAAGTATCGGTATACATGGTAATGCGTAATATCGCAATCTTCCCTAGAACCGGATCACTGTATGTATTCTCTAGGGCAGGCAAGAGGGCTAAGCGACATTACTGACAACTGCCAACATATGCTCCGAACCGAACTGCTTTGCATGCCAGAGAGTTAGTTGACTGTACCAAATAAGTACCAAACAAACACTTCAATCATTTATCTTCATGAGATGGTTTGATCAATACACCGCTTGTAAATTCCTCAACCGGCAATTGTCGTGTACCATTTACGAACTGATCATTCGCGTCCTTGCTTTTCAGAAAGCATCTTCCTCCGGCTAGAAAATTCACGAATCAATGTCAGCGGGAAATATACAAAGACGTGTCACGGCACAATGGGTGGGAGCGAGCGGCTACTGATGAAGTTGCTCGCTCGTTTGCTCGCTCGCTTGCTAACTTGCTCAGTCGCTACCAAGTACTCACCAGTTCTCACAATCGACACACCCAAGCAGTACCAATCCTGTCCGGGGTCACTTCCGCCCGTGGTGTGGATCTGCCACTGCTGGAACTGGCGGTTGTACTCGGCGCACGATGTCATACACTCCTCGAAGGTCGTGGCGAAGAAGCTGTAAAGATCGTGTACGCCGGGGTTGCTGCCGCCCTCGGGGTAGTCCGTCTCGCAGAGCTGCATGAACGACTGTGCCGCGACCTGTCCCTGTAGGATGATGCCACCCGCAGCCGTGCCGTTGGCCGCCCCTTTGGGGGTATAGTGCGTCCCGTTAATATCCGGGCACCTCACTGTCGGTACCAGCGACGGCTGCACTATTGGTAGCGGTCCCATCGAGGTGCCGCTGCCAGTTGCTGTCGGGCCGGGGGGTTGTGTCGTGTTATTACTGTCATTACGTCGCTTTGTGGCTAGATCGCCGCCGACTCCGCCCCCAATCGCGCCGGCGAGGATCAAGGTGAGCGTAATTAGTAGGCCCCAGAACGCCGGGGCCGCAAGACCAAGCATTTGCGGCCGATTCTTGGTTGCCGGTGCGGGAGCACTCTGCTCTCCTAATACTAGTGGGACGACCTGCAAGCCATCGTCCAGCGGCCGGTGCGTATTGACAGGTTCATACGCCTGTGCGGAACTCGGTAGGACTTCGATGCCCTGGTACGAGTGAGATGCTGATGGTTCAAGCCCCGCTTGATGGCGCCGCTGCTGGCTCAGGTCTAGGCATTTACCATCGTTAGCCATTGCTGCTATCGCTTCCTCCTTTTCGTCTTCTATATCATAAAGATAGGGGCAATGATTTGGTGGTCAGGTTTATAGACGACACATTACCGACTAATGCGGTCAGAAATCTGCTTGTGATATGTTATGGGGAAGCCAGAGGTTTCTCGGCGCATTTGGAAGGCCACTTTCTCGATGTGCTGGACATTCATTTTATATGCCGTTGATATAAACCGAACACTTCTAAAACTAGGACATGTTGGTACAACTATGTCCAGGCTGACTTGCGAATCAAACGCGTAACTATGATGATGCTCACTTTCGCGGCTGAAAGATCCTTCTTGTCAGGGGCTGAACAAAAAGGTAATGTTAGGCATGTCCGCTCCTAATATTGATCACCGCCTCGAATACGCCGGAAAGAAAATCATCTTTAAGCTGCTTGGTCTATTGGAACAATCTTCGTGCGCCATCAACGGTGCGTCTCGGGGTCCATCGAGGTCCCCTGTGTTGGCTAGAGCTTCCATGTCAAACAGGGGGGGGGGGGGGGTGTAGTTATACCATATATAGCATCCGTATATTAAACTCGGCTGATGCCGGTGGTGACTTTGACAGGCTGGTACGACGTGCCGGGGTGACTTAGATTGACCTGGCGATAACTTAAGACATGCAATAAGTGAAGTTGTGTAACCGATTGGAATTATACTTTCTCTGACTATCTCTCATGGATGTGGAGGTTCGGCCTCGTAGGACATGGCTATGCGATTTAGAGAATTCGATAATGCGCTGATCATAGTTCCTCTATTGAGATGCCGAAATCCCAGTTGACAGATCGGTACACGAGATGAGCCACTCCTCAACTGGGGCACACCTTCGTCGTTGAGGCTATAATTGAGTATGATGAACACACCCCACCCCCTATCAGGCGTAGCAAATCTTGTGCCCGCTACGAGATCAGAATTAGGCAGCGTTTCAAGCTGCAGGTCCCTTTGGTTCGTCCCTGGAGGGTCGTGATTGTACCCGTAAGTCTCAAAAGCACCCGATCCAGATGGGTTATTGGAACCCGCTATGGCTGTTTACGCTCAAGTCACATCAGCCATGAGCAAGACAGCACAGGACAAGTGTGCGATCATTCCTGTTACTTGCTGGCCCCAAAATGGTTTCCAATGCGATTTAACTGTCTGCCTCGAGGTGTTACAAAAGGGATCGGAAGCAGGTATTCAAGAGCGGGTGTCGAGCGGATGTCGAGCGGAGCTAAGCCGACAGGTTGCCTTGGGCCGTATAATGGCTTGTATGGAACACCGAAGAATACACAGGGTGTGACGCACATTCTGTTGTACCTTCTGCCTTGCTCTATTACTGGTGTGTTCGCGAAAGCTGGAAAGCTGCGATTGGGCCAGGTCTCACTTTCACCTGAGTTCACCCCTGAAGCAGGCCCTGTCCCTGTCCTTGGTCATCACGCTGTGGACTGGTCTCACCTTCGGCTCCCCTGAGAGCCTGGATGTCACAAAATCGGTCAGCCGGAGCGGCTGCGCTCGTTACTCCTTGCCCATGCACCGAAGTAGGCATTTAATTAAGCATTGGTAAGCTTCCTATAATCATCGCTGTGTTTCATTCCACGACCGACCAGAAGATTGGTTCCCCTATACCCACTAGGCCGCGGAGGGTTTGTTAGGTATTGGCACTGATGGGGATAGGGCGAGTTGGTGTACGTGCCGAAGTCATTCGATCTCGCATCGTATGCGCCCGAGTATTTAATCCTGGCGATGGTCGCCACGGAGGAGAAGACGCCCAAACCCGGAGCGACACCCACGGCGATCTAGACGCTGATTATCACATTTGGATGCCATCTGGTCTCCGGCAGGGCCATGGCCACCCTTCGGCGACTCGAAGCCAACCAACCACCTTTCGATATGGGTGGAATATATTAAAAAGACAAAAAAACATACAACACCGAGGATTCCCAGGTCGTCACCGACCCTAGTACTAATTCGGCTCTCTGCTGCTTATATATGGGAGAGCGGACGGGATCCCTAGTATTCAGCAGGATGTGGTCGTATGTGAAAGAAAGACCTGCTTTGGAGGATTATATAGCACTGTTCATCTGACTGGAAATGTTAACCTTTGGTTGTGCATACCTAGTGCTTCCCGCATGTAAACCAACACAAACTTCACCGGGTTATTAGATTGATTGATCACCATCACAGGCAGAAGCAGCATGCATGGGCCAAGTCAGGTGGATTCTATCCAAAGTGTTTCTATTAAGCAGAAGAAAATCTGGTATCTGGTAATTATTGATAAGATCTGTCGAGAGAAGGTAAGAAGAAACAGCTGCGGGTGTGTATCATAGTAGACACCCCAACGGAAGAAGAGAAGACCAAAAGCTCATCAAATCGTACAACATCCCATCCGTTTCCCCTTTATTGCCATCCCTTGCAATCAATCACTTCCTCCTCTCCAGTCCTCATTATCTTCCGCCATCTTCTCTTCCCTTCCTCCTCCTCTGTCAATCCTACAAGCCTAGCCAATCAAGGCAGGCTGTTGTTCGTCTGCTGCTCTCTCTCTCTCTCTCCTCTCACGATCGCATTTTCAGAGGATCGTGAACTGGATAAGGGGTAGTAGCCGAGATGCGCGCCTTTGCTTTTTTTCTTAGCTGGCCTCCTGGTTGACGTCGGAGCGGACCGAGACGGGGAAGATGGTGATGGGGGTCTCGATGGGCATGGCGGGGTTCAGGCCGATGGGGACCTCGAAGCCCTTGGGGGGGTGGATGGCATCGGGGACCTCGATGATGTCGCGGTAGTAGTCGGGCAGCTTGCCGCAGTAGCGGGCCCAGAGCTTGACGATGGCGGGCAGGACGGTGCGGCGGTTGCGGACGAGGCGGGTGTTGGGCGCGACGTAGACGTGCAGGCCCGAGGCGGCGGAGCTGAAGACGCCGCCGTACGACTGGTTCCAGTAGTAGTTCTCGAACAGGTCGCCGGCGACGCGCTCGTTCCAGCTGCGGATCACGTCGCCCGTCTTGGCCGCCACGAACTTCCAGACGTTGGCGCCGACGTCCCAGCGGCCCAGCGTGTGCAGGTCCCAGTTGGCCTCGACCGAGGACAGCTCGCTGTAGTGGTTGTGGTAGGCGTCGTCGGTGGTGCCGACGAGCTCCTTGGGGATGGCGGAGCCCAGCAGGATGCCGGCGACGTGGTTGCGGGCGATGGGGTTCTGGCCGTTGGCCTGCCAGGTGATGTAGATGACGGTGTTGTCGTTGAAGTAGGGGTTGGCCAGCAGGGGCTCGACGAAGCTACGGGTCCAGTTGCAGGAGACGGTGATGTTAGTGTCGTGGCCGTTGTTGTAGAGGTTGGGGGAGACGAAGCCCCACTGAGGGATGCGCTTGTTCTCGAGGTCCTCGTAGAAGAGGGTCAGGTTCTTGACCTTGGCGGCGCGGTGGGGGTCGTCCATGATGGAGTTGAAGCGAGCGAGGAGGTTGTGCTTGCGCACGTAGTTGCCCTCGACCGGGTTGTCGTAGGCGAAGCCGTCGAAGCCGGAGTAGGGGAGACCCTCGTTGTAGTCACCCCAGCTGATGCCCTTGTCCTCGAGGAGGTCGACAATCGTCGACACGTTCTTGTTCACCAGGAGGAAGCTGTCGCTGTTGAGGCCGAAGATGTCGCCACTGGCGGGGGCGATGTAGTTGGGCTGACTGGGAGTGCCGACTCCGAATTCCTCAGTCAGCAGGATACCTTGCTTGATGAGAGCCTGGCAGTTGGCTGTGGGGATTTGTTAGCTTGGTGTTATGTCAGAGGAAAGGAAGAAGAGACAGGGGCTACTCACGGTCAGCAGTGGCATTCTCGTAAGCCGTGGTCTCGAGGTAGATTTGCAAGATGCGGTCGAAAGCCGCGCCCTTGACATTCGAAGTGGGCGACTCGGTCAAGGCAGTCGCAGCAGCGGCGGCAATGTCATTAGTCGCAGTTGCGGTGTTAGTGACCGAGGTGGAAGTGGAACCACCAGAGTCGGTGGTGGTCGGGGTGGCCGGGACAGCGGCAGCCAAGCTGGCCGCGGCCAGGAAGCCGAAGACCTTGGGAAGCATTGCTATTTATTATCTGAAGAGACTGTGGTTTAGAAAGGAGAGTATATTGAAGATTGTGGAAGAAAGGACCGTGAAGGTGAAGATGCTGATGAGGATGAGGATGAGAGACAAGAATAAGATTACAGCGGGAAGACTGCGCTCCTTATATCCCCCATTCCCAGCATCATTCTCACTAACACTACTAGTAGCAGCAGCAGCAGCAGCAGTCTTCCGCTCTCCGATGCCACCATTCCCGCTTACTCGTCATTAGCTGGAGGTGGAAGGGCTCGCCAAGTTCTTCCACCGCCCCCCGGTGGGTCACGCACTGGCGGCCGAGTAATGAGGTCAACAGGCATCCGACAAGACAATAGAAGCCAATTTTCAAAGCGAAAAGATGCAGTGGGCGAATCTCGAGCCTACAATTGTTTATTATCGTCAATGCTCCCCCAAAGTCCACCTGAGCGCCCAAGGCCTGAGGGCGCTCGTCGTCCGTGGCTAAGCTTTAGGCGAGGCACCAAAGTAGGAAAGCCACAGGGTCTCGGCCATCAGGATCTCAAGGCAAGCAACACCTTTCAAGTCAACTCGTCGCATAGAGCCTCTAGAAGAATCGCGGAGATTTGTTCTCACGGTAGAAGCTCGCCCATCCGAAGCTTGACAGCCACTCCCCCTGGCTTAGTCTACCACCCAGCAGGGCGCACCACGGTAAGATCTGTGGTCGCCCGCTGCGAAATTGCGTTGATGGTGCGAGGGTGGTCCAACATGGTATTGTCAAAGTTCCATGAAATGAGACATGGCATTTTGGTGGTGTTCGTGGGTGGTGTGCCGCCCCCGGATTCCTATACCGCTGACAAGATTGTGTCAGGGGCCAGCATGCGTTGAGGAGGTCATATTTTAGTACACGAGTAATGCTATCGGCCAGTCCTTTTGCAGATATTTCTCATTAATAAAGCCTTCACCGTTACACTTTCTTTAATTGAGCTTCATGGTCCTTTGCGTGTCTGGTGTTAGCTGTCGCCATATTATCCTGCTCTAATGGACTCTCATCCATTTTCCAACATATCTGTGTTTCTGGCGCCCAGAAACTTCCTTGCGCTTCGGCAACTAACTACAATACCATTCTCTGATCAGCCAAATGCCTCGTGTTCTAGACCGAACCGACAGAGCCACCATTTGATGAAAATCAGGGTCCGCCCCAGGGTCTCAGATACGCCACACCGTTATTGCCGCTGTGGCCGCCTCGACAATCGCCGAATTTCCGCGGCGGGATTATCAAAGTCCGGCGATTTGAGACGGAATATTTTTCCATGCTATTTAGGCAAAGTTTATCAACGGCTTGTTTTTAATAATCGTGGGATTGCTGGTGGTGTTGCTGTGAAACCTGGGGTGTGCACAGGCGCTCAACAGTCGATTTCTCCTATTATGATTGCGACGCACCGCGCACAGGCTCACAACAGTTCAGCACCAGCTTACTGTGGCGATCACATTACTTCTGCTTGCTGGAACCGAGAAGGGGTTTGCTGAATGTGTGTCCGTATATGGCTGAACGAACAACAGAACGTGGTAATCTAGGGCCTCGAGGGAGCAGATCACGAGGGAGTTAGAGTTACGCCACAGATCGGGTTCTATCCAAGAACCCGAAATCACAATTTCCACTCAAAAGACATGTAGCCCCATTGTTGATGTTATGCATATCCTCGTTCTGGTATATACCGCGGCCTCCTCCTCCGCTGTCTCTCCTAGAGCTTCCAAATCAAAGGTGAGACATCACCAAGACTACATCTGAGCGATAGCCGGTACGGCAATGCGGTAAACTTTCTATATCGTCCCCTCCGGATTCAGTCTGTGGGGTCCAAAGTGGCCTCAGGTTTCATTCTATCCAAGACCCTTCCTCTGCTGGCACGAACATGCTGACGCCATTTATAGATGAGCGAGCACTGGCGCAGAGTGTTAACGCCTATATACCACGAGGAAAGACCGAGTAAGTTAGAGACATGCTGCACGTGCTGAGTTCTCCCCACACGACGATCACCTCATCGAGCGGAAAATTAAGTTGAGTCGCCATCCGGAAGCCTACGTCGACTGCCACAATACCGCGCAGCGGACGGGGAGCGAGACTTTCCGCCCTGGCTTGCTCGCATGAGATCGACGATGACCACAAGCGGCGGCCCCCATTAATATGGTCGTCGGGAATCGGGTCGAGTTCACGGACAGGAGAAGGTTGACTTTTATCCTTCGAACCTTCGGCTTGATTGCTCAATCATGTCATTCATGGGTAGGCTTGGGGGGGCTGAAGAACACATTTCTCGTGAGTTGATCTCGACAGGCCGAGAAGCGATGGACTACTGATAGGCAGACCAGACCAAGTCATACTCGGTTTTTACCAGCGTGTATGATTGTATCCAACCACATCCAGGTCACTTACCGCGACGAAGTGACTGGTTGTGAATCTCCGCCGCCCAGAGAAGAGGAAACAAGCCTAGAAAACCTTCGCACCGTAAGATAGGGGCTGGCCACTTCCTGTATTGACACAAATCGAGCCATGTCTATCGCATCGACTCCACTATAGGAGCCAACAATAGCACCAGGTAGACCTGAAGAGCCTCGACGTTTTGTCTACTCGACCACTGCGCAGCTGACTTTTCTAGTAAAGGCTCCGTCATACGGCTCAATCAGAGTCAACCAGAGTATGGAAGACCAGAGGACGGAAGAAGATCGGTCAGGTCACACCACATTCGGCAATCATGGCGACTGGTGGACTCACTGTTGTTTAGCTTAATCATGACCCATCGCAGCGTACAACACGGTCTGGAAGTCAGGGGCAATCATACTGCCTCAAGGGTATTGAATGCTACGATGAGCAGCCTGGGTGACTTCTCAACCTGCAATCCATATAAACTTATCTCCCTATTCTGATAGCCCGGGGACTCTTTTCTGACTATTACTACATACTCCCATACACATCAGTAAGAAAGCAAATACACCATCACACCAGTCAAGAAAGCAAGAGAATATCTGCTTGTCTATCGTACGGCATCCACCATCTTTCAACACCCCCGAGCCCAGCTTGCAACATTCCCCCGTTTCCCCCACAGCCACCATGGACAAATACCACCTCCTCTTCGTGTTGACCTGCTCCTCGGTCGTGGGCCTGACGCTCCTTAACGCGTTCTACCTGTGCTACGTCTACTGGTACCTCCCGCGATCCGCCCGGCAACTGTCCCTGCGAACGCAGAACTTCGCGAGAGACCATGGGATGCACCCGGATCTGGAGCGGCAATAGCAGCAAGATCCGAGGCCGGCGCCGCTGCAAACCTTTACAGTTATGTAGCTAGGAGCCTAGCTAGTTCAAATCACGAAGCAGATCGCGTAGCTACTAGTATTCGTCGTCAAAATACTTTCCCTACTTAGATATCTGCTTACTCGCCCTGACGGGGACCACGTTCTTTCACTCGGGCTCATCAGCACAGTAACTCGTGACAGCCAGCAAAACAGCATGCCGCTTTCCTCAACGTGCTTACTCATCACCTCGCGGTCTCCTTATACTAACTCCGGCGGCTAACGGAGCAATGATTGGCGACGGCAGACACGGAGGCCTGAAGGCGGAAAGACATCTATTGCGGGATGCGTACAGAGATACCTACCTACACCGCCACAGTCCCACCCGAGTTGCTTGCCGCAGAGAGATCCGATTGATAATATTTCCAGCACATCTAGATAAGACAGGATTTACAGTGCTTGCAGACAGACAGAAATGTAAATAAAAAACTGGAGTCGCCGGTGAGACAATCTCAACTGGCCCGCAGCAGTAGCTTACCCGATTGCCCATCTCCTTTCTCCCTACCACCACCCCGACTCGGGGCTTCCTTCCGGTCGATGATGAAATCGATAGATACGTAGACATACAGGTAAACATGACAAGGGCCGCCACTCGAGGATGATTATTGAACAATTACATGCGGTCTGTCTGTCTCTGTGTATACGCTCTCGGCCCCCCTTGGCTTGCCTTCACACCGGTGACAACGCATATATATATTCACTATCGATACCGTTTTCCTAAATAGGTGAAACAGTGAGTCCCACGAATGATATATGCCAATTGCTCGCTCGTGCATACATATCTTATCTTGGTTCCCCGATCCAAAACCTCCATCTCCCAATAATGTGTGCCAATTGGGAGAAGGAGCTTGGGCATCAATCGGCGAGCGGCAGCGGTAGCGGCATGGCAGGGGGGTCACCAAGCGGAAGGCCATCCCGGAAAACCCAGAAGAAGACGAGCTTCCCTTCCCACTTCGGATGGTGGTCTAGAACCAGGAAAAACGCGGTTTGGCAACGTAAATTGCACGTCAACGGGGTGCGTGCCCAGAATGCTTGCACAGTCACAATCAAGAAACGCATCTTTACTCCATACCTAAGTAAAAGTGAGGTAAAAGTGGTAAAGTGGTAAGGGTAAGGGTAGGTGGGCGATAGGTGTGTGTTGCTTTTCTTCAGCGGCCGGTCTGCAAGGCGACGACGCTAGGGCCGGGTTTCGGGTCTCCCCCGTCACCTATAATGGAAAGCCGGCAGTAATAGCACAGACAGGCATTGGCCTCTTCCAGGGCCTCCAAATGCTTCATGATGTAGGTAGCAGGCGGTAGCAAGAGTAAGATAAGGATAAGCAGTCTCAGTGTGGTGGTGTTCTCTGTCGGCGTTTCTAGGCCATGCCATTGTGCCATTAAAATACCATCAATGCGTTCGGCGTTCACATCACACATCGGCACTCATACTACTGGCCGATATACGGTGTGTGCATGAAATATACTTAGTAATCAGTCGAGGTCTCGTCAGCTGTAGCAGTTTGCGCGATCAAAAGCTGTTTGTGTATATGTGATGGGACGGGTAGATAGCCCGGGGATGGAGGACGTCTCTTTCGGTGCCTAGGAAACGAAAAGCATCAGCATATGTTATAGGCCCGTAACAATTTATGGGGACCGACCGCCCTTCCTGAAAAGGAAATAACGCCTTCTGAATACGTGTATTTTGCGTGTAAGTGTGTTTGCTTCTTCTTGTCAAGTCACGTAGGGCAGAACACCAAGTTGGCTGTCAATTTAAGTGTGGTGAGCCGCTAAGCTCTCAGCTCCCTTCCCAAGGGATAGGCCGGGGAAGCCTCCGACATAGGAGTTAGTGGCCGTGATGGCGTTTCCGATTGGTTTATATGACAGACAATCAAGAAGAAAGATGATAGATCGTGTTTTCCCTCTTCCCTATATGTGCTGTTTGCCCGTGGCGACCGGCCGCGCCTGCTTAGATGAGCCACATGAGAGAGATGTATGGGATATCACATCGAGTGATAAGGGCCAGCCCCCTGATTGCTTCTTGTCAGCTTGCCGATATCAATCGCTCATTCTGTTATGCACAGGAGAGGGGAGATGGAGGATTCAATCAAATTGAACCATAGGTCGCTTGCTGACACGGGGCCTGTGACCAGAGTTTCAAGAGGTTCCATGCTGCTCGCCAGAGCTATTCTGTGCAGCTTTCTCCGCAGTTAATAACGTCGAAAGAGGGTGTGTGCGTGCGCATGCGTGCATGCCACTTCTTTGCAGTTGATGTGCTGCTGCTCTAGGTAGTTACGTGCTATTCGATGTGACGAGACCGGGGTGTATAGCAAATCAGGTCGGGCCGTTCTCTGCAGGGATCCGGGCAACCCTGCGAACAAAAGCGCAAATCGTCGTGTATTGGGCCGCGACAATACCCAATGAAGACCACAGGGGGACGACCCGGATGTAGTCGAAAGCCACAACTCACCATTGTTCGTATTTAATGTGTCGGTGTCAGCTTGACACTCTTGGATGTCGGTCCGGAGAAGGAGTATGCGAGTGGCTCGTCACAATTCTCCTAGTTTCGGGACAATACATAACACCAACGAGGAGGAGACCCAGCAGAAGAAAGAGTAAAGTTAAGGAGGTAGGTGGCGGATGAGGAAATGAATGCGACGGTCTAGAAAGTAAGTAAGTGCCTTATCAGATCGTGACAAGATTTTCGAAGTACAGCCATACAAATGCAGTGAATCAGTGTCGTACCGGCAATTTGCCAAAGAAAGCGATCTGCTTCCGTACTCGCCATGACTATGGTGATTGATGAGTAAAGGCGACGGCAACGTTGCGCAACGATACGTCTCGTGGTTGTTGGGGACCAAAGCGCATAACCTCCATGCGACACTGCACTTTCCCTTAATCACTTATATCTCGACATATTTGCATCTTGCAGCGATAGTCCGCGATCCGGTACATCCCGGCAATTACCCCGGCTAGGATGGTGATTCTCGCGTGTTCTCGCGTGTAGTCTGTATATGACCTGCCTGGCTCGAGATGGCTTGCGTCGTTGTGTCAAGATGAAATCAACTACCATCCCAGTTGTATAGGAGCTGGAGTTATGGAGGCGTGGCATGGCATGAGACCGTTTGTCCGAGACCAGCTCCGTCATCTTGTGATCAGGAGATAGAGGGTATTGGTGTCGGAGTTATGGGTCACTTATTAGCTACGACGGGGTCGTATCAAGCTGATCGACGTCGGCGGCGCGGGGTTGTCGCAGCCCCACGAAAATGATCAACGACTGCAAACTGCAATGTGCCTTTCAAACACTGGTTCAGGATACTGTGTGAGCTTGTTTGCCGCTGCGCCCCCAAGCCCCCCCACGGCGCCTTGCGAGTGGGAGGGTTGAACAAGACCCCCAATATCCCATCTGGTGGTGGGCAGGAATGTACATTCTTGGAGGGTATTGTGAGCAGGAATGCATTGTAAATTGTTTCCATTGTTCCGATAGCGCAGATCTCACTAATCCACTGTTCGGAAGATGTCGTGAGATCAGGAATCCGCAACGGAGTCGGTCGGAAAGGAATGTCAATCCAGCATCGCATCGCATTGCGTGCCCTGCAAAAAAGGGTCCGTGATTGCCGTAGCAGGCAGTTAGAGATCAGCGCCGCCAGAAGGATGGCGCGAGGAGCTTCCTCCTCGGTTATTGAGCTGGTAGCCGACGGGAATTCCTGACGTACGTCGCCGTCTATTCTTTCAACAACAGGAACTAGGTATGATTAAAACGATTCGCCTCTGGATACTGTACCCATCCGAGATACATCGCTTGGGTTTGCCTCCCCTAGACCCTGGAGGGCGGACATGACGGCGCGATTACCGCGGGAAATGAGATGGGCCAGCGATTGTGATATATCGTTATCAAGGCTTTGAGGGTTGTAGATTTGTCACATCTCGAACTCCGCAGGGGACGAACCATGTCCCGTTGCGGATGAGGTCATAGAGCTGCTTTTTCTATCTTTCCTTGCTGGGATGATATCGCTCAGTTTCATGTTTGCTTTGCCCTGCTTCGGACTGATTGAGTTGCAGAGAGTATTGTTTGAGTAGGCCACTCGTCATTACGACGAGTACTAAGAAACGAACCGAGTCGTCGATGAACAAACAGAATTGAAGATGCGACCTCTTGCTTGCTTATCGCTAAACTCGTGTGAATATCACATATGTAATGTGGCAAAAGGCATTTTGGTGCTCCCGTCAGCACGGACAGCCCGGACGCTTTCGCAGCCACGTTTCTGCCCCAGGTTTCGACCCCACGCTGGTCATTGCTCCCAACTAACGCCGGGTTAGACGTCACTGCCAACGGACCAGCTGTTGGACAGGGCGTTTTTTACGTGCGTACCTAAGCACATGTGAAAATACGTGCTAGAGAGAGAGAGAGTCTGGGGCTGGCGTTGCTGGCGTTGTTTGGGCCAAGGGTTCCCGTTTGTTCGAGTCAACGGCTTCCGGGTCGGATTGACCGACTCATCAAATACAGGACGGGATGTCGCAATTGTCACCTGGTTCCTATTCTTGCATCGCCCCCTCCCATCCCGAGTCGAAACGTTCTGCTACTGTTCCTACGTAGTTTCAGCAAAGCTATGTCATAGTGCTTTGCAGCTTCGAAAGAAAGAGAGAGAGTCAGGATAAACCCGTCACTGAGGTTGGAAACGCACATTTGCCTTCGGGCTCCTGCAGGCGACGAGCTCGTCAAACTCGGCAAACTTCCTGGGGAGGAGAACGAGTCATTGCCAGCGTTTCTAGCCTCCTTCTAGCTCTCTTCTAGTTCTCCTTCTAGACTCGGTCAATATCCCCGTCAAGACCGTTAGGCGAATCTGGATTTCGGGCAATATATGGAGTATCGTGGTGGGGCAAGGGTCCTCTTGCTCCTCTTGGTCCTCCGAGGGGTAGATAGTCAGAGGCTGAGAGGAGGGGTTTGGCGTTGGCAAGGGGAATTCATGGACTTTCCTTTACCACCGATAGCGTGGTCCCGACGGTCCCGCATGGTGGATTGGCTCGGGAGTTGCCCGCCAACCGCACGAGGAAGACGATTGTTCTTGCAGATTATACGCGCCTGCATCCCCGCGGTGATCGATTTCATGTGTCAAATCTAGCGAGGCGGTCAAGCTTATACATACCTGCTTGCTTGCCTGCTTGCCATACACACACACGCACCGAGTTCAATAAAATATGCATGTATTTTGTTCTTTGCGACGGGTGGCCAGCCAGATATGGTTGCTATGACATGCTTCTAGAATGTATCCCATTGATTAAATCGTACTTCGTTGCGACGCGCGGTGCAAATACCGCCGGCTCGGGAAACGGACTAGGTTAGCTAACTGGGATTAGCGAAAATACCCCATTGTACAAGTATACTGTGGTAACCGAACAGCCCAGACCCTATTTTTACCGACCCGATCCCGAAATAGGGAGGTCGATCCTCTTGGTGTTCAACCCTAGACAGCTAGACTTGATCGCCGGTGCTCTTGTTCCTCGTTGGACACCAAAGACGCCGTCAGATTCACTATCAATAATACTATGCATGCCTACTCGGACCAACCCCGCCGTTTTGGGAAGTCCAGAACGAAAGGAGACGGGGACAAGAGACGGAAAGTCCAGGTAGAAAGAAGTAGGACGAGAGCGAGATGCAGCAGGCAATCTTATGAAGGGTTGCACGGAGCCGACTTACGTTAGCCTCGTTGATGCACATCATCCTGCCCTATGGTCAGCAGAAATAGGCAAACGTGGCTGGACGGATAGCGAGGGCAAATGATTACGGGCGGCACATGCGATACGATACAATACGATAGCGATGCGATACGGGCAGTGCAGAAATATGACTCAGTCTTTGGGCTTCGTTACATTCCCCAGGTAGATACATTTCCAAATAGGTAGCTGGTTGGATATGGTCGGGACCGTCGGCGTTGGCACCTAAAGAATGAAAGTGACCCATTAAAGCTGAGGATGGCTGACCAAGGACGCCGTCCGACGTCCAACCGTATACGATTGAATATCTAACAGGAAAGAGGGTGAATGCACAAGTGAGGGTCGCAAGATGGATCCAGCTGGGCCAACGAAGGCCACGCATGCCCGGTTTGTCGCGAGCTGTTGGCGGACCAAGCGGTCTAAATTAGCAGGTATGGTCGCAGATGTATTGGCTCTTGGTGAGCCTGTGTTATGTGCGCTGGTGTGTAAGTGTGCGTGTGTGTGTGCGTTATGTGCGTTGTGTGCGTCGTTGATTCAGGAATTGCGGTCAACCCAGCTTGATGAATTCGGACAATCGCCGCAGCCAACGCGAGGGAAGTATTATTAATTCCTTGGAGAGAGCTTCGCATTTGTGTAAGTGTGTGTGTGTATGTGTCAGCCCGGCCGCGGACTGGCATGTCTGACGTCTGACGTCGTTATGCAAAGGGGTGATCAAATGCGAACGGCACTCTAAAATCCCAAATTGTGGCTTTTTCCCTTTTCCTGGGGTTTGCTTATTTCTTATTTGGGGCCTTCTTTTGGGCTTGGGAATGGGGGATGGGGGATGGGGGTAAGCCAATCTGCCAATTCCCATTGATTCCCTAAGGGGGCGGCGGTCAAACGAAAAAAGCAAACCGTCTATTTTTACACATCAGAATACGACAAGAGGATTGTTCGCTTCCCATTTTCTGACAACCCTCCCCAATTCCGACATCGAATTTAATTGAATGAATAAGTCGAGGGAGTTACATAGCTGTAGCTGAGCTGATACGCAGGTCCCTTTCGGAGCCGTTCCTCGAGGGATGAGTACATATGACGAGGATGGGAAAAGCAAACAGTTGCATCCATCTCATCATTCCGCAACGTGACGAAGGAAAAGTACTCCGTAGCAGGAGTCAAGTAACCGAGCCGTAACCGCAAATGGCGCCCGTTTCTTTCGTCTCGTCCGTCCGTCGGCTGTACCTCTCACATGTAGCAAGGTGCGTGCGGTTTTTTAGCTTTTGAGACCTCCCGTCGTTTTTTTTTTACTTGGAGGAGAGCGCGGCAGAATGGAACCGCGGGCGGGCTGATGGAGACCACACTGCCATAGTGGCTGGCCATGTGTGTGTTGGATGTCGGAAGAAGGCCCGAGGGTGAAAAAGGAAGGAAACGGGGGGAAGGAAAAGAACAACCGACGACTCAGGAGCGGCTGTGATTGGCTCGGAATGCTGACTCTTTCGCAACCGTCTTGTCGGTGAGATCTGACTTACGGGCATATGTTGAGAAGTGAGAGTGTGTGTGTTCCAAGTTAGCCCCATGCCACCACCACCCCTCGCTGTCCAAGGTACATGCTAAACATTTACCACACCTATCAAAGCTGTGCGCTCTGGTGGCCCCGCCAGCCCGCGGCGAGGCGGTCTGTTCCCGAGGAGTACAGATTCCCCCAATAACAGGTTGTAACTTGCATTACCTTGCGCTTACCGCTACTCCTGGCTGATGCGCGCAATCAGTACTTTCAGAATAGGCTTCTTTTCCTACGTGGGGGAGCCCAGACAGCCATAATCGTGAGTCGGGGAGGCGTAGCCTAGATGATTCATGCCTAGTACACACACCTTCGGTACTTTTACATGCCTCTGCCTGGGGCCTGCCTGGGCGTTGCTTGCTTGCTGGGCTGGCCACCCCCCGGTCGGTCTCCCTTTCGGTCGTTTTCGGTGTTATATAATTCTGGTTCGTGCCTCAACCACCGCTACCCTTGGAATTCATTCCTGTTCCTGTTGTTGTTATTCAACTCACACACTTAAACTCGATACCCGACCGTTTTGTTCTTCCGAACACACACCAAGCAGGTTTTATTTTAAAAGACCCCCCATCGCCGATTTGTTTTACCGGCCCCCCCAGCAACTGATCCCAACTTGAAGCAACCACGGTCACATTGGTTGTATTGTCACTTATACCACGAGGTCCCGGCTATCCACCACACACCCACACCACAAAATCTACTACATACAACGGCCAACACCCAACGTACGTCACTTACACGCTTACACGTGAAGTCCCAACAACCCGCGTATATCAACCACAACGCGCCCGCCACCGATTAGCAGGACCGCAACAAAGATCAACTTGTCGCATTACAGTTCAATACTCGGAACTACATCCATCGCCTTTCACACAACAATACCTACAAAATGTGGAACTCCTTTGGATCGTCCGGCTCTATGAGCCCTTATACGCAACCCCTCGACATCCCCTACTCAAGCGCCTCCTCGCGCTCCTCCGCCTACCAGCCCAACTGCGCCTTCCCGTCCTGGCCGCAGGGCCCCTCTCTGGGTTCCAACAGCAGCAGCCGTCCCGTCTACGAGCGCGCGACGTCTTACTTGTCGGACGACGACCTCTTCTGGCAGGACTCGGAGAACGACGACGCGCACAGCGTCGCCTCCAGCTCCGGGAGTCACCACGGCAGCGTCTACGCCGCCCAGCAGCCTACCGAGGAGGAGCTTCAGGAGCAGCGCCTCGAGGAGCAGCGGAAGCGCGCCCAGATGCAGCGCGACGCCCTGCGCTTCGTCAAGCTCGAGAAGGAGCGCCGCCGCCTCGCCGCCCAGCAGCAGAAGCCCCGCCGCAGCAACAGCAACACCAGCCACCCTTCCAAGAAGGCCAGCAATATGACCTCCATCCGCGAGGCTGCTGAGTGAGCCATGGCTGCTCCCACCTTTTCCTTTGGTCACGACACTTTACGAATGGTAAGCCTCATGTTATACGAAACCATTGCAAATGAACATGCGACTAACGTTGTTACTCAGATTTTTTACGAAGCATCTTATGATACCCATCTATGATACCCCAGCAGCGATACCCCCTTTTGATATTTTTACCACAACAACGAACATATACGCATACTCGCTGCCCACGCAGCCGACACCAGCATTGGGCGGGAGGTAGACATGCATCGGCAAACACCGGGTTTCCCCGGGTCTCTTTTTGCCAATAGACCGATGAAACACTTGCTATGTGGTGGTGGCCTCTTCTTCTTTGCCACCAGCAGGCAGTGAACTTTCTTCATCATCCCCAACCTTTTCACTATCTCTTTTCCTTCGCAAGGGGGCGGCGTAGATGGCGCATCCCAGCAGGCACTTTTTGGTTATTACCTATCACAGTTTCGGATGACTTTGGGGGTTTATGGTTAGGTGCGGAGGAAACGTTGAGTCACAATACGCTGTCTCAGCCACGGATCTGGTGTCGCAAGATGGGGTCGACGCCGCCCCAGCCAATCACGACGCCACCCCTCGACCATTCACTTCGGTGTTTGATTTGGGTTGTGACTGATCGACGATACACATAAAAGTCGGCTGATTGGTGCATCGGGGCAAGACAGACAGGCAACACAGGCAGCAGTCATTGGTGGCAAGAGAACGCGACGACGCAACAACCTTACTTTTTGTATGCATCACTTTATTGTAATAGCTTTTATTACTCATACCCTACCTACTATTCTATTCGCTTCAACATCTTGAGAAGAAAAAAACCCGACTTTGCCTTCCTCGCTAGAGGATTTGTGTGTGTGTAAGCCTGTAAGAATGTGTTAGTGTGTACGTGAACATGGGAACACGGGAAACCTTGACGGTACGCGTCATTCTTCGGTCGACGAATGGGGGCGCGAGGAGACCGGCCGCCGTTTCCATTGGATGCGAGCGACACCACCACACCTGGCAACTGGGTGTAAGTGTCCCGGAGAGACGGGCGAAGGGGAAGGAAGGTTTAGATGACAACCTAAACAAATGGAAAGTGGTACCTGACATATTGTTGGAGGTATGTATTGAACTATGTATGTATGCGTGTAAGTTGGTGTGAGTGTGTGAGTGACAGAAAGTGTGTGTGTGTGTGTGTGTGTGGTATGTGTGTTTAATGAAAGCACCATCTATTGTAACCCAAATACGACGTTTACCTGGTGCCCTCCCTCCCCTTCTCCAAATGCCACTCACTATCGTAGCATTCCGCGAACCCAATGTTTTGCTTTTTAGCCAGCCAGTTGGGCCCGGATACCAAGAAACGGAGAAATTATGATATGAAAGAAAGAAAGAAAGGGGGGCCCGCCGGGCCATATTGCTTGCAGTTCCATTCCACATCTTGACTGACACTTTCCTAGATAAGTAAGGAATTCATTCGGCTCATCCAGGATGAATGAATGTTGCGGCTCACCCGGAGCAACTGTTTGCTGTTTGTTGGTGAGATTGTTGGTGTTATATAAGCGTCAAAGTTGGGTTATATCATATCACATTGACGGGGGGTATAGTAGGCTGGCTTGGTAGGAGGTAGCGGTTCAGCCGTGATGTGATGATGTGAAGAATTCCTTATACGCGAGCTTCAATCGGAGATAGTGACATGAAATGATCTTCATCACCGACAAGGAGTTTGGGCTGTATTTCGTTAGCATTTTTGAATTGCGGAATCGGATGTATGAAATGAGAGTTGTGTGGGTGTGCGTGCCAGGCAAGGGGGTGGTGGTGTGGTATGCTATGTGGAATGTGGTATGGTGGTTGTGATGGCAGAACCTAAACTTTCCCATCACACCCTTTCACACCTCCCTCGCAACCCTATTCGGGAAGTAGGTGTGTGGGGTTACGGTTGAGCGATCGGTTGGCCGGATTGGGGTAAATTGGCGAGTGAAGTCTTTTTGCACTTGGCAACAGTTTGTTTTCTTTTTTCTTTCTTTTTCTGCTGGTTGACATGTCGTCTTCCTTACGGTTGGGCAGGTATGTTGTCGAAGAGCACACGCATGATGATGATGCCATGGTTTGGGGGTTTCCACAGGAAAACTCCATCTTGCTGACATCCGCGGATACACCGCCGTCCGTTCCTGTGCAGAAAGGAGGTGAGTAGCGAGCGAACTTGCCTTGCTTGTAACCTACACCGAGATCATGCTCTCGCAGATGAAGGTGGGTGTATGTATGTATGTTGGGAGGGGGAAGCAAGTCGGCTATTCGTTTAAACCACCAATAACGACGCCACAAGCATCCCTCGAAGCTCGAAGATCGTGTGTGTTATATGCCAGTTAGGCTTTGGGGGGGATTAAAAGCAGCGCGCCAAATCTGCACGGCGGCCCTCCATCATCGCCAAGAGGGATGTTCATTTCCCCAGTTCGCCTCGCTGGGGCGTTGGGGGCGGGCTCTCTTCCTTTATATGTAACTGAAATACTAATCTCGGCTTCATCGGCATCAGTACACGGTTCTCAATGGTGATGGCAATGCCAGGTACGGCTCGGGCACAGCCGTGATAGGAATCGATCCAACCCCTTCTCCTCACCTTGGGGTCCTTGTGTCGCTCGTTCGGCTCGGGGCTTGCCAGCCCACTCGCCTCGTCCCGGTCCCGGTGAAGGTGATAAGGTGAGGGTGAAGGGAGGGGGGAAGGGGATTCAAGCAAACATTCACATACCTCGACCAGCCTCACTGTCCAAAGTTGGCAACTGGCGTTCGCTCTCATCATACGCTAAGACCACTTTCGGTCTACCAACTGCCAAACAAGATGATGATGGTGGCAGGCTCTTTCTCTAAGTTGGATCCGATCAGTTTCCGCAGTGCGCGGCAGCAAGCGGAAGGAGTAGAAATTACAGTCAGGGCTCTGATGATGAGCTTATTTACATATCTACTTTTAGACTTGAGAAGGCTGGGCCCGCTCGCTGTGTAACAATATGTACACACAGGGTGGCTTAGATCCGGTATCTCGCTTCTCTCTCTTGGAGATCGGGGATAACGACTCAGCCATCATCCTTGGTCTAATTTGAGAAGACCATGCATGCGCACGCGCGTGTACGGTTGCTAGGTGCATGCGTATGTATGCGTGCTGTAGAATCCTACATGGGCAACTTCGTCATCACCCGTGGGTGGGCAGGCCATGGATGGGGGTGTCAGGTCAGGTAGGGAAGGGTAGGCAGCAGGCACTCTGTTTCTGTAATGCCTTAAATTTACCCGCGCGGCGAAGCGCGGCTGTGTGCGTTAAAGAAGTGTTGGTTGGAAGCAGCGGCAGCAGGCTGGACCCAGGTCTCCGGTACACACATGCACACACACACACACATTCGGACTTGGCTTGGGTTCCTCCTCACTGCCTATGCCCAGCGTCATCTGCAGCCCGACCGCAGGCTGCAGGCCCAGCGTACCATGGAACCACCAAGTCTGGAGAGGAATAATCCACCTTGAAGCAGGCCGGCCGGCCGGACGGGGCACTGCTGGGTTTGAAGTATAGTGAGTGGCTACCTTGGCTGGGAGGGGGGGCTATAATTTCCATCTCGAACGATGGGGGCCAGGCGCCGCCGCGATGCTTGTTTGCTTCCCGCCTTCTTACGCTGCCGTTGGGAGACAGGGTGCTGTCAACGGCGCGGGCGCGCGAATTGTGGTGGTCATACATTGTCATGCCGTATTCACATGATTAGCTAATTCGCAACGGGATGGTGATCCCTCCCGGGCCCTGCCCATCACTATAGCGGTGTACACAACCTGTTCCCTTGCCGCTGCTCGGTCTGCGCTAGCTCCACGGTGGAGGAGGAACGGCCGGGGTTCGGTCGGGTCATGCCATGCAGGGTTTTAGCGTACTCACATCGGCATGGAGCTTGTCTTCAGCACATTCACATTCACTCACAGCAGCCATGATCGTCCATGTCAGGGATTCGGCCGCTCTTCACAGCAAAAAGTTGGACGAGTTCGGGTCCCCCAGTGCACGCAAGACACCATCCGTAAGGGAACGTGACATGGACATGAACAGAGTGTGCGGCACAGGTTCATCAGCAGACAAGCAGACTAAATACGAGCATTCTCTGGGTAGGACAACATGATATACCATGCAAGGGGTGCTATTCAATGATTGGTGATAGTGAATGGTGGATGCTCCCGATACAGCCCGTCGCGGCTGCTTACTTTGAAGTGATATGCAGATGAGCGCTGCAAGCCCCCCTCATATCCTCAGGGCCCAGGCAGGGTATAAGGCACACGACGTATTGATGCAAACTGTTGGGCCGCGGGGTAATTGACCCCGATCCCAGCCCGAAGACGATGATGGAGGCTTGATGCCACTGAAGTGAGTTTGGAGAATCTGCCATCTTAAGCCATCGAGAGACACGGATCCGCTTTTCGGGCCCGAACTTGATATCGATGAGATTCGAGGTCAAGAAGTCAAGTCGTTGGAACATGCATTTCTGACCGCCTGGACCCAGTGAGACACAGGCATCGTTTCCGCTCGACGTCTCGAATAGTTGTTGTTGTTGCGTAATGCATAAGTCAGTTTTCAACGTATTATAGAATATTCTCTTGCCGTCCTAGAGTCTCCCCTCCTTTAATTGTGATATATCCAAACGGGTGGGTTTGGGGTCATTGGCTTTTCATGATAACGAGGTCAGGCAATATCACAACTGGGTTGTATAGCAGACAGGCAGTTTCCCATCCAGGTAACCCGGGTTTGGATGTGATCAAGCCATACCAGATGAGAGCAGAGGGAAGCAGGTCGATCAATGGATCCGGTCGGCTTCCGGCATGCGGAGCTAAACTTCCCGTCGTTCCCAGCCATCGCCGGTATATATGCCTCTACCTGGGTTCAGACCCGAAAAGCGCACAGGCGTGTGCGTGCTGTGCTGCATGTTGATTGACGCAAGTACTTCATCGCGACTCCCCAATTCAGTCGACGTGCATGCAGCAGGAGGAAAGTGAGACCTCTGTTACTATGCCACGCCTTTGGTCGTGCACGATGCTGTGTTCGCGAAGTAGAGCATCGTTGCAATATACGCCGGCAGCCATGGCCAAGTGCTACTCGCCACGATGGTTGCTTTGGCCTTTGGCGGGGTAAAAGCAGTGAAGCAAATAAAAGAATCCTGGGTGGGAATTGAAACCCTGTCCGGCAGGACGGACCCTTGAACGACCATCCATTACTTACCTCTTGGGGGTCAAAGGTTTCATCTCGGGCTGACTTGAGCATGCATACTGACTGAGCATGAATGTATGTATGTAGGTTAAAGAAGTATGTATCTAAGTAAGTAAGTATAGACGTTGGCGCAGCAGGACGACCGGAAGCAGAGACAGTTGTCAACTTGTCAACGTGCACTGCGCACACACACACTCACACCTCGACACACACACACACAAACCAAGCAAGAACTACCAGATCTAGCCAGGCCCACTAACATTTGACGATGCTGTACAGTGCCTAGATTAATTGATGATTTGGCTCGTGCACGATGATGATGACTGATTATGTGATATCTTTATTTTTCCCCATCCACCTGTCCACAATTGCCAAGGCGAGGGCAATATGATAACGACCGAAAAGGACATTGAAAGAAGACAGCTTCTCCTCTTTAAGAATGCAGCTAATAAGCAAGCTTATGCTGTTTCTCGTTTCTCGCTTTCTCGTTTTCTCGAGAAAGTACCTACTTATTAGTTGGAGGAGACATAACTAGAAAGAAAAAAAGAATCTAATCAGAAAATCCAACCCCCCGGTCAACCGGTCAGCCAACGAGGATGCTTGTCACGCATCCTTAACCGCCAGCTCGAGCCTTAGCAGCTCGATTAGATCCAATCATGGCCGTCCGCCCCAAAGCACCCCTGCAGACCAGCCAGCCAATCCGATAGCTTAGCCGCCCTCTTCACGGAATCTCGGCGCTACTGCGAGGAACGACGTGCATTAACAATTACCATTTCTACCAATCTTTTCACAGCAACGCACTAGGATTCTAGTAATCGCTGCGAAACCCGCCATCTCTGCCCAACCATACCGTCTAGCCGTCCATTCCCACCAGCCATGACTCTACCATGGCGAAACGGCCCATTGAATCACTTCTCTCTCTGCTCCCTCACAAGGTGAGGGGACCAGGACTCGCAGGAAGCAGGAGCAGGGAGGGGGGCAAGCTGGTAAGAGATCAACGAACCCATCTCCATCTTAGCCATTCATGCCTCGCTGCTCCCCTTTAGCGAGCATCTTGGAAGTCACCTGCCCCGGCCGAGACAAGCCAGCATAAGCCATACAATGCCTTTGTTCGCCCTCTGTGCCCTCTTCGGAAATGATGTCGTGCAAATCCATCCCGGTGATAACGCCTGAGCTCCAGTCACTCTCCAGTCACCGCTAAGCTGGCAACATTGTCACGAGTACCCGAGCGGGCCAGCCGTTACTGATTGATAGACGGTGACCTTTGAAACCAATCCTGGAGGATATCGGCGGAGCTCTTCGCCTGTAGCGTCGCGTTCTTTGTGCGGTTCACTCAACCTCGCTCGTAGTAGGTAAAAGATAGGCATAGTGCAGTGGGATGCTCTGCCCTGCTCTGCCCTGCGCTGCTCACCGTGTGCTGTCGTTGCTTCGCCTCCGCCTGTCTCGCTGTCTATACCTTGGGGTAGATGGCAAAAAGAGAGATGCCAACTCAGACTGCATAATGGTGATAAGCAGCCAGCAGCAGCAGCAGCAAGCAAGCACGTTATTTTATCATGGCACACACATGAGCCACAATGCACCCAGCACCCAGCAACCCAGAGGCTTGAGGCTAATTATAACCCCAAAGACTGGATACCTCGCTCCGGCCTCCCATGTCTTGGGCTGCTGCAGAGTAGCCAGTCACCATCGTCTCCAGGCTCCTAGCCAATTCGACCACACTCGCTACCTTGACCTCCCCCCTGCTCACTCGGCATGCAATGGCTGATCAGACCCCTGCCCCATGCTTGACCATGCAGACATTGGCTTAGCCGGTCCGTATCCGCTCTAGATTTGGCCCTACTACTATATGCAACTCGAACCATTGACAGCTCGAGACGACTCCTCCCCTACGCGCTGGCCTTCCTCGACGGCGATAGAGGACTTGGACTTTATTGCTCTCTCACACCCCCGGATTCGAAACTTGTTCATCGGTCCCTTTCTTTGCTTCTTGCCTCCCGTCCATGCTTCTGCTTCCCAGCTTGCAGTCTTCTTGCATTAAACCGGACGTCCAACCCACGAGCCTTTCATGCAAGACAAGCGCCGGCACACCACTTTGAGTCAACCATAGTACCACCACCACTAATGCACCACCATCCCACGAGGAGATAACCGATTTACCCATACCCATGTGCGACATAACCTAATTCCTCCCCCCCAAGAAATGTGTCTGTTTCTTCTTTCCGTTGTGTATTCTAATACCTCCTCTAGCCACCCAAGCGAAAGACAAGACATACTTCTTTAGTCTCTACCGACGCCGGATTCCGAAGCCGCACGTTGCCGTGCTACCACTGATTATTACACACCTGCGATCCACCGGCTAATACGTTTTTGCTTCTCGTCGCCTGCTGCTGCTGCACACCTGACCACCATATAGTCGGTACACCGACCGAACTCGAGGAGGGACTTCGTTCCCGGGAACGGGCAGTTGGGTGTAGCGTGTGATGTTCGCATCCCGTATTGTGTAGCGTCCCCGCTTCCTTAGGTCACTTTCCACGATCCCATTCCGAAAGAGAAAGGTCGCACGCCGAGGTCAGTCGCCCTCGTCCTGTTTGCGGAACAGTTGTCGGATCTATAAGAGGTCATTGGAAGCTGTGCCCGGTGCTGGCACATCAGATCCGGAGCTGGGGGGAACTTTTTTAGTATATGAGCCAAACATGCTTACTGTCTGTTATAGGAAAGCATTGTCGCCACCATGTCTTCCAGGAGTCACCCGTCGGCGCCTCGGCACGCACACACATCTATCGCATCGTCAGCGAAATCCTCCCAACGGACGGGCAAGGCGGTTGCAGAACCAAGAGACTTTACTTCGCCCACGCCATTGATGAAGTATTTCGAGCCATGCGCGGCCACTGCCGGCATGCTACTATATGGGCGTACGTGCTTGGAAAGTCCAGTCATCTATTCAGCATCACTAACGACTAAACAGAGGGCAACTCGGTTGTTGTTGCGCACCATGATAGTTTAACTATAGAAAGGCGATTCTCCCGCCACTCGGCTGAAGTCCAGCTGCTAGCAGTCGATACCCAGAGCGATATTGGCGCCGGCCGGTTAGTCGTTAGCTACGATACCGATATGACCGCCATCGTATGGGACTTGATGACTGGAGACGAAGTTGCACGGTTCGCTTCGTATGAGAACCTGACATGCGCCGCCTGGATGCGCAATGGCAATGTTGCTTTCGGTGAGCTCTCCCACATGCCCCTTGTATAAATGCAATCGGTTAACTAACACCCATTAGGCAACACACAAGGAAATATTATCCTGTTCGAGCCCACGACATCAGAACATATATCTGCTAGAACCATTGATCAAATATCCGTAACAGCATTGGCCCCAGCAGCTGATTGCCGGACATTTGCGATTGGGTGAGTTTCGCTTGCGAATATTCCATGCACATCCTGGTCCGACTAATGGGATTTCTAGATACCAAAATGGTTCGCTACTTATTGCGACTTTACAACCACGCTTCACGATATTACACAACTTGAGCACGAATAGGGCCCCATCGCCAATTGTTAACCTCTCGTGGCATGCTTCTTCAACACGCCAAAAGTCGGATATGTTGGCGGTGCAGACAAACGACGGCGACCTGCGGGTCTGGAGCGTGGCAAAGTCGTATAGCAGCGACGACCCGGCCAAAGTGGTCAGGATCTTAAAGCGAACCGAGAACTACCAAAACGCTCCCAATTGGATGGGCTGGTCCAAGAACGGCCGCATTATCCAGTTTTCTGAAAGGTTTGCACGCTTTCTCCTCCTTAGCACACAATGTGGCACGGCATATACGCGCGCGCTTACAATCACGATCCTGTATGGTTGGCTAACTTTCCCCCCTAACAGCGAAACCCTCTCATGGGATGTTCGGACAAAACACGTCACCTATGACAGCATACCGACACTTGAACATGTGAGGGGGCTTGCTGTCTACGGCCCGGGTGCGACCTTGTTCACGCTCGGCGCCAACAACACCGTCCAGCAGTTCGACCTCAACACGCCATCGCAGATGGTCGCTAATGTACAGCACCCTGCCAACCTTTTGCCACCTTCACCGCCAGTCTCGATCGAGGAGCAGTCTGAGCATGGTGTCGTCATCATCGCCACTGATTCGGATTCGGTTTCCGCCCCTGAATCCGTGTCTGTCCCCATCAACTCGGAGGTCTCCGAAAGCGATGACGATCACCTTTCTCCTTTGGCGAGGATCGTGCGTGGCGCTGATGTGATTGCGGAGGTTGCCGAGCAAGACAGGTACATGTCGGCCAGCCCGGTCTCGAGCCGGAGCCGCACCTCTACTGCCTCCAAGTCATCTGCAGGATCTAGCACCCGAGGTCGCCACCCGCCTTCGGTGCTCTCCCGTGGGATGACCGAGAATACTTACATCTCCACAGGGTCTTCTCTCCGTTCCTCGGCTCAGCCGCCACCTTTTGGCGACAAAGATGCCTACTCCATTAGCAGTATTAGCTCTGCGTCCATGACATCTTCGTCTCGCCCGTCCCGCCATCGCCCGTCCCGCCTGAGAAACGAGGTCCCGCGGAGCCCGGATGATGCGAAGGTCCATGACTTGTTCAAGTACACCCGCAGCCGTCTGCACGATATCCCCTACAAGCGGGCACCGCTGGTGGATCAAACACGCCTTACTAACGAGGACCTGCGACGACAGATGCTCAGCATCATATTCGGGTGGAACAAGGAGATCCAGGATCTGGTTCGCGATGAACTGTCTCGCCACCCGCAGGGTTCCCCGAGTAGAATCTTGTTGTACAAGTGGCTGGGAGATATGGACGCCGACATCATGGCGGCATCGTCCGAGAACATGACCTCTTCCGACTGGATGTTGTTAGCACTCAGCGGCATTGGCGGCCAGGCCTCTCAGCACAAGCTGGGCCGAGCTTACGTTCAGCGTCTTTTGGAGAGCGGGGACGTGCACGCGGCCGCGACTATTATGATTGGCATGGGCGACCACAACGATGCGATTGAGATCTACGTCTCGCACAAGCGCTTCATGGAAGCTCTGATTCTGCTCTGCCTCTACTTCCCCAACGTCTGGGAACGCCAGTCTCAGATCATCAAGAAATGGGGAGAGTTTGCCGTATTGCATGGCCAGCAGCAGCTCGCCATTCGCTGTTTCGCATGCACTGGCCAGGAGTCATCCGAACCGTGGGCCTCGCCCTCGGCCGCTCAGGTCACTTTCCAGAGCCTGAACCAAAGCATCCCGGAGGTGCTCAGCCCACCTTTGTCGCCTCCCGGCATGAACCGAGGGCCGCAACGCAGCATTGCAAAGACTTCGGCTCTGAAGCTCATCACCAGTTTCGGAGACCAGAGTGCCAAATCGAAGTTCTTCGCTGCAGGTGATGGCGGACAGACCCCCATCGCTGCCGGTGTCACACCTATTGCCGAGTCTGCGATTTCACCGGCCGGCAACTACGATCCCGCGACGGCCTTCATCAAGCCTTCCCAGCGAAGCGCTTTCAACACCCCTAGCTCGGCGCGGGTGACCACCCCCGGTGGTTTCGGTCGACAGCGTCTGCCTTCCATCGGTGAGGTTCGCGGGGCCGAGATCCCCACGCCCCTTGTAGTTGAAGAAACCAGCAGCAAGCAACGTCGGGCTCACCACTCTCGCAAGTCTTCGTCTGACGAGCAGACGTACGCGGCCGGCATGTCTCTCGGCAGAGCGGCCACGGCAAGCCCTCAGATGATGCGGGATGTTCACCAGCGAAAGAGAGATCCCCCGCCGCCATCTCCGTCGCCTCAGTCCTTTGCCGCCCTGATGACCCAAGGCCGCACTAGTCGCAACGGCGCTCGGGACCGCGTGCCTGACGGGATCGACTTGAAGCTTCAGTCTATCGATGCTGCCATGAGCGATGTGACATCGCCTGAGCAATCCGTGGCTTCTTCCACCCGTTTCCACTGGCCCACCAGACGCCGTGGTCCTGGATCCATCGCCAGCTCCGTCACTTCGCAATCCAGCGCTGGCCGAAGCCATAACCGCGCTCCCCCGCCTGTCGCAAGAGGCATCAACGATCATATCTCCAGTATCGAGGCCGCCCAACGCCCCTCTCGAAGGCACCGTAGCCGCGAAAGCAGCCTAAACCGCGTCGAGGATAGCCGCGCAAGGAGCCGTGAGAGCAGCCGGAACCGCAAGGAGTCAACACGTGAGGCCTCTTCGGAGCGGGGTCGTGGCGCCGCAAGGACCTATACCCCCAAGCCAGCCAAGCGTTCTCCCACTTCCCCGATTCCCATGTCTCCCGAGGACCTTATCAATCTGAGCACCTACCGGAATGACGAGGTCGGAGAGCCTTCCACTGTGAGGAAATCGAGCCAGATCCGACGCACCTCGCCGAGGTCCCAACACATCTCGAGCCGTACCTCGAGCCGAGATACGCGACGCCGGAGCCCGGAGCGTCGACCACTCGCCTTGGAGATCCGTGGGAGGAGCGATGACCGTGACGATGGCTCTGTGATGCGATCTCCATCTTCGCCTCTGCCAATGTCCGCCGGTGGCCACTTCTTCGGATCTGATGACGAGAAGGACTACCAGGCCGCTGTGGAGCAGCAGGAAAACTTCCGGAACCGACACAACCGCAGCCGCGGCCTGAAGGAGCCTGCTTCCCCCGTCGTTCACCGCGGCGCCCGCGATCGATCCGAGAGCCGCAAGCGACGTGTCAAGACCCCTATGGAATTGGAGGCCATGGAGAACCCCGCCCCCTTGTCTTCTCTGGTGTACAAGGAGCCAGCTCGCGCAGGTGCCATGAAGTCGATTGTAACGGAGAGACAAGCCAAAAAGGAGGCCGCGGCCCGTGAGCTCGAAGAGCGCCGCCGGTCCCTGGCGCTGCGCCCGATGGCCCCTGTGATCCCTCACCCTGATGAGTTCTCCCCTATCGTGTCTCGCCCACCTACCGCTTTTGAGTTGCAGGGTTCGTCCTCCACCCCTCCGCCGCAGGATCTCCCGCAGCGAAGCGCCACTGCCGACTTTACGCGGAGCTCGCAGATGCGCAGCGGAAACCGGCCCTTCATCGGCCTTCCCGCCACCCCCAAGGCCATGCGCCTCCAATTCGAGAGCGACAGCAAGGGAAAGCCCAACGTGCCCCCGATCCCGTCCCAGTGGACCAAGACGTCGCCGCCGTCTTCAAACCAACCGTCCCCCGTCAGGCCCGCAGCCGAGTCTCCGGCCAAGTCTCCGGCCAAGGAGGCAAACAATGAGCCGTCGCCCCTGACGCTGCTTCCCTCCACCGTCTACTCCCCGCCCTCGCGCCCCATGATCCAGAGGTGCATGTCGGCCCCTATCGACGAGCAACAAGCCCCTTCGTCGTTCCAGTCCCATTTGCGCAACGGCTCTTCGGCCAGAAAGATGAGCATTCCCGAGGCCTCCATCCGCGGCATCGACGAGATGCTCGGCGGAGGAGGTCGTGGCCACTCGCGACGGGCGTCCCGCGATGACTTCATCCCGCCGCCGCCGCCCCCTCCCCCGATCCTGAGGGAACTCCAGCACTTGGCCATGCCCCCACCCCCGCCACCGGCCCCCCTCCCGGGCCTGCAGCCCCAAGTCTACGGCGGCGGCAAGGGTACCATCGAAATCGTCATGGACGACGACGAACCCAGCAACAATAACAATGCGCCCGTCGTCATCCCCGTCAGCGACGCCGACGTTCCCATCATCGCGCCGCCCCAGTCGCGCCACGCCCGCAGCCAGAGCGTCAACGAGAACAAGGACAACAGCATCGCGGGGCGGCTCAGCCGCGCCACGGAGCGCATGCGGTCCGCCAGCCGGGGCCGCACCAACTCGCAGCTCGGCCAACGCACCAAGTCGCCCGAGCAGACGTCGCCGTACGAGAGCGTGCTGCCGCCCGTCAGCTACAAGAGCCCGACGACGGCCGAGTCGTCCGGAGCCCAGCAGCAGCCGCAACAGCCGTCTATGATCGAGCGACACCCCCGCGAGGTTCGGGCGACGTACCACACGCGCCACAACTCTGGCACTGGGCTCTCCCAGAGCGAGATGTTCTGAGCGACGACAACAGCAACAACTCTTTGATTATCATTCTTCTACTACTACAGCTACTTCTTCTTTCTTTGCATGGCGCCGGCGTTTTTTCATCCTGCTTCTTTTTTCTCATGGGATTGATACCAATTTCTACTCCGTCATCTACCAATCATGAACAACAGCAGCGGGACTTTTTCTATACATACACGACTAAGACGAGCTTGGTTTTTCATGTCAAGACTCGCAACATTTTCTTTTCTTTTGGCTTTCAATGGAGAACCATCATATAACGACAGCATTTGTTCTTTCTATCTGGATATCGATCATCAGCATCCTATATCTACTTGACCATTTTCTTTCTCTCTATCTAACGGCCGAACCACACATATCATTTTGCATTTTCTTACTATACTTCTTCTCTCTTCGCAGATCTTCGAATCTAGAAGACACAGACACACACATTGTATACTTCATATACTACTATCCTTGCCATCACCATCATCATCAACCAATTGGTTCCCCTAAATGACGAATCAGGGATGGAGAGAGAGGTCTCGAGGCTGCGGCAACGCAGCTGAGAGGATTTATTTATTTTCGAGACGACTTTTTGTGCCACACGGCCCGGATGGAATGGGATGGATGGATGGGCGGATGGGTTGGAACGAACTACTACTAAGACCCCTGGAAACGAAGACATGGATATAGGAAGAATGATACACATATATTCATGGGAACGGATGGTGTTTGCCGTTGGCAAACAAACACACGGGTTTACTGGAGAGGCTCGGGAAAATACATGTTTTTATACAAAACTGAGAAGGAAAACCGGGGAGGGAGGGAGAGAAAACCAAAAATCCGGAATGATGATGACGGGGATGTGTCTTTTGTTCCTGGCAACAAGATAGCCATGAGCAAAGATACATCCCCACGATATGACCAAAGAGAGAGAAGAAGAGGAGACAGAGTCCTAGTGGAGTTTATCCCATCTTACAACGCTGCCTCGCGGCATCTTGTTAGGTAATACCTTGAGGGTGTTTGTTTATTGCTTATGGTTTGGGGATTGGTTGGACTTGGACAGAGGGGAGAGAAGGAATGTTTTGTATTAGGACCCGAGATTCTAGTTTCGTGCAATGGAGTACTGTAATGCGCATTTGACCAGATCTATCTACTTGACCGACCGACCGTCTGCTGTGATTGACCATATGAAATGTAGAAGTAATCTTGCCTTGTTAGATTTGTAGTGCTGTATGTGGTGGTGGTGGATGGATGGGTCAGTCAACCTGCCCCAGTGGAGGGAGGCGGTACATGGCAAAAGCAGAGGTGAAGGGTTCGAACCAGACTTGTGCCACGGTTTTCCCTGCTTGTAACATGCCAACAACATTACAAGACGATTAAAAACCACCTGTACAAGATGCAGTATCAATACTATAATGATGGTATGCGGTAGAAAAGTGCAAAACAAAAAAAAGAATATCGGAGTTGACCACTCCATCTCAACCCACTAGCCCAAGTCCCCGAGCGAGCGTGATCCAGAGCGCCATGCGACGGGGGAGACACTCTGCTGAGTGAAACCTCCCTGAAGCGTACTCTCCATTTCCTAGGGCCTACTGTACACGCCGGTTACCCAAGCGGACAGTGGAAGACCACCGCAGCATTCGCCCTGGGCGCCGCAGTCGGGGGATCTAACGGAATTGGGAATGTTCTGGCGGGATGAGAATTGCGAGTGCCTTCTAACCAATTTGACCATTACAGTCGAGAGAATTGGCCGTTACTGGCACCTATGACGACTACTGTTTGGCTCTGCCGGGGTTTTGCCGGCCGGTTGGAGGCGGGGGACGAGGTACGTACTGCACTGCAGCAAGATGCGATAAGCCGGATAAGCTGATAGCTGATAGGAGCTCCAGATAGTGGCATGCCCCCGGTCCGCCAGCCAGTGCGCATACGACGACGGAGTACGTAGTAACCAGACAGGTGCTTCAGCTTCAGCTTCCAATGTTATTAATGTACTTGCCTTCATAGCTAATTGCAGGGTCGGCATGAGCATACATGCACTCATTTGAACATCGGCTCTCAAGCCCTGACGAAGACTGTTCACGTGGCGCAAGCCCACCGAGACTACAATATCTATCCACCAGGAGATAGTGCTCCTCGTTATCCCCGCCAACGACGAACATCTTTCGAGATCTTGCGAATAAGGATGCGAACCCGATAACCTCGCCCTTCGTTAGACAAGATTTGTAGCTTCGCACTATCGTACCGACCAATCAACCGACCATGCTCACAGCCGCACCCCACCTCCACGTCCGGCGCCCCTCGCCCACGACAGCCGAGTTCACCGTGTCGACCTACCCGCCGAACCCGACCCTGACCCTACGCCTCCTCCTGCTCCTCGTGGGCACGCTCCGCGCCGTGCTGGCCCTGGGCGCCGGCCTGCTCCTCTACGCCGAGTGGTGGACCCAGTTCTCGAGCACGGCGTACCAACAAAGCAACCTCTGGCTGCTGCCCGCGGCCCAGCACGAGTTCCTGCTCTACCACACGCCGCTCGGCCGCCTCGCCGAGGACGTCGCGGCCCGCACGCCCGCCTGGGTCCTGGTCCCGCTCTGCCTCGGCGCCCTGTACGCCTCGGTGCGGCGCGTCCACGTCGAGGAGCGGCTGCTGGTGCTGCGCGGGCTCGGCATCCAGACGCGCTCGACGCCCGCCACGCTCCTGCTGAGCTGGCTGGGCAGCGCCAACGGCGGCGGCGGGCCGACGCGCTTCATCCCGACCGAGAAGATCCGCGACGTGCTGATCAACGAGGCCTTCTGGGGGTTCGGCGTGCGGTACATTTTGGTGGTAGTCGTCGAGGGCGAGGAGGCGCTCGTCGTCGTGTTCCCCAAGCTGCTGCCGCGCCGCGAGGTCGTCGAAGAGGTCTGGCGCGGGCTGCGGGGGTGTCTGTTCGACGAGGGCGGGATCGGGGGAGGTGAGCCGCTGCAGCTGCATCACCAGCCGGAGAAGAAGAGGCGCTTCAAGGATACCAAGCGGCGCTCGATAGGGGGCGACAAAAAGTCGCCGGCGTCGGTTGGGGGAGAGAAGGTAGAGGAGGTTCGTGAAGGGTCATGACGATTGGAATATGATACGAATAACACTGAGATACAGCAATGAACATGTCGAAAAATATCCCATTTCTCAAAGATCTATGATATCCACGATCTGTCTATTGCTTCTAGAGAACTCCTTTGGTGTGGAGATGAGTGCTTATATACAAAGCGTCTATGCCACCCAACTAAAAACCCCCAAATCACTTCCTCTCGCTAATTCGCTTCGTTTATTCATCGCCCTCCGCAGGCGGAAGGTTGAGTTGAGGCGCCCCTTCCCACTTCTTGGCCCGCGCCGCGCGCCAGTCATCCGCATCCTTATACCCCTTACGCCGAGCCTCCCGATCGTAGGTATCCTCGGGGGCCTGCAGCGTTTTGCGCTGGAGCAGGGGCACGTGCTTCCCGACGATGCGGTCGCGGTTGTCGCCCTCGAAGACGCGCTGGCTCAGGGGCATGGACGGCGGCGCCCGCTTGTCCAGCCGCTTGGACACGTCGCCGCTGAGGGTCCCCGACGACACCAGCGTCAGCAGCTGGCCCGAGAGCAGCTCGTCCATCTTGCGCTCCCGCCACCCCTGCCACAACTGGTCCACGAGCCCCGACACGCCGTGCTTGTCTAGCGGGTTCGCCTCGCCCTCGTACACCCACCGCAGGTTGTCGACCTTGGGCGCGGCCGGGTCGGCGCCGGGGGCGTTGGTGATGGCCAGGTCCGGGAAGATGCAGTCCCACAGCACGAGCGGGAACTCGCTCGCCAGCGTGTAGTTGGGCCGCCGCGGGTGACGCGTCGGGTCCATCATGGCGTCCAGAACCTCGGGCGCCTCGAGCCCCTGACCGATGGCGAAGAGGATAGAAACCATGCAGCGGATCTGGTGCCACAGGAAGGCGGAGCCGCGGACGTGGAAGTAGTAGACCTTGGGGTACGACTCCGTCGATGTCGCGTCTTGGCCTTGGAGATGGGCCGACCGGAAACCGGCTTGCTGCAGGTGCGGCAAGGCCGTGGCGGCGTCTTTGACCTCGACGACGTCGCACTCGAAGATGCGCCGCATGAAGTTCTTGATCAGCTTGCCCGGGTCGACCTTGCAGAAGTTGCGGAAGTCGTGCAGGCCCTCGTACTTCTTGGCCGCCCTCCGCATCGCCTCGATGTCGAGCCAGCCGTCTTTCACGCCGCCCGGCGGCGGGATGGCATTGGGGTTCTCTAGGCTGTCGGGCACCGGGGAGTAGGCCGGCTGCGTGAAGAAGTAGCGGTACTGGCGCTCGGCGCACGCGTGCCGCGCCGAGAAGTCGGCTGGGATGTCGGGGCACCAGGCTATCATCTTGATGTCCGACGGCAGCAGCCGGTTCAGGATCCGGCAGTACTGGATTTCGTCGGTGTAGTCGTCGAAGGGCGTTTCCTCGGCCAGTGCTTCTTCTTGTTCGGTCTTTTCTTGAGCTGGTAGTGCTTCGGCTGATACGCCTTCTTGTTTCTGTGAGTCTGCGTTCTCCCCCGGAGAGATAACGGTGGTAGAAGAAGGTGCCCCCCTTTTCTTCGGCAGCGGCCGGTTGCTCCGCACCCTCAGGCCGATGACCTGTCCAAAGGCCGAGACACCGCGGTCGGTGCGGCCGCACTTGGAGTACTCCCAGGGCTCCCAGCGGACCTCGTCCGGGTTCTCGGGGAAGATGAGGCAGGCGCGGACCAGGGCCTTCCACAACTCCTCCTCGATGGTCGACAGCGTGGCCGAGGCCTGGAACTCGAAGCCGCCATACACCTTGCCCAAGTATGCCAGCTTGAAGGCGACCAGGCGCGTGCTGTAGTTGGAGGGATCGATCTTACGGTCCACCTTCTTCTTCTTGGGCGGCTTCAGGGGCGGCGCCGCCGGCCCATTGCTGCCGTCGTCTATCACCGCTGAACCACGATCGGGGATCAATGCATCCTCCTGTGGTTGAGTGGTAGACGAAGAAGCGGCATTATAGAAATGGGTTGCCTTCTCCGCTTCCAGGCTTTGGATGCGCTTGATGAGGGCGTCTTTGGTCCAGCGGCTGTACTCCCCCTTCTTGTCCATTTTCTGTTGCCGTTGTCGCAAAGTACTAGTAATCAGATTTTGGCGATGAGTTGCGCCGGCGGTTGTATAAGACCGAGTCAGGCTCGTCACCAGCGGCTGCCCAAGAATTGGATTTGTGGGGAAATGCAAGGCATAGCAGATTCGACTAGTGAAAGCCTTCATACAGGCATTATCTGGGCCGTTTTCTAAATCAAACAAAAAAAGGGAGACAAGTAACGAGGAGGGCGTCTAATAATACCAAACGTTTGGGGGTGCAAGAGTCACAAACACTGAGCCCTCTATTCTTATTAGTCGTGGAATCCCGCCCTAGCCAATGCGAAAAGATGGAGCTTCCAGGTTGCTTTTTAATTATGTGGCGTCCCCTCCGTTTTTAGGAAGTTGGTTTGTTCAGCTTATCGACACTTGTGGCTTTGCGCCATTAACCAACCCATCAGTATACCATTTCTAGAGCTGCGTGTAGACTCATCATCATATCAATTAAGCTTATTGTAAATATCGGAGATAGATGCCGTTCCAATATTAAAAAACCTCTAGCATACTGCGATGGACTCCGAATCAATTAAGATCGTGCTGCTGGGGGACGAGAAGGTCGGGAAGTCTTCCTTTCTCTCGTAAGTGGGGTGGTCTCTGTACTCTGTACTCAAGCCAGTATACCAAACTTACTGATAACCACCATAGACGTATGAGCAAAGGTAGCGGTGCGCTTGAAGGCAGAGTAGATATTGCGCCTCTGCGAGACATTGATCAACCATTCGTGTTCGAAGCACGCAGGAAAAGTGCACAATACCGCTTCGAGTTCTACGATACTGCAAGTCCAGAGAACTGGCGGCTGCTTCGGCCTGATCTGGTCATTATTTGCTATGATATCAGCCAGAGACTGAGTATGATTAATATGCAACGAATTGTACGCGAAACCCATCCCCGCGTGGCTTTTTGTTTACTTCCAATCGTCTCCCTCTTTGTTCGACTTAATCCATACATCGTGTCTAACCTCACCTTTGCTAGTGGATCAACGAGGTTCGCGCAACATATTCGGAGATCGAGGCGCACCTCCCCATAATAGTCCTCGGTCTAAAGCGTGACCTTCGATCTGAAACGGATCCAAACGGGATTATCTACCCCCAGGAAGCATACAGAGTGTCGCAGGAGATGAGAGCCGACAAGTATGTGGAATGCTCGTCCGTGACTGGCGAGTTGTTCAAGTTGGCCTTTGAGGAAATCTGCAGCACAGCAATGAAGACCAGAACTGCCGACGGCGGCCAGAGTGAAGGAGGATGCGTAATTAGCTGATAATAGGTTAGCAGACATATCATACTTAAGGGCTCATCAAGATGGGAGCTTACCAGCCTGATGTGTGGTTCATGTGCCAGAAATCGTAGTAGTACTGATACTATAAATATTCAAGCACTGCCTCTTCAGCTGCCACCCTCGGTGGTCTGTATGGCATCCCCCTCTCCCTCCCGGGCCTTGGGTGGGAATGAGCCGAGCACCTCCTGAACGCCGGCACAGATGTCTTCCTGCTCCTCGGCGGTGAAGCGCTCCTCCATATCCTCAAGGACGGCGTTCAGCATGGGGATGTTGATGGGGCGCAGGTTCATGATCATGACCATCTCGCCCTTTTGGATGTCATAGGGCCGCAGCCTCTCCAGGAGCTTGGCGATGGACTCCTCACTGTATGCCGGTGGGTCCTGCGACAGAGGGTTCTCTGGGCTCTTCAGGTATTGGAGCAGCTGTGACCAAAGAAAAAATTGTGAGTCAGACTTCGGAAAATTTCAGGGGTCATTTGGTGCACGCATATCATACATACCTCTCTACGCAATGTCTCCAAGTTGCCGGGGCCGCGTCGCTTTTGTTCCTGGTATTCCTTCTCCTGGTTCTGGAGAAAAGTGTAGACCTCATGGTTACTCAGCAAAGCCGACTTGGCCTCGAGGATCTTCATCTTGGTCGTCGTGAGAATCCGGAGTCTCAAGCGAATTTCAGGATCTCAGGTGTTCATAAGTTTTATTAGGCTACTGCGGCTGATTGGGAAGGAGAGCTGGAGATGCTTGTCAATTGTTGGAGCGAGTTGAGCCTCAGGAATCCACTTTGGGCTTTGGTAGGTTAGAAAAAGTACGGCCGTGAATTTTTGTGTTCACACCCAGAAGCTTTTACTACTACATATGACCCGACTCAACTGCAATCTTCATTGGCCCAGGTGGCTGGCCAATCCGGCAACTCCCGTTGGTCAAGGATGCATCAATATAATTCTGCTATTTTTTCTTCTTTCTTCTTATTGTGCATTTGAATGGGATGTCGAGAAGTAGAAGATACGGTGATAATACGTACCAGATGTAGATCAAGGCACTTCGGATGTTGGTCAAAACCGAGATCCTGCATGTAACCACTAATATTGCATCATTGGACGTCCCAGGTACGTAAGCTCCAATCTGAAAGCTTCGATTGATGTTTTGGATACAGCACGAACATGATCTCTCTCCAGTTGCATAGGCCGGACAGCCAGACATACATGCACTATACTGATACATACATGAACCACAAGGCAAAGGCAAGGCAAGGCAAGTCCAGTACATCAGAGTGACCTCTGAACGTTGAGTACCTCTCTTCACAAACAAATATCCAACCTAATATTCTATGTTTCTTAGGTACAAGTCACACACAAAATGAGAGCCCCTCGTGAAATCGTACCCCGCCATGTTCGTTCATTTACCACTGCTCAACTGAAAGTACCGTCCATTACTTAACGGGCTGTTTCCTACCCCACCAAAGCCCACGGATCTTGACGACTTACTTTCATACCTTGACAGAAAAAAAAGTTTTTCCCCACTGCAAGCAAAGACTCAAGTCAGTTTGACTGGTCTCTTTTAGTCCAGCCTGGACCTGGGTTGCGACGGTGTATCAACCACTTGCAAGCTTGCATTGATCAACTTAACCCAAGGCAGACGAAAGGGAGACCGAAAGTGAGAAGGAAAAAAAAGAGACCCAGCTACATACAGCACCTAGACATACCCTAGTTGCCGAGTTCCAAAATTTATTCAATGCCGCTCGTCTCGCCCTTCCGACCGGCCTTGTGCCCTTTTCCTATTCCTTTGTTCTCTTCTTGAGCCAACCCCAGATCCTACTTATAGATATTCCTTCGTATCTTCGTATATACTCCTAGTTATGGATCTTTAACCTTCGTCTTCTGCCTGGCCAGCATCTTTTGTCGCACAGCCTGTCTGTCATCTTTTTCTGCCCTCTCGGTGTGCTACCTACTTGAGTACTCACCGACAAAACGCTCAGTCAATCTCGATCCTAGGGTCTTGAGAGATTACCCTCGGCTGTTGCAGGTTTTGGCTACCCTCCGTTACCGGTTCCCTCGATCACGAAAAACTGCGTCATCAAAAAGCGCTTGAGTTTCTTCTTGAACGTAGTTTGGATTCGCTCCCTGAGCCGCTGCAAAGTTGCTCAAGATCACCGTCGCACGTCGTGTAGCTCACCGAGCTCTATACCTCTCTTTGGTTGTGTATCATATCATATCCCACCACTGAGCAAAGCTTGGAATCTCACCGCGCCGCGGCTCCACCGATAAATTACACGCCAAGTCCGAACCTCACACGACTACGACAATGGTGCGTAACATCGTCATTCTCGGGGGCAACTCCCACCCAAGGCTGGTCGAGAGCATTTGCAATAGCCTTGGTTTGCCCCAAGGTGATCGCATTCTCTCGAGCTTCTCCGTTGGCGAGACTCGGTGCGAGATCAAGGATTCCGTCCGAGGCAAGGATGTCTACATCATCCAATCGGGCGGCGGCAAGGTCAATGACCACTTCATGGATTTGTGCATAATGATCTCGGCTTGCAAGACCGGTTCCGCCAAGAGAGTGACTGCCGTCTGCCCTCTGTTCCCCTATTCTCGCCAACCCGACCTGCCCTACAACAAGACCGGCGCCCCTCTATCGAAACAACCCACCACCGTCCCAGGCAGCACCTATACCTTCGAGAGCGTTCCGGCGACCCCTGCTCCCGGCATTGCGAAGAGCGCCGGACTTACTAATGGCATCGATGGCCTCAGCAAGAGACTGAACAAGGCTCAGTTATCAGATAACAACATCCACTCGCCGGGAGTCGCTGCCACCCCGGTTGCCAACGGGCCCAATGGCATGAACGGAGGGGACACCTATTTCAAGCGCGCCGACTCTTCCCTTAGCCTCGGAAGCTCACGTACCCCTGGCGCATTCACGACCCACGATTACGAGAAGGTCAACCACTTCACAAGCTTCCAGGGGAAGCCCGGTTACAAGCAATGGGTGGCTCAGGCTGGAACGCTTGTTGCCGACTTGTTGACTTGTTCGGGCGCCGATCACATCATCACCCTTGACCTCCACGATCCCCAATACCAGGGGTTCTTCGACATCCCCGTGGACAACTTATACGGCCGCCCGCTTCTCAAGCGGTACATACAGCAAAACATCCCGAACTTCAAAGAAGCCGTCGTCGTCAGCCCGGATGCTGGAGGTGCCAAGAGGGCCACGGCGATCGCAGACAGTCTGAACATGGAGTTCGCTCTCATCCACAAGGTAATGTGCCCGCTTTCTTAGAAATGACTCACTCCTGAAACCTGCTAGGAACGCCGCCCTACGAAGATCACGGACCGACAAAATGCCACCATGATGCTCGTGGGCGAGGTCGCCAACCGTGTGTGCGTTCTGGTCGATGATCTGGCCGACACGTCAAATACCATCACGCGCGCAGCCAAGTTGCTGAAGAAGGAGGGAGCCACCATGGTCTACGCGCTCTTGACGCACGGAGTCCTGAGCGGCGACGCCATCTCCCGTATCAATGCCTCGGCCATCGACAAAATCGTGGTGACGAACTCGGTCCCTCAAGAAGAGCACAAGTTGATGTGCCCCAAGCTGGAGGTTCTGGACGTGTCTCCGGCCTTTGCCGAGGCCATTCGCCGCGTCCATCACGGCGAGTCCATCAGCGTGTTGTTCCAATACGACTGATGCGATCGACCCAAACGTTTTATGTGGTAAGCTGCATCATTTTCAATAGCATTCAGGGAAACGGCGTTCACTCCATTGCCCAGTACTCGACTCTGCCTCGGTATGCGCTCGGGCGGTTGTGATGTTTGCCGCAGTCTCTGCATTTGCGTCTTCTTTTTATTTTCATCCGGCGTTGGAAGCATTGGCTTTGAGACATTGCATCTGAGACTTCTGCATGAGGATCTCCTGGATGGACAGATCCGGTCCACTTTCTTGAGGCTCAAAAATCCTCGCCAAAGAAAATGCAGGGCAAGCAAGCGGTCTCATTGGTTGGTAAACATAGACATATAGAAAACAGTCCTACGGGGTTGCTTTCCTACGAAATATTCGGTGACCCGGTTGTAGAAACAAAAACAAACCCGAAAAGAATCACGGTGATGCGATGAACCGTTGAGCAATCCGCTATGTCAGTTTGCAACATACGGATCAACATGTCCAGATGAAGAAAACAAAACTCGGTTCCCCTATCTAAGGACGAACAGAGATCTTGGACAGATCAAGCTCATCTCATGATTGGTGTAAATCTATATATATATCAAAACTCGACCCCTATGTCGCAGTTGTTGTTGGACATATTGGTCGTGGACGTTTGTGTGTACAACTGCAAAACGATAGATTCATATCCTCAACATAGAGTACATAGTCTTATAGAAACTGGTTTACCAAATGTTGTCGTAGTCATCGTTTCCCTGTCTGGTTCCGTGAACATGTGGATTTGATGTGTTATGTACGTAAGTGTCAGTGTATGCTCTCGGCTTTTATTATCACATATGTAGTCGTCCTTCCTATCTCGTATGACAGCCACCTGGATGATTGGCGGCTTAAATATGCGACAACTGGTGTATGCCCCTAACATCTTGGACAACGTCGATACCAGGTATGGTTTCTGTACATACCTCATAGCGAGCATAATCCCAGAGCAGCTATATATCACTTGCGCATATGGACAGATAAATTACAGTCAGGTCTGACTGGTAAATTGTATCACAAGCGGTGGAAACGTTGTCATAAACAGCAATCTTAATCCTGACGCCGAGTTCGACACAGTGGTGAAGTCTTAGGCAATGAGGAAGAGAGCGAAATTGACGGTCATGATACCGAGATTCTTTCTAGGGTAGCTGGAAGCGCCTTCTTTTCTTGCCTCTTTACAAAAACCCAGCGCCTATATGAAAAGAGGTGGTGATGACTCGGCGGCTCGATTTTAAGCAGCGATCAACAAAGAATACCTAGTGCTAATGACGTTTTGAGCTGGAGGTGGAAAAGCATATACTATCTTCATTATGATCTGAAGATATGTCTTAAATAGGCAGAACGATTATTGGTATTGCACGCCTCTAGCTATACTACTACATTAATACATCTACAACTTGCACAAGACTGGTTGATGCTGGGGGAGAGAAACCATGGGCCAAGACCATCTATCCCATCCACCTCCAATATTTTACCAGTGGCAGGGTCATGAGCACCAGAGGGAGTAAATAGGATGCGCAGGCGACTGTATGCAACGTGCCTTGGGTTTAACATCAAAAGTTGTTGGGCTCTATTCCTTACATTTGGGGTGCGCGCAACGACACATGATGCTCCCACCCATCATACAACTGGACGCGGCAGAACGCGAAGAACTGCCACTTGCTTTTCCACGGATACACAAAATAGTATTCCGGCCTTCGCGGCTCGTGGTCAGGTAACTGACGCCGAAGTGCTGTGCCGCGAAGCAGTAAGCTGTCGGCTGTCCTGGCTGCCTTCTCGAGCTCTGCACTACGACCGGCCACGGTAGAAATGACTGCGGCAGCAGCAGCAGTCATCCTGCGCAACATGTTGCTTCGCCCGGCTAATACGTGCAATCCTCGAACACACATTAGAATATCGAGCACATGACCGCATTAGCGGGCAGGCATAGTTTGTACACTGTCCGAAGCTGCGTGCATCATAACCCGCCCCTCAGCTTCTGCAGCTGACTCATGAGGCCATAGCCCCCTAGAGGCTTGTTTTCGACGTTTCCTTCCGTGCTTTTCCGGGGTGCCGCTTCCGGTTCCCGTTTGCTGTTCTGTTCCAAGAGCTCCTTGTGCCTGTCTTCGACGAGCTTGGCCAAGGTATCGATGAACTTGGACCGGCCCTTCTCCTCGGCTGTCCCGTTCCACACGACCAGTAGTTCCTTAAGCTCTTCGATTCTCTGGGCCGCCTTCTCGATCCCGGCCACGGGGTCTTGGCTTGAGGATAGCAGCGTCAGGATGTCCTCCTTGAACTGTTTAAGTACCTGCTGGCCCTTTTCCTCCGTACTATGATCGCGACCTCCTGCATCCGGCGCCGATACGGACAGGAAACCAGACGTGACAGACAGCTCGGAGGGTGGGAACACAAACTCCATTGCATCGCCAAATGTTTTGATAACCGAGTCGAGGCGCGAACGCACCAGCGCAAGGGTCTGGAGCTGCGAGATGTAGGCAGGGTCTTCCATGGTGGCACCCTTGGGCGTGGTGTCGGTGGGTACGGCGGGCGTCCCTGCCACCGAGAGGGGGCGCTGTTGAGTGATATCATCCGTCGTCGTCATCGTCGCATTCTTCCTGGCGGCGGCGTCCAGCTGGCCCTGGAGCCCGTTGGGGACGAACTTGGCGACGTCGTCGTGCAGGCCGTCGGACAGGGCCTCACCGAGGCTGAGGGTCTCGCCGCGCAGCAGCTCGACCTCGTAGGCGAGGCGGCTGCCGCTGCGCAGGATGTCGTCGGTGAGCTGGGTGAGGGTGGCGGCGAGGCGGGCGGTCTGGGCGTTGAGCTGCGACAGCAGGGCCTGGGCCTGGGACGAGAGGTCGGCAAGCGGGACAGCGCCCTCGGGGCTCGACGACACGGAGGACACGTGCGCCTGCAGCGGCGGCAGGCATGCGTTGAGATAGCTCGCCGCGTCGAACGTGGGCGACAGGAAGCTCTGCAGGAAGGGGTCGGACACGTGCGCCGACTTGGCTTCGGGGGCCGGCTGCTGGGCGGCTTTGGATTGCTGGCGGATGTGGAGGGGCAGCCCTCGGGCGGAGGGGGAGCTCAGAGAGCTGTTCTGTCGGCGCCTCATCTTTTAGAAGGGCGGAGTTTTGTTGGGGGCACTGCAGGTATGAGATGAGGTAGGTCGCGAACGTGGGACTTTGGAGGCAGGTGGCAGGTAAGGTGTTCCATGTTCCCAAAGGGTCGGGCCCCCACCAAGATCAGTCAGTTCAATGTGTGCTAGGGGCTAAGCACCCCGCATGCAGATGGAGTCATCCCTGTATGTACCGCTTAATCCACACAAGCTCCGCCAACTACCTGCCATGCCCAGCTAGGTTACTGTTGCTGCTTCTCGAGATGCAAAAGAACAGAACACTTGAGAAGCATTTGAAGTATTTCTTTAACATTAAATAATAGATAAATATTGAAAGCCTTCTTCATCTTACAATTCCATTCAAGAAAGATTCATCGGGTACTTTAGGATTGATAGGTGGTGGACTGTAGAGTATGCATATTGATGCAGGCACCAAAACCACTTACATCGAATCCATCTCCATTCAATGTCCCAGGCGCGAGATGTTGCCTGGTAGTTCAACGCCTCCAGGCAGCAAGCCATCGCCTTATAAGCATGTTCTTTTTACAACCTTGAAAAGGCCTATTCTTCTTCAGTTCTACTCAACCACAATGTGAATTTTCTTTTAGCTGCATACACCTCATGTGATTGTCCTGTCCCTGTCCTGCTCAGTGTTACAGTCGGTGTCAGCTATGACTGGGTGAATTATTCCAGCTCCCCAACATCCCATCAATCACTTCCACCACCTCTACCTTACATACGCCGCTTATTTCACAGAACCGACACATCGTGAACCGGCCCATTGTTGACTCAACCAATGCCCCTTGTCTTCTTTTTTATTCCACCTGGTGTGCGTCACTGAATGGATACTTGAACAACCACTCACTCCAGACACTCCGGACACTGCCCATTGTCAGGTGACACACACCTACATCCAGTGTGTACTCCGGTGAGCAACCGGTGCTTTCGGGAGCAATACATCTATGGATGCAGCCAGTGAGTACGTTATTCCACGGGATAGTATCTTCTCAAAGGCTCGCCTTCAGCCTTCAGCCTCGCAAGGTAAGTTCGAGAAACCTCCTCCCTCTTTGCACCACATGGAACCTGGTTTGCATGCTACTACAAGTCCCAATCGTTACCATCCTATGCCAGCGAGTGGAAACATGATAGCCACTGAAGATGATTTCCATTTTATAGTTGACTAAATTTTGTCCTCATTCAAGCTGCTTTATAAGTTTGTCGAGCTTACTTACTTTTTGGTTGTTGCTGTTTCTGACTTTGCTGAAACAGGTTACTGCTCCTGGTGCTGGGCACATAAGCAAACCAGTACGACAATTACAGCAAACAACCAACCTCGAGATGGCGAGAGGATACAAAGAGAGATACCAAGCCGACTTGGAGTCGGCCCGCGGCAAAGGCATACCTGGCATTTGCGCCATCTCCAAGACGGACCCCGAAGGCCAATTCACCTTCACCTTCAGTCACGCGCTCACCTCCCAGGCCGAGATTCAGGTCCAGGTGGTACCTAATGAATGGTCCAGCTACCCGGAAGACCATAGCTTCCTGGCTTGGGCAATCACCGAGATCCCCGCTTCCCTTTCAGAACCGCTCAGCAACTTCGTCATACAGTCTTACGGCGCCCGAGTCCAAGAAGCTCTCACCACCCTCTCGCAAAGATTCATATCAGCTCTGGTGGGCGATTCTCAACCTCGAGACGACGATGGAGACGAGATCATGACCGAGGCTGGATTGGAGTCCGATGAGGAAGAAGGAGATGGATTTGATGATTTCGAATATGGCAGCGATGAAGATGACCTCTTTGGCCTCCGCGACAATGAGAGCAGCAATACGCCTCGGTATACAGGCGCCAAGGTCGACAAGAAGCTTCTGGACCGCACCCGCCGCGACTTTCGGACTGCGCGGGCCTCGGGCTTCAAAGTAGGTGTGCTTTGTGGCTTCGAAGAGGCGGTCGAAAACAATATTGTCTCGCTATCTGTCCGTGTCAACAAGTTATGTCTTTCTAACGAGACCCGTGAGGCGTGGAACCTAAACCCCGAAGATTACGTTGTTCTGTTGATTCGGTATGAAGGATACTATGTAACACTGGAGGATGTCCAGAACCGGGGGAGTGGTATGTCGAATATCAAGTTTTGTCTGCGGAAGTGTCGCCGTTACAAACCGAGTCTGCGACAGGCTATCCGAGCTTTTACCTCAGATGCTGCCACCAAAGGCACAAACACCACTATACCCGACGATAACAACGATCCGACAGAGACTGAGTTGAGCCTCCTTAGCATTGGAGAGTCCATTGATAGCTTCATGGACTCTGCCTTCCTGTCGTTGCTCAAACTCCGAAAGAACTCGTGCTTAAGCTGGGACCAAGCGAATAAAGAACTGAAAAGCATGTCTCGTAATATGAGGACAGCAGCTGTATCAAGTACAGACTACCCCACCACACCCTTTAACGCTTCCCCGAAGAAGCGAAGTCACGATGAGCCAAGCATAAATGTCGATCAGATGAAACTCCCCGAGTTCATTGCCAGAGACCACCTTATCACCGGACAAGAGCTCTCTCTCCCACTCATTGCTGCCCAGTTTGCGATGCGCTATTTCATTCGATGTACCGACTATTGTATGGTGTGTCACCAACAGGTTGAGGGCAACCTCGAGGCACTGAAGCCGTATGTTTGCGGCGATTCACTCTGCCTTTTCCAGTACATGAGCATGGGGCTGGGACCCAGTGTGAACCAGGAGATCCGAAACCAGCCGAATGTGGTCGACCTCCTCATCAGCTTCTGCTACGCCGGCTTGCAGGTCAATGTGAACGCTGGTGGTATCGGCCGCGGAGTACGAGACTTGCCTACAGGCCTTAACCTTCAGGTGCCCAAGATCTTCAAGATCGGCGGCATACAGGGGTACCCTATGGCCACTTCTAGACTTCCCGGCTTTTCCAGTACGGGCCAGAAAAGCCCCATAGAGGAATATACCATGTTTAATGGGGCCAGATTGATCGACCCATCCCTGGGTCGTCTCAACAGAAACACATCGACCTTTGAGTTATCCGTATTTCAGGATTTGGATAAATTCAAAGAGGGAAGCTGGGTAGCAATCGTGGCAACGCTCCAATCCGACCCCAACGATAATGTGATCCTCCATGGCCGCATTGAGAATATCAATGATCTCAAGTTGATGTTTTCAGTTGTCTCGGTTCTGCCTAATGCAGACGCTCAGGCTATAGAGGCATCGGATGCATACATATTGCCCTACGACCAAAACCTTGATGAGCTCGAAGGAAAGAGTCAGGCGGCAGCGATCCTCATGCAGCTTCAAACCATTCCCTCGGTGGCTAAAATGAGAGCGCACCTAGAGGCAAACCCAACCCAACAGATCGAGAAATGGGGTGGACTGACACCAGCAGCCTCCAAACTCCTTCGGTGGATAGTGGCATCCAACCGATCATACATCATACAGGTCGATGAGTGCCCGACAGAGGATGGCAGCCAACCCGATCAAGGTTTGGCTCGTCCACAGGAGCACATCGCTGGTGTAAATGGATATATTCAGTTCAGATTCGCTCAGGGCTCCCCCGAGAAGGAGGTCCAATTCCAAGAGGCTCTGAAGATGGTGCATAAACCACACAAGACGATCCTTGCATGGCACGGCAGCGCTGTGAGCAACTGGCACAGTATCATTCGCCAGGGCTTGAACTTCGAGCAGATCCATAACGGCAGGGCTTATGGTAATGGCGTCTATTTTGGTCACAACTTTGCGACAAGTCAGGGTTATTCAGGTCGCCACTACTACAACCACCCGGGCTCAGGCTCCGAAAAGGGCTACTGGCCAAACTCGGCTTTGAAGATTTGTTCAGCCATCAGCCTGAACGAGCTCGTCAACTTGCCCGAGCAGTTCGTGTCCAACAACCAGTTTTGCATAGTGGTTCAGCATGTTCACTGGATCCAGTGCAGATATCTGTTCGTCCAGCCTACTTTGGCGGCGTCAACACCGCAGCCGCGCACTGCAGCCCCTGAAGCTCTTGTGGGTACTACACAGGGAGCAGGAGATGTCGAGGAATTCGTTCAAGACCCTGCCAACGAACTGATGGGATCATCAGGGAAACTCTTTGTGCCAAAACGTGCGATGCCATCCACCCAGAACCAGGGTGCGCAGCGAGCTTCGATGTCTCTAAATCATAATGCCCTCGGACACCAGGGTGATAGCGAGGATGAAGAGGAAGAAGACCGCGCCTTCCTTACTGCCATGGACAGGGAAGCTGATGGCAGTGTATCAACCACTCCCTTATCTTCCGAGCATTCTTCTGTCATCCTGGACATGACCAAAACCGACTTCCGTCCTGGTGCCATGGATTTGGATACACTCCCGCGGTTAAGCCCCCCTTCGTATGCAACAGGACAGGCACAAAAGACTCTTGCGAGGGAAATCCAGAAGCTTCAGGGGGTCCAGTCCTCGGTTCCACTCCATGAACTTGGCTGGTACATCGATTTCGACAAGATCACCAACATGTTCCAATGGATTGTCGAATTGCACTCGTTCGACCAGACTCTGCCCCTCGCGCGGGACATGCAGAAGTCTGGCATCACTAGCGTGGTATTAGAACTGCGCTTCGGCCGGGACTTCCCCTACTCCCCACCCTTTGTGCGCGTCATCCGGCCGCGCTTCCTGCCATTCGCCATGGGCGGCGGAGGCCACGTCACGGCCGGCGGCGCCATGTGCATGGAGCTCCTGACCAACACGGGCTGGACGCCCATCAGCAGCCTCGAGGGTGTCTTCCTCCAGGTCCGCATGGCCATCAGCAACACGGAACCGAAGCCCGCCCGGCTGGAGTCGACGAACTGTGAGCGACAGAGGGACTACGGCATCGGGGAGGCGTTCGACGCCTACTTGCGGTCCGCCAATATCCACGGCTGGCAGGTGCCGCAGGATCTGAAGGAGGCCGCGACGGATATGAAGGAGGAGAAGGAGGCTGATGCCGGCGGCTTTATGATGTGATGAATGATGAATGATAATGACAGACTAATAGATTCTACTACATCATAGCGATCAGTGCTTTGGCTTAGTCAATACACAGCTATTTAAACCATCTCCTTGATGGCGATGTTCTTGGTGTAATGCTTCCTGTAGATGATTTGCTAGCTGATATGTTCCACCACCGCGAGGAAACCAAACTCGAGCTCCAAGATGATTGTGGAAGTGTTGCTTCTACTGGATTATGCCGTACTGGTATAGAACATGGGTAGTTCTGAGCGGATGACTTGTTAACATTCATAACGATTACTCCGATACCTATACTTTGTCACCTCCATGGAATTGACGAAATTACTGCTTCACCAGGTTATGGCGGATTCCAACCCATCAGTATACACTTGTTGAATAAAGAGCAGCGCTTCACAACTAAAGGGGATTGTAGGAAATCCTGGACATGTAGACACCACCTCAACCTTTGTAGATATCCCGATTATTCCACTTGGGTATTTTACTTGGGTTAGCCGTCAACTCTATTCGATATACCCATTGCCTCTGTTCCGTCTTGTACCTAACGTTCCATTACTCACCTCTGTTCACATTTCTATCACCTCCGCTCACCTCACCACCATATCACGGCCAGTTGTAGTGGAATCGAACATTGCTTTGGGACACCCAGCTGGAACCTATGCCATTCCTTTTTATCTCTCTTTTCCTCTTTTCGTTCACTTCCCAATAGCATACATACTACAAGCCATCTTTCTCACATTGCTAGAAGGTATCTCAACGTCTGGCCTGGTTACTTGATCTCGTCAACAACGTTAACAACACACCACACGTCACCCACACACATCCAGCCTCATCCAGCCCCAAATTCTCCTTTGGGGAATTTTGAACACCATTTCCTTTTATTAGACTCCGTGGGAGTGCTTCATCCGACTTGAGCCTCTGCAAAAAGATCACCAGAGCCCTTGTCTGGACCTGGAGGCCCATCGAGATTCACTCATCCAAAGCGGACATTCGACAATGGCCAACTCAAAGCGAGCACGGCACCCTACCGACCACGGGAACACCATTACACCCCCGCCCAAGTGTATTAAGACTGACAATAGTGACGATCCTTCATCTTCTGGTCGTTGGGTACCTGCCCCAAGCAGTAGCCAGATCATGCCACAGGATTGCAACAATAATCAGAACACGAAACAGAGAACAAACGTCCTCGCAGATTTGCTGGAAATCGAGATAGTAGACAAGGAAACCATCGAATTCCTCTCGGGAGAGAACCAGAACACGCCTTACCTCGCTACCGACGAAGTCAATACCCACCAACAGTATGAGCTCTACGATGGCCCCGAGACACCTACTCTGAAATCCGGGGACAATCTTCTGCTAGACAAGCAGCTCCACGAGGGGTGGCTGCAGGAGATGCGCAGTAAGCTTACCAAGGTGGAGGCCGAACTCCTCAAGATACTAGAATCGTCGCCTCTTTTATCCCATCAGCAGCAAGGAGACACCACCACCGAGATGCCACCCTCACCACGCTCGACACCCGAACATGACAAGAACGAGCGTCGCGACCAGCTGATCCAAGACTGCATCGAGCTGCGCATGACCATCCAGAGCGGCGAGGCCTGGGACATCGATAGCTGCGGCGGCGACCTGTCCTTGGAGGCAGCCTAGAACGCGCGCTTCCAAAGCGGCGCAGCAGCAACCGCAGCAGCAGAATCGTGGCCGTCAAATCGAGAGGAGATGGTGGAGGATGTGGATCTTACCGCCGAGGAGATGGCCTGGGTCGCCGATAAGGCCGACCAGGTCAGGATGGACAACATGTTGCGGGAGGAGGCGCGCTACACGACGGACCTGCCGCTCGGCGACAACCACGTCGCCAAGTAGGGCCCCGGCAATGAGTATGTGTGCTGGTGCGAGCATCGGATGTGGTGAGTTTGCGAAAGAAAAAGAATGGCAGGTTTGGTTTCGGCTTTGGGTGATTTCTGTCTTTGGGTTGGCTGGCTTCACTTCGGGAGGGCACAGCAAATAAGTGGGCGGCTCTGGCCATGGATGGTGGAGAGCGAGGGAATGCAGTGAATCCCTTTTTAATTGGTACTCCGTACATCTGGAAACCCGCGTACCAGAACTATGCTGTTGCAACGACAGAGAAACAGGTGGTTTTATTGTGGACGGGCCGGATGAGACTGAGACATCGAGAGAAGGAGAAGGGACTTGATTGACTCTCTTTCTCACTCTTGGCGTGCCTCAAGTATTTAATATCCCCCTCATCCCATCCCATCGTTCCTCCTCCAAGTAGGCGGCGCAATAAACAAGAGAGCGAGGGATAGTTTTGATAGATCAATCGATCTTGCGATGTCACTCTGAAAACCTGATGCTAGACAAATGCACACGACATTCATTTACACTTGATAGTAGTGCTCTTTTGCTCTTACGCACATTTTCTTCCTTTCTTTTTACAAATTAAACAGCGTTGGGTTTGCTCATTTCTTTATGTTATAAACTTCAACTATACCCTGCATGCAGCATACCGAGCAAGATAACAACACCGGGACACCCTGGAGTCGAGGTGGTGGTTGAGTTTAATGATCCTCCCTCCCCGGCAACTTCTCAACCGCCACGACCTGCGAGAAGTAAAACACGAGGGAATCCCCAACCCTTATATTGTTATTTCCTCGAATTTTACGTCTTCGACCAGCCTTTTCTTATTCTTCTTTTTGTTCTTTCTGGGGGGCTGGTTTCGCCCACCAGGCACACACACGTACACCAACGACTTCATGAGTTTATTTCTAGATCATGTCGCCGCCGACTGGGCGGACAACGGGGCTGCGACCAAAAAGCCTAATACCGAGGAGGCTGGCGGCAGACAAAGGCCCTACGACGAAGAGAAAGCGAGGGTTTACGATGCCCTTGCCATATACGAGGACTACTCGCATTACACAGGCGAGCTTCTAGAAGAGCATCGCCTCGAGCCGTCCTGTCGCGCCCTCATACTGTCCGCAGTGTTATGGCTTACTCTCTCCGTGGTGATATGGTTGGGCCTGCCATTGTTGTTTTGCCTGGTGAGTGGATTCTCTCCAACGGAGTAGTTGCGTTGCTTCTTGCTTAGAAGACAACCGGAAAAGGCTAACTTGACGGAATAACACCACTTCTAGAACCGAGAAGTTTCACCTGGTTCGGAATGCTACAATGCCCGTTTTTGGAATTGGGCTTGGTAGTAGTGGCGAGCGCATCAGGACGAGAGAGAGAGAGGAGTTTGATAACACCCACCTACAAATCAGCTGCTACTCACGTACCACAAGCATAAGGGACAGGCTGGCATATGGACAGTTGGGATACTAAGTATACTATAATGACTAATGTTATACGGGGTGTATTATTACGGGAGGAATCGGGGTTGGACTTGGAATTGGACTGGACATTATTCACCCTGGGAACAATGCCAACATGGAATGGACGGACGATACGATGACGCTAGGACCGAACCGAGACATCACTTAAGTGATTGTGTTTTAGGTCTGTACAGTACGGCTAGGGGGGGGCATTGCGCATAGAGAATACTGAAGTAGTATTACCATGGCTAAATCAACTTGACAAGAAAAGTAGATGTTGTCGTACAAGTTATATCTGAGTAAGGCATCTCTCGTTACCATTTCTGGGAATATGACCTGTTTAGACAGGCCAATCAGGTGTTGTAGATTCAGCACCCTTCCGAGTTCACCGCCTTCCCAGAACGAGCAGAAGGTAAGCTTGGTGGGTCTGAGTTGGCCAAGCTGGGTCGGTGGTCGGCATGATGGCGGTTGGCAGTTTGGTTTTGGTGCTGGCGGTTTTGGTGTCTGGTGACAAAGGCGGCGCCGCTGGAAGTCAACCTTGTAAGTCAGCGAGAGAGAGAGAAGCAATGCAAGCCTCGTCACAATCTGGCAGATTAGAGCGAAATGGGCCACTTCCTCTGACCAAACAAAACAATACCTTCCTCACCAATTCTGGGTAAACTCGATTTCAGGATATAGGCCATTTCTGAACAAGGTATTATTGTTCTGCAAGAGAAGAAACAACTGTCTTCGTCTTCCTCTTCCTCCAACAGCTGAGGTTGCCTACTTCTTACTTTACCAACCAATTCGTTCAGCACCAGCGAACAATCTCCGAATTCTTGTCAACCCACAACTTCCTCGACACTTCCAATTTATCTACCTCCCACCGATCTCACCACCCTCCCCTCGACTTTACCAAGCTTTTCGGTCATATAAATACACACCCAATACCATACCGTATTGCTACAAGCAATCGTTCGAGCCATGGCAACCGCCGAACCCCCCTCGTCGGCCATGGCTACAAAGCCTGGTCGGGATCTCCGACCCCAATCCCCTCCCGCCCAAGCCTCCAAGCGCGACAAGAAGCGACAGGTCCTGAGCGAAAAGCTCGCCCTGCTTACCGACCAGATGAGCCGTGATCGCGACAGGAGCTACAGAGAGGAGCTGCAGAAAATTCAGGTCGACCTCAACCTCGTCGGCCGTGTCGATCCCTACGCCGACCGCCCCCTCGACGAGATCCAGCGCGAGTATCGCGAGCTCTCCCAAGCCAGCGCCAATGGCGCCGACCGCCCCAACCGCACTCTCCTGGAGATGGCTGGCCCATCCTTTCAGGACTGGGTACACAACGTCGAGGACTTGATTGAGACTCGTGACTACGACTTGACTAGCCAGAAGGTACGTAACTTGTCCGTGAACAGAAACATTGCGCTGCCAATACTAATCCTACTTCTTCCATAGTATGAATACGAGCGACGATTACAAGAGAACCACAACACTTGCGCCTACAAGATCGAGGTTGCGAGACGAGAATACAGGGCCCTGTCCTCCACCCTCCGAGACCGTCTTATCAATGCGATAACGTCCAAGAAAGCACGGTTGAGTAGGGAAAAGGAAGCCCTCGAAATCTCCGACAGCTCGGCACTGTTCCTGCACCCGAACCAGTTCAGCCTCACCAACCCCGCGAGCCCTGGAGGCACGCACGCAAAGCGAACCACTCGTTTACGCCGAGAGATGGAAGAGCAGTCCGGCTACGCGGACAACAAGAAGAGAAAGCGTAACGGCGGCGACGAAGACGGCTCTCCCGCGCCCATTCGAAGAGCCCTCGACGGCTCCAATACTACCCCTCTGTGGCAGAACGACCGCATTCGAGCCATGCGCAAGGAGACGGGCCCCATCTACAGCATCGACAAGCTTTTCACCGACAAGGAGCTGTCAATGAACTACAACACAGCTGCTTTGGCTTCCTACAAGTACCTGCTTACCCGCCGCGACGCCAACGGCAACGTCTTAACACCCCCTGAAGACAGCGAGATGGGCACCGGTGATGCGCACGAGGAGGAGGAAGAATTGGCAGCTCCGACCATGGAGCGCCAACCTTCGCATGCCACGCGCAGCACCCGCGGTGGGCAAAACAACCAGCACAACTTCATGGACGATAAGGTTCTCGGCATTGAGGGACTTGCCAATTTCGAGATTGCTGGAAACTTGGACAAGATGGGCACTCAGGAGCCCAAGCTTCCTCCGTTGATCCACTCGCAGTACTCCAGGGCCTACGTCAAATCCGAGTCGAATACGCCTATGGGCCTGAACCAAGAAGACGCTCAGCAGGATTTCATGATCATGAATGTCTTCAAGAGCTATCAGCGACACAAGGGCACGGGTTCCAACATCGATGTACCGAACGGCGGCAGACGGCTACTCGAGAACATGGTCCAGAGCCCCGCCGCACCACGACATGTTGCCTACATACAAGGACAAAGACCTTCCGTGGAAAACCTCTCCGAGTCCCTGGGCGTCCCCTCTAGTAGTTTGCGCGACGAACCTGGACTCGGCTCGAGTATCCTGAGCGGGCTGGCACCTGGCGTTGTCACTAACAACCACGCATCCCCCGCCGCGCCACCCATGAGCCGACAAAGCAGCTATGGCGGTGCTGCGATGTCCCGTCAAGGCAGCGGGAGGGGCAAACGTCGAGGTTAGTTAGAGACATGATACATGGTTCTTGGCGTTGTCGACGATATATATGGAGGGTATTTGAGCAAGCACATGGACACAACGGCACAACGGAGTCTAGGTTCGGTTGAAGGGGCGGGCAAGGGATTCTGATTTCTCCTTGATTTGTTTTTTTTACGCGCCTATCATCTGATCGATGCGGCATAGCGAAATGGTTTTATGGCATATGGCATAACGCGGGGTTTCTCTCCCCCCCTTTTTATTTTATTTACTTTGTTTTCTTATCTCTTTCTTCGTTCCAGTCCTTACGACAAGACACTTTTTTTAGCAGTGCGCAACAACATACCCGGTAGCTGCCCGATATGGGGAGTTTTCATAAACTGGTAATGATCATTCCGAGAATAGTATGAATATTCACACAAGATATGATGTCGATCACTGCTGTCTCTCATGACTCGTTCTATTGCTTGGTTGCCCCCACATCCCATTGACCACACACACGCTAGGTTTCTCCTTCTTCATGATCGTCTTCTTCAGGGGCCAAAAACTAGGGCCCTTACTTCAATGCTCTCCCGCCCCTCGGCATCGGGCCGCGTCCGCGGATCCTCGAAAGCCGAGTGGGGGGTCCTCCCGCCCCTGACGCAGCCGTCGTTGCTCCCCGACGGCTTCAGGCTCTCGCTGTCGAAGCACTCGAGCAGTAGGCGCTCGTCGGGCGTCATGCCGCTCCAGTAGTACCACTCCTGGTCCCCGCGGTGCGCCACGGCGGCTGTCTCGCCCGTGTAGCCGCTCAGGTAGCGGTGTTCGACGGGGATGGTGTCGGCGTCCCGGACCGAGGCGGACGAGGCGAAGGCCAGCGGGTTCGCCTCCAGCGGGCCTTGCGGGTTGAGGGTTCGCCACACGTTGATGATGCGGTACCGGGTCCCCGCCGCGAGGAGGGCGTCGGCTTCGGCGGCGGGGAGATGTCGCCGGATGCGTTGGACCACCGAGCGCGCGGTCTGGTCGATGTGCGTGTACAGCACGGGGGCTCGCTTGGAGCCCGGCGCGGCGCGCCGGATCGTGTGGTCAAAGAGGACCACGCGCGAGGCGCCGGGGACGTGGCGCAGGAGCAGGGCGGTTACTTCGGGGTAGTAGAGGGTGGTGACGCTAGCCTCGTCGTCGAAGTCTACTTCTGCCTCTTTCCCCTCGGCGCTGTCTGTGGTGCTGGGCCGTATGGCGAGGAAGGCGTCGTGGTCCAGGGAGAAGTCGGACTCGCGGCCCCGGATGTCCTGGATGGTGACGGGCTGCGGGTTGACGGCTAGGTTGCGCTTCGGTTCGCCGGCCGGCGGGTCCTCGACGTAGTTGATGGCCTGGGTGCCGGGGGCGGGCGGGTGGCTGAAGTGGAGGGTTGCGGTCACGGGGCCGCGGGGGATGGGGGAGGAGGAGGGGGAGGGGGTTATGGCCATGGTTGTTTTAGGACGGGGGAGCTTGTTGGCCGGGCTTCGAGGTGGTGATGTTTTGGTTTGGTTTGGGTTGTGAGTGAGCGAATAGGCGCAGGTTGGCTTATACGGACGGACGAGGTTGTTCAAAAACTACCTATGATGAGTTTGAGGATTATAGTTTACGAGGAGAACGATGTTGTTGTAGTAGCAGCTGTTGTCATTCACAAAAATGACCTACTCAAGCCATCAACGTCAGGCTGGGAGTTTATATAGAAGGTTCAACGGCGTTTGCATTTCTAATCAAGAGAGTAAGTGAAGGTGAGGGAGCTACGACCCGTCTTTGGCAGCTCTGCAGATATCAAGATTATTCGATTGATGATCACGCAATTTGGGGATGCCGTGTTCCCTTATTCAGCTTCACGTTTCGGGATTTGAAGGGAATATCAGCCGGGTAGATGTCCATTGGCTCCTGGTGTCATAACTAAGTACATATTCGTTGACAAGAAGGGCGTGCCTCGGCTGGATGTCGTCATTCTCGTTGGGGTATACAGGTGCCAGGTGCCCTTCGATTTGTCGTATTCGTTGGAGTAAAGTAAGTCGCATAGGGCGGGAGGGTAACTTGGTCCCTCTAGTCGTGCTAGTCGCAAATGTGTACCTACCTGACGTTTTACATACAACAGGGACATCTTTGCGCCGAAAGGGTGCATCAGTCTGGCCGACGACGCCTTGTCAAGTAAGCACCTTGCTAGCAATGGTAGAGAGGTAGCACTTCGCGATGTTATGTTCATGACAAAGCAGTTGAGACGGGATGTCTTGATGGGGTCTTATTAATCAGCAGGGTATGGTATAGGATTTGCGGGGAGATATCGCTTTCTTTCGAAACAGGGGGCCGGGCCTTGCACGCCGCCAGGGTCTTCCGGGCTTCTGGTGCTTTAAAGAAGGTTGTCAGTCAGTGCAGCAGTGCAGTGAGCAGCAAGAATCAGAGCCCAAGAAGACAGGCACTCAGGCACTGGCCTCCCCACATGGTATCTAGACTCACTAGACTAAAGCCAGTTAGTGGCCTCTAGGAAAAACAAGCCCGAGTGGCCCCTGCAAGGTACTTAAACTGTGCCAAGCTATTCCCAATTGGTCAAAGTAAACAAAAAGCCAGGTTTTACGGTGCCCGATGTTGGGTAGCTGGCAATTGGGACGGCGGACAAACCATGTCTCTTATTGCTGCTTCCTTGGCCCATATCCCGTGTTCCGTATCCCGTATCCCACCCACCGAGCCACCCTGATGATACATACTACTACTTGTACCATAACCTTCTGCTGTTAGTAGTAGTGTGCCATCCGATCTACCTTATCCATTTTACGGCACTTGTCACCTTGTATTTTTCGCATACCAACGCGTTCTAAATTTCATATGCGCGCGCCTTAGACTTTCATGCACCAGGGTAGCCCGTCGGTCTAACATCAACATTAGTCCAGAGTACACACCGACAGGCACCCGGGCTTCACGCCCCCGAAACACCCTCTCCCCCCCAATGGCTAGTTATATCGACCTTGGGTCCTCGCCCGACCCCCTCGGGGACGACGACATGGAGCTACTGCCCACCAGTTCGATGCGACCACCGCCGCCGCCCTCCTCGCGTCGAATCACCAAGAGCATCAGCACCGGCCACACCCACACGTCCATGCTGTCCCAGCAGAGCGGGTCCCGCTTCTCGACCACCTCGTCGCGCCGATCGCCCCGGAAACAGACCTTCGAGCTCGACGTCGGCGACGAAGACGCGCCGCAGCGGCTCCTCGTTACGGTCGAGGCCAACCAGATGATGTCGGGCATGGGGAACAGCGTCATGGGCACCCAGCGGAGTAACACCAGCCGGCGCCTCTTCGCCCCTTCCTCCTCGCCCGCGCGCAGCCGGAGCCACCGGCGCGAAAACACCACGACGACCACCCTGGTCCCGCTCCGCGGCCTTACCGACGACGAAGGCGGTGAACTTGGGAGCGAATTAAATATGCCGCGCAAACGCGGTCGGCCGCTGGGGAGCAAGAACGGCACACCGGCCCCGAGGGGGAAGAAGCGATCCGGTACACCTCTTGCGCGCATGTCACCCGCCAAGACGCGTTTGAGCAAAAACCCCGAGTCCGAAATGAGCATGTTTAGCAGCGATGCGCAGCTGGATATGGGCACCGACGGGGTCGACCCCCCCGAAAACGACCCGACACCGAAACCCAAAGCCTCCGCCAAGGCGAGGAAAAACACGCCGGCCGCAAAGAGAGCGGGCGGCGGCACACCTGCTGTCGCCGTGCCCTCGAGTAGTAAACCCACGGGGAGGAAGCGAGGACGACCGCGCAAAGCGCTCAACCATGATGAGATGGCTATGCTTACTAGCGAGGTGGATAACCGGGAGATCAACTCGGATTTGTTACTGTTCTCAGAAGAACCCAGGATGAAGGATGCCCCTTTGGAGATGGAAGCCATACCGGAAGGGAACGAGGATAGTCGGTCGCATCACGACTTAGCGCCGAGTACGTCTCCGCCAAGAGACGAGCCTGACAACTATTCACCGCCACGAGACGAAATCGTTCGGTCAGATGGACCAGAAGCCGACTTGATGGACCAGCTGGTCAACGATCTCGAAGATGACGAACCCGAGGACAATGCCTCCTACGGCGCAATGCGCGAGGCTGAGAGCGACGATGATGATAATGAATCCGAAGCCCGGGCCGGGAGCGAAGCCACAGATGGACGACAAGACACCCTGGCTCATGCCTCCGACTTTAGTATGATCGCCGTCGAATCACTACCTTCCTTCCAAGCATCCTTCCAACGAAGCCAGAACGAAGCCAGCCGCTTTGCAGCAAGTCAACAATCGCGGTTCGCTGAAGGTGGAGACGAGACAAATTACATGATCAACCGAAGTCTGCGGCGGTCCATGAAAGACAGCACACAAGGCGGTCAGCCGCCTAAATTTGCCGAGGGCGGAGATGAGACGAACTTCATGATAAACCAGAGTCTACGGTCTATGAGAGGTGGTCCAGAAGGCGCCCCGCCACGTGAAGAAGCACAACAGCCTGCCCACCAAGAGAAATCACAACTCCCTCTAGATAAGCCAACGTCATCGGTGCATGCGTACAGCAGCCCTTCGAACTATGTTCTGTCGAGTCCACAAACTTGGTCTAGGAGCCCCAGGCGGATGAGGCAGACCCCTCTAAGTCGACAGGTCTTAACAAAAAGCGCCAAAAAGATCGCTCCTGCTCCTGCTCCTGTTGCAGACGATACGTTCTCGAGCCTGCCTGATAGTGTGCTTCGAGATGCCACCCCCGGAAAGCCGCGAGCAGCAAGGCCATCGGATATGGATATCGACAGGACAGACGACACCGAAATGCAGGATGACTCGTTCTCAGAAATTCCCGATGAGGTGTTGGATGCGGCAACACCCGGACCCTCCACTCGAACAGCTAAGCACCCTGTTGGTGCAGATAACCCAGGTAGTCAACTATTTTCAGCGGACATTCACTCCGCCGCTAGATCTGCTAATGCATTCGGATCTACGAGACTGCCTACACCAGACGATACCAACTCTTCGACGACAGGCTCTAAGAACGCCCACGAAGAGGAGGCGCGAAACGGGGGTGGGGAACCATCGACAGCAGTGATCAATACGTCAGACTTGAACATTCGTTCATCGCCTCCCAGGATAGGGGTACAGCCCGCTGACGATGTGGACATGCAACCTGCCCAGTCCGAAGGAAATGCCGTGGGCACACCGTCCCCTAATAACAGCAGTCCCTCGCCTCAGTACCCTCATGCGAAACTCGACTCACCTGGGCTTGGTGACTTGCTCCAACCACCCATGTCTACCCGAAGACCTACGTTGTCACCCATAGTCCGTGTTGGGAGAAGCTTGCAGCATGTCATGTCTGATAAATCTTCGCCAGAAGGCCGAGAGAGCAGCCTTGGCAGCCCTTTCCGAAGGTCCGGAAGCGACTCACGCCAATCCTCCGTCCAGAAATCGCCCATAAACGAGAAGCGTGAATATTCGAATCAAACTTTGTCCGCTTCCAAGACCCAATCCCTCTTCAACCCGATTGCGTCTCTGGCTCAGAGTATCCGGTCCAACTTTGCCCAGATATCGCATCGTGCGCCCTCGCCTTCCATAACGGGGAGGGTGGAGGATCCGTTTGGTGCCGATAAGCCTCAGTTGCCGCCGCACGTGGCCGATGCATTCCGCAGGTCCATGGCTGGTGGCCCGCCAAGTGACCGGAGACATTCGCTACAAGGGTCGGTGCAGCAGTTGGAACAATTTCCTCTGCTTGTTACCAGCTCCGCCAGGGCCGACCCGCCGAGCGAGGCCTTCCCTGACTGGACCGGCGAGGACAGCAGCCCGACGGCACAGAGGACAAGGCGGATGTCTGCGCCGAAGTCTTTGGGTTCCATGAACTCTAGCAACATCTTCGGTACTCGTGGGTCCGCCACTGCTAATAGCAGCCGGGTGATAGAGGAGATTGAAGAGAACGTCACAAAAGAGGAGGAAGTCGACGATGAGCAACTTCAGAGCGAAGATTATGGCGGTGTTCATCACGAGGACGAGCAGCTACAGGACGTTGACCAAGGTGACGTCCATCATGGAGATGAACAGGACTTTTCCGAGTCTGAGCAAGAGCAGTTTGAAGGTGGTGATAATATGGCTTATGATGAGGAGGAATCGCTCCACGAATCAGTAGCCGAGGAGGAAGAGCAAGACGATATGGACGACCAGCGGCAATCGCAAGCAAACAACGACGAACAAGGCCACGAACAACCTTCGGAAGGCGAAGAAAGCATTGCACAAAGTGTAGAGAGGGATGTACCGGAGGATGCCAGAGGTGACGAAGAAGCTATGCGCGACGATAACACTGTGGTCGATCATGGATTCGACGAGAACACGGGATCCCAGCGTGACTTCGACGAGAGTTTAGAGTCGCAGCCCAACTTTGATATGGGCGACGACGGCATGGACTTGTGGGATGTTGAAGCGTCCCGACCGACTCCCAGGCCGAAAAAGCTTCTCCGGGCCGAATCACGGGCTCGCAGACAGTCCCATGTCGACATCATTGCTCGATCATCCCAATCTCGGGAGCCGTCTATACTCCACGGCTCCACCACCACCAACGGGGACTCCACCACCCGGCGCAATAAGGTCCCCAGCCCTTGGAAGAAGAATGTCCGGCGATTGATTTACCAGGACGAGTTCAAGAGCCCGGCTCACATCGAGATGGGTGACAGTCCTCTGAGCGAAGAGCCCGAGGAAGAGTATTCGCTCATTGCCCAGCTTACGGCTCAAGACGAAGAAATCCCCATTCCGCAAGAAGAGATGCGTTTCGAGCCTCAGGCGATACCGGAAGAAGAGGAGATGTGGTCTGAGCCGGAAGCAATGCCACAAGCTAGCCCGAGCCCCAGTGAAGAAATACACCAGGAGGTTCCCGAGTCTCCCCAAGAAGAAGTCCCTGCTCGAATGGAAGACAGACTCCTGGAGCAGCCAACACCTTTGCCCGCGCCAAGGGGTGCCGAGGAAACCGAAGATTACTCGATGCTTTCTCAGCAGAAGCAGGAAGCTCCGAAAACACTGGAGAAGCCGGCCAGACGCTCAGGCCTCTTTGGGGTGTTTGATATCATGTCGTTCTTCTCGCCTCCGGCGCCTCTCCCTATTACTAATACCCCGGGCGGAGTTGCCCCTGAGACTGTAAACAGGCCGATCCCCAAGCCTCACGTCAGGTCTCAGCTTTCGAGTGCGGCGAAGTCCCAGCCAGAGGAGCCTCAATCGGTGCTTCGCGCCACGGGTCTCTTCCCGTCTATTCCGCAGAAGGCGTCGTTCCGCGTTAGCCCTGAACGCCAAACCAACCTGTTCTCTCCGGGCACGGCACTGCGGTCTGGCGATACGGTCGCCGATACGTACGACGACGAGATGCCCTCGACGCCCGAACGACAGTCGCCGTTGCCGCATATTCCCCAAAAGCTGAACTTCACGCCGCGATCGGGTCGTTCGATTAATACCGCCTCGCTATTCACGCCAAGCGTTGCACCTTCGACCCCTGACCGCGATAACCACATGGCGGAAGATGAAGCCCCGGAACCGGAACCGGAAGAGGAAGAGGAGGAGTACTATGCGCGTGAACAAGAATCGGACGACTACGAAGGGGAAGACCCTGTTGGGCATGAGGATTCCGTCATGACCGTCGAGTCGGAGTACGAACGTCTACCGCCACGAGAGCAGCCGAGCAAGTGGGATAAGAACGCCTCGCCGACTAAATCGTGCCTTCGCTCGCCCCTGAAACCCAAGACGCCAGGCCGTGTCGTGGAATTTGCGGGAAACAACCGTCCCTCGAGCGCTGCGGAGCAGATCAAGACCTGGATGATGGGTCGTCAGGCGCTTGGCGTCGCGGGGCTGGGTGGCAACAGCTTGGGTCAGAGCCAGGGCCAGGACCAGCAGGGTCGTCGACCGCAGTTCGTGGAATACGAAGAGGACGAGGAAGAAGAGGAAGAAGCGGATAAGGAGAACTCGCCTTCGCCGCCCAAGGACTACAACAACCACTTCCCCGCGCACTTCGCTGGCAACAATGGCGGCGGCCAGCAGCGGGCTATGAGCCCGGCCAAGGCGGTGGTGGTGGCGCCGCCTAACCTCAGGATGCCCGCGACCACGACGGTGATGGCGGCGCCGCCTAATATCAAGATGCCTGCGACCACTATGTTCAGGGTCCCGAATGGGGGCCAGAATGCTGCGAACGGGGCTAAGCCTCTATTCGGCCTGCAACCAGACGGAGGCCAGAATACCGCAAACGCGGCTAAGCCCCTTTTTAGCTTGCAACCGAACGGAAGCCAGAACGCTGCGAATGGGGCTAAACCTCCCATCAGCCTGCAACCCTTTTCACGCGCCGCGACCAAGGGCGACGGCGCCGCTGCTACTGGCTCGAGCACAGTCACCGCCCCCAGCTCCGGCTCCAGCGCCGAGACCCTGACCTGGCTCAAGGCGCACTGGATCCACCTCGACGGGCTGCTGCAGCTGCGCCGCAACGACCCGGCCAAGTTCCGACAACGGCAAGCGAAATCCCAGCCCCAGTCCCAAAGAGGCTCGAGCGGATCCCCTCGCCCTTCGGCGGCGCTGCTCGGTAAGGAGGTCAGCGCCCAGGGCGAGCGCATCATCCTCGAAGCCTGGCACCTCGAGGTCGTGGACGCGTTCCGCGACGAGATTGGTTTGGAAGCGTGCTGGGACGACAAGTCGCTGGCGAAGCGGCTGTTTGCGCTCATCGTGGGCGAGGAGCGGAGGCGGCGAGGGGGGTCCAAGGGAAGGGGGAAGAAGGGTACTACTACTGCTGCTGCTTGAGTGCCTTTCTCCTTACCCTTGCTGGAGACAAGACACGATGCAGTCAACCAACTATGGGGAGTTTCTTCGTCCTCGGAGGAGGAAAAAGAGTAATGTGGAAATATGAGGAGGGAAGCGTGGATTGCATATTACCAGGGAAAAGGGCGTTCTTTGTTTGATTACCTTGTTTTTCTTCCGGTTTTACGCGGAATTGGAGATACCCGAATTCGTGCGTGGCAAGCATTTGGTATATTCCCATTTACAACGGAGTCGCGAGAGATAGAGAGAGGGGGTCTTCTTCTTTTCTCTCTTTACTTTCACATCATCAGCGACATCTTTTCCAGGTGTGTCGTCAGGAGTCCAAAGTTGCTCGGTCTATCGTGTTGGGGCATACATTGCATGCATTCAGACAGACGGGCAAGAAGACGCATTGCAGCATCATTCAGAGACGGCGTTATTATTACTACTTATTACAAGGATTGGTAGAGAGTCTCCCGGTTCGGTTTTCAAGAGGGGAGGAAAGGGGGGTTTGGCACAGAAGAACGAACATACACACACAGATTGGCGGTTGTTGTATAGTTTTAGTGTCTGGATAAACGTGACCATGAACAACAATACACAAATAATGACGACATCAAATACTCTCTTCCTTTTCTCATAAATGATCATCTACGCGATATGTGGGTGCGTGTGTATGTGTGGACGTCGTGACCTTTCTTGTCATTTCGGTCTATTCATCTAGTATTACACAACGGCTCTGCGTAGTCCCCAGACCCAGTCAGCTAAGTTTGCAACATCAGCTGGCTTGTTTCTAGACGAAGCAATCTTGTCTTCGTCTCTTTGGCACCCTTTCTTGCAATCCACCACATCTCGCCCAGCCTAAGTAGTACACCCCCTATTCCAGCATTGACGCCTGGTTGGTGTACAAAACGTCCACAACGTTGCCCAGCTTGTCGATGGTGTTGAGGGCGGCGTCGTAGCTCTCGTCGCGTTGCGTCTCGTCGAAGATGATGAGGCAGCCGGCGCCCTGGTCGAGGACGCCGATGATGACCTTGTCGAGGATCATCTGGCTGAGCTTGCGCTCGATCTGCTGGTTGTCCAAACCGACGAGCTTGGCAATGTGGGAGATCTCGACGCGGCTGAAGGGCTCGATGACCTTGATGAGGTTCTGCTCGAGCATGGCGTCGTAGAGGCGGCGCAGGTGGTTGCGGATGAAGGCGTCGCTGCCGAGCTCGTACTTGTAGGCGGCCAGGGCGCGCTCGTACTCGTCGAGGGAGCGGTTCGAGTGGGCGCGGGCGATGGCCTTCATGGCCTCGAGGTTCTGGCCGGCGTACTTTTGGGCCTGCTTGGAGGTCATGAGGTTGTTGACGTCGTCGCCGAGGTTCAGCATGATCTTGCAGAGCAGCATGTACTGCAGGGCGGCCGTGGCCTTGAGGGTCTCGTCCTGGGTGTGGTAGCCGTCGAGGGCCTCGATGAAGTAGGAAAAGGCCGTGTTGAAGTCCTGGTCCATGGTGTGCAGCATGCCCGACTGCATGTCGAGGTTGGCCTGCAGCAGGGGCGGGGTGTAGACCGAGGCGGCGCTGGTGCGGGCGCTGGTGAGGGCGGCGCGGGCCTTGGAGGTGTTGCCAAGGGCGTGGTAGACGCGGGACTCGAGCAGCTGGACCTCGACCAGGACCAGCTTGTCGTCGAGGCGCTTCAGCTCGCGCAGCAGGCCGTTGATGAGGGTCAGGGCCTCATAGTACGACTGCTTGGCCATGTACAGCGTCACCAGGCGGGTCTCGAGGTTCTGGCGCAGGAAAGTGCGGCGCTCCGACGTGGCCCATTCTATATTTGACTTGATGATGGTGATCAGGATGTCGGTGCTGTTGGGGATCTTTTCGAAGAGGTCTAGGAGCTGGCGGACCAGCTTGGCCGTCTTGGCCTTGGCGAAAGAAGAGAGTACTGTTCTGCTTGTTGTGATGAGATCGCCTAGGGCTTGGGAGTTCCTAGATATGACGACGATGCCGCCGGTTAGCCTTGCTATTGCTTTGCAATGTTCATATTCGCAGGTAAGACGTACTTCTGGTCCCGGTATAGCTCTCCCAGGCTAATCAGGGCTGACTCGTACTCCTTGATGGAGGCATCGGAGGTGATGGACGGGGGCTTCGAGATGATGTCCTTGTAGAGAGCTTCGGCTTTCCGGGGATCGGTCTTGGCTATTTCCTGGGCCTCCTTGACGGCCGACGTGCCTGTAGCCATAATGACGACAGGGGGGTATTACTTATGGCTGCGAGTTTTTGGTATAGAGTGAGGGCGGCGGAAGATTGTATGTAATGCGACGTGGATGTTGTGGTGGTGGTTTGCCAATGGTGGGCGTTGGTGGTGTTTGGTTGGTATGGTCGGGTCAAGCTGGCTGGCTGGCTGGAGAGGTGAGCTAATCGATTGATTGATGGTTGAGAGCTACCGTCTAACCTTACGTCTACGTACAAGTCAGCAGCAGCCTTGCCGCCCAGCAGCCAGCAGCCAGCAGAGCCGCCCTACAAGCTAGGTTGCCGCGCATACGACACCGAAACCCACTAATCAATCAATCGCTGCAATTGGGGGGGTAGCTTAGTAGCTTAGTTGCTTAGTTGCTTATTAGGTACCTCCAGTGAGGTAGCTCCAGCTGCCAGCTGGAACTGTCAGGTGACCTAGAAGTTACAGGCTCTCCGCAATTGAAGTTGAGAGTTCAGTTGCGCAAAGATAGCGATAAGCCCCATTAAAAAGTTCGCGGTATTGATCCTGTCAATCCATCTTGCATCCCAGCTTTGGAGGGCGCTGTAGAGTGGGCTGCTTTTCTTGCTAGACTCTAGACTCTAGACTCCAGCCTCCAGCCTCCAGACCTACCTCTGATTTTGCCTCCTGACTTTGCAGCCAGCCAACCGTATTTGCATAGTCGTCGCATACCCATAATCACCATGAAGATCAAGGCGCTTTCTCGCTCCGTCGAGGCGTAAGTCATTGCCTGCACTGAATATATGCCTATGTCCAATTGCTGACTATCTACGTCTCTGCAGTTACCAGCCCGCCGGTAGCAAAAACTCGAAAATGCCCAAGAACCTCGATCCTGCGATACATCCCTTCGAACGTGCCAGGGAATACACCAAGGCCCTGACCGCCGTCAAGATGCAGCGCATGTTCGCCCAGCCTTTCCTGGCCCAGCTCGGAGAGGGTCACGTCGACGGTGTCTACTCCATGGCCAAGGACCCCAATTCGCTCGAGCGCCTGGCCAGTGGCAGTGGTGATGGCATAGTCAAGACCTGGGATCTTTCCAGATCATACGACAAATCCGAGAGGTGGCACACTACCGCCCACGAGAACCTTGTCAAGTCGGTATGCTGGACACGCGACCAGAAGCTCTTGACCTGCGGTACCGATCGCAAGATTCAACTTTACGACCCCTACAACACCCCGAGCGAGAGTGCGCCCCTGTCTACCTGGCTCGGCAGCGCTTCTTGGAACAGTCTCTCCCACCACAGGAGTCGCAACTCTTTTGCGGCTGCTGGCGGTTCAGGGAACATCTCCATCTACGATCTGGAGCGACACAGCGCGGCACCCGAAATTCTGGCTTGGCCGAATGCCACCGACACCGTCAACGCCGTTGCCTTCAACCAGGTCGAAACCTCCATCTTGGGTTCTTGCGGTTCTGACCGATCCATTATTTTCTACGATCTTCGAACCTCATCGGCTGTCGCCAAGACAGTCCTGACTTTTGCTTGCAATGCCATATCGTGGAACCCTATGGAAGGAATGAACTGCGCTGTTGCGTCCGAAGACCATTCTGTTTATGTAAGCCTCCTTCATACCTACAAAAACAGGTGCAACATTGAGTACTAATAATTGCAATAGTTGTTTGATATGCGCAAGGTCGACCGTGCCCTCAATATCCTGAAGGACCATGTGGCAGCTGTGATGGACGTTGAGTTCTCGCCGACTGGCCAAGAGCTTGTGACTGCTTCTTACGACCGAGTAAGTCCTTTAATCATCTGGTTCGCTGAAATCGCCAACTAACAATGTCATTAGACTATTCGATTATGGAACCGAGATCAGGGTCATTCCCGCGATGTAAGAACCCCCTGAAGGTTCGCCAAGTTACTCCGATGCAACTACTAACTCTCAGCTATAGATTTACCATACGAAGCGTATGCAACGTTGTCACTCGGCTATGGTAAGCACCTCTTTCTACGGACGAGGAGTATCCTGTTCTCGCTAACACAATGACAGTGGACCCCTGATTCCAAATACATCCTTTCTGGCTCAGATGATGGAAATGTTCGACTTTGGAGAGCCAATGCTTCAGCTCGTGAAGGAATGAAGAGCGCCCGTCAACGCCAATCCATGGAATACAACGACGCCCTGGTCGAAAGGTACAAGCACATGCCGGAGGTTCGTCGTATTCACCGCCACAGACATATCCCCCATGTGGTCAAGAAGGCTGGCGAGATCAAGACCGATGAGCTTTCTGCTCTCAAGAAGCGCGAGGAGAACGAGCGTCGTCACACCAAGAAGCAGTTTGACCGACGCAGGAGTGAGCGTGACAAGGTCATCTTGGCCAAGGAGAAATAATCTGGCCAAGTGCTTTCACGTGCATTTTCGAGGAGTTATGGAGTTTTATCTGGTCGAACGGGCTAAAAAGAGATACCATCTCTGCATCAGGGAAGGCGTTCTGTTTTATCCAGAGAGGTATTCGTGCGGCCGTTCCAGAACTCTTTGCGGTTTGGAAGGCCTATCGTTGCGAGGTCCTTCCTGGGAATGCGTAAGGGTGACGAAGAGAAGAGCATGCGTAATGTCATATGTATCTAGTTGGTTAGGCCTTAGTCGAGGACGTGGATTAGCCACGTTCGTATTTGCACAAAGAAGACCGTGATGGCCAAATCAAAGTTGCATCTACATTTTTAGGGCTTTCATACAAACGGCTAACGGCCAGATACCCGCCTGACACGTCGTATATCAGTACAAGCTCAATTTAGTATCCGTCAACAAGAACCTGGCCTATCAACACAAACCAGGTTCCCTCCTCGAGCAGACCTTCCAGTCTGTCACAATAACAACTCAAATGAGCGGGTTTGGTCGTTCTGTAGGAAAGCTAGACTGAGCGAAGGAAAGTATCACATGCCATGTTCCGTATGCCACTAATGGAATACTGGACATGCTGCAACCGCGATGGTCGAGCGAAATGGAGGGGGTAAAGAATCGAGAAGCTTGATGGATATCTTCATGGTGGTATAAATATAAGTCCCCGACTTTGCTTCGTCTACTTTCCTGATGGGTTTGTTGACTCCCTGAAAGAGAACATCCATCCCAAAATCATTGTAAGGCTATTATCAGGGAGCTCACTCCTGTTATACCAGATAACTCTCAAGATGCGATCTGTCGCCATCCTCGCGCTGGCGGGTGCCACATCGGCCCTAACCATCCCAACCAACACACCTAGATCACCACCCAAAGGTAGCTGGGATGTGAAGATTCGCTCGAATGACCCGCCATTCTTCAAATACCGACCGAGCGACGAACCCCCGGTCAAAATCCCTCCTCCTCCCGTCGAGCCGCCGCCTGTGGTTGAACCAGCTCCGTGGGTGCCTCCACCTCCTCCCGCTGACCCGACTTGGGAGGCGGCCTATCGTCGATGCTTCAGGTAAGTGTCTACTCTCTCTACCTTTTTACTGACTTGGCTCTGTCGGTCGGGTGGTTGGCAAGATCACACATACACACAACGACCCATATCTTATTCCTAGATAATGAATGATGGCTAACAACATTCAATCAAGTGACGGTGAAAAGGGAGTTCGCGCCCTCAACTACGGCGGCGGCGTGCCCAAGGAGTTCTTGAACATCGACCGGTGCCTCGATGCCTGCAACTCCGGCGGCTTCAAGCTGGCCGGTCTCGAGTTTGGCAGCGAGTGCTACTGCGGAAATGCCCTGCAGGGCGAGAATAGACCCGTCCTGGACGAGCGGTGCAACTTGCCCTGTGTCGGAAGTAAGTAAACCTTTCTATTTTCGTCAAACGAAGGCTATTCTGCACCTTCCAACCTTTATTTCCCCTTTTATACCCTTTCACCAACCCCTCTGGAAAGCGAAAGCGAATTATCTGTGTAGCTACCACCTGAAGATAAGTCGACGACACCTTTACTGACAACTGGTATAGACAACAAGACGACCTGCGGTGGCCAAGGTGCCGTTGCCTTGTACGTCAAGGACAAGTTCAAGTTCACCGAGGGCAAGGCCTTTGACGGCTTCGGACCCGGATTCAACGGATACGAGCCCGTTGGCTGTTACCAGTAAGCCTTTTTCTTTTCTCTTCCTCGTCCCTTCTTGCTCACCCCTTACCCCTTTTCCTATAATTGAAAGCGAGTATGCTCATCATCATCAACTAACCACACAGGGACTTCCACCCCTTGGACCGCACCCTCAAGGTCGACACCCTGCAAGGCCCCGAGCAGACACACATGACACCCGAGATGTGCATAAAGGACTGCCAGGCCCGCGGCTTCCCCCTGGCCGGGCTCGAGTACGGCCGCCAGTGCTTCTGCGGCCACGATCGCAACGGCCGCGCCAACAAGACCGAGGACTTCTTCTGCAACCAGGGCTGCACGGGCAACTCGCAACTGTAAGCTTCCATCATTTAACTTTGAGAAAATCAGCCGGCTGGTTTTACGATTCATATACGCATCAGTCTTGATGGGAATGGCAGAAACACTTGCTAATCAATGAAACCTAGATTCTGTGGAGGCAATTGGAATGTCCTCATCTACTCCCGCGACGGCGTCACTCCCGCTATCGCTCCTCCTCCTCCTCCTCCACCGCCTCCACCATCACCACCACCAGTACCAGCTCCTGTTGAGGAGCCTCCTGTTCCTCCTCCACGCGATTTCCTCCATGGTGCCATTCCCCAGGAGCCTCCATCGCCTCGAGCGGAACCGACGCCGGGCATGCTTCGCTGCCATGCGAATGTCCCTGAGTGTCACCCCGAGTATGTTCCTGGTCTTCTTCCTTCTTCGTCTAGTGAGCCCGGTGCCTGGATTCCTCGCCCAGGCATGGACTACGAGCCCGGTGCCCTGAGTACTCATGGTCTACCCTTTCAACCCACGCTTCCTGCCCCAACCTATCCTCCCTTTCCTCCCGCGGTTACTCGCCCACCCATCAAACCCCGCTCTGGGCCAGAAGAGTATCTGCATGTAGAGGGTCCTCTCGGCCTACCCTTTCAACCCTCGCGCCCTGCCCCAACCTATCCTCCCTTTCCTCCCGCGGTTACTCGCCCACCCATCAAACCCCGCTCTGGGCCAGAAGAGTATCTGCATGTAGAGGGTCCTCTCGGCCTACCCTTTCAACCCTCGCGCCCTGCCCCAACCTATCCTCCCTTTCCTCCCCCGGTTACTCGCCCACCCATCAAACCCCGCTCTGGACCAGAAGAGTATCTGCATGTGGAAGGTCCTCTCGGCCTACCCTTTCAACCCACGCTTCCTGCCCCAACCTATCCTCCCTTTCCTCCCCCGGTTACTCGCCCACCTATCAAGCCCCGCTCTGGACCAGAAGAGTATCTGCATGCAGAGGGTCCTCTCGGCCTACCCTTACAACCCACGCGCCCTGCCCCAACCCATCCTTCCTTTCCTCCCCCGGTTATTGGCCCACCCTTTCCTCCCCCGGTTATTGGCCCACCCTTTTCGCCCCGCTCTGGACCAGAATGGTGTGTTCCTGTGAAGGGTCACGGTGGATGTCATGATCCTGATCGTGAGGGACGTCTTCGCGGCTATAATAATTCTTCTGTTCCAACGCCCGCTCCTTCTGATCAAACCCCTCCGGTCCAGGCGCGTTAGTGAACAGCCCTTCCACCTAGAAATCCACTGGAGGAGGCCAGGTGTCTGGGGTCCTCGCCAGTCGCCAATGCCCCTTTAACAACGACCTCGAGAAACGCCGGCCGACGGATGGTCGGATTTCCACCTAATAAAACACCTACCTACTCCTCTATGATAAGGAGGCTGGATGGAAACGGAAGGGAGTAAATAATCCGTTTGACTTGGTAGATGCTGGCTATCACTGGGATAAGAAAGGCAACTTGTGTATGAGTTTTGATTTTGCATCAACATGGTAGCTTAATAAACACTATGGTTTTGTTATTTTGGTTGTTTTTCAGTCTTGCATATAGCCCCTGAAGGTAGTCGCCCTTTGGATTGCCCCGTACACCTGGGCCTCCCTTTGTGGTGATGGTAGAACGTATGATTTAGCTAGTTCAGCTCCTGAGACAATCATATTTCGTCGGTATTCTAGAGTTAACCTATAACATGACTTACAGACATAGGCACTTTTTTTTGACGTACTAAAAACAGGGGGCTCTTACAATGAAGTTGATGTCAAAAAACACAAAGTTTTATATATGTTTTGACTGATCTCAATCCTGTAAGCAACCTCACATGCAGCTGAAGGATTGCCATCACGTATCAGGAGGCAGCAAAGACTTAGGTGTCATACTTTTCATTAATCATGTTTCACTCTATGCATACATGCAACTAATAACTAGCAAAGAATGGGCTACGAAACATGCATTGCAACCCAACAGTTGATTGAAGCACTGAAACTTAAGTGAGCCCGGTTACATCCCATTGGTCGCCCATTGCTAGTATACCGATGGAAACAAAGAGCAGAAACGAGACTGGGTCCCCAAGAGGAAACAACATGGGAACAAAGAGCTCACCGCAAATTCAGGGGTTCATGTGCGATGGTTGATCTGCATACAATTTCCCTATATATACTTGCAGTATTCAGGCTAGAAATATTCACTTACACTTGCATACACACACACACATACACACATACACACATACACAAGCAAACAATCTTACTCGCAACCAGTACACCTTTCGTGGCCTGTAGCGCATACTGCATACTTCTTTATTGAACCCCCTTTTACCAAATACAACCACCCAACAGCAAGATGCCCGGAGCACGTAAAATGCCCAGACGACCCGCATACTTCACCAACATGCCGTCCTCGCTGGACAGTATGTATGTGAACATGGGATCACGTAACTCTTCCCTGGACGGGGGTTCGTCGACGACCAGTGCCAGAAAGACCAATGCCTCCACCCCTGCCGCTGGTGGAGAGGGCAGCAGCACCAGCAGCAGCTTCAACAACAACCTCGCCGACAGCAAGGAGGAGGATGGCGATGACGATGGTAGCCACGGCGGCAAAGAGGATGATGAGGAGGAGGAGGACCCTAACAGCCACCGACCCGCGCCAGTCATGACATCCCGCCTCTTCCAGCAGGGCGGCGGCTTCAAGGACGCCGCCACGGCGCGCCGCACCCTCGCCCTCGTCGCGCACCGCAGCCTGCTGTACCAGGCCCAAGTGGTACGCACTTACATACTACGAGCGCAGACGCACTCGCATGCCGCGACGTCGCCGGGCATGGCGGCCGCCGCCGCCGTCTTCCAGGACTGGCAAAGCAACAGGCTGCCCGTCCTGCAGAGCCAGCTGCGCGGCAACGGCGGCTTCCGGCCGCTGGTGCCCAGGGAGACGGTGCGGGCGCTTCTGCGGCCGTGGATCCTGGCGAGCCCGCAGCAGTCGATGGCGCTGCGGTTCGCCGAGTTCTACGCCGGGCTCGCGCGCGGGGCCCGGCTGGGCAACCAGGTCCTGCCCGAGACGCGGACCGACAACCCGATGGAGCGGGAGCAGGACTGGGAGCGGGTGCGGTACGAGGCGCTGAGCGCGCAGTTGACGGTGGGCCAGGAGACGGCCGCGGGGTGGACGGCCGAGGAGCTGTGGGAGGAAGACGGGGTCACGCCGACGCGGCGGCACTTGGCGTTGCTGGCTTGGGCTTGGTCGCCGGTTCCCACACGGATGTTGGTGGATAAGGTGAAGAAGTTGGTGGAGAAGTCGGCTAAATAAGGCATCAGGAACGTGGTTGGTTGGTGGGATGTGGTTAAGTGGGAGGAACATTCTCTTGGGGTGGATGGATGTCTAGCTCGAGGAGGTGTCTGGATAGGGGCTGGGAACTTGAAGGTTAGAGGCAGATGTGGTCATAGGACTTTCACTTTAGGTTATGGGTGGAACCCCTGAATAGAAGTGCTTCGATAGCCTATATCATAGGTACATGATTATGAAAATTTTTGGGGTGTTTCTTTAGATTGATAAAATTGCATGCATATGAAGATATATCTACTTCCTTCCTTTCCCTTTTATCTCGAAACCATTGCCTTGACCGTCTCCTCAATCGGCACCGGCTTCCTCCCAGCCGTATCCAGCAGGCGCCCCAGGGTCGGGTCGTCGATCAGACACTCCCCGTCTTCGAGGGCATCGTATGTGGTGGCCCACCACTCGACGCCCGGGCGGTCCATGCCGCGGTCCTCGACGTAGTGGCGCTCGTGCTCCCTGCGGCCCACGATCTCGACCTCCACTTTCTCCTTTCCGTCTCGCGCCTCCGAGACCATCGCCGCGATCTCCTTCATACCCCGCGCCCCCGCGGGCGCCGTCGACAGGTACACCGTCTTGCCCGCCCACTCCTCGCCCGACTGCGTGAGCACCAGCGCATTCGCGACGCCGAGGTCCGCGATAGCGGTCCAGCAGATCTTGCCGTCGCCACCGAGCTTGACCGCCCCGCGCTCGTCGTTCTGCGTGTCGAAGAAGTAGCCCAAGTACAGGGGCCAGGACTCGTTGTAGAGCCCCTCGCGGAGCACCGTGACCTCCACCTTGCCTTCGTCCCGCAGCGACGCGAGGTAGGCCTCGGTGCGGATGTGCGCGCGCATGACGCCCGACTTGCTCGGGTTCCCGAACGCGAGGCTCGAGTAGTAGATGTGCCCGACCCCGGCGGCGACGGCGGCGTCGATGGCCGTCTTGTGGTGGCGCTCGCGTCCCTCGCCAGGCGGCGCGTCGTTGTAGTCCAGCTCGATGCGCGGGGTCGACACGAGGAAGAAGCGGTCCACGCCCTGCAGGGCCTTTTCCAGGGACGCGGCGTCCTCGAAGGTGGCGTGGCGCACCTGCACGCCCTGGGCCTCGAGCGCCTTCCACTTGTCGGACCCCGGCGCTGACGAGGTGAGGGCGACAATGGAAGGGGGCGCCGCCAGCTTCTCGGAAAGGAGGGCGGAGAGGGTGGCCCCGCCCAGCTTGCCAGTAGCGCCTATAATAGCTATCGACATCTTTTTTTGAAATTGTGTTTGGAATGAGGAGATAATCTGCTTCGTAAGTGAGAAAGCAGTCTTCTAATTACTGGGGAAGACCTTGCCGATTATTATATAGGCATCTTGGAATAGAACATCAAGTGGCTCTGGATACTACGCTTGCTAAGCACAACGTCATGCTCCAATGCTCCATTGTGTGGGGGTCATTAGTGAGCTGCTTAACGCCGAAAATAGGAACCATTCCAGAGCGGCGACCACATTGAAGATGCTTGGTAATACAGAACCTCGTAATCAACTTACATCGCTCAGTACATAATTCGCAGAACTGTGCATAAACAGTATTCAATGGGCCAACGGACAAGATAACGCAGTTGGGAAATCTTGTGCCATGAAAAGGGGCTCATATTTGACCATTTCGGAACAGTGGAGGTTTTTGCTTAACATCTATTATTATCACTATAGAACCCTAGGTTAAAAAACAGTCTCCTTGACCGTTGAAGCCTTGAATCATATCGTCATGGTCTTCACCAACTCCTTCAGTTCCACCATAACCTCCGCATCCAAGTACACCGCCACGTCCACGCCCCCATTATCCTCCACTACGGGATCCAGCAGGACCACGATGCCGTCCGCCTTGCCCATGACGGCGTGCACGTACCGAGGTCTTTCCCTCCTGTCCGCGATCCCAAAGTCTACGTCGTAGAGCCGCGTCCGCAGCCACGACGTCACCATGACGTGCCGCGACCCCAAGAACCCGCGCCAGAGCCGCTGCGGCGCGACCTCGAACGCCGTGTCGTGCAGCAGCGCCGCCACGGCGTCGGGCGTGAATTTTTGGAGGGTCTGACGGAGACGAAGGGCGAGCGTTCCAGTGGTAGTAGTTACCGACTCCGCATCCTGGCTCTGGGAGCCGGGGGAAAGGAGCATAGAAGACGCGGACGCCTTGATGTGCGGCATGAACAGCGGCGAGCCCAGAAACGTCTCGGGCAGCGGCGGCTCGACCCGCCGCCGCGCCTCGAGCGTGAAGTCGAGGAAGACCTCGTCGTCGGCCGCGGGGGGCTTGTACGAGGATGTCGGCTTCACCGAGCAGCGGGCTTGGGTGATGAGGCGGAAGAGGTGGGCGAGCAGGGTGTCGGACCTCGAGATGTTAGTATTGGTATTATTATTATCACCCTTGCTCGTCGCCACTTCTTCTTCTCCTCCCAATTCTGCCCGGGCACGCTCGCGCAGCCGCGACAGCTCGTCGCCCGTGAAGTGCAACATGGCCGACGCCGCGGGGCGGTCGAGGTCCCACGTGTGCCAGGGGGCCGTAGTAGAGGGCGACAATGTAGTGTCGGCCATGATCTCCGGGGGCGGCAGGTTGTTCCGCGTGGTGCCGAGCAGATAGGGGGAGTAACCTGGCGCATCGGTATCCCACCAGCTGAAGCGGTGCAGGGGCAGTGCGCGGGCCTTCGCACAGAGCTCTGGGTCAGGTCCGTCCTGTGCATCGATATCGCCAGCAGCCCGGGCGTCCAGTAGAGGAGGGTCGAAGACCGGCTCCCCGAAGAGCGACGGCGACGGGCTCTGTTGTTGCGCGCTGCGGCAGTTGGCCGCCCACTTGTGCATAAACACCATCATTGACTGCGCGTCGGCGACGGGATGCGCCAGCCGCACCCCGACGCCGTAGCCGCCGCACGCGAATAGCGAGATCTGCACCATCATGCACGGCAGACCCTCGCAGTCTTTCAGGTTGGCCAGGGCGAGTTTCGAGTGCGACACCAGATCCCTCTGCGGGAAGGAGTCGTTATCCCACCACGTGACGCCCTTTTTGTCTGCCGGCGGCGCGATCGAGTCCAAGGTGTAATCACGCCTCACTACGCTCCATTCCACCCCTGGGTCATCGGATTCGCCGCTTCCGGTGCCCCCATACGTGAGCATACACCGCTGAAACCGTTCCGAGTGATCACTTCCGGGCTTGAAGGGGGCCCAATGAAGCTGCCCAGCCCATTGCGGGAAGTCGTCCAAAGTCGTGAGGAAGGATAGCCGCAGACGGTCGACTAAATCTTTCCCGTCGAGACCTAACGATAATGCAGCAGAAGACGCCGGGGCGTCAAAAAGCCACACGGCACCTGTATCCGTAAATCGCGCACACGTCGCGTCGAAAATGGAAAGGGGAACTGATGTCTTCTCCTTGGCGGTGCGATCCGGGGAGGGAAAGAGGCGTGCTGGGCCAATGGGATGATTACTGCCCATAGTGAATTTTTGGGTGAAGAAATGCTAAAGGTTGCTCTTGTGGTGAAGTTCTCTATTTGAGTAGACTCGGATCGTAGCAGATACTATGAAGAGCCACAGTGGCGAGAGGACGACGGTCAACTACATCGTGTTTGCATCTCCCGTGTTTATAGGCGAGGAATCGAGGACCAAGATGGATCCAATCCGGAGAGTCATGGAAAACATCTCATTATGACCGTCATACACGTGACCGCCGGCGAGCCCAAAAAGGTAACTGACACTTCGGCAATAGTTCTTACCTCCGGGGATAGGTGTTATCTGGTCAAAGAGAATGTCCCTATAACCATTTGAGTTTGTATTGGCACTCTCTTGTGTGGGGTTTTGCAAAACGTTTCAAATGTATATGTCGTGGGGCCTAGATAGTAACGAGTTGCCCGTCCAGACACAAGCAAACACTATACACCAACCGCATGTATAAATAGTAACAGTGTCAAGATTTGATATTCAATGCTAGATAAATGGCAATCTAGATAGCAATAAAGAAACTCTTCTCCCCCTCCTTGGGCAGGACCCGCGCCCGCTCCATGATGGGATCCACGCAAGAAAGCCGAATCCGCTCAGGCGTCGCCGGGCTCTCAAGCCTCAGCAGACCATCCCCATCATTCTTCTCCCTGCCCTCGCCCTCGTCCCCACCACTGAGTTCATCCGCAAGCTTCGCCCGGACCCCGTAGTCGGCCCGCGCCGCCTTGAGCGCGTCGCGGATGGCGAAGAAGACGGAGCTGCCCATGAACAGCGGCGGCTCGCCCACGCCACGGCTGCGCTGGATCGTCCGCAGGTTCTCCCACGTCACCCCCTTCAGAAGGCTGACGTTGAACTGCTGCGGGATGTCGCGGAAGCCCGGGATCTTGTACGCGCCCGGGCCCTTAGTAAACAGGTTGCCGGCGTTAGGGCCGTTCCGCAGCCAGAGGCTCTCCTCCATGGTGAAGAGGCCCATGCCCTGCACAAAGGCGCCCTCGATCTGGCCGTAGTCGATCGAGGGGTTGATCGAACGGCCGACATCCATCTTAATATCGGCCTGTCGACAGCTCCAGGTACCGGTCAGACAGTCAATCTCCACCTCAGCAGCCGCTACTCCTTGGGTGAAGTAGAAATACATCTGACCCTTGTTTTCTCCCCAGGTATAGCCGATCTCGGGTGTCTTGTAGAAGCCGTTGGCGCTGAGGTTCACACGGTCAAAGTATGCTGCATGCGCGATCTCCTTCATCGTAGCCTCTGGACCCAGCTTTTCCCTGTAGGGTGCCAAGCGAGCATTGAGTTGTTCGCAGGCATTGTGAACAGCGTAGCCATTTAGATCAGACGAAGCGGAAGCAGCCGTGGCTGAGGAATTGGCGACTGTGTTGGTGGCGGTTTCTGAGATAAAAATGTCCTCCATAGGGATTTGAAGCGCCTCCGCCGCAATCATGATCATCTTGGTGTGAAGACCTTGACCCATTTCTGTCCCACCATGGGCGACAAGAACTGAACCGTCGTGATAAATGTGCACCAGAGCGCCCGCTTGGTTCAACCAAAGTGCCGTAAACGAGATACCGAATTTCGTCGGAATCAAGGCAAGACCTCTCTTGCGCCACTTGTGCGAGTTATTGAACTCTGTTACGGCTTTGCGACGCTCTGCATACGCCGATTCTTCCTGCACCTGCTTGTACATCAAGGGCACATGCCAGTCCTGTAGGGGCTGGTTGAAGTGGGTTTCTTCGTTGGGCTCATAGAAGTTGATCTGGCGGAACTCCTCGACGGGCATGCCCAGACGGTCCGCGACTTCTGCCATATATGACTCTGCCATGAACAGACCCTGGGGGCCTCCGAACCCACGGAAAGCCGTATTCGACATGGTGTTGGTCTTGCAAAGGCGGCCCCGGATGTGCACGTTGGGAATTTTGTAACACCCGTCAATGTGTGTCATTGCTCGCTCACACACTGCCGGCGATAAGTCGAACGACCACCCCGCGTTGTTGAAGACGTCGGCATCCAGAGCTTGGAGCTTGCCGTCCTTGTTGACGCCGACCTTCCACTTGCAAAGGAACGGATGTCTCTGCCCAGACATAACCATATCCTCATCCCGGTTCAGCATGCATCGCACGGGACGCTTCGTCTTCTGTGCGGCGAGGGCCATCATCGTGCTGAGCTGGACACATCTCGTTTCCTTGCCACCAAACCCACCTCCTAGGCGTTTTACACGGGCGACGACCTTGTTGGCCTGGACGCCAAGAATCCTCGCAGCGAATATTTGACTGCAGGACAATCAGTCAGTATGGATTTTCACAAGTGTGCCGTTAGCAGTTCTTACCTCTCGTTGGGGTTCTGGCTGCTGGTCCAGATTTCCATCTCGCCATCTTCTGGTTTGGGTATGCAGAGGCAAGCATTTGTCTCAAGGTAAAAGTGCTCTTGCCCACCCATGCGGGTGACGCCAGAGAAGGTGTAGTCACAATTCTTGAAGGCCTCGTCGGTGTCACCTTTCTTCAGATAACGGTAAAATTCGTGGAAGCTTTCCTTCTCGATTGCCTCTTCCATGGTAAAGATGGCCGGTAGATTCTCGTATTCAATCTTGACAGCCCTTACGCCATCAGCCGCTCTGGCCTTCGAAGTCGCCAAAACGATGGCGATAGGTTGGCCAGCAGTGAAGACCTCGTCTTCAGCAAAGAATAGATCGTCAAAGTTCGGCGCGCCCCATTTGTTGTCACTGGCGTGGTGCAGATCGTCCTTGTCGACAATGTCGACCACTCCGGGGATATCCAGGGCAGCCGTGTAGTCGCGAGAAATGATCTTCGCGTGTGGCCTTGTAGAGAATACAAGAGCAGCGTGAAGCTCATTTTTCAGCGGCGGGATATCGTCTGTATACTGTGCCTCACCCGTAACCTGTTTCAGTGCTGCAACATGATTCTTTGGTTTCCCGAGTGTCTCTTTGGTATATTCGGCCGTCGCATCTCGGTCCTCCCATCCTTTTGATAACTCTCTTTCAAGCTCTTCAACTGCCTGGCTGTCGCCGTGCTGGCTTTCTGCACTCAAACCAGAAAGAACATCATGGTAGAACCGATAGAAGAAACTGAGCGCAAGGGATTTCCGGTAGGACGCCATTCCTCCTGGCACACCGAAGTCCAGGTTGAAATCTGATTCCAGAGCGTTCATGGCACCTTCAAGCGTATCCGGGTGAGCAAACATCTTGCCCATCAAAAACTCGTTTGTTTTCTTTGCAGCTACTGTGAAAGGGGCCATGCCGCCGTACACTAAGTTGCAATGCTCGACGATTCCCTTCTCGTCAACCCTCACATGCAGGGCACCTGTGACAATGGCAATGTCGTCATCTTTCCGCTTCGCTTGCTTGTAGGCTCTGAAGTAGTCCCCCTTTTCTTTGGTGATGGGGATGCGTATAGAAGCGATGACTGCATCGGGTTCAAGAGCCGTCCGCCGGTAGCCCGTGAAGAATGTGGACATCGGAATTTCCGTTTCCCTTTCGAGTGATTTGGCGATCAGAACGGCATCAGCCGCCATGAACACGGGGTTCAGATCTGAGATGGGTGAAGCAGTCGCCAGGTTGCCAGCCGGCGTTCCAACATTGCGAATTTGCCGGCCTGCGAAGTACTTTAGCTGCTTGTAGATAGCCTCGAAGATTTGACCCTTCGTCTCTCCGTAGTGCTTGATGGCCTCTTGACAAATGTTTTCCAAGTCGGTTAGGATAACGTTGCCGCCAATCTCGATGTGGTCGTCCTTGAAGTTATATTGTCTCAGCTCCGGGATATCGCCGACGAACACTGATACGGGATACTGCAACGCCTTGAACTTAATCTCTATTTGAGTCTCGGTACTGCCGCCGATGATTTTGGCGTTAGGATAGACACTTTTGATCTCCAGAAGCTGCTCGAGGGTCATAGGGCGATACCACCTTTTGCGCTTATTGCCAAACGCCAAAGGTTTAAACTCGTGTTTCTTCAGCGTAGGAGGAAAGATCAACTCGGTGTCTTTGTTGTACTCAATAAAGCCAGGAGGTGTGAAACGTTTGATGGGTTGTCCGTCATCCAGGCTCTTGCTCTTACAGCATCCACCAGATGCTTTGGAGCCATCGCCATTCTCCATACAGCAACCGGACCCGCCGTTTGATGTGCTGCTGCCGCATGACTTTTTGGTGCTGAAGCTTTGGGCGGCATCGAGAATGGGGCGGTATCCTGTACAGCGACAGAGATTTCCGTCGAAGGCTTCCTCCACGTCATGTTCTGTGGGGTTGTCGTTGTTGCGCAACAGAGCATACAGACTCATGACGATTCCCGGGGTGCAAAAGCCACACTGGCTTCCATTGCTCTTGGCCACCCGTTCCTGAGCTGGATGAGGCTTTGTGACATTTCCGATGCCCTCGATGGTGATGACATGCTTTCCATCGACGCTTGCCAGAGGTGCCAAGCAAGCGTTTACGCTAGCATGATATATCTGCTTCGTAGTTGGGTTATACTGGCTGATGACCACAGTACAGGCACCACACCCTCCTTCGGCACAGCCACTATTAACAATGGGGTCAGCGGTGACGCTTTCAATGCAGATGCAGGCAGGCTGGTGAGACTCACAGTTTGGTGCCGGTCAGGCCTATGCCGCGCAAGTACTCCAGCAGTGTAACCTCAGGGTCGATCTCATCCAGTACGACGCGAGTGCCATTCAGGAAGAACTTGATAGTGTCGTCGTACACCGTCTTCAACTTGAGACCATCAGCGGTCAAGGGGGCAGGCTCAGGTAAAATAGCACCAGGCGCCATATTCGCGAGAAGTTGAGATCGATTAAGCCAATAATGAGGTTCTCATTCCCTTTGTAGGTTTTGCTCAGGCCACTTACACGAGCAAAAAGATGAGACAAAGTTAAAATAACAAGATGATGGATGAGGTGTCTTAATGCTCCAGCAATAGCACTCGCCGCAGCAATTGGATGGACTTGGGCGTGATATCCGAAGAAGTATTACTCGGGAAGAGTCACTCGGGCTGCTGACTGAAGGAAGGAGGTAGTAGTGGTGTTTGACCAGATGACCCAGCTGACAACTAGGTTTCTGTACCTACATATGGTAGGTAAGCAAGTATGGATGGATGGTGGGGTGTGGCAAAGAAGCTCTTACCCGGTCTACTACTTGTAGTCCAGATCGTCGGAATGCTAGGCCTTTAATTGCCGGGATACAGGCACGAGACAGGCGGCTACCGAAGCGAGCCCGTCATGAATTGTGGCAGCAAATCCAATCAGAGAGGACAGATTGGCCAACCTCGTTTGCCAATTGACCCGAATAACACCTATCTTTGTCCCGTTTACCTTTCTGTGACGGACAGACACAGGCAGCAAAACAAAGGGGCAATGAAGATATGAAGCAAGATATTAGTGATATCCATCACCCCCAGCTTGCCAGCTGCAGTGCTTATCATTTACGTTGCAATCAATACCCCGCAAAGCCCCATGGCCAAACCCCACCAAGCCATCCCTGTGGTGGATCTTCTCTCCTTCCCGAACAACCTTCGGCCGGCTCCGTCAGCGTCAGAGTCAAGCTGGAATTGAGGCGCTACCCGAGTAGTCGTAGTGTAGGGGCGTCACTACTGTTTTCAATATACACACTCAATCCAAATCATCACCGAGTCGTGGCTCGATCATACGCAGCCTGAATCGAAGTCATGGCAACTTGGGCCCCCCCAGTAGATCTCAGGATGGGATCTCTTATCAGTACGACGTAGGCATCTACTAGCGGTATCTCTCATTCGTCTAAAGAATGGGGATCTCTTCCTTTGATGCGTCCTCGGCATCCAGAGAATCAACCTCCTATCATATATCTTCCAAAGGCGCCTTTCCGACTCCTGCGTGGCTACTTGACTACATGTACTTATCCAGCTCGGTCATCTATTTTCGTTCGAGACGTGCTTCCTTTATCCTTTCCTGGAGAGTGTGCTTAAGCGGGCTCAGGGTGAGAGAACACCATTAGTAAAGGTGTTCGCATCTTTTGAGCTGCTAGGACCAGTAATATCTTCATTCGAATACACAGTCGTACCTCTGTAATTACCTCGGAATGACGGGCAGTGTTGCCCCCAGGTATCTACTTCTCCATATAATATCTTACTATTCGTTTATTTAAACCATTTAACCAAGTCTAAATGGCTATAATTGACTCTCATCATCATCAAGTCTTATAGAGACGGTATAATTGCGGATAAAACATTGAGCCTTTCCAGCTAAATAGCAGAGCATCGTGAAAGGAAGAGCCGGGTCGTCAGCATTATATATAATTCGCCAATACGCAAGAACGACGGCCGCACTCTTGCGCGTTCCAAATTGTAAGGCTTTATTCAGCTTAATATTCATAGGTGCACTGGGAAATGCTTCATGTCGTACGTATCCTACTTATTACCTCCGTAGAAACTCCTTGCTCATCATCCTGGCCCGGTCCAGCATTGGACTCCGTGATGGCGCACCCTGTGGCCTTTGCTGTTGCTGCTGCGCGTCCCATTCACCATAGGGATTCTGACCAACAGGATAGTACGTTGGTTGTTGCTGCTGATACTGCTGTTGTTGTCCTCCTGCCTGTGGTGGCGGATTTTGGGAATAACCATTGTTCATTCCACTGGGATAGCTGTTACCCCTACTGCCGGTAGCGGGGTTATTACTGTAGTAACCGTTGCCCTGTGTGGTGTATTCCGACGGCTTAAATGTAACGGGGCGCGGTGTCCCCGAAGCCGTGTTGGACTGACTTGGGAAGTATGACGCCGATGAAGTCGCGGTGGGCTGCGAGCTGTTGGGGTTGTAGGTTGAGTAAGATTGAGTTGATGAAGATGACGGTGGTGGCGTTTGCATTTGTTGTTGCAGCGGCATGTACGGCCTCGGCGGCCGTCCGGGGGTGAGCGAAGGAGGCGGGGACGGCGTGTTGTGATTCGACAATGGGGCAGGTTTCCGCCGGATCGGCGGCGGTGATGAGATGGAGAGCCCAGCGGGCGCATCCGTTGGCCGATGTGTTTGGTCTTGCGGAGCGCTGCTGTTGTTGGATAGGGGCGGCGACTGCTGTTGTGGCCATTGTTGCCAGCCGGGCCCAGCTTGCGAGCTGAATTGGGGTGGTCGGGTAGCCGCAGCAGCAGGGTGAGGAGGCGTGGCGTTGCTGTTTTTGATGGGACGCTCAGGCGAATACTGTTCGTACACGGAGATCGGCGTGCCCAAGGCTGACTTGAGTTCCTCGGAGAACTCTTCCACCCTGCCGTGCTGCTTGTCGCCCGCATGGGAGATACCAGCAGCACCCTGTCCACTGGAGGAGTTGTGTGCGGCGTGGCTCATCATCGATTGATTGTTTCGACTCGACGTTTCAAGACCTCGGAACTCCCCTGGAGGGGTGCGATCGCGCATCCCGACCTCGTGATCCCTAGATGGCTCGTAGTTGTAGGAAAGGCCCCCAGGCTCGCCATCACCATAGTCTAGCCCTTGCCGGCTCGCCTCCACGCTCCGGACCACGCTCGTCACCGCCATGTCGCCCGCATCCATGGCCGACCGCAGCGCCGCGAACAGCGCCGACGTGCGCTCGACGAGGATCTGGAGGCAGCCGTTTGACTCAAACTCCATCGCGAGCTGTAGCGCGTTCCGCCCCTCGTGGTTGACGCGCAGCAGGTCCGCGCCGCGGTCGAGCAGCACCTGCGCGATCTCCTCTTCGTCCTCGCGGCACGCCACGGCCAGGGGCGCGTCGCCGTCCTCGCCCTCGGCCAGGTCGATATCGGCGCCCGCGTCGAGCAGCAGCTCCACCGACTCCCGGTACATAAACTCGGCCGCGTTGGTCAGCGGGGTCGATGCGTCGGCGCCGCTGCCCCGGATGTTGAGCTCGGCGCCCTCGCGCACGAGCAGCTCAAGGAGCTCCTCCTCGGCGTGCTTGGTCGCGGCGATGATGGGCGGGCCCTCGTCGCCGCCGCCCAGGTTCGGGTCCGCCCCGTGTTCGAACAGCAGCTCCGCGATGTCCTTCCTGCCGGCCTCGCACGCGCCCTGGAGGGCCGTCCCCGCGGGGAAGTTGGGGTTCTTGGTGAAGGCGTTGACGTGGGCGCCGCGCTCGAGGAACTCGACCACGATGTCCTTGTGGCCCCGAGCGGCGGCAGTTTGTAAAGCCCAGCCTGCGGAGTCGTTGACGTTGGCACCGGCCTTGAGCAGCATGTCGACTATGTCTTTCCTGCCATCATAGGCGGCAGCCGTTAAGGCGTTGCCATAGCTTCAAGAAGATCAGTCAGTATGTCTTTGGATCGCAACATATAGATGCAGTCATAAAACTTACTCTGGGCCTGCGGCGTTCGGGCTCCCTCTATAGGGCTCGCCCAGCAGCAGCTCTACTGTAGACTCCTTCTCACAGTCCGTCGCATGATAAAGTGCACTGTCAACCGTCTCTCGCGATATGGTTCCGTGTGCGTATTCCCATGCCTCACCAAGCAAATCGTCTTGGTCTCCGACGTCTATGGCTGCCTTGTGGAAGAGGTTGTTGCAGTCGAGGCCCGGCTGCCTTTCGAGTAGCGTTGTAATAACCTCCCAGTGTCCCTCGCCAACCGCAGCGTCTAGGGCTTGCTGGAAGTACTGGTGCTCATGCCTGAATTGTAGTAGCCTTTTCAGGACTTCGACACGGCCTGCTTCCGCAGACTTCACCAAGGCTTTGCTATACTCTTCGTCCGGGAGCCTATCCGCGTATTGCTCAATGAGGTACTCGAACATGGACATATCCGAAAGCATGGCCGCTAACGCCAACGGGGGATCGATGTCGGTACCTGGATCGATGGTCAGAAAAACACCTTCGCCAACGAGCAGTTTGACGGCTTCGCGATTGCCCGACGAAATGGCCGCATTCACCACCGGCCCGTAGTCCGCCATCGCGTTGGGGCTGGCACCTCGCATTAGGAGTAGCTTCATGACATCTACATGGCCACTCAAGGCAGCCATATGTAGCGGCGTCGCCTCATCGATCTCAATACAATCATCAATTGGCGCCCCTTTGTTCAGGAGTTCTTGAGCAATCGTGGTTTGGCCGTAACAAGCAGCCAGATGCAACTTAACCCAGAATTAGAATTTCATCACAGGCCTGGAGCACATGTTGTTTGGTGTATGACTTACCGGGGTGTTGTCCAACCCATCACGTTGTGAAATCTCTTCCTCGTGGCCGTTGCGGATTAGCGCTGCCACCAAGTCTTGGAATCCAACCGCAGACATGATATGGAGAGCCGTCCAGCTTTTGACATGTGACGTGTCGAAATCATCTTCCAGGATGTTGGTTAGGCGATGGTATTCCATCAGCCACCGACGACGGATGCGAGAATCAGGTTCCCAAAGGTCCTGTTCGATACTAAGATCCTCGGCGATGTCAAAGGTGGCCTTCGAAGCGTGACTTAGCCAGTGCTTTACCATATAGGGCATGGCGAGGCCCCAGACCTTGAATATTTCCGGGTCGTCGTCGCTGACGGAAGACTGTGTGCCGTTGTCCCACTCGTCACCAACATCGTAGCTTTCACCGGACCCATCGCTCTCATCACCGTCACTATCCTCTTCGCCCTCGTCATCGTCGTCATCATGATCTTCTTCTTCTTCTTCATCGTCGTCATCTTCGTCCGAGTCATTTTCCAGGTCAATGTCAACGTCGAAGGCTTGTTTGACATGCTCGAGACACCGTAGAGCCAGAATACCGTGTTGCACCTTGATCTCATGCTTCGACAGACCCAGTAGCTCTTCCACGTCTTCGAAGAGGTGTGACTTGACCACATTGTTCAAGAAGGAGACTGGGCCATTGCGGGACGTGGAGAGCAGTGGCTTGCACATATCAACCAGGCGATGCAGCTCATCCCTCTCCTCGTCGCTCGAGCAAAGCCCCGCCAGGACACCGAGCTCCTCCTTCGTAGGGTCTTCGTAGGTCAGCACCAGCGCCCTGAGAATCTCCTTGATCTTGTCGCAGTCGTCGCCATTCTCGCGGAAAATTTGGCGCCACGCGTTGTTGAGGAGGGTCCGGAGGTCTTGGGGAAGAGTCTCCAGAAGGCGGCGCACCTTGAGATCACTCTCTGCCGGCTCGAGCTCGAAGAGCCGCACACACGAGATTTCGATCCATTGGGTGTTTTGTGCCCGTTTCCCGAGCAAACTGCTGACGTAGTAGGCGAGCGCTTTGTTGTACTTCTTCTTCTTCACCAAAGATTCGACTTTGCTCCTGGCCGTCCTTTTGAGCGCTATCTGCACTTGGTTTTCGTACTTCGGGTCTTCAAGGTCGACGAGTCGTACTCCATCGACATCCAAAGCTTTACTGACAATATGGGCTTCCCGGCTTGTGATGAACCATCTGGTGACAACTTGCCTCATTCCGACGTTATTCACTGGCGTCTCAAGTCAACCAACTGCATTTCAACAGTCATTAGTCAAATTAGGGCACACTTACTATCCGAAAGCTCAGTATGAAGAAAATCCATGAGTTTGGTCGTCGAGGCCGAGTTTTCTGGGAGCACATGGAGGTTGTTCAGAACGAAGATCACCTTGCTCCCAATGAAGGCGTCGGTCAGCATTTCTTGCAGGGCTTGCCAGAGATTGTCAATGGTGATCTGCGCTTGGGACTTGTCGCCTTTCGCCTTCTTGAGGAATGACTTGGCATAGGGCGCCAGGGCCTCTTGCTGCTTGATGAGTTGTCTGATGAGACTCTTGAGGACATCCTCGGCGGTACAGGAGTATTGTGACTGGTCGCAGAAGAAGTAGGCAATGTGCACCGGGTTTTGCTTTCGATCGCTTGCCTCTCTGTGTTCGTAGTCGCTGATTACGGCCATGGATGCGCTGGTCTTGCCTCGGCCTTGGTGTGCCCTCACCCATAAACAGTCGCCTGGCTTCACAGTCCCGGGGCTAGAGCCAGGGCCATCTTTGCTCCCTGCTAGCCAGTCAATGTACTTTGGGTCCTTGGTGATCCAATCAGAGGGTGAAAATGTCCCGGCCGGTGCTTTACGCCTCGCTGGAACGGATCCTCCGTCGAGGGCATCGTCAATTGCATTAATCATTTCGCGGTCAATCCCGCGCACCGAGTTCATCCGGTTCTTGACAGCGAGCTCTGCGGCGTTGATCTGACCCTTGATCTCATGGCGAACATACTGGAAGTGAGGATCCTGTGCCGACTTAAACTTAATAAGATCTCGATGATCTGTGGCAAGACCCATGTTGAAGTAGCCCTCAAGTGTGGCCGACTCTCGGGTGACGAACATGGCGTACTGCCCTGGGAGTGGTATGTTGCCGAAGACACTTGGTAGCTTCGCCAGACTCGAGAGCGTAGTATCTCGCTCCTCCCAGAAACATGTTATTGCAATGTTGGGACTGACTTGTCTCACGCGGTCCGTGAATTCGTCCACGAGCTCCCTCAGTTGAGGATTCCCAACCTCCACTGTGCTTTGTGTTGGTACGCTGATCGAACGAATATGTGGAGAAGAGGAGAAGTCATGATGTCGCGCGCGCCTAATGAATGGGGATGATGAAGGGCGGGTTCAGGGGAAACCTACTAAATTTCAGTAACTTGGAAGGGATTGCCTTGTCAAGCTTCTCTGCGACTGTGGCATACATGTATGCAACTGAGGCGGCAGCTGCACCTCTAAATGGTGTTCCGAAGAAAATGGTGGCGGTGATGGCCTCGAACATGGTCGGGAATCTCTTCCTGTGAAAATCCGCAAGAACGACGGCCTTAGCGATGACGAGCCCACCCATGCTATGGCCGATAAATACAATGGGCCGTCTTTCGGATTCCTAGCTGCGGGTTAGATATATAGACCCCTGACCCACCCGGTGTTAGGAAGGAGGAAAGCATAGTGCAACTCACCTTATCTCTGTGGGCAGCTAATCCCATCAAGAGGCCCATCGACAGGTTGTCCATAAACTGTCTGACCTTGTATGCGCCTTGCCAACATGATTCATACATGTACAGCAGAATCCGAGACTTTGGGAAGTCTTTGGCAAGACTATCGGTTGGCCACTTGAAGTTCTCCTCCTCCCAGCATTCCTTCGGATGCGCACCCAGGCCAGGGACAAATACGATGCTGTTTCATGGTCAGAATGCCATCGATGGTGAGCAGTGGGTAGAAGGCTCAAACTCACTCGACTTCCGGCACAAAGGCGCCGTCATTCTCAGGATATAGCTGTTTGATGCCTTGTTCCACGATGCTGATATGTTTCTTCGGCTTGGGCCCGCCAGCATTGGGCTTCCTTACGGTGCCGTTGCGTTTGAGGGTGGTGCCCTTGCGTTTGAGATCAGACATGGCGGACGTGGCATAGACGCATAGACGACGATCTAGTTGATGGGTAATGAGCTTCTGTAGATTCGAGGAGTCGCGACCGGATTTATAAGTACACGCCTACCCTTGAATGTTTATCACTTATCGAGATCGTCTCGGGCTTCGGATGAAGTATCGACAGACTAAATTAATGTAGGGGCTATATGAGGCCTCTTAACTAAAATAGACTTAGAATATAAAATAGAAAGAATACTGTACCAGACGTATATTGCGGATAACTTTATAGACGGCTATATGAGTTTCAGGATACAGAGGTATCATCAACGTATAGGGTACCTGCTCACGGGTTGATAGCGCTTGACAAACTTTCAAGGGCTAACAAGCGAGCATGGGTTATAAGATTAATATAAGCCCATGGCTGCTTGCACCTGCAAGGCTCGTAAAGCTGCCCCTCTGTTCAACAGTTGACAGGCAGCAAGGGACAGGTCATAGCCCCCAATTCGACTGCTTTGCCGCAACAATTACTGCTGGTGGACCGCCATCCCGTGCGGCTGAAGCAGCAGTTTTATTTGATTTTAATTTGACACCGCACGGGTTGAGACTTCGAATGCTATGGCGACCGTCAGCACGTAAGCGGAATGGGGTTAGATCGTCGTAGCCGTGGCCAATCCTGCTCTCCACACCTGTGCTTAGGTGCTTAGGTGCATATGCCAGAGAGCGATATGAACTAAAGGTTGCCACATCTTGGATTCCTACTGGTGCGACTGGGGTCTGATGGGTTCAGGGTGGCTGACATCAGATCCTGTGTGGACGAGGTAATCGAGACACATGGGATCCGTTTGTTGTAGGAGTTGCTAGTTTGGGGTTCCGAGTTCCATCGTGGCTCAGCTCGGCCTTATATTAGAGGAATATCACGCCCGACAAGCTTTTCTTCGTAATCGATCCTTCTGCGATGCCCCATTAATGAATAGTGCCCGACGAGTCCAGTCACTCATGGATAACAAACCAGCGCTGCCATTCACGACGCGGGCGCTCAAATCGGGCGCTTCGTCGTCTTCACAAGAAGTTGCCGACATCAGCGACTTGCTGCCCGCATCCACTCGCACCAAGCAGGACCACATCATCTCGCCCCAGATCGACGATGCCGAGAGCTTCTTCGCACGCGAACTGCGTGTCGACCGGCTCGACGGCGTGCGCGACTGGCTATGGGTGTGCGGTCGTCCCATGCCACCGCGGCCGCTGCACCACCAAGTCCTCATCGGCCGCGACGTGACCATCACGGAGAACCCGGAGCTGCATCTCGTGTGGCACAAGGGCCGCATCTTCTTGAAGCCGCTCCCGGCATGGTTGCTGGACCCAAGCGTCTGGGCTCGCCACCTGCTACCCACATCCTCCTCCTCCTCTTCATTGCCTTTCTCCTCGTCGCAACATAGTGGCGGCAACAATGACGGAGAACTGGCTGCGTGCGCCCGCGGCTTCTTGTTCTCCTACACGGCGCTCATCGCGTACGAGAGCGACTTCCACATCGCGAAGGAGAAACGGCTCATCCCGGAATCTGTTACCTGGGATGCTTGGCGGAAGTTGACCCGCGAGTTCCTGCAGGGACACTGCTACGCGTCCGTCAATCCGCGGTACTGGTACGGCGAGCTGCGACTGAGCCGACTCAACAAGGTGTACCGCTTCGCCCGTGGCTTCGTGCTGCGCGGCTACTCCAAGGTGGATGCCCATACCGTCTACGTGGACCTGCTGCGCGACAACTTCGGGGTCCTGGCGACAATTCTGGGGTATGTGGTCATCGTGTTGTCGGCGATGCAGGTGGGGTTGGGTGTCGACCGGCTGCAGGCAAACAGCGTCTTCCAGAGCGCTAGCTACGGCTTCACCATCTTCTCCATCCTCGCGCCTCTGGTGGCGTGTGCCGGTATCGTGGGCGGAGTATTGGCCATGGTGGTGAGCAATTGGCTGGTGACGAAGAATTACGAGCGAAAGCGGTTCATCAAGATGGGGGTTGAGCCGTACTGGCGCAATAAGCCGACCAAGAAACCTGCAAATACGCTGCTCAAGGGATATGACAATGTCGGGTCGGTGTCTCAAACGGAGATATAATGCATGGATTGAATACCTGGCAGCCTGGCTGTGTCTTCTTTCGGAATCAAAATACCAGAACAGTGTGGAATATATAATATTTTATTGAATACCAGTAATTTCAAGTCTCATTGATTGAAGAGATCCAGAATGGTTGAAGTTGAAAGTATTGAACTGCTAGTATTCTTTCTGCCTTGTGGATTTACTTCGAAGTCGGGGCCACACGGGATAATTACATAGTGCACAAGACGCCCTGTAAATTGGCGCTGAGGAAAACGTCCTGGTACAAGCACTCGCCTCTGGCATACGGAAATGGATGCGAATTCTCAAATAGAAGTCGCATCTAGGTTAGCTGGTTATCAGGCTCGTACTGGTGGACCTCCATCGAATATGCGGACGCTGGTATGCTTCTCTGTGAAACTGAATAGCGAGTGTGTATTCAGGAATATCATACACAGCATAGGAGTATGCGAGAGTCTACGAGAAGCAATTAAACAATTCCATTGATATATCGAATTGTTCAATGCCATGCGGTTAAAAGCTAGAGACGATGCACCAGTAACATGTGATTTGCGATGAAGCTATCATATTCGTGATGAAGAGAACGTCTCATAGTTCTCTGCTGCTTGGTTGACATGCAATTTCTCATGGGAGGTTGTCGCAAATATGACAGAGCTGTATGGTCGCCCTAGAAGATAGATAGACGGCTCTCTGCACCATCCTTTACAGCACAACTCTCTTGTCCCGTTACACGAAGCTTGCTCAGAGGATGGATGCTAGTAGACAATGTCAGTGGGTGTCGCTTTTTCTCATATTGTTATGGACAGTGTATCGAAGCAATGGTTGACATTCCCAGCCACACAACCAGCGGCTCTACATGATCCCACAAAAAGGTATCTTCTTCCACATACGACCACATCCTGCTGAATACTAGGGATCCCGTCCGCTCTCCCATATATAAGCAGCAGAGAGGCTACTTACATATAGGAGAGCGGACGCGCGACCTTTTAGAGGGGGTCGGCGCACGGGCCTCGAACCACCACGACAGAGCCCGGACGGTGCTGAGGGGCTTCCGGCCCCCAATACCTACCGTTTTCTCCTTCCGGCCTCGTCGGTCGGCCGTCCTCTGTACCTATCGCTCTTCGCCGTGCCCGCGTCGCCTCCTCCACGGCCTATGGCCCAACCTGACCGGGCGTGCGTGTAGCAATGGCCCGTACCCCTGCCTCGCCGTCCACTAGTCGCTAAGCTACCTAACGCATGAGACGCGGGCCTTCAGTATCCCAAAAACCTAGAATAGTCCTCAAAGGCCTCCACACATTTAGGTTCGTCCACAAATTGTGGTATGTACTCCGTGACCCATTCCGATCTTGATTCTGCGGTGTATTCAGCTTTACAGAATTCCCAGTAATCCGGATACCACCCGGACTGCTGCCAGTCGATTATAGCAACTATGCGGTAAGGAGGTTCCGCGGAGACGAGAATGTTACTTGGATGAAGATCGGAATGCGTAAAGACGACGGGAATATCGTCTGGAAGATTTTGCCGGTACGGGTCTGGTATGTCGTGTAGGTCGATACCTGGCCAGTGCTCCCCTTTGTCCTTTACCAACAACCAGGAGAGCCAATTATGAAACTCTTTCACGGAGGAGAATGGCCCTGCAGGTGGAAAATTTCCACCTGCAATTACGACGTCGGTAAGTGGACCACGATTAATATGGCCTATATAGAATTAGAAAAAGTGATACCTTAGAAGTTAAAGATTGATTATCTTGCTTACCTAAAAAGCAGTCATCCGGCTCTTGTTGAAGGGTACGCAGGTCGGTAAGAATAGACCGTAGCTGTGTACATAATTGAACCCGCTCTGGCTTCAATAGAGAGTCCCATATTTTCTCTAATGTAACACCAGGCACAAGTTCAATAAAGAGATAGTTATAATCGACATCCTGAGTCCAACCATAAATTTCAGGGATAGGAATATGGGGCACAGTTTGCTTTAAGGCCCAAAGGCATTGGCCTTCGGCAATGTTGACCCTTGGTTCCTTGCCGTACTTGACAATCAGACCGAGTTCCTCGAAATAGACTGGAGGACGATCAATACAATTCTGATAAGATGGAGCCTGTACGGCACTCTGTGCTAATATCGTGGAGGGAGTAGGGAGCTCCGCGTCTGGACCATTGCGGGAAAAATAAGATGTATTTTTGAATGTGACCAAAGACCCTTTTGGAAGTGATTTTGTCGATACAACAAGATTACGAGACTCCATTTCGTCACACGATTAAGCGCTTTGGTGGATGGAAGTGAAAATGATATACAGAGCTTGCCAGGGGACTAAGTACATTAATTTGCCGTTGGCTGTTACGGACCTGACCTGCCTGCCTGGTATATATGTGAGAGCAAGGTGGATCCTAGCGGTTCCACCTCCTAGTCTTTTGTGCAGTGACGCAGCGGTAGTGCTGTCCGAATGCTCCCGGACATCGCCCGTGACATTGGCAGTGTTTAATCTTCCCGTTCTTCCCATAATCCACAAAGTGCATAAGGAGTAAATGGACGTAACAGATCTGATATTATAAAACCTCATCCAGAAAGATAGTACTAAGCACCGTTCTAGTCCGTTTCGCTTCAATTCAACTCTTTCTATATGGTTCGTGCTTAATAGTACTGTGTCTTCCCTATCTGGCACACTTCGTTGTATAAGGTCAGCATCCGCTCTCCCCCCAGACAAGAGCTTAGAGAGCCGAATTAGTACTAGGGTCGGTGACGACCTGGGAATCCTCGGTGTTGTATGTTTTTGCTTTTTGTTTTTCTACAGAAATGTCTATCTATACCGTGGCAAGTCTGTCGTTATCATTTCACATCTCGATTCGGGTTTCTTCTTTCTTTCTAGAATACCCGTAATCTTACCAGTCGAAGGGGAACATAAGTATGTTGCGTTGTGATGTGCTTGCTTCATTTATCTTTTCCTGGATAGTGTGCTCAAGAGTGGTAAGAGAACACAACACCTCTTGAGCTGCTGGGGGACTAGTAATCAATTTGATTCATTTGAGTACCAAGTTACTCTTTAAATCTTATGTAGGAATACAACTCGATAGAACCTCAATTTCTATCTTCTCGACGAAGTTTACCCAGCCTGAATACTGCGCCCGCGGAACAATTCCAATGCAATCGCCTACTCCAACGTGCTCTATCCAGGAGCAAGGAAAGCCTTTATCGAATACCAGAGTGTGCCTTTTCGTTACGAGGCTTGCATGGACGTTATGCTGTATGTCCTGCTCTTCTCGGCTAACATCGACCTCGCTCTTATCTGCTTTCTGGAAGCATAGATCAAACCATGTGTTCGAGGTTTCATAAGTTCCATGAGATTCCTCATAACTCGACCAGCCCTGATCGTGACTCCAGATGGTGATCATAATCCTTCGAATGGGAAGGGGATCACAGCCCACTACTGGGGTGGATATAATGTATGGCTGATTGAGGGACGATCTTCTTTGGTCGTACTCCTCACTGCATGTTCGAGTGCTTGTTGTTTTTATCCAGTACTTTGCGGCTTCCATAATGCGGACGACACAATGACGAGGTAAGTTTACCTTTGCCGCTCCACGCCGTAATATCCAGTAGACCTCGACTACTTCAAGCTCGTTTTGCGGCCAATATGTAGCACTCAACACTTGCTTCTTTTCAATGCTACCACCACCTACTAGCGAGACCCTCCAGTGGGTACTCGTAGTTGACGCTCCAGCCTCTATCAGTATATGCATGACTTCGTGACACTTGTTTTCCGCGGCATGGATCAATGGTGTCTTCCCATCAACGTCTTCAATGTCAAGACGGCCACCGCCTCCTATTAAAATCGCAACAACATCCCGTGCTCCCCTCGAGGAAGCAATATGTAAAGCGGTCGAACCATCTGCAGACTGATGCTTGATATCTGCACCAAAATCCAGCAACATGGCAACGAGTTTCGTTGAAGCGGAGAATTCAAGGCAAACTTGGAGAGGACTTCGACCATTTGGGTCTGATACGTTAGGGCTGGCCCCAGCTTCGAGCAGTATGCATATAACTTCGATATCTGCGTTCTTGCCCAGCCCGGCCAAGAGCGGATACCGGCGCGACAACCCCTTACTACCCTCGTAGCCACCATTAGGATCAGCCCCATGCTGTAGAAGAGAGCGTATCAACTCAAGCAAGTATGGATCATCGGCCATCGGGATACACGATGCTCTGTGCAAAGGCGAGTGGGGGTCACAGGTGATATCAGCTGTTGCCCCAGCTGCAAGCAGTACTCCTGCCATAAAGAACTTGCCGGACCTCAGACGCGTGGTGTAAGCCTCTCCGTCAATTGCCCACGTTAGGGGTGTGTTCATGCTCCAGCCTGCCGCGTTGACGTCTGCCCCATGGGATATGAGAATCTGGCCGCTTGTAACGGAATCACCTCTTGCCGCAAGGTGAAGAGCCGTCTGCCCGGTCATACTTCTCTCATCTGCGGGTCTCCCATTCGCCAATTCCTCACGAACGAACTTGTGAAAGTCAAAGAAGGCGGCAATGTGCAGAGGTAGAAGAAAGTCATTTGCCGATCCCGAGCTTACAAATCGGTCCCATCGATCAAATCTACCACTTGGAGGGCCTTTGAGGTGAGACATCCAGAAATCGAAATTATCACCAGGCTGTGAAATTCTGACTTTGATGGCCTCAAGGCGCTCCAAGTATCCCACGGCCGTACTACTTCTGAATATGCCGCGATCGCCGTGTAACCGTAGGAAAACTTGTAACCACTTCACCGTGCTGCGTTCTGACAACTGTAGGCGTTGGATACTATGGTAGACATCTTCGCCGAGATTCGAGAGGAAGGCATGATCTGACCAATGCGTTGTGGCATATTCTAATATGGGGTTGCGGCCCAAATACGACTCGAATCTTGACTGCAATAGAGTGGCGTCCGTCAGGTTACTGTCCAAGACATCTTGTCCAAAGGGGGCAAAGTCCAGATCTTCGTAGCACAGGTAAGTCAGACAGCATCGAGCTATGAAAGCATGGGCTAGAGTCGAATTTACGAGCATGCCCCTGTATGCTGCATCCGAGTCTTCATGACGAAGTAGAAAGGCTTTCACCGTTTCATGCACCAATGAAACCGTACTCCCCATATCGCTCATTGATATGTGGATTAGTGTTCCACAACGCCGGCGCAGCACTTTTGCAAGCTCTTCGTCGCCAAACAAAGAGCTCCTATGCATGAAAGGTTCGTCTAGTCGAGTTGGCGTCAGCTTCGAAGCGGCTGCTATCTCAGTGACCCGCAGAGGTCGTTGAGCACATGTAAGCCATTGCAATATTATTTTCGATTGGCGCCTTGCCTGAAAAGTTGATTCTGCATGGATTATTCGCAGTATGCCGTCGTACAACTCGTTCAACCTATTGGGCATGTCGTCGATGGCTTCCAATTGGTCCTCAAGGTCCAGACAACCGTCCTGGATGTATTTAATGACGAGGTGTACCCAGAGGAACATGCCCTGCGCTTTCTGCTGGATGGCCTCTGATATTTGCTGTGCAGCGCTTCGGTCCATATCTGGTAAACTCAACATTGCCTCTGCGATATAAAGTTTGATGTCCGCTTCGGTGTCCCTTGCTGTTATCTGGAGATTTATGGCCTGGATTCCGTGTTCGTGTTTCATGAAAACATCTCGGATGCTTCCTATATCGCGACTGAACACGAGACTTCGCGCCTCGCTCGGTAGACTGATGATGGTTTCGCATATCTCTTGCCGAACATCCGTGGCACATTCGTCAATACCATCGACTACCACGACGATCCCAGGTCTCTCTTTGAGCACCCGATGCATAATGAGCTTCATGGCCGACACGTTAGGGCTACCGCCCAGACTGTAAGCAGTGGTAAAATGATCCAGAAGTTCCTTGTTGCTTTTCAGAAGCTGCCACAAAAGCGTAGAGAGCATGTTTGCAGTATTCATGGATATCTCCGTACGTGCCTCGCAATAAAAGTACGCAACTGTGCGAGAGTTTGACAATTGTGAGATGGCCCGACTGGCGAGGATTGTTTTACCGGCACCCGGAATCCCAGTGACCCAAAGCAAACCTCCTCCGTGAGCCCAATGAATATATTCAAGCCTGTCAAATATCCATTCACATGACCTGGAGACTGTGTCCCTCAGGCATGTTTGGTGCTTGTCTTCGAACATCATGACCGGATTGAGCCAGGCAAGAACCTGGCGGAGCAGATCATGTCGATGTACGACAGCAAGGCCAGCCGTTTGGTTATCCAGCTTCGCTTCCAAAGGGGATGTGACGTTGTCACTTAGTAAAGTTGGTATATGGGATATGTCCGTCCGTAAATCACTCATCATAGTCATTTGGGACACGCCGAGACCGAGCTGCAGGGCCTGAACCTGCTGGGAAATGCACACACGAAGCTTCTGTAACTCCGCAGAAACAAATACTCCATATTGGACTTTCCTAGTACCGCGTCGAAGAAGTGCTATGCGACTTCTCAGTCTGTTGGGTTGAGATAATGTAGGTTCAAATTTATCCAAGCTTGTCTTTGTCGTTTGAATGTGAGCAATTATATCTGCGAGCAGAGAGTGCGTCTTTGGTGTGAGGCTTCCATCTTGCAACAACTGTGCCACCTTGTTCAAGATACTTTCAGTTGCCTCCAGGTAAAGACAATCCTGGTGGTAAAGGTCGCTTGCGCCTCCTGACTCCTTCAGCGCACTTACAACGGCAGCCAAGAACTTTGCAGCGGAAATGATATCGGATGCGGACCAACCAAATGACATGATTGCTGTGGACGTAATGGAGTTTCTGGAAACATCAAGATCAGAGAACGAATCACATGGTTCCAAAACTTTGCTTGATTCAATGTTATTGAAAATATGTAAGATATAGCCAACGAGTGTTAAAATGCAATCCAGACCGAGTAAAGGGAAAAGCAGGCCTTACTTAACTTTGGGTTCTATTCGGCAGGCGTCATTCATTATATTGATGTACACGGCAGTTCACTTCAATTTGGCGAACCACAGAGTGTCCTGCGTAAGCAGAACCATGAGGCCTCTTATCACGCCCGTAGCCTACAGCAGACTGCACCAGTCATCCGATTTATCCCAGACCTTGCCAATGAGCCTCAGAACACCTCATTAGGTGTCGCCATATGGGTTTATCCTATTTGACGCCACTATCATCGTCAGCAGCTGGTTAATATCACTGCTGGGCAGGTGATGTTTGCTATCTTCTGCATCTTTGGAGAAGGTGTGCAAGAGTCGGAAAGGAGACAGTCATGTCGGGCGTCGCGTACATAATATCTATTTACCCCTTGTCATAAGTGGCGGTCCCGATACGAAGATACCTGGCGTGGCCACTCAATTATCCAGGTATGCCGGGGTCCTGGTGGCATTTCTCTCACAGACCGGGCGTAGTAGTACGTCCTGGGCTTATATTGAGATGAGAGGAAAGAAGAGAGTCCCATAAAAACTGGAATGCTGAACGTTTACTGGTCATATATTGGAAATGTAGCAACCCTTTTGCGCAATCCAATTTTCCTCCGTCGATGTAGGATCTTCTGATTTTATAAATAGGGTCATTTGTATAGGCTATTCTAAGTGTTGAAAAGCAGCCGCTTTTTCTCAGTGGACTGCAGCGTCTATAATCTCCACGCTCTTTTGGAACCTCCACGGAATAGGGGCCGAACTCTGCGGTAACGGAGGCGAGGGTTCAGGTAAGCTGTAGCACACGCTGTACGTCCCTTGGTTCCAGTATGTCCCGAATGAGTAGCAAGTGGCACCCCCATTCATCACGACGAGCTCCCCACTTCCAGTTGCGCAGACCGAGATCCCAAGCAGGCAAGGCCGAGGTATAACGGCAGGCGACGCATTTCCGGGCTGGATAATCGGAGCCGTCGCAGTTATCCGGAGCTGCGAGTTGCTTGCGCTTATGAGTAGAAGCTCTTCATCTTTAGGGATCACCCGATCCTCAACAACTCCTCCAATGAGGAGCAACCGCCCATCGTCGCCCATCACCGCGCTTGCGCCGTATCGATATAGTGTGGAGTCGACAGGCCATTCACCAACGTTCTGGGCACGTCCACTGTCACCAGCATTTGATACTACCTCGAAGCGTATCTCGGGCTTGTCGGCGCTCCTGAGGCTCAGACGCCAGTACAGGGCTTGCTTGGCCATCGTGCCATCCTCTAGCATGCCGCCTATAAGTAACCCATGAAACTCGGTTGTGGGTTCACTGGGGTCGGAAGCGGGAGCGATAGGGTCGGGGAAAGAGACCAGAACGGCTCCGAATACAGGCACATACTCCGCACCGCCAATAACGCACTGTGTCCAACCAGCATCGGGTTGGTAGAGCAGACAGCTCTTGAACACAGAAGTCGCGTCTGTTTTGCCGCCGACTACCAGAGCCAGACTGGACCGGCCAAGCCGGGTGGCCGAGTGTCTATACAATGGCTCCGGCAGGTCCGCCGTCTGGTGCCATGAGCGTGTCGTGCCGTCAAACCTCCAGCAGTCTCGGAAGGCACTTGATGGAGACGCCCTTCCGCCGGCCAGAAGCTGTCCATGTGTCCCCAAATCTACCATGGTGTGGCACATTCTGCTCAGTGGCCCAACTGATAGCATATCATCAATACTGAAATCTTCTTGTCGACAAGAGTACAGGCCAATCGATCTCATGCGAGTGACCCCGCCAAGCCCACATGCATTCCCCAAGAACTCACGCCTGGACTGGTCTTGGAACTTCATCGGGGCCCCAAATCGCCGCAGGCACGTTTTACCGCAGTCAGTGTACGTGGTGCCGACTTGGAGAGAAGGGACCGGGCTGTTATGTTGCTGGTCTTCTTCCGCTGTAAGATCCGCGCACGGCGGTAGAACATCTGGCCTGGTATGGGCGGAAACGATGCAGTAATGGCTGGTGAAGATTGCCATCTCCTCCCACTCATCAAACGGCTCGATGTCGTTGAGCTTCCTTCGTTTCTCGGTGTTGAGGTACCGCTCGGACGACCAGGCACTCCAGAGCGAATGCGCATCGGCGTGTACCCAGCCCAGGCGATTGAAGCGCTCTTGCTGTGCTCGGAGGGTCGGGTACTTGTCCACTGATTTGATGGGCGTCTTCAGCTTGTTGAAGTGACGGACCATCATCTCGGCAAAGGGGTGATCGGCCCCGTCGGGTAGGATCTGCTCGAGCAAGCAAAACTCGGCATGGCCAAGACTGCTTGCCCACTGAATGACTGAGTCGGCTGCTTCGGTCTCCATGTAGGTAATGGAAACCTCGGCAATGAAGATGAACTCGCATTCTTGGATGCTGATGACACGGGACAGGGCATCTTCTACGCGCTTTAGTTGGCGAAGGTCGCAGCCGATTTGTACATACTCATCGCTGGTTAGCGGCAAGTCGGATTGGTCGTCGCCGTACTCAATCCCAGTCAAGACTGAGTGCAGTTCTGGCGTCTCCTGGACGATTCTGCGCTTCTTGCCCATGAGATCAGGGAAATCTATGTCGATGAACTTGGCGCCTTTGCACTCTTCGGGGTAGCGCGTCATGCACTGCCAGGGGACCACATCGCTGTCGAGGAGGTTAGTGTTTAGTATCTGGGAAGGCTAGAAAAGGGGTAAAGGAGAAGGAGGAGGGCTTACCTTCCAGCGCCCAGATTTATCACGACCTTCTTCTTGCTGGATGGCCGCCTCAGGAAGTTCCGCACGGCCACATCGATGACGTGCAGCCTCAAATGGTATCCCCGGTTGATCAGGGGAGAGCGCCTCTGGAACCTCTGGACAAAGAAGCGGAAGAAATGGGGCTCATCGGGATAATAGATGCGCTCGACACTTCTTTTGGAGACGATGCTGCTGCTGTTGGTCTAGAGTGTGGAAGTTAGAACTTGCGAAACAGACGATCGGTAGGTCAAGGCTTGACTTGCTGACATGACCAAGCCATCTTGTGCGAGTTCCTTGGTCGAACGGCCCGAGCCCGGCGCTGCTGTTGTTTTCTTCGGCATTGCAACCCCTTGTTGAGTGGCCCGATGTCTAACCTGCTTAAAATAGGACTATCTCGATGAGTCGGGGTGGGACCGGCATCAAATTTTCTCCAACCGGCTCTCTTGCGCAACGCAGCACAGCAATTCTAGTCTTGCGCCGAGTAGCGGGGTACTCGTGATAAAAAATAGTTTGAGTCAGAGGATGTTGAAAAGTATATATTGCCACAATATTAGCCCACTAGACAGACGGGAAGAATTCATTGAAGCATATCGGTAATTTATTATAGAACCCATGGTCCAAGCTCTCGAGTATGTAGCGATAATATTCAATATAGTATTTCCAGCATTCCCCTACTAGTCGTTAGTGGAGGGATCGGATAGCCTAGTACATTATGTGTGATTGGAGCGGACGGTTGAAGCGTGTGCGAGTTGAGGCTTTGGGAGAGGCGTCCTAGGCGTCTGACCTGGGAATTGAAACAAAGACTGGACCCTAAGTAATCGTGAACCCCTCTTGCAGGCTTGCAGTCGTGCAGGTCAGGCAACCCCCGGTAGGCAGCTGAGCAGCACAACGCCCCCCCTGTAACCCTCTGACGCAACTGCTCACGAGCTGGACTTTGGGCCAGTCACAGTGGAAGTAAGAGGTGACTAAAAAATGACAGCTTCGGGGGAGCTTTCTGCTTCTGATCGGAAAGCTCGCCTAGCTTCCCCACCTTTGCCCACTGTTGCCCACTGCCCACTGCCTACTGCCTGCGCTATTGTCCGCCGCCCTCTCACTCGCCTGCACTGCAAGCACCTGCAAGCACCTGCACCACCTGAAGTTCAGCAAAGCAACATCAAGTCAAGTCGAATCGTCCAAAGCCGATCCCGTTTAATTCCAATCCCGTCAAACCAACCACCAACCTCCGCCTTTGAATTCTTGACCCGCCCGTCATCGTCGTATTGCAAAATAAATAGAACAGCGGCTTCTTCGTGGTCTTTCAACTCTTTCCCAGGCTCGCTCGTCGTATGGTTTTCAGGGCAGAGCAGATGACTTCTCAAGTTCCTGGTTGCTGAGCTAGCTGGCTGGGCTGGGAAAGTACGACAGATTCCACGACGAATTGATGCGAATAATAATACACCCTCCAGCTATACTGTTCCCTCTTCTGCCTGACGCTGCAACAAACGCCCTATTCTAGGCCCCAGCTTTACCATCTCGTTCTTGACACAGTTCCTAATCCACAGAGTCTTCTTGCCTTGCCTTACCTTACGTACGGCCCAGAACCCGCTATCCAACAGATCCTCGGGGTTCTTTGTGCGCCGCTTACCGTCTCCTCAACCTCTTTCCCGGTGTCACCATAGCTCTCTCAACATGTCCGGCACAGCCCTCAACTTCGTCACCTTTAACCAGGACGACAGCTGTCTCGCTGTCGGTACCTCCAAGGGTTTCCGAATCTTCCACACCGACCCCTTCAACAAGATCTTTAGTAGCGACGATGGCGACATCACTATTATCGAGATGCTCTTCTCTACTTCCCTGGTCGCCATCATACTTTCTCCCCGCCACCTGATAATACAGAACACCAAGAGGGCTTCCATAATCTGCGAGCTGACCTTCCCGTCCGCCGTCTTGGCCGTCCGCCTGAACCGGAAACGCCTGTCGGTCGTGCTCGAGGACGAGATCTACCTCTACGACATCTCCAACATGTCGCTTCTTACCAACATCGCGACCTCCCCCAACCCCAACAAGATCGTCGCCCTCTCTCCTTCCTCAGAGAACTGCTACCTGGCCTACCCCCTGCCGAAGCCTCGCGAAGACACGCCCGATAAACGCCCCTCGCATGCGCCCCCCGCCTCGCTGTATGCTCCCGTCACCACCGGCGACGTCCTCATCTACGATACCCTCACCCTGAAAGCTGTCAACGTCATCGAGGCCCATCGATCCCCACTGTCCTTCATCGAGATGAACAGCGACGGCACCCTGCTGGCCACGGCCAGCGAGACCGGCACCATCATCCGGGTCTTCTCCGTGCCCAAGGGGCACAAGCTCTTCCAGTTCCGCCGCGGCACCTATCCGAGCACCATATACAGCATGTCCTTCAACATGGCGAGCTCCCTGCTCTGCGTTTCTTCCACCACCGACACGATCCACATCTTCCGGCTGCAGCAGGCCCAACAGAACCAGAACAGCATCGCGGCCTCGGACGCCGCGGCCGCCACCGCATCCCCCCGCGCAGAACGTTGGACCCGGGGCCGCAGCTACGACAGCGGTAACGACTCTCCCAGTAGCACGACCGGCTCTCCCCCCAGCGACACCGCCGAATCGAGACATGCTGCGCCAGCAACGAATACCAACAATAATAACAACCATAGGAGGCAGAGCGGGTCGTTCAGCAGCATACTCCGGCGCTCGTCGCAGATTATGGGCCGCAGCGTCGCCGGGGTGGTGGGCAACTACCTCCCGCAGACGGTAACGGAAATGTGGGAGCCGATGCGTGACTTTGCCTACATCAAGCTTCCCAAGGGGTCCGTCGCCGCGTTGAAACAACAGATGGGAGGCGGAGGCGGTGCGCCGGGTCAACAACTTAGGAGCGTTGTGGCCATGAGCAGCACCAGCCCTCAGGTCATGGTGGTGACTAACGACGGCGGGTTCTACGTCTATAGCATCGACATGGAACAGGGCGGGGAAGGTTACCTCGTCAAACAGTACTCGTACGTTGATGACTCCTTTCCATGAGAGAGTATCATGATCTTGCGCAAGGATGGTGGGCTAATCGTGTTTTACAGCGTATTGGGCGGCGATGATAAGCTCGACTCGTCTAGTTATGGAGCTTGAGAGCAAAGCTATGCCCGAACTTGGTCTTCCAAATATCATTACTCGGTTTCCGAAGGGGGGCTATGTGCGTCGCGCCAATAGCGGCGGCCCACGAGGGCAGCAGGCAAACAAGGAGCGGGTGGACCAACACAACGCAAAAACCGACGAGCGATGTCAATCCCTCCCCAGGGAAGCAGTTATCCGGATTACCATGTGCCCCTGATCCTCCGGGGTTTTCTTATTCTTGTCCTATTATTTTCATCTCCTTTTTATGTTTAATCTTGGCTTTCTGCATCAGCGTTTGGCGCCGAAGGTTTGTCTTGGTTTTGGGTTGTTTTCCCTGTAGTAGCTGTAGTAGCGTGTGGTTTAACCGTTCTGTTAATGGAAACATCATCTCGTTGATGCTCTGCTCTACTTCTTATTATCATCATGGCACTAATTAATTGACCGCGTTCTCCTCCTCTGCCGAGGTTCATAGTAGTAGAAATATAGTAATCATTAGCCAGAGAAAGGATGTTTGTCATTTGCTTCATTATTTCCCCCTTTTGCATGATGCTGGGCTCTCCCCCCTTCGTATAGCGCAGCTATGTTTTGAGGTGGTCAAGTGAAAAAAGGGGGGGTGATTAGCCCAGAGTCTAGGGGTAGGTAGATCTACATAATTGGACAGGGTTCGAGCTTGTCCCCCCCAGAGCTTCCCGGCGCTTAAAGAAAGAAGCTTGCTCACTAGGTGCTGCCACGATATTGTTTCCAGTAAACGTTGAGTGAGCAGCGCACCGTTTTCGAAGGACCCCGGCTGTATCCCAAGGAGGTGGTAGAACAAAGTCACGATGTGTAAAGATCATATATTACAGTTCAATATCTAGTGGTAATCAAGAATGGAGGAGGCATATTACAAGTCTTCCTCCGTATATTATCTGACTACCTATTCTCGCAAGAGGTAGGCAGGTCTGTCCTGCCCATCCTTTTACCCTGATCTATTCGAAGTATCTCGCGAAAACGTGCCGTTCCTCTCGTTCTACTACGTAGCCAGCCGCCCTTGCCCTTGTAACTTGGCTCTACGCCATGCCGTCAATCTCCATCATCTCGGCCTCCTCGTCCTCGTCAATGTCGTAGTCGTCGCGGAAGGCCTGCTCGGCGAGCTTCCTGCGGGCGTCGTCGGCGGTGATGGCCTGCTTCTGGAGGTCGCGGATGCGGTCGGCGTCGGCCTGGGCCTGGTGGGCGCGGAGGTCGTCGAGGCTCCAGACGCTGACGCCGTCCTGGTCGCGGGCCTTGAAGGGCTGCGCCATCTCGCGCAGGAAGCGCTTGGCCGTGATGACGGCCATGTCGGTGCTGAGGTTGCCGTCCACCTCCTGCATCGCCCCGTTGATCCACAGTGGCAGCTGCGCCCTCTTCTTCTGGAACCGCCGGTCCGCCAGCACCATGATGCCGTAGTCGTCCTTGCCCCGCAGCACCCGCCCCAGGCACTGCGCCGCGTGCCGCATCGCGTCGAACGACAGGAACTCGTTCTCGCGGATTTGGTACGTCTCGCGCATGAACTGGAGGCGCGCCTTGAGGATACGGGACTCGGTGTACTATGTTCGGGGACACAGTTGTTAGCATTGTAACTCGTGCGAAGGAGAGGAAGAGGAAGAAGAGAGACTGGGCAAAGCGGATTTTGCTTGCTGCACTAACCTGGAATGGGACGCCTATGCACAGCACGGTTCGGCCGTATTGGTGGTCGAAATCGATACCCTCCGATACCTTGCCACGAGCGACACAAAGCAGGACGGCACCCCGGCCGTTGCAGCAGGCCGTTCGGTAGGTCTCCAGGGCCAACGACGTCTCTTGCGCATCAGGCGTTTCAACCAAGATGAGCTTGTACTTCCACACCTGGTCCAAGATACCCATACCCTGCCACATACTGATGATGGACTCCATGTACAAGTAGGACGGGAAAAAGACGACCATGCCGTCGGGGGTGGACTTGGCGAACTCGGTCAGAAGGTTGCCGTAATTGCGAACGACGCTGGGCTCGTTGCGAACCTGGAAGCTGGTCGACACGGGAGCTTGGTCGCTTCCACGGGTCACAATCATGGGCAAGAAGGATCTTCTCGCCAACGTCATGGCGTACGACTGCATCACCGTGGCAGTAAAGCCAAGCATCTTGGGATACATCTCCAGCGGGGAAATGGTTCCCGAGGTGATGATGACAGAGCTGAACCGATCAAACACGGGCTTGATGGCGATGGCTGCATCGAGACAGGTGAAGTGCAATACTGGGTTGGGGACCTCAGCCGTGTCGGATTCGAACGGCTCCAGAATCAGCAAGAATCCTTTCTCGTACGTCGCGACTAGAGTCGCGAAGGTGGCCACCTCCTGCAAGGGCTGATAATCCTCAATGTTGGTGAGTTCCAGTGTCCGCACGAGCGACGTCAACCGTTCTGCACAGAAACGCAGTGGCTTTTTCTCGATAAAAGTGTGTTCTTTCAGATGAGCGAGGAAGGCCGGCGGCGTCTCGGAGATGACCTGTCGCACCTTCATTCGTGTCTTGAGGTACTCGATAAATCGTTTTAAGAAAGCCACAAAGTGCTCGGCGCGGCGGATGTTACCTGGAACTGCTTCTTTCAGGAGATCAGCCGGCAGCACTGGGTTCGCCATAAACGTCTCCTCTTGCCGGGCTTCGTCTTGGTCCCTTAACCCCTCCACCAATTTCTGGTACTCGTTCTCCAACTGCTCTCGGTCAGTTTCCTTCATATCGTTGATTTTCCGCTCTAGGTTTTGTGCACCCCTCGTGGCCTTCCTTAAAGAGTCGTCTGTTATGTCGGTGCTGAGCGATTCTATGCAGACGTTGTCGATGTTGTGGGCTTCGTCGAAGACGATGATGCAATCCTTGGAAAGCTCCTTGGAGACCCTGTCGGCAATCTTGGGGTCCAGTAGATAGTGGTAAGAGTAGATGATGACATTGCAGTACTGCATCATCCGCCTAGCCGTAAAGTACGGACATTGCTTGTGCTCTTCTCCGTATCTCAGAAGGTCGTCGAGAGTCCAGACGCCGTTGGGTATCAGGTTGTGCGGCTCGAGAAGGTCCAGGTTGTCGTGGTAGATGCAGAGGTCCACATTCTCGCCCTTCTCCTTCTTCTCCTTGACGAAACCTGCCGTCAAGCTTCGGCACTTGGCGTCCACCACGGCGCCGCTCTTCTCGCGCTTGACGGTCGGGTGCAGGCACAAGTTCTTTCGACTCGTCAGGCCAAGGCCACGAAACTCCTCGACGTACCCCAACTCCTCGGCGCGGTACTTCATCAGAGCTTGCAACTCTGCCAGGGCCTTCTCGATCTCGGACATGGTACGAGAACAGTAGATGAGCTTCCTGTGTTCTGGGTTATGCTGCTGGTATGCAACAATGAGGGAGAGCAGCGAGACGGTCTTTCCTGTGCCCGAAGGCATCTCCAAAACGCAGTGACCATTATTATCCAGAGACTCCTTGAGATCACACATGTAGGCATATTGCTCCGGGTACACCCGCGGGTACGGGAATAACACCGGCAAGTCGTCGATAAAGAACTTCATGTTGGCGAGGGCTGATGAGGCTGTCCCAGATGGGAAAAATCACACGGAAGTGATGTCCGCGACTGCAAACAGACCCAGCCTTGGCAGGTGAAGGTAATGGACCTAGTTTCGATCACGAGTTACAAGGTCGGGCTCGTGCTCGAAGTTTGACGCGCCAAATATTGATTGAACTCTTAGACGTGGCCAGTAAGTGCCATGCTCTTGCCAAGAAAATGCAGACGTCAATTCCTGTGAGAGATTGGCTCGGAATGTAGCCTCGAGGTTCCTCTGGGCCACCTTGTTGCCACCGCCTCCTCGAATAGCGTGACGTTTCAATATGTCGGCATCAGATCTCTCAGTCCAGACGTCAGGACCTCATAGTAGTACTACGGTTTTCCTTTCAGAAGTTCCGCTAGCAGTGAAATTTGTCCTTGATTTCGCGATGGCTGCCTAACTTTGTCGAATACTTAAAATTGAATGGGAGAGATGGAATTGCGCTGATGACTTGGAGCTGGCTTTCACTCTTCCAATCGATAGGCGTAGCTGGATAAGGTGGGAGTGCTAACTTGAGGTCAGAGCTCGCGCCACGGGTGGCGTGACTGAGAAATCGTGGCTAAACCCCGCAACCGCCAAACACGACTCACCGGACCAAAAGCCGCCGTTGGCAATTGTTTCCCAAGTTTGGGTGTTTTATCCCAATCGAAACGAAATGAACAAAAGTAAGTAGCCCCAAACAGGCAACAATCTCTTAAGTCAGTCGGTTTGGTTAGCTCAGCTGGCAAGCCACACCCATCATTCCCTTAGTACAGAAACCACCGCGAAGTATGAAGTCCAGATACACTTGATGGATCTTACGAGAGAGCTCCACCAGCCGCGGGCCGAAGATCAGTAGTCACTTCATCCCGACTGAGGCTCTTTCTTAGCCGAGGAGGCTTCTGCCGAAGATGATCGATACGATGCGATATGGCGCTCCGATCAGCCCCATGCTCGGTACTTTTTACCAGGACCAGTCATTTCGGTGGCCCTTGCAACGCTTACTACAAGCAAGGGAGATGGAGAAACCATAAGATCTTCTAATGCAACAACAGCAAGGACTTCTATGCTTGGGTAGAAAATGGCGAAGTACTATTGCCGGCGCTCAGGGTGGCCTCCTACAGATGTTACGCTCGCAGGAGTTTGCGACCTCTGGCATGTAGGCTGAAGTTGGCGGCATGCATGTGAACCACCATACGGCCTTCACGCCGGTCACTGTTGGAGAGGCGGCATCCCTTAGCGAACCGGACGGTGGATACGGTGGGCAGCGGCTTGGATGATGGAGAAAGACTCGGAATCGGACTGGGACTGGGACTGGGACTGGGACTTGGACTCGGTCGTTGGATGTCGGACGGAAACCCGCGGATTGACGGAGCTTGCCATGGCACGTCGCCCGAGATGGTATGTGACCTTTCCCGAGCCCATATACACGGCAAACACGTACCGAGTCAGTCAGTCACTTCTCGAATATTCCTCCGGTCGTGTTGCTGCAGATGTCGAGGTGAGGCGATGCACCGCCCCCATGCTCTGGCTAAAAATAGGAATCCGGGAAAACTGTGCCGCACACAGAACTGATGGCAATTTTGTTGTTGGTCGGATTCCGATCACTGCCAGGATGATCAATAACGTGGCTAGATGGACAACTCGGACTGATAGGGCGTGTATAAGTGGCGTCTATCGAAGGATGGCGGATGGTGAAACAGAGATTCCACAGTGGCCCGTTGCCTGCCTCTGTCGTCATGGCAGTATTGATCCTGGAATCATTTCACGGCTTTCACAGTATTGCCATCCACTCTCGCATGCTCGCTCCCGGCTCCCGGTCCCCTTTGCGGCTCAGCTACGATGGACAAGCTTCCGTTTGCCGGTGGTGTCCACGAACCCGTGCGGGCTGTACATAACGGATGACCAGGTGCCGCTTCAGCCTGTCTCCTTGGTGTGGTTCTGGTAAGCGGAAGTACCACGTGGGCAGGGCTGACATGTCCTCGAAAACTTAGCCGCGAGTCTGGCGCTATCAAGCAAGTAGACTACAGAGCTTACTTCCCAGGATAGCAGGCTAAGCCTACTGCTGCTGCTACTACTACTACTACTACTACAGCCGTGGCCATGGAGATATGCCATGGCAGTGGGGAATGAAGGCGCCTGCCCTTCCCAGGTGCCAGGCTTTCGTCAAGGTCTGATTCAGCGGTGGAGGATGATGCTATCTTGGTGCTGTTGGCTAGCCTCGACGGCATTGGTACTGTTGCATGATGTCAATTCCTCTGTATATTTTTGTCTTGAGGAAATGAGACAGAGTGGCCCTTGGGAACCCCCCCCCCCCCCCCCCCCCCCCCCCCCCCCCCCCCGGCGGCGTAAAGCAGTTGTGTATGTGAATGCTTCCTTCTGTACCAGAACGTTATGACTCAATTATCCGTTCCAATTGAATAAAGTAGGCTGAAAGCGTGAGAATCATCTTGATATCTTGACATGACAACAACTCCGCGATCATCGCACTTGCTAATGACTCTAGTAACTGTATTTTGCAAGGTTTCAACGAAGATCTATAATGGGGCATCAATAGTCACCACAGCCAAGTTCCCTCCAGTCTCATATATTGATGCAGGGTTTGTTTTAGTAGGTATTGTTTAGTGGGCTCCCGCCTGGGAAGGGACTTTTCTGGCGCTTGAAGTATTTAACCCATCAACTAGTGAATGACAGCGCTAGGGGGGCAATGAACCCTTGAAGCCTGCCAGCTTGCCGTCGAAGGAAAAATAGAGACGAAAAGACGGGGCCGTGTTAGCAACGGTGCGTTTGCGGGAGCCAAAGCCCGCCCTGCCTGCTGCCTGTCCACTAGTTGCTCAATGCTCCAGTACTTTATTAGCACTGGGAAATCACTGCAAGGTCTTTTTGGCGAGCCCAGCAAACCCAGCAAGTCCAGCAAGCCCCATCCGTCGTCCGACATCCAAATGTGTATCCAAATATCCAAAATGCCCAAGAGAGCATGCAGTTCGCCGACCATACAATCAAGATGCTGACTGCATTTCCAACTCAATCTCCTCATGACCATCTCGTTGACCAAAAAGCCACGTTTTCGAGGATCTGGAGATCGTGCTTACCACACATTAGCTTTCCTGCTTGCGTGATCTCTTACTAGTAACCGTCGTCTCTTCAAAGACTTTCCATGTGAGTACATGTAGGTAGGTATATACATGTATATCTGCCCAAGTAATAATCTTGCAAAGGATAGGCTCATAGTGCATGCATAAGATAAGATGCAGCAATAACATACAATTCTTTAGTGGCCGTCTCGCTTTGTAAGGGCTGTGTCAGTCAGTGTCACCCCTGGCTGCCTGGCCATCTCATGCCCTGGAGCGCTGGAGCATCTGGAGCATCTGGAGCCACTTCAGGGCCGCGGATCAAGCAACCGCCGCTAGCTTATTGGACGACCAAAGTCAAAACCACCGGTTCAACCCTTGCAGCGTTACACAGAAAAGTTACAAACCTCCATTTTCGTTTTGGTCAGAAAGTCCATTGCATGGGCATGTGCAAGAGTGCAATTCCCAGTCCTCTGGTTCTGACAATTACACTGCATATTTCCCATGTAACTTCAACGCACTCGAGCTGGGATGTTACCCACAAACGTAGGGTATGTACTTCCTTCCTTCATCTTCCCACATAGCTTGGCCGCTCGATATCTTCAACATCATCGTCGTCATCCATCCTCGAAACGTGGTTACCCTTGCCTGTTACCCCTCCCCTGATAATCCGCAACCCGCAACCCGACCTTATGTACGTGGCGGTGCATGCACGACCCCGGATGCGGCCAGATAGCAGAAGGAAGTGGTATGTTGCACTGCCGAGGCATACTTGGGATGTTGGTTTCTATTATTACCAACTGGCTACCGGTATAGTCTACAACATAGTCTTGTGTAACTCAAACTCTTGTTACTTGGGTAACGGGAGATAGGTATGTATAGTTCGTGTCGTTCTTGGAGCGTGGGTGAAAGTGTGGGTGGGGGGGATTCCATCTCATGTCTGTCTTTCAGCCTTAAGGAGCACAGCACAGCTCGGCTCAGTGCACAGCTCACCTAGAGGATTCCTTCCGTCTTGGTGAACGGACGGCGGACGGCGGACAGCGGACAGGCAGACAGGCACTGTAGTTTCCCGAGGCTTCATCGCACGTGAACGGCTGTATCGGGCCAAATCGTCGCCGGCCGCAGAACCCAAGAACGAAAAGGTCTGGTCTTCAAGTGTCTTAACACCGGAACATTATCCACTGCCACTATTAAAAACATCAATACGGATCTACTACTATCCACAACAAAGTACCGCTCAAGTCCCTCCGAGGGGGGAGGAGCCATCGCATCCGCATCGCGCCTGCGTCAATCTCTTTTCCTCTTTCTGTCACCTGTGTCGCTTCATTTTGCATCGCCTAGCTCGCTTGATTCAAGGACTTCTCTGCTGATGCCTACTGTACATGGATATCTCGTCTTCTACTGACTCCACCTCTCATTGGGGGTCGCTCCGTCCCATCGGCCCTAGTGACAATGTGTCAGTGCTCCTTATCTATATTCAGAAACAGAGTTGCTGGTCCATGGCCCATAATGGGCGGCGCTACTCTTGTGTTTCTTTCTCTGCCTCTGCTAGTCCCAATCTCGGTCATTTATTTTATCGAATGAAACTTGCACCCTGGTCTCTCGTCTCTCCATCAAGAAGACTTGTTAGGTTGAGCTCCCCTGTTGTCGCGCTTATACGCGCCATCACATGTTGTAGTAGTGATTGATGTATGACAGGCAGAGTTGCTGCTATCTGGCTACTTACTGCTGTGTACAAACATCGTGGGCTCCCTTGCCTTGCAAGTATGACCTGGATTGCATGCGGCCAGGATTACTTTAATCTACTATGGCCTGCATTGCATACGTACAAGTATCTATCTACGGCCCTATGTATCGTGTGCCGGCTGTCTTGCCTCTCTCAGCCGAGGAGTATCTGGGTCGCAGCTGATTCGCAGTTCTACCGAGCCGCTACCAGGATCTTCCTCGAGTACTTCCGGTACCTTACCAGCCAAATGCATACACCGGTACTGTGGGTGTGGGTATCAGGATGGATGCTGTACAGGCCCACCCAGCCTATTACACTTGATTACCGAATTGCCTTTCTGGGCTCTCTCTGTATGCAAGGTATTATTCTACAGTATTCCCCCGACCCTGCTGCTCCCCCCCCCTCTACCCCCAAATCTCTCCAGCAGCAGTGTACTTACATACAAACCACACAAGTGACAAGCCCTGAAGCACACCATGGGATGGCATGCCATGGCATGAGAAAGGATGCAGCAGTTGTCGTACCCGCTGCGGGACTCGACCACTACCCCCCAGGCCGGTGCAACTATATGAGACTACTCGAAATGATCAACAGGCAGAAGCCTGCCTTATGAGATGGTATGGGGTAGCCCAAGTACAGCAACAAGCTCTGATTTCCCCGATTCTGCCTTGGGGCCCTTTAGACGCCGCAAGTCGTTGCGGTGCGATGCGATGCCCTGTCCGCACCTCCCCATCTTTAACACGCCTATAATCTGTTCTCGGCGCGTCTTTTCGACATGGTTGAGGGGCAGAGACTGAGGCAGTGTGGATTACCTTAGTTGACCACTTTCACTCTTACTGCCCTGGGAAGCCATCGGGGTTGACGCCCGGGGGTGAGGTCAGCGAACAGGGTCCTTTTCTTACATATACTTATTCCTACCAATGCCCGCGTCTACATCACAGCTAGTCTGGCACACGGATAGCAAAGACTATGTGAAAGACTTTACACACACTCTTGCCCAAACTCCAAAAAGACGTAAAGCGCTTATACAGTCAGTCAGCCGCCTGGGTACATAATTGCTCGGTTTCTTCACCCTCGCTCTCTCTCAGCTCAGTCGTCGTGTCGTTGTTGTTGTTGGGCCACCATCTGAATCCTCCGGATTTTGATCAACTCGGATATAATAATCCCACCGCTCCTCTCCTTTCGCTACGACCCCTCGGACCACAGGCCAAATGGAGCATCACTCACCACCTTCACTGACGAGATCTCCCGTGTCCTCGCCATATACGGACTATCCTTCCCCTGATCTGGGAGACAACGTTTACAAACTCGAATTCATATATGACCAGATTTGCAGCATGAATCCGGAGCCCTCTCTTCCCTCTTTAGATTCCATGACCTCTGCGGCCGCCGAGTGGAACGAGCCCAACATGCTGCATAATTCCTCTTCTGCGGGAGTTCCTCCGACCATTCCCTCTATGGATTACGACGCGTTTGCCGGGTATGACACCACCCTTCAGCAGCCGGCTTACACGCACGAAGCATTCTCACCCCATTCATCCCACGCTCAACTACAACAGCATCATCACCACCCAAACGATTACCACCACCACCACTCCAGAGCTTTATCACACACGCCGGAACCCGTAGCGGCAAGCAATTATCCTTATCCGCATAGTGTTTCTCCGGCGCCGCGTATGAAAATGGAGGGCCACCATTCCGGCTATCGCAGCCCTCCGGAAGCATCGCAGTACCCTTCTCCCCATTCCCAGCATGCACTCCCCGTGACCATGAGCGGCTACAGCTCTGCCGCGAGCAGCAGCTCCAACTACATGACGGAGCCCCCCGCGCACTCGTGGTCGTCGAGGCCCGAGTTTCCGCCGCTGCTTGACGCCGGCGATCCGTACCGGTCGTCGTCGAGCGCGAGCTACCTGGAGCCGCCGCCCGAGATGCGGTCGGGTCCCTTGTCTTCGAGGGCCGCCGCCGCCGCCGCCGCTGCTGCTGCTTCCCAGCGGGCACCGCGCACAAAGCAGCGCCGCCTCACGACCCGGGACGAGGCGAACTTCCAGTGCGACGTCAAGGGGTGCGGCAAGCTGTTCAGCCGCAGCTACAACTTCAAGGCCCACCTCGAGACGCACGACGAGAAGCGGGAGTACCCCTTCCCCTGCCAGGTCGAGGGCTGCACCAAGAAGTTTGTGCGGAAGACGGACCTGTCGCGCCACCACCAAAGCGTCCACATGAAGGAGCGGAACCACAGGTGCGACTTCTGCAGCCGCACCTTTGCTAGGAAAGACACCCTCCGAAGGTAAGTCCGCTCACGCACTCTCCCAGCCATAATTTTTACTACGAGTCATAGAGGGAATGCTAACAGGCAAAACCATAACAGACACATGGAAGACGGCTGTTCCAAGAGATTTGACATCAGCACGCTCAACGTACGCAACGATGGCTACGATCTTCACAGTGCCCGCGCCTCCTCCTCAAGGCTCGGCCACATCCCGTCCGCGCAGCTTCCGCCGCTCACGGCTTCGCAGACGCGCAGTCCCAACCTGAGCGTGCTAGAGCCGGCGTCGTCCTTACTCCGGCGACATATGTAATATGCGGGCGCGCGCGAGGCGAGAGGGCATGGGATTCTGGAGTTAATTGGGTGCTTTTTAATGGTTACGACTATTTGCTTTTCGGCTTTTCCCTGAATTGGGAAAACCCTTGAACGTTCACGCGCTAGATACCTTTATGATCATTGGGTATTGGTTGGACATGATCTTCCGGGTGGAAGACAACTGGGAAAACGAACCGCATTGAGGCGGATCGCCTCTGGACAGCATATTTGCGTTGGGCTTTGGTATTGATCAATCATACCCCCCTGGCAATGTATAATTAACTACATACATACACACAACATACAAGAATAAGAACAAAAGCATACACATTACACACATTACATTACACGGAGATGATGAGGAAGAAAGGGGATGCTTGAGGGGGGATACTGGCTTTATCGAGTAATTGAAATTTGTCCAAGTACCCTTTACCGAGTAGGCAATCAGCACCCAGAACACAATCCCTCACAGAAGCCATGACTGCACCCAAAACGACTGACCACATGCCTTTGATGCAGCGTAAACCCACTTCGCGCGCGCGCGCGCCTGATTTTCTTGCCACCGGCTACGGGCTGGCCCAGCTTCCGATCGCCCTTTAACCAAGCAAGAGAACGGAGACAAAAACGACGGGGGGTGGGTTCTCGGTCGGGCTATGGAATGAGATCCGAGCCACCTAAACCGACCGAGGCGACTCTGTACGGGCACCACAGTACATTCACTCACGTCACTGTAAAGTCCGAGCTCTTTCTCTCCGCGCAACAACCACCACCTAGCTATGTAGGCCCTGCTCGTGTGCCCCATGCAGCAGGTTTGCGGCACAGCAAGGGCAAAGAAAGAAGCTCCGGCGCCCAGGCACTCGCAGCAGCAGCCCAGGAAAGAAAGCAGGAGAGAAGAACCGCTTGCTGAAGAGGCGCTGCGTCTCGGCCTGCCTACCCGGCCGGCCCCTTCCTACGACAACTTTAGCCCTGCCGCTCATTCGGTGTTCTGGATCAAGAGAGACGCCCAGACGAAGCGGAAGTACCTACACAGAAGAACGGACCCTTTGCTTCGGTACTTGACACATTACTGGGAAGGATCTACTTGCTTGCTACCCATGGCCGCGTCCATGTCGTTCGTCGAGGAAGGCGCAATGCTCGCAGAGACAAGCCACCACCCGCAATCGGTAATAACAGCGAGATCCAAAAAGCCATGTAGCTGAGTCCAGAGCCGCCATTATCCTGAGAGACCAAGCAGAGGTACACCTCGAAAGGGCGGGAGATCAAGACGTTTGGAAACCCCCGCTAGTCAGGGGGTGGTTGCATCGACCTACATTGCATGCCGCAGAAGCGAGAAAGATATGCATCACCCCCCTACTCCAGGTCGAGAGGGTCGCCTCAATTATGTGATACTATAGACCCCATAAGGAGATTAATACACACACACACACACGCAAACACAAAGAGAGAAAGACTCGGAGAGTCTCTACGTATGCTCATCTCCAAACCCCGATTCGACCAGAAAAAAACTTCTCCATATCTAACTGTGGCGCGCGCACTGGGAATGTATGTATTCCACCCCTGACCTGCCCAGACAGCGCCCAGCTCAACCTGCGCCGCCGCCGCCGCCGCGCCCGCCGCCCTGGGCATTGTCGCAAGCGCAAAGCAGATCGTCTCCCCCCAAACCCCCTCAACCTTAATTGCTTGCCCAGGGGGAAAAGCTACATATTTGAAAAGGTCATTCTTGAATGGGTCTCCCGCTCCCGTGCCGAACGAGGTTTATCGATCGAGCCGACGGAGTTTTATATTTGAACTTGATTCAACAGAAAGAAAGACAAATATGGCGGGCGAAAGGAAGGTAGGGCAGATTCCTGAATGGCATTGCTTTTCTTCTTCTGTCTGACAGAGCCAACCAACTCAACACCCTCCCCCGCATTCTTGCCATGTGGAAGACCCGACAGGAGGGAGGCGAGCGAGTGTGCTTTTACGTGATTCGTTTTCGTTTTCTTTTTCTTTTTCTTCCTTTCTTTTCCGCCCACCACCAGTAAGGCTACACTTTGGGGGCGGCGGCACTGGTCTCAAAAGGAGAGAGGGTATCCGCGCCGCACTGCCCTGTTTCCAAAACAATAACATCTTACACATTTACGCCTCTTTCCTCCTTCCGCTAGAAAACGTTCCAACGTTCGTTCGTTTTAGCTACAGGGCGATCGAAGGAAGTGGCGCGCTAAAGACGTACGCCGCACCAACAGTAACAGCAACAGCGCCATCGGGACAACTACGATGTACTTACCTAAAGTATTTAGGAAAGGAAGCAAGCGCGCGCCGTCCATATCGCTGTTCAACCCTGCCCCCGGAGGATATATGAGACAGAGAGACACAGAGAGAGAGAGAAATGAAGTGCATGGCTCGAAACGACGTCTCATTCTTTCTTACTGCAACCCCCATGCCGCCAAAGACACCGAATTACCAAATGTAGTAAATGGAAACCTGGACCAGCGCAGCGCAGCGCAGGGGCCAGTAGAGGACCCCTTGTATGTAAGCCGGCTTGAGCCTTTCTTTCCCGCCTTGCCTGCCTTCCACGCTCCCATTACCCGATGCAGTTGTCTCATCTACTTTTGTCTCATCTGCTTTGGCATTGGGACGGCAGATAGGAGAAGTAACCTGCAGCCTGATTGAGAAGAGATGACATGACATAATACACAAAATACCATTACACATTAGCTAAACATGTTCCTCCAGGCAGCCAACCAGCCAGCCGGCAAGAGCCGAATAGAATCATGCCACAACTTAGCAAGTGGTTGAGAAATCTTTTTGCCCAAGACCCTCCTCGGGAGCGATGACCTTCAATGCTATCCACCATCCACTATCCACAGAAATGCCCCATAGTCATCACCACCGGCCTAATCCCAGTCCAGGAACTCGACACTTTTGGGTCTTTGGCCCTTTGACTCTTTTGGTAGGTTAGGTACTTATCCCTTTGTACCAACACCAACCGCGGGTAGTAGTATTAATATCAATGTGCTAACATCTGATTGGTGCCTTCGCGAGGCGGATATGCTGATTGGCCGGATAACCGATGTGCATGGTACCGGGGCAATGGATGTGGACAGGGAGTTTGGGTACGGCACAATCATGAACTTTACTGTCTACTTTACATTATCTGCGACTCATAAATCTAAAGGTGAGGAGCATCCAAATACATACCTGACAAACCTGCAGTGCTAGTGGTAGTTTCTCTCAGCCAAGTTCCATCACTGGACTACATACATAGGGATGCGATGCGGCCTATGCCTTACCATCGATCTCGGGGAGACGGGATGACATGGACACCCAACTGGACACGGCCGGAGGAACTAGAGCCCCAACGCCTCTTTTGTCCTCCTCCGGTTTAGTGCGTTTCCACCTTCTCATCACATAATCACACAATCTGTGGTCTGAAAAAACTCCGCCTTGAAAGATATGGATTGGTGTGACTCTTGGTTGTCAAGATATGTATACTAGTGCTTGGTGTTACACAGGAAAAGTATATCAAGTGATTTGACTGACTGACTGCTGACATGAGCAAACACGTAGCAACAGAGAGAGACAAAGAGAGAGAGTGGGGGGGAGAGATGGACGAATCAAAAAGAGAATAAAAGATCCATCTTGTGTAACGTCGTCGTCTTCCCGTGTTGTAACTTGTGCCGCGGTCTATATTACTATTACCTGCCACTTGCCCTTTTCGGCTATTTCGTTGTTTTGCTTGCCTTACTTGTAGTACAACAAACTGGTAAAGGTGGGACCTTCGAAGGGCGGGTTCATCTGGCATCATCCAAAATGGCAAGAGCTTTCATTGGTCTGTTCGTCTAACACCCCCTGCTCACCGGCCGGCCCCCCCCCCTTCTCATCCTTATGAATAAATGTAAGTAAGTATGAACGGAGTACCTACCAGAAGGATACACACATGCAAATGATTAGCTTATGTAAGATTGGTCAATTCGAATCCAATGGGCTTGTGGCCAAATAGAAATGACAGAGTGGGAGATGGCCGCTCCTGATACTGCTTAGTTTTCGTGACTGATGGATGGGGACTGACCAAGTGAGTTGTCTATCTGTCTGTCGATCGACTAACCTACTACTAAAACAAAACCACCAAAAAAGCCGCCATCGACTCCAGAGTCCATCCAGGCAGGCAGACGCATTGGGAAAATGGGGAAATGGGAAAATCAAAGGGTCCCGGCAGTGATGTCCCGGCACCCAGAACCCAGAAAATGGAAAATGGAAAATGGAAAATGGAAAATGGAAAATGGAAAATGAAACTCGGAATCCCCACTGCTGCTCATTCCAAAAGATAGACCCCAATGCAACGTCATGTAGGATTTTGGATCTGCCATCCGTGTATTTGTGTATCTGTGTATTTGGTGGATGGGACCGTGGGGACCTCGCTCGCTCGCCGGCCGGCCGCATTAGGATGTACAAGTATGTATGTATGTATGTATGTATGTATGTATGTATGTATGTATGTAGTGTGTTAGGTAGGATCCCCCATTGGAAAATTGCGATGCTTGTACTCCGTACCGCAACATTGGTTGGTATGTCTATGTACCCAAGTATTTTGCTTCAATTGAATCTTGCCGGTCGGTTCCTGGACGAACCACTCCCCGGCCCCCGGCCCCCTGTACCTTGACGATGTGGTGAGGAGGTCACTCAGGGTCACTCACTCACTCGTGTGCCAAAAAGCTAAGCTAATTTTGACCTCTGTTGTCCAATGGCGCACTACCACTACCACCTTACTACCCTTTTGGCCGTCTCTCTCAAAAACTCGATATACCACCCATCCCCCGCCCTTTTTTTAAGATCCGTTCCTGGCAATATCAAGCAACATCGTCTTTTCTTTCCATGCGGTCATGGTCGGCTAGACGAATTGGGGACTTTAATGCCTGACTCCTTCATTGCATGTGCGACATACTGCATATCACTTTTCCAATGCATGCATATATGAATAAGTAAGCAAGCAGGAGCGGGTGGTCCCCTCTAATACCCATGTCCCATCATGGCAGCCATCCCGAATTCGATTCATTCATCAGGCAGGGCACGCAGGGCATGCAGGGCATAACAGAGGTACAGTGTATCCATCTTCATTCATTCTTCATGGCCTACCAGCACTTGGAAGACGCATAGAAACAAGATATGATACTGCATCGTTGTATATATGCATGCACGCTGGTACTTGCTGACGAGGATATGATGCCGGTCCACGCACACGCACTCACACATACATATGTAAGAAGGAAGATCAACAAGGTTCTGACAAGGCAACCTCAGGCCCTGGGGTTGTGATACCCATTGGACAAAGTCCCCCAACGTTCGTAACAGGGCAAAGACATACAGGAGCAGGGGGCGCCAGGTCAACGTACCCCGGCATCAGACATTCGTTGTACCACCCCCCCTCCTCTCGCTCGCTCCCCTACATACTGTATCAGCCGCCGGTGAAAAGACTGACTCGGAGTGAGTGTGTGAGATCCCCGAAGAAGGTGCTGACAGATATGCGCCCAACAGCCTTCAGCCATCTCGCCTGCCTTGCCTGCCCGCGCGCCAGTTTTACGCCTCGTGTGTGCTTGTGCATTCCGGGCCCGGTATGGACGCCAAAAACGTGGGAATTTAGACACTTTTTGCGTATTATGACTGGTTCCCGGTCTTCTGGAAAGGGACGATGCTTCCGGGAACAACTTTGTTTTCTGTTCGTGCCGCCGTCGTACCTCTTGACTTGTCTTGTCGTTGTCGCTCCCGCTTCTCCCTCAGAAATGAACAGCCGGCTAAGGATGCCGGGAACTCGTAATCCAGCGAGTGAGAAGAGTTGCTGCTGCTTTTTCCCTTTCTCGCCTCCTTCTTCGCATTAGTTTCAAGGCAATGCAAAGAGCGATTCTGAAATGAAACAGTGAAGTGTGAAAATAGCTTTTTTTGCTGGGGCACCTCTTTCAATTTCGCAATGTTCTCTCCCCGTCTCCTTTGGTCTCTGGGCACGTATGTCCGCCAGATTTGGCGGGTGAAGGTCGAGCTGCCACCAAAAAGGAGCGGTCAACTATGTACCTACCACTCTTCCCTCTCTGGATCGCCATGCCCCCAATTCAGTTAGCTTGCCTATCTCCCCCTGTTGCCTGTCTGTCTCTTTTCCCTCCCCACGTACACACGATTGGCTCTGCTACGTGTGTGGGTATAAGGCTGCCACTTTCTCTCTACTACGACTAATGCAACCAGCCCGATTCTGCAATCGTGCCCCGCGCGCAGCAAGCGCCCCCCTAAAATCCGAACCTACTACTACTTATGCGCATGATGCTTTTGATGGTTGATGGTGATGGGTAAGTTGTCCTTCGCGTTACACAAAGGTGGTGGGTTGGCTGACCCGTCAGCGGCATCAAAGGGGGGGAGGGACTCTTCTCATAGGCTGCAACACCGACCTATTCCGCGCATTGGTGGTTGCACAGAGAAAAATCGGACCACTGATATGAGAGCCTACTGAAATTGATGGTTACACACATACGCGCGAGAGAGGAGACACACTTTCACGCCGGAACATCATAATGGATTATGATTAGGGGGCGCAATGCGCCAATCCCAAGAACTCTCTGACTCGTATGTTCGGCTTGGTAGTAAGTAGTAGAAGAAGCGTCACCAATGTCACATCATTCCTCTTCTCCAGTTGTCAGTGTGATGTAGTGGTGTGCAACTACCTACTGTGGTAAGATGTCTTGGCCTGGAATCACTTCGCACGCCCCCGTCCGTCTCTCTATCACGCTTTCATATCTCCTTGATAGACACGACTGATGTTCACAAGTTCCAAGTAAGAATGGGACAGAGGGGGGTACAGTCCAGACCCTAACTTAGACAGTCGGTTGCTTGAAGCGTTGTGAAGCCCAACCCCCTTCGTAGACGTCATGAAAGCTTCCGCATGGATTCCAGTGGCTGAGATTCGGGCAAGGACTACCTATGGCGAGAGACGTGAATATTGCTGCTTCAAGTTGTTGCTACTATTCACAGAAGTCACGAGAGAAGTATGGCTGTAGAGCACCACAGAAAGAAGCCAGATATTCGTATTATAAGCGTGGCGACCAATCTTCTGGCCATCACTGCCTCCTCGCATCCCAATGATGATAAGTGATGTACTGTCCAGGTTCCGGAAGATACCATAGGTAGTAGAGTTGACAGCTACAAGACCATTTCTGAGATAGAATAAGAGTAGCTCACCGCGCCACACCCGTCTGCATCATGCTATGGTCGCCAGTTACCTACTCGTAGGCCACGCGCCCCCTTTTGATAATCCAGCCAGGAAACCCAACCCGCGCTTAGACGCCACGGGGATGGACTCTCGAGCGCGTCCCTCAGCCGCGCCCGTCGCTTCCTTCACGCGCTTGCATACTCATGTATTGACCTTACGAGCGGGCTGCTCGGAACGCATCACTGTCCCGCGAGAGAGGGTGTGGGACCCCCCTGACTGAGTACCACTTGGGGAAGACCTCGCTTCGCCCTTCTTTGATTGATCCTTATTGCGGCGAGGAGGGCAAGGGGAGCAGGACGGACCAATAGCCAGATATTGCAGAATGTTATGTGCCGCAAAACGTACTCTTGACAAAATTAATGCTTCCTGCATTGCATTGTACTTCTGACACCCCTTATACATCCTTTCTGTGCCTCATTACCCCGAGCAAATGAGCAAGCAACAGCAGCAGGACGGACACGGGTTGTTCTTTCGGGACCGCCCCCTCGGGGCCGACGCCCATCGTCTCTATCGATCCCTCATATGCGCATAGAACGTGATCTAAGGTGATGACAGACGACGCCCTGTTGACTGGCTAGAGTATGAGCCCCATGGAGTTCATGTATGCATCTTTGTCCGGAATCTATGGTGCCGGGGAGCGTGGTTCCTCCGAGTCTTCTTCCCGAAAGTACCTTCTCCTCATTCCATGCGCGTGCAGTTACGTCAATCCCAGGAGGTCTACCCCCGGGCCCCTTTCGATTGATTGAACGGGATTCGTTCGCAGCATCCAGCCGTAATCGGTCTTCAGGGCACAAGAAAGGAGAGCCCCAACCACGACCCACCGTTGTTCATCGTCGCTTCAAAACCATGCCAGCTATTCCGGGGGCAAAGCAGGATGGAGAGAGAGAGAGAGGGTTGACCAGACAGGGAAGGAGTCTTGGGGGGTACGCATGCTCGTATGGGCTTAGAGCCGACCGCGATGACGAGTACGAGCAGTTGAATATCCCCGGCAGATTGTCTCCGATATGCAAGCAGTCACTCATTTCGACGCCAGTCACGCCCTTCTTATTGGTGGCGTGCGGTGCGTCTCTGGCGAAGGTATGGTTCCATGCGTCTTGATCTATCCCAGGCACCCGGGGCATCGAAGTAGATTTGCAAGCCCTCTTCGCTCGCCAGGGAGACGGACAAGGACGTCTCCCCCCCATCTCTCTTGCCTTCCTAAGTAGCCGCTAGGATTCATGCCTCCCTAGCATCACCATCATTGCCCGGATGTCGAGCTACCCATACATGATTGGGCTATGGACCACGTATTACCTGATGTGTCGGGGATGGCCTTGCGGTTCGCGCTACGTAGGCCGCTTTCCACTTTCCTGACGCTTGTCTAGGGCGAGGCATCTTAACCCACCCACACCCCCTGAAGCAGCTGCATTTGGGGCAAGGAAGCGGTACAGAAAGAAATACACTACTGCCACCAGAGTGATGGAACCCAATCACAACCTTCGCTCCGTGGGCGTAATCTCTGTCTTGCTTTGTAGTTGAGTCTGGTGTGACGTTAGACCACACACCCCCGAGGATCATACAATGCAGACAGGCCGCTCAACTAAAAGCCGGTCAAGATGAAAATCAAATAAAGTAACTGGATGGGCAGGCACTTTCGAATTTGTTGTTGATTCTTCTTGCTCCAGGGGTCTACAAATAGTGTTCGGCCGAGTACGTGGTGACCGAGATTCCCAGGCATTCAGCCGTGCCACATTACTGATCAGTACCGCATAGAAAACCCTAGTTTTAGTCGCCGACACGACACGTATGCTATCCGAATCTGGTTCCACTAAGATTTTCGTTGATACCAGCCGACGTCGCGTATGTCATTGGGGTGAAGGGAAGCTCGCGAAGGCTGGGATTACACTATGACCTATGAACAATAGTTCTCTCCTATGTATATTCCCATTCCAAACTCGCAAAGTGGTACTAGATACTCATGTGCTGTGAGTCTCGTATGGATCTAGGAAATCGCCGGCTGGGACCGTTAAGGCTGATGGAAGCGGCGTTGCAGAATGTCACAGTTTCTGGGTTCCATCAGACGTTCCGCCGGAGGGATTCGTACTGCGCCTTGGGTCGCAGTCGTCTATTGCAAAGATGCTAGAGCAAGGACATGAGAAGAGAATCTTACGGAAGCGCAGAATCGTTCCGGGGACTTGTCACCTACCCCACGCCCAAGCAGGTGACGAGCGCGTCGAGGTTTCGTGGGGGACGACATTCTGGCAGTGCCAATATTGCATGGGAACATGTATGTAAGGTCCCAATACAATGTTAAGCCCGTCTGACCTTGATCCTCCTGTAAAGTACAAGTATGCTGTCATGGTTGGAAACCCCATTTCTCGAAGACAAAGCCAGGGTTGCGACACCCTTTGCTCAAGATGGGGTCGCTAACGAGCCAAATTAACCTGCGTACACCCACCCACACGTGGTAGGGGAGGATTCCGGCTGGCTTGTCGCTCGCTTCTTATGGTGCATATAGATCAATACACGAGGGCATGTTGAGAGGGGGGGGGGGGGGGGGGGGGGGGGGTTACTTGCCACCATCCCAACGCGCCCCATTACTCAAGAAAGAGAAGGCTTCCAGCTAGCTGCACGCCGTCTGTGTGTGACTACAGAAGGATCCCTTCCCCAGTCGCAATTTCGCCACGGCGGCTGGCACGGCTTAACGACCTGGAGACTTTCAAGCATCATATCCCGCGGAAGACCACTCAATGGTTCATTCTCGTCACCTTGCAGCTACCGTGGTATTGATCAACAGTTGCTGAAGAAGAAAGCGCAGGGCGTCGTCATGGAATGTAAGTGCCGATGGAAAATTCCGAGATTGGGATCAGGGGGAGAGGAGGGCTCGGTGAACAGCAACCTCAGTACCAGGTGCAAGCGAGGGACGCATTCAACTCGTTTCAATGTAGCAGAGACTTTATGTGACAGTAGTGCGTATGCCTTTGTGTACCTGCGCATATGGACAGGTGTCAAGCCCCTGAATTTGTGCATGGAGTTGTGCGAGTACATGTGGGACGCGACTCTCGTCCAAAAGAAGCTCGCGTTGTACTAGAGGTGGCATCGTGGAACCACCCCAAGCGAGCTCTTGTGTTGCTTTGTGTTTCCCTAGGTTAAGCAAGGGAAGAAGATACCGCTGCTTTGATGGAGTCTGATTGCGTCACTAGTCCGTCACTTAACGAAACTGGGAGGAGAGTCGCTCGGTTGGCAGCACTTTAGGAACTCTAACCTTGAAGTTTGAAGTATTGAGAAAAAGAAATAGACAACGAAAATCCATCCGGCCAGGAGGACCGACTGTATTATTGCACTAAGAGTAGTCGTGCCGTATCCCACTTACAATGGCGGAAAAGGGCCAACAGATCAATACCTCCCTCGAGAACGTCCGGAAAGACCTCGAAGTCCTCCGAAATGCCGGCGCGCTCCGGCCGGAGCAGTACGCATCCATCACGGCCCAGCTCCCGGTTTGTTTTGGCTTTCTCATTCACCACCCCCTTTTCTTTCATATCCTGGTTACTGTCTCCCCCGTGGGGCGTCTTTGCAGCTGTCGCTGTTGCCGACTCCTGAAAAGAAAAGAGACTGACAATCGACAAGGCGCCCGGAGGCTACCCAAGCAACTACGTCGACGGCGGCGGCGGCGCACCGCCAAGCGTCAGCCCGGATCTACCGCAGGCCATCGCCCAGCAGGCTCAGGATCCCAACCACCCGGCCAACCCGAAGCACAGCAAGGTTTGTTTGCTGGAGGAAAACAAATCCACGGGGTTGTTTCCTTCGCTAACCCATTATTCTCCCCCATCTTGTAGCATGCCGAGTGGGCCAAGGGGCTCGCGGAGAAGTTCGGCAACGCCATGGTCTTTGGCGGCGGTGCCACCTTGGGATCCGACTGTACGTTACTGATTATTGCCAAAACTCCCGTCCATTTATATTGGCTACTCCGAGCCAAATAAAATAAAATTTAGAGCCCCGTATCCAACTAACATTCCAATCTTGCCAGTGGTGAATGGTGCGTTCAACGCGTTGAAGAAATAGACGCACTCGTACATGAGTACATATATGCTACTACACACGGGTTCGCTCTCAAGTTAGGGGATGATGAGGTATCAACCGCTAAAGAAGCCAATGTACACGAGCGAGCCCCCCAAAAAGGGGCCGGGGAGGAAGAGGACGAGGATAAGAGTCAAAAACATCTGGGTATTCGCTATATGTCTACACTTCAGGTCTGAATTTAAACACCAATGCAACGCCTGTCACCCCAAACATGCAGTCCAACCAGTCTAATACTACACTTTTGCTGTGTCATTCCTCTTTCTTCTTTCCATCTCTCTTGTCTCTTTTTTTAAGACATATCCGGCAACGCACGCCTCTTCGCCTTCATCGCGCGCATGGCCGGCAACGTATTCGCCTTGCCGGGCTTCCGGCCAATCTCCATGCAGAACATCCGGATGAAATCGTGGTTGGCCCAGTAGCTCGAGTGCGCGCTCAGCATGTTAAGGTACTGCAGCTCGAGGGGCCCGCCGCCCGAGCGCAGGAAGTAGTCGATCTGCCCGTTGTCGTTGAGCAGGAAGGCCTTCTTCTCCGCCACCTCCTCGCGCGTGAAGTCGTGCACCTCGAGCTCGAGCTGCGAGGGCAGCCGCAGCGCCGGCGACGGCTTGGCCATCAGCGCCGGGTCGTTGGAACCACCCGTTTGGCCGGCCGCCGCGCTGCTGCTGGGTCCAACGCCCGGCACGAAACTGCGCACTGCGTTGCCCATCGACTGGAACAGCGTCATCGTCGCGCTGGGCACGTACGCCGTCCGCAGGCTCGCCGCGTACTTGGGGTCGATGGTGCCGTTCAAAAAGTACGCCACCGGGTCCTCCCGCGCCAGCACGTTGTAAACATTGTCGACAGCGAGGCACCCGAACTGTCCGGCCTCGCCGACCACGTCGCTGGAGACCGTGTCCGCCGGGTCGGCCCCGGGCTTGCGCCGCCCCCTGCGTGGAATCAGGGCACCCCGCTCGAGCAGGAGGAAGAAGGCCGAGGGGCTGCCCACGAGGAAGAGGTTCTTCGTGTCGAACTCGAAGTGCTGCAGTGACATTTCTTTGCCCAGGTCCAACGGGGGCGTGATTGTGGGCTGCCACGACAAAATTTCTAGAGCCATGGCGCTGCCCAGACTGTGCCCGATTATGTGCACCCGGCCCCGTTGAGAGAAGCCTGGGTTGTTGCGGCACCATAACCTGTAGACCCGGTTGGCCTCGCCGACCAGAGCCGCTATCATCTTTGGCTTGTGATGCGACATGTAGAAGGGGATGTCGAACATAATGTCGGATATCATGGATCGAACCGCTGGTATGGTGGGGGGCTCGATATCCTTGAGCCCAAAGCCCTCGGGCATGTAGTCAGCCTTGTCATCCTCCTTCATGGGACCGCCTTCTTCAAAGGATAGTTTTTGCCGCCAGTTGACGGGTAGCACCATGATGCCGTTTTGGCCCTCTCGTAGAACTGATCGTACCACATCACTCCCGAGTTCCAGGTTCACGGCTCTTCGAAATGCATTGATAGCGTGCGTGAAGTGATAGCTCTCCACTTTCTCCGCCAGCTTCTGACCGATTCCGTGGGCAACAAGCACAAGGTCTGTCACCTGCCCGCGTTCCTTCTCAGTCTTGCAGCCTGGGCAGACACCTGGACCGGTGCTCTCCTGAGAGGCACTAGCAGCAGAGCTGGGATGAGCCGCTGCATTAGACCCTTGGCTTCTCTTCTTCTCATGCAGCTTGGCCCAGGCTGCGGCGTCGAAGCCTCGCACGACTGGAATGCCGATAGTGATGCCTTTAGCGATCTTGGCTACTGGCCTTCGACCGTAATATGCGGATGGTTTCAGACTGGGTTTAAGGAGGAAGGCACTAGCCTTATCTTTGTAGATAACATGGTACTGGTCGTATTTCCGGCGGGACTGGTCCGGGATGAAGTTATCCTCATTGGAAGAAGGCAACAGGTTTCCCTCGGCGGCCGCCTCACCTCGGAAGCAGCGCGCAGCACAAAATGGGTTGCTTGGGATTATTGGTTCGGGGGGCACCTTTGATTTGGCGGCTTCGTCCATATTCGCTGGCCATAAGCGATGCGACACTTTCTCTTCCCCGTAAGGGCCAACCTCCACTGCGCACCGCAACTCGTCACGCCATGTTTCCGTGTGTGGTTTCAGCTCTCTGTAGCCTGCTTCTAGCTGATTGGCCACTGCTATATCAATAGGCATCATGGTATCTCTGCCATGCCGTTAGTTAAATTCGGGCGTAGCTAGATGTAGATAGAAACATACTTATAGAACCATGTGGCCCGCTGCACAGCTGCTATATCATTGATTGGTGACCAATATATCGGTTTCATCTGCAAGGCTGGCAGGGTCACTTCATGAAGTCTCGATACACCAACAGGTACTGCAGCAGCAGCCTTTGCTCTGGGCTTTCGACTACGCTCGGGCATGGTCGATGGCATCTCGGAAGCAGACTGTTCAGGTGACATTGGCCGTTCCACAATCGGCTTCTCCTCAACCGTCATCCTGGTTTCAGTCAAGGACGAGGAAGCTCGAGGGAGAGAGTTGGAGGGGGAGTAGTGGACCGTCTCCGGAGTCCCGACCCGAACGAATGGCTTTCCCGAAATCCCATCATCCGCAACACTGGCCCGGACGGAGATGGGGCTGCTTGCATGAGCCTCAATTGGTGAGCCGCGAGCGGTGAGGGACGACGGAGAACGCGCTTGCGACCCGCGGCGGCTCTGGAACTCGGATTCTGGCTTCCTGCCGGCGGCCCTGGGACTGACGTCATTGAGGTGCTCTGCTATCGATATGTTCTCCTTGGTATTCGAGAAGAGGGCGGCCTTGGCAAGGGACTCGGACTTGGGGCGGCTCATGGATGCATGTCGGCGGGTGACGGAAGCGGTAGCATCTGTTCGGAGGGTCTTCATGTATATCATGACCTCGCGAGCCAGCCTATCCCTATCCAGCGCGAGTTGGCGTTTTCTCGCTACAGAACAGAACGAGGTACGAAGGTGGACGCCGACATCAGACAGGAGCTCTTGGCAGCAGAGGGGCAATTCCGTCTCGGCATCTGCCACCGTATCGAGGTCGGGAAGCGTGAGCTCATGGCCTGGACCTTCGCGGGCGTGCTTCTCCTTGTGCTTGACGGCCAAATCGTGTACGATCTCTTCCAGCCTCTCGGTATTGGCTTTGGCCAGGGACGGGCTCGGGCTGCGGTTCCGGCGCGCTTGGTCGTGGTTTCGGCAATATTCGTCCGAGGCAAGACCCAGCCAGGCCTTCTCTAGGGCATTGTTGTCGCCGCGGGAGAATGGGCGGAGGACAAGGCCCTTGGCGGATTTCGCATCGGCGGCGCCTGCTATGGTGGAGGTAGAGAGAGGGTCGTCGATCGGGATCGCAGAGGTGTAGAAGAACTGGGCGTTCACCGGTGGGATAGCGTTGTCTTGGTCGTCGTCGCCGTCGGGTTGGGTGAAAGGGCGGGCTACCGGAGCTAAGCGGCACTTTGGCCCATAATTGTGCTGTGCATCAGCATCCAAGTGCTGATGGCCAGCTGCTGGAGGCATCTTTGGTCGTTTTTTTCTGGGTCGTCACTGTTGTTTAGCTGGACAGGCAGTGTCACATAAGAAGAGGGTGTCTTGTCTTGCACCTGGAGGGCGATCTGGTCGCGGGCAGTTTGTTGATGCGTAGAGGTCGAGTTTCCGCGATCCAAACACTAACAACAAGCCACGGGGTTCTTTGACCTGTTGACCCCCTTCACGTCATTTACCAACTGCAATGGTGATTTTTCTGTCAACACGTCTGCCTGGAACAAGTAAGATTCGAGTCACTCGGGTGCAGCTAAGAAAAAGAAGGCCACGCATGCTCCCCAGCAAACATCGGATGGCATTATTCTTCGTCTTGGGGGCACGTCTAGAAGGAAGCCAATCCTAAATTGGGGAGAGTTGGGTAACCTAACCTAGGCTCCCCGGTCTTACCAGAGGGGGGAGGCAAAGAAAATAGGAAGTCAGCTGGGGGGGAAACATGTGCATAATAATAATAATAATAAGTCTGGCATCAGCTCGAATTCTTTCTGATTCCCAAACTCCACCCTGGACCGCAGGCAGCTAAGAGTAGCAGCCCATGCTGCTGTTGCTGATCCCGCTGCTCCTGCGCTGCTTCGTTGTCGTGACAAGGGTCGGGTCGGACTGATGCACTGACAGATGCATGGAGAAGATGAAATCCCACATGCCGGTGATGACGTGGTGTTTGTGGCTTGCGCAGTGGCTGGTCTCCGCTACTAAACGCGGCATCTTTAATATATTCCATGTGGCTGGAATGGTGATATTGGAGACTGGAGTACATGTTCAATTTCAATATTTCAAATGGCAATGGCAATGGCAATGACACGACGACAAGGAGAACACAGATCAGCATTGCCAAGTCTCTTAAGATCTACAATACATGAATATAGTATGTATCGCATTCCCTTTAGACATCGGGCTGCTATGCGGAAGAGGAAACATGGACTGCAGCCCCCAACCCCAACAACCATCTCATATGATGCTTGCCTGATTCCCCTGGCCGTTTGTGAGACATTGGGATATTTGTAGTTGCATCGGGCTCAAATTCCAGGGACCAGAAAAAGCAAGAGAGCTGGTGAGGTATGTATGTATTGTACAATATCGAATGATGTTGCTCACGTCCGTAACATAGCGCAGTCTCCTGTGCCTCGGTCAGAGGCACGCACAGTCGTGTTTGATCCAAAAGCTCTGTCGGATCGACGAGCGCGTTGGCAAGGCTTTTTAACCCACAGACATGCGGCGGGCGATCTTTTCAGTGGTAGCTGGGTCAACTGGGGAAGATCAGCCTCTAGCGCCTTGACGCCGTAAGTCGTAAGTGGGATGGAATTGATATAGTTTATCGGGCATTTTCTTATCTCTCAGACCGGGAAAGAGACTCCAATATTCCAGATACCGAGACGATATCATAACGACGACGGCTGTACTCCGTAATCATATATCAGATATCAGTTACCTAGCAATTCGGGCCATGGAACAATCACAAATGTTATTCAACGATATGCACGTATCTGATGGGTCTCCGTTCCCCTGTAAATCGCCTTCGTGGCTTCAAGCCGGTTTCCTATTGACCATTGATATCTCTTGCCTTCCGTGATATCTTTCGAGATAGAATAGCTTTCTCGGATGAGTTGACTGACTAGTTCCAAACTCTATTCGGTTTCGATGCTTATCTTGTCCCTATGCGAAACAATTCAAGCTTCTCCAAGTGATTCAACGTGGGCAGCGCAATGGCAGAAACCCTTCCAACATCAGACCCCCAAACTGCTGCGGCCCGGGCAGCATCGCACGACTGATGTAGCCCCCAATTCAGGCATCATCCAGCTATGCTAGCCATGATGTCGTTTCATACTCTGCAGCGACCTTATATGGTGGACAGCGTCTAAAGAAGTCCTTCCATGTTGTGGTTGTTGTGAGGGGCGGCCGTAGCAGTAGTATGCGATAGAGTATTACCCTAGGCCGATGCGGGGATGATTGATGGACAACGCCTGTACCTTAGTTGTTCCTTAGGGGGGGGTCTCGGTGGGAACACTTGGGGCTGGCGCTAATGCACCCGCCAAAGCACTGACAACGAACGGCGGCAGTGTTTCGTGCGGCATGTCTTCTTCCCCTTCAGAGATCCAGAGAAACCTCGTCATTCCTCCCCCCATTGACGCACACGTCGTTAACAAGAAACGGTCTCTTCTTCTTCTCTCTCTCCCCTCATTCAGAGGAGAGATGTAGATGTGTGACTCGGATACTAGCTGGCACATGACTGAGGAGACATGCAACTCATCGGAGCTGAAATGCCTCATCGACAAGACTATTTGGTGTATATCGAGATGGGCGCTTCTTCCAGCGAAAAGCGATAATGATGATGATGGCCGACCCTGGTCACTGGTCAGGTCATGGTGGGCATGCTGCAAGCATGAAGGCGGCTTCTAGTCAAGGCTGGGGAATGGCCTCCCATTGGTAGCGAGCAGCGAATACTGCTACTGCCTGCATTGCTGCTCTTGTTAGTCTTCCCCCTCGTTCCAACCCCTCCCTAGCTCGCCTGCTGTTGGCCCAGCTTTCCCTTCCACACCCTGCCAAACAGTTTTATTTATCTTCCACCTTCCTCCCCCCTTCCTGCAAGTTTTGGGGCATGTAAGCCTATCAGATATCCCATCTCAGTCGCCCATTTGCGCGGCGATGCATGACGATATGCGATATGCGATGCGATGCCCCCCTGTCACAGTTCGGAAATAGCAATCCGTCCACACAAAAGTACGACTGGTCAACAAGCAGTTTAGTTCACGTCGCCTTCAGCCACGGACTTAGGTTACTTGGGACGACATGTTGCTTTAGCCTTCGCCAAAAGACTCGGCGCCATCTGTAGCTTCCGCCCAGACTAGACTGGGACTACCTATTTCCATCGATCTACTGCAAATAGGTATCTTCTGCGATAGTGCGGCTGCGTACCTTGGATTCTTGGAGAATGGATGTTTGTTTCCATTCCATCCGTCCTTTGCTTATCAAATCTCGATCGATAGACCGACGAGCATGCCATCGACTTATTGACTCTTTGGGTGTTATGTTATGTTAGCTGGGCAGCGTCTGGCGTCTATTCCCTACCTACATACTTGGCCCGCGACCAGATAGATTGTCTTGAAACAACTGCAGATCCCAAGGCCTCGTAGACTTCACTGGAGTGGATGGATTGGATCACGCTACAATAAGGTACTTGGGGGCAGGTATCATCAAACTGAAGACTGAACCGAACCCAATTGAATTGATCGATCGAGAGACGCAAGCAAAGCAAGCACACCATCTTCTTTCTCGATTGACTCTTCCTCCCCTCTCTCTCTCTCTTTCTCTCTCTCTCTCTCTTCAGTCCCTCTACCCCCGCTTACTTAGTTGCTAGTGGTGTATACTTGTACGTACCACCCGACTTCTTCGGATATGATGGTGAAGTAGACAATAACGTTGTTAATAAATAGTGGCATTGTATTGTATGTATTTGTCTGTATTGTTCGTCTGTAACCTTGATCGTGTCGTGCTTTAGCCAAGGTTCATTTGCCGTGTCTCGCTGCAGGGGTGATGAACTGAAGATAAGGCTGCCCTTCCCGCGAGTGAAACACAGACGCTCTTAGTCCTTGGGTACAGTACATGGGACTGCCTTGAAGTGATATACCCTCCACCTCCATCTTCCCTGTAGCTTTTGAATGTTTCCTCTTTTACCTAAACCAACCAACCCTTCTTCTTCGTTTGACTGTTGTTGTTGTCGTATATTCATTCCTCTTACTACATACATACATCTCTTCCCCCCCTCCTCTCTCTCCCTTTTCCAATACCCGATAGCTATTTGAAACGAACCGAGGCCTGCGTTCTTTTCTAATTCCATCCGCCTGCAACCTGCACGATCATCGAATGTTGCTAAGAGCAATTGGTTCGCATGACTGTAATCGGCTCCTCCTGTCTTGGATCGACCCCGCTATCCAGGCCTGACCCCAATTGGCCCAGCCCGGCCGATCTCGTGAAGGAAGAGGCAAGCGGTTAATTAAGCTGGGCAATCCCGTCCCCAGAATCGCATGTTTATACCTGTATCATCTTTTGCACCCGGTTTCTGAAAGAGAAAGAGACTCGAGAGGACATTATTATTATTTTTGGGAGCAATTGAGAGAGTAGAAAAGCCCAATTCAGATCAAGAAAGAGGAAAAGAGAAGAGAGCTAGCTTCTGGTTCTTTCCCCTTTTCCCACTCCAACAACCACCCCCCCTCTCTCTCCCCGCGTTCCGGTCGCCGAAACCGAAACTCCATATACCCTAGAGAGCGATGGCCACCATTGCGCTCCCCAGACCCATAGCGCCCCACCGGTCGTCATCGGGCATCGTCACATTGCAGTCGCCCATAACCATCGACACCATTAACACGCAGACGCAACAGCAGACGCCGCCGCAGACGCAACAGCAGCAGCAAAATGCCGTGGCCACAACCAACACCACCCCGGTCCCCAACAAGCACCTTCCCGTCTGTCCCACCGGCCCGGCTCCCGTGCAGGAGCCCAACACGCCTCCACCCTCGCCCGCCCGCGAGGACGAGTGTCGACAGAGCTCCCTGCTCTACCCGCCCGACAAGTATACCCACATCGAGTCGGGCGCTTCGTCCCTCTACAAGATCAATGCCGCCGACGTCGCCGCCGCCCTAGACTACATCTCCCGCCAGCCCCTCCCGGACCCGTCGCTGGTCTTCCCCTGGCTGCACGGGCTGCACCCCAACAACCACATCCAACAGGCCTTCTTCATCGCGCGCAAGCGGGCCCTCCGAAGAACGCCCTGCTCCTTGCGTGGGCTCACGATTGTGAAGGCCGATGGCGACCTCAGCGTCTCCCGCCTGAAGGGTGCCATTGCGCCCGCAGAACTGCTCCAGCCGGGCGCTGGGGGCGAGTTCCTGGACGTGGACCCCAAGGATGGCTTCTCGGTCCGGAACTTCCAGATTCAGCCCACAAAGACGGCCATGCTTTCCGACATTGTGGTTTATGGTGAAGACTCGGCCGTGGTAAGAAAGATCGGCTGGGAACTGGCCTCGGCACAGGCAAGATGGCGGAGGAAGCACTTGGACCAAGGCCAAGACCTTCCCGTGTACAACACCTTTGTCTGCACCGCGTCCTTTAAAACCTTCGAGCTGAAGCACAGCGGAATCGTCTCGATAGACTCGGCAGGGCGTTTGACTGGTAACGTCGTAGACTTTTTCCACCAGGAAAGGTCCGAGATGTATGCCATGACCAAGGCTTCCGAGATATCCCACAACGTGTGGTTGGGCCCCACGCCAGAGCCTGCCAGCGAAGAGGAACAGCAATTTGACATTTTGATAGAGTGCAGCGACTTGGGACGTTTGAACCCCGGCGCCCTTAAGGCCATAGCCGAAGGGCCTGACGACGACGTCAAACACCCCTATTTGGACTTCCCCTCATCTGGGAGTATCCTTCCGCCAACGTGGTCCCACGCCGAAGCAGACGGCATCCTAGAGACATGCAAGTGGATCTGGCATCTTTCGCATGGCACCTTGCCTCCCAAATCCGATTACGACGGAGATGTGGTCATGGATAGCTCAGAAAGCCGGACAATCCTGCCGAGGAAGGTCCTCCTGCACTGTGCCGACGGATATACCGAGTCTTCCCTGCTGGGCATTGCCTACTTCAGCTACAGCACCGGCCGTGCCATTCCCGCCGCCTGGCTGAACCTGCACACGTCGATGAAGCGCAACTTCTTCGCCTACCCCACCGACGTGGCGCTGCTGACCTCGATCGCGCCGCGGCTCCTGCGCGAGTCGCCCATGTGCGAAGACAAGAGCCTCTCGGAGATCACCGCCCTCATTCAGGACGAGCCCAAGTGGATGGCCAGCCTGGACGGGTCGTTCCCGAGCCGCGTGCTGGACTACATGTACCTCGGCAACCTCGGGCACGCCAACAACCCGGACCTGCTGCGGGCCATCGGCATCGGCCAGATCCTCAGCGTCGGGGAGACGGCCATGTGGAGGGATGGAGAACTGGACGAATGGGGTCCCGAAAATGTCATGGTTGTCCAAGCAGTCCAGGATAACGGCATTGATCCGCTGACGGATGAATTCGAGCGGTGTTTGGAGTTTATTGGTAAGTTTCCACCATGTTTCTTTTCCCTTTTTATTTTGTCTCTTTTTCTTTCTTCTTTTTGCCTTTCGAACGCTGACCGTTATGACTTTTTCAGAACGTGGACGACGGAATGGCACGGCCACGCTGGTCCACTGCCGCGTCGGCGTCAGTCGGAGCGCGACGATTTGCATAGCCGAGGTGATGCGGGAACTGGGCATGTCGCTCCCGCGTGCGTATTGCTTCGTCCGCGCGCGGCGGCTGAACGTTATTATCCAACCCCACCTCCGGTTCGCCTATGAGCTGCTCAAGTGGGAAGAACTGATGCACGCGAGGCGGGTGACGGAGAAGGGGAATGACGAAGAGTACGGGGTCAAAAGGGAGCTGGAGTGGGCCGACATTGCCCGCGAAATTGCTCTCATGAACCGTCCTTACGCTCGATGATGACTTGGCCAAAACGGCGGGGACAGGCATGCGGGCAGGCAGGGTGGTCAGAGTTGTGAGAACTGGGCTGTGATGTATGCTCATGTGAGTACAACTTGAGGATTATGCAGTCACTTGCATGACCATAGAGCATCCGCCGCGCCGATGCGACGACCCGTTGCGGCGTTCAGTCCACCCACGTTGGGTCGGGACAGTTTGCCTGAGAAACTCCCCGATCCAGGGCATGCGCCAGGATGGATACCTGAGCAGCTGGTATTCGACCAAGGCATGACCCAGAAGTTGGTGTCATGGCCGGAGACGGCCACTCAGTCACCACTACACAATCTACGTTCGCTTTGTATATGGACATATACACACACACATGTTGGATTCTGCAATGTACAAACGGGGATACATATCGCTCGAGAAACACTGCATGGTTTCTCGTCATAGGACGGGCGGGTGGCGTTTGAATTTTTGTATTCTGACCTACTTTTTGGGTGCCATATGTGCTTCATGAAACCTTAGAGAGGTTTGAAGCTGTATATGGGTTGGCAGGTTTTCACGATCTGGGTGTCAATCATCATTCATTGTAAGGCGTTTCGGTGAGGAGCAACTGATTTGGAACCAACTTCACGAATATCATGTCACGACAACACATATTTTCTTTCCATTCTTTTATTTATCATATCACTACATCTACCTTTCACTAACGAACGGACTTGGAGGAACATTTTGGGATGGAGGCGGTGCAAACAAACAACGACTAGGAAGGACTGTGGGCACAAAACGTTCGTTCACTGGTTGACGAAGATATGTATGTCAGTCAATGTGTATGCAATCGGGGGGGAGATTATCTTATTCTTAATCCTACTACAACTACTACTACACCAACTTATTTGTGCCATCTCGCCTATTTATCCATCTATGTGTGCATGCATGTATGTATACGTATGTATATATATATGTATGTATGTATGGGCTACTTACTCACGCAATTAATTGATGAAAGCAATGAAGGCATATTTTCTGACCTAGTAAAAAATACGGACGAACGAATCTAGTGACTGACGATGGATGCAAAAAGAAATGATTGCGGCCAGTGTGGATTGAACACACGACCTCCAGATTATATGATGAAGTATGACTTCAGTCTGGCGCTCTCCCAACTGAGCTATGTCCGCTGTATCGATGAGACAGTGTTGTCACTGTCCCACAATGTCAGGCCGCTTATTGAAGATTCGTCGGCTTATTGCAGGTTATGTTATAAGAAAGAATGGGCTTGGGTTTGGGAGTATGTGATGGTAGCATGTAAAAGTAGGTAGGTTGGTGACGGGTGGGGGGGTTAACAATATGGTTGTGGGCCGGCCTAGCAGCCCCTGAACTGACTAGATGGGTACCTAAGGTAGGCAGGTAGGCATTCTTATGATATATAAGTAGGTATACTTCATATAAGCAGGACGATAACATATCAGGAAGCTGGATAATAAAATAAGCCTCATGGGTCAATCAAAGTTATAATGAAATGAAATTGAGCCGAAGCATTATTGTGTCGGTATAACTGTTTGGGAAATCGAAGTTCCTGGAACCAATTCCGAGAGTCTAGCGAAACTATAGGAGGAAAGAAATCGTTTGCTACTCTCGTTCCCAATCCAAAATCCGGATGACATGAGCTTATTTGTGTGTGCACCTAGGACATAGAAAGTTTGGAATAGCAGAAGATCTGTTTTTCCAAAGAAGAATAGCGACGCAACTTGGGGGTTGGCGGTGTAGCTTCCCCTTGAAAACAAATAGCATTCAGGTCGTACGCTCCACCTTCTCGCCAGTGCCATATTCCGCTGTAGAAGCAGCAGCAGCAGTAACGACAGTCTTGTCATTCGATCTACAAATTCCCCTACTGCCACTCTCGACGTCGCCCGAGTCGGGAGGGTGCACCCCCTGCAGCGGCGCCTGGCCCGCGTCCAAGACACTGTACCCGGGGACCCCGGCGGGGATGAGGGTCTTGCGGTCGGGTGCGACGTAGTTGAGGGCGCAATACAGGACGATGGAGGTGAAGAAGCCGTACAACCAGTTGATGGCAAACAGATTCGCGATACCCTGGCTTACGCTCACAGCCTGCGGCGAGACCTTGTTCGCGATGCCGGGCAAAAGGGGCGCGAGGACGACGAGCGTCGTGGCCGCGGCGCGCCAGTTCCAGGAACCGTAGATGCCCCGCGGATCGTAGAGCGCCGGCACGTCGTAGCGCCGCCGCTTGACGAGCCAGTAGTCGGCGCAGAGGATGCCCGCGATGGGTCCCATGAACGAGGCGGCGCTGGCCATGAAGTTGAGGAACGCGGCGGCGGACGAGACGATGATCCAGGGACACAAAGCCCAGCCGCCGACGAAGGAGGCGAAGACGACGCCCCGGCGGATGTTGAACAGGCGCGGGGCCAGGGTGGTGATGTCGTTGGCGAAGCTGACGGCGTTGGCCGACAGGTTGACGCTGATCTGGGCCAACAGCCAGACGCCGGCGGCCACGAAGGCCGCGGCGCGCCCGCCCGGGGTCGACTGCCACTGCGCCAGGATCTCGAGCGGGCTCCAGTACGTCTGGCCGTATAGCTGACGCGAGGCGCTCGCCGAGATGATGCCCAAGGCGCCGCACACGGTCTTGAAGAGGGGGATCACGGGCAGCTGCCACAGCTGCGCGCCGCGCGTCTTACTGAAGCGGGAGAAGTCGGGGATGTTGACGGCTAGGGTGGAGTAGCCTCCGGTGACGCTTGTCTGTTGGGAGTTCAGTCCAAGAGTGTCTGCAAAGCTCTATTCCTCCGGATGTTGAGAATCAAACCGGGGAAAGGGGAAGAACAAAGAAAGACGGAGAAACAGCAGCGAGTGAGTAAACGGCACCGCAATGCGAGCGAGAGTAACCAAGTAACTTACCAAATTAGACAGCCAAAGCCACGCCCGCTTGGACCCCGACACTGTCCCCGGCGCGTAGAAGAACCCCCCCTGCCCGCCGGCCCGGACCGTAATCCAGAGGACCATGGCGAGGGCCACGGGCGGGACCAGGATGGTCTTGACCCAAAACAGGCGCTGCAGGCGATGGGTGGGGATGAGCAACAGGGGGAACTGGATGCACCAGTAGACGAAGTAGCTCAGCAGGTCGCGGCTGGTGGTGCCGGCCGACCCCGGGAGCCGGTTCGGTAGGCGGGCGTAGCCGGGCCAGACGGCCGTGAGCATGGCGGTGACGCACCCCCCGCCGTTGGCGCTCTGGACGCCGAACCAGAACAGGGCCAGGACCCCGCGGGCGACGACGCAGAAATAGGAGAGGCAGTAGCCGTAGCTGGCGCGGGCGGCGATGGGGAACGCGACGTGCAGCTCGGAGCCGAGAGCGCCGTTGAGCACCGTGGGCGCGGCGTTGCAGATCCCCGCCGCCAGGACGATGAGCAGGGCGTCGGGAGCCGACAGGCCCGTCGTCATGATGGCGCTCGCCTGCATCCAGGTCGAGATGGTGATGAGGTCGCTGAACCAGTAGTTGATAAAGGCCCATTTGGTCCATCTGCATCGATACGTATATACATGGTTATGAGTCAAATGGCAATAACGATGGTCGTGGAGAAAGGTGGAAATAATGTTATGATGTGGGTAAGTAAGTAGCTGTGAGTAGAACCGAGTCCTCTTGCGACTTCGGGAGGCAGGAAACAACTATGGAAAATACAGAAAGGAGCCTATTGATTCTTTCCGTTCTTCTTTTCTCTTTGTACAATGCTGGAGCAATACCGAAGAGAAACCCATAGATATATCGAGAGCTATCGAATTGTAAATGAGGAAAATATGCTCACGTTCGTTTTTCCTCCGGTACAGGATCTTGATCTGTTTTGTTGTTGTGCAACGTCGTCGGTCAGTCTTGTAAACCAGCGAGACTACCTACCCTAACTTAGACAAGCCGAGATATCGGGATCGGATGGTACAGTGTGTATGCCTTTTACTTACCAGCGTTCGTCCATACATCCGGGGGCGCGATACTGCTCGATTGCTTCGGCAGCTGCCAGCTACTCGGCCGTGTGACCCTGAGGTAGACCTTTTCTCGGATGGCGCTACCGCGCTTTCTCAGCTGTTGCAAATCCATGATACTTCTCATGCATTCACTTCGAACAATGGAAAGAACCTTCGAATATGTCAATGGATGTAGCCAGTAAGTAAGAAAAGCAGTATAGTAGGGAGAAACCCAGTGGCCCGTTGCATATGCCTAGGTTCAGCAACGGGAACGCTCTATCGGCACTTGCAAGTCGGTCCAGTCACTTGGATCGCGACATGATTCCTATCCGATAACATCTCATATCAAGGTTTACCTTTTCGGTTGCTTTGCCAAGGCCATATATACATACATACCTGCATGTATGCATGTATGCTCACCATAGATAAGAAGGCGACAAGGGTCTGTCAGTGGTCGGAACAAGCCGATCAACTGCTGCCTGTCATTTGAATTGACCCTGAGGGGGGTCAGCAGGGACTGTTAGTTACCCATTGCTGATAAAGTTATATCACATATGTATTGGAGCTGTGTTGTTGGATTGCTGTCATTGGTGGCTGTGAATACTACTAACCAATTCATGGCACATGAGTGAGGCAACCCTAGATCAAGTATTGTTTGTTTACACCACCCTTGCCGGACATCGATCCTTGCAACATTGGCGTCGCTGTATGTATGCAATAGCTGAAGGTTAGGAAGCCAACGACGACTTTCTAGAGCTTGATCGTTGAGTCGAGTCAATCTATACATCGTTCGTACGTCACATAGATAGAGTGTATAATCAGAGCAACGAAAACCTAGGGTATAACCAATAAGAAAAATGCATTACTTCAACAATAATGCTGCCCCCCCAAAACACCAGTCTATCTAGCCTCGACAAAGGGATCTCGAGGACGCGTTATACACAACAATGCTACAATACAAGAAAGACTGTTCGGGACAACAGCTTATGCAACAAATGACCTCCGATGTCGCCTCCTCCTGCTCCTCTTCCCCTTTCGCTCTCTCTCATTGCGTCACACATGACGTGACATTTACTCGCCCTTGAGCTTGTCTTGCGTCACGGAGAACGCCATCTCGAGGAAGTCTTGCTCCTCCTTCTGGTGCACCGACTTGAGACCGGTGGCGACGGAAGCCGAGGGGTTGCGGCCGGCGTACATGACGTGCTTGCGGTCGTGGTGCTGCGTGTTGTTCAGCAGCGTCTCGATACGCGGCTGGACGAAGCTCCAGGCGCCGGCGTTCAGGGGCTCCTCTTGGCACCACACAACCGTCTTGGCGTTGGGGTACATGTCGAGGTTCTCCTTCAGTTGTTGCCAGGGGAAGGGGTTGAGCTGCTCGATACGCGTGAAGGCGACGTTGTCGATCTTGTTGTCGGCGCGGTACTTGGACAGAGTAGCCCAGACCTGGCCAGAGCAGAGAACGACGCGCTCAATCTCCTCGGGAGACTTGATGGCGCCGGTCTGGTGCTCGGGGTCGGGGATGATCCACTGGAACTGAGCCTCAGGGCCGGTGAAGTCCTCAATACCCGAGCGGGCCAGAGGGTGTCGCAGAAGAGACTTGGAGAAGAAGATGACCAAAGCTAGTAACCTTGTTAATAAACGATTTCATCAATGTAAATACGGGGTAAAACTTACGCTTGCGGAACTGCCTGTGCATCTGTCTGCGCAGAACGTGGAACAGGTTGGCCGGGGTGGTCATGTAGGCAATCTGCATGTTGCAGTCCTGGTGCTGGCGCTGGAGCCTCTCCGCATCGGGGAAGATACGGGGATCCTCGTTGGACAATTGCAGGTATCGCTCCAGACGACCGGAAGAGTGCTCAGGGCCCTGGCCATCATAACCGTGAGGCAGAGACATAACCAGGCCAGTTCTCTGCATCCACTTCACCTCACCGGAAGCGAGGAACTGATCGATGATGCACTGAGCGTTGTTGGCAAAGTCACCAAACTGGGCCTCCCACATAACGAGAGCGTTAGGGGAGGACAGAGAGTAACCGTACTCGAAGCCAAGAGCACCAAACTCACTCAGAGACGAGTTAGAGATGACAAACTTGCCCTGGTCCTTGCTGATGTTCTGCAGGGGGGTGTGGGTATCCTCGCTCTCCTGGTCGTGGAGCACAGCGTGACGCTGCGAGAAGGTACCACGCTCGACATCCTGACCGGAAATACGGACGTGGTGGCCCTCAGTCACCAGCGAACCAAAGGCAAGAGCCTCAGCTGTGGACCAGTCAATGTTCTTGCCCTCAGTCACAGACTTGGAGCGGTTCTGCAGAATACGCTTCAGGTTCTTGTGGACGTGGAAGCCCTCGGGTGCAGAGCCCAACTCGTTGCCAATGTGCTCCAGAGTCTTCATGTCCACACCGGTAGGCTCGTGAGGGAGGATCTCGGTTGCCAGCTCCTTGGGGGACTTGAAGCCGTTCCAAGCAGACGTGGTCCACTCCTTAGATGTGGGCTGGTATTCCTTGGACTTGGCAAAGCTCTCTTCGAGCATGCCCCAGACCCACTGCTTGTGCTCCTCGACGTCCTCCTTGGTGAAAGAGCCATCCTTGAGCAGCTTCTCAACGTAGAGGTTGATCTGGGGGCTCTTCTCGGCAATGCGCTTGTACATGAGAGGCTGGGTGAAAGAGGGCTGATCAGTCTCGTTGTGACCGTGCTTTCGGTAGCAGACCATGTCGATAACGACATCGGACTGGAACTCGGCACGCCAGTCGGCAGCCAACTGGCAGACGAAGTTAACGGCCTCGACATCGTCGGCGTTGACGTGGAAAACGGGGGCATCGATGGCCTTGGCGATGTCGGTACAGTACGCGGTGGATCGGGCGAAGCGAGGATCGGTGGTGAAACCAATCTGGTTGTTGACGACAAGGTGAATGGTACCACCGGTAGAGAAGGCGGGGAGAGATTGGAAACCGAGACATTCGTAGACGATACCCTGGGCAGCAAAAGCAGCATCACCGTGGAGCAGGACACCCATGGCAGTTCGGTGTGTCTTCTCGTCGTTGTTGTAGTGCTGAATGGCACGGGTCTTTCCGAGAACGACGGGGTCCTCGGCCTCCAAATGGGAGGGGTTGGCAACCAGAGAAAGCTGGACACGCTTGCCGGAGGGAGTAGGACGCTCGAAGTTCATACCCAGATGGTATTTCACATCACCTGAGCCCTCATCCTCGCCACCAGCGCTACCGGCGAACTCACTGAAGATGGACTCGTTAGGCTTGCGAACGACGTTGCTGAGTACATTGAGGCGACCACGATGGGGCATTCCAATGACAATGTCCTTGACGCCATAGTCAACACTGCGGTCGATCAGGGCCTTCATACCAGGGACCAGGGTTTCGCATCCTTCCAGACCGAATCGCTTGTCGTTGGGGTATTTGGTGGCCAGGAAAGACTCGAAGCTGGAACTCCAGATGAGACGGTCGAGAACACGGCGCTTCTCGTCGATCGAGTACTTGAAGGGCTGGGGAACCTCGACGCGCTCTCGGAGCCAGTCGCACTTTGTTCGGTCGGGAATGTGGATGAATTCGACACCGTAAGAGCCGCAGTAGATCTTTTCACATGCGGCGACGATCTCGCGGAGGGTCATCTTCTCGCGGCCATCACGCTTGAATCTGGGCAAGATACCGGGGCCGAGAGTGTACTCAGCATCCATATCCTTCTCGGTGAACTGGTAGTGTTCGAGGCTCAACTCCTTGGGCTTCGTGTCGTTGAAGCCTTTCGACTCATTGCGGATGCCGAGGGGGTCGATGTTGGCCTTGTGGTGACCGCGGGCTTGGTATGCGCGCACCAGCAACTGGACCTTCAAGTGGTTGGTGACGTCGGAGCCCTGTCCCTGGCCGATAGCGCCGACCACACCACCGGTGGCGCCGGCGGCACCGGGGACCAGGTTGGGAGGGGGCGTAAAGGCCTGGGAGATGGGCATCTCGCCGCTCTCCATGTTCTTGAAGTAGACCTGCCACGAGACGTGGACACTTGTGGGCTCCTCCTTCCATTGCATGTACATCTCATCGATATAGTTGGCAGTGCTGCCGGAGAGGAAGTTGTCGCTGGGGTCCGGACTCGAGGCCTGGGCCGAGGCATATCGGCGCTGGGCGGAAGCGGTGGACAGGGCGAGGGGGCGGCGAGCGGAGGCGAGAGCGTAACTCCTCGAGCTCTGAGCAGCGCATCGTGTGGCCCGGCCGCCAGCTCGCAGGAACTGGCTGCCGGATTGGCGGAGGGTGCTACTCAGCATGGCACCAGGCTATGCTTGCAAGAAGCTGTGACGGGGGACAAGCTATTTTGGTGGAGGGAATTAATGGTGGAAGGATGCTGTCCGCATGAAGGCAGCAAACCAAAGTAAAAAGGTATGTATGATGTTGGGAATATTACTCCGTACCTACAAGCTCCAACCCTCTTCTGGGATCGAAACGAGGAAAGAGAAATGAGTGGCGGAGTAAGTCTCGTGGGAATAGGTGACGTTGAGGTCTTTAGGAGGAGAGAAAGGGCCTAGAAGAATCACAGAACAAGTCATGGGAAACAGCTGGCTGCAGAAAAAGTCGCGACTACCATACCCTGTCACAGGGCTCGGAAGCCATCCACCCCTGCAAACTCCATGTTGGCCTCCTCCCTCTTCTCTAGTCTGGCTCATACTTACCGCACCTATGACTATTAACCTATGAGCAGTGCAATCAATGCAAGTGCAGGTGCAAGTGCATTCACATTCTTCTACATAACCCCTTTGATGCATTTTCCCCCTAGGTATTCTTTGCCGCCCTGCACACTTGACATGCACTCACCGGGCATATACGCACGCACTGTCTTCATTGCCCCTGGGTACCTAACTAACCTTTTGAATTAGATTGTCTCACTTTCAACCTTGTTCAGACAGGCCAGATAAAAATATGTCTGCAACTCTTCCACGTTCCTACCAGACAGACTCTTTTCTTTCTTTCTTCCATTCATCCGACCAATTGAGCCACAACTGTAATTAGTAGGGCTTATGAGTCTTGAGCATTTCCCGCGTATTGCCGGGCCACCAACCGCCTCGGTTATGCAATTAGGTAATGATACTGTAACTACCGCCAACAAGGGTAGCGACCAGGGGAAAGTCGGCTTGCTGAAGTGGCCGGCCCAGAGAACTCCTAGCTCTCCCCCAAACAGATACCGTGGAAGGTCCCGAGAGTCCCGGGCCAAGCATCGCGAAACAAAAGCCGAAAGGCCTCGTTTGAGCACTTGCTATGTTTGACTTGCATGCACCTCCAAATAGCCATGCATGGGCTATCAATAGCTAGACCCCGTCAATCTCCGACAGCAATTGTTTAGAGCGACAACAACTCGACCGCCAGTTGTTAGTTGTTTGCGAGCTTATGCGCCCGGACGGGTTTGGAGCTTTTGCCTTGGCATCTCCAAATCTCTGCACATCGACGTAATGTTTCAGCCGGAAAATGTAGGTAAAGGGATTGGCATCGGAAATCCTAACCTAACAGATGTTCTATTCCAGAAATGCATATTTAGACAAACTTCCTTCTGCCTTCAGTAGAGCTTCAGGTTTCCCTTCTCGCCCTTGATGATACACTCATACTATCTCGATGGAGGAACATGATGAAGAGCTCAACCATCATGCCAAGGATTTACCTAGGGAGATAGACTTTTTCTCAAGCTGGAGAACCTAGACGGTTTGGGCAGCTTGGGACGGGGCAAGGAGAGCTCAGCTCCGACTCTGCTGAGGCAAAGACTGGAGAAGGTGGCAATGGCATCTGTCAAAACTCCACCGACTTATTTTTGGGTTAGGTAGGTAGGTTGTGACTGCATTGCATTTTTAGCCACATCCTGACATTGATTGATGCACTGAAGGACTTATGCAAGTAATCGATACATCAGGCTTTCAATGAATCAGTCAACGATGGCTGTTGGCTTGGCTGTGGCTGGTTGCCTAAATATGCTAAGGTGCTTTGATGCAGGTGTGGCTCAAGCTTTTCCTCAAAGTCAAGTCATCAATCATCCCATGCCAGAACAGATCAAAGCGCTGCTTGACGATGAACTTAAAACAACAACAACATCCCTCTCCTTGCGACCGTAAAAGAAGCATCGCATTTTGGAGTCAAGTCGCATCAGTCAGCTGATCTGTTTCCTATTATAGACCGGTTTGTGATAGACAGTCGCTTCTCGTAGAACTCGACGCATCGGGCATTTCCTTACGCATGCTGGCCGGGTCAGCTGCTGTTGGAGCTGAGGCCTGAATGAAGCCTGGAGCTCTGCTTCTCCAGAAGGCGCGCGCTCGTGGGTGATGGAGCTGCAAGGTTGACGTGGCACCCAACCAAACCAGAACAATTTTTACTTCGTCGTCACCATTCATCATTTAACATAATATTCTGTTCGTCGTAACCCGTCACGCCTCAACCGGCAACATGGCCACCCCGCGAGGTACTGCGGCCTACAAAAAGAAGGACGGCATTCTCACAGTTACCGACGATCAAAAATCGATAATATGGACCCCTCAGGCCAACCCGGGAGGCCCTCCTGGCATCACATTGGCCATCTCCAATGTCACCAGTATGATGCGGACGACCTTTTGAAGGATGGGGATAATTGCTAACTCCGCGCCACAGATCTGCAGCAGACGCCGGACACTGCAGCCAAGGTCATGCTGAAGATTTTTGAGAAGGCAGCAGAAGGTGCAGAGCCAGTCTCGTATCTCTTCCACTTCAACTCAGCAACCGATCCGCGAGGGGAGGCAAATGTACTCAAGGACTTGCTATCACGGCTTCTGGCCGAATATAAGGCCAATGATCCCAGTGTGCCCCGGCCTGCCGGTGCAGCCGGTAGCGGCGCCGGTTCCATGGCCTTTGCGAGTGCGGTCAATTCCAAACCGGCTTCTGCTCGCTTTTTTGACGATGCGCAGCTGAAAATGGACATTGAACTCCAGCAATCCCTGATGAAAACAGACAGGAGCCTTCACCAGATGTACATGGAAGGCCGGTCTACGAAGCCCGACTCCATGTCGGATGCGATATTCAACATGCAGTTCTGGTCGACACGCATTAATCTGCTACGAGCCCATGCTATTGAGCGCAGTCAGAAGAAGGGGCCTTACAATGTTCTTGCAACGGTGAAGCCGATTATTGAACAGAGCACCGAGCCGGACAAGCCTAATACGATGAAGCTCAACATCACCGTGGAACAGGTCCGAATGATTTTCGACCAACATCCCCTGGTCAAGAAGATCTACAACGAGAATGTGCCTCCTCTCAGCGAAGGTGAATTCTGGGAGCGGTTCTTCCTGAGTAAATTGTCCAAGTTGCTTAGGGGTGAGCGCGCCACCGGGCTGGAAGCTTCGGACAGAGTGTTCGACAAATACGACGAGTATGAAGACATCACGGCCTTCTCAAGCAAGCTTCTTAGTCAGCACGTCCCCCATATCATTGATATCGAGGGCAATGAGGAAAATCAGGGTGGATCCAAGGGCGGCAACCGGAAGGATAGCGAGATGCGGCCACGAGGCCGAGCCGATGTACCCATTATACCCACGCTCAACAGCATCAGTGGAAAGATGCTGGCGAACGCCTCGGCAGCCGACAGCGGGCCCTCCGACACGGCTGGCTCAGAGGAAATATACAACCAGCTGGCCCTGCGCGATCTGCGCGGTGAAGCTGAAGAGTCCAAGATCATACTGAACATCAAAGAGCAAAGCCAATTCTTCTCCAACCAGGCTACTGCTGCATCCGCAGCCGACGAGATCTTCGCCAAGCAAAATCCACCCAAGCTGTTGAAGCAGGTCCAGGGTGACTTGGGCTTGCTGCGTGATGACGGCGCAGGAGGCGTTGATTTCCAAGCATCGCTTGGCATCAACGACGAAAGTGACAGCGACGACGATGACAAAAAGAAGAAGGCCCACGTCGGATCTCGGGCCGCGCGGAAGGGAGCCCAGAAACAGATTCTGGAAAGCATCCTGCAACGGCGGGCCCAAATGTTCGGCCACTCCTCGGACGAGGCCACCCCCATGGGCCTGCCCACCGAGGTTGCCGCCAAGTGCAACTTGACGCATGCTACTACCATGGAGTTCTTGCACCAATTCTGGTCGGCCTTCCTCTCGGGCGACCCCGACCGGGCGGCCGAGCTCGGGTACCTGCTGGAGTCGCTGAAGCGGTCCAAGGAGCGGATCAACGTCGTGGCGGCCGAGGCGCAGAAGGCGCGAGACCAGGAGATTGAGCGCAAGAAGGAGGAGATCCGGCAGATCTACCAACGCACGGGTAAAAAGCGAAAGCTGAATGCCAACGCGGTTCGCGGCGGCAAAGACGCCGTCGTGAAGCTAATGGGCCCCGTAGTCAAGTCGCTCGATACGGCCATCGCGGCGTACCAGAAGGCGCTCGCTGCTGAGGGCGTCCAGGCGAGCACGGAAGGCTAGACAGGGGAGAGGAGAGAGAGGGCGGTGTCACGATTCATACGTGGCGCGGAGGGCTGCTGGCCCGCGTAATACTGAAGCGCCATGATTTTTGACTATATTTGTATGATAGCAACAAGATTCAGGGGGGAGTGGCGGATTCGCCAAGCAAGGGGTTTTATAGAGCGCGAGCAAGCTCGCATATAGATTTATATCAAATGAACGACCAGCTTTCTAAGGGAAAGATATAGCATACCTTTTTTTACCAAGCCTGCTGTGCATCCGCGCGTCGACTGTAACAAAAGGAAGTGGGCTCCCAATATCACCACTAATGTATACAATCCAAGTGCCTGCCGAGGTAAACATCCATATCAAAACGACCATGACGACGCTCATATCATCTTCTAACGGGTACTGTGGTATCCGAGCCTGATCTTTTGGGCATGTTTTCCAGAGTAGTATATCTCATGGAAGGTACGATCGATTATATGGTACCGAACAACAGGCCAGTACAGTCATGGCTTCCTCACTCGCCCACAAGCATCAATGATTGCCGCCATTGGCCCTATATTTCTTTGCGTCAAGGCCTCATGCGGTTCATAGTCGTCCATCATATTCCGTGAACACAAATAGCTGGGAGGCCACTCGCATCATCACCTCTTTTTGATTAACGCAAGCCCTTTTCCTTCAGGCCTGTACGCCCAGCTAATATCTTCATTGCGTAACCTTACCTTTGAAAAGCTATCTATCTACTTCAGTACACAATGTCTACCGCTGCAGCTCCACCAACTCTTACCGACATCGTCAACAAGGCACCAGCAGCCGCTCCCCCGCCGCTGAAAGCACGCAAGCAAGACTCGGACGAGGATGACGCGTCGTCGTCTGATATCAACTACTGCAGCAGCATCTCGACGCCAGACGCTGTGAAAGTATCTTCCTCTTCTTCTATCTGCCCCGAACCGACGACGCCCCACGGGGCAACACCACCAAAGCCCGAGAAGCAGCCCCTCCCCGCCACGCCGGCACGACTCATAAACATAGACCCCAACGACGAATCGCCCCTATCCCGCCTCGAACTCACGCCTTTCCTGTACGGCTGCGGCACCGAACTCCACCCCATCACGGAGCAGCGCAGCATCGTCACGTTGCGGAACGGCATCGTCTCGACGCCCGACTTCGAGGCCGGCACCAACCGCATCTCCAAGAATGCCAACGAGAATAGTCGTGCCCAAACTCTAACAACAACTCCCACCATTCCCCGCCGTGGGATCAGACGGCAGCAATCCTTCAGCCTCGACAGCGGACGGGCTCACCTCCTCGGCGGCAGCCAAGAGGACCGAAAACAACAGTACCAGCAGATTCTCCATCGCAAAGAAACCACCAGCGCCTCGTCCTATTCCTCCGTCCCGGGAGGGCGAAGCATCGTCGACACCGCCCGCGTCCTCGCCGAGCTCAAGTCGTATCCGCACGCGCCTCCGTACTCGCCGCACCAGCAAGTCGTCACGCCGCCCGAGTACCACGAGTGGGCCCTGTCGCACCCGGACTCCCTCCATGCCACGCCCCACTGGCTCGATCTACAACGCCAGAGCACACGGGGAGAGCGACCGCTACCACCATCACCACCCCCGGGCACGGACTCGCACCGGTGGTGTTCGTCGCGCAGTACCTACGTCGGTGGCCTGTCGCGCCAACCCTTTGTGCGGGGGACCACGTGCTTCCCGCCGCCGACCATAATGGTCACGCCTCCTGATGATCCTACTACTGCTGCTGCTGCTGCGGCAGCTGACACAGCAACACGGCGACGGCCGCGCAGCATGAGGGATATGTGGGAGAGAGCTCTAGGAAGAGAGACAGAAAGAAAACGGAACGGCGTGAACAACACCTACAACCCAAGGGAGCGATCCGCGCAGGCCGATGACACGCCACCCCCGCCACCACCACGTCCGTCGGCGGTGGCGGCGGCAGCAGCAGCAGAAACGGCAGCCGTGTGTACGAGATGCGAGCAGTCCACAACGGAGCCCTGGAGCCTCTAGCCGCGTCTCCGAGAGCGACGCCGAGACGGCAGACGACGACAACAAGAACAACAGCTACGCGCCGGCGCCGATGGGGCCCAGGAAGAAGAAGAAGAAGGGGACGAGCAGGAGGAGGGGCCTACACAACAGCGGGACGAGAAGAGGATATGGTGCTCGCGATGCGCCGTGCGCAAGGTGGCGCATGCCATGCTGTGCTCCTCCCCTCACGACACACGCTCGAGTGGGTACTTGTAAGGTAGCCGGTAGCCGTGGAGGGGCAAGGCGTATGGAGGCCAACCGCCGAAGTGTGGGGAGATGGTGTGTAAAGTTGTATTTTTAGTTTTCTGGGCTTGAAGCGCCGACGATCCTTTCCAAGGATCGTGATCGTCTTTTATGACGAAGGAAAAGAGGGGGGGGGGGAGAGAGAAACCCACTGGTGCCATACCAAAGGAGACAAAACGGTTTGATGGCAATGGCAAGGCACTCACTTGTGGGTATGTATGTAGGAAAGCCATGTATTGCTACTAGGCATCATCCTTCCTCGAAGCACCTGGCAATGGAAGTTCTTCGTCGTCTCCCTTTCTGTCGTTGAATAAGACTCGCATTCCTTAAATGAGCACAATGCAAAGTTGGTGTACTGAAACTCGCAGATTGTCATATAGGAATCTTGGTTGGTTATTTGGGTTAGGGAGTACTGGTATAATCCTACTTGGCATACGACTGCTATACAAAGCCATATGAACATCCCTCTCCATCTCATCTCATCTCTCTTCTCGAAGAGACACATACTCCATCAACACACGTCTGGACGATCAAATCATTCCACAACCCTCTCCCCAATCAATCAAAAAGCGAGGCCCAGAGGACTACTAACCCCCGCGGCCCGAGAATCCAAAACACCCGGTTCTAGAACACCAAAACGTCCCATGCCCCAAAATATAGCACTTAGTAAACAACAGGAATCATGTAGAGGGAAAAGAAACCCCATTTCTAAGAAGGTTCTTTCTGTCCTTTCTTTTTCTTTTCTTTCTTCTCTAGACCTCGGGCGTGTCGTGACGAGAGTACATGCGGTGCTCCTTTGGTGTCAGGAAGTCGAGCTTCTTGTCCTCGACCTGCTTGCGGGTGACGGTGAGCATGGGCTCGGGGAGACCCATGGACTGGAGGTAGGCCAAAGCTGAAGAAGATAACATGTTAGTAACCAAAACTAATATTTTGGAGGGGGGTTGGGGGGTTTAGGTCACGGGAATTCGGAAAGGGGTAAAACTTACTGTCCTTCCACTCGTGCTCCTTGCGCTTGGCGTCCCAGCCGAGCTCCTCGGACATGATGTCAATGACGCGGGGCATGGCCTCGAGGGCGGCCTGGGCGTTGAGGAAGGCCAGACGCGTGCGGCGGGCCAAGACGTCGGCGGCCGTCTGGGCGTACTCGTGCTTGACGGCGTAGCGGATCTCGCCGTCGACAAAGGGGTAAAGGGGCGCGATGCGCTCGCCGCGGGCGGGGAAGCGGTTGTTGGTGGGCTTGCAGAGCGACGCGACGGTCCAGGCGCGGTCGCCGTAGCTCTCCGTCAGATGCTTGGCCACCTCGGTCTCGACGCCAAAGTGCTGGATCAAGTTGATGAAGAGCGTCTTGCTGAAGCCGTGCGCGCCGATCAGGCGCACGTTGTGCGTCTGGCAGCTGCCGTTCAGGATGGCGCCGTCGTCAATGGCCTCGGTGCCGCTGACGCGGGGCGCCGTGGGGTACGCCCTGGTGGGCAGCTTGAACTCCTTGATGGCCTCGTCGACGCACTCCTCGGCCATTTGGCGGTAGGTGGTCCACTTGCCTCCGGCACAGGTCACGAGACCAGACTCGGAGATATCGATCAGATGGTTTCGCACCAGCGACTCGGTGTTGGAAGCTTTAGGGTTCTTCACCAGGGGGCGGATACCGGACCAGGCAGCGAGAACGTCGCCGCGGCGGACGGTGATATCAGGGGAAAGGTAGTGGCTGACCTCGTTGAGAATCCATTGGATGGACTTCTCGTCGGGCAGAGGGTTCTGGGAGATGGTGGTAGGCTCATCCGTAGTTCCGGCAATGGTGTTGCCTTGCCACGGGAGGAAGAAGATGACACGTCCGTCGGAGGTTTTGGGGTCGATCAGGCCCATGTTTGCCGGGCTGTAGTATCCAGGGAGAATGACGTGCACACCAGAGGCAGGCGCAACAATTTCCTTGCAGTCCTGGTCGTCCATCTTTCGTATCGAGTCGGTGAAGGGTCCAGTGCAGTTGATGATGCATTTCGCCTTGACAGTAATGTCCTCAGGGGCGCGCTTGCCGTCACGCTCCGGGACGCAGTCCTTGATGGTAGCTCCACACAGTTTTCCGTTGGCATCCTTGAGGAGGCTGGACACAGCGGCATGGTTGAGCACGGTGGCGCCGTAGACAGCGGCCGTCATGGCTATCGATACGTTCATACGGGAGTCGTTGTGAGCACCGTCGTAGTAGACCAACGCACCGACAAGGTCGGTCTTCTTGAGCATGGGGAAAGCATCAATGGCCTTGCTCCGGGTCAGGAAGTACGAGCTCTCGATACCTTCGCTGCCAGCGAGGAAATCGTAGAATTTGGTGCCCGCCCAGTAGTAGGGAGCCTTCCACCACTCGTCCAGAGGCAACATGATGGGAAGCCATGAGCTCAGGTGGGGCGCGGTCTGAAGGAAGTATTTGCGCTCTTTAAGCGCTTCGCGCACGAGTTGGTACTGGTTCCAGTCCAGATTCCACACGGCCTTTTCCAGGTATCGCACGCCACCATGGACCAGCTTGGTGCTCTTGCTACTTGTGCCACTGCTGAAATCATCGCGTTCCACCATGGCGACCTTCAGTCCTCTCGTCACAGCGTCCAAGGCCACGCCGGCGCCTGTCGCACCGCCGCCAATTACCAGCATGTCATATTCCTCATTCGGGTTGAAGCTCTTCTTCAAATCGGCGATCTGTTCTTCTCTCGACTTCACCTTGGGGAAGCGGGGCATCCTGAAGGTGCCATCGGCGTCCAGGAAGGGGGGTGGTACTGCGGCGCTATCATAGCCGGGGATGTTTCGGGGTCGGTAGGCATAGTAGAGGAGGGCGCCACCACCTACCGTCGCGGCGGTGGTAGGCAGGGCTATGCGCCGGAGGGTGCCAGCTGCTCGCTGGAATCTCGACATTCTCTGGCGACTGAAATGACCGAATTGGGTCAATTAACCGGGTGTGCAGTCGAGTAGGAGGAGTTGGGAGAACTGCTTAGTCGCAGGAGGGTAGCTCGGCAATAGAGCTAGATAAGCTGCTGACAGGCAAGATGCGGCGGCCACTAGGATAGGAATACAGAGGCGAAGTAAGGTAAGAAGTAAGAAAAAAGCTTGCTCTGCACTGCACAATCAACACCAGAAAAAGGATATTAAGCTCAGATGGAGCACGATCGATGGTCTGAGTTTAGAAGAGGGAAAAAAAAACCAGGTCGGTAAGGCGCAGTTGACACGAATTGGGACGAGTTTTGTGGCAGACGGGACGATGACGTCGCGTTTTGATTATCGTGGGCTACCGTATGGGATGGGTTGCGACCGGAGCGTGTTCGCCTGTTGCCAACAGTTGAAACGGGGTCCAAACCAATAACTGGTGTACCGCTATCGTGTATCGTGGCCAGAGACAACCACGGACAAGGAAGACCGGATCCGCGCAGGCGTGAACGACGCAATCGACATGGCGATTCTAAACTATGTCAGGCAAGTTATGGGGAATTCTCCAGAAGTTATGGAGAAGTAAGTCCCCAGTAAGGCCGGCCCGTGGAGAAGTCGCCCCGTAAAAGACGGCGTTGGTGCCAGGCCCGAGTGTGTGTAGTAGGTCCTGTGTGCCAAGTCACCACCAGCACCCAGTCACCAGTGGCGCGGGCGAATGCCTGATGCTCGTTCTTTTTTCCTAAGTCCTACATGCCGAATGGTCTGTTGCTTGTTGGGCAAATTTTCAATTGCAAATGAGATCCGATAATCGGGCTGCAGACTAGGTCTGTTGGTGGAGAGGTGAGGCTTGGGAGGTCTGGAGGTTAACACAGTTAAGCCGCCCACATGTCATCATTCGCGAGCTTTGAGTGGACTGCGGGTGGGTTTCCCAATCTTCCTTCTCCTTGCCTACCTCCCCTCCCACCTCGAAGATCCGGGGCACGGGGCACTGTCGTAAGTGACTCGCGTCGCCGGCCGTTTCTGCCGTAGGCTGTGGCGTTTTCTCTCCCCTCTTCGCCGTCTCGCTTTTTTGGCGTTGGGGGGTTTGTTGGTTGAGTTTCGGGTGGACGTTCTTCTCCAGAGTGCAACTTCAACCCAGCCCAGCCCAGCATGGGGCAAGTGCAGAGGGCAGAGGGGTTGTTTCCTCAGCGGAGAGTCTCCGCTTCCGTTTGCAATTTTGCTATGATCACGATGCAAAAGAATATAGCAAACTCCATCAAGCTATTGGGTGATTATTGCTTGGCTCTTTAGTTGATACCAGCACCCAGCTCAATATTCTCAAGAGATCTGCTCCGGAAATTTATTGGTATGCACAGGTGTATCTACAGTATCCAGTTCAGGTGGAAAGATGGATGGATGCCAGACGCGCGCCATCAATACTTCAATGCCAAGACTCAGGGGGGTTCCAGGAAATTGGCGCAAAAACCTTAAGAGAGCTGTTAGTTGCCAGCTGCTTCAAAAGAGTTCAACTTCGCAGCGTTCAGTGTCCACTGCATCTACAGACCCTGGCAGTCATGCACACCTTGCATGCAGTAGACTAGTAGTACTACATACAGCAGAAGAAGAATATCATCTCAACCATTGATCTCGGGATCCATAGTCGTTTGATTATGTTGCTTCATTAGCTTCAACTATTATATACATACATACAATACAATACGCCTGCGCCGCCTTACGACGGCCACAAGCCCCTTTATGTTGGGTATCAATCGGCTCTTCCTTCCCCTGGCGGGTCATCTCTATGTCTTCCAATCATTACACATATCAAACCCCGTGTCGGTTACCAACACACACAGCAAAAAGGTCGTCAACAAATGACACTGCCTCGCTGCTCTTGTGACTCTCGATAATAGCTGATCCGAGTGTCAGCCCGACATGAATCTCTTGATCCCGCCGAGGCACCGGCTGCATCTCCATGACTGATGGGTTAGGCCTGTGTTTCTGAGTCGAATCCCTTCGAGCGTGGCCTTTGTTATCTGATTGGGCACTCTGGGCTGCCCTTTCGACCTCGCGGATCACGGTGATCTCTTGCGAGACCATGATGCCACCAAGCGTGGACGGCTCCTGACTGTCCGTCTTGGGCACGTAGGACCTGTCAGCCAGGTCCTCGTCTGGTCGTCGCTCTGACTCTGCCCTCGTCCACAACTTCAGCGTGCTGATGGAATGCGTGGAACCGGAGCTCGATTTCGACCGAGTCTTGGTCGCCATCGAGTTCCCATTGGCATCGACAGAATGGCCAGAAGGCGACGATCTGGAATGCCCGAAGAAATTGCGTCTTGTCGACGATGGCGTCGGCCCACGACGTCTATCGGATGGTGAAAATGCATGCGGGTTCCTGGCATTGACGATCGGCGCAAGCTCGCGGTGTATTGACTGTGCAAAGTCGATGTGCTGCGGCGAGTCCTTGTAAACCAGCTGCTGGACCTTGAAGAAGCTCAGCGGCATCAGATCGCAATGCGGGCTCAAAACGTTGGCGTGGATGGGGATAACGACCCGCAAGCTGATCAGGGTGCAGGTGTTGGCCGATGACGATCCGAACGGTGCCTTGCATGGGACTTGCACGACTTTGGACGTCAGGGTCGCTTCGTCAAAGATGGGGTTTTTGACCAAAGCCCGCAGCGCCTCAACGGATTTGGTTATTTTGGAGGCGAAGGGCGACTGTGCTGGTGATACTCTTTTGCTCTCGTTCAACTTGGCGAAAAGCGTCCCGATACTCATCCCATCAAGTTGACGGAGGAGTTTCAACTGCGACGACTCCAGCTGGTCTTCGGACATCTGAACAGTGGGCAAGAGATTCCGAGCACCTCTCCGGACGAGAATGTCAAAGCCTCCGCCCACCCGAGCCTGCACGCCGAATAAGCCCAGGTGGACTCCGGGTTGCATCATGGTCTTCTCTTCGGCAAAGGCGGCCATGTCCATAAGCTTCAAATCTATGTTCTGGGCCTTGATCTGCATGCTGGAGCCGATGATATGCGATACTTGGTTCACGTCCGCGAATCGGTAACCGGCGGCTTCGAGCTTCTCCACGTCTCGGGGTTTGTCGAGGCGCCGCACCAGGAACATGAGCGAGCCGCGGGAACACTCATGCCTGGATCTCCAACCCTCCCCCTTCTCCGCCGCATCTTCCATGCTCTTCTCCGTCGCGCTTCTCGGCCTATCCTTGGCAGCGGGCGACTCGGGCCGAGGTGCGAGGGCGCCCGTGGGCAGGATCTCGTCCCAGAGAATTCCGACGTTGGCGAGCTGCTCCTTGGTCTGCTCCGCCAGCCCCTGCGCCGCGAGGCAGAAGAGCTCGCGGAAGACGACGTCGTAGTTGTCGACCAAGCGCCCGTCCTCGTCGATCAGCCGAGCCCTGCCGTCCCTTTTGTTCCGAGGCAGCTCGGCCAGGTGGTCCGCCATGTTGCCAATCACGCTGCTGACGCCCGACCAGTTCCTCGACACGCGGAACATCCAGTGGAACAGGGGGTTCGCCACGTTGAACATGTCGTCGTGCGTCCGCTCGATGTAGGTGTCGGTCACCTTCTCGCTCGGCAGCAAGCCGTCCGGCGTGACGAGGATGCGGCCCGCCCGGTCAAAGACGGCGGCGGCGAGGACGATCTGCTGCGCCTTGGTCGCCGTCTTGCGCATGACGTGGGCCGTCCAGATGGCCGTGGCGGCCAGCGTCAGCGAGGCGCCCACGGACAGGCAGATGACGACGATGACGGTCGCGTTGCGCGACAGCGGGCTCGTGCCCGAGCTGAGATTGACCAGGCGGTATTCGGTGCCCGTGGAGGCGCACCAATGCATGCCGGACACGGCACCGGCCAGGACCACGGCGCAGATGCCTCGCTTCCACCACGACCCCGTCCAGGAAGCCCGGAAGAGGAAGAAAAGCGACAGGGCCGCCGTGCTGGCGGCCATGGCAATCAGCACGCTGCCGACGACGTTGGCGGTGCTATATACGCAAGTAAAATTCGCGATCGAGGCGTTTCCGAGGTAGTGCACTGTCAACACGTTGAGTTAGCAAGCATCCTTGCCAGCAACCATGGTGGCACATAACCATGTCTCGGGGGAAACTATTCATATGGCCGACCGACCAAGTAAGACAGATACCCCTGTTCTTTGCGGACCAGCTTTGCTCCAACAAAAAGGGGAAAGCAAATCGGGGAGACCACTTACTTCCGCATATCGCACCTCCAGCCAGACTCCCACCGCCTCCGATTCGATACCACGAAACTTGGTTTGTACCCGCAGCTACAAAGGCAAGGAGAAGAACCATTATGGGAATGAAGAAGGACAACGCGGTGAATCCGGCCGAATATGCGATCTGGATTTCGGGTTGGCCGTCCGCCAGTTCGATGGCTCGGTTGCCGATATAATGCTGCGCATTTTCGTCAGTCCACAAGTCCCATCATTGCCGGCCCGGTACAGCTGGGGTCACGCTTCTTACCATGCACCATATAGCGATGCCCCCCATGGTGACGGAGCTGCTGACGAGAAGGAAGTGGTTGAAGAAGCCATTGCGGGATGTCCGGCGGTTCATCAGCTCCAGGGTGGCCGCCGCCCCGATCAGGGAGATGATGTAGCTCAGGGTCACGAACCCGGCGTTGAAGGACCGAGGCACGATTTGGCCCTGATACTGCCGGAGCAGCTCGTCGGCGGTCGTTGTTGACATGTTGGATTGCTGGTGACTATGTCTCACCGGAAGGGATTGTTCGAGGCTTCTATCGAGACTTCTTAGAGGTGAACCCCGGATAAGGCTGCCAAGAGCGGGTAATCGCTGTCGAAGTGATATTGGATCGTCGTGAAGGTTTCAGTCCCCAGGTTGCATATTTCTTCAAATGGGAACACACATAGGCGACGGGCCTCGCACCTATATGGCATTCAGGGGATCTTGGATTCCGATCTATGGCGTTCGCCTCCCGCAGCGCACGTACACTCGGGCCAGCCTGAGACTGAAACAAGTATAAAGATTTAGTTGGCTTTTTTTCCCTCTCTCCCCTCATGTATCCCGGGATGATTGAGAGCTGTCTACCTGCGATGACTAGGCTAGGCTCAGGGGTGGAGAGGAGCGACCGCTACCACGTGGAGAGAAATGGCCTATGGAGAAACGGAAAAAGTGCTCGAGCAGTTATATGGAAACTCCCAAGTGTCCTAGGGACCACGATACGATGACGGCCAGTGGGGGAGATGATCTAGGCGCAGGAGGTTTGCTAGGATGTCTGGGGGGCCATTATCACGGCGATCATATTGCTTTTTGAGGGCGTGTGGCATAAAGGCTGGAACATCCTAGCTGGATTTGACAGGGCAGCCAGCCAGCTAGCAAGCCAGGGGGCCATGGCTTCATCTGGCAGTCGCCCTGGTACATCTTGCAACCAGATACGGCCCAGATATTTTGCATTTTCGGTATACTCATCCTGGTTTGGCCTGCGCTATGATGTAGAAGACTTACATGAGATATGAAGATCGCGCTGGACTCGCGCGACCACTGATGTCCATGCAACAATGGGGGACGTTCCACCTGTACTGGTAATCCGGTACCTGTACTATAAGGTCTCAGATACTATCCTGGGAGGGATTGTCTTAGACCGAAGCGCTAAGTTATGCCTGCATACATAGGAACACCCTATGCATCCTGTTGCTGAAAGGCCCAAGCCATATCACGTTATGTATGGACCTGTCTGTTACGGCAATCACTCACGACTAGCAGCCGATTAGTGCACGGTTTAACCTAGCACCGGCTGTTTGGTCTCGACAAGCAATGATGGACGGTTTGACAAGCCTTAGCTTGCTGGCTATCCGCAGTGCTCGGACGAACGAGGAACTGATATTGGTATTATCATTGGTTGGCAGCTGGTATATCATACCAAATGAGTACCGAGCATCAGTGGGGGCTGGATTGAATGTCTTGGAAAGCCTGGCGGCTCGACTTACACTAGCTGAAAGAAAGTATTGACTCCTGAGCGACCTGCCCGGATTTGCCCATTTCGATGGACGCAAGGAATTGACAGCTGGGACCAACCAATGGGGTAGGTAGGGACCAGTTACGCGAGGGAGATCGACACCAGGGATTTCCTCAGCAGGTCAGATTATTACGCTGTTCTTATTTCGACTTCGATTTTAGTACTGCCACTTTTTCATTCCTGGCCTCCTGCCTGAATACTCAATGCCCATGAAAACCCTCTCTTTTCCGTTTTTCTTATTTCACCTGGTGGCCGTGGCCTACGCTAACCCAAGGTGCACGGAGCCTAGCCCGGTGACCAGTTAGATACGTAAGTGGCTACCATGGATTTTCTTCTCCAGCTCAGTTGTATTCGGCACTTTTGGGTAAAAGCTCTGAATCCCTTAACAGGTGGAGATTAAATGTATAAACCCAAGCGAGCAAGTTTTTGCTTCTTTCACGGGCACGTTGGTAGCGGAGTGCGTGCGGGAGCGCACTTCAGCTTTGACAGGCTGGTCCACCAACTAGTTGACAACTAAAGCGATAGCGCGACTATAGCAGGCGTTCTTGTAGCCAATTGTAGTCATCTGGCAAGGGCTTTACTTTCCATCATCTTGTTTTCTTTATCAATCTCTACTTGGCCAACGACAGACTCCAATGCGATCTCGCACGCACCGAACCAGAAAGGGATCGGTTCTTCAATGCTTGTAGAGCTGTTGGGAGCCGAGCTACGTACGGTGGACGGCAACGAGGAAAACAGAAGTGCTTGCTACTGGACTCGTACTTATATCAATAGAAGCCAGATAGACATGCCTGACCTGCGTCCCTTATCTGGTCATGTACAGCCTTACGTTTTGCTTTTCTTCCTTTCGTGAGACATACCAAGTGCCCAGGGCCAATAGTGCATTTTGGGCAGCTATTATTAGGCACATCACAAGACTACCAGGCACATATAACAAGATACATGAATAGTAAGCGCCCACAGCTTTGGCCGAACATTCTACCCGACGAGTTCGATTTCTAGACAAAGAAGAACATGATTCTCTACCAACTGGCAAATTCTAGTGACGGCCACCACAAGCCTGGTGAACGACTCTGGCTAGCTCTTCCTAGCGGCTTGGTCCCTTAAGACTACTGTATCGTCGCCGTTGTCCCCATGTCAAATACATGTCTTGGGCAGCTCGCTTGCCATCATTCGGGACTTACGGCAGTCATTTCTTGCTAGGTTTTGCTCCATCTCGGTAGTGTTGGTATGTGGATATGTTGCCGGCCGGCGAATTACAAATATGCTAAAGCTCCGAGCGAGAGCCGGTCTGGGACTTGTCGGAGTTATGCATTCCCTCCTAAGGCATATGAGTGGCTATGAGGTATATCTTGTACGAGAATCGGGATATCTGCGGGCTTTTCATTGCATCCGCGGTGTCCGACCCACGATGTCCGGGAAGCCAGCATGTGTACAGGCCGATGTGCCTGTCCACCACTCCGCCGGCAAGCTCTCCAGAACCCATGTCGCCCCTCAGTCTGCCAGTGACACTGTTACATATTTCGTGCATGTAGATCTATCTATTTCTCTATATCCGCAAGAGGCGCTTTGACGTTACTCCGGTGGACAAGAACCGAAGTGGCTAGTCTATGTACCTGCTAAGATGTCCCTCTCCACTCCTTCATGATGGCCAATTACACACCACGAAGCCGAGCGTTGCTCTAGTACCTGCCCTGACCCTGGACCCTGGATCACATCATCTGCTCGCCGGATATCGCTGCCAGATGCCTAGACCAAGCAGGAGTTTTCTCTACTTACCCCCAGACTCTTTGGCCTCTTTGTGAGGTTCAATTTACATGATAAATCACTAGGTTTCTAGCCAACCTGCTATGTATGTGTAAATCTGTAAGTCGATAAGTCGATAAGTCGAACGCCGCGTGATCAGCTTGGCCTCGAAGGTACGGGCGATCTGTGATACTCTCTGCCTACTCACGTGCCCGGAAAGGGGGCCTCTGCACGCGCTCCGACCCCCGACGGAAGATGCTGGGCCCGAGATTCTGATCGCTCATCATCAATCACTCAGAGCATCTCTCAGGGCATCTGTCAATCTCCGATTTCCTTCTCCATTAGACAAGGCTTGCTCATATGCATCGATAGCATGAAGGGCTCCATATGTACGTACAGTATTCTCCAGAATCGGGCATTATGCTGGACATGAGAACAGTCTGATAAGCCAGTCACATCATCAACACCCAACTTAAAGGGGGGGTCAGAGTGGGCGGCGGCCCTCGTTGTTGCCATCCATTCTCGCGGCGGAGGCTCTCGCTTTTCCCGCTCTGTATTGATCCTCCTCGGCATGAACCACCCGGGAAAACAAACTCCACTCTTCCAAAAGCACGTGGGTGCGTGAGACCTTTCGACGGCTGACTGGGCTGCGCTCGGGTAGGCAGTGGAGAGAGATCGACAGGCGAAGAACGTGGTTGACATGTTTCATGCGAAATACGGTCCGTGAAGTCGACGACAGCAGCTGAATCACGTGGGATCTACTGTGCTTTAACCTTCTTGAGAAATATGCGAACGATGGAGGTCAGATTGGATGCAACGTGACCAAGGTATGTGTGGAGGGTTTGCGTATCTTCTCGGCCGGAACGCGGATTTAGCCTCTTCTGGCTTCCCGGTTGAGATATGGGATTGGGCCTTGAAGATCTACGCCCGTCTGGGTGTATGCTGAACCATGATCAGTTGTAGGGGGGTCACAGATCAAGATTTGTTGTATCAGGTAACCAGGGAATATGTTCGTTCGAATTGGATCATACACGAGCGAATTGGTCGCCATCGCCTCTGCGTGCCGGTTGTCGCGGTGGGAAGCCCTTTTCTGCAAGGAGAGGCAAGGCCCCATGCCTTTCGACAAGCTACCTAAGGTAGGAATTCAGTAGAAAGGGTCTGCGGTGGGTCTCTGCTATCGAAGCCAGGTCCAACCTCTCATGCCCTCACGCTCCATGAGTACCAATGCAAGATCTTCGTGTGCTGAAAGTAAGTTAGGTATTCTCTGGCGGAAACGACTGCCTCATCATCCTTCTCAAGGAACTGCGCTGAAGGTTCGAACTGGAGATAAATGAGCCTCCCCCAGCGCAATCAATTTGGAATACGATATTAGCAATGCTGGCGCGCGCCGAAAGTATGCTTACGCTTTTGACATGCTTCCATAAACACAGACATGGGATACTTGAGTCCGAGTAAATAGAAAGGGTGTTCTTGTCGATTGAGGATACATGCAGGCAGAATGGATGACCTGTCAGCTAACCTTCGGCCACCTCGTCTGTTGCAGGAAATAGGTTAAGTAAGTACTTACATAGGTAATGCACATATAAATAGATAGAAACGATATACAGAGATACTTGCAATCATTTCCACGCTGATAAGACCTGCCTTCGATCAATGTTCACAACGTTCAGATGTCTGCGGAGAGATACATACACGCAACAGGTTTAGAAATGAGTCACCAGCGCCAATTGACTGACGAAACATCCATCATTAATGCCCGTTTGCAGTGTACATGAGGTACAACTTCATAGGCGTACCTTCCTTGATTTCCAAAGACAGGTGCTCATGAACGAAAGTCCATCCTGCTGGACGCGACAGAATCGTCAAAATCATCGCATGAGTCACGAGTCGAAGGTAAGTATCAAGTGGTCTGCAAAACGGAAAGAAATTGTGTTTGATTCAAGATATCCTCAACTGTGTATAGCGCCAAGACCCACTCCTCCCCTTTTGTTCCTTCCTCCAGTCACAATATAGCCTCAAATTCTGCTCTGACTCACCCAACGAACCAGACTTGCCTCAAACCCAACATTGAAGGCAACCACCCAATAATCCCCTCAATCATCCATCGGCGGGCGGAGAAGCGGAAAAAAGAAGTGGCCGTGGTCCGAAAGTCGAACGTATAAAAGGAAGCCCAATCGTCCGCAAACCTGTTCGCTTTCTTTTTGGGGGTCAGCTTGCGCTGCGCCCCAAGGAGGTCCGGTCAACACATCTAAATCATAATAATACTTCATCAAACATCGTCGTCTTTCCCCCTACCTGTTGGTTTGGCTGTCACCTCTGGTTGGGTAATTCCAGCAGATGGAACGACGGAAGCCATCGAGGCAGAGAAAAAGCCGGAAGAACTCGAGAACCTGGTCAAACTCTTTAGGGGGTCAGCTTGCGCTGCGCCCCAAGGAGGTCCGGTCAACACATTTAAATCATAAGAATACTTCATAAAATATCGTCGTCTTTCCCCCTACCTGTTGGTTTGGCTGTCACCTCTGGTTGGGTAATTCCAGCAGATGGGACGACGGAAGCCATCGAGGCAAGGGAGAGAAATACAAAGAACACCCCAGGTTACCACAGGGAGAACGACCTATGATGGGTGCGACGGCGGTCCATCGAAGTGCCGGTGCTCAATCGCTGGATTGGACGCCAAAATGCATACTGAGGTCGAAGACAACAAGTGTCGTCGCGTTGCGGCCAAAGAAAACTCAAGTCGTAACAAAAATTGACCCATGATGGACGTATCAATCGGCGATCCATCCAAACGCCAGTGACCAAGTCGCTGGCTTGGACGTCCGAGATGCATGCTGAGGTCGAATACAACAACTGTCGTCGCGTTGCGGCCAAAGCCACCTTGGTGGAGTCAGACATGGCCGATGATGAGCACGCCAGTGATCTATTGCGGTGATGGCGATGGCGTCTCGTAATTCGAGACGTATGCTGAGGTCTGTAATGTCATTGTTAGTCAGGCTGTCGTGAGGTGTGGGCAAGTGTCCGTTCTCACATGATGCCGCAAGAAGACAGCTGGGCAAGCGGGCGACCAGGTGGGCGAGGTGGACGGGAGCTTGGCAAGCCTGGAGGCAGAAGCAGCGTGGTGAGCAGAGGCCGAGGCCTGTTGAGGAAAGGCCAAGATGCAGGCAGAGAAGTGACAGAAGATGATGTGATGTCGTGCAAGAAAGTCAACAAAGAGGCTGAAAATACAAGATATCAAGAACGAAGACGAGAAGTGATGGTGTTGAGGAGATGGAGAAGTGAGTTGATCTGGGAGAAGAATGGTCAAGGAGGAGAGGCAGTATTTACACCCCAAGAAATGGACATTGATCTAGTGCAAAGCGAAGGCGACATGTTGTAACTGTCACTCCCATGTTGTCTGAGGGAGGTGGCATCGTTCAGGGAAGGGAAGCAACAAGTAGTGTTGTGCATGGAAGGAGGAGAGATATAGTGTGCGCGTGCATGTGTAAGTGACGTCTACGCACTCATTGACAATTACCAATTGATCAGCTACATCATCGTCAACATGTATTTGGAGAGTATGTGGGAAGGACCCTCTAACTAGTTCACCAGTTCATGTCGTGTTGAGACAGCAGGCACTTGAAATATGGTGCAAGCACGAATCCGTCCCTCTTCCAATGCATCATATGAACCGTAGATATTGCCAGTCTCAGGAAATCGCGCTGACAAAACACTTCCGGATTACAGCGAGTTCGTGGCAGGTGGCAAAGTCCATGTTTTCTAATCATTAATGGACAGTAGGTAGGCACAATCTCCTCGCCCGAGATCGTCCCACGCCCATCTTCAAGATTGTTTTGCTCCTACTCGCAAAGTACATGATCTCACATGGTCGAAGGGGGCCTCGGCCGACTGATCACAATTCGACAGGCTTCACTAACACCCCATCCGAAATATATCGTCTCTCCACTGCCATTAGGTAGGCACATGTGATCCGTTCGCACACGTCCGCGCCTACTTATGTTTACTCTCCTGTCTGCGAAAGAGACCACTTTTTCCAGTCTGTTTCTTTGGCGCAGCTGGGAACTGACACCAATGAACCGCGGCAACTACCATCTCGTTGGGTAGAAGGCACTCTCCCACCCTCAATGCCCTTCGGCGAAGACGCACAATTTGGGGCATGTGATGGACATCAGGCCACTTGTGAATCGGATCGCTCGCGGAGCAAGTACGCATCACTGTAAAATCGTTACGATGAGCGAAGCAAGGCAAGTAAGTAACTGCTGCGCCTGGCAATACTACTTGGATCTCTGAAAAAAGTAGGTGCAACACTAGTGCAGTCGCTCGGCTTCCTGGACAGGAAAGACAAGTAGGATGAGTGAATTGGGGCGGAGGAGCGAGGGGATCTGATATGCCCATCGTCCCCTTGTGCTCCTGTTTAGTGCTTTGGAAAAACAGAGACGCATGACGCTGCCCCGTAGGGTTTGGATGAATGATACCTGTAGTCGATGGGTATGATCGATACCAGCTAAGTGAATAAGAACTGCTGTTGCGTTTGCCCCTTTTCGTATATGTTAATTGGTAGCTATCTCCTGGATTGATCCTCTCACCCCAAACAAACTACAGATGGGACGATCACAAGAAGAACAAAAGAATCATTGCACCATCATAAAAAGATCATCCATCGCGTTGAGCAAAACATACAACACCGGGGATTCCCAGATCGTCACCGACTCTAGTACTAATCCGGCGCTTCTCAGCTTATATATGGGAGAGCGGACGGGATCCCTAGCTATCTGAGAGCTGTGGTCGTATGTGATAGACACACCTCACAAGAGCTTACAAGTACGAGCATCATTGCAGCATGGAACTGGGAGTAAACACCTCCCCAAAGGAGTGGTGTGGTATTCTAAAAACAAGTAAATGGGTATATCTGTGCTAATGATGCTACGCCGACGTTATTGTTGGGTGGGACAGCCGTCGCCAACCCTCGTTATGATGCCCTGAACTCCAAAGTCATAATGCAACCTCCACAAAGTGATTCCCAATCGTTGATTCCTCCCATGGCACTGGTGCTGGTGTGTCCGCCGTGGTTCGTTCCTTTGCCCAACTCGACTTGAAAGAAAAGACGAACGAAACGCTCATAAACGTGATATCGTGGGTGCGCACGACTTGTTTTGAAGGCGACAGTACCGGTACTCTCTATCTCTCTCTCTCTCTCTCTCTCTACACTTCCTGGATTCGACACCCCTCATGCGTACATAGGATGCAATATTGGTGCTCCTGGCTTTTGTATTGTTGATGCCGGCGACGGGAGGCCCTTGTCAGCATTGGAGTCGTTGAACCACGTCTCGTCCTTGCGCGCGCGGCCGCAGCAGAGCCCGGGGACGCACTGAGCGAGGACACAGAGGATGACGAGGAGCGCAATTAGGACACCCGCGGCGATGGACAGCCCGACGACCATGTCCGTGGACGGGTTGCCTTCTGCGGCTAAGGCTGGCTGGGACCACACCAGCAACAGGCAAAACGTGATGGTACTGGGAAGGCTGTATTGCGCCATTGTGATGATAGCCAGGGACAGTCGCAAATGTTATATGTAATATGAGGTGAGCAAGGGAAGATCCGGACTGCAGTGCTGTCTCTTTCCTCTGTATTCTGGACTGGAGGTATACACTGAATCCCGAAGTCTGTTGGGATATATATATGACTGGCCTGATAATTGCCCAGGAGAAATAATGCATATCATACCTTGGATCATTGGAGAAGTGGCCGACGAGCGCATTAAAAACCTCGTCCTTCATTGCGAGCAAATGCGCAAAAGGAGTGTAACATGGCACAGCCCATGATAGTGTGGTGGTGTGCTGTCACTAACATAGGCTGCAGTCTTGGCAACGGTTCTCAAAGCACAAAGTTATGACGGGCTTGGTGTAATCCTGCCATCTAACAATAGAAATAACAAGCACAGCCTAAGAGATCCCACTACCAACGGATGGTAAGGTAAGCTGGATCAGGCATATCGTGGGGGAGTCACAGACCCCCCGGTGTTGCGGGACCGGGTCACACAGCTTTTCTGATCTGACAGTCTTGCTCTGATTGGACTCCCACGCTGAGCTACAAGCCACCGTCCAGCCATTATCTACCTAAAGGGGACGGCGAGGCTCAGACTGGAAGAGCCAACCGACGCAGCAGCTAGTTTCAAGAATTTTTGGCCGTAAGCGACTGATTATCGTAAGTTGCAATAAGCGCAAACCACAATGCAGAAATTTGTGAAGTTATTCCGCGGGAGGATGGAAGATACGAAGATATCACATCACGCCTCCGCCAAAGAAAGACCCAATGGGAGGGAGGATGGTCGACCCTGGAGTCAAGGGCGAAAGCGTGGACCTGTGTAACTGCTGCAATGAAGGTCTTCTCATGTTGAATTTGACTAATCGCCCTTTAAAATATGATGGTCGCCTACGAAGAGAAGCTGCGAAGATCTCCCAGCAACCGGGGTTGTGATACTTAGGAATAAAGGATGGTTCATGATTATGATGACATATTATCTTCCCGACACTGTGGCTCGTCAAGCTGTCAGTCGAGAGTTCGGCCCAAAATTGCCGGGGAGCAATGAAGGTTGGTGCCTGCGTCGCAAGGCCACTATTATTGGTAATAGTACCAAGTAAAAAGCCCCTGGAAGAGAACCGAAAGGCTTCCTTACTTCCGATCAGCCAAACTGGATCATATTTGGAGAGATTGATCGAACCTACGATGTTGTGCGTCTATACGTCTTTGCGCGCGCTGGCAGAAGGCCCAGGCCGCGATCAATTGTCAATTGCTTATTTCCTGTTGTTTCACGACGAGTGACTGGAGTAGCGTGGCCCTTTAGCTTGAGTGGATTGACGTCATGGGAATGCGACCATCTGCGCCCGGGCAAAAGCATCCGGGAAACAACAAGGAGGCCTCATTATACCAACATTTGGCGATTTCTTTCTCCCTCGAAAATAGGAAACATTCATACCGTATGAACCGATCTTTCGAATAGCCAAAACAAAACCCGATAGCAGCAATGAGTTTTGTGCTGCGGAGAGGTTGCGTACAGCTGACGAGCACCGCGCTGCCCACACTGCGACGATCCCCCATCTTGACCAGCCGATCTGTGGCCTGGAAGCTGCAACAACAAAACCAACAACAACCCAGCGCGAGCCCGACAACATGGCTTCGCATGGCCTCGAGCTCGCCGCCCGGTGATGCGATCAAGCCCAAGAAAGACCTCCGGGATGAGACGGCCAAGGAGACCAACCAGCGCGATGTAGATGTACACGAATCAGAGGTGAAATCCAACATGGAGGCCGCTGTGAAACAGCAGATCAAGAGTGCGTGCACTCGAACCTACAAACACCACATATGTGACGCCAATACTGACCTGAAATCGTTTCACAGGACCGTGGCAGAGAGAAGGCGCCGACAAGCCGCCCGTGGACCTGGAGTCAAAGCAATTAAATAAGAACATGACCAAAGGTAAGCAAGCAAACACATCCCTCCACCGATGCTCCAGGTATAGGCGCCCCGGAACCAACAGTTACTAATACTGTTTCTCCGCGCAGGAAAGCTCCTGACTACACCCACGCGACTCCTCAAGTTGATCATCCCTCTCCCGGCCGATGCGACCCACGACGAAAAGGGGAACAAGGGCGAATTCCGATCCATAGGCCAGAACGAGGACATCCAGCCCCTCGCCCTGCTGATCCACCCGCAACAGCCGCTCTCCTACCTCGAGCGGCTGATCCAGGCCGAGCTGCCGCCGGTCTACGACGAGGATGGCAAGGAGAAGATGCCCAGCGTCTACTTCCGCGCCGAGGCCTCGGAGAAGGACGAGTCGGGCAACGTCATCAACAAGAACAAGAAGTCGCCCAACATCGCCTCGGCGTCGGGGCTGGGCCACGAGGGCGCCGAGACCCCCCAGGAGCACAAGGACTGGGTGCGCTGGAGCAGCAGCACGGAGATCGGCGACTTCATCCGGGACGCGGCGCGGGGCCGCGAGTTCGCCATCGGCATCACGGGCCACGACACGGAGCTGCGGGTCGGGGTCCCGTCCTTCAACGACCGCACCCACTACATGCGCGTGCGGCTGCGGCGCATGTCGCAGCGCATCGGCGAGCTCGCCACCATCAAGGACGACTGCGACGCCCTCGCCCACCGCGCCGCCCACCGCATTGCCAAGGCCGGCTTCGGCGCCCTCTCGGCCTGGTGGGGCGCCGTCTACTTCCTCACCTTCCATACCGACCTCGGCTGGGACATGATGGAGCCCGTCACCTACCTGGCCGGCCTGACCACCATCATGGGCGGTTACCTCTACTTCCTGTTCATCAGCAAGGACCTGTCCTACCGGGCCGCGCTGAACATGACCATTACGAGACGGCAGAACACCCTGTATGGTGAGTAATGATTCCCTGTCCTATCCTGGCTGTTGTCCCGTCCAGAGGGTGTTAAAATGCTAAACAACTGTACTACTACTACTATAGAGGCGAGAGGATTCGACCCCCAGAAATGGGAAGCCCTGGTCCAAGACGCCAACGGCCTGCGCAAGGAGATCAAGATCGTGGCCGAGGAGTACGACGTGGATTACGACGAGACCAAGGACCTCGGGACCGAGGAGGTGATAGAGGTCTTGGACAACGAGAAGGATAAGCGGCGCAGCGCCAAGGACGACGACGAAGAGGACGGGGAGGAGCGGGAATCCAAGCCCAAGAAGGACAAGAAGGACAAGAAGAAGAAGAACACGGACGAATGAAATTTTCACCTCGTCATGATACCCTTCCCCTGTTGTAATACATAGACCGAAGAATTCTTCTTTCTTGTTTTGTTTTTTTGATAGAAAGGACGCGGCATAAGCATACACATGGCGTCTATTTTAATTGATTCATTGATTGATTGATCGTACTTATTTCCTTCCGATCTATCTTGTGTGCCAATGCTGGATTTCGAGGTTTTTGTTTTATAGTCCGAACACCAATTCCAGGATACCATATATCCATACATGCCCTGTGAACTACTTATAAAACAAACCCATCATTTCCGTCCCATCCCGTCCCATCCCATCCATCAATCATCACAGTGGGATATCCTCAAAACGTCCTAGAGGCAGTTCCCTTCCTAAGCCTTAAGCCTCGAGCATCTTGTTGAGCACGCGGATCTGCTCGAGGACGCACTCCTTGCTGGTGCCGCCCTTGGCGGAGCGCATCTCGACGCTCTTCTCGTAGTCGAAGCAGGCGGCCACGTCGGGTTCGAAACGGGCGTCGATCTCGCGCAGCTGCTCGTAGGTGAGCTGGTCCATGGGGGTGCCCGTCTTCTCCGAGAGGGCGACGCACTGGCCCGAGATGTGGTGGGTCTCGCGGAAGGGCACGCCCTTGCGGACGAGGTAGTCGGCCAGGTCGGTGGCGAGCATGAAGGGGTCCAGGCTGGCCTTCATGCGGTCCGGCCGCGTCTCGAGCGTCGCCAGCACGCCCTCGGCGATGCGGATGCTGTCGGCCACCGACTTGACCGTGTCCAGCATCGGCTCCCACGACTCCTGCAGGTCCTTGTTGTACGTGCTGGCCAGGCCCTTGAGCGTCATCTTGAAGCCCACCTCGCGGCCCACGACCCGCCCGCTCTTGCCCCGCAGCAGCTCCAGGCTGTCCGGGTTCTTCTTCTGCGGCATCAGCGAGCTGCCCGTCGAGTAGGCGTCGGCCAGGCGCACGAAGCCGAACTCGGCCGTGCTGTAGATGATGAGGTCCTCGGCCCATCGCGAGATGTGGATCATGAGCATCGAGGACCACGACAGCATCTCGGCGACGAAGTCGCGGTCCGCCACGCCGCCCATCGAGTTCCACAGCAGGCCGTCGAAGCCGAGCTCGGCCGCCATCATGTCGCGGTCGATGCCGAAGGGGTTACCGGCCAGAGCGCCGCAGCCCAGCGGGCTCTTGTTGACGCGCTTGATGGTCTCGCGCAGGCGCTCGAGGTCCGCGGCGAAGGCCAGGCCGTACGACAGCATCCAGTGGCTCCAGCGGATGGGCTGGGCGCGCTTTGGGAGGTGTTAGCATCATGACACAACAATATACAAAAGAGAGAAAATGAAAAAGGAGAAGAAAATGAAAAAAGAACAGCCAAATACATACCTGCAAGTGCGTGTAACCCGGCATAACGTGGTCGACTTCCTTCTCGGCGCGGGCGGCGACGACCTTCAGGAAGCTGATGAGGTAGCCCTCGATTTCGCGCAGGCGGTCGCGCAGCCACATGCGCATGTCGCAGGCGACCTGCTCGTTGCGGCTGCGGCCCGTGTGAAGCTTGCCGGCAACGTCCTTGCCGATGATCTCGCCGAGGCGGCGCTCGTTGGCCGTGTGGATGTCCTCGTCGACGCCCGGGATGATGGTGAACGAGTTGGTCTCCCACTCCTTCATGACGGCCTTGAGACCTTGCTCGATCTTGTTGAACTCGTCCTCGGTCAGGATGCCCCCCTTGGTGTTGGCCCGGGCGAAGGCGATGCTGCCCAGGATGTCCTCCTTGTACAGGGCCTTGTCGAAGTAGATGCTCTCATTGTACTCGACCATGAGGGGGTCCAGGCCGCCTGGGAGATCTGGTCAGTTTTTGTTTCTTTCGTTCTCTCTCATCTTGTGTCGGGCAATCCTTCGCGCCAGTGACGCTCATGATATGTGTATGTCTTGGTGGTTTGGTGGGGGGAAATCTTAGGGTCTCCGATATCGACTAGGAATTGAGAGAGTGGAGGTTTAGTGAAATGAAGTCATTACCTGTGAAGCGACCTCCCCAGAGCATGTTCTCTCCCGGCTTGGTTGTTGATGGCGCCATGATTGAAATGAGAGATGTGTGAGGGTTGACAATGAAAGGAATGAGCAAGGAGCCGCGAATGTTGTGAACTTGTATGTATGTCCCCTACGAAGATCTCCCGTCTTGTCCGTGAGTCATGTCGAAATTTGGAGATGCAGCCGATTATCCATCAATTGAGTCTTCAAGGTCCCTTGGTAGGGGTCTAGTTACATACAGAGGGGTCCTTAACCGGAGCTGAAATGCATGTAGGAGAATTATGCAGTCCTATAGTTCTTCCTTCTTCCTTCTTCCAACAATACCCTAATAATTGACTGTATTCAGTTCACGAGCTCAAGGATTTCTCGCATCTTGTTGCTTTTCTACAGACATACTTGCTTCAACATTTAGGTAACATAAACCTTACCATTGGTGCAGAACGCTGCAAAGCTTACGACGATGTCTGTGTCTCCTACCCGATTCTACAAACAGACTGCACGCACTGCATACCACTATATGCATGTAGTAATAGGTATTAGTATTCAACTCAGTCTCCCAGTTGCCAGGCCTCAACAATCCGCGAGCGAATTCGGATGCCACAAAAATCTTGTATCTACAATCGGACCCCTCAATCGTCCAGTTATTCTCAACGACGTTATGGGGTCGCCTGCCAGCTTAGCTCGCCTCAGCCCACTCTGTCTAGCTGACAATATCCGACCAGTTATTGGCCGCTTTCGACAACAACCGCATTGCATGCATCCATCACTGCCCATGCCGCCGCACCTGATAGCAACTAACAACCAACTGCCTTCGTCAAATACCATAGCAACCGTTTGTGTCTCCATATCACGCGACCCACGGGAATGGAATGTCTGTCTACCTACGGAGCGAGCTGTGTGTTGGTGTGAGCCCTTTTTACCCCCCTCGGGACTCTCAGGGACCATGACCAGCACGGTGACGTGTGTTGGAGGCTGGGTCGGGGTCACCGTTTGCCAGAATCATCCCACTATGACCGTCAGATCTAGAGTTTCGATTGACACGCACCCTCCTTCTCGTCAAGTCGTGTGAACTGTTCGGCCAACACCGCTTTTGCTCGTGCAATACCGTCGTTCCGTCCCTTTTCTAGAAGCTTTCGATAGCCGCCTTTAGACGTATTAATTAATATCCTTCCCCATCAGATCAGAGTAGCACTCGTCCATTCAGCATATACCCCGCATTTCTCGTCCCACCTTAAGACCGAATCAGCCATCTGAAGCAGCACTACAATAATACTACTACTACAGAAGCAGCAGCAGCAGCACATGTTAGACAGCACCATCCAAGACCCTTGAATATCGGCGACTCAGTTCCTAACTGCAATGTCGTCACTTGTGCACCTCCCTGACGGGCAGGTCATTGTAGCCCAGCCCATATTCAACGGCATCTTCTTCAAGTCGAATGACACGAACCATCGCCATACGCCCTTTCCCGCAGGCTGGACTATCTCTTTACACACCGAGGACGGTCCCGACCAGGCGCATGGCGACAGCCGGTTAGGGTCCGAAGCTGCGACGGCTGAGGGGGATTGCAGTGAGGCTCAGAATCAGAACCAGGTTCACCGGTTCACGCGACCAACCCTCCAGTCAGATACCATCTTCATCTCTAGCATCTCCAACCCCTCATCGGACGAATATGAGCCAGCCAAAAGTCCGTCACGCCAGGTCGCACTGATGCTATACATTTCGCTGTACTGGTACTTTCAGCAGCCGGAGCCTTCCCCTTACTTGGACACTGCGGCATCTCGACTAACACCAGAATCCGCCAAACCCAAGGGGGAGTGGCAGATCCGTATCAAGCGAGATGGCGTTTTTCGGTCCCGCAACATGATCCCCAAGCTCGAGAGGATGGGGCTGATTTCCACCCTCGATACTGCCGTGGGCGTGTCCACGACGGAGAGTGCGGGCGGCTGGGATCAGATGTTTGTGTCGAGACGCGGGTTCTGGCAGATTCCGAGCGGCCTCTTCCTGTTCACACTACAACCCAAGAAGGTGGCTTCCCATCACGGATCCCCACCCGGCAGCCGCCCAACCTCACCAGGCGAGAAGAACGACTCTGCCACCGACAGGTGGTCCATCACGTCTGCCAGCCAGCTGATGTCAGACATGCCCGGAGGCACCATCCCCATCGCCTTATCCAACAAGCCTGCCCACCCCATCGGCCCCTACTTCTCCGCTTCCCACCTGCCTACTTACTATCCGCCGCCTACCCTTCAGTACCGGGTCCGGGATGGGGTGCGGTATCCAGTGCGGCCCAAGCCCCCGCGAATGGGGGAGATTTTCTACACGCGCTTCGTGCCCAGCGTGGGCAAATACCTATCCTTCCGCGTGGCCTCGTCGTCGACCAAACCCGTGCCTCACTTGGGTCCCGAGACCCCTGGCGAGAAGGAAAACGCCCACTTGTGCACACTACCCGACACCGGGCTCCTGGAACGGTGGCTGTCCAACCCGCGCGTCTCGGCGTTTTGGGGGCAGTACCACGAAAACTTCCTGTCGGAGTCGCTGAAGTCACCCCATTCCTTTCCCGTGATTGGCATGTGGGACGGCATCCCGTTTGGCTACTTTGAGATCTACTGGGTTAAAGAGGATCGCCTGGGCCGGCACGTGGCCGCGAACGACTGGGACCGCGGCCTGCACGTCCTGGTCGGGGAGGAGTGGGCAAGGGGTCGGGTGGCGGCTTGGCTCTCGAGCCTGGTGCACTGGTGTCTGCAGGCTGACTACCGAACCATGAGCATATGCCTGGAACCAAGAGTGGACAATGAGAGGTTCGTCCATCATAACACAAGAATTGCCCCTGAGACGTGTGATTAAGTACGGAACTGACATATATATATATATATCACAGATTCATCCGACATCTTCAAAACCATGGGTTCGCAAAGGAGAGGCAGGTTGCGTTACCGCACAAGCAATCTTGGTTTGTCCGGCTGAGCAGGGATGTTTGGGAATCCCCAAGCTTATAGGTGATGATTTATGTTACTACGTAGGATATCGGCACACGAGTCAAGGGTCTCACTTCCGGCGGGGACCTCTGAGTTGAGAGAGAATCTGGGTAGACGGGTAGACGGGTATTTGTCTTGGATTTCATCACATACATACATAGATACCGCCATCTGCTCTTGCATGTAAGGGAGGGTATGGACGGGCTAGAGAATATGAGATGCGACATAATCCGACCAACCAGAGTGACATGGATTTCGTCATGAGCGTTTCCCGGACGAGTGGGGCGGGCTATTGTATTGTCGAAGAAGACACAGATGTGAGCTGTCATAAGTCGTTGCATTCTCCGAATGTGATTAGCCTGATCCGGCCCAATGAAGACAAGGGGCTATCGAAAAAGCTATGTATAGCGAAGGGGGGTTACAATGGTCCCATTATGCAGTGCAGAGCATAGGAGCATAGGAGGGTAAGTCGGGATCGATCCGATTCCAGGTCTAGTGTAATCCAAGTTTCGAGGCGTGATGGTGTTGAGACGGGAAGTTCTCACCAATGAAGCACGGGGGGACTCGGCTGATCCACTCGCATCTGTCATGGAACATTGATCATTGATATGGGGTGATGGGATGGCTTTACCGAGAAGTCCTTCTCACGTCAGAGACAGACTATGGAAGCGAATGATACGCCAGGTTGGGGGTGTTTAGCCAAGGAAGGAAAGAGATGATAGCATGGCCTGATTCGAATAGATATACCTAATTGATCGTCTACTAGCGAAATCTGCAAGGTACAGATTGGATCATTGACCATTGGGGGGGGGAGCTGTCAGCAATGGATGGTAGTGGTTGGTGGCAATCAAATTGATCGTGCGTGAATGGGAGAGTACAGTAACCTTAGGATGCGGTAGGAAGGAGTAAGAGAGGGACGCCCTTTCGGGAAGCCCCGCCTCTGGCAGAAGTGCTTAATAAGTGGAAACCGGACAAGATACGACACCATTACATAAAGGGCCGCTAATGCTCAATTGTTGCTTTGCTTCACATCTTCGGCGAGTCGGACGCTACCCAGGGGTCGGACCTAGACACCCTAACACCCTAGACACCCTAGACACCCTAGACAAACAGCTCCAGAGAGAACCTAGACTAGACTCGACTCATTGCATTTTTTTTCTTCTCTCCCTCTCTCCCTCTCTCCCTCTTTCGAATTGGTCGATAGGACAGGCCACAAGAGCATGAGCTGCAGGTGGCAGTGGCACCGTTGCGTTGTAGTGGCACCGTGCCGTGGCACCAATGTTATGGGTTTACACACCTAAGGGAAAAAAGGGTGGACCGGTGAAGAGAAAGATTGGTAATGAAGGAAAGTGTTTATTCACTAGACATGGACATGGACATGGACATGGATGGACATGGACTTGCGTGCAATAGCCAAAAGAGAAAGTGAGGCACTCAAGTCCAGAAAGTCAATTGGGAAAGTGTGATTTTTTACCTTACCTAGTACATACCTCCTACTTGCTTGATCCTAACACCCATCCATACTCCGTAAAAAGAAGTAGTGATGAATTGACCGAAGCAAGCAAGCATGGGTCTGGTCTTTCTCTTTCCGACACCCGACGTCGCGACTACCACATGTACCTACTCCTACTGCCACTACTACTACACTACTACTACTACTACTACTATTGTTGTTGCTGCTACTACTACATGTACATAGCTTCTCATACCAACTACATACACACTCACACTCACTCTTCTTCCCTTCATCGGGTTTTATTAACTTCTTCCCTCACTCATATCTTTTCCCCGCCAGACTCAACTTCAAGCTTGAGAAAGCCGGAAGCTTGCTGGTCAAGACTGGACTAGACAGACCTCGGCTCCTGTTTTGTTTCTTGGTGAGCCGCCCCATTATTTGGGAGCACATACCAAGACACGAACAAGACTAGCAACCAGACCAGACCCGGGCCAGCAAGCAAGCAAGTAGCATCACGTCCCGTCTACGTCTCTTGTCAACAAATGGCGGTCATAATGGACGACGACAGCAGCAACGGCGCCAGCCAGCCCCTGCCGCTGGCCACCATCCTGCGCATTCTCAACATCACCAAGATCGCCTACCCGGCCGTCGTCTTCGGCGTCTTCCTCATTAGCTTCATCGCCTACGGCATCCTCCATGCGCCCCGAGACGACAACAAACTGCTGCGCGGCCCCGGCGGCCGCCCGCTGCCCGTCCGGGCCAACACCAACAACCATGACCAGGAGGGCGCCAAACCCACGATAGAACTGTCCAGCTCGGCCAACCTGGTCCTCCGGATCCTGCACACGCTCATCATCCTCACCTTTCTGGGCCACGCCGTCCTCATCCTGCTCCAGGTCCTGCTCTACCGCCAGGACGAGTGGTGGCCCGGCCAGGCCGCCGTCGTCTTCGTCATCGGGTCTTTCTTCGCTTGGTCTATTGTGCTCATCAGCCTGATCGACACCACCCCGGCGCCCACCCTGGTCCACCTCGCCACCTGGGCCTCGGCTCTGCCGCTCGAGCTGCTCGTCATCGCGTCCAGCCTGAGCCTCTACACGCGCCCGCACCACGAGCCGGCCGTCGGCGACCAGCAGGGCGGCCAGTACCGGGAGAAGGCAACGCCGTGGGAGATTGTCGAAGTCGCCGTGCAGTTGAGCCGCGCCATCCTGGTGCTGGGCTGCATCGTCCTCTTCGTCTCGCTGGCCTGGAAGTCCAAGTCCAAGTCCAAGGCCAAGGCCAAGGCCGCTCCTGCTTCCCCTTCCGAACAGGAACCGTTGCTGGCAGGTGGAGGAGCGCAGCAGTCGGGTGGCGCCGCCGGCAATGGCAATGGCCAAGCCTACGGAACCACTCCGACCACCGCAGCCGGACAGAATAGTTCAAGCAAGCCCAAGGATGCCTGGGCCAAACCTACCGAGCCGCCCAACGTTAACTGGTTCAGCTATATCCGAGGGTTCTTCATCCTGATCCCCTACCTCTGGCCCAAGGAGTCCCGCAAGCTGCAAGGTCTGGCTGTCATATGCTTCCTGATCATGATTTCGCAGCGTGTGCTCAATGTGTTTGTACCCGTGACTAGTGGCTGGATTACTGATGCTCTATCTGGCGACGATGTGCAGACGCCATGGTTATATATAGGACTATACGTGCTTTTTAAGTGGCTGCAGGGTTCGCAGGGTGTTTTGAGCGCCGCGCGTACGGTGCTGTGGATTCCCGTCGAGCAGTACTCATACCAGGCCATTTCGACGGCCGCCTTTGAGCACGTGCACAACCTGAGCGCCGAGTTTCACATGAGCAAGCGCACCGGCGAGGTCATCTCCGCCCTGAACAAGGGGAGCGCGATTAACTCTTTCCTCGAGCTAGTGACCTTCCAGGTCGGCCCTATGATGTTTGACCTCGTCGTCGCTGTCGTGTACCTCACCATCACCTTTGACATCTACCTTGGCCTCGTCGTGGCCATCACTACTATCCTCTATATCTACGTTACGATTCGCCTGGCGTCGTGGCGAGTCAAGCTGCGTCGCGACTACGTTAACGCCGATCGGGAGATGGAGGCTGTGAAGAATGATAGTCTGCACTCCTGGGACACGGTCAAGTACTTCAACGCGGAGCAGTACGAATTCACCCGCTACCGCAACGCCATGATCGGCATGCAGGGGTTCGAGTACTGGGTGCGCGTCACTCTCGCGTATCTCAACTCCGCACAGGGCGCCGTCTTCACGTTTGCGTTGCTCATCGTCTGCTTCATAGAAGCCTACCGCGTGGCTGCCGGCTTCCAGACGGTGGGCCGCTTCGTCGTGCTCATCACGTACATGGCCCAGCTGCAGGGCCCGCTGAACTTCTTCGGGACCTTCTACCGGACGATACAGAACAACCTCATCTCGGCGGAGCGCATGCTCGAGCTCTTCCGGGAGCAGCCGCTTGTCGACGACCGCGAGGGGGCCGTGCCGCTGGAGACGTGCACGGGCGACATCGAGTTCCGAAACGTCAAATTTTCCTACGACGAGCGCCGCACCGCGCTTACTGATCTCTCGTTCCGCTGCAAGCCCGGGACGACGACGGCGCTGGTGGGCGAGTCCGGAGGCGGCAAGTCGACCATTATGCGTATGCTGTTCCGGTATTACAATCCGACGAGCGGGTCGATCCTGGTGGACGGCAGCGACGTGCAGGACATCACGATCGATTCGCTGCGGCGGTACATCGGCATCGTGCCACAGGACTGTAATATGTTCAACGAGTCGCTGATGTATAACCTGCGGTACGCAAATCAGAATGCGACGGACGAAGAGGTGTTCGACGCTTGCCGGGCCGCGTCGATCCATGACCGCATCATGGACTTCCCCGACGGTTATGGTACTGTGGTGGGCGAGCGGGGTGTCAAGCTGTCGGGCGGCGAAAGACAGCGCGTCGCTATCGCCCGCACCATCCTCAAGAACCCCCGCATCACGCTGCTCGATGAGGCCACGGCCGCCCTGGACACGGAGACGGAAGAAAAGATTCAGCACTCGTTTGCGACGCTGGCTGAGGGCCGGACCATGCTCATCATCGCGCATCGTCTGTCGACGATTGTCAATGCTGATCAGATCCTGGTACGTAAACATTGAGTTACCAACCAACTAACCAACCATTATTTTATGGCCTGAGATAGATGGATCTAAACTAACGATACGCGAAAACAGGTGCTCAAGAACGGCACCGTCGTCGAACGGGGAACGCACGAGGAACTCATCCAGCTCGACGACCGGTATGCCTCGATGTGGCGCAAGCAGTCTAGGGCGCAAAAGGCGCGCGAGGAGGCCGAGCAGCTTAGGGACAAGGCGCGGCAGAAGCTCAAGGAGGCCGAGGTGGATTCCGCCAGCGTCACGGAGGACGAGGCCGAGTCGTCGCCTACTGCCAAGACTGCGACGGGTAAGGGGCCGAGCGGGCTCAGCAACGACGACGATGGCAACATGGGCGGCGGCAGCAGAAAGCCTCCAGGGCATCCTTAGAAGCGGTTTTGGTGGCCGCCATTGTAATGGATGGCGTGAGTTGGTAAGAGAGAGTGTGTTTGTTTGGCTAACTACTATTACTACTACATCACGTTAAGGCTGTGTGGAATTCCGGGCTTGCCTTGTGTTGCCCCCGGTCCCCTTCCACGGAGTCGGCGACACTAATAAAAAGCGACGAGATCCTTTTGGGGGGAACTTGGTTCATTACTGTAAATTCTTAGAAAGAAGAAAGCGAGAGAGAGAAAGAGAAAGGCAACGAGAGACAGAGACAGACTTCTATATATATGTGTATACCCTGAAGGGTTTCGAGTACAGGATTAGGTAGTTTAATGTAATGCCAGCAGCGATCAATCAGCGAGCTTGGGTTTTCGTTCGGCGGTGATGGTTGAGTGAGTTGGACAAGTATACATTGATGACAGACAGGTCCATGTGGGTGTGTAGTGGGTACGGCCGCAGTAATAGCCCGGCTCTCGAGACCCCACCGTGCCGCTTCTGTAACGCTACCCCATGGCTGCCGACGTCGACCTACATACATATAGATACGTACAAGAATCAATAATCCATGTACCGGCATGGAAGGGATGCATACGCTGTTCGTCACATGAGAGAGTAAGGCTGCTGATTTCTGCACGAGACCGAATCTGCACATAACCGATCAAAAACCCCATTCTTCTCCGTTCTTCTTCTTGCCTAAAAGGGCCACCTGCCTATACTAGCCAGTCAGCTAGTTAGTCCCCCTCCCCCATACTCAACAGCCAGCCATGCCGCCGCCACAGTCGAAATCGCTGGATGACATAGCCGCGTCCCTCCTGGCCGAAAGGGGCCTCGAGCTCGTCTCGTGCAGGACGGTCCAGTCCCTGTGGGCCGGGTACGGCCACATTTGCCGCGTCCAGGCCCGGTTTCCCAATGGGGAAGAGGAGCCGCTTTCTCTGGTCTTGAAGTACATCAGCCCGCCCGCCGCCAAGCGCCAGAACAACGACGAGGGCCATCTCCGCAAGATCCTCTCGTACCAGGTCGAGCAGCACTTCTACGCACACCTCGCGCCGCGACTGTCCGACATCGGGAAGGAGGGCGGGCCTGAGGAGGATGAAGAAGTAACGGTCGCCGAGTGCCTGGGCAGCGTGCACGACGGCACCACGACGGCCCTGCTGCTGCGCGACCTGCAACAGGACGTTCCGCCTGCTTACCAGCCATGCTTCCCGTCGCCGCCGGCGCCGGCGTCGGCGTTCCCCTTGGCCCTCGAGAAGCGCGGCACCCTGACGCCCGACCTCGTCGACGCGGCCCTGGACTGGCTCGCCGGCTTCCACGGCTTCTTCTGGCGCGACGGGGAGAAGGCCCGGTACGCCTCCTCCTCCTCCTCCTCCTCCTCGGCGAGCCTGGTCCCGCCGCCGTTGGAGTTTGCCGCCTCCCAGTCCTCGAGCGACGGGGGGGTGGTGGTGCACGGCGTCTGGCAGAACGGCGGCTACACCTACCTCGCCACGCGGCGCAGCGAGCACGCCTCGCTGGAAGACGAGGGCGACGGCAGCGAATGGAGCGCGCCGCTGTGCCGGCCTTCGCCCTCCTCGGGGAAATCGGTCGCCGAGCAGGTGGCCTACTACCTCTCCCCCGCCCACCCCGCGACATCGCCCTACGCGACCCTGATCCACGGCGACGTCAAATCCGAAAACATGTTTGGGCGGTCCTCCTCCCCCTCCCCCTCCACCACCACCACGGCCCAAGTCGCCTTCTTCGACTTCCAGTACGTCGGCCTCGGCCTGGGCGTCTGCGACCTCGCCAAGCTCTTCACCTGTTCCGTGCCCGTCTCCCTGCTCGTCACTTCCTCCTCCTCCTTTTCTTCTTCATTGGGCATGCAAGCAGGCGAAAAGGCGCTCCTGAAACGCTATCTAGCCCGCCTCGAGGCCGTCTCGGGCAGTGGCGGCAAGAAGAAGACCTACCCCTGGGACGTCTTCGTGGCCCACTGGGAGGCCGCCCTGGTGGACTGGCTGCGCTTCCAGGCCGGCTGGGGCTTCTGGGGCAACACGGCCTGGCTCGAGGCGCGGGTGCGGGAGATCCTGGCGCGGCGTCCGAAGGCGGAGGACTGGGAGTAAAATAGGTGGTCTTGGATGGTATAGTTTAGTTACTGGTAGAAGATAAAAACGACAGGCAGACAAGAAAGAGAGAAACAACGACAAGTAAACGACATTTTTCGTCTCGACGACTGAACTTCTTTTCACTCGCCTGCATTCATCTTGGTTTCTTACACAGGACTGAGGCAAATGCAAATATACAACAAGACAAAATGTATATTTGACAGCCCAGATAAGGCGCATCTCTTCTCTCGAATTAATCTTTCGTCGTCGTACAAGTATTGCCACGACGCAAAGCCACACACACACAGTATATATCCCTTTCCTATAATAGTACATATAGAGAGAGAGTTTTGCTCATTTCTCTCTCTCTCGAGCGCCGAATCCAATCTAAGTAAAAAGCCCGCTCGCCCACACCATATCCCCCATCTCCATGTGGGTAAGTCTTATAGCCCCCTGCTCGAAACCCTCCTCCAGATGATATAATGGAAACAATCCCAAGTCAAGTTATAGTAGATTTATTTTTACACCAAAACCCCGCTTCCCATATGAATAACCGATATATGTGCGCGCTCTCTCTCTATATACGCACCGGCAAGGCAAGCGCTGACGAAGAAGGAAAATAAAGTTGATAAGGCAGAGCAAGCAAGCAAGCTAAACCATCAACGACGAGGTCCAGCCGTACTACTGATTAATTAGTCAATCCCCCCAAATAATGCGTAAATGCGTGTGATGACGTTTTGCGGTGGCGGGGGTAAATTCGTCATGTTATAATAGCGTTTCAATCGTTTGTTGCTTTTGTTGTTTTTGTCGTTGTAAAGAGAAGAAGCCTCCAGTCTTCAGCCTTTAGCCTTTAGCCACACTCCATAGCGACGGGAGCCAGCCAAGCACGGGAAGGCACTCGAGGACGCCCTAGATCCTCCCGCCCTCCACGACCTCGCGCTCCAGCACCTCGACCTCGCCCGACTCGGCCGTGCGCCGGCGCTCCACCACCCACCGCGACTCACCGCCGTCCTGCTCCTGGCTGTACGAGATGGAGTCGGCGCTGCCCTTGTGGCGGTGACCCATGCCCGGCCGCTTCTGCGAGGGGACCCCCGGCTTGGGGCTCGCCAGCAGCGACGTGTCGGCCGACGAGGTCAGAAGAGGGGACGGCTGCAGCACGGCGCTGGCCGTGTCGTCGGTTTCCACGTCGTCGTCCGCTTCCTCGTCCTCCAGCACGGGTGCGAACGTCTTGGGGATCGGAGGGGGCGAGAACAGCGGCGCGGGCATCGCGGACGGCATCGGGCCTGATGGGTTGGGGCTTGCCACCGCCGCCGCATTAACTGGCAACGGAGGAACGGAGTTGTTAGAGTAGGTGGGAATGGACATGGTGAGCGTCGGGCTGCCCGACCCGCTTGCGGCTCCCGACTCTGCGCTCTGGCTCCAGATCGAGAAAGCAGAGTTTTTCCTGCCGTACATGTCGTTGCCGATTTGCTCCCTCCCCTCGGGGCTCCAAGGGCTCGCGATATCGTTCCGATCACTCGGGGATCCATCACGTGAGCTCGTAAGGGAGGCTTGCGACTCACCCCATGCCTTAGACCTTAAGCGAAGCAAGGCCGACAGGGACATGTTATCGTCATCAGCCATCATGGCGAGCTGGGCCAGGCCGGGGCTCTGCAACGACGAGAGCTCCCGAGCCGTCGTGCTATTGGGGGACATCAGACTCATAATCGAGTTGCGGTTGGAGTATTCCGAACGCTCGGTGATGGGTGTGAGGTTTGGTTCGCGGGAGATCAGATGTCCAGACTTGGAACGCGCCAAGCCATGATTGGAGCCGAAAAACCCACCGTAAAAGGGGTCGCCTTCAGTGTTCGTATTGCGGAGAGGTATCGGCTGGGCGGGGGCTGCATAGAAGCCAAACTCCTGTCCATACCATCCGTCAGAGTCATGAGCAAGTGCGCTTGCGTTCGCCTCGGCAATAATGGCGTCATCGTCCAACTCATAGTCGTCGAGGCCGTTGGAGAACCCGTCATCGTATCCATCGTCAAATCCATCGTCAAATTCGTAGTCGTCAAAGGAGTTAATGTTGGCATTAGAATGGTCAGACCCAGAAGTTGTTGGAGAAGTGATGGTGACGTCTGCTGGTAGTGGCGGATCCGAATCTCTACGGAACTTGCCCGAGGCGGCGGCCTTGTACGCAGCAGCAGCCAATGCTGCTTGGTAAGCTGCCATATTGTCCGTTTCCGCGGTGTCGCATTCCGATTCTGGTTGTTCTGGCTGTTCTGGCTGTTCTGACTGTTCTGGCTGTTCTGGCTGTTCAAGTCCGTCAAGCGAACTCTTGCCGTTATCGGGTTGAGTGTCAACCGGCACAGGCTTCTGGTTGGGCACAACGCTCATGGACGTATGTGCGGTCGATTGAGTGACCGCAGTCGCTCCAGAAAGCCGCGAGGTTACGTCGTCGGATTCTCGTTTGTTCGCTTCTTCCTCGGCAGCCCTTCTGCGAGCCAGTGCTTGCGCGAACACTCCAGCTAGCGGTCTACCGTACTGATCGGTATCCTCCAAGTCGAACAAGGCCTCGTCAATGGCGACACCGTCACCTTCTCCTTCAAGGCCAGCACCGCCAAAGTAGAGTTCATCGTCCGGGTTGAGGTGTGCTGGAAGAGCAGAGTATTTTGGTTGGGTTTGTTGTGGTGATGACCGGTCCGAATCATGGATAGCAGCATCTAACCCCTGAATCCCAAGCCCGGTCGGGCTGTCGCCACTACGCAGTGCTTGGGACACTGGAGAATGGGGTTGTGACAGCTCAGGATCCTGGAGGGAGAGCTGAGAAAGCCTATTGTCAACATCTGGTGTTCCCTGCGTTACGGCGAATCCAATGACATTTCCCTCGGCATCTCTTGGCGTCGTCGCCATCATCGCATCCTGGGGACTTTGCAAAGTTGAATGAGGGTTGGACCTTTGGAAAACGAAACCCGCAAAATTCTCCTGGTCGTTGTCAGGGTCGTACTCCGAAATAGGTTCTTCGTATATCTCCTCTTCCTCTTCGTCGTAGTCGGCATTCACTCCCGGGATTCGCTCTTCCAAGCCGTCATCGTAATCCATATCGTCGTACTCGAAGGGATCCTCGTCGAACTCATCATAGCGCGAGTCCCGGTGGGCAGGGATCTCTGGCTGTTTGTCTTGTTCTCGCTGTCGATGCCTTTCCTCCAAAAGCTTCTCGGCATTCGCGGCCCCCATCATATCGAAGCTAAACCTCGACGATGTACTCTTCATGTGTTTTGGTAAAGCACTGAGCACGTCTTTGTTGGACATGCCGGACATATTCCTCGACAACGTGGAGATGGACGACGGTATAGAGCTATTCCTTCGCACCTGCGGGTCCATCAAAGTTATCCGCCGGGAGGCGCTGGCGGACACTGGATTGGAAGTGCTCTCGCTCTGCATTACCCCACCATCGACAGACACTGTGCGGCGCGAACGTAACGACGCGGATGTTCGTCCAAACTCTTCGCGGTCATCCTTAGGCGGGACCGGCGGCGCAGGCCGTTGTGGTGGTAACAAATCATCTTTACTGGGCGGTAACGCCTCGGGTGCTGTTTGTTCGGTTGGTGGCATGGGACTCACACTGCTCGACACGGGCCTCTTGGGGCGCGGAGCGCTGAAGTCATGAACCTTGGTGCCCCGGATAGGTTCATATGATGATTCCCGGCCGTCGAGTAGTGACAACGATAAGTCAGGTATGTTTTGGCTCGTCTTCCTCCTCATAAGTAAGGTCGACATGGGGTTCTTCAGAAACGGAAGGCTCTTCCTCCCCTTCGGAGGGTCTTGGGCCGGGGGCTGGGTCAACGTTGGTGGCTCTGTCGTCATCCGCGCGCCTGGCGGGCGCTTCCCCGTGTTACTGTTTTGTTGAAGATCTGTTGGTGACACAAACGACGAGCCTACATTGCTCGATCTGAGAGGCGCTTTTGTTATTGCCGGTGGGCTTGTCACGATCGAGGCGATGTTGGGCCTGCTGGAGGAGTTCCTGTGGTCTAACGAGTAGCTCGGGGTTCTCTCCGAGGGACCAGCCCTTGGGCTTGTGGCAGCCGCGGCAGCCGCGGCATCTTGTTCGCGACGGTACTTCAAGCCTCCGAGAAAGCCGGTCGGCTCGCTGTATGGGGATCGAGCAGGCTGCCTTGGCTCTTCCCGCGGCAGAGGTTCGGGGTCACCCGTATAGATGGAGTATTCGGATGCCGAGTATTCCGTGTCGACAGAGGCGACTCGGGCTATCGGGGGTAGGCTGGGCGGAGCTTGAGACGGAGGCGGCGGCGGTGCTTGCTGAGGCTGCGGCGGGGGAGGCGGAGATGTCAAGGGTGGCGACTGCGGACGGACTTGGGACTGGCTCTGAGGCACCGAGGTGGCCGATCTGGGACGAATGTCTGACGACGGCACACTGCTGTCGTCGGGTAGGAGCTGGGCAGGCTGGAGCGAGGCGGGATCCCAGGCAGCGTTGTCCGGGTTGGGCGAGGTGGGATTGGACGGACCCCGTCGGTGGAAGCGCAGATGTGACAACATTATTTTTGCGACCGAACTTTAGATGGCCCCCTCCTGACTCAAGAATGCGCTCGTTCCGCTAGAGGACGTCGCGGCCACGGTATGCGACCGACCCGACGTAGAGAGACCGGTTGCGCCGAGCTACGTGCAAGATGTGTTTCTAAAAAATTCGTCTTCTTCTCGTTCTTCGGTGTTCCTTAGGTCGTCGTATTATTGGTGGTCGTTTCATCCAGCAAGTAGTGGGCGCACCATGGTGAATCGGGCGAGTTGGGATTGTAAGTAGCGACTGCCTGCCTGTGAAGAGCAGTGTTGGAGACAAGACTGTGTGAAGAATGGAAGATGTTCGTATTTGGCTGGGGCGCACGTCGTTTGTTTGGCTTGGTCAGGTATTGCGAAAATGCATAATCCATCAATACGAGGAAAGCAAAGTCGTTCAGTTGTTATTTTGGAATTGATCGCCCTAGCAGCCTTAAGTTATGATTTGTCGCCCAATTAATTGTGTTACATCCTAACCGACGCCCAATCCTTGGAAGGGTGGCCTGCCTGAGCCTGCCTGAGCCTGCCTGGCTGCCTGGTGGCTTCTTGATTACAGCGTCAACACGACCACAGATGACCCTACGACCCTAAATAAGTAACCAACGGCTTCAGCCATTTGCCCACTGTTTTCTTCCCATGGCCGTGCACTCCACCCGTCCAGTGGGTAGGTTGTGGGTTGTGGGTTGAATTAAAGGCTGTAGCTTTTCGGGTTTTCCATCCAGGACTGGTAATAATCTGGTCAGATCCCATTCGATGTTGGATCTCAGGACCCCTGCCCAGTACTGCGCAGTCCCTGCCATGCCGCGCCCGTTGTTCGTCTCATCTCGACTTCTGAAACCTTGATTTACTGATGACGGCCAGTGTCCATCTTCGGTTACAGTTCCAGTCAGTGTCTGTCTTTTTTACCTTCTGTCTTCTGTCTCCGTACTGGAAATGTCTAAGGTTAGGGCAATGGAAGACACAGAAGAGTCCGTTCGCCTCAGCCGCATGGATGGTCCATCCATAACCCCCCATACATAACCCATAACCCGTATCGACGCGCGCGAAAGTACCAGCTTGCCAGTCGATTGGATGGATCTCCAGCTATGCAAAATGACGACGACTTTGCTAGCAGGGGGCTCGTATGTAGTCAAAGACTTGTGGGGGTGCCTATTTGACCGGGCAGACTTCCCAATGCACGTCAACTATTACCTACATTTTGGCCTCGTTTTTCTTCCTCTCTACCGGTAACGACGCCCTCGGCTTGCTTGAATGCAGCAGCCACTCCAACGGCTCGCAACACACCACCAGGGCAGAGCACGTTTTTGATTGGTACAACGGCTGAAGTCGATGAAACCACAACTTATCTCTATATCATTTACCTCCTGACACTGGTCGCTGGTTCTAAGAATATACCCAACGTCTTTCACACCCAACATCATAGTGGGTCGGCCACTGCCATGATAGTGTGTCGAGGTCTGATGTTATCCATCCGCATGGTTCAGTGACTCAAGCGGTGTGATACATTGGTAGCTTGAAGGCAGCTACATGAGTTATCAAGTTCCTCTCATTGGCAATCGTATATTCACCTATATCTCTAGCCCCTGTTTAGCTTCATATCTCACTCCATAAAGTAACCCATGATAGATGCACTTCACTTGGACTCGCAAGGCCCCTCCCAGCCACATATCAAGCGAGGAGGATGAATCACTGGCTGGTAAATCGCTATGCAAGGCCATAGTAGAAACGTCTTCCATCCATACCACCAACTGAAGCTCTGTATTCTACGCAGATAGCTATTCGAATTATATATAAATATGTACATAACTATACGCACGCAAAACATTCTAAACGCTGGCCAACGTACTGAAGCCCTGCCAACACGAACTTTGGATGGAATCTCCAGCCCCCCTTGTGCAACTGCAACGGCCAACAATAAGTAATCAGGGGGGCCTTCACCTAAAACCTGAGAGGGGAGGATGGGGCTCGGTCGCTACTGTTCACTATCCGAGACCTGGGACGCCGTGGAAGATGGCATCAATTTGTTTGGTACGGTTGCTGCAGACAAATCTTACCACTTGAATGGATAGCCAACCGACGCGGTGCAACGAGTTGGCCGTCACACACTGTCAGTCCATGGCGGGAGCGAGCCAGATCTCATGCGGGCGAGTGTACGCATCCAACAGCTTCATCCTACATTGAATGCATGGTAGATGGGCCACAATCATGATGGCCATACTTGTCGTCAATGGCGGCGTGTACATAAGACAGGTAAGTGTTATTCATGGCCCGCTGTGCAAACTTAAGAAGTAAGTAAGTACCTAGGTATAGATGGCTGGGACTGGGTATGTTATTTGTTCTTTCAGCATCACCGTGTTGCTCGCACCCGACATAACCGTGGCAGTCTGACTTATTGGCACCAGAAAGAGGAACCAATACAGATTTGATACCAGTCCTCTGGAATAGGGTTTTACTTGAATGGGCTGTCCAACGTTTTACAGGCCAATCGAAACGCTGAATCCCATGTGGTGTAGCAAGCAGTAGGCACATGCACGTACTTGTGTAAGTACATAACATACCTCATACTTACAATGGATGTATGTACCAGTAGGGCAGGCAGGTCGTTCCTTCCTTTCTTCCTGCCTCCCGAGCCGGGTCCGTGGATTGATGCCATCGTCATCATCGCCTTGCCAGGTTGTCAGGTGTCAAGTACCACCCACCTGACCGCCCATTGTTACTTCTCCTTCCACTTCATCCAAGACCTAGTTAGAATCCCATCTGGGCACCGAACCTCGCTCAGGCCCACGAGCATCAACAACATCATACTGCATACCCTTTACTGTCACTGCACATACAAGTAATACACATCACGAGCTAGTACAACTAGGCCAATCATCCTCACCATCATGGCCTCAAATAATACTGACATAGCTAAAGGCCCCGGCGACCATATGACGATGTCGTCCAGTGAAACGGCAAAGAGCGCCCCAGGCTCGAGCAACACAGAAATGAGCAAATTACGTGCCCTGAACCAGCCTACGGCGCCATCGACACCTCCGCCGCCGCCGCCGCCCAACGGTGGAATGGTGGCCTGGCTCCAAGTTGCTGGCAGTTGGTGCCTCATGCTTAATTGTTGGTAAGTCATCGAGAGTGCAGATGAAACGTGTGGGAAGCAGCTGAATGTGCGGACTAACCTATGAACCCCAGGGGCATTGTCAACACCTATGGTGTATTTCAGACATATTACCAAACTCAGCTGTTGGCGGACCGCTCACCGTCCAGCATCGCCTGGATCGGTTCTATCCAAGCATTCCTGCTTCTCTTTGTTGGTGCTCTCACCGGCCCGCTCTACGACTATGGTTATTTCCGCCACCTTGTTGCGGCTGGTTCGTTTCTCATGGTCTTCGGCATGATGATGGTCAGCCTGTGCACTCAGTACTGGCAACTTGTCCTGGCGCAGGGGTTCATCGTTGGTCTTGGGGGCGGCTGCTTGTTCGTGCCCAGCGTGGCCATTCTCCCCACGTACTTCTCCACGCGTATGTCCTTTACCATAGGCATCGCTGGGAGCGGAAGTGGTATCGGTAGGCTATCCCACTTGTTTACTATCTTGCTCAGTCTAACTCTCCTTTGCAGGTGGTATGATATATCCCATTGTGTTTAAAGAGCTTGAAAGCCAGATTGGCTTCAACTGGGCTACCAGAGTGGTTGCCTTCATCATGATTGCTACCTTGAGCTTCCCCTTGGCTGTTATGCGACCTCGAGTCAAACCATCAGCGGTGCGCAAGCTCTTCGATTCGTCGGCCTGGACCGAACGCCCCTATTCTTTCTTCGCATTCGGTGGTTTCTTTGGGTTTATTGGCATGTACTTGCCTCTAGTCTACATATCTGTCTTTGCTATCCAGGAGGGCATGTCGCCCAGACTGGCGTTCTATCTCTTGCCCATTCTCAACGCTGCATCGACCTTTGGCCGTATCTTTCCCAATGTAAGTGTTCTTCATGCCCCTGCCTCCTTGGATTGCGGTGCTGACAACTCATATTCTTCTTGCAGTACGCAGCAGACAAGACTGGTCCCCTGAACGTATTTCTTCCGACGTGCCTCGCTTTGGCCGTGTTGTCCTTCGCATGGATGGCGATACACGACACGGCGGGTCTTATCGTGTTCACCATCACTTACGGCTTCTTTTCTGGGACATTTCTGACGCTGCCGTTCAGTGCCGTCGTCACGCTTAGCCCTCATATGGGGGTGGTGGGGGTGCGCATGGGAATGGCTTGCGCGATCGGAAGTTTGGGGTTGTTGGTGGGAACGCCTCTCGCTGGGGCTATTCTGGCACATGGATGGCCTGCACTGCAGGCTTTTGGCGGAACCACGCTCCTCATCGCAACCATCGCTATGAGCGTCTCGAGAATCTCGAAGGTTGGATGGTACGTCACCGCCAAGGCGTGAGGTGAGATGGGAAACCGGCAATGCTAGGCAAGGCGGTTCTATGTATATTGTCTACTTAATCTGAAAATTGAATAGGGGCAGAGTAATCTCCATTGCCTTGCATATGCGAGAGGTCATATCTTTGACTTGAGTACCTTACGTGACCCCGTCAGAAAGGGTTCGTAGAACCGCATACCGCATACCGCATACTTTGGGTGCGCTTCACGGGCCTATCTACCTTCTCCTTATCTCTAGGCATGCATTCAGTAGATTCCATGGTGCCATCACTTGGGGACTCGAGATTTGGGAGAGTCGGGGTAGCTAACAAGTAGCGCGCCTCAAGCTGGCGGCAATCAACTGCCGGCCCTGCTCCCCCCTCACCCACCAAACAAAAATACCCGACGCCATGTTGAGAAGAATCCTCGGCCATTCTTCACGGATGCGGCATTCTTCGGCTCGACGACTCTAAGAGACCACATAGATTGTGAATATTTCGGCCCAGCCAAGTCTTGGCCATTCCACATCCAGCCTGCTTATCTCGGCCGCTTGGCATTACCCGTTTCCACGGATAACGGATCCCGCGGCGGCGAGGTACATTACATTTGCGTTAGCATACCTACCATGAAAAGGGCACGGCTTCTTCCCACGAGGCCGGCCCACTGCATCGGTAGCTTATGGGAAGTGTGCATCTAGCCGATCAAATATGGGTTATCAGGTGTGCAAGGGGTGGATCGTGACATCGGCAACTCGATACCACCACCACCACCACCAACCCCTCATCCAATTCGGCCCCCGCCTTGCTACATACAGGTCAGGCAAGATGCATGATGCCGTCGTAACAGGCTTGTACAGGGATTCCCCACAGCGCTCATGAAGGGTATTACCCTCGAGATGGTGTCGCTGCATACATATCTATCCCTTGGCGACACGTGTATATATATAGTCCCTGCTGGTAATCCAATCCATTCGCTGGCCGTCTGAAACGATCGTGTTGTCTCGCTTTACTTTTCAGTGTTATCACTTTCTCCATTCCATCTGCATACTTAGTATACGTGTCGCAAAAGAAGAAATAGTTGTGGCCAAGCCCCTCACGCCCCGATCCCTTCACTCAATCAAGATGGGTTCCAACGTAGTCTCCGACCCCCTGTCGCACGTCGAGTTCTTCAACGTCGTCGGCAGCGGCCCGCGCGGGGCCGAGGAGAGCCACCGGGTCGTCGACCCGCGCACCGAGGCCGACCTCTGGGCCGCGCCCACGGCCTCGGCGCGGGACCTCGACGACGCCGTCGCCGCCGGCCACCAGGCATTCCAGACGTGGGGCCGCAGCACGCCGGCCGAGCGCGCCGCCGTCCTCAACGCCGTCGCCAAGGTGCTCTACGACAACGAGGACCTCTTGACCCCCATCTTGATGCGCGAGACGGGCAAGTCGCGCATCATGGCCGAGATGGAGGTCAAGAGGGCTGCGTTTCATTACGAGTACGTACTTACTGGCCCGCTTCTGCTCACTTGCGAGATACTCGCGTACTGCATTTAAACCTTTTTTCTTTTGTTGTAAATCATGGGGATGAACCCCTATTCCAATCAAGATGAATAAAAGTTTTATACACATTTATACGATACAATTTTACTAACATCAACGCTTTTGGCAGGTATTATGGTATAGTCCCCCTTTTTGAAAGAACGCTTCGCGATTTGGAATCGGCTAGGCTAACATGGGATGGAAAACCGAAGCCACGGTGCAGCTCACGGACGAGGTCCAGTACGAAGACGACGACCTCCAGATCCTCGGCACGCACGAGCCGTACGGCGTCATTGGCGCCATCTCGCCCTGGAACTTCCCGCTGATCCTGTCGAGCGTCAAGGTGGCCTCGGCGCTGGCGACGGGCAACTGCGTCATCATCAAGCCGTCGCCCTTCACCCCCTACGCCATCCTCAAGTTCTGCGAGCTCGCCCAGGCCGCCCTGCCGGCGCCGGGCATCTTCCAGGCCCTCAACGGCGGCGCCGACGTCGGCGAGCGCATGACGCGGCACCCGGGCATCGCCCACATCAGCTTCACGGGCACCATCGCCGTGGGCCAGCGCATCATGGCCGGCTGCGCGGGGACCCTGAAGAAGGTGATCCTCGAGCTCGCGGGCAACGACGCCGCCATCGTCACCGACGACGTCGACCTCGACGCCGTCGTCCCCAAGGTCGCCCTCGGCTGCCTCCTGCACGCGGGCCAGATGTGCGTCGCGTCCAAGCGCGTCTACGTGCACGCCGCGCGCTACGACGAGTTCCTCGCCAAGTTCAGGGCCCACCTCGCGGCGACGTACGTGGCCACCTACGACGACGCCGACGCGCCCTCCGTCTTCGGCCCCCTGTCGAACCGGCCCAACTTTGAGCGGTGCCGCGGCTTCGTCGACGACTGCCGGGAGAAGGGGTACGAGGTCATTACGGTTGGGGACGAGAGCGAGGCGAAGAAGAAGAAGGGGTTCTGGATCGCGCCGACCATTATTGCGAACCCGCCGGAGGATTCGCTTGTCGTGCGTGAGGAACAGTTTGGTAAGCAGTTTCACCTCCCTCCCTGGCCACTACCGTCTCTCCCGCGTGTATCCGGTGCAGTATGTAGGGGGTTGTGTTTTGGCGAAAGGACCTTTGAAGGGTTAGGGACCCGAAACTGACAGACAACTAAACAGGCCCCGTGATCCCCATCATGAAGTGGGAAGACGAGGAAGACGTCATCGCGCGCGCCAACCTCGACAACGCGGGCCTCGGCGCCTCGATCTGGTGTCGCGATGCCGTCCGGGCGCGGAAGTTGGCCAGGCAGCTGGAGACGGGCACCGTTGTAAGTTTTTCTTTTCTTCATTGCCAAGTTTTCTCCTTTCTCCAGTCCGCATAGAATTATATCTCTAATGATTGATCCTTTTCCGATCTTGTAGTTCATCAACCAGCCACCGCAGCCGCATCACGCCGGTTACTTTGCCGGCCAGAAACTGAGCGGTGTGGGCGGCGAGCTGGGAAAGCAGGGGCTGTTGTCGTACTGCCAGACCAAGTCACTGCATATCGGGAAGAAATGATAGGTTGGGGGCGAGGTAGAGGCAGAGGTAGGGGTGCCTGCACATTTCCTCTTACTTGCCATCACACATTAGTTCCCATGAAAGAACATTTAGACGTGTAGGTAGACAGAAAGAGAGCCGGTGCTTGGGGGAGATTCGAAAGTAGGTCCCTCCTCCTTCCTTCTTAATAATCAAAAAGATGAATTGGTCCATTACCATTAAGGCACATACTATGTAATGGCCATGAACCAATTCTGATAGTCGCCGACCCTATTAGGACTTATAAGGCTTACTTGCCTCTATAGTGTGAGAAGAGTGTTTACCAAAAAGAATGAATTGGTTCTGCCATTGAGCCACATAACCATGCAATGGCAATGCACCAATTCTGATCGTCGCCGACTTACTAGGACACAAGAGTCTTACTACCTCTATAGTGTGCGCAGAAGGACGTTGTCACCTTACAGACAGGCTTACAGGAGCGAATCACCAGAACCAAGTCAATTCATATCAAGTAGCAGTGAGGAGCGAGTAGGGGTGGCCCTGTGTGCAGACATAGGCACCACAAAAGAAAGCCCAGGGGAGGTTTCGAAAGCAGGCCCTTGTCCAGTGATCAGATCAGGTAAAAAGTCCAAAAATTAAACTGATCCATTGCCATTAAGGCACATACTGTGTAATGGCTATGAATCAGTTCACAATAGTCGCCGACCCTATTGGGACTTATGAGGCCTGCCCACCTCTCTAGTAGTGTAAGTAAGGGACTATTACCTAGCAGTAGTGAGCTACTATAACTAATGCTTCTTTATTTATATTGAGAAGGAACTAAAAGTGAGGAGAGGAGAGCCCTTGTGGACTGACCCAGGACCTAAGCTTACGGGAGGATTTGAAAGCAGGCCCTTCCTTATCCAGTATTCAGAAAGGGCAAAAACAAAAGTTGAACTGATCCATTGCCATTAAGGCACATACTGTGTAATGGCTATGAATCAATTCATGGTAGTCGCCGACCTATTAGGACTTAAGAGGCCTCTTTCTACTAGTGTGTTGAGCACTATAACCCTGCAGGGGGCTTCCATTGACTTATTACATTCACCCGCCCCTAGGAAAGGCTTCTAGCCCAGCAGACAGACAGAACACCAGTTGACTTAATGGGAATTCGAACGCAGGCCCTTTCATAAATCCAAAAAGGCAAAAAGAAACAGATAAACTGGTTCACTGCCACCACACCAGGCTACCCCGATGGCTATGAACCAATTTACAATAGTCGCCGACCTTGTTAAGGAATATGAGGCCTACTACCCACACAGGGTGTAAGGGAATATGGCCTTGTAAGGATAAGTTGCCATTGGATATGTGTTGCAGCCACTCTGTCAGCATCCTCACTTCTGTCCATGTGTTCTTTACTTGGTCTCAATGCATACGCCTTTTGAAATCCTTTAGATGACTGTGTAGAGGCTTCACCCAGTGCTCATACCAGAATAGTACTATCCTTACCAGTTGCTTAGTATACAGCTGAAACCAATCATTAGGTGCATGCCAGGGGGTAACGTCATGAACACAATTGTCATAATCAAATCTCATCTTGGACATAGTCTATTAATAAACTTAAGTAATACTCATCATCTACGTTGCCAACAAACCCACAAAAGTTATCTATCTAGGCCTTTACTTGATGTACTTCTTCAGCCCCCGGAGCCGGTCCTTGGCGGCCTCGAGCACGTCATCCTCCTTGCAGACGGCGAAGCGCATGTAGTCCTCGGCGATCCAGTTATTGGCGTCGGTGTAGAACTCGGTGGGCGGGATGGCGGCGACGCCGATCTCCTGGATCATGAACCAGGCGAGCTTGAAGTCGCGCGGGCGGCTCGCCACGTGCGGCGGGAAGGGGTAGTCGGCCGGCACCTGCACCTTTTGCATGTTGACCATGACGAAGTAGCCGCCCTCGGGGTCCGAGTAGGGCAGGCCCAGCTCGTCGAAGACCTCGGTGAAGCGCGTGATCTTTCCCTTCATGTCCTTGACCGTCTCGTCCCAGAACCCTTCGCCCTCGGCCTGCTCGAAACCTGCATGGAAAATGGTCAGTCAACCCGGTTCTTCTTACCCTTCCTTATTTTGTGGAGAACGGTTAGGGGCAGGGGAGTATCTGTCACTTACCAACGGCACATGCCTCCTGGAGAGGCGAAACAGAGGAGTAACAGATGCGAGTGTGCGCTGCCGATACGTATTGAATCAGATGGGCGGGTCCCATGAGCCAACCTACACGCCATCCCGTGGCGTAGAAGTTCTTGCCGGCAGATCCGACAGTGATGGTCAGGTTTTCGATCTCAGGAGAGAGCGTCGCGACTCTTGTGAAGGGCACATAATACAGGCGATCATAGACCTCGTCGGAGAGGATAATGATCTCATGCTTGACACAGAGATCGCCGATCTTTTGAAGCTCTTCTTTTGAGAAGACCTTGCCAACCGGGTTGTCTATTATCAATAGCGCTTAGTATATGAAATAGTATAGATCCTTTAAGGGAAAAGTGGATAGGGAACCTACGAGGTGTGTTAAGAACGATCATCTTGGTCTTGGGCGTTATGGCCTTCTCCAGCTCATCAAAGTCGATGGCCCAGTTGGCCGCCGAGGAAGTCGTCGTGGGCCCATCCTTGGGAGGGTGTAAGGGGACATATACAATCTTGCCACCGGGCATCTCAATATTTGAGATGTACCTAAACAGGTCGCCAGATGAGCAGGACAGTCCGCGAGCAGTCACATGTCCTCATGCACGGCAACGGCAGACTTACTGGTCGAAAAAGGGCTCAAAGAGGATGACTTCGTCGCCGGGCTCAATGAAGGCCATGAAGGCACTCAGCATACCTTCATTGGCGCCGGTGGTGATGGTGACTTCGGTGTCCGGGTTCAACTTTCTGCCCCAGAACGGGGAGTAGGCGTCGGCGATGGCCTTCTTGAGACGCGGACGGCCCTTGGTGGGACTATACTGGTTGCAGTCTACCTTGTCCAGGGCGGCTTTGGCAGCATTGATGATGAAGTCGGGCGGGTTGTAGCCAAAGAAGCCCTGGCCCATGTTCACAATGGGCTGCTTGGGAGAGGCCGCCGCCGCCTCATTGATGATGGACCTGGGCGTGGGGTTAGATAGAAGCTCGGAGGGCTGGCTATGTTGGCATTGGTGACGACGGTCTGCTTACCAGACATCTTGTCTCTGGCCCGTCACCCTCGCAGCGGGCTTCAGCTTGGAAGGAAGGCCGGTTGTCATGGTCGAGCAGAATCCACGTTGGCGACTCGAGTTAAAGTGTCTTGTTAGTCGAAGCGGGGTTGTTGTAGGTCTGAATCTGGATATGGAGACGGCGAACTTGTGAGAATTCATGAAGAGCGGAAACAAGGAAGACAGAAGCGTATGCTGCGCACCGAGGAAGGGCTTATGTAGGAGGCGTGAGTAAGTGAATTTCTATTGATATATAATGCGGTAGCTTTTGCACCCAATCAGAGTAATGACCGAGCTGATGCGCATGCCGTCATCGGCGGGATTTCCAGAGTATTCCCTATCGGTGCCAATTAGTCGGTCCCGGGATCCTAGCACGCAATGGCAATTGATGGACTGACTGACTGAGGGGCAGAAGTCGCTCAAGCTTTAACCTTACTTTAGGTAGCTTGCCCGGTTAGAGGTTGGACCCCGCTAAATAGAGGCTCCCAGGCTCCTACAGTACTCTTAGTCCCTGAAAGTGGTGAACGTGTACTAAAAATACAGGGGCTAACCTTAGGTTAAAGTGAGCCTCCATCTTCTCCCAACTGCGACTACGAATGCGTCTGCGGCTTGCGAATGCCTACCTAGACCTACCTACATCCTACCTCACTCGTTACAGCAACAACATCGACAAATAACAATGCTCCCTCTTCGAACCCCTATATTCACGCCGAGCCCATCATCATAATGAGTTCTCTAAAGCCGCCGCCCCTGACCCTCGGGTCGTCCTCCCCCAACCTCGCGCCCACCATCCCCTCGTCGCCCCAACCGCCGCAGCCGCTCTCCCTGACCATCCGCTTCAGCGCGTCGATCCCGGACCTGGAACTCGAGATCCCGCACCCGTCGCAGACCACCGTCGTGTCCCTAAAACACCTGATCCGCGGCCGCCTCGCCGAGCCCAACTCGCAGCGCCGCCTGCGCTTCATCCAGGGCGGCCGCATCCTGCCCGACACGGCCGCCCTGAGCGCCGTCCTGCGTGCGCCCCCGCCCGCGCCCCCGAGCCGCTACGACGAGTACGAGTCCCTCATATCCGGTGGTCACGGCCACCATAACGAAACTAAAGGAAAGGGCAAGGGCAAAAACATCCCCAACCGGCCCCCGCCGCCCCAGCGCATCTACGTCAACTGCAGCATCGGCGACTCCCTGACGACGGCCGAGCTCGAAGCCGAAGCCAAGGCCGCCCTGGTCCCCGTCGCGCCGCCCAGCAGTCCCCTCCTACGACCTACGACCTCTTCTCCTACTGGCGCAAATGGCGACAACAACAGCAATGGTCAGACCCAGACCCGCACCCAACAGCAACAACAAAACACGCCCCGCGGGTTCGACCGCCTCCTCAACGCCGGCTTCACCCCGGCCGAGGTGAATTCGCTCCGCCTCCAGTTCCGCAGCATCCACGCCTCGCGCTACACGCCCGACACCCTGCCGAGCCCGGACTCGTTCCGGCGCATGGAGGACTCGTGGATCGACGACAACGGCGCGGCGGCCATGCCCACCACCGCCTCCAACACGGGCGGCTCCCTCGACGCCTCGGCCGGGGGCGACGACGGCGCCGGCGGTAACAACGCCGGGCTGTCGGGCCATCTGGACGCCCTGGTCTGGGGCGTCGTCACCGGCTTCATGTGGCCCCTGGGCAGCTTCGGCTGGCTCGTCCGCCAGCACGGCGTCCACAGCGACCGCTGGAAGTTCATGGTCTGTGTCGGCGTCTTCTTCAGCTTCCTCATCGGCATCGTCCGGAGCATCTCGGGCGGCAAGTGAAAAAAGAAAAGGGAGTGAAGGTACGAGAAGTAAGGTGTTGCAGCCTTACGGGGGAGGAGCAACACTTAATCTGGGATTGTCTTTGAATGCGTGCTTATACATAGCGTCGGCGTTGGCTGGGGTTAGGGCAACCCCTGGAATCGGATATTATTATTTTTAGCAGGCAGAAGGTGTATAGAGGAAGTCGTCTTTCTTACAATGCTCAGTTGAAACCTGGCAGCTCAGAGAGGGGAGCGTCATTTCTACAGATTTGCCTAGACAGCATCAAGTCCTATAGGGGATACTACGTGGCCACGGTGATCACATATGCAGCGAGCGAACACAATAAAAAGGGCTTTGCAACGCCGCTAACCTAGCAGCGATGCCAGTTCAACTATCTAGCAAAATCCCTATAGACAGACTACTGGGGGAAGACCTCGAGACAACTCACCTAAGAGATATTAAGATAATTACTCTCGTGTCTGTCATTGGTCTCACACAAAGCAATTGGTATTCTTTTCCCTACCCAAAATCCTGAACTCCATGATACAACGCACAATGCAGACACCTCTTACGAGGCGCGTAAACAGGCCCTCAAGGTAAGCCTTGAGTAGGCCCTGCTGGAACAACAAAGGATGAGACCATGCGTACCAGGAACTTCTCGAGAAGAAAAATACCCGGTTTACAGGTACAAACTCTGCGCAGCGACAATGTCACGTCTGATCTTAGACAGACTCTCCTCAAACTTATTCGTCAGCTCCTCGCTGCCCATGACCTTGCCGGCTTGCGCCATTTGGCGCAGAAGCTCTTCAAGGCGGCGGAACAGACGGATGAGGGAGCCTTCGTACGCGTTCGTCATTTTGCTACAAACATGTTAGTCATTCTTCTTCTTCAAGGAAGGGGATGACGAAAAGCTTACCAAATCTCCGAGAAGGGCTTTCCATTGGACCAGGCGTAGACCGTCTCCATCAACTGCCACTTGAGAGACTGGACGTACTCGTCCTCGTTGACCTCCAGCTTGCTCTCTTGGCTAATCTTGGCAATGATTCTAGCCTTGGCTTGCACCTGCGAGTAGGGCTTTTGCAGTTCGTCGCGTAGCGTAGCAGCCTCAACCTTCTCCTCAAAGATGAAGACACTCAGAACGGAGGCACACATCTCAGGGGTGAGCTCGTTGAAGAAGCGATCAAATAGCAGCTCAGAAAGCAAAAGTTCGTGACCCTCGGTAGACGAAATTTCGCAGGCAACACGGGCCTTCATCTGAACAACATCCGCGTCGTTGATAAAGTCGAGGCGGCGAAGGACACGCTTCCTCGACTTCAGCTCATCAAGCTGGGCAATGCTGTGGGCCTTGCCAATGTTCTTCTTGATGGCCTTGGTCTGCTCGGTAAGCGATATCTTTCTCGAGTATTGTTCCCAAAGACCCGGCAGCAAAGGCGAGCCGTGCAGAGGGTTGGCGAGCAGGCGCGCCTCCAAAACTTCGATCTTTCGCATGAGCTTCTTGAAGCCATCATCATTGATGCTCATATTCTCAATCGGGTCAAGAATAGGAACACCATCAGGGAATCGCCGCTCGACCTCGGTGAGGGACCTCATAACCGTGCCACGGACCTCTTCAATGTCCTCGCGGTTCTTGACGTCCTTGGGCATGAAGACTCGGATCTGACTGATGGCCTTGATACAGGTGAAAAGGCATGGCACAACCTGGAAGCTGGAGGAGCTGGAGTCGCCACGCGTAATTAGGCCATCTGGCATCTCCTTCGAGGGCTGCGAGGTCTGGGAAGCGGGAGCGAACGGCTCACTACCAGGGTCCAACCTGAGGTACACATCAACAAAGTACGACTCTTGCGGGGCGAACTCCTTCTCTCCAAACTTGGGCGACTTGCGGGGGATGAAGTCGACAACAACACCCCAACCAAAGTCTTGACTAGTCTTGGGGTTCTGGATCTGGATAATCCGACCAGGTTGGAGAAAATCCAGGCAATGTGTTGGGTGCTGGATGACGTGCATCATTTCCTTAGTATAAGCCTCGATCTGGTGTCGGAGACTGTAGTAGTCCTTGATAGTTGCTTCGTCGGGGATGACCATGCCGTCCTTCTCCTTCTGCAAGGTCATGAGCTCCTGCTCCAGTCCAGCAACACTGGCGCTATTCTGGAACTGGTAAAAACAGCTTTCCAACATAAACTCGGGCGAAATGGCTTCGATACGCAGCAAGTTGAGAACCATGTTGTAGCCCAAGTGGAAGGCCGAGTTAAGGCGATCCTGCGAGCCAGCGACAATCTCCTTGGCGGTTTCAGGCTCCAGCTTGTCGTCAACCATCATGATAACAATACCACGCTCATCAAGACCACGACGACCAGCTCGGCCAGACATTTGAATGTATTCAGACGAGGTGAGAGGTCGACGCTGTACACCATCCCATTTCGTAACTTGGGTGAATACGACAGTCTTGGCAGGCATGTTCAACCCAATCGAGAAAGTCTCGGTCGCAAAGAGCACCTTGATGAGACCTTCCTGGAACAGGATTTCGATAGTCTCTTTCAAAATGGGTAGTAAACCCGAATGATGCACACCGATACCCTTCTCCAGCAGCGGGAGCAGGTTTGAAATCTGGGGCAGGTCGCGGTCGTCTTCCGACAGCGACTCGATAGCACTCGTGAAAACCTTGCGCACCATCTGCTTTTCGCTGTCGTCGTTGAAACTGAACTTGGATACGAACAGGGCCATCATCTCGCACTCGCGTTTGCTGAAGTTGAAGACGATAACCGGGTTGAAGTTCTTGGTCATGATCATCTTCACAATCTTCTGGATATCGGCATTGGTCTCGTCCTTGCCACCCTTGGTGGGCTTCTTCCCGTGTTTGCCCTTTCCTGAGCTCTTGGTGCCAGCCTCTTGAAGATCGGCCGCCTTCTTGTCCTGGATCATTTGCATTGTCCTGTTGAAGTTGTTCTCCCGGAACACGCCCTTCTCATCAACGACTAGGAAGATGCCGCTGCCGCCAGCGGGGAAGAAGTAGTTCTGCAGGGGGGTGGGACGGAAATCGGTGTAAACGACGTGGCAAGCTTGCCTGTGAATCTTGGCTATCCACTCGGCAAACTGGAAGGCGTTCGGAATGGTGGCCGACAAGAAGACATATTGAACCTTGTCGGGGAGAAGAATGATGGTTTCCTCCCAAACGACACCTCTCGACTTGTCTCGCATGTAATGGATTTCGTCAAAGACGACCCATGCCACCTCGCGCATAATCTCGGAGCCACGGTACAACATAGAGCGCAGAATTTCCGTCGTCATGACTAGGCAACTGGCAGTAGGGTTAATGGTGACATCACCGGTCATCAGACCGACATCACCAAAGGCTTCGTTGAACTCGCGATACTTCTGGTTACTAAGGGCTTTGATGGGGGATGTGTAGATGACTCGGGTATTTTGCTTCAGACACTGGGCGATTGCGTATTCGGCAACAACCGTCTTTCCGGCACTGGTATGGGCGGAAACCAGGACACTCTCATCTCGCTCAATAGACGAAATAGAAAGGCGCTGGAAGGGATCCAGGGTAAAGGGCCATGTCCGGGCTGGCTCCTTGGGCGCTTTGTGCTGGGAAAGAGGGACGTATTCGTAGTCCAGATCCGGAGGGAGCGCTACTTGATGCTGAATGTTGTGCTTCAAGACCAGGTTGGATTCATCGGCGGGCGCAAAGCCAGCAGCAGCAGCAAGCTCTCGAGATTCGGCAGTTTCGAAGCTATCCGTCATGACGGGCTCGGCGGCCGCGTCCTTGCGCCGACGCTTGCTGTCCTGCTCATCAGCCATAACTGTGTCGCCGTCTTCGCCGTCTAGACCGTCGGCGTCATTCTCAGGAGAGGTAGGCTCAGCGTCGGCCATCTCAACCTCAGCAGCCTCGGGGGCAGATCGCGTAGACTCGGCGGCCTTTCTCTTCTTGTTCTTCTTCTTCGATTTGGAGGGCTTGTCGCTGGTGTTGGATGAGTCGACGATCTCAGTCTTGGCCTTCGAGCCGTTGGCCACGGCTGCCGCCGGCTGGTCTTCGAAAACGTCGAAGAGGTCGTCCATATTGAAGGCTGTCGCTCGATTGACGATCTGGTAATGCAGTATGGGATCGGGTCGCGCAGCTGCAGCTTTCTGCCAAAGGAAAAAAGATGTTGGCGAGCTGCAGCGCCTATCAGTGGCAGAAAACAAATATTTAGTGGGGCATGGGGACTCGATTACAGAACCTTAGCCTTAGGTCCAGATTGGCAGGCGGTACGCGCTTGGAGCTGCTATTACGTTGGAGTGCGTTATGCTCACGTTCAATTGAATGTCCCCATAGGTTAGGTAGGTATAGAGCTGGTGGTGGTGAAGGAAGGTACTTGAGTACTTGCAGAAGGATTGGGGGGGCATTGGGCCGATATTGAACCGATCGGCTATGGTGGGTGCAGCGTCCTACCTACAACCTCGTCGCAGCTTCAATCCATCATACGACATTTTAACAAAGCTCACCCCAAAGCAACACTCACACCTCTCCACTCTGTACACTCGCGTGCGACACAGTTCTTCAAGGTAATACCACCATCTTTCGCCACAGCCGTTTCCGAAGCGATACTGATCCAATTGGCTTCCTCCTCCGCGCAGATGTCTCCTCAGTCCATCCTCCGCGCCAGCCCCCGTGCGGCCAACATGATCAGCCGCCGCATGTTCCACGCGACCCGAGCCCGCCTCTCGTCGCCCTACCATTACGCCGAGGGCCCCTACACCAACCTGCCCTTCAACACCAAGACTCGCTTCTTCGCCCTGCGATACTGGCTGTTCATGATCACCGGCTTCGGTGCTCCCTTCGGCATTGCCGGTGCGTCCTTTCGCCCGAAACATCTGCAGCATATTCAAGGACCTTTTACTGACGAGCTCTTTTTTAGTCTGGCAAACCTACAAGCCCAAGGCTTAAGCGGATTCTCGACACACAATTGGTTATCGCCAAATTCTGGGGAAGCTTGATGGGACGAAGCAAGGGTTAGACGGGACATGGCCCAGGCTGCCGGTCAAAGACGTTGTACATATATCGACAATAGAGGTTGAGGCCACTGCCAAAGAATCGAAATCCCCTTTGTCTTCTATGACCATGTGCCGTCTATTCGAACCATCGTGCTGGAATGGTACAAATCGTGGCCCAGTGCCCATCACTCGTTGAGCGCACATGGCATTCTTTACACTGACATAAAACCTCAGCGCGGCGATGAGTTACCAGAGTCTAGAGATGCGTCAGGTAGCTCCAATTCGAAGCAGAGGGGTCGCAATGATGATAGTGCTCAATAGGCTCTGGCGGATTATCCGGAACAATTTGGTAGGTTATGATATTGACCCCGGACGCCTGATATCAAAAGGACCAAAAGGAAAAGTGCAAAAAAAGACCAAAAAGCTCAGCCTGGAGCGCCCTTGGCGGGGCTCGAACAGGCCTACGAAAACCACCGGGGGGTTTTGCTAAGGATGGGGATCCTTCTTTGAGTTTACGACGCGTTTGATTGATACTATACCTTCCAGTTATTGGGGCTTATAAAGGCTGTTGCGCGCATGGGAAAACCTCAGGCGCCAAAAGGGGCAAAGGAAAAAGTATAAAAAGAGCAAAAAAAAACCAAAAAGCTCAGCCTGGAGCCGCTCACACGGGGGCTCGAACAGGCCTACGAAAACCCAAGAGGGTTTTGCTCAGAAGAGGATCTGGTCCTTCTTTCTTGATTTACGACGCGATTGATACCATACATTCCAACTATTAGGGCTTATATGGCCTAATCCTCCTCGGGCAAGCCGACGACACTCATTCTCGATAAGAAAGAAGGTTCGGCAAATCGATATCCATGCCCAGTGCTTTACGAACGACATTGATTCACGACAAAAACCACTCCTGAGCCGGGTTGAGAGTCAGGGGCAAGGTCACAGTCTCGTCTATGCCAGCAGCGATCGCATGGAAGTGCAACTACAGGCTTTACATTTTTTTGGTTGGAACTGCCCATTGCAACTAAGGGATGTCTTGCGATGTGCTAATGACGCTTGATATTCTCACCCGGAGGGCGAAAGGATCTATCGCAGTCGACCATCCATCTTGAACACAACAGCTGACAATATTCTATCTGGGGGCTGCTTTCTACGGTGTCATCCATTACTACTGGTTTCCCTGCTGCAGGATGGAAAAAGGCATTATCGTGAGATACCTACAATACAACAAGTTTTAGGTTGGACAAAGAGAACTTACCAGCTGCATCGACAAGCTAAAATCATAATCAGATGGGTATTGTGCAATCGATACCTGCCAATTTCAAGTGGGGTTTACAGGAGATAATCCTGACATTTCTAGAGGCTTCGCCATGGTTCGAAACAAGTGTAGGTCATTAATTACATTAATTTGTAGGTATATACAATATCTGATACGACTTCTAGAACAGATCAGACTCCTTGACCAGGACCGACCTGTTAAGGTCCTTGGGCGAAGCGGACGGAATGCCCGCCAGGTGCAGCGTCAGTTCCAGGTCGCCCAGCATGGACTTGAGCACGTGCGCGACACCCTCCTCGCCGCCCAGGGCCAAGCCGTAGACGTAAGGCCGGCCGATGAGGCAGCAGTCGGCGCCGAGGGCGAGGGCCTTGGCGATGTCGGCGCCGCAACGGATGCCCGAGTCGAAGAAGATGTCGAGCTGGTCACCCACGGCATCCGCGATGCGCGGCAAGACTCCGAGGGAGCTGTTGCCGCCGTCCGTCTGCCGGCCCCCGTGGTTGCTGACCACGATGCCCTGGACGCCCGCCGCGACGGCCTGCTGCGCGTCCTCGACCGTCTGGATGCCCTTGAGCACGATCGGGCCCTTCCAGTGCTCCTGCAGGAACTTGATGTCCTCCCACGTGTGGCTCATGCCCGGGAAGACGGTCCGCGTCCACTCGGCCACGGCCGCGCCCATGTCCTCCTCGACCTCGCAGCCGTGCTTCTCCTTGAAGGTGGCGCGGAAGACGGGGTCCGTCATGCCGATGGCGACGCCGATCTGGTCGGACCTCAGGAAAGGGTTGTAACTAAATGAAAGGGGAATGGTTAGTATCCACCATGATATGATCGAAAGTCGAAAGAGACTGTTGGGACTTACCCGTTATCCATATCGCTCGGCCTCCAACCCAGGATGTAGGTATCTAACGTGACGAACAGCGCCGAGAAGCCGGCCTTTTGCGCCCGGTTCAGGATCGACTTGGTAATGTCCTGCCTCTCGTTGGGCGGCCAGTAGAGCTGGAACCAGCGCTCGCCGTCGCCACTGGCCTTGGCGACGTCCTCGATGCTGGTCGAGCTGGCCGTGCTCATGATGTAAGGGACCTTGGACTTGGCAGCGGCGGCAGCGGCGGCCTCCTCGCCGTCGGGGTTGAAGATGCGCTGGACGCCGACGGGGGCGCAGGCGATGGGAAATGGCAGGCGCTTGTCGCTCTGCTGCTCGCCCGGGTGGCCCGCGCAGGTGCGCAGGCCCGTGACCGACAGGTCCGGGAACCCGTCGCCCGACGCCTTGACGAGGCGCCGCGGCACGATGGACCAGCGGCCAAAGGCCTCGCGGTTCTTGCGCGCCGTCTCGCCCGTGCCCGCGTTGCCCGTCACGTAGCCCCGGCTCTCGGCCGACATGCGCTCCGCCGCCAGCGCCTCCCACTCCAGCGGCTTGAAGGTGAAGGGCGGCCGCTGGTACTGCAGGCCCTTCTGGTACACCGCGTTCTCGTACTCAATGGGGTTCGGGTCCTGGTGCTTCTCCATCCTGGGCCGCGTGGCGGCTTCGTGCTGCTCGCGTGGCGCCATGACTGATGTGTGATTTGATTTGTGCCGAGGTATATGTATGATGTGAATCTTACGTGTTTAAGAACTGCGTAGGTCTGTGTCTACTGCACTAGATAGAATATAAATTGGGCAAAAGTGAATATTTTGAGAATCGATTGGGCAATACTAGAAAGTCTGGGCATGGCTGCCGTGTCTAGAAGTACTTAAGGAACAGTAACGTAAACACACGGCAGGGAAATCTCCATCACCGAACGACTACGTCATTGAATATATCGAGACTTGTATGCTAGTCTGGACTATTATCCAATGGTTCCACATATCAAGCTCTGTCGTATGCAACTGTTTGGGAACCTTGACTGGGAAGCCGGGAGTGTCGGGTTCTCTGCAGTGGTTCCTGAGCTGATGTATTGAAGCCAGCACCCAGGCGAGAGTCGAAACTACATACGCCCGGCAGTCGCTGTTGTTGCTCTTTCCATTCTTCGAAGGCTTCAATATTGCAGCTGTGTAGATCTCACGATGGTTGGCCACTTGTCTCGAAATGACGTCAAGCACAGAAGCAATCGACCGAGGAAAGATTCTGAGCCTGGAAAGTATTGAACCAAAATTTGTAAAGGATGGCCAATGATGAATGAATTGTGCCAACTTGAATGTAGGCCCGAATCTGTGACGAATTAAGCGGATGAGAACATGAGAATCCACATCGGCACGGACCTAGCCCGGCATGCCTCAGCCGAAAAGTCCCGGAGCAAAAGCAGCACAAACTCGACTTTCCCGGTTTTCTTGGCACATCAGAATGACAGAATGATAGAATGATGCGCGGGCAGAACGGGTGGGGGGATGTGCGTTCCACGTTGATGAAAATGTGGTTCGTGACGGCGTCGAGTACTTCAAATCCAACTTCTATGGCCACTCCAGACCATCCTTTAAACTGCCAACCACACGCCGAGCATGGAGCGCCATAGAGCAGACTGTCTCATATCATCCCAGGTTCCAGGTAACCTATGAATTGTAGCGCCAGACTGCCAGACTCTGGTCGTCTACCAACCAACCAACCAACCAACAAATCAATGTCAATGCTCCCGAGTGCAAGTCTCTTACCATCTATTAACTACATTAATCAATCAAAGTTCCACCATTTCCACCATGCATAATAAGTACACACGTACATGTAGAGAGCGACGGGAACAGCCTGCCCTGGGTACGGGTCGCGCCGCGCGGGCCCCCTTTTTGGATATTAGCCAAAAGACCCCTTCCATCAGCAAGTATGCCTTCTCTGGTGAATTGATATAGAGGATCACAACTACAATTCAAGTACGATTTCGAGCTTGCAGGTTTTGATGTTATATCGCCACAGTATTGATTGATTTTGGTGTGAGACATTCAAACAACTTCGGGATCTGGACCAAGTTCTCTTCCATGCTTGCCCAACTCAACCAGGACAGCATAGCGTCGACAGACTCCCCTGGTCTCTTTGGCTTTCATGTCACGACCTACGAGGGCAGCATGTACCCAGGCACGACCTAGTGCGCGACGTGGGAAGAATTCTTTCGGCGTCGTTTGCAGTCTTTTGTGGACCAAGAGCTCATCTCTCAAGGCCCTAGCGAGGAGCTCGACGAGATTATGCCTCGGTTTATGGACAAGGTCATCCCGCGCCTCCTGCATCCACTAGTAACTCATGGACGAAGTCTCCAGCCCGCCCTGCTACATGGCGACATATGGCACGGCAATCTGGCCACCAACAAGACCTCGGGAGAGCCGGTTTTCTTCGACCCTGCCGTGTTCTGGGAGCACAACGAATGTAAGGGGCTCCACCCACCTTCTCTATATCACACATACTGAACCTAGCGTTGTTCGCCGTGTGTAGTTAATGTAAGTAGCCTTTAGTACTAAACAGCCAGGTGTCTGCGTCTGGCCATGGGCAGGGCCATCGAAGACATGAAGAAGCCGCTGGAGAAGTTCCCTGATGGCTATCAGGGCGAATGACCTATCATGTCTCCTCGCGGGCAATAAATAGGGGAAGAGGATGAAGTCGTTGAACAGATAAGGACATCATGTAATTTGATTCCGCGAGTAGTCTGTCTGCTTGTCCATTCAAACATCTTCATTGATGTCTACCAATAAAGTGTTGTTTATCTGACTTAGGTGTTAGCGAAACTCGTCTCTAGTTACGGCTCGACTCGAATGTACATTGAAGCATGTCTGCATCGAGAGCCCTGCGAATAACAGGCAGATCAATGGCGCCGCCATATACTAGACCCTAGTTCGGTCTTTGTTATACTTAATCGGGATAGTGAGAGTGTACACTCACAACATGTTGGTCGACAAGCCACCCGTAGGCCACGACGGAAACCAGCGCCCCAATAGCGGGGAGGAGGACGCTTCTGAGGCGAGTCTCTTCAATGGGAAAGTGCAATAGGTCGTCGCCAGATACCTTGTTGATGGGTAGTCCATGAGACTCTGCCACGATACGGTAGTCGCGGTCGATCCACCTCCTGGACACGATCGTCGAGATGATGGCCCCAGCACCGAAGGGCAGGTACAGAAACCCAGCTCGTAGATAGTCAAGATTATAAACCTGGACAAACGATGTCGACAGTGACGTATGGATGCAGCAGTACACGGTGTACAGAAAGCTTCCGGGCATGATGCTTACGGCAACATCCTTGCGCGTCAGGACCACGAGGCTCTTGAGGGGGTCCAAGAAGAATGGATCGAAGAAAGAACTGCCGAAGAGATCTCTCATGTTAGGAACTCGCTGCTGGCGCTGGGGTATTGTGGCCCGCCGAGGTCCCCCTGAGGTCGAAGCTTCTGCCTAAGCTCTGGAATCAAGAAGTGGTACGCTTGCGTTGCGTATGGCACGTTCAACATCATCGCCACTCAGAAGGTGACCGATGATGTCTGCTTTGAACGAGCACATTGTTTTGATGGCCACTGAGTTGCTCTGAGCAAGTTTTTGGATGACAGATTGGAAAGATTGAGTCTCTCATTCCCGGATGATCACCAGTTGCTTGAACGTCTTGTCTTGAGCCAGAGTCCTTAAGAGGTCTGGGGCTGGATTCTTGCTGTTTGCTGCGCCAGGTCCAGGCACTATTTGTGAACTCTGGTCCACATGGGGATCTTTGGTGTCGAAAAGGTCCTTAGCCTTGGGTTGATCGTGTACCGGCTGTGAGGGCTCGGCTCCGGTTCCGGTTCCACGTTGAGGAATATCAGCAGCTGAACCAGCCGACTCCACACTCCCATCAGAGACCTGGTGTGAAGCGGCAGTCGAAGGAGCCTGTTGATAACTCCCATGAGAATTGGTGTCGAGAGTTGCTGCGTCATGCGGCACACTACTGTAGGGTGTGGCATTCGACCCAGTTTTGACTTCACCCGATATCCCTTCACTGGAAGCCTGAGTCTCTGCAACTTCCAAGTTCTCCAAAGACTCCAGAACTGCTTCCTCAATTGTACCATCAGCCAGGCTCTCCTTTTCAGGGTTGACGGCGGCTATGAGCTTGATCGCACTGCTCTCGTCTTGGAAACATAAGCCCATGTCACTATCACCATACACGGAGAAGCGGATATACTGAGGACAATGATCAAGCCTACCACGTTGGATATCTGCAGGGCGGCAACTACTGAGAACGTAGGTTTTGAACATGGTACTCTGTATCACCTCGATCATCCGATTCCCCTCCTAAGTGTCAAGCGGCTCCAGGCCCTGAGGGTTGGAGGTGATGAAAAGGATGTGGATGAACCCATTCAGCTTCCACAAGGCTGAAGCCATCCTTGTCAACAAGTGAGTTATGTAAGGCTCGCACCCTGGTTATGAGCTACGATTACTGTGTAACCCTGCCTGTAATTTTCGCCTGATCAATGAATAAAAATAGAACAACTGTGACTAAGATCAGGGCCGTTATAGCAGCTCTGCTACGGCTCGCTGCCCCATTCGTGGGGATCCTAGCGATGTTTAATACAACAGCCGGAGCCTGCTTCCCATCGCAGCTGGATCATGGGCACCACCTGCACGTTTAAATAAGTGGCTTACGAGCTCTACCGCTGGCCCAATGATTGACCTGTCCTTCAATTCAAAAACCTCTTGTACATGCCCAGCCCAAGCATTTCTGCCTCATTACATCCTACCCTAGGCTTGTCACGGGTGCATTCAGGGGCAGTGTAGTCAGCCCGATGACGCAGGGGGCTTTTGTGTGTTTAGCAGGCTCTCGTTTTATTATACGCCCAGCCCCAAGAGTTACTACGCTCATATTCGGCAAGCTGATTACAGAAGTCCCCTACAGGAGTCTTTGCAGCCCCCCTGCACATTCATTAGTACGGTACATCTCTATATAAGCGGTCCTAGATCTCTTCAGTCCCGTCAACCCGGTCTACAACATGCTCCTTAGTCAACGCCCACCGTGAGGGCACCTATCAAGATCCCTACCAGAGACCTTTTGTGCATTAACATAACCTGTAGACGGTCGCACTCATGCCAACTCCACCCTCCAGCATCCAAATCGATCCCCCCGTGGTGACCCGTCCCGGGACTGGGCGGCGAACTAGGACGCTGACAGCCCAGGACTGGGATCAACATCGCGACAAGATCCTTGACCTTTACCATACGCGCAGAATGACACTGCGGAGATTGATGGATCACATGCGCCTGGAACATGACTTTAATGCAACGTGAGTCGTCCGCGAGCCTCTGATACGGTTATGGGAATGAACTGAACAAAATATCTACTTAGCCCGAAGATGTACAAGGCGCATTTCACTCAATGGGGTTCCAAGAAGAACATGACCGCCAGCCGTGTTATGGCCTTGACTCAAAGAAGCACAGGGATCTCTGGCTCTGCAGCCGATGACCACGCTGCTGATATGGAGAAGGTCGAGTCGTACATACGGAGACTCCCCGAAGACCGGCGTAGGGAACTTCTGCAAGCACTCCCAGGGCCACTGCTTGTATCAACATCCAACAATGGAAATGTCCCCTCCCAGCTACAAGCGCCAGATGGTGTACGCCTGCCTGAGCAGTGTATGCACCTGCTACGATCCCACGTGGCAAGCTCATCCGAGAACGCTCTGTGGCCCCGCGATCCGGTGAGCGGCTTCAGCCACACGACTATCATACCAGATTGGTGCAGCTCAGTCATGACAGCTGCCTGGGTGTTGGATGAGGGCAAGACCAGGGAAGCGAAAACTCTCCTCGACCAGTTCATCAGACAATTCCCCGAACAGATTTCTCGCAACGACCCACTACTATTCACCTACATGTACAGCTCCGTGCTATTCTTTGCACAGAAACGCCCACATGTTGCCCAATGGCTACTTGACTGTTTTGACCATGCATCTCAGTGCCTGCCATGGGCCGGCTCCCTTCACCCACTTCCCCAGCTTATCAAGTTATTACGCAGCCTGGGACCGGGGAACCTGCTTGCCTATGCAAGTAGGATAATTACGGCCTATATCAAGATGATTCATGAAACACTAGGCGGAGCATATCCTATTGTACAAGATATGACATCCGACGCTATATTGCGCCTTCGGGCATATGATTTAGCTAGTCCAGAGGCAGTGATAGACGTGGGCAGTTCGATCGTACAAACAGCTGAGTTGGAACATAGACACCAATGCAAGGATTATATGAGGTTGAAATTAGAGATGGCAAGGTGCTATCTGGCGACGCACAGGTACAGCGAAGCGTATGAGGTTGTAATGGGCGTTAAGGAGCCGCAGAACGCGGCCTTTCGGGACTGCTATATCGACATATCGTGTGAACGCCTCCTGTCCAAAATAGCGGGAGCACAAGGACTTTTCGACGAGGCCATCGAATTCGCTTTGAGGGCAGTCGTGATGAGTGTGCAGGGTTCCGAGAAGTTATTAGACTGGAAGGTCAAAACCCTGATTGAGTATGGCAAGATCCTCGAGCGTGCGGGAAAGACAACAGAAGCCTTGCGGGTAGCATATGACCGAGATGCACTCCTTACAGAACTGTGCAAAAAGGGGTAGAAGAAGAGGTCGTTAGGCCAGTCGACTATTGTGGAGGTTACAGTCAGGGGTAGGGGTGACAGCCTTACGCATCGCGCCTTCAATTAAGACTCCCGGTGGATGTACTGGCTCGTTAGATTGTCAAGTCTCAATAGCTATCGACTGGTCTTATATTTTTTGGTTTAGCGACTACACCAATTGGGCTACACCGTGTCCCTACATAGCCACCACGACTTGATTTCTCCAGTGGCTCCTACCTCGTCGGGGCGCTTCGAGTACTTACATTCCAGCAAAGGGAAAGAAAATGTATCTGCAGTTGAGGCTTCTGTCTCTGATCTCTGGATAGAGAGGTTGAGGGACAAGTCAATGGCAAGGCATTTGTGCAAAAAGAGAGATAAAATGCAAAAACATACAACACCGAGGATTCCCAGGTCGTCACCGACCCTAGTACTAATTCGGCTCTCTGCTGCTTATATATGGGAGAGCGGACGGGATCCCTAGTATTCAGCAGGATGTGGTCGTATGTATTATACTACGACTCTTCTAGTGATTATATCGCAACAATCACAACAACACAAACATCTGCTTGAGGTGCTCAACCAAATTTGATAGATCTTGGAGAGCCGGTCAGACGGCGGCTTCCTTCCCCGCTTAGCAAGCGAACCGGCCCGGCCCCCCTTTGGTCGACCAACCAACCAACGGCCACAGTCTTGGCATGCGAGTCCCGGGCGGTTTCGGTGCTAAGATGCACATGCTGCACATGCAACTCGCACTCCTTCATCGGATTCAAGTGCGGAGACTGGAATGGCGCGAAGCAAACTCAAGCTTGGGCTGGTTCCGGCAAGTTGGAGGGGCCAAACACTCCGACTCCAACGCCGACCCGAGTGTGGTAAGTTGGGTATCTACAGATGATCAGGAATGTTTGAGAACCCCATCTTCCTCATCTTCTATCTAATTGCGGCAGGTAGCTAGCTTCCTGTCGCTGTCTCGCTGTATACACTACGAGCACGATGGCTTATTCTTCGCCCCAAGCGCCGCTGGATGGCCGACCGGCGTCTACGGGCCAAGACCCAGAAAAGGCCGAAACAGCGGCCGCAATTCGGGATGATGGCGCTCCAGAGACGGATGCAGTACCAAGCCACACCGTTGAGAAGTGGAATGAGCCGCGGATCAATATCTATCGGCTTTTGGTTACCAACTACTCCTTCGTCATCATGGGTATGAGCGATGCTTGCTTAGGGCCATTGATTCCATATGTAAGTTGACATAGTCGTAGTATACTATCCATCACGCCAAGCCCGACATTTATACTATAGATCACTTACTTACATGCCCTATGGGGAGAATGGCAACAGATAGAAGAATACTACCATATCTCTTACACACTAGTCTCGCTCTTGTTTCTCTCCTCTTTCGTCGGCTACCTTGTAGCCGCACTATCTAACAACCTGATTCACCACCATCTGGGTCAGCGGGGCGTGGCCTTGATCGCCCCGTCTGCGCGCATCCTTGGCTACGTCTTGTTGTGTCTACACCTACCCTTTCCAGCCCTGCCACCGCTGATGATGCTTCCTGGCTTCGGCAGCGGGCTCGAGGACAGCGCCTGGAATGCGTGGATCGGCAACATGGAGTCGGCCAACGAGCTGCTGGGCTTCCTACACGGCTCCTACGGTCTGGGCGCCACCATCGGCCCGCTCGTTTCGACGGCCATGGTCGTCAAAGGGGGCCTGTCTTGGTACGCCTATTTCTACCTGATGATCGGCATGGCGTCGCTCGAGTTGGTCTTGACGTCGACCGTGTTCTGGGGCGCCACGGGAGAAAGCTACAGAGCCACGCGCGGGACTGCGTCGGACGGCACAAGAACCACGACGCGCACCGTGATGCGGGAGCCCCTCGTCTGGCTCCTGTCCGTCTTCCTGCTAGGCTACGTCGGGGCCGAGAATGCCCTGGGAGGCTGGATCGTCACCTTCATGCTCGACGTGCGGCACGCCGCGCCCTTCGACGCGGGGCTGACTGTGACTTTCTTCTGGTTGGGGCTGGCCGTCGGCCGCGTGACCCTGGGCTTCATCACGGGTCGGATGGGCGAGAAGCGCGCCATCGCGGCGTACCTGGTGCTGGCCATCGCCCTGCAGGTCCTGTACTGGCAGGTCCCCAGCTTCGTGGCCTCGGCCGTCTTCGTCAGCTTCGAGGGCTTCTTCCTCGGCCCCCTCTTCCCGGGCGCCATCGTTGCTGCTACTAAGCTGCTCCCCGTTGACTATCACATCTCGGCCATCGGGTTTGCCGCGGCGTTCGGCGGCGGCGGGGCCGCCGTCGTGCCCTTTGTCGTCGGCGCCATTGCGTCGAGTCAGGGGGTTTGGGTCTTGCAGCCCATCATCTTGGCGGTGCTGGCGTTCCTACTGTTGGCTTGGCTCGCCTTGCCCGGGGGGCTGAGACGCGGCGGGTTAGAGCATGCTCGAGAAAGTCACGAGAAGATCGGGCACCAGGTGGTGATGGCGTATAAGTGGGTGAGTGGCAACTCTGGCAAGGGTTCGTAGATACCAATCTATAAGTGCAGCCCAGTTCACTTACTGAAGCTTCTTGCAACCATGTATTCAAGATGAAGATTATGTCCATCTTCTTTCAGTCAAGCCAACGTAGGAATTGTGCCAAATCTTGGAGCTCAATACTGGCCCTTAGGCTTGCGTGGTGCACCATCCACGGCCCAATCGATAACGGTCTTATAAAGTATCTGGAAGTTGGTCCGTATGATAGCATCACCCTTCCTCGGGGTTTAGTGTCTTCTCTAATATGGTAGTGGTGAAACCAGACCCAAGTTGCCCAATGGCTTGAGACGGCATGATATATTGGTGAAGATAAGAATTCGCGACTGGCAATAGATTCAACTCGGCCTACTGCGTAACGGGTATTTCCATAACAAATTTAAACTTTCTCCAATTAATAAACAAGTTGATGCTTTTCAATAGGATTCGATATGTTCCATATTGTTGGTGTGTCGGCCACCTCCGTCCATCGTGGTGGGTGGGGTTGATTGCATATGCCACTATCACTTGCCAGGAGACTTCGACGGTTTCGATACCCTGATGAAGAAAGACCTCATTTGTTGACATTCCTCGCCGCATATAATAGTAGCCGTCATCGGACCTCGATTTCCACTGGCGTACCGTGCAAGAATCCAGCCATCCAGCCATCCATTCAATTTCAATGCGGACTGGATTACAAAAAGGAAACAAAGTCAGCCCCGGAACCTAATTGGACTAAACAACATCATATCTCGACTACACGCGATTGCATACTTAAGATGCTAGCTAGAGTACTCTTCTTATTGGCTCCCGTTCTCGCTATGGTGCAATGCCATGAGCACCATATTGAACAGCGAGACCATCAACTACCCATTCTTGATCCGAAGCTCTCTATCAATGGCATTCCCCATACAACAAGAGCCTATTGGATGAGACAAGCCAACTTGGCGCTTCCTGGGCCATGTCCATTTGCGGCGTTCGGCTCCGTCATCGTCAACCATACCGGCAACAATGGACTCGGCCAACTCGTGTGCACCGGAGCCAACACAAATCGGCAGACGGGTAATCCCACCTTGCACGGTACGTATGAAATGCTTCCCTCCCCCTAACCAAAGCAACCTCAACATATCCGATGTATTCGCTCACACCATGTCTACTCGACGGCAACAGGCGAGATGGCCGCCATCAACAACTGCACCACCATCCTCACCGACCCCCAAGGCCCCTACCAGCTCACCCCGGCCGCGGCCCTCGCCGCGTTCCCGAGCCTGACGCTCTACACCAACGCCGAGAGCTGCCCCATGTGCGCGTCCGCCGTGCGCTGGGCCGGCTTCCGCGAGTACGTCTACGGCACCAGCATCGACGCCCTCGTCGCCGGCGGCTGGGGCCAGATCCGCGTCGCGTCCGCCGACATCTTCCGCCAGTCCTACGACCTGCCCAACCCGAGCCGGCTCATGGGCGGCGTGCTCGCCAACGAGACGGATCCGTATTTCGCGTGGCAGTTCGATCCCGAGGCGCCGTGTCCGCCGGGTTGCGCGAGGTCGCCGAAGGGGGTGGCGGCTGGTTGTGTTGCGAAGTAGTAGCAGTCTGCAGATAGTATCATAACACAAGAAATTGCTTTTTTTGGTGTATAGATTAATACAGCCTCGGACAAGGTACATATCATAGCACATGGCGTTCACTATCGATCAAGTGAGCACTCACCGCTATAGAAGTAAAGACTGTAGCCAGCCCTATTCTGTCTGGCGCCCGGAACAATGTTCAGGCAGCACACACAAATCTCATCATCCGGATGTTACTTTTTCACTATGCCGCCCGGTGTTCACATTTGACTCGACGCCGTATCATTTGGCAATGTACTCTTCGAGATTTCCAATGAACAACCAATCTTGACGTCTGTGACCAACACAAATGCCATTAGCGCTAGACTACCGTTGACCCAAGGGTCAGCAGCATGAATATAATATTACATGGGTATAAGTGGCCTCACGGCGGTAATATCATCGGCCTGCTCTAGGGCATCGACTTGGCCACATTCCAGAACTCCTGATACTTGAATCGCTGAAGATAGTCCCGAGCATCGGTATCCGACTCCATCACCCTCGAGCCCCACTTCTGGAAGGCGCGTTCTCGGATGTCGCCCTCGAAGACGAGCTCGCACTTGTTGGCCCCAAGGTCCTTGAGGCCCTTCTCGTCTTCGGCCTTGAGCCATTCCCGCATGGCCTCGGCCTTTTCCGCCTCCTTTTCCCTCGACGGCACGTTTTCCGTCCAATCGATGCGGTTCAGCATCAGCTGCTTGTACTTGCGTATACTGTAGTCACCGCCCTCCACAATCACCAGGCTCTGCTTGGGGTGCATCACGCAGGCGCCCGTCAAAGCCATCTGTTCTGCGTTTCGCCCAATCTTGAAGCGATGTTGGCCGTTGACGAGAGTAGTAATCTTGAATACCAGCACATGCAGACCTTGCGCGGCGTCCTTTTCTTGGTTCGCGGCAAGCTTCTCGTGGCGTTGCTCCTTGGTAAGCTTCCGCTCGTCGTTGCGCTGGAGATGTTCGTCGTGCCTCTCCGCAACCTCTTTGCGAACTTTGGCTTCCACGGCAGAGGGATCCAAAACGGCCTCCTGGCCAAGGACTCTCATCAGGTTGCTCATCTTCACCTTGGGCTTCTCCGCCTCCACGAGACCCAGTCTCTGTTTGGCCTGAAGCTCTCGGAGATCGGCCATTCGGCGCTGCCTCCGCATCTTGGCCATTTCCTTTTGTGTCAAGTACATGGGTTTGGGTTCCGGGATGGTCTTGTCTTGGGGCGGTTCGATGGCCACGGGGTGTTGGATATATGCTGTGATAATGGAATCGGGTGTGTCGATCTTGAACTCGGAATCATACGAACGCTCCGAGAGCAGCCCCTCGTCTGTCCATTCGATTTCTGGCGGCGCTTCCACGAGGAAGCTCTTTTCCGAATCGTCTTCGATGCGCTTCGTGGTTTGGGTGATCTTGCGCTTCAGCTCCTCCAAAGCTGCCTGTCTCCGCAGGGCATTCGCCTGGGCAATATACTTGCCCTTCTGGTGGAAGACCAGCTGCCGCGACTGACGAGGCTTGGCACCGGTAGGTGGGAGAGTAGAGGGGTCGGTAAGGTACGGGTTGTGCTCCGGAGCGGTGGGCTTCGGTTTGGAGGAAGGCGTGTGTCGTGAGTTCTTTGTGTGGTTCGACTTGTTGAAGGGCTTGGGGGGCGCACCCAAGTCAGCGAGGGCCGGATGTAACCCTACAGAAAGCCCACCGGTCGCGAAGTTCTTTTGCGGCGGCGCGGGCGCGTCTGCTAAAGCCGGATGCAGGGGCGTCGATAACCCGCCTTTCGCCTGGCTGGAACCGACGGCGGCAGCGACACGGGCTTTGAGGGCGGCAAGTTTGTCGGCAGCCGAAAGGCCTTCGGGTTTCTGAACTCGGTTTGAAGTATCGTGCCTTGGCCCCAGGCCAGGTGAGCCGTGTCGATTCATGATGAAGGTTGATGTGGATGTGAGGGGAGTCTTGATACAGCTGGCTAGATACCTTTGTGGCGTTGACGTCTATGGGCGGAGAGGCACTGATAAAGACAAAAAGGCCAGCCCAAGAACAAGAAATCGGCGACCGTAACAGATGCAGTGTCGAGGACAGCCGCTTGTTGGGCTTAGATGGGTGAGAATAAATCAGGTAGAATGGAGCTGCTGCCGTGAGATACTGGGCAAGTCGGCAAAAGCTGCAGAGGCCGCTATTGACTGGACTGGATGGATGCCTTCCAATTGTTAACCTAGCCAATTCGATACCTAACTCCAACTTTGGTACTGCACCTTTGGGGTAACCTAGACCACTCACTCAACTTGTCTTATGCAAGTCACGTGGCTATCATAGAGTACCAAAAGCTAGGTAGAGACACACACTGCTGAATAGCGGGAGAAGAGAGCTGTGGCCCACTAACAATCCACTATAAAGAGCCGCCAAAGCGTAAGTACCTACGGATCTCTCTGCCGTTTTTCACCGCTAAAAAAAGTTGTCGGCAGCTTGCGCCTTTGATTTTCTGCCAGGCTCGGCCATTCAATGCAGAGCAAACCGAGCAAGACAGTGAAACTTCCACCCCACTTAGCTGTAGGAAAACCGTGATATCTTCACTTTTGTTTTTCCTTCTTATACCACTCCACCGGCTCACCGAGGGACTATGCAATATTGAATGCTCTAGGCCAAGCTGAGGCCTAGAGTGTATTATCTCCCTACTTGACTCTTGAGTACTGTAGTCGCCAGTTCACTAGATCCGAGCCGGTCCTCCTAAACGAGCAAGCCGCTCCTGCACAGGGTTGCACCACCATCCATCCACCACCATGAATATCTCACAACCCGTTTCGTCGATTATCGACAGTGTCGACTTCGACTTCCTTACCCCTGCCGAAATCAAAGCCATCTCAGTCAAGCGCATTGAGAACCCTGAAAGTTTCGACGACCTGAACAATCCTCTTCCGGGCGGTCTTCAGGACCCAGCTCTTGGAGCATGGGGCGAGCATCACTGCTCGACATGTGGTCTCAACCAGGCCGGCTGTCCTGGCCACTCGGGTCACATTGACCTCCCAGTATGTTCCCTACCCCCTGCAGTTCAGATGGCGATGGGAAGCAAGCATGGGACTAACCGTGACACGCGCAGGTTCCTGTATACCACCCAGTATTCCTCGATCAGATTATGCGACTACTCCGAGCGCAATGCACATACTGCTTTCGCTTCCGCATGAGGAAAGCAGACCTCGCCCTTGTCGCTTGCAAGCTGCGCCTGTTGCAGTTTGGTCTTCTCGATGAAGCTCATTATCTTGACAAGATCACCTCCGACACCAAGGACATTCCAGGCGTTCCACCCATGTCTGACGAGGCTGCCGATGAGTCTGTGGACAATGCCTCCCTCGAGAGGGTCATCCAGATGCGAGAGGCCTATACAGAACATACCTTGAGACGGCACAGATTCGCCACCTCGGAGATTCGGAGAGGAAAGCACGAGGGTTCCGCCGAGATGCGCCGAGAAATCGTCAAGGACTTCTTCCGCGATATGGTCAAGGGCCGGAACTGCGCGAGCTGTAAGGGTATCTCACCAAACTACCGAAAGGACCAGTTTGTCAAGATCTTCGAGAAGGCTCTGTCGCAAAAGGATGCTGCCAAGATGGCCCAGGGTGGCTTCAGAAGAAAGGACGCCGTTAATGTAGTTGCACAGAGCGCCGCCAAGGCCTCCTCCAAGAAGAAGCAACACAGCACCGATGAAGCTATTGCCGATGTCGAGCTCCAGTCAAGCGAAGAAGAGCAGGAGCAGGAGCAGGAAGAGGAGGAGGAGGAGGAGCCAAGCGACGAGGGCGAAGGGGAAGAGCTCGACGAGAACGGTGATGTTGTCATGACCGACGTCGCTCATAAATCCACCAAGTCAAAAAAGGAAGAACCTGCACAGCGTTATATTGGCTCAGTAGAGGTTTTGTCGAGGTTGAACCTGCTTTTCCAGAAGGAGCAAGAGATGATATCGCTACTCTACAACTCCAAGCCTCAGAGCATGCAGGGAACGGCCATCTCCGCCCAGTCTTTCTTCATCACCACTGTCCTGATTCCACCCAACAAATTCCGACCTGAGGCTATGGCAGCTGGCGGCAGTCTTGCCGAATCTGACCAGAACTCCCTGTACAAGCTGATTCTCAATGCTTCGTCAAGGATTGCGCAGATCTATGGTGAGCTTCACAAAGCCGCCAACTCCACAACAGAGCATGTGGGTCGGATAAGGGATATCAGTGAACTGCATGAGGCCAGCGCTGCGCTGCAGGATGCAGTCAACTCGATGATCGACAAGGATCGAAACCCAGTTCGAGGAAACGCTGCCAAGCGACAAGCCGACGGAATCAAGCAGAAACTCGAGAAGAAGGAGGGTTTGTTCCGAAAGAACATGATGGGTAAGCGAGTCAACTATGCTGCCCGTTCCGTCATCAGTCCGGACCCGAACATCGAGACGAGCGAAATCGGTGTCCCGCCCGTGTTCGCCAGGAAATTGACATATCCCGAACCCGTCACCAGCCACAACTTCCGCGAAATGCAGCAGGCCGTCATCAATGGTCCGGACAAGTGGCCAGGTGCAGCCGCGATTGAGAATGAGAATGGCCAGATCATCAACCTCAAGAAGAAGTCGGCCGAGGATCGTGTAGCATTGGCCAACCAGTTACTTGCTCCTAGCAACCACAACGAAAACACTCAGAAGGGCAAGAAGGTTCACAGGCATCTTGGAAACGGAGATGTTGTCCTGATGAACCGTCAACCAACGCTGCACAAGCCTTCTATCATGGGTCACCGAGTGCGCGTTCTGCCTAACGAGAAGACGCTTCGTATGCACTATGCCAACTGTAACACATACAACGCTGATTTCGACGGTGACGAGATGAACATGCATTTCCCCCAGAACGAGCTGGCCAGGGCGGAAGCCATGCAGATCGCCGACACCGACCACCAGTATCTCTCTTACACCGCTGGAAAACCCCTGCGAGGTCTTATTCAAGATCATTTATCTGTTTCCGTTGCTCTCTGTAACAAAGACACCTTCTTGGACCAAGGCGCATATCACCAGCTTGTCTACGGTGCTCTTCGACCGGAACATGGGCACATCACGTCGGACAGGATCGAGTTGGTTCCTCCTACCATCATGAAGCCCGTTCGCCGGTGGACAGGAAAGCAAGTCATTACCACCATCTTGAAAAACATCAAGCCCATTGGCTTTGGTGACTTGTGGATGACGGGTAAAACGTCGCTGCCTGCGTCGCGTTGGGGTGCCAAGACCGAGGAGGGCAAGGTCCTTTTCCAGGATGGAGAGTTCATTCATGGTATCCTTGATAAGGCGCACCTGGGCCCCAGCGGTGGTGGTTTCATCCACGCCATCCACGAGACATGGGGACCTGAGACAGCAGCAAAGCTCCTAAGTTGCATGGGCAGGCTGCTCACCCGGTACCTCGCCATGCGAGCCTTCAGTTGTGGTATGGACGATCTGCTTCTTACGCCTGAAGGAGAGAAGAACCGTAAAAAGGAACTGGAGGCTGCTGCGACTATCGGTCTGAAGGCTGCTGCCAAGTATGTCAGTTTGGACGGGAATGAGGACATCAGCCCCACAGATCCTCTGCTTCTGGAGCGTCTGGAGGCTGTCATGAGAAGCGATAACCAACAGGAAGGACTCGATACGATGATGAACGCATCCAACTCGACGGTCTCTGGTGCCGTTACCAAGGCTTGTCTTCCCGACGGTCTTGAGAAGCCCTTCCCCAAGAACCAAATGCAGTCTATGACATCTTCGGGAGCCAAGGGTAGTGGTGTCAACGCCAACCTTATTTCTTGCAACCTTGGCCAACAGGTTTTGGAAGGCCGAAGAGTACCGCTCATGGTCAGTGGAAAGTCTTTGCCCTGTTTCCGACCTTTCGAGACCGACGTTCGCGCTGGAGGTTACATTGCGAACCGTTTCTTAACTGGCATTCGACCGCAAGAGTACTATTTCCATCACATGGCTGGTCGTGAAGGTCTGATTGATACAGCTGTCAAGACCTCGAGATCCGGATACCTGCAACGCTGTCTGATCAAGGGTATGGAAGGCCTTAAGGTTGCTTACGATACCTCGGTCAGAGATGCCGATGGGTCCATGATTCAGTTCTTGTACGGAGAAGACGGTTTGGACATCACCAAGCAAAAGTACCTTCACGATTTCGGCTTTGTCCTTCGAAACCGAGCTTCCGAGGTCGCGCAACTTTCCATTGACGAGAGAGGCTGGCAACAGGAAATCTACTCGTCCAAGGAGTACGCGCAAAAGTACATGAAGAAGGCCGTCAAAGAAGTCAAGGCGAACAGCGCTCGTGCCCGTGACCCCATCTCAACCGAGTTGAACCCCAACCGCCACGCCTTCGCCACCTCGGAGAAGTTCTACGAGAAGGTGACTGAATACGTCAAGAACAACGAGGATGGCCTCCTCAAGGAGAAGGGTGACAAGTCGGCATCCACCGATCTCATCGCCCGCAAGTACGCCGAGATTCTCCTGCACACCAAGTATCTCAGCTCCCTCGTGGAGCCGGGCGAGGCCGTCGGTATCGTCGCCGGGCAGTCTGTCGGTGAGCCGTCGACGCAGATGACGCTGAACACTTTCCATTTGGCAGGACATTCGGCCAAGAACGTCACGCTGGGTATTCCTCGTCTCCGAGAAATTCTGATGACTGCCAGTGACCACATCTCGACACCGGCCATGACATTGATGATGAACGAGGAGCTTTCTGAAGAAGAGATCAGTCGCTTCTCCAAGGCCATCAGCATGCTCCCGCTTTCTCACGTCACCGACAAGGTGGTGGTGAAGGAACGCGTGGGCAAGGGCGTCGGTTACCGACTTGCCAAGATCTACGACATCAAGCTGCAATTATTCAAGTCGGAGGATTACACTTCCACATACGGTATCAAGATCGGCGATGTCCTCCGGGTGGTCGAGACCAAATTCTTGACGCTGCTCGAGAAGTCGATCAAGAAGGAGATCAAGGCAAGAGCTGCCAGGGACGCCGCTTCGGCGCCCGAGATTGGTGTCAGCTCTGGTAACGTGGAGATGGCAGCGCCCGATGCTGAGCGTGCGCCCCGTGATGAGGACGACGACGATGACGACGATGGCGATGACGATGCCACCAATGCCAAATCGCGCGCGAACCGAACCGAAGCCGTTTCCTACGGTCCCAACGACGACGATGACGATAACATCCAGCAGCGGATGGACCGGGACGACATGGATGACGCTGAGGATGATTTGCCGGAAGACGAAGGCTTTGGCGGTAGCCCTCGGCCTGCAGTGGATGACGAGTCCTCAGATGAGGAGACGACTGGTGCTGAGAGGCAGAAGCTGAACCGAAGCCGCGAGGCACGGGCCAAGGAGAGATTTGGAGCCATCTCGCACTTCTCGTGCGACGAAAAGCGCGGCCGATGGTGCGAGTTCTCGCTGGAGTTCGATGCCAACATGCCCAAGATTCTCATGTTGAGCATTGTGCAAGCGGCGGTCAAGCGGACTGTCATTCAGCAGATCGACGGCATCAGTGACTGTACTTTCGTGGCCGACGAGAAGGTTAAGGACCCTGCCACGGGAGAGGAAGTCACGCGGCCCGTCATCCACACCAACGGAGTCAACCTGGTGGCGATGCAGAAGTACCCTCACATAATCAACCCCAACAAGACGCAGACCAACGACATCGCGGCGGTCCTGCGGGTGTACGGTGTGGAGGCTGCGCGGAGCGGTATCATCCAAGAATTGTCGGCCGTTTTCGGCGGTCACGGTATCAGTGTGGACAACCGCCATCTGAACCTGATCGGAGACTACATGACGCGCAACGGTGCGTTCACTCCGTTCAACCGCATGGGTCTCCGGGGCAACGTCAGCCCCTTCACCAAGATGAGTTTCGAGACGACGCTGGCGTTCCTGAAGGACGCCGTCCTCGACGGCGACTGGGACGATCTCACGTCGCCCAGCAGTCGCATCGTCATGGGTAGACTCAGCAAGGTGGGCACGGGTGCTTTCGACGTGCTGACGAGGCTGCATGCCAAGAACGGCAAGAACCAGATGGTTTAGATGTTAAACATGTTTGTTGGTCTTTGCTTGTCTTGGTTTCTTCTCTTCGAAAAGAGGGCGTCACAAAAAGGGGAAAAGGGGATTCTGCTGCGATTTGGTTTCTTTTTTGCTGTCGCTTGCTTACTTGTTCGCATTTCTGTTGTCAAGCTTGCCGGGTCTTTGTACTGTTAATTTTCACGTGTCCAAATGATGATGTATATAGATAGATGGATACCACCGTCGGCTGGCAGCTTTTCAATCCAATTGAATCAAATTTCGCTTGATTGTTGAGAAGTATATATCTCTTGAGAAGCGACGTGCCTGCGTAATAACATGAAGTCCATGGATCTATCTATTCAAAGTGTTCGTAGTCAATGTCACAAAGATAGGATAGATATAGGCATAGGCACGCTACCCCCCCTCTCCACCCTCCGCTCCCCACATTCTCTTTTGGATTACTTACTGACGTGGTCCACCAACCGAGGTTGCGCTAATGCTGTGCCAGAAGGAATCATGATGGCTCAACCTGTGTAAGGGTCGTTTGGGACCAGAATGCCAGAGGTTACAATAAAGGTCATATCTTTCAATTCTACTTGGTCTATGTGTATGTATTACTGAGATCTAAAATCCCAAAGTTTTACTCACCACCAATCCTGTCACTGTACTTCGACCCAGATCGGACAACGGGAACCTGCATATTGATTCGATTGGATTGATTGATTGATTGATTGGATTGGATTGGATTGGCATCAGTCGCAGCGACGCCGCCACCATGGTCGCGCCCAGCATCCGACTCTATGTCGATGTGGTCAGCCCCTTCGCATACCAGGCCTTCCACATCTTGCAAGTAAGTGAAGATGCAGGCAGGATGATGATCCGACTGGCAATTGTTTGCTATGTTTGTTTGCTAACCGCCTAGCAGCATGACCCCGTCTTCAAGGGTGTCCGAGTAGAGTACGTCCCCATCTTTCTCGGAGGGCTGATGCATGCTGTGAGTGCCACCACATTACACCTTACACCTTACACGGATACAAGCACAAAACACCAGATACCCAGTGACGAGGAGGACAAGAACAGGAACCTGATACTAATGATTTGTTCGGTATGGATGATATCTACAGTGCGGAAACACGGCGCCTATCCAGATTAAGAGTACGTATCGCCCTGTCCTGTACCACCATCTATCTATCAATCTGTCTACCACATGTTCATCGTACAGATATACCTTGCCTTGCCTTATATACATGCATTGAACATGCCGTGCATCTGCAAATGCAGCCACCATTAGTATCCCAACTAACACCCTCCCTCAACCCAGACAAGGATAAATGGATCGGCAAGGAGCGCATCCGCATGGCCCACGCCTTCGACGTGCCCATGATCGACTCCATGCCGCCCAACTTCCCGCCCAACACGCTGCACGCGATGCGTGCCATCTGCGCCCTGTCTCTGCAGCAGCCGGATAGCGGCCAAGACAAACTGGTTCGCGGCCTCGAGGCCCTCTACGCCGCCATGTGGACCGACCACGCCGAGATCGCCAAGCCCGACATCTTTGGGCCGCTGCTGGCCAAGGCCCTCGGGGAGGAGGTTGCTAAGAAGGGTGAGTTCTTCCTCCTCTTTTCTCTCATTTGTCTCTTTTACTTTCTTTTCTCCTTCTTGACGTTTGGTTATTCTTTGTTCTCCTTTTGGCCAGTCGGGCGAATCGCCCTTTCTCTCTTTCTTGGGCCCCCACGGCGGGTAGAAGCATGTTTGGGGGCCAGTGGCAAATCCGTGAGAGAGAGAATCCAATACCCAAGCACGAAGAAGTTCGGTTTCTTTTTCTTTACTGACTGACTGATTGACTGACCTTTTGCGTTTCTTCAGCCCTCGCCGACGCTTCCACCGTCGGCAAACAAGCCCTCAAGGAGAACACGGACAAGGCTTTTGCCGACGGCGCCTTCGGCCTGCCGTGGATGGTGTGCACCAACAGCCAGGGCCAGACCGAGGGCTTCTGGGGCGTCGACCACATGGGCCAGGTCCTGCAGTTCATGGGGCTCGAGAGGCCGCGCGAGGGGGGCTGGAAATCGCTGCTCTGAGTAGAGAGGGAGGAAGAAGAAGGGAGTGAGGGGAAGGGGAAGGGGTCCATCAAACGCGGAAAGACGGAGGAAGATGAGGTGAGCTGCGTAGGTTTGATGGATGATGCACGTATCACGATGGGGAGAGAGAGCATTCAAGGTTGTCAGTAGTATTGCGTCTATCTACTTGGTTTCACGTTGCGGTCTTTGGCCGAGATGCCTAAACTTCCATATACCTAGATCCTCATTCAGATGCCAACGATGATGGCCATGACCGAATTGATCACACTGCTTGTAGCATCATTTGATAGTGACCAATTAAAGCAACAGTGCAAATACACAATGGGAACGTTCATACGACAGTGGTAACAAGGGGCGAGGCGGCAAATTGCAAGGTGCTTCTGGTGACCAGCTATGTTGTGCGTGGCTAATGTTGTGCGTTGGAGTGGCAGCAGAAGAAGAGGCAGACAGGTCACAAGGCAAAGCAAAGAAGACGATCAAGTAGTTTTGTTTCAGTTCGTATCAATTCCATTGTTCAGTGGATGCAGTCCCCGTAGGGAAGCTGCCCTGTTATACAATCCATGAAGAAGGCTCGCATCTCGAGCGTCAAATGTGCAAATACAACGCGATCACTAACGCCATGATTAACCCTTTGCCCTGTAGAAACCGTTTGTCATCAAAACCATGCCATTGTGCAGTTCATGAAGTTATTGTTCCTCCACTATGCATCCTCCCCAGAAAACTCCCGAAAGAGCAGGCGCTTAGTTGCGCTCACCGCGGAGGCGGCGGGCAAGCTGGATGTCCTTCTGTAATGGTTGTTAGTAATGTGTCTTGTGGGAAGTGTAGGTGGGGAGTGGGTGACATACCGACTGGATGGTGACACGCTTGGCGTGGATGGCGCACAGGTTGGTGTCCTCGAAGAGGGAGACGAGGTAAGACTCGACGGACTCCTGGAGAGCACCGATGGCGGAAGACTGGAAGCGGAGGTCGGACTTGAAGTCCTGGGCAATCTCACGAACCTGGAAGAGGAAGTAGATGTTAGTATTGGTTGAGCGATTGATGATGCAGGGTGGGGTTGGGAAGGCGCGCGTTGATTACGATCCAGGCGCGTCGCGACATTTTCCAAGGTGGAAGTGAAGCGAGCGTGCAAGGAAAGCAGGCGCGACGGCGGCAGTGATGGATGAGGAGTTTGATGACTTACCAGACGCTGGAAGGGGAGCTTGCGGATCAGGAGCTCAGTCGACTTCTGGTAGCGACGAATCTCACGAAGAGCGACGGTACCGGGCTTGTAGCGGTGAGGCTTCTTGACACCTCCGGTTGACGGTGCGGACTTGCGAGCGGCCTTGGAAGCCAGCTGCTTACGGGGAGCCTTGCCACCAGTGGACTTACGGGCGGTCTGCTTGGTGCGGGCCATTGTGATGATTGATGATGTTGTGGTTGATGGAAGATGGTTGTTGATGGATGAAGTTGATGGGTTGTGTGAGAGATGGGAGTGTGGATTGGATTGTGGTGTGGATGAGGGAAAAGAGTTGGAGGAACGTAAGTGGTGGGGGGTGGTTAAATATCTGAAAAGGCCACAGAGGGAAGTGGCTGATCTGATCTCTGGGTTGAATGCGGTTGTTTGGTGGTAAAAGCGCACTAGTACCTAATGGGGTTGTATGTGTGGGTGACTGATTTGTTGCCTTAGTATGGGCGAAAAAAGAATTGTTCCAGGGCAATTACGCGCCTAATGGAACTGTTGGTTTTTCTAGGATCAGACAGGGGTGCGGTTCGTTGTCAAAGATGCGCTGCGCAATAGGTGGGCTTTTGGCATCGAAAAAGATGGTCGAATTTCTGATTGGGTGCATCCAGCAGGTTTATGCCCCACTCGCCGAAACAGTCAGCTCCTCCCAGTTCCAACGTGCTTTGCCGTATTGGTCACACATCAATCTGACCTTAGTGCCATCGCGAGTGAACTGCCATCTAAGGTGAACGAGATGGTGTGATGCATCCAAGGCAGCAGCAGCGGTGACAGCTACATGGATTGAGTTCTACGTGGTACGGACGCGTTGGAAACTGTATTCAATATCCTGTTGCGTTGGAGGATAACAGATTTCAAAGCTCCGAGTGGCGTCACGTGCATTGATAGCTAGAATAAAGGGCGTATCAAAGGACATATACTCGATGACTACATCCAGGATATCGCGAGAGGCAAAAGGTGGTTAATCCCATTGATACAACACAGTAAATGCAATCTTCGGCTGCAGCATTCCGGTGCACCATGGATCTCGCGCTGCTAGAAGAAGAAACATCCCTCTCCCGATGCTGCGGAAAGCTTCACTTCGATAGTGTCACAAACAAGAATCCGGGGATGGACTACGGAGTACGCGCCTCCTACATGTACGTACCTGCTGCCTCCTGCACACGACACGGGAGAGAAGACATGTGGAGAGCAGTAGAAGAAGCAGTAAGGCAGAACGCGTACATACAGCAGCATGTCGAGTGATTGGCTGGACGCGAGCCAGATCAAGGCTGAGCGGGATCTACGGACGGGCAGGAGAACATCCAACCTGAGATTCACACGAATACTTCCCGGTGGAGACGCGGCTATGGGGTAGGTACAAAGCCAGCCGAGAAGGTTGGGAGGCTGGGCGTGTTACGCGTGTGATGGTGCAAGACGCGAGGACGAGGTGAAGATGGATGGGTCCAAGGGGAGAAAGGAGCAGATCAGTCACGACTTGCACTCGGTCAATCTAGCAAGAGACCGTGTAATAATGGGGCTTCTGTCACGGGCTGAGGAGTCTGGGTACTGTCTGGGAGTCTGGGAGTAGGAAGAGGTATGCACTAAGCTGCTTTGGGGTGCATGGTGGTTTGTGTTGTGGATGGATGGAAATCCCGATTTCCCTTTTGCTGGCTCACCTACAATTCGCGATTCGAGAAATCTGCTGATGCCGTGCTGTGTTGTCTAAAGTTGGTGGGGCCTTCTGGAGGTGCCGGGGGAATATTCCTGAGGCTTGAGGTGCATTTTCCGCATTTTCCAAGGTGTCGGTCAGATCTCCACCACCCGAGTATGCAGGCCCCGAGAGAATTAGAGTCGGCTGTCTGATTTTTGATTGGCTCTGGAAAAGAATCACAGCGCGTTATTTCGGGGCAGTCAGCAAGTACGTACCTGTTGAGCCTATGCAACAGCAGCAGTCAGGCAGTTGACGCACTTTTCTTTAGCGCATCCTTCCAGCAAGCAGCAGGCCTAGCAGGCCTAGTGCACCACTAACACCACCACCGAGACACACCCCTCCACACATCTATCTGCAGGTTCCATTCTTTTGTTCCCCCCCCCTTCCCTTGCAGTGCTTGCAGGGCTCTCTAGCTAAATTCGCGGTTCTTCGTCCAGGCTCGGGCTGATCTGATTTGGAGCTGCCGCTTGATCCCGTCCATACTTAAACTTGTCCCTTTCCCCACGCTTCAACATCTTCTCTCCCATATCCCAAACGACAACTCCTGCAACCAACGCTTGTTACTCCCACACCCAAATCCCCCCAAACACCAACAACACCCATTCTTTTTTCTCACCCACTCCCACATTCATCATGACTGGACGTGAGTACTACCTCCCTCTTCCTATCCCGCCTGGACACCTTCGGCCATGATGACAGCTTCTCTCTGTCATCGTCGTCGCGTGTTCATCCATCCACATCTACATCTTGATCACTCATACTGACGCGTCTTATCTACAGGCGGCAAGGGCGGCAAGGGTCTCGGCAAGGGCGGTGCCAAGCGCCACCGAAAGATTTTGCGTGACAACATCCAGGGTATCACGAAGCCCGCTATCCGTCGTCTCGCGCGTCGTGGTGGTGTCAAGCGTATCTCTGCCAGTAAGTTTACCTACCCCTCCAACACCAAACAAGCCAACGCGCTTTTTCTCTACATGGTCCGTGTCTAACGCGTCTTTTTCCCACAGTGATCTACGAGGAGACCCGTGGTGTCTTAAAGTCCTTCCTGGAGGGTGTCATCCGTGACGCCGTCACCTACACCGAGCACGCCAAGCGCAAGACCGTCACGTCGCTGGATGTCGTCTACGCCCTGAAGCGTCAAGGCCGCACCCTGTACGGTTTCGGTGGTTAGAGCAGTGTTGGTGTGCACAAGCGTTGGGTCCATCACATACACTACTATGTTGGAAGGTGTTCTGGTTTCACGTCTGTTACGAAAGTCATTTCTTGCGATGGCCGCAAATTATTTCTGCACAGTGGCTTGGTCATGACGAATCATGGGATTTGGGTTCTTGATTTTTATAAGGGTGTTCTGTCTGAATCACACAAAGTGTACCATAAGGGAATGGGGGTTTCTACTATAAGGGTTGTCCGACGAGGCATAATCAATCCGACAGGAACATTTGAGAAAACAAGTAAACAACAAACCAAACACATCATGTCTTCTCTCTCTGCCTCGTGATGTCTCGTGTCTCAAATCTCGCCTGCTCTGCTCTGTGGGAAATGGCGCGTCTCTTGCTGTAACTGTCACAATAAATCTAAACATAGAAGCGATACGCGTGGTTCTGTCGCGTTGCGTTATACGTGCTTGTCCCATTCCGATCTGGAATGTGCCACATCTGGGTCCACGTTGGAGGATTAGGTAGCCTCACGTTGTGTGGCTCAACTCGGTGTACTGTAGATAAATCAATACACCACGTGCCGGCATGATATTTGTAAATTTCATGTAATGTGAGTCATAGGAGACACACCTCCCGATATCCCTCACAGTATGAGTCACATGTGCATTGCTTGCCGGTTGGCCATTGTGATGGTGTTGTCGTCCGGATTTAGAAGGCGTGTTGCGAGGCTGCATGTAGCCAAGGCTATGCCGCAGCCTTGCGTCCTGAGTATTGCTGCTTGGTTGCATGCCCAACCATATTGGCATGTGTCGAATAAACGTAATCGATGAGTCAACTGTTTTCTCTCGGATCTGTATCTAGTTCTGGATAGTGGATGTGATCAATGTTCCGTACCTCCGTTGTTGGGTGTTGCCTGGTTTAATGTGCTAATCATCGGTGATCTGTTGGGTGAGAGCTGACACCTGCGGAGGCCACACATGTGGCAATCCTGAAGACTCGAATACCGTAGTTACTTATGCATGTGATAAATCTCACTCTGTCAGAGTTTGGACTGATCTCCATGTGCAATGCATGTATTGTGTGTGGTGTTGTGGTTTAGATATGGTGAGTTTGAAGTTATTCCATTTTGCATTTTCAAAGTTGAATACACAATCATCCTGTTGATCAACTCCACCACTTTCGTCGACCATGATGTAGACTTTACATGGTACTCTTATATCACTACCTGGATAACTCTCATCTACTTAGAATACCCGGTCAGATGTTATGACGGCTAAAGTAGGCATGTGCGTATTCTTGTTTCTGCCCAACCGATACGTCAACGAGTTGGTGAACTTCCTTACACAAGTATGTAAATCATCGAAACATACGACAGGTCCTGGATTCGGTACAGCTAGTAGTCTTATATTACTGATCTCGTACCTATAATACTATATGTGACATGCATTATACTTGAGCCGGTCATATTGTTGTTTGTTATTCCAGTAATAGAGATTATGTATATATTTGACCATTCAAGTTGGTGATTATGCCACCACATACAAGCAAAATACATTCCACCGTATCACCATCTCCTTCGTCGTCTTGATACAACGAGCTTGGAGGTATGCTGCATGTTGACTTGCCTGGTACCCGAAGGCTATCTGTCTCTCTACATGAGTATGGAGTTATAGATGGAATATATTGACCTGCCAACAGTGTCGTCAAAACTAACAGTAACAGCAACCCAACCAGAAAGCTGCCCCCTGGCTCCTTTTACGTGGTTATGACTCAGTTCCAGGATAATATGTCACCATGCCTGCATTATCACAACACTGTGCGTCTATCTCAATGGTATGACCGACCAGGCAGCCGAAGTCAAGAAGAGGAAACATGCCACTGGCTTCGAATACAATGGAGGGAGGTTCTGCTCCTCTCTGTGACTCAACACAAATTCTCGGTTTCAAGTTGTGCTCCCATCGAGGCAGTGTGTGTGTGTTCTAACCATATTCTCAGATCACCACCCCTGCTCATTCTACTACCAGATTACCAATCGCCTTAGCCACATCTGCCCAGCGTCCAATAAAGCAGTCTTCGTTGCTTACGGGGACACTTCCGGTAGCCTATCGATAACCTCAAGGCATGGAAACACATGTCCAACTATGTATACGACCAACATATACCAGTTGCCCCTAACACCGTAGAGTACCATCACACACAATAAGTACCAGATATCATTTAAGCCAGCTAGTAAACTGTGACAACGTAGCCCAGCATATTCACGATACTGGTAACATGCACGATCGAAGACACAAGGAGTGACTCACTTGTTGACAACCATGACATGCACCGGGAGCACCGGTAGAAATACTCTTGCTAGTGAGTTTAACCGGATATGACATGGCTCTAACTTGCTGGGAAACCATTGACTTGGTCTAGGATATATACTAGCATGAGCTCTACCTACGGTAGAACAGCTGGTGGCCACTTGACCCCACCCCCCTTCGAGATACCACACGAGATATCTGCCCCCTGCAGTGGGACTTTTGCATGTACAGTCATCGTAGTACTTCTTATCGAGAGTGACACACGCATAGAGGTACGGTAGAGAGTACTGCGAACTGTGATGGGTGTTTGTTTCTTAGGTCATTATGCAGGTCATTGAGAGTCTGGAAGGCATTGGGTATAATGCGTTCTTTTGAGTTAGTATTTGAGAGTATATCACGCTGCGAGTCTTGGTTTCTGCTAATATTGAACCGGAAAAAAAAACTAAAAAAACTCACCCGGGGTACCGCTACTTAAGTGAGCCATACAGCCTACGATACAACACATCGAATAAATGCACTGAATGTTAAAAATAGCAGAAGAAGTGTCATGGTATAGGCTGAGTAGTGCTGCGCCGCGAGGAAAGAGGGCAAGCCATCCACGAGAAAATCTTCTGAACTGACCGCATGTGAAGAAGTCTCTCCAGCTCCCCACCCAACGCAGCACATGCAGAACAACACGCACCACGAACCTGAAGCCTCGTCGCTCGTTTTGTGAGGGTTGAGTCAAACGAGCACACGATGCCCGTGTACAAGCCGCCCTGGTCTGTGCATCAAGTTGCTGCTTTGCAGACTTGCACTCCTGACTTGGCTTCGCCGCAATGCGAACCTGCCTCTCCGCTATCTATCATGTGCCGAGGCAAGGAGGATATCATCGGCTCCGAGGCAGGTTGGGCAAGTGAAGCTGGAGGCCCTCTTCTCGTATCTGATCACGATGCCTGGTCGTTCATGCGAAGCGCGAGAGTGGGTGTGCGACCGTATCTCTCCATGTGGCTGAGTTGAAAGTGGAAACCGCCAAGGTGCGTGCGATAAACAGCACACAGGGAGAGGGTGGGAGTGTTGCTCAACAAATTGTCAACACGATGCATCTTCACGAGTCCAGAAGCATCTCTCTCCTTCTCCCAACGAAAAAAAAAGATGTTTGATATTCTAGACCCCCTTTTTTCCTGCATGGATACGACGAGCTGAGGCCGAGGCGCGCCTGTCAAACTTAAGGTGTGATGCAGGTCGGCCGCCATGCATGCAGAGCAGATAGATGCAATGTTGCAGTGAGAGTGTGGCTGTGCCCCCAAGTCTAGACGCCCATCACCCGCCCATTGCCGACCGTCCCCCCGCACTCGACCAGTCAGTCCACGAGACCGCGCATTTCGCGCCGTCGGGACCCGCCGAACCAATGGGAAAGGGTAAGGTGGTTAGGTAACGCAAGCTCTCCCTTTCTGCTGTGCTGTGCTGTGCTGTGCTACAGCCCAAGACATTATGACATATTTCCTCCCTCACTCCCAACATGGCCTGACCAACCAGAAGGAATCCTATCGGTCGGAGCGATGGCTTCCGTAGTGACCGAGACCTTTGTGCCATTTCCATTCCGCAGCATCTCCTGCCACGTGGATGGCAAACGCGAATGCGATGGATGTGAAAAACACCATGTCCCCGGTCAGCGATCCCGTAGACCGGCAAGGGTAGCACAGCTCATCTTGTAAGGCTGTGCAGATTATGCAAGTTGATCGATGCAGTTGCAATACTTATTCTTTCATTGCCTGTTGTCGGGGACGGGGCAGTCAGTGCATTCCCTGCAGGCTTCAAGTAAGAGCCTCCTGGTTATTGAAGTCCTCCTGGACAACGTACTTAGCCTCAATGTGGTGGGCGCGTCGTACTTTCGGAAACATGCACTTTGGTCCAGATACGTAAAATGAATTCATAACTCGGTTGGGATTTGCAGGAACTGTCCGAAACCCGGCGCGAGGTCGGGACTTTCGAGACGCCCGTGTAACTCGAATGGAAAAAATTCCATGACCGATCCAGGAACGAAGAATGCCATCCTTTTCGCTTTCGGGAATTCGGAAAGGCGCGACTTTGCCAGATCCAGACACGGGCTGACCGACAGAAACAAAAACGTGGTGCAACGAATTGCTGTATTTAGCAACAGGCCCCGCACCCTCCCGCACTCCCTCGCACTCACCTGCACCCATTGGCTTCGCTTAGCCGTTAGCGGAGTCGCTTCCAGATAGATTTCCAGATCTCCGGAACGATCCAGCTCAGCCACCATTGAAGCCTCCAGCAAAGGTGCATTTCTCTCTCTCCATACACACCAAGAAGAGTATGTGGTAGGATACGATACTAGTAGTATGCAACAGTTCAATATCCGACTCTCAGCCCTGGACAATAATGTGAGGCGGTATGACTGTGTGCATACTTATTGCCTTCGTCGGGGGGTACGGTAGTGCTTTGGGATTTATGCACGAGAATAGGGCTGGCTTCTTCAGCTGACCTTTGCATCTCGCGTGGCAACGAGGCAAAAGACCAAAAAAATAAGCAAAAGCCATAGGCGACATCCAGGCGGTATAGTCATGAACTATTTTGATATTCCAGATCACCTGCCTATAGGGAGGCGGTCTGGAGTGGCGGAGATGCAAACACGGTCTGATGCTGCAAACGCCGACTGTGGTGAACCAGTAATCACTTTCATATCGATGGGCATTCCAATTTCCCGGGGCCTTAGCTACAGCCATTAACACTGACAAATGTATGAATAATGTCTATCTCAGCTTGACTTTGTTCATGATAACTCTATCTACCTAATGGTGGAGGGGCGCACATACTGTATATGGCAATATATGCCGTGATGCTCAATTAGTCATGCCGTCATGGATTGCGGCTTATGCAATCCTTACCCATCCGTATGTCCGGAGTGGCGGACGACGGGTACAGCTCCCGAATGCGTAGTTAATGATCATGTGGAACTCTGCATATGCGAATGTCGTCTGTAGGAATTTTCGGCGGGAAAGAAATTGTCACACCCTTCCGTCGAAGTGCTGGGCCGGAGTTTGGAGAAAACGCGATAGAGCGAGCGAGCGAGCGGTTGAGACTGCCAAAAATCTAGAATGTTCGGATATGGTTCTCCACCGGTCGACCCGGGCACCGATCTGCTCTGCCCGTCCGATCGGCTCAGAACCGCCAAGTGAAGAAACGATGGACAAGTTCGTTTTTCCCTGCAGGTAAGCTAAGCTGCGGCGGCAGCTATGTTTCGGAGAACCCGCCCACATCTAGCCAGCCATATCAGATACCACTAGAAAGAAAAGAATAGAATAGCATATCATTAATCAACCGGTAATTCAATTGCAACGTGCCATTATCGCCGAAATATGTTTGGCTATTTCCTTTTACGATGTGAGGCTCCGATCGCTCTCACTCAGCTTCAGCCCTACGATGCAAGGCGGGATAGTAGTGGTAAGAGTATACGAGCGAGGCTGCCAGCTGGGCCCTGCGCATCTATTTCCAAATGTTCAGTTATGTAATTGACATATTGATTACTCGTGCGAGGCCCCCCGTGTGGTGCGGCCGCCGAATATCGGATTACGAGAGCTCCGAGGAGGCGCTTAGGAATTTTTGTATAATGATAATGAGAATTATGTGATGCTTACAGATGCGGAACGTTCTGCAGTCACTGCTGCATGGGGGGATGGGAACCGGGGGGCTGGAAGGGCGCGGGCAAACTGCTTCCCTCCCTCGCCCAAATTTGAAAGCCCGATTGCCTATGCCTGTTCCTGGCCTGACATGCATGTTCAGCTTTTCCCCGGAATGATTCACCACGGCTGTGTCAGCGGGCAGATGCACGTCTCCCACAGTCAGTTAGATCTAACTAGGCAGCTAGCAGGCAGGGCTGATGACTGATTTCAAAGAGAACGAAGACCCTGCTGATCCCAAATACCCACGATGGCTGGCTTACATAGCTGACATTGATAGCCGCCGCCGGCCCAACCCTGTGGCTATTGGTACGCTAGTACGTGGGATGTTGTTCAATTTACTGTACAAGTAGGATACCATCGGATATGCATTCCGGAAAGAGAGGTCCATACAGGTTTTTTGCCACGGTATAGAGTCATACCTAAAAACCTTGCTCTGCTTCTTAACCGAGCATGTTGACTCTTCGGTACTGAACCGACCTATGCCGTGGTTCTACCGCGCGCCACGGAGATCTGCTTGGATGGAACACTACGCCGAGACGTTGTGGCGCACTACGTCCCCAGTCTGCCAGTAGACGTGGCACCCTTGCGTGTGTGTGGCTTGCATGGGCAGGTTGCGTGGGTTTTGTGGCAGTGCTGCACTGGGGACGAGGGGATCAAAGCCGAACGGGACTGCGTGACTAACAAGTCATCATCAACCTGTGTGCTACTGTATCGTATCCACTGGGATGGATGCTGCACACTGGCAACTGCAGTCTCTTCCTGGCGAGATCTGGGTAACAGCTTTCGAACGATAATGTCGAACGGGCAATTGATCTGCAGGCTGTTCCGAGAAAGATTCGGGAAAGTTCTTAGCGCAGCATGCAGCATGGCCTGGTCGAGTTTGTTGGGTTCTGACGGTTCTGAGAGGTGAGAGGGTCAGGGCCCTCCGGCAGACCGGGAACACGAGGCCTTGTCGGCTTTTCGAGATGCCCATGCTGTTTTCTTATGCAGGAAGTAAGGAGGATATGCAAGACCGAAGATTTTTTTTCTGACTATTCTCGATCCAATCCCTACTTTTCCCTTCAATGGGGGGGGTACCAGGTACACAGCCTCTTCTTCATTGGGCAATTGGGCCATTGGTCAGCCGCCGCCTGTCAACAAATCATCTATCAACTTCTTGGTCTCTTTGGCTAGATTGTCGGGCTTAAGGCGGCCCTTGGCATTGTCAGTAAGTACCTGATCTATCTTTATCCTTTCTCTACATACTTAGATAATCAATAGATAATCGATCAAATGAAAGAGTCGGAAGCGACTGATTGATTGACCGACTGACGTACAGTATTGTCGGATATGTCTCGGTACATAGTTCATGTAGTCATTCAATGCATTAGGTACTACTAGAGAAATAGCCGGAATATGAACCGGTCACACGATCATAGGCCATATTCTTTTGGTAGAGGGACCATGAGCATTCGATTACACAAGTAATCCAAGCCCTCAATCCAAGCAGGTTCGTTCTGTTTCCTTCCGTAAGGGTAAGAGGGTAAGGTATGTTTGAAGGCCGCCGATAGATAGAAACGGATGGGGGGGAGAAATGGGTCAATAACGGCATGACATGCCCTATTTGATTGATTGGATGACTATGGGCTGGACTGGGTGGGTGGTTAAGTGGTGGGGGATGCCGCAGTACCCATGTCGTCCAGGCTGGTAGGAGGTACGGAGTACTTGGATTTTAGTCTTTTGCAGGTAGGTCGCTTGTACGTCGTCGAGAGTGCGAGAGCTACGCACACTACGTAGCCTTCAACTGGTCTTGCCCATACCTGCCTGCCATACCTACCAGCCCACCTCTGTAGACTATGGACCCCCTGCAAGTAGCTACGTCACCCAACAGCCAGACAGCCAGACAGCCAGACACAAAGAGTTGTGCAACGTTCAATCAACCAATTTGGCATTCTGCGTCGGCCGAGGGTGCAATCGCATTTGCACATGGACTTTGTGGAGGCAGTGAAATGTGAATACTTGCATTCGAATAGCAGAGACATCTCCATGATAGATGGATATAAATAATTCATATCATCTTGGATCATATCTTAGACGGCTTTAGGCAGCATTACCGCATCCAGCAAGCAAGCAAGCAAGCAAGCATTGCTGACTACACTTGTACTCACTCAGCCGGACCAAACGCCGCGACGACTTCTAGTAGTAGTACTACTACGCAGCTCAGCTCTGCTCTGCGGCATAACCCCGACGAAACTCTGCTAGGCTAAGCAGAGAGAGACTGAGAGAGAGCATCGAGAGAGGCCCGACAAAGAAAAGAGTCATCAAGGAGCGGCTTGAGGCACCACATGACCTCAGGACCCTCAAAGGGAATACGTACAGTTGATTGATACAAGTATCCACTCGAGCCCGTACTACTCAGACTACTCAGATCGGCTTTTTATCTCGAGGGTCCCTTTCTTTTTTCCTGGCCAGACAAGGGACTCCCCTGTCCGCTCTCCAGTTTTGGGCCCGCCTACTACAAGTACGCAAGTACCAAAGTACTTAGAACGTCAAGCTCCCTCCAAAAGACCAAGTCCCTTTTTATAAAAGAATCGCCACGCCACTTACACACACTTACACACATCAGCTCCTACGACTACTCATACATACCTATTACCCCCACACAACAATCACATACTCACATCTCAAGAACAAACCATCCTATACCCCTTCCGTCTAAGATCCGATCACCAATATATTCGACGGCATTCCTTCCACAATGATGCTTGCTCATCAATATCCGCCTTCGAGAACACACCATTTACACAACCACAACCACAACCACAACCACAACAACCAAACCTCCTTCTCCTTTGACGACTCGGCACATTACACAAACACCACATCCGCGTCCTTCATCGGAGGCCTGCCTGCCCGTGGCAACTACAACTATAACAAGCTGAACAAGGTCGCCTCCTTGACACCCGAGTCGCTCGAGTCCGCAGCCAACAACCACAACAACCTGAACCAAGTACCCGACCTCATGCCTTCCGACCCAGCCTGGATGCTCCAGGCCCACCAGACGCCTCGTGCTGCCCACCGGTTAGGACACCAGCGCGAATCGTCCCTGTCGTCTCTGGGATCCAATGGTCCCGCGTCGCCCTTCAACTCCAACATCTCCAACCCCCAGATCGCCGTGACCGATTCCAACAGCGATGGCTTCCACGACCTCGACAGCAATTACTCATACCAGATGGGTGGCAAGGCCATGAACCTCAACGATTCTTTCTACAACGCCCTGCAGCAGTCTTTTGGCAACCCCCACCACGAAGCCCCCTTGCTTCCAGATGGCCTGCCGAACCTGTCAGGCTCACATCCCCAGCAAGCCAAGAACCGCCTCCTCCCGGCTGCCGACCTGTCCTCGATTGGATCCAATACGAGATCGGTTGCCCACTCGGTGGCGAGCTCAAATTCGGTAGGCGGTGACTCACCCGCCACACCATCGTACCATGAGCCTGAGGACCAAAACACGCGGAGGCGAACGAATGGTGAGACTACCTCGGAACTCCCTCTTACCCTTCAGTATTTCCTTGACGACTTTGACTTCAACCTCAACCCACCTCTCTTCTTCGGAAATGATGAAGACAAAATTTGCTTACAAGATTCTTCCGACCATTTAGCCTACCCCAACAACCCCAGCGCACCCAAGCTGGACCGCACTATGACGGATATCTACAGCGACGAACTGTACAGCCCCAGCTTCACCATCACGTCAGCGTCTCCCGCGGCTCAGAGTCAGCTGGCCATGTCACCCAGCAATGATCTGTTCGCACAGAGGCTCCAGGCTGCCAACAGCCAACATCTGAGCGCCACGCAGTCACCTACTTCGTCATCTTCGCACTCGCCTTTCCGTCATGGCTCGCCTTTAGCGCCTGTCTTCAATGACTTTGCGCAAGTACAACACCATGCCCCTACGCAGCAGCAACAACAACAACAGCACCAGCACCAGCAGGCGGAGCAGATTCGACTGAGCTCGGCCCAGCAAGTGCGTGAGAAGAGGAAACAGGAGCAAGACGCCAAGGCCCTGCAGCAGCACCTTGCGCGCAACGCCCTGAGCCAACACCAGGGGACGCCTAGCACCATCTCGCCCAAGGACGCCATGCTTGAGTTCAACGAGAGCGACGACGCGAACAACTTCCCGCTGTTCCCTTCCCAGGAGACCAGCCACTTCCAGCTGGATCAAATGGCCAAGGCCGCGCCTCAGCAACAAACCCACGCCTTCTCCACTGCACCCGAGACACCTTTGAACAGCGCCTTCAACTTCAGCATGCCCACCAGTATCCAGGTGCCCCAGCAATATCCCTTCATCTCTCGGCCGAACCAGCAGCAGGCTACACCGTCTGTCTCTACCTTCTCGAGAATGAGCTCGGCCGACAGCAACGGATCCGACATGACTGATATGTCTATGCCGCAAAGACCGGCTAAGACTACGGCTGACGGAGGTACTTACACGTGTACGTATCACGGATGCACACTTCGTTTCGAGACGCCGGCGCTTCTGCAAAAGCACAAGCGAGAGGGTCACCGCCAAGCGAACACGCTGCATACTGCGCGCGCTGTTTCTGCGACAGTGTCATCGCCAGGCCTGCCCGACACTCTTCTGGGCAGCCAGGCTGGACCCCACCGTTGCGACCGGATCAACCCCAGCACGGGGAAGCCTTGCAGCACAGTGTTCTCCCGCCCCTACGATCTCACGAGACACGAGGATACGATTCACAATGCACGCAAGCAAAAGGTCCGATGCAACCTCTGCACGGAGGAGAAGACTTTCAGCCGGGCGGATGCTCTCACCAGGCATTACCGGGTTTGCCATCCCGACGTGGAATTTCCGGGGAAGCACCGCCGCCGGGGCGGATCGGCCTTGTGAATTTAGATGGCTGCTAGTATTTCACTTACTACTATTGGCTATCACTTGCTGCTTCTGGATCGTTCTAGCGATGATGATTTTGGGACCAGGGCCAGAAGCTGGAAGAAAGTGGGACCTCTGAAGCTCTGGAGCTTTCGATTTCACTTTTTTCCTGGAGAAGTACAAAAGACCCTGGTTTTCTGGCCCCAACGTCAATATGCAGGGTCTTGGGTTTTGCTGCAGGGTGTCCCCCAGCGGCTAGCCCGAAGCGGCAACGATATGCGCCAAGGCACGGTCTTTCATCACCATTGGAACCTTGGGGGGAAGCTTGGATGGGAATGGATCGAAATGGCGTCCCGTTGCAGGTGCAGAGCTGCACGCCATGACGTCAACCCCCCCTCCCCGCTCCTCCTGAATCGAGGTTCGAGGTGCGAGACAGCATCACCACCTACATCATAGGCGACGGCATTGCTTCATGGCCGTCTCATGGACCCGTGCCCGTTTCCATTTCGGGACCACTTCCCTTGGTCCCCGACGCTGGCCCCGACGCAACATGATGATGTTGTACCAGCGTCATGGAAAACTTGTCTCGCTCGTCGCTGAACATGAGCATCATCACCCGACCACCTAACCTACCGTTTTGTTGGGATGCACCACCGCTGCGACCGCACCGCACCGCACCGCACCAGTCCCAGTCCCAGCACTACCACATCATCATGCACCGTTTCGAAAATGGCGCACCCGTATATTATCTTTTATTTCTCTTATCTGCTTTTTTTTGTTTGTTTTTATCCATATATGCTGGCAAGCTGTTTCATCACTTTTAGCGGGCGTTATCTGGGGAAGTCCTCTCAAGACGACACTTTTTGGGGGCTATGTCATACATCGGCATCGGCTTTTGAATATAGACATGGGTACCAATACGGTTTTACGACAGCGACTGTGGAATTCTTTACGGCACGTCCACCAAAATATCATTTGTGCACTTAATGCCTCTTGCGAGTTTTCTTTTTTTTTCTTTTCTCTCCTGTATATCTTATCATGTATTACGATGTATACCTCACTATACTATATTATGACGACGGGGCTTTCCGGCGGCCGGAATGTATGATATGGGTCAGCTGGCCACACAGCAAGATTAGAAAAAATATGGCGTGGAATCATGAATTATGACCTGATCACAAACAAAAAGGCTTCCATGTACGATGATGGGATGTTTGATCTTTCAGCTGGTCGATCGCGACGGCGATGCGATGGGAGGAGATGGGAAGATAGCTACCTAGCTTTAGATGATGATGAATTGGTCGAGCGAAACAGCTCATATCGTACTATGTGCATGCCATCCATTGACATCACCTGTGACCACTGACCTGCCAGCTTGCCAGCCGGCTGCACCCCTCCAATCTTTTCCGTCTCTTCCCTTGTGTGCATAAAACTGGCAAATGCAGATTATCAGCAACATTACAGATGGTTGTGTAAGCTAGGTTTTCGGTACAATAGAGCATGACCGGGCTATGGACTGCGGATGTACTCACTACATGACATACATGGGCAGTCCCGGCTTTCTCTCCCCCAAGGAACAACCCACATCTGGTCAGCCCTGAATGCTAGTACCTATCTGCGATGCGATGGCCAGGAATCGACTACGTCTTGCCCATCTCTGTGGTCTCTCTCTGTCTCTGTCATGATTCTTTTTGCGGAGCTTCGGTCCCCGAAAAAGGTGTCATGGTTTCTTCCTCCCTCTCCCCCCTTCGTCAATCTTGCTGGCCAATCCAACCAACCAATGTGTCTGTTCCTCTTCTCGCTTGTTTTTCCTCCTGTACATATTGCGTGTACATACAATAAAGCTTTTGTAATCTACTACTAAACATGCACCTTTCTTATGCATAGGAAAAGCTACCACGATTTCAATGGCTGTCTCTGCTTATCCTTGCCGTATTGGGATAGGCAGCCAGCGGGGGGTCCCTGGTCTTTGGGTGCTACCTGCCAGCTGCTTGATATCATTCTCTACGCGATTCGCTGGATTGGCAGGGAATGTGTGTCACCATGCATTAAAACAAAAGAAGGCCGAGTTTCGAACATATCCCACTTGCTGGTCTGTATGTACAGTACAGTATCGTATCTGCATATCTCTTTTTTTGGTGGGCTTTTGCCGATCCCTTCCTTGGGCGTCTAGGGGTCTAACATGGAAAAACTTGGATAGTTGAGCTTATATTTATCGTAGGTCGTATCAATGGAAGAGATTTCCAATTGTATACATGCAATGGGACCCAATACCGACGGAGGTATCAACCATAATAAACGGGATCATACAACTGTACCACCTTCAGACAGGTTTTCCTTCCCCGGACGGACAGATAAGATGGGGGACTAGACTAGCCCTAGTTGGGTAGTAAGAGTGATGCAACCGCGCAGCCGAATATACTACCTGCCGAACGACATACGGTACGTGCCTCCATGCTCCCTCCAGCCCTCTGCCCGGTTTCCTTCTCTCAGACCAGACTGACTGGTCGTCATCTACATATCTATCTGCATATCCCTTCGGAGATGGACCGGAATCGAAAAAGAAAGATTACAAATACACACAAGCCACACACGGTCTATCTATCTACAGTATCTACTTGCTACCAACCACCAGCCACGCAATGCACGCATATGAGTGAGTGGCCTGTCGATCTGCCGGTGGTAGTTGAGGTCTAAGCCTCACTTCGTCCCCATTGAATAACCGTAGAGCGCCATAGCTTCTCACTTTCGCCACAGCCTACGAAACAGTCAATCAGATCCGAGATATCAGACTTGGGAAACGGAGATGCAGGAACGACAGATCTCACCTCTTCTGCTCTATCCCATAGCCTCCCTCGGTTCAGCTAGTGTGGCCTGGCTAAGTGCATGCGTGCAGTATGCAAGCATGCCTCACATATATGTTATATGTTCTTCTTATTCGTTTCTATGCCCAAGCGTCTCCGTCGGGCTGTCAGGCTTGTCATGTCCATTGGGTATGGACTGACCTCACACACCTTGGTACCCTACTATTCGTGGGGTGGCAAATTCGAAGCCCTACTTGCAACTCGAACGCATGGGAATTCCATGAAATTCTGCCATGGGAAAGGTGAAAAAAAAAACAGGGAAATCTTGCATGCATTCCCCATGTGTCCCTACCCGAATGTTGCTTTGCCCGCCGATCCCATGTACGTAAGCACGTAAGTCCCTCCTCCTCCTTGCCCTATGATATCAATTGGTTCTCCGTGGTCAGGAAAAGAAAAAGAAAACGAAAAAGTTGGCAAGGTATACCGAGGTGTGAGCTGGACCCTTGCCAAGAACCCCCCCAAAAGACCCTGAAGATCTTCTTTTTTTTTCCCCGAATTGCCGACGATATCCACCCCCTTGCACAACCACAACCTGATTTGATAGTTCGTCGGGGGTACATCCGACATCATCTTGCGGACTCCGGGTCTTTCTCTCCTTGCTGCCCGGGCTGCCCGGCGCATATTTTGTTGTACACCTCAACAACAACAAATTCTGAGAAGCGCCGCCACCGAGGCCTCCACACCTAGCTGAAGAAACCCAGCCCAGCTCATACGCACTCACTTTCGCCAGTGCTACGTCTTGGCATGCATTTCGTCAATTCGAGGCACCGCCCGACAGCCACAGAAGACTTACGTATAGTTGGAAGAAACTCACATGCCAGCGGGTTCCTTACTATTCACCCAGTAGCAGCATCCCAAAATGGGCGCCACTGCTGAGCCTCAAAGATGATGCCTTGGGCCGGGTCTATCCTCGTCCAGATTCGTTGACCAGATGCCCAGAGATATTGCAGTACAAGGCGGAGGTGAGCCTATGGTGATCTATGAACTGGACTCAGGCATACGTGAGTATCTCGAGGATGCCGCCCAGCCGCCCTGACCCAGCATGTCCTGTCGTTCTCCGGTGTTGGCGTCGGTACTGCCACCGTCCTCCAGAGCCTTGACCTCGGGCTGCCATGGCGTACAGGTTACCTTAGCCCCTCAAATCGAGGGTCGATCCAAACCGGCGGTTATCGGGATCGTGTAGCCTCTGTTCAGCCGTAGCATGGCTTGGCGACAATAGAATAACCAGGGTGGACAGGGGTGACACCCCCTGCGAAGGAGGACGTAATAGTTATGATGGCAGCGGCTTTCGCCAGCCCTGCCGCTGCCATCAGGATAACCCTGGTAATGGCCGGATCAACGGGGCTATTGGCGACGGATCGATAGTATACCTCTGGGTTTGAAGCCGTAAACGACCTCATTTGCTGTTCGTCCGAGGACTGTTGAACAGTGAGTTGTTGAGATTGAACTGTAGTGCGGGGATTATCTGTGTCCATGGTGTCTCGGACGTCGTTATGTGAAAGCGGATAGCGACGTCGACTTCCAAGTTCGTTCTTTCGCTTTGGCCAGCAACTACCGAGTGACAGTGACAATCAAAACGATGATGGCTCCCGTGAACTGTGGCAACCCACACTCAACAAGCAGACTGGCTAGATAGCCCGCTCGTTAGCTCGTCCAACGAGGTACAACCCATCCTTCGTTCACCTCTCACCTGCTGCCCTTACCAGTGGCCTCACACATCGGAGAGGGAGCCGATTGGGCTCCCAGCCCAATCGGTCAGTCTAATTAGCTGATGGTGGCGGCTACAACCTGACAATATGTGAGGCGATCAACCCATTGTTGCGTCGATGACGAGGCGAAGAATGAGGGTTGTGGCAGAAAACACACGATGACTTGCGGCGAATGGGAATCGACCCACTTGACCTGGGAAACCGACACATCGACACCCAGAACGAGCCGGAACACGTTGTAAAGGCCTATGGTTTGATTAGCCAAGAGCAACATGGGATGGGAAGGGGGTTTCTCTTGACGGCCAACCAGTTCCTCACCGACCGGGTCCGAAAACGAATGATTCCGGCCTTGCCCGACACCCCTAACAAAAACCCGAACAACCGTCACTATAAACCGGACCGACCAGTCCGTTATCCGAGTGTCTTGACGAACGATGCTTTCTGTCGTCAGGTTCGGCCTCTCATTCGGGTGCTCTGTTCGTTTTGCCCCTCGTGTGTGTTTGTGTGTTATCCCACGTGCCCCGAAGCGGTTCGGTATGTGTCTGATGGCAATGGGATAACCATAAATAGCGGACTATGTGTGACAGTTGGACATGAAATAGCCTACTACGCCATGTTTGGTAACGGAATAGCTAGTGGTTGCTGGAAACAAATGTGATCCCTAGTAGTACATGCAATGCATTTTGGTCGAATAACCATGTGGAGCAATCAAGGTGTAGATAATTGTTATTCTATCAGCACCTAGATTCTAGTAACTAATGTCCACGTCATGTTCTGACATCTTATAGTAACCTTGATTCTCGGTAGACTTGAATCTATCTCTAGCTATGCTAACCCACTCTATGTCTCGCCGTCCAGAACGGCATCACGGACGTCCTTGAACAGCGGCGTAATGCCGGTCCAAAGGTTGAACTGCACTTATGATTAGTAATCCCATCGTACAATAATAAAGAGGGAGATCAATCAATCAAAGCTTACCTGGTAATAGCCCTGAGAGCAAAGGACCTCAAGTCCGGGAATCGTTTTCCAGCCCTTGGCCAGCTGCATCAGAGGCGTTACCCGAGGCTTGTAGGCCATGTCCAAGAGGACGTGGTCCGAGTTGGGCTCGCCTTTCTCGGGCGTCCGCTCCAGGACCTCCTTGATGATGGGCTCAATGCTAGGGTCGATGGGCCTGTCGGCTGGGATGGTACTAATAATCACCGCCGGCACATCCTGGACCTCGCTGGCATCCTTGGGGCTCTGGAGCTTATACTTTTCCGGGAACGACGTACGGAGCCCTTCCGCCACCTCGGTGTTGCGAGCCACGAGGTAGATGGGGCTGTAGCCAAGCGAGTGCAGCGCGAACACGGCGGCCCTCGTCGTACCTCCGGACCCTACCACCATGGCGCTAGACGGCTTGCTCTTGTCCTTGATTCCCACGTTGGCGTCACGGAGCGTATAGGCGATGCCCATCCAGTCCGTGTTGGTGCCCACAAGTCGGACACCTCCCTTTCCGTCAGGTGAAGGCCCTGGCACGATCGTGTTGATGGCGCCGATGGTCTTGGCCGAATCCGTGATATTGTCCAACAACCCCATCATGTCCAGCTTCAGGGGGATCGTGACCGAAGCTCCACCGAAATCGGGTGAGTGAATGATGTCCTTAACTGATGCTGCGTCGTCCGTCTCGTGCAGCTGGTACGTGTGTGGAAGTCCTGTCTTGTTGAACAGTGTATTGTGGAGTGCTGGGGACCGCGAGGCCGAGATGGGCTTGCCAAACAAGTAAAACTGCTTGGCCTCGAGTTTGCCATGGAGCGCCAGCCCAGCCCGGATCTGGGCTGCTGAGAGCTGGCCCGGGGCGGCCTTGAAAGGCAGGTCGGGATGGGAGACGGGAGTTAGGAAACAGTTATTGATACGTGATACTTGTCCAGCCGTTCCCATGTTGAGAGCAATCATAGGTGTGTCATACGCAGCCAGCATGTTCCTTCGGAACTTGTCGCATGCATAGTTATCGTCGTCCGTCTTAGCGAATCCTATCAGCTTGACGACGTCACCATACTGCAATGCCTTGTTGTACCACGCTTGGAAGCCTCCGTTCGTCCAGGAGAGCTTTCCCTCGGGATCGTGGTGGGACGCGATGATGCGCGTGAACCCCTTCGACTTTGTGATGGTCTCGAGCGTTTCCGGAGACAGCGTCATTTCCAAATCGATATATTCGACGCCGGCACGCATGGCTGCCTCGTAGATGGGCAGGAGCTCATCCTCCGACTCGTAGGTAAAGCGGCCTCCTTGTGACTTGGAGCGCAGTGTGAAGACAATGGGGACCCTCGCATGTGAGCGCAGCAGAGCCACCTGTGAAGTAATCGACTCAGAGGATAAGTCTTCTAACAAATCCGCACGGAGCTCAACTGCATCGGAACCAACGACCACGCTAGGGATAATATCCTTAGCACTCAAAACGTTCGGCACAGTAAGCGAAACGAAGAAAGAGTGTCGCTTCCGCTTAACCTTTTCAAAGTGCTTGCTCTGCCCGCAGATGAGTGACACGAAGCTCTTGAAGTCTTCGGGTGCCTCGCCGGTGCCATTCATGTGTGGGCTCTGGTATTCGTAGTTGCTGCACTCCTGGAAGAACGGCTTGCGGCGCTCGTATACTTCACGGATTTGCCCCGAGTACGCGGGACGTGACTTGTCCTGCATCAGGTACTCAACCATTTTATCAACGTTTCGGTTGATAAGGAGTACGATGCCACCACTACCGCGGTATTCCTTGAACAATGCTTGCGCCTCCGGAGTCTCCACAACGCCACCACCGCACGAGAAGATATGCCCACGGGCTTGGTTCTTCATGACGTCCTTGAGGATTTCAAGCTCGTCCTTTCGGAATCCTTCCCAGCCGCGACCACTCTCATTGATAATTTGAGGAATGGTCATCCCCGCCCTGCGCTCAAGTTCGTCATCCAGGTCGGTGAAAGTACGGTCAAGAATTCTGCCCATCCAACGACCAGCGGTGGTCTTACCAGCTCCGCGCATGCCGATGATGAAGACAGATGGCCCTGCGTCGGGCTCATTTGCCTCCTCGTGCTTGGGCTCTGCGTCGACGCCGGCAAGGCTCACCTTGAAGGATTGGGCAAGCACATCCCACCAGCCCGGCCATGTTTTGCCAGTGCACTCACGCTCTAGGACTGTGACGGGGTTGGGCGACAATACAGAAAGAACGCTGAAGCTCATTGCAACACGGTGGTCGTCGTAGCAGAAAACGTTATCAGCCGGCTTGGTGAGCTCTTGGTAGTTCTTACCAGTGATCTCGATGCCATCTTCCAGCTCGCCACTTTTTACGCCAAACTTTCCCAATTGTTCTCGCATGGCAGCAATACGGTTGCATTCCTTCACTCGCTGGTTGGCAATACCGGTGATTCTAGTAGTGCCCGAGGCGACGGCAGCTAGGACGGAAGCTGTCAGGAAAGCGTCCGTCATGGGTTCCATATCAACGTGCTCCAGTCCCTTGAGGGAGCCAGGCTCAGGGCCAGTGACTGTGGTGGTGTAGTCGGTCTGTTCAACGGTGCATCCCATGGGGCGAAGCACATCAATAGCGAAACGGGCATCTCCTTGTAGTGACTTAGAGCCAATGTTAGGGATGGTGCAAGTCGTACCAGTGATGGCCGCAACGGCTAACGGGTAAGTTGCGGAGCTAGCATCGCTCTCCACGACATACTCGTCGGGGTTCTGGTACACACCCTGGGGGATGTGGTAGGTGTGCTCCTCTGTGTCTGACCGGACGACGGTGATGCCGAAGGTCTTCATCATGGCAGTTGTCATGTCGATGTAGGGTTGCGAGATAGGCTTGCCACCGACCAATTTCAGGGTGACGGGGTTCTTGGCGTACGGGGCGCACATGAGAATGGACGAGACATACTGGGACGACACAGTAGCAGCCAGCTCAATCACACCGCCATTGAAGCCATTGGCAGCGTTGACTTCAACAGGTAAAGACTTCTCCTGGCCAAGATACTTGATCTCGACGCCGTTGGTTCGGAGGGCGTCAACAAGCGGGCCAATGGGTCTTACCTTCATTCTGGCGTTTCCAGTCAATACAGTGGTGGTCGCCTTGGCTGGAGCACAAAGCGCAACGACAGTGGTGAGGAATCGAGAGGCAGTACCGGCGTTTCCTAGGTATAGGGGCTCCTCGCTGGCTTGAAGCTGGCCACCCTTGCCGGACACAACTAAGACCTCGCCGGCATCTTCCCATGCGTAGGTAGCACCGTTGAGCTGACCGATGGCGTTGAGCATGAACTCGGTATCGTCAGAATGAAGCAGATTCTTTACGCGACAGGTACCCTTTCCAAGAGCAGCCAGAACAAGGGCTCGGTTAGAGACACTCTTGGATCCAGGGGGGGCCACATTGACCGATAGGCCCTTGGGGACACCCGGCTGAACGCGAGTGGCAGGAGACAGCACCACGCGGATGGCGCTATCATCCACCACAGTAGCCTTGGGCTCGTAGGTCTTGCCAATGGCGGATAACATGACAATCTTCTTCTTCTTTCCCTCGTTCTTCTTGTCTACTGCCATTTTCTGGAGAAGCACGTCGACGGGACAGCGTTTGCCGGCGGTCAGTTTAACGATACGCTTATCATGGAGAGATGTAGGGAGGTCGTAGCTAGCGATGCACTTAACAAGGCGCGCAACAGCCCCTGGGCGCATAATTCCCAGGTAACGGGCCAGCTCCGCCTCCTTTACCATACCAATAGCCACGGCCTCACCGTGAAGGACCTGCGGAGTCAAAATGGCTTCGTAGGCATGGCCGATAGAGTGGCCGAAGTTCAGCAGATTCCTTAGGCCTCCCTCGGTCTCGTCTTGGGAAACAACCTCGGCCTTGGTTCGGGCCGAAGCGAGGACGATGCGCTTCAGGGTAGCCTTGATCGGGTTGATCCTCTCGGACAGGTCGGTCGTTTTGGAGCGGATAGCCTCGAGGATGGTGGAGGCATTCTCCTCGAGGAAGCAGAATTCCTTCTCGTCCCAGATGGCGGCAGTCTTGACCACCTCAGCCATGCCGTTGATGAACTCGCGAACGGGCAGAGTCTCGAGGAAGACCAAGTCGATGTAGATGCGACGTGGTTGCCAGAAGGCACCGATCAGGTTCTTGCCCTCGGGGACATCAATTGCCGTCTTGCCACCAATGGAGGAATCCACCATGGCCAGCAGGGAGGTGGGCACTTGGACGAAGGGAACGCCGCGCATGAAGGTGGCGGCGACAAAGCCAATCATGTCGCCAATGACGCCGCCGCCAAGGGCAATGATGACGGTGTCTCGGGTGCATTCGTTCTTCAGCAGCCAGCTTTCGATCTCGGCCTTGGTGTCGCGGCTCTTGGAGGTCTCGCCCGGCGAGATGCTGTATGTGAGCAGGCGCGGGGCGGCCGGGAGGTTGGCGGCGGCGACGGCTTTGTCGAAGGCATCGCTGAAGATGGGGACGTATCTGTCTTTCAGGTTGGTGTCGGTGATGAGCACGTAGGTGGAGGACTTGACGTTGGCGAGCAGGTCGGCAGCGACATAGTTGCGCCAGAGGCCGTGGTCGACGATGATGGACTCGCTACCCAGGATGGAGATGCGCGTGGGGCCCTCCTGCGCGGGGCCGTCATGTTGGCCAGCCATGCCTGTCTGTGTGTGTGTGTGCTCGTGCTCGTACTTGGTGGGAGCAAGGAAGAAGGGAACGTCGGTGGCTGCGGAGCCTCTCGTCGATCTATAGTAGCATGGGCACCAACCAGCACGTCGTTTCGTTCAGCTTCAAGTCGCGTCGGTAGGGTGGATTGAGCTGGTGATATAGCAATGGCTAGTCACGACCTCGAATTATTAGTGAGTCACGCAACGCACAGGGTGAGTAAATGTAGAGGGAGAGTCGTGCCCTACCCATGAACTTCCCTAAGTCGACTTGCAAGAGCGGTGGGAAGGTGGGATGTAAGATGCACAATGTGGGGTGAGGAAGTGACGATTGTCTGACATCCGACTGCTCCGGCTGCGGTGAAGAACTACGAAGATAATACAACACGTATAGATGCAACTAATAATAGACTCTCAATTGGCAGTATTCACTCACCTCTGGATGGAATTTCCCGTTTTTTTGCAGCAGCAATCGGACCAAACTCATTCGGCGAGCTCAATTGATTGCTCTCTCATTGCGATGCAGCAGGCAGGTGTTAGTTAGTCAAGCTGTGGTGGGCTGTGCCGTTCATCGGACCTAGTTTTAGTTTTTTTTTGGTAGTTTTCTCCCGAGAGAGCACCTTCTCTTGGGAATTGGGACGCGGTTGCGGGATGACTGAGCTACACAGAATTTGGACCATCCAAACTGGGCAAATTGACTGCAGCTGGTTAAGGGTCCACAGGCAGAAAGTACCTGATCAGGGACGGACACAGACATTAGCGGGAGGTACATGCCTAGGCGAGTGCAGCCTGCCCACTCCACAGAACAGACGTGTGCCTTACTGCCCAGCTGCCAGCTGCCAGCGTTACTGCCATCTATCGCTTCGGAGAAGTTTTTGTGTGAAGGCGCAGGATCGTAAACCCGGGCACTCAAGTGGGGACGCATGCATAAATCGTAAATCCGGGCTTAATAATTTGATCGGGAGGAAATCCCCCGTAGCACGTCTTCGGGTGTTCAATGGATGAGCAAGCAAGCCAAGCACCGTTGCGCGGAACAGCGGAAGTGACGATATAGTAGAAACATGACATAACTCATGGATCAATATAAGGGGTCACGTATATACCTCCTGGCTTTTCTACATGCTTAGGTTAGTTACTCGTACTGAATTGAATCTGTATCTCCTCGCACACTGTCTTGGTCTGTCCGTCCCATTGAACGGCTAGACCCGAACGATATGGAGAAGAAGTCTACCGACGCTGCCAATGACGCATTAGATGAGGAAACCAGCGTCGCCGGTGGTGATGCGCTTTACGAGCCGCTCCATGGCGTGCAGCGACGAGATTATCAATCTCGGGCATCTGCAGACTCGGAATCGCGCCGCCCGAGGCCGCCATCATCCTCTTCACTCACGCGCACCCGTTCGAATAATGGACATGGCGTGGGTGACGACACAGATGATACCGACATGCCCGAGGAGCGCGAAGGAGGCTCTCGCGAAAAGGACCCATTCGAAGTTGCCTTTGAGAGTGACCACGATCCGTACTGCCCACGATCAATGTCCCTGATGCACAAATGGGCAATCGTCCTCATTGTAGGGTCGAGCAGTCTGTGCCTGTAAGTGCGCCGCTATCTGCTGTGGGGGATGTGGGACAGCATGCTGCAAGGTACATCTTGTGCCTCTGCATACGACAGTTACTAACACACCAGCCAGTACTTGCGTTAGCTCGCTTTACACCACCACATACGACCAAATGAACCCGGAGTTTGGCATTTCCACCATAGTCGGCACTCTGGGGTTGTCTACCTTTGTTTTGGGCAGTAAGTCACATCTTGGCGTCGGGAAGGTCTTGGTCGTGCCCCCAACTTACGCATTCGTGTTAGTCGCATTGGGTCCCCTGCTGATGAGCCCTCTCAGCGAGTTCTTCGGCCGTCGACCTATTTATTTGGTGTCATGGTAAGCAATTTGCCCCGGCTTACACTACACACCAGTCCGGAGCTAATATGCTAATACGCTGCAGGGGCATGTTCCTGATATGGCTTATACCTTCCGCCGTGGCCAAGAATGCTGCAACCATGATTGTGGTAAGTCGCACTTGGGCATGGGCAGCTCACAAACCCAGCAAAGAAAGGGGTATCGAATCTAACCATTCCTCCAGGCGCGATTTTTCGATGGGTTCGCTGGTAGTTCCTTCTTGAGCGTCGCCGGTGGAAGTGTCTCGGATCTGTTCAGGAGGGATGCCATTCAAGCGCCCATGGTTATCATAGCATTGTCCCCTTTCATCGGTACGTGATGTCCCGTCTATCTGGTTTTGCAGCGTTTGGGCTAACATAGATGTCAATAGGACCGAGCCTGGGGCCATTGTTGGGCGGTTTCATCAACTATAATGTGAACTGGAGGTGGACGTACTATGTTAGTATCCAGATACCCAGGTTTTAACCCTGATTACTTACACAAACATGGCAGATCTCGATCATTTGGGCATTCGTGCTTTTTGTTGCAATCATCTTCTTCACGCCCGAAACATACCGTACGTCAAAGCTTTGTTCATCCAGATCGGTTTGTGGAATTGCTGACTGGCGGTAGATCCCGTCAAATTACGGGAGAAAGCCCGGGCTTTAAGGAAGGAAACGGGGGACGAGCGTTGGAAAGCACCGATGGAGACGAAGGACAAGTCGGTCGCCAGGGCCGTAGGACAATCTCTCCTGCGGCCCTTCCAGCTGCTGGTCTGGGAGCCCATGTGCCTCTGTCTGTGCTTGTTCTCGGCGATACTCCTCGGGACTCTCTACCTCTTCTTTGGCGCGTTCCACCTGATCTTCGGCGCCGTGTACGGGTTCAACCTGTGGCAGACGGGCCTGGCGTTTCTGGGGATCCTGATCGGCATGCTGGCGGCAGGGGCCACGGACCCGCTTTGGCACCGCGTCTATGCACGCTTGTTGCGAGAAAACGACGGGGTGCCCGAGCCCGAGTTCAGGCTGCCCCCGGCCGTGGCAGGGTGAGTTCTTCCCTCGAGTCACGCCGTTGTTATGCCCTTGGAGAAGACCGCTAACGTTGGTTGATGGCTGTAGTGCTGTGCTGGTACCCATCGGCCTCTTCATGTTCGCATGGACGACATTTCCCTGGGTGCACTGGATGGTGCCGATTGTTGGTTCCGGGGTTTTCGGTATGGGGTAAGCAGATAGAAGAACCATGTTTAGGCTGAAAGTGGTAAAAGACGTGACTAACAGGACGTGCCCGCTTAGGACGTTGCTAGTCTTTACCGGCATATTCACGTTCCTGGTGGACGCCTATCCCAAATACGCGGCGTCGGCGATGGCAGCAAACACCTTCACTCGATGCGCATTCGCTGGTAAGTGGTCCCCCAGCCCCTTGGCGAAAAAGCCAAAGGAAAATGATGGCATTTCGCTGACTAGAGACGACCCGGCAGCGGCTTTTCCACTGTTCGGGCTGCAGATGTATGACAGGCTGGGGTACCAATGGGGCTCTAGTCTGATCGCATTCCTGACGGTAGCTATGATGCCCTTCCCTTACCTGTTCTTCCGCTATGGGCGACAGATTCGGAAGCACAGCAAGTATGCGACGCAAGTAGCATAGGTTAGGTAGGCAAATCAGCAGCCATACAAGCGAGCGTATTTGCGCGAGATGTGTGTGTGTTTAAAAAGGAACGAGAAGGGATGGTTGCTGTGGACAAGTTGGCAATGCGCTTACAAGCAGATGTAAGCATATTGTAAGGCGGCGTAAGGCGTAGTTCAGCTCACACTGACATTTACTGATACGCGTACCAAACACGAACAAGCCCCCACCCTTTAGGGGGATCGTATCGGGGTCGGGGGGAGAGGATCCAGTAGACAATAATAACCTTAATTGAATCTGCACGCATTGAATGATCCCGCTCTCACTGGCTCACATCAGCTGCATGGACTTTTTTATTGATGCTAGAATACTACCTGAGAATGGGGGCGGGCCACGTATGGGCGGGGGCTATGTATATCAGTATGTAGGTATGTGTTAATCATCACGAGTGTTTTGTGAATCAAAGGCGACGATGTGGCTCGGAGGGGGATGACGACGCGCTGGTTGCTTAATTGTCTTGGACACAGTGCAGTGTCGGTGGCTTTGTCATTGGTGGTCACGGAGGCCTCTAGCTTAAAGGATTGGGGGGGCTTGCATACGTGCCGATTGTACGAGGTAAACAGTGAGAACATTGCGGTCCACTAGAGAACTGTCTCACCAATCAAGTCCGTCGCCGACCCCAAATGGCCCATGTGATGAGAGATGGATTGCTATGATACGTATCAACCCGAGTTACACAGCAGTTGATACCCGTTTGTCAGGATGCAGACAGCCAAAGCCTAGAGGCAGAGAGAGGCAGAGAGAGGCAGAGGGAAATAGAGTGATCTAAATTTAGTTGGACTACAACCTTGAACAAGTCCAATCCTTTCGATATCTGTCAATCCAATCACCCTGTCACTGTACCTATCACCTATGAACAGAGCTATGAAGGCGTTACGAATACACACGAGCGGCCCCAGAGTATTGGGGGGATTGTCCATGACCGAGCCACCGCTAAGCCCTCCCGCGTATCCGTGCACGGCAGATGAGTTGCGTAGTGGTGCGTAGTGGTGCGTAGCTCTGCGCAGTTCTGCGTAGGCCGAGCCCTGCTACTGCTCCTACTGCCCTGCGAGCCTCCAGCGTCCCAGTCTAAACTACCTGGCTGCCCAGTACTACCCAGTACTACCCAGTCTGTCTGCCGCTAGTCCCCTGACTTTCCGACCGTGTGTATTGAGTATGAGAAAATCATTTCCTTGTCACGTCACTCTCTTTCAGCTTGGCTTGCTTCCCGATTCAAAAGTGTTGTTCCATTCTTGAAGAAACATGTCTTCCTAGTTTGGTCTTCTTTTTACGCCGAACCGGAACGACCCATTTGGACTCGCTTGTGATTGTTTATTGACTCTTGACTCTACTACACGCTCGTTAATCAGCGACCTTTTCTGCTCTGCTCGTCTTGTTCATTCAACCTTCCCAATTCTACCGGACCGGACATTCCTCACCCACCTACATACATACGTACACCCTGCCAGCAAATACCGTCGTCACTTTTCATTCGTCGTCGCCGTAGGTGCCCTACCTGCAACAATACCCAGGCCCCGGTCATTGCGAAACACGAAGGCGTTCTGCCAGAGATATAGCCGCCATCCGACTAGCTGGACTGGTACGGAGATTGCCCTCGAACCGAACGGGAAGAAATCCCCTTGCCTATACAATCCATACCTGGGTAGTCAAGAATCCCGGGAGACGCAGCAATAGGTAATAATACGACATTACACCACGTTATCGGCAGCTCCAAGCAAACAAATCGCCCTTTTCTCTCACTTCCTTGTTGGCTCCTTGCGTCTCAATCCCGACGCGCTCAACAATGGCCGCCAACGACTACTACAACGACGGTTCGCGACCGTACCACGGCGCCTACGATCCCACCTCAACACACCAAGTACCTGCCCCGGTCGCCCACCCCTCTTACTCGCATTCCGACCGCCCATCGCCAGCACCAGGAAAGCAGCAGACTGGCGCTTCGCCGTTCGATACCGTCTTCGACGACCACGTCTACCCCTCCAACTCTCAGATGGGCGGCCACAGCCAACAAAGCTTTGCCCAGGACACCAGCTATCACAGCGCCGCCCCCGGCGATGTGTCCCCAGTGGGCGACGACATTCCCTTACGGAACCAGCCAGGCACCAATAAGTTTGGCCCACCCGGCGGCATGGCCCCTATGGACTCGAATGATCATGTCTACGACGCCGAAGGGCCTCCGAGGCAAAGAGGGAAGGACCGAGGGCGAGGGCGATTGGGCTTTGGAGAAATCGGCATGATAGGCGCGAACAAGAGGAGGATTCCATTCGTGGTCTACCTGTTCTCCATCATCCAAATAGCCGTCTTCATCGGCGAGCTGGTCAAGGCCGCCCAGCTGACGGGAACCCCGATCCAGACGAAGCCTCAGTTCAACCCTATGATCGGGCCCTCCCAACAGGTGCTCATCAACATGGGTTCCCGCTATGTCATCTGCATGCACAATGTTCCTAAGATCCAGGACTCGCCCATCAAAATCGATTGGCCATGTCCCAACTCTACGTCCGCCGATGTGAACGACCCTAACAACAAGTGCACCCTTTCCGAGCTGTGCGGCTTTGGCGGTGTCCCCAACCCCGTACCAGGCGGCAATCTCGACCAGAGCCCGGCGCCTCACCAGTGGTGGCGCTTCATCATACCTATCTTCATGCATGCAGGCATCATCCACATCGGCTTTAACCTGCTCCTTCAGCTCACCCTGGGCAAGGAGATAGAGAATGCCATTGGTTCCATCCGGTTTTTCCTGGTCTACATGAGCTCGGGCATTTTCGGCTTCATCATGGGCGGCAACTTCGCCGCCACGGGGATTTCCTCTACCGGGGCTTCGGGGGCTTTGTTCGGCATTATTGCCCTCACCCTGCTGGATCTGCTTTACTCGTGGAAGGACCGCTCCAACCCCGTGAAGGAGCTCATGTGGATCGTCATCGAAATCGTCATTTCTTTTGTTCTGGGTCTCCTGCCCGGTCTCGACAACTTCTCCCATATCGGCGGGTTCCTAATGGGTCTCTGCCTCGGTATCTGCGTGTTGCACTCGCCCAACGCTTTGCGGGAGAAGATTGGCGAGGATCATTTCTCCGGCCCATCGTACTCGACTGTTAACAACGGCGGTATCAGGAGCGTGGCCTTCCCACCTTTCATGCGCAACCCTGTGGGATTCTTCAAGGGCCGAAAGGGGTTGTGGTGGGCTTGGTGGCTTGTCCGTGCTGCCTTCCTCATCACCATTATCGTGGTATTCGTGGTTCTCCTGAACAACTTCTACACTAGCCATAACACTTGCAGCTGGTGCAAATATTTGAGTTGTCTGGTACGTATATGCTGCATAAACAAACACCCTCCTGGCCTAGTGAGCACGATACTAACACTTATCACAGCCTATCAAAGACTGGTGCGAGATCGGCAACCCCACGATTCAGAGCACGAATGGTACTACCTCGCGCCGAGCCCTCGAGGGTCTTGATCAAGTAGCGACACTCTTGTTTTAAGTGGCATGGGGTAGAGAGAGAGTTAGGAGCGTTACACCCTTGGATAATGTGCATGATGAATATTCACGGAACATAGCATTAGTAGGCGTAGGGAGATAGTGTTTAATACAAAGACTGAAGACGAACAAACGTCTATTCAACTAAGTACTCTTCCGTCCCTCGGGCGCGTGCCGCCATGATTCTCGTGGTCGTCATAAGTAAGCTATGGTATCATTTATGAATCGGCTTTGTAAAGACCAATCCCAGAGCCGGGGGAGCATCGCTCAATATGCATCCCGCAGAACCCCCATCTGTCTGTAGTTGTCTAAACTTGCGGGTGGCCAGTTGTCGCATGTCCACCCTCGTGCGCTCCATGCGACGGCGCATTGACACCTCCGTGCTGCTGCGGCATGTTGGAGACGTTACCGGTGTTTGTGTTGGAGTGAGTGTTGTGGGCGGTGGTCGCATCCGCCGCAGTGGTGTTGCTACCGGCAGTATGGGTCGTGGCATCCGTGGTGGCGTTGTGGGTGTGGGTGGTGCCCGTGGCCGCGTTGGGGATCTGCTCGGCCGTGTGCTGGCCCGAGGCCTTCTCGCGCAGGGAGCTGCCGAGCGGCATCTGGCCGTGCTTGGTGGCGAGGCGCTGGTCCTCGGTCTGCATCTTGTCGAGCCCCTGCTGCTTCAGCTTCTCGTTGTGGGTCGCGGCGCCCGCGGCGGCCTGCAGGGAGCCCGTCGCCTTGGCCACGCCGCCCTTGACGTCGCCCGCCAGCTTCTGGCCCAGGCCGGCGTCGGGGCGCGCCGAGGGGTCGGCGCTGCGTACCGTCTGGCCGTCCTTGGTCACGTTGGTCGTGGTGCCGTCGGCGTGGGTTTCGGCCTTGGAGTGGAGTTGAGGCATGGTGGGTGGGTGGTGGTTTCTTGTTGAGGTAAGGAGGGGGGTATGTTATCTGTCAGGTTGGTAGGTGGATGGATTGAAGAGGTTTCTTTTTGGAGGGGGTATAATGGGTGATTATTTGCTAGGAAGGCGTAGTTGGTATATGGAGGAAGAAACAAACGGTATTTATAAGTGCCAATAGGTTGCGTTCGCATGTGCAATGTGTGTTTTGTCGTTTGCCTTTGTCTTTGACAGGCAGGATGACAGGCTGGGGCGCGGCGCGGCGCGATGTCATTATGATGTCATGTGTGTAGATCCAAGTGAGATTGGGGCGGGTAAGCGCATTCTTCCTTCCTCTCCCTTCTCCCTCTGCGCAATCCATGTGCCTAAGTCCCGGCCCCGAGTGGATCTATTGTCAGGAGTTAGACTCCGGTTGCAATAGGATGTTCGATATACTTCGTGGAAGCAGCTTACTTGCAGCTGGGCCTCTCTGCACTATACTCATATCTCTGTGAAGATGGCACAGCTGCCAGCCCCCAAAAGCTCGACGATGCAGGGGGTATTTTGTCTATACATAGATGAGGATGGTTGGGGGCAGAGTCTTGCCTTCTATTCGATATCTGCTCAGTCTGCTGGACGGACTTAAAGCTGTGCTCTGGTATTCTTCGTTGACTCTGTTTATCCGACTCCACGTCCAGTCACTTCCAACTGCCTCGAATTTCCAATACAAACATGGCATCCATGCAATCCCACGTGTACAGGCCTTCCAATGCCACGATCACGCCTCACAGCATTTCCAAGCCTTATATCACTATAGTCACGAATTATTACACTCATACAGAATGCACAATCGATCCCACCGCGACGACAACCACCTCTGTCACGGGCACCATGCACCCAAATCTGGCCGGCGGGGGTTTCGTTGACTTATACGTGCAAGTCAATATTTCAGAGCCCATGACTGCAAACTGTTCCCGGCATGTAGAGTGCTACTCCAGAATCGAGCCTAATCCGGATATATCAGGGTTAGGGGTACGTCCGTCCAGATCTCGCAAGGTAGCAGCCATCGCTATATATGATGTACTAAAACACCTCCCCACCTAGGTTGTCGCGGCATTCCTCGTGTCTGCCTATCTGGTTCTCGCCATGCTGATGGGCGCCTACTGGTTCGCTGTGCTCCCAAAAGATCTTGTGCGCCGAGTCGATCGCCAGCTCTTCTTCGCACGTCGCAACGAGCCCGATGAGCGGTGGCGGCGCATCTTCGAGGAAATCGTCCTCATGTTCAGCGATCAGCAGCTGCTCACCGGCCTAGGTGTACTGATCGCCGGATATGTCCAAGTCGTGAACGCCAGCCTCAGCGCCTATCATTGGAACAGCGTGGTATACCTGGCGTGGCTCAGCTCGACGGTCCACCTGATGTCACTGTCGGTGCTCCGCGACCGCCTAAAGAGGAGCAAGGTCTCGTTGGCGGTTCGACTCTGCACCATCTTGCTGGTCTTCGTCCTTCTCGTCGCGGCGTTGTGGCCCACGGCCATGTTTCCTGAGAACCCCACCCTGCCTGTTCGCTGTCTGTGGAAAGTCCGTCTATATTCCACCTCGGACGTGAGTTATTTCATCAACACGTCTGTCTCGTACTTTACACTTGTAGGTACGTTTATCTGGAAGATAAGTCAATTCTCCGACCGGTCGCGGGGATGGGTTCGCTATTGGGGGAGGGCATCGGTGGAGTGTGCTTTGGAGAAAGCCGCCCGGCAGTTGCTGCAGGCCAAGCATCCCACATTATGGACAAGGACTAGATACAGGGTGATAACTACCTTGTACATTGTATTTGTCGCACACATGGAGCTCTTGGAGTCATTCATGTTTACCATCACTCTGCTCACCTACACCTTGGTATGGGGTACCCTTCATCTGATCATACGTGATAAAGAGAAGTATAGTTCGCAATACTTCAGTAGCGAATTGGACGAGGCGGAAAGGGAGATGGGATTTGGCCAGATCCTCGCGCTGTTGCTGCTGGCTCAGCCGGTGCTTGCTGCACTCGACACTCTGAAACGTACAGTTACTTCCACGGAGAGAGGATGCCGGGCCAAGTACAGCTACTAACATCTCGATAGGTCAGGAGACGGTTCAGTCGACAACTAGCACAATCGTGCCAAGAAGCGTCCTCTCGGACCCTCTACCTCTAAAATCGGATACCCTGTCCAAAGTGATAATATGCCGCCACACCCGCCTTCTTGCGGCGACAGAGAAGGCGGCCGGAGCCCTCCGCGACCCTGTCATCGACCACTTGTACCAATCGAGGACTTTCAAAGGGTTCATAGTCGTATTGCACTTAAGCCTCGTGGCTGGGTTGGTCTTCTTCATCGGGTTTGGCGGTGCTGCCGGCTGGAAGAACTCCGGTTTCTATTTCATGGTCGCATTAGCCCTTCCTTCGATCGTGCCGGGCGTGTCTATCTGTTTCTGTATTTTAATCCTACCATGGAGTAAAAGACTTAAATAAAATGTTATTAATTATTTTATAACTTTATACTTTATAAAGTTAATATTATTATTAACCTTTAAGTAATAAAAGTAATGTATTTATAAATTAAAAAATTATAAATATTATATATAAATAAAGTTAATTAAATTAACGTTATATAAAATAATAAATATAATAATAAAAGAGATATAAATTAAATTAAATTTTATATTAATATAAAAGATTACTTTAAAAAGTTTAAACTTAAATATAGATAATTATAAAGTAAAAAATTAAAATAAAAGGATTATAAAGATTATATTTTAAAGGATAATAGTAATAAATAAAATGAATTTCTTAAAATAACTTTCTAAATATTATCCTTATATATTTAAAATTTTATTATTATACCTTAAAAGTTTTAAAATTTCATTAGCTTAATAGTAGTTAATTATTTATAAATCGATAGTAATATATTTAATAATACTTTCTTTATCTATTTTAATTCTTTTTAGTATTATTTAATATTAATATTTCTTTACTGTTTTATTCTTTATTATCCTTTATAAAGTAATTATATAAGCTATATCCGGAAAACTATATATAATAAATATAGTTTTATTTATAATACTTTTTTAATTTTTTAAATTATAAAAATATAATTAACCTTAATATATTTAATTTTAAATTAATTTTTATTATTACTTTTATTTTCTAAACTTAAATAGTAAAATAAAAATAATATATAAATATTATTAAATTCTTTTTTATTATAAATAATATATAATTAAATATAATTTTAATAATTTTAAAATATAATTATTTTATTTTATTATAAGAATTCTTAATAAAGTTTTTATTATTAAGGAAAGGATATTATTTAATAATTAATTAATTTAAAGTTATAATAATATTAATATTTTTAATATTAATAAAGATATATTTATTAATATAATTAAAATTATATTTTTATTAATAATATTTCTATTAATAATAATAATTAAAGGTTTTAAAGAAAGATAATTATATATATATAATAAATAAGAAAAGTTATAAATTTAATAATTAACTATTTAAAGAGATTTTATATTTATTTTTAAAGGGTTTCTTTAAAACCTATATAAAGCTAGTATTTATATAACTTAATTTAAAAAACTTTAATATATATATATACCGTCCTAAGGAGGATAGTAAATATACTTATTTTTATTATTAAAGGTAACCTTAATAAATTATATCATAATTATATTATTTAATTAATTTAATAATAATTCATTAATAATAAATCAATAATAATATATTTAATAAAATTCCCTTATTTATTTTATTTTTAATCCTATTTATTATTAATATTTCTTTATTATTTTATTTTTCGTTATTATTTATAAGGCGATTATATAAATTATATTTAAAAAATAATATATAATAAATATAGCCTTATTTTTAATAACTTTCTATTTTTTTAAAGTTATAAAAATATAAATAATTTTATAATATTTAATTTTAAATTAATCTTTATTATTACCTTTTATATCTCGACGTTTATTAATAAAATAAAAGTAATATATATAAATTATTACCTTCTCCTTTATTATAAGCGGTATATTTTTAATAATAACTTTAATAATTTTAAAGTATAATAATATTATATTTATATAGGCTTTTTTAATAAAATTTATAATTTTAAAGGAATAATATTATATAATAATTAATTAATTTAAGGTTATAATAATTATATTATTTTTAATATTAATAAAAATATATTTTATTAATATAATTAAGGCTATATTTTTATTAATAATATTTTTAAATATAATAATAATTAGGGGTTTTAAGGGAAAATAATAATATATATATAATAAATAAGAAGAGTTATAAATTTAATATAATTAATTATTTTAAAAAATCTTATACTTATTTTTAAAAACATTCTTTAAAACCTATATAAAGCCGGTATTTATATAACTTAATTTTAAGAATTTTAATATATAAGTTTTACTCTCTTTAATAACCTAACCGGAGATATAATAACTTAATCTTTCTAATAATTAAATATAAGGTTATTATTAGCCCTGGGTTTATATTAAACCGTATATTATTAATTAATATAATCTTTATTTAATCTATATTATTAATATCGGCTATATATATAAAAGTATATATTTATCTTAAATTATTATTAATTATATAATACAATAAACTTTAAGCTTTATAAAAATATATAAAATACCTTATTAGGAAATAATTAAACTATAAAGGATTTAATAACGAATTAAAACACTTATAAATTAAAATATATATTAAAAAATATAGAATAGAAAATACTTTATAATAAAGTAAGGATTTATAAAAGTTTAATAAAAAAGAATAAATAAAGCTAATATAAATAATTAAAAGAATCTTTAGAATTTAATAAGATTTATTTAAAAAAAGCTAAAGGGTTTTTAATTAATATATTACCCTTATTATCTTTTAATATTAAAATCTCCTATTTATTATTTACCTAAAATAAAATAGAATAAATTAACTTTTATCCTAAACCTTATAAAATCCTTAAATCCTAAAGGATTTTAAATTATATGCTTTAAATCTTAAAATAATTAATCCTTTTATTATTAGACCTATTATTTAACTATTACCTTTTTAAAGATATTTATACTTTTAAAGATTTAATTATAATAATTTTTTAAAAAGCTTGATAAAAATAAATATAATATCGTTAAAGCCTTTAAGCTTATTACTTTATTAAAGACCTTTAAAAGAAATTTAAGATCCGCTTTAATTAAACGGATTAATTATTAAATTAAATAATATTACTTATTACCTAATAATTATATTAAAGTATAAGAATCCGGTTTATTAAATATATTATTTATATCCTTTTAAAATAAAGTTATAAAGCTTATAAATTTATTAATATTAATAAATATTTTGAAAAAACAATAACAATAGTTAAAATAAATTTTTTAGAATAACTTTATAAATATTACTCTTATATACTTAGAAACTTAATTATTAAATTATTAAGGCTATTATTATATATTAAGCCTTTTTAAAGTTTAATATAATATTAACGTAGTTTTTAATAATTAAATACATTATTCTTAAAGCGCCTTAATAATATTATAGCTTTAAAAATACCTTAATAATAACCGGTCCTTAATAAAATTACCTTTAATATTATAGTATATTCTTACGAATTTATAGGAAACTTTATTACCTTATAATGTATTATTAAAGCCTATTAAAGGGATAATAATAATATTATTAATATATTAGCGGCGTGGCTACTACCTTTCTATTAATTAATTTAATTGTTCTTAAATTTTATTTTTTAATAAATAGGGATTTAAATATAAAAGATTTATTTAAATATTATTATTAATATTTAAAAGTAATAATTAAAATAAATTATTAATTTTATAAAGGCTATTATTATTAATATTACTTTAAACTATATTATAATTAATCTATTATAAAGTAAATTATTATAAAATAAATATAATTATATATTAATATTAATTAAAGGAATTATAAATTTTCCCTTAATAGCTTAAAAGGTATATACTTAAATTTTAATTATAAAAGCTATTTATAAAGAATACTTTATTATTTCTTAAAAGCGGGAAATTATTATTAAACTTTATAATTTAAAGAGAAATAATAGGAAAGTAATTAAATTCTAATTATAAAGTAATTTAATCTAAAATCCTAAATCCTTCTTTAATTATATTAATTAAATTATTTATTATATAATTACTAAACCCCTTATAAAAGTCCTTAAAGCCTTTAGAGCCCTTATTATAAAGCTTAACGCTATTATAATAGATATTGTAAGCCTTAAATTATATAATAATATTTAAATTATTAATTAAATATATTAATTAATAAATAAAATATATTAATAATAAAGTTATAATTATAATCCTTATTTATAACGTTATTATTTATATTATCTTTATTATATTTTTTTAGCAATATAGCTTTTTAATTATAAATATTAAACTTAAACTTAATTTAATATAATAAAATTATTTATATAAATTAATTAATAAAGGAAAGGGCTTAGAAATTAATAAATTTAATAATAATAGAGTTTAATTACTTTAAACTTATAAACTAAGTAATCTTCTTTAATTACCTTTAATTTAACGATATATATATAATTAAATAATATAATAAAAATTATAGAATTAAATAATATCTTTATTATTAAAAATATAATTATATTATTATTTAATATATTATTAAAATAAAGTTATATAATTTCTATTTTAAAAATTATATTATAATAAATTATAATATTTATAATTCTTATAACCCCTTTAAATATTTTAATTATAATAATTAATATATTAATTAAAATTATAAGTATAAATATTATAAAAAAGTTTAAAAGGTTATTATTAAAGCTTTAATTAATAAAGTAACTTATTAACCTACCTTAATAGCCTTAATATTATTAATATTTATTACTCTTATTATAATAATTATAATTATAATATTTATAATATTATTATTATTATTACTACCCCTTACCCCTATCTTTAAAAAGGCAGCCTAAATAATAATAATATTAAATACTATCCTAAATTAAGATACCTTAAATCCGGATATTAACATTATTACCCCGGGACCGAATACTTTAAAATTAATTACCCCGAACCGGATTACCCGGGAGCTACCTACTCTAAACCAGATTACCCTGAAATTAAATACCCTAAAGTTAAATATCTTAAATTAATTCAGTATATTACCTATTAGCCCTTAATAACTTAATTAAGCCTTTAATTAAATTAATATTTAAGTTTAAAGCTTAAAGGCTTCTTAACCCCCTTAGCCGGCCTCCCCTACCTCTAGCTTAAATAATAAGGAAATAATAAAGGTAACTTTTAGCCCCCTTCTTAACCTTTTAATAATAAATTCCTTATTTATTAATCTAACTATTAATATTATTAACCTTAATTATAAATAATTAAGATAGAAATTCTATTATTTTTTAAAGTATATAATAAAAATTAAAGCCCTAAAAACTAGTTATGTTTTATAAGTAAATAATAACCTAAATAATAAATTTTTAAAATTAAGTTTATTAATAAATATTATTTTAGAATATATTATTAAGAAATAAAAAATAATAGATCCTAACTTTAAATTAAAAATATTAATAAAATTAGCTAGTTAATCCTTAAATAATCCTAACTTTATTACCTATATCAGATTAATCCCCTAAAAGAATAGCGCGATAAAGGCTACCTCCTAATTAATATTATAAAAATAAACTTTAAAATCTATCTTTAAAGGTAAACGTTCGATTTATATAAAAGAGCTTATTAAATAAATAATCTTTAATTTATTAAATACTTAATAAATAATATACTTATTTTAAAAAATTTATAATATAATATATATAAATTAAAGGATATAATAATAACCCCTTTCTTTAAGGATTTAAAAGTTTTAAAATATAATATTATTATTATTTAAAAGTTATAGATTAATAAATTAGAATATAATAATTATAATTTTATAATATTAATATTTATCCTTTAGCTTCTTATATTAAGGTTTAAATACTTTAATATAACTTTCTATATTAATAAAAAATTAAATTAATTTTATATCTCTTTTATTAATTATAATAATAATATTACTTTATTAATTATTATTTATAATATTAGCCCTCTAGCTAATATTATTAACCTTATTAACCTATCCCTTACGTTTAATATACTACCCCTTATAATTATTAACCTTATAAGGCTTAATATTATTATTATATTTAATATATTACCCCTTATAATTATTAATCTTATAAAGCTTAATATTTCCTTTATTATATTTATTAATATTATATTTATTTATAACGTTTATAATTCCCCTTAGAATAATTATATTATATATATTTTTTAAAAGTTAATAATAATATATAATTATTATAAAGTAATTTACCTTATAATAGATTAAATTATTATAAATAACTTTAATATAAAGGGCTTAAAATAAATTATTATTAATAAAAGAAATTAAAATTCGGCTTATAAAGGCCTCCTTTTTTTTAAAGGCTTTTTAAAAATAATTTTATTAAAAGGATTATTATTTAGAAGAAAAATAGAGTTATTTTTATTATTAATTTATTAATTTATAATAGGATAATAATTAATAAATTAAAAGAATATTATATTATATATAAAGTATATTATAATTTAAATTATATTTTTATTTATATTATATTAAAGTTCTTAATAATTTAAACTTTTATTAAACCCCTTTAGAAATTATTTAAGAATATATTAATAAAGGAATTTTATATTAAATTAATAAAGAAATTATTTATATTTTAAAATATAATTATTAATAAATAAATAATTAATAAAATTTTAAATATTATAGAGACCTTCTTAATTATAATAGAAAATATAATACCTATTATAAACCTTATTATATAATATACTTTAAACTTTATAAGGGCTTATAAAGCTATTTCTAAAGAAATTATTAGGCTTTAAAGGACTTAATAATATACTAATAATTTTAAGGATTAAATAACTTTTTATAAAATATAGAATAAAAAGGGTATTATAATAAAAAAAGTATTAATAAAGGCTTAATAGGAGAGGGTAAATAAAGTTAATATTAATAATTTAAAGGGTTTATAAAATTTAATAAAGTTTATTAAAAATAAAAGCTAAAGAACCTTTAATTAAAATATTATATTAATTATTAATAATAAAATTATATTTAATAAAAAGGTAATTATATTTAATAAAATCTTCTTTTTAATAATATTAAATATCTTTAAAAGCCCTAGCCTTTAATTAACTTTTAATATTAAAATTTCTTACCCCCCTTTAATTAAAGATAAAATAGAATAAACTAATTTCTATTCTAAACTTTATAAAGCCCTTAAACCTTTAAGGATTCCTAATTATAACCTTTAAATCTTAATAAATTTTATTCTATTATTATTATATTTATTATTTAATTATTACCTTTTTAAAAGTATTTACCCTTTTAAAGATTTAATTATAATAATTTTTAAAAAGTTAAAAAAAAAGAGAAATATAATATAGTTAAGGCCTTTAAATCTATTACTTTATTAAAAACCCTTAAAAAAGTTTTAAAATTTACGTTAGTTAAATAGATTAATTATTAAATTAAATAATACTATTTATTATTTAATAACTATATTAAAGTATATAAAATATAATTTATTAAATATATTATCTATATCTTTTTAAAACGGATTTATAAAGCTTATAATTATATTAATAATAATAAGTATATAATAATTATATTATTAATATTTAATATTTTAAAAGCTTTTAATAACGTTAATTATAATAAGCTAATAAATTACTTAATTTATAAAGGCCTATTATAGCCTATTATACTTTAAATTAATAATTAACTTTAAAATTAATATATTAAATTAAAGCTTTAAGAAAGGGAATTTAATTAAATTATTTAAAACTATAATATCCCTTAAAGCTCTTTTCTATCCCCCTTACTCTAACTCTTCTATAATATGGACCTTTTTAACGAAATCTTAAAGGAAAGTATTATAATAATAAATATTAATAATACTAATATAATAATAACTATAAAGGCTTAAAATATTAAAGGCACTAGTATAATAGCGCCCTTAAAGGTTAATTTAGGGGCTACTACCCTTAAATAACCTACTAGCATCAATACTAGCATTAGCACCAGCACTAATACTAGTACCAGCACCAGTACCAGCACTTAGGTAATACCAGTATAGGATAACCCATTATAAAGTAGCTCGGTATAAGGTAGCTATAGGGTAATTATTATTATATAAATTAACAATATTAATATTCTTATTATTAATTATTCTATTATATTAAATTATTATATATTAAAAATAATATATAATAAAGTAATAATATAAATAATAAAGTATAACTATATTTTTACCCTATAAAAGTATAAGTTAATATACTTCTAAATAAAAAGGACTTAAAAAGTCCGAGTATTAGCCTTAATTATAAAGGTAAATATAACTAATAAAATACTACTATTTATCCCGGTTATAAGGATAAATATAATTAATAAAATATAATTATTAAATTATTTTAATCCTAACGATATATTATTAAAAGAGTATATTCAGCTACTTAGAATAGCTTTAATTAAACCCTAAAATAAATTAAAATACCTAAAGATCTTTTTTAACCTAAACCTTTTATAATATTATTATATTTAAAAAGTTATTATAAAAGTATAAAAATTAATTTATAGCTTACAAGTTATCTTTAACTTTAATTAAGGTTATAATATAATATAACTCTAATAACTATATTAAGCTATAATAATCCCTTAAATTATATATTATAGTTTAATCTAATATTAATTATATATTAAAGCTATAAAGGAGGAATTAATAAAATAATACCTAATAGCTTTAAAAAAACTCTAAATAAATACCCTCTTAATAATAATAAAAGGACTAAAATCTACTATATTATTAATAATATATACTAAAATATATATATTATTAATTAAATAATAATTATTTTAAATTAATTAAATAATTTATTTCTATTTATAAATAAACCTTTTTATAAAAGGTTATAATATCGTTAACTTTAATATAACATAAAAGGTTTATTAAAGGTCTCCCTTTATATACTTAATTTAATATTATTAATAATTCTATATATATTAACCTTCTTTAGAAATAATTAAGCTATTTATAATTCCTTTATAATAAAGGAAAATTATAATAATTATTTTTAAGGATAAGAAAATAAATAAAGCCTATTATAACTATATTCTTAAGGCTTTTAATCCTAAATTATTAATCTTTTATACTAATAATAATAGGTATAATAGTAGGATTAAAATAATAACCTATTAATTAAAATAGCTAACTTCTAAAGTTAAACACTATAAAATAATATATATAGAATTATTAAATTAATCCATAATATATTTAATTAAATTAAAAGGTATATATATTTTATTAAATATTATTATATAATTAAAAAATTAAAAGTTTATATAAATTAATATTTTTATTAATAATTAAGCTATTATAATATTATTAACTTAGCTATAATAATAATTTAATTAATAGCTACTATAATAAATTTTAATTTAATTAATTACCCTATAATAATAAAGTATATACATTAATATTTATTAAATTCTAATATATACAGGTATTTTAAATAATAAAAGGATTAATAAATTAATTAAAGAAGCTGTTAAAACCCCGGCTCTAATAGTTAAAAAGGTTTAACAAGCTTATTAATAATATACTATAATAACGTTCCAGTTATATAGCCCCTTAAATATACCAACTTTAAGATATACTATAATATTTACCCTAAAGCCTAATAATATCACAATATTATTATCATTTACCCTAAAGTTAAAGATAATAATTACCCTAGTATTAATAACGACGGCTACCCTATAGCTAAAAGCGTTAATTACTTTAATAAGGTCGGTATTAGCTACCCTAATACTAACGATACTAGCTACCCTAGAATTAGCACCCCTAGGGTATAATACCGCTATAATAATATTATATATAATAAATATTATAATAATTAAATTAATATAATAACCGGTTCGGGCCCCTAAAGATCCCCGGGCCCCTGTATAATATACCCCTAAAGGATTAATATACCCTATTATTAATTAAGCCCCTTATATACTAATAATAATATAGTATATATTAATTAAAAGAATTATTAATTAATATTAAATTAATAAATAAAAAGGTATTAATATTAAATATATCCTTTACTAATTATTTAATAAGCTTTAAAAAGCTACCCTTTATTAATATTAAAGCTTAAAATATATTATAATAATTATTATTTTTTAATTCTAAATTAATAAAATTAAACTTAATAATTATTAATAATCTATTTAAACTTATAATATTATATTATTATTATATAATTATAATATTAAAGATTAATAAATAATATACTATATATTATTATATTATACCCTTTATAAAATACTTAAGGATAAGGTTTAAATATTTATTAATTTATATTAAAAAACCCTTAAATCTCCTATTATTCTTTAAAACATTTAAAGAAATAAATAAATTAAAATAATTATTATATTTATATTCTATATTAATTCTTTAAAATCAGGCTTGGAAATTAGTTAGAGTTATTAGTCATTAGTCAGTTTTTAGTTAGATTAATCTTAGTTAATGAGCTGACTTTAGTCAGTCCTTTTTAGTTACTGACTAATATTAGTTAGATTAATATTAGTCGACTAATAACTTATAAATTAGTCACTTATATAAATACTTTAAATTAAATTTTATTAATTTTATATATATATTATTTAATTAATTAAAATTAAAATATATATAATACTTAAATACTTAAATATTTAAATTATATAAAATATATTTTAATATTTTAAATAATATATATAATATATTTAAATATTAAAATAAAGAATATATTAATATATAATATTATATGAATAATTAATTTTTAAATAATTTATAAAGTAAGTAACTATAATATTTAAGATTTTTTAAATATTTAAATTTAGTTTAAGTTCTAGATTTTGAATATAAGTTAATATTTTAATATTCTTTTAAATATAACGTATAAATATAATATATTTATATATAAAAGTAAGGTATATTTTATTATGTATAACTATATAAATAATAAGTTTTTAATTTATTTATTAAAAAAGTTATTAAAATATTAAACTTAAGGTTTAAGGTAAATCGCAATTCGATTTAAAGAGATATTTTAAAATAAATCGAACTTAACTTTAATATTATTAGTTTAATATATAACTATTTATATAAATTAAAATATAAGTATATATAATAAAATAAACTATTTTAATAGGATTAAGTAAGTATTAAATATATATAATATTGAATTTAATAGAAATAAAATATAAAATATTTCTTAACTTTTATCTTAACTTAGTTTAAAGGGATATTTAAAGTAAAATAAATCTTAATATTGAATTTATTTAATAAATATTTAAATAATTAAATAATTTAAAATATACTTATATATAATAAAATAAAATATATTAATATATTTAAGTCCTTATTAAATATATATAATATTAGATTTAATAAAATTATAAAGTAGAATATTTATTAACTTATATCTTACTTTACTTTAAAAGGATATTTTATATAAAATAAATCTAAATATTTAATCTCTTTAATAAATAATTTAAAATTGGAATAACTTAAAATATAATTATATATAATAAAATCTTTTATATTTATTAATTTAATTATTTATTAAATATATTTAATATTAGATTTAATATATTATTAAATCTTATATAATTTAAATTAAAAGCTTTACTTAATTTTAAATATTTTAAATATATATTTAAAATTTTATTTAAATTATATAATATATATTAAAAACTCTTTAAAAAATATATATTAACTAACTAAAAAGTAACTAATTAGTCGACTAATAACTCACCCTATTAGTCTTAGTCTTAGTCAGTAAGCTAACTTTAGTCAGTCCTTTTTAGTCACTGACTAATATTAGTCATTAGTCTTAGTCATTAGTCTTAGTCTTTTTTTAATAAGCCTGTATCTTGTTTAAAAAAGGACTTAAAATATAATAATTTAACATTTAAATCAGTATTAAATCAGAGTATTCATATATTATCTAACTAAAAAGTAATTAATTAATTAATTTAAAAACTGTTATATTAGTTCTAAATTTAGTTAATAAGCTGGTTATAATAAGTCCTTTTTAATTAATAATTAACTTTAGTCTTATTAAATTTAGAATTTAGTTGTTAACTAATTTTAATCATTAGACTTAATCTTTAGTCTCAGTCTTTTTTTAACAAACCTAGTCGAACTTAACGAATTATTATATTAATTCAATATACTTTTAATATTAAATTACTATGGTAAGAAAGTTTTAATAAATATATTATTCCTTTAAGTATTTTATTTTAGATTTATTTAAAGAATTTAAACCTAACTTATTAATTAATACATAATTTAATACATTAGAATTCTACTTATAAAATACTTTCTACTTTTAAATATTATAAATGCTTTTTATTATATATTCATCGAAATACCGAAAGATTTAAGTTTAAAAATAGATTTATATTTAATAATAATTAGGTTTTAATAAAAGAAATCGAAGAAATATGCGAAATATTTATTTATTTACGAAAAGGAATATTTAAATTTAATTCAAGTTATTATAACTAGATATAATAAATTCAATAAATAAATATTTCCCCTATTAATTAAGTAATATTATTACTAAAGAATTTAAATTTATATAGTATTATTGAAGCTAATATTATTAATTGATTGAAAATAGAATTTAATAAATTAAGTACTAATAACGATCTAGATAAACTATATAATGATTTAAATTTAAATAAAGATAAGGAATATAACTTTAATACGAAATTATATTCGAGAGATTGAAATTAATACGACATCCTTACATATATAATATAATTAATTAAAGGAGTTCTACCGTAATTAATAAACTAATTTAATATATTATACTTAAGTAGAATTCATTTATAAATATTATATTAAATTAATCCTTTAAAGTATTATATTAGAAATAAAATACTATTTTTAATTTTATTAGTTTTAGCTAGAAAATAGTTTAATATTTTGAATTATAACAGCCACTATTAAAAAGTCTTTTTTAATAAATAGTAATATTATTATTAAAAGCTAATTTTAATTGGATTTAAAAATAATCAAATATATTATATTATTAATATGTTAGAAAATTAACGATTTAAATAATTTAAGTAAATTAGAAAGTGAAAAGAAATAAATATTAATATATTAAATATATATTTTATATTAAAAAGAATATTAAAAAAAGAAAATATATTTAAAATTTAGAATTTAAATTAAATTTAGATATTTAATATATTTTTAATAAAATATCGTTTTATTAATATATTAATATATAAGTAAACCGTCTTAAGGAGGATAGTAAATATATTTATTTTTATTATTAAGGGTAACTTTAATAATTTATATAAAATTATTTAATTCTTATTTAATAAAATATAATAATTATTTAATTTAATTAATTTAATAGTAATTAATTAATAATAAATCGATAATAATATATTTAATAAAGGTTCCTTTATCTATTCTAGTTCCTTCTAATCTTATTTATTACCGATATTTCTTTATTATCTTATTCTTTACTATTATTTATAAAGTAATTATATAAATTATATTTAGAAAATCGTATATAATAGATATAACTTTATTTTTAATAGCTTTCTATTTTTTTAAAGCTATGAAGATATAATTAACCTTATAATACTTAATCTTAAATTAATTTTTATTATTAATTTTTATATCCTAATATTTATTAATAATATAAAGGTAATATATATAAATTATTACCTTCTTCTTTATTATAGGTAGTATATTTTTAATAATAATTTAATAATTTTAAAATATAATAATATTATATTTATATAAGCAGGCTTGTTAAAAAAAGATTAAGACTAAAGACTAAGATTAATAACTAACTTTAGTTAGTGATTAAATTCTGAATTTAGTTAGTCTACTGATTAATTTAGTTAGATTAAATTTAGTTAATGACTAAAAGGACTGATTAAATTTACCTTATTGATTAAGACTAAGATTAAAGAGGTAAGTTTTTAGTCGACTAATTAGTTACCTTTTATTTAGTTAATATATAATTTTTAAATAATTTTTAATATATATTATATAATTTAAATAAAACTTTAAATATATATTTAAAATATTTAAAATTAAATAAAGTTTTTAATTTAAATTAAATAAGATTTAATAATATATTAAATCTAATATTAAATATATTAAATTTAATATTAAATATATTTAATAAATAATTAAATTAATAAATACTAATGGTTTTATTATATATAATTCTATTTTAAGTTATTTTAATTTTAAATTATTTATTAAAGAGATTAAATATTTAAAATATCCCTTTAAAGTAAAGTAAGATAAACGTTAATAAATATTCTACTTTATAATTTTATTAAATTTAATATAATATATATTTAATAAGGACTTAAATAGATTAATATCATTTATTTTATTGTATATAATTATATTTTAAGTTATTTAATTATCTAAGTATTTATTAAATAAATTAAATATTAAGATTTATTTTATTTTGAATATTCTTTCGAAGTAAGTTAAAATAAAAGTTAATAAATATTTTATTTTTTATTTTTATTAAATTTAATATTATATATATTTAATAAAAGATTGATTTTATTAATATAGTTTATTTTATTATATATACTTAAAATTTAAGTTCGTTAAATAGTTAAATATTAAATTAATAATATTTAATTTAAGTTCGATTTATTTTAAAATCTCTTTTTTAATTGAATTGCGATTTTCTTTAAACCTTAAGTTTAATAATTTAATATCTTTTTTAATAAAATATTTAAAAATATACTATTTATATAATTATATATATTAAAATGTCTCTTATTTTAATATATAAATATATTATATATATATTATATTTAAAAGAATATTAACTTATTAATATATATTTAAAATTTAGAACTTGAATTAAATTTAAATATTTAAAATACCTTAAATACTATATTTATTTATTTAATAAATTAATTAGAAATATACTATTTATATATTTATATTTATTAATATATCTTTTATTTTATTATTTAAATAAATTAAATATATTTATTATATTTAAAAGAATATTAAAGATTTAAAAAGTCTTAAATATTAAATTTATCTTATTAATGAATTAATTTTAATTATATTGTTAATATAATATAATATTTAAATATAATATAAATTTTAATATATAAATAAATTAAATATACTTATTGTATTAGAAAATATATTAAAGATTAAAATTATTTTTTAAATATTAAATTTAAATTTAATTTAAATATTTAATATATTTAAGTATTATATATATTTTAATTTTTAAAAATTAAATTAAATATATATAAAATTAATCTAATTTAATTTAATAAATATATTTAATTGATTAAATTTTGAGTTTTTAGTCGATTAAATTTAGTTACTGATTAAGATTAAAGTGAGTTTAGTTAGTCTATTGACTAATCTAGTTAGATTAAATTTAGTTAGTGATTAAAAGGACTGACTAAATTCACCTTACTGATTAATTTAGTCTGATTAAAAACTGATTAAAGATTAAAAACTCTAATTAATTTCTAAGCCTGTATATAAGCTTTTTTAATAAAGTTTATAACTTTAAAAGAATAGTATTATATAATAATTAATTAATTTAAAATTATAATAGCTATATTATTTTTAATATTAATAAAGATATATTTTATTAATATAATTAAAATTATATCCTTATTAATAATATTTTTAAATATAATAGTAATTAAAGGTTTTAAATAAAAGGGAAAATAATAATATATATATAATAAATAAGAAGAATTATAAATTTAATGATTAATTATTTCAAAGATTTTTATATTTATTTTTAAAAGCTTTCTCTAAAATTTATATAAAGCCGGCGTTTATATAACTTAATTTTAAGAATTTTAATATATAAATTTTATTCTTTTTAATAATTTAATTAGAATAATTTAATCTTTTTAATAATTAAATATAAAGCTATTATTAGCCTTAGGTTTATATTAAACTTTATACTATAAGGTTAATAAATTAAGGTTTAGCTATAGTAAATAGGAGGCTTAATATTTATTATATTTTATTAATAAATTATTTTAATACCCCCTTTCTTTCGTTTTAATATAAGGATATTATTAATTTATATACTCTTTATTTAATCCTTATTACCTATATTAACTATATATATAAAAGTATATATTTATTTTAAATTATTAATAATAAATATATAAAAAAAGTAAGTATATATATTAATTAATTTAATTTAAATATTTAAATAATTTACATAACATTATTTTAAACGATCCCTTTTATTATAACTTTATTTAATTATATAATAGACTAATCCTTAATATAAACTTAAAATACCTTAAACCGTAAATAAAGTTTAATATAAGAATACCTCATTAATTAATACTTATAACTCCACCTATAATAATTAAATTTAATATTTAATTATCACGCTATATTAACTAGGATTTTAATAGAAATATTACAAGGGTATTTAAGAATAGATAAATAGGAAGAAAAATATAAAAGTAACTGAATAAAAAGTGATATAAATAAATATAACTTAAAATAAATTATTAAATAATATTAAATATAATTAATAATAATTACTAGTTACCTATAATTAATAAAGAAGGTATTAAATATATAACGATAAACATTCCTTATATATTTTATATAAATACTCTCTACCGTAATAATTCTAACTTAAATATTTCTCTATTACATATTATTGTATAATTTAATTTGTAATTATTACTTATTTTATTATATATTTAAATCCTCTTTAATATTCTTAAATATAAACCCTTTAATATACTTTATTAAATCTTTATTTCAACTCTTATTATATATTATTTATTATATACTTATTATAATAACCTTTTACTTAAATTTGTTTTAATAATTATTTAATATTATTTAACATAAGCTATTTTATTTCGATTTTATTTTTAAAGAATGTATTAATATATAACTTTTAGATTTACATTTTCATTGAGTTAATAAGTTTAATAAGTTTAATAGGTTTTTATTATAATAATGTTATATTTAATTTAATTTTTTAATTGTCAATAAATTAAAATTTAAATAGTTGTACTTTATTTTAAGTATTAAAAAGCTTATAAATAAAGAAACTCTTTATATTTATATTAAGAATTATTTATATTTTATATAAAGGATTAAATGAAAATTCGTTAAATTAATAGATAATAAAGATAAATTTATAACGTTTAATATAAAAAGGTTATATTAAATAAGTAATAGAATTTTGTTCTTTTATTAGATTATTATTCAATATTTAATATTGAATTAAAGGAGAAATAAGTTTTAATAATTATCTATTTAAATTTAATATTAATCCTTAATAATTATTCCTTACCTTTTTAAATTAAAGTTATTATCAAGTTTTAAGTTCTTATATTATAGTTATTAATAATATTATATTCTTTTATTAATATTAAATATATTTAGATTTTTAAAATTAAGTTATCTTTATTAATGTGAGAGGTATAAAATAATTAACTATTATATTAATAAGTTTTAGAAATACTTTAATTTATATTGAATATTTTATAAATATAACTTTTAAAGATTATAATAATCTTATAAGGCCTTTATTAGGCTTGTTAAAAAAAAGATTAAGACTAAAGACTAAGACTAATAACTAAGATTAATGAGTAACTAAATTCTAACTTTAGCTAGTTTATTGACTAATTTAATGTGACTAAATTTAATTATTAATTAAAAAGAATTAACTATAGTTAGCTTAATAACTAAAACTAAGACTAAGTTAATAAGTTTCTAGTCGACTAATTAGTGACTTTTTAGTTAGTTAATATATAAATTTTAAATATTTTTTAATATATATTATATTATATAAATATCTTTTTAATATATATTTAAAATATTTAAAGTTAAGTAAAGCTTTTAATTTAATTTATATAAAAGTAAATAATATATTAAATCTAATATTAAGTGTGTTTAATAAAGAATTAAATTAGTTAATATAGTTTATTTTATGATATCTAATTATACTCTAAATAATTTTTATATTTCATTACTTATTAAAGAAATTAAATTTTTAGAATTATTTATTTAAAATATCTCTTAAAAGTAAGTTTAGATAAAAGTTAATAAATATTTTACTTTTTATTTTTATTAAGTTTAATATTATATATATTTAATAAAACATTAAACTGATTAATATAGTTTATTCTATTATATAGAATTATACTTTAAGTTACTTATATATTTATATATTAAATTAATAACAATTAATTTCAGTTCGATTTATTTTAAAAACTCTCTTTAAATCGAATTGCGATTTTCTTTAAACCTTAACTTTAATATTTATATATCGTTTTTAATAAAGGACTTAAAATTAAACTATTTATAAAAAAATATATATGAATATATCCTCTATTTCAATATATAAATATATAATATATAAATTCTATAATTAAAAGAATATTAGAAATATAATATATTTATATTCTAGAACTTAAACTAAATTTAAATATTTAAAATATCTTAAATATTATATTTATTTACTTAATAGATTTCACAAAAGGATATTAGTTAAAAAACAATATATATTAATATATCCCTGTTCTTATTATATAAACATGTTGTATATATAAGTTATATGTAAAATCTAGAACTTAAACTATATTTAAATATTTAAAAGATGTTAAATATTATATGTTCATGTATCCTCTATTTTAATATATAAAGATATAATATATTTATTCTATATTTAAAAGAATATTAAAGGAATATTAAAAGAATATAATATATTTCTTTAAAAAGTACTTAACATTTATAATAAAGTAAATATATAGCTTTTAATAGCTATATTTAACTTAATGTATCTAGGGATAATTAATATTTATAATTTTTAAATACCGGTTAACCTATAATAAATATTTAAATACTTTATCTTTATTAAAAATAAAATCTTTATTCTGTAAAGAGATCTTTTAATATTAATTTTAAATATTATAAATTACATAATAAAAGGTATAGATATAACAATATATTTAATAATAATTATATAAATAAATATTTATATTTTTTGAATATTAAAAAGATAAACTGGAAGTATTAAATAAAACATTATAATATAATTAAACATTTATTAAAATAAAGGGTAATTAATGAACAGTATTATAATATTAATAATAGAAAGTATTATAATATTAATAATAGAATAATTTATAATATATAAATATATAAAAAGAGATAAAATCAAATAATTATTTAAATAATAAGTAACCTTAATTAATTTAAAGTATTATAATTATATTAATTTATATAGAATTAATGAAAAGTAGAAAACTTATTTAAATTAAATCAAATTCCCTTAATCCCTTAAACACTATACTTTAAGCAGGCTTGTTAAAAAAAGACTAAGACTAATGACTAATATTAGTCAGTGACTAAATATTGACTTTAGTCAGTGACTAAAAAGGACTAACTAAAGTTAGCTTATTAACTAAAACTAAGACTAATAGGGTGAGTTTTTAGTCGACTAATTAGTCACTTTTTAGTTAGTTAATATATACTTTTTAAATATTTTAAATTAAGTAAAGCTTTTAATTTAAATTATATAAGATTTATTAATATATTAAATCTAATATTAAATATATTTAATAAATATATTTTATTTTATTATATATAATTATATTTTAAACTTATTTTTATTTTGAATTATTTATTAAAGAAATTAAATATTAAGAATTATTTTATTTAAAATATCTCTTTAAAGTAAATTAAGATAAAAGTTAATAAACATTCTACTTTATAATTTTATTAAATCTAATATTAAAAGATTAATATATATTTAAAATTTAGAATTTAACCTAAATTTAAATATATAAAACATCTTAAACATTAAATTTACTTATAAATAAATGAATTAAAAACATATCATTTATATTATTATATATAGTTAAATATACCTTATTTTTATATATAAATATATTATATTTATACGTTATATTTTAAAGAATATTAAAATATTAACTTATATTTAAAATCTAGAACTTAAACTAAATTAAAGTTTTAAATCCTTTTAAATAGTTATATTTATTTACTTAATAAATTATTTAAAAATAATTATTTCTATCATATTATATATTAAAATATACTTTATTTTAGTATATAAATATATAATATAAAATATATTAAAGCTTAAACTAAACTTAATTATTTAAATATCTTCACTAGTATTTTATTTATATTAATAAATAATTACAAATAAATCTCATATATAATATATTAAAGTAATATATTGTTATTTAAAATATTTAAATATATTATATCTATTATATATATTATATAAGTTAAGTATTATATATATTTTAATTTTAATTAATTAAATACAATATATATAAAATTAATAAAATTTAATTTAAAGTATTTATATTAGTAACTAATTTAAAAGGTTTTAGTCGACTAACATTAGTTACTGATTAAGACTAAACTAACTTTAGTCAGTCCATTAACTAATATTAGTCTAACTAAAAACTAACTAATGATTAAAAACTTTAACTAATTTCCAAGCCTGACTTTAATCTATAAATCTAATTAATTTATATTATTTAAATCTAACTTAAAATAAAATATAAATAAGACCTTTTTTTCCATTATATATAGCGGTTTATTCTTAAAAAGTTATTAATTAATATTTTTAAAGTTTATAAAGAATTTAACTATATAATTTAAGAAATATAGGCTATTCATTTTATACTTATAAAATAAATAAAATTCTCGTTTTTAATTTATATATATTTATTATTAATAATTTAAGATAAATATATACTTTTATATATATAGCCGATATAGGTAATATAGATTAAATAAAGATTATATAAATTAATAATATCCCTATATTAAAACGAAAGAAAGGGGGTATTAAAATAATTTATTAATAAAATATAATAAATATTAAACCTCCTATTTACTATAGCTAGACCTTAACTTATTAACCCTATAGTATAAAGTTTAATATAAACTTAAGGCTAATAATAACTTTATATCTAATTATTAGAAAAATCGAGTTACTTTAATTAAATTATTAAAAAGAGTAAAATTTATATATTAAAATTCTTAAAATTAAAGTATATAAATATTAGCTTTATATAAGTTTTAGAGAAACTTTTTAAAAATAAATATAAAATTTCTTAAAATAATTAATTACTTATTAAACCTATAATTCTTCCTATTTATTATATATATATTATTATCTTAAAACCCCTAACTACTATTATATTTAAAAATATTATTAATAAGAATATAACCTTAATTATATTAATAGAGTATATCTTTATTAATATTAAAAACGATATAGCTATTATAACTTTAGATTAATTAATTAATATATAATATTATCCCTTTAAAATTATAAACTTTATTAAAAAAGCTTATATAAATATAAAATTATTAAAGTTATTATTAGAAATATGCTATTTATAATAAAGGAAAAGATAATAATTTATATATATTACCCCTATATCGCTAATAAACATTAGAATATAAAAAGTAATAATAAAGATTTATTTAAAATTGAATATAATAAAGTTAAGTATATCTTTATAATTACAAGAAAATAAAACATTATTAAAGATAAGGCTATATTTATTATATATTAATTTTTAAATATAGCCTATATAGTTACTTTATAAATAATAATATAAAATAAAATAATAAAGAAATATTAATAATAAATAGGATTAGACAAAATTAAAAAGAATAAAGGAATCTTTATTAAATATATTATTATTAAATTAATTATATTAAATAATTATTATATTTTATTAAATAAGTATTAAATAATTTTATATAAATTATTAAAGTTACCCCTAATAATGAAAATAGGTATATTTACCGTCCTCCTTAGGACGGCATTTATATATATTAATTAATTAAATATTTAATTTATATAATAATATATTTTCATTCCTTTTATTAACTTTTTAATTAACTTTTATAATATTAATATTATATTTACCATTAAATATATATACTTTGCTTTTGTTAATTATTATTATAAATAATATAATTATTTATATATTACTTATTCTATTTTTATTTTATTTAAATTATTTATTTAAAAGTTATTTAATTAAAATATTTCTTTACATTTAATAATAATTCATTATCACTTAACGTTTCATTTATAATTATAATAATAATAATAATAATAATAATAATAGTTTATTTAGTTTTTTAACTTAAGGGATACGCTTTATATAAATATTAATATTATATTAATTATTATACTATTATAATATATCTCCTTTATTACTATTTATACTCTCCTTTTAGCTTATAACGTTTAGATTACTTTTATTTAACTTTCTATTTATTATTAACTAAAATAAATAAATAAAGGGAATAGTGAAATAGACATTTATATTTAATAATAATGATTAGAATTTAATTAAATAATATAGTGTTTAAATATATATATGTTAAAAGTAATGTTAATAAATTATAATAAACTTTATAAAATATAGTACTATATTAACCTTTCTTACATTATAATTAACATAATTAATATATCCTAATTAAAGTAAATACTTAAAAGATTTAAAAAATATAATTTTAAAATATTATAAATTATCTTAATATAAACTATTAGTACCTTATAATGTAACGAATGCTATTAAGGGTTTATATTTAATAATATAAAAGAGTTTTTAAACATATAATAAAACGGGTATTATTAATATAAAGAGTAATAATTATAATTTAAATTATAGAATAATATATAATAGGAAGTATTTATAATAGAGTTATTAAGGTAATATGCCTTATTAATAAGTTAGGATTAATATTTAAATTAATTATTAAAGTAAAGAGTATTTATATAAAATATATAGGAAATATTTATTATTATATATTTAATCTCTTCTTTATTAATCCTTTAAACTTTATAGCTTTTATAAGACTTTATTAAGCCGGATTTTTAAATTTTATTAAAATTTCAAGATCCTTTATATAATTATCTTTATTATCCTTTTAAATATTTTATTTATAATATATTATCTATTATATATTATTTTATATATATTATCTTTAGTATATTATATATTATATATTATATATTATTTAGGTTTAGATAGCTCTTATATAGCTTATTATTATTTAAATTATTATAATAAGGTTATTATTATAAATAGAGGTATAAGTACTAACTTATAAGTCGCTTTTTTAAATTATTATAATTCCGTGCTAGAATTAGAATACTGGGCTATATAATTAGATTAAATTATAAAACTATCCTTCCTTTTTTAATTACTTTATTCCTAAAACGATTAATTTTTATAAATATTTATTATCTACTATTATTTAATAAATTTTCTTTTTATTTTTATTTTTATTATAATATATATTTATTATAATAAATTAAATTAAAAAGTATTATATATTAAAGGTTTTAAAAATTAAAAAATCTTATATATACGATTTTTTAATTTAAGCTATTTTTAAAAACTTTATTAAAATACTTAATAGTTATTCTTATTATATTTATTACAGGTTTCTTTATAAAGCCTTTTTAAATAATATATTTTACTATAATAAATATATAATAAATATACAATTAGATTATAATATACGGTTTTCCGTGAATGTCTTAATAAATATTATAAGGGAATATTTAAAATTAAAGGTTAAAATTAAGGAGGTTAAAGAGTATTATTCTAAAATAGATATAAAGGTTTAATATTTTTATATATAGAAGAAGTTATAATTTAAAAAGATAATATATATAATATAATATAGTTTAAATTTTATAGAGAAGTTAAAATATATAGAGTGTAAAGAGGTAAATAAGAAGGCTTATTAAAAAGTTATAATTAAGTTATTCTTAGAAACCGTTCTTATTTTCTTATTAAATCTTTTTTTAATTAAAATGAAATTTACTTTAAAATTTTATTAGAATTATTATTATTAATTAAGTTTAAATTTATTCTACTTGAAATTCTTAAAGTCTTTTTACGGTGTTTTCTAAATATTCTTTAAATTCTTAGGTATTATTTTCCGGTAGGTACCCTTTCTATTAAATTAAGTATTAAAAACCTTATTATTTTTTCCTTTTATTAATAACCTTATTAAATTTATATTTATTTTAATTTATTTTAATTTATAATTATATATTAATTAGGGTTTCTTTAATTATTAATTTAAATAATAAAATATAAAATATAGGGTATATTTATATTATTTTAAATAGTAGTAAGTAATAGTTAATTTTTAAAATAATTTCTTTAATTTAAAAGGCTTAATTCTTTTAAGTTTAAGGTTTTTATTAAATTATATTATTTCAATATTTTGTTATAAGAGATAAAACTTTTCTCCCTTTTTAAAGGTTAGTCCTTTTAACTTTATTTAATTAATATATTACTTTATTTAATTTTAAAGGAAGATAAGGTTTTATTATAATATTATTTATAATTTATTTAATTTTTTAATTTATATAATTATAATAAGTACTAACTCTTTGTTTAAGGGTATTCCTGTAATTATTAAGTTATATTTATAGTTTATTTAAAATAGAAAAATATATATTATTTCATTATTAGCGTTATTATATATAAATTATACTATAAATAATAACGATATTTAATTATTTTATTTATAATTATTGTAATAGTGTAAATATTACTTTAAAACTTAATTTATCCTTTTAATCTATCTATTTATTTAACGATAATAGGCTATAAATGATTTATATTTAATATTAAATTATATTATAAGCGATTTTTAAAATTAAATTATAATAATAATAATAATAATAATAATAAGAGTTAATTTATTATCTAACTAAAAATATAAGCCTTATATAGATATTAATACTATATTAATTATTATAATATACTATTATAATACTCTAGCGGGCCTCCTCTAGCGCTATTTATACTCAGGCTTGTTAGAAAAAGACTAAGACTAATGACTAAGACTAATGACTAATATTAGTCAGTGACTAAATACTAACTTTAGTCAGTCTACTGACTAATATTAATCTGACTAATATTAATCAGTAACTAAAAAGGACTAACTAAAGTCAGCTTACTAACTAAAACTAAGACTAATAGGGTAAGTTATTAATCGACTAATTAATTACTTTTTAGTTAGTTAATATATAATTTTTAAATAATTTTTAATATATATTATATAATTTAAATAAAATTTTAAATATATATATAAAATATTTAAAATTAAGTAAAGCTTTTAATTTAAATTAAATAAGACTTAATAATATATTAAATTTAATATTAAATATATTAAACTTAATATTAAATATATTAAATTTAATGTTAAATAACTTTACTAAATATTTAAATTAATAAATACAAATAGTTTTATTTTATATAATTCTATTTTAAATTATTTTATTTAAAATATCCCTTTAAAGTAAAGTAAAATAAAAGTTAATAAATATTCTACTTTATAATTTTATTAAATTTAATATAATATATATTTAATAAGGACTTAAATAGATTAATATAATGTATTTTATTATATGTAATTATATTTTAAGTTATTTAATTATCTAAATATTTATTAAATAAATTAAATATTAATATTATTTTATTTTAAATATTCCTTCGAAATAAGTTAAGATAAAAGTTAATAAATATTTTATTTTTTATTTTTATTAAATTTAATATAATATATATTTAATACAGACGTAAATAAATTAATATAATTTATGTTATTATATATAATTATATTTTAAATTATTTAATTATCTAAGTATTTATTAAATAAATTAAATATTAAGATTTCATTTATTTTAAATATTCCTTCAAAATAAGTTAAAATAAAAGTTAATAAATGCTTCATTTTTTATTTTTATTAAATTCAATATTATATATATTTAATAATTAATTAATTTTATTAATACAGTCTATTTTATTATATATACTTATATTTTAATTTATATAAATAGTTATATATTAAATTAATAATATTTAATTTAAATTCGATTTATTTTAAAATTTATCTTTAAATCGAATTGCGATTTTCTTTAAACCTTAAGTTTAATATTTTAATATCTTTTTCAATAAAGGACTTAAAAATAAAATAATTTAAAATCTAAATAAGTATTAAATCACAGTATTTATATATATTAGAATAGATTAAAAAGATTAATTTTAAGCCTTTAATATATAAATATATAATATATTTTTATATTAAAGCTTAAATTAAACTTAAATATTTAAAATATTTTAAATAATGTTTTATTTATATTAATAAATTAATTTAAAATAAATCCTATATATAATATATTAAAGTAATATATAGTTATTTTTAATATTAAAATATATTTTATATAATTTAAATATTTAAGTATTATATATATTTTAATTTTAATTAATTAACTAAAATATATATAAAATCAAAAAAAATTAATTTAAAGTATGTATATAAGTGACTAATTTATAAGTAATTAGTCGACTAATATTAGTCACTGACTAAGACTAAACTGACTTTAGTCAGTGACTAAAAAGGACTGACTAAAGTCAGCTTACTGACTAAGATTAATCTAACTAAAAACTGACTAATGACTAATAACTCTGACTAATTTCCAAGCCTGTTAATACTCTCCTCCTAGCCTTAATACTTAAATTACTTTAATATTAACCTTCTACTTACCGCTATTACCTTTAAAAACTACCGTATAAACCTTAATCGCGCTAATTATATCCTTTATCCCGCTTATTATTAATAATTATCTAACTATTTATAATTATATACTTATTTATAAATAGGCTTAGAAATTAATCAGAGTTTTTAATTTTTAGTCAGTTTTTAGTCAGACTAAATTAGTCAGTGAGGTGAATTTAGTTAATCCTTTTTAGTCACTAACTAAATTTAGTCTAACTAAATTAGTTAGTGGACTAACTAAACTCACTTTAGTCTTAGTTAATAACTAAATTTAATCGACTAAAAACTCAAAATTTAGTTAGTTAAATATATTTATTAAATTAAATTAGATTAATTTTATATATATTTAATTTGATTTTTAAAAATTAAAATATATATAATACTTAAATATATTAAATATCTAATTTAAATTTAAATTTAATATTTAAAAATTAATTTATATAGTAAAATTTAAGTTATATTTAAATATTATATTATATTAACACTATAATTAAAATTAATTCGTTAATAAGATAAATTTAATATTTAAGACTTTTTAAATCTTTAATATTCTTTTAAATATAATAGATATATTTAATTTATTAAAATATTAAAATAAGAGATATATTACTAAATATAAATATATAAATAGTATATTTCTAATTAATTTATTAAATAAATAAATATAGTATTCAAGGTGCTTTAAATATTTAAATTTAGTTCAAGTTCTAAATTTTAAATATATATTAATAAGTTAATATTCTTTTAAATATATATATATATAATATATTTATATATTAAAATAAGGAATATTTCAATATATATAGTTATATAAATAATATATTTTTAACTTATTTATTAAATAAATAAATATAGTATTTAAGATTTTTGGAATATTTAAATTTATTTTAAGTTCTAGATTTTAAATATATGTTAATATCTTAATATTCTTTTAAATATAACGTATATATATAATATATTTATATATTAAAATAAGAAATATTTTACTATATATAATTATATAAATAATATATTTTTAACTTATTTATATTATAAGTAAATATAATATTTAAGATTTTTTAAATATTTAAATTTCGTTTAAGTTCTAGATTTTCAATATATATTAATATTTTAATATTCTTTTAAATATAACGTATATATATAATATATTTATATATTAAAATAAGAGGTATTTTAATATATATAGTTATCTAAATAATATATTTTTAAATAATTTATTAAATAAAATATTATAGTATTTAAATATTTTTAAATATTTAAATTTAGTTTAAGTTCTAGATTTTCAATATATATTAATATATTAATATTCTTTTAGATATAATATATATATATAGTATATTTATATATTAAAATAAGGAATATTTCAATATTTATAATTATATAAATAATTTATTTTTAAGTTATTTACTTTATAAGTAAATACAATATTTAAGATTTCTTTTATATTAAAATTTAGTTTAAGTTCTAGATTTTCAATATATATTAATATTTAAATATTCTTTTTAATATAATAGATATATTTAATATATTTAAATAATAATATATATTATTTAAACTATTTAAAATATATAATATAATATAATAACCCTTATTCCTCCTCGCTCTCTAATTCGATTAAATCCTTTAAATCGTTAATTTTCCAACTCTTTAATAATATAATACATTTAATTACTTCTGGATTTAATCGAGATCGGCTTTTAATAATAATATTACTAGATATTGAAAAAGACCTTTCGGTGGGGGCTGTTGTAGCTGGAATACTTAAATATCTCCTAGCTAAAATCGATAAAGTCGGAAATCGTATTTTATTTCCAGCCCACCACTCTAAGGGATCAGTCTAATATAATATTAGTAAATTAATTATATTTAAATATATTATATTTAAATATAATATATTAAATTAACTTACTGATTGCGGTATAACTCCTTCAGTTAAATATATCGTATATTCCGGGATGGTATGTTGATTTCGATTTCCTTGATATAACTCGGTATCGGAGTCGTATTCCTCGTCTGTATTTGAATTTAAATCGTTATTTAATTCGTCTGGATCGTTGTTGTTATTTAATTTATTAAATTCCGTTTTTAATAAATCAATAGTATCGGCTTCGATAGTACTATATAAATTCAATAAACCATTTATTTTAAAGTGTACTAATTTAAATCTGGGATCTAAAATCATACTTAAAATATATAGTTTAAATCCTTTAATAGTAGTATTATTTAATCGACGAGGGAAATATTTATTTAATTTATCGTATCCAGCTATAATACCTCGAATTAAATTTAAATATTCCTCTTCCTAAATAAATAAATAAATATTAGTTTTATTTAAATATTAATAGAATATAAAATATAAATACCATATCAGGATTATCGATTTTCTTTTGAATAAACTCTTCCTTAAAGCCTTCTAATTTAATATATATTTTATATATAAATAAAAGGCTCGTAGGTAAGGTTGTATATTTTTCCCCTTATAATTTAATTGAGGGTTTTACGAATATTTCGAATATTCATTCGATTTCGTTTAATAAAACCCAGTCGTTATCAGATAAAAATATATCTTTAAATTCGGAATTTTCGGTATTTCGATAAATATAAAATAAAACGATTTTAAAATATTTAAAAGACGAAAGCATCTTATAAGTGGAATTCCAACGTGTTAAATTATCTATTAATTAATAAGTTAGCTTTAAATTCTTTAAATAAATTTAAAATAAAACAATACTTAAAGGAATAATACGTTTATTTAATAATAAGCGTCCGGATTCAGTATATTTAATAATACCCTCTTGAAATAATAATTTAATATTAAGAGTATATTTAATTAAAACAACGATTCGTCGAATTCGATTAATTAAATCTAAAATATTTATTAGTATTAAAAATATTAAATATATAAAGGATTTAATTATAATATACCTTTAGGAATAAAGTCCTTGTCGTTTTTATCTAAATCGTAATTTATATAATAAAATAAATTTAACGAATCTTTTTCCGATAAAATATAAGATTTAACAATATCCTATACTGCTAAATTAATTATATAGGCAACATATCGAATATCGTTTTTAAATCGTTTATACGTTAAATCGTAATAAAAGTCTATAAATCGATTTATAAACGTTATATTATTTGAGGCATTATCTCGAGTTATATTAAATTATAAAAATTATATTAGTAAATATTTAATTAATAAATATATATTAATATTAATATTAATATTAATTAAAATAAAGGGAATAAATAATATAAATATTTATACTTACCTAAATATATTTTCTATTAAAATAGAATAAGGTTCTAAAACTAATTTAAATATTTCGAATATATTTAAACCAATATAGTAATTATTAATCGGCTCGAAACCAATTAATTTAGAAATTAATTTAAAATCGTTATTTATAAACGATAAATTAACCCCTATATAAAAGATTTAATTTCAAGAGGTCTAAATATCGAAAGTAATATTAAAAGAGCCGTTATTATTTAAAGTATTTAATAATTCCTTATTAAATATATTTAAATATTTCGTAAAATCGTGTAATAAAATTATACGAATTTTATATCGATTAATAATAATATCTCTAAATAAGAATTTAATTAATATATTTTAAATATTTAATAAAATAAAGAACTTACTATTTAAAATATTAAATTAATTCCTAAAAAGAATTAGAATCGATAATATTAAAGGCAAGGTTATTTTCAATAATAAAATATAATATTTTATTATAAATAACGTCGTTATTTAAACCGATTTCTATATTTAATCGAGGTCGTTTTCGTAAAATATCGAAAGGGTTATTATTATTTAAAATCGTATTTTCTAATTAAAATATTTTAAATATTAATAAAATAAAATATTTAAATATTAAATATATTAATAAAATTTATTTATTTTTATTTTTTATTTTTTCCGTCTTAATATTATAAGTAATAATCGGATATTTATTTTTATAATGCCGTTATAAATTTGACGAATTAAAATTAAATAAATTTAAATCCATTTTCCAATTATACTTAAAATTATTTAAATTAATTATTTAAATTAATTAAATTAAATAAAAGACTTTAAATAAATTAACTTACATAGTATAGGTAGATCTTACTTTTCAATCTTTTCCTAATTCGATTTTTAATAAAGTACGTTTAAATAAACAATTCTTTATAATATAACTTAAGGAATATTCGTCGTTTAATTTATAATTCGGATTGTTATAAATCTCTTTTTTCAAAATCGAATTAATCGAAGAACCAGCCTAGGATTCAATATTTTCTTCGTTTAAATCAGTATTTAATTCGCTTTCGTCGTCTTAAAAGGGATCGTTCGAAACGACTTTAAATAAATTATCTAAATATTTAAATTAAATTAATTAATATATATATTTAATAACAAATATAAAAGGAATAAACTTACCTAAATTAAACGACTCATATATATCTTAATTAATAAATCGAACGTTAAGGAGGAAGGAATCGTTATCAAATCCAAAAGAAGACATTTTAATTAAATAAGTTTTAAAAACGTTATTTAAATAAAATAAAGATAAATTTATTTATATAAAATAAATAAAATAAGGATATATAAACAAGTATATTATTTATTATCAAAATAAATAAAAATAAAATATATATATTTAAAGGTAAATATAATATTAATATTACGAGAGATAAATAAAAAAGTTAATAAAAAGAATTAAAATATATTATATAATAAAAGGATTTCTAAAAATATATTATTATATAAATTATATTTAAAACACGCATAAATAGAATATTTAATACGATACTATATTTAAATATTTAAAACAATATTTAAAACATGTATAAATAGAATATTTAATACGATACTATATTTAAATATTTAAAACAATATTTAAAACATATATAAATAGAATATTTAATACAATACTATATTTAAATATTTAAAACAATATTTAAAATATGTATAAATAGAATATTTAATACGTTAATTAAATATTGTATTATATTATTAATAGAATTCTATTTTTAAAATATTATTTAATATATATACTATTAGAATTCCCTTTAATAATTTTAATCTTTTTAATTAGATTATACACTAATATTAACAACAGCCTACCCTATACCGTAATAGCCTAATTACCCTATACCGCATTACCTTACTACTTTACCTTTATTTATTTAAAGAGCTTTAATAATTTTTTAAATATTTATTTTATACTACTTCTTTATTTTATTTAAAAGATTTTAATAATCTTTTAAATAATATTTATTTTACCTTTACTTTTACCTATTCTATTTATTTATTTATTTAACCTTTAAAGGTTTATAAATAAATTAATATATTTATTAACGTTTATAAGACGTTCGAATCGATTTATAACGTTAATATCGAACCCCTTAATAAGATACGTTGAGCCGATTATAATAAGATTGATTAATTCGATATATATCCTATTCTTTACGAATTTTATAAATTCGATAATGTGAAAATTAAAGCCGATTATTCTTATGAATATCTACTTTATATTACTTTAAAGCCTTTATTAAATTAAGCTAATTAGTATATAAGTATTTATTAAATTAAATATTTATTTATATTTTAAAATTATATTTATTAATATTTAAATTATATTTAATAAACTAATCCTATATTATATTTAATATATATAATGTATTTAAATATTTAACTCCGACGAGTATATTACCCTTTATACCTACTAAGCGAATATATTAATTTATATATTAAATTAAATAATTTATTAGATTTAAAGGAATTTATCCCTTCGTTTAATAAATTAAAAGAAGAGGATTTTAATTATTATATAAATATAGAGTAGATAGCTTGTATTTTTCGAATTATATAGCCGAATTTATTATTAACTTTATATATATTAGTTAATAAATATTTTAATAAAGAAAAGCTATATATAAATGAAAAGGGGGTTTATTTATACCCTATTCTAAGCTAGGTCTAGAATAATATAGATTAGTTAGATTTATAGGCTGAGGTATAGTATTTAGGGGATTAAAGGAATTAAATTAAATTTAAAGACTTTAAACTACCTTATTTTAATTTATAATAATATATATAAATACTAAGATTTAATACTTATTTAGATCTTAAATCATTATATTTTTAAGTCCTTTATTAAAAAAGATATTAAAATATTAAACTTAAAGTTTAAAGAAAATCGCAATTTAATTTAAAAAGAGATTTTAAAATAAATCGAATTTAAATTAAATATTATTAACTTAATATATAACGATTTATAAAAATTAAAATATAAGTATATATAATAAAATAAACTATATTAATAAAATTAATTAATTATTAAATATATATAGTATTAAATTTAATAAAAATAAAAAGTAAAATATTTATTAACTTTTATTTTAACTTACTTCGAAGGAATATTTAAAATAAAATAAATCTTAATATTTAATTTATTTAATAAATACTTAGATAATTAAATAAGTTAAAATATAATTATATATAATAAAATAATTTATATTAATCTATCTAAATCCTTATTAAATATATATTATATTAAATTTAATAAAATTATAAAGTAGAATATTTATTAGCTTTTATCTTAACTTAATTTAAAGGAATATTTAAAATAAAATAAATCTTAATATTTAATTTATTAAATAAATACTTAGATAATTAAATAATTTAAAATATAATTATATATAATAAAATAAATTGTATTAATCTATTTAAGTCCTTATTAAATATAAATTATATTAAATTTAATAAAATTATAAAGTAAAATATTTATTAACTTTTATCTTACTTTACTTTAAAGGGATATTTTAAATAAAATAATTTTAAATATTTAATCTCTTTAATAAATAATTTAAAATTAAAATAACTTAAAATATAATTATATACAATAAAACCATTTATATTTATTAGTTTAATTATTTATTAAGTAGATTTAATATTAAATTTAATATATTATTAAATCTTATTTAATTTAAATTAAAAGCTTTACTTAATTTTAATTATTTTAAATATATATTTAAAATTTTATTTAAATTATATAATATATATTAAAAAATATTTAAAAATTATATATTAACTAACTAAAAAGTAACTAATTAATCAACTAATAACTCACCCCATTAGTCTTAGTCTTAGTCAATAAGCTGACTTTAGTCAGTCCTTTTTAGTCACTAACTAATATTAATTAGACTAATATTAGTCAATAAACTGACTAAAGTCAGTATTTAATCACTAACTAATATTAGTCATTAGTCTTAATTATTAGTCTTAATCTTTTTCTAATAAGCTTGCTTAAAGGTAAATTTAACTTTTTATTTTTATAATATTAATTAAAAGGTAGACTTAATTATATTAATTTTTTAAGGGGTCGATTTAGTATATATAATAGGGCTAGTATTTAAAGGTTAATTAATTAATTTTTTTAATATATTTAATTTATTTAAATTATATAGGGTAAAGTTTAGGTTATACTTTTTCCATTTTTTTATAATATAATTTAAAATAATATTAATTATTAATATAAAGCTAAAGAGTTTATTTTAATTAAGGGGGTCGTTTATTTAGGCTTTTTATATAATATTTAAAGCTTTAACTTTTATAATATATTTAAGGTCCTTTTAAAGCTTTATAATTATTATCTTTTAATACTTTTAGAATATATAATTAATTTTTTAAAGGTTTAGATTTATAAGTATAAATTTTATATTAATTAATATATTAAAGAGGAGGTTAAAAGAGATCCTTATTATTTCTTTATTATTAAAATTAAAAGTAGGGGAGGTTATATTTTAAAGGGTTTAGGAGTCCTTAAGGCTTTAAATTTAAGTATTAGCCTAGCCTAAAGCTTAATTAAGTTATTAAGGGTTAATATAAAGGAAGTTAAATTAATTTAAAGTAGCTCGGTTTAAGGTATTATAATTTAAGATAGCTAGGTTTAAAGTATTATAATTTAGGGTAGCTGGATTTAGGGTATTGCGGTTTAAGGTAGCCGGGTTTAAAGTATTACGGTTTGGGATAACCAGGTTTAGGGTATCTCGGTCTAGGGTATTACGGTCCGGGGTAGCCGGGTTTAGGGTAGCTTAGTCTAGGGTATCTCGGTTCAGGGTAGTATCGGGAACCGATACTAGTGCTAGTGCTGGTGCTGGTGCTAGTGCTAGTGCTGCTAGGGCTGCCTTTTTAGGGGTAGGGGGTAGTAGTAGCCTTACTAGTGTAGGGGTTAATAATGTTATAATTATTATAATTATTATTAATATAATAAGAGTAGTTAATATCGTTAATATTAAAGCTATTATAATAAATTAATAAATAATTCTATTATTTAGGACTTTTATAACGCCCTTATAGGCTTATTTATAATATTTATATTTATAATTTTAATTAATATATTAATTACCGTAATTAAAATATTTAAAGGGGTTATAAAAATTGTGGATAATATAGCTTATTATAATATAGAATTTAGAATAGAAGTTATAAGAATTTATATTAATAACGTATTAAATAATAATATAATTATATTTTTAATAATAGAAATATTACTTAAGTTAATAGCTTTTATTATATTATTTAACTATATATATTTTATTAAATTAAAAGTAGTTAAAGTAAATTAATTAATTTATAAATTTAAAGTAATTAAATTTTATTATTATCGAATTTATTAATTTTTATATTCCCTCCCTTATAAATTAACTTATATATATAATTTTATTATATTAAAATAAATTAATATTAAATATTTATAATTAAAAAGTTATATTTTATTATTTTTTTAAATTAAAAAAGGCTATAAGAATAATATAAATAATAACCTTATAAATATAAATAATTATTACCGCTTTATTATTTATATATTTTACTTATTAATCGATATATTTAATTAATAATCTAATTTAAGAAATAAAGTTTATATAAACCTAAATATCTTTTAATTTAAAAAAAAAATATTAGATATTTTAATATTAGAATATAGCTTAAAGGTTATTATATTAATTATAATAATATCTATAAGAGGTTTAAGGAATTTAATAATTATTTAATAGATAACATTATTAATATATTTAATAAAGGATTAAGGATTCTAAATTAGATTACCCTATAGCTAGAATTTAATAACCTTCCTATTATTTTTAAACGAATTATAAAATTTAATAATAATTTCCTACTCCTATATAATAATAAAATATTCTTTATAAATAACCCCTAAAGTAAAAACTTAAATCTAAATAACTTAAATAATTAAGGGAGAATTTATTAATCCCCTAGTTAATATTAATATATAGTTATATCTACCTTATAATAACTTATCCTATAATGGGTTACCTTATATTAAATTAGCTATAATATAATTTAAAGTAATAATATAAATAATTACCTTTATAAGGTTAATAATTTATTTAATTTAATATTTCTAAGTATTAATAATAATATTTAAATAAATCTCCTAAGCTTAAACCCCTATTTATTAAGAAAACTTTTCTAAAAACGATTAAATTAATTAATAAAAAGGTAATAAATATATAAATAATATATTAATTATATTATTATTATCCTTCTAACGGTATTTAATAATATATTATAATTTATTAAAATCTCCTATAAATTTATAAGAATATATTATAATATTAATATTAATCTTATTTAAAATCGATTATTATTAAAGCAGTTTCTAGGTTATAATATTATTAAAGCGCTTTAAGAATAATATATTTAATTATTATAAGCTATACTAACGTCGCGCTAAGCTCTAAAAGGGCTCGGGACGTAGCGGTAACTTTAAAGATTTAATAATTAAATTTTTAAATATATAAAAGTAGTATTTATAAAGTTATTCTAAAAAATTTATTTCAATTATTATTATTATTTTTCTTTTATTTAAAAATAATCTTAATTTTAAATAGGATTTCCTTTTAATAATTAGGTTATTTATTTAATATATTAATATAATTATTCTTATTACCTTTTTAATAAATAATAATAAAATTAAACTTAAAGAGGAACTTAAATTATTATATTTATTATTTATTTAAGTTTTTTATAATAATAAATATTATAAGATTCTTATAATTAATATAAACCTTTATTAATTCTATTATTTTATTAAGGTAATATCTCTATTCTTTAAATACTTTAATAATTAAATTCTAATCTATTTAGCTTTTTAAAGAAGAATATAATAGGGCAGAGTTTTATATTATTATTTATTTGGCTTAATTACTTATTAATTATATAGTTTAAAATATCGGTTTTAACTTTAAACGGCTTTATAAGGTTTATTATATTAAATATTAATTCGCTAAAAACTCGCTCTTTAATCATTTAGAATATAAATTTTTTAATTTCTATTTATTTAAATAATTTATCTTTCTTTATTAAGTTTATAAAAGGTATTATTAATTTATTAAATTTAAGGATAAAGATTTAATAATAATTAATTAGTCCTAAAAAAGTTTTAATTTTTATAATACTTATAGGTGTAAATTATTCCTTAATTATTTTAATTTTTAATTATTTTATTTAAATTTCTCTAGGGGATATTGTATATTTTATAAATATAACTATTTTTTAATAGAATTTATCCTTTTCTAAGTTTATAAATAAGTTATCGTTTTATAATTTCTAAAGTATTAGCTTTATATATTCTTTATATTACTTATTATTATTAGAATAAATAAGGATATTATTAAAATGTATTATAATAAATTTATTAAAGTATTCTTATAATATATAATTAATTATTAATTAAATTAAAGAGTATAGTTTAATATTTAAAATAATTATATTTAATTTAGAATATAAGTTTTTATTCTTTTTCTTTCTTAATATAAATTAGATTATATATATTAAGAAGATTAAATATTATAAAGATTTTAATATATAATAGTTTATTTTATAAATTGATAATTAAGGGTAAGGGATACTAGTTTTTAATATTTATTTTATTAAATTTCTAATAATCGATATATATATATTATTTAAGTTTTTTATCCTTATTTCTCTTTAGAATAAAGAGGATAGGGAAGCTTGTTAATAATATAAATAATTATTTAAATCTTTTTTAAAGTTTTTTATAATAAATTCCTTTAAAATTTATTTATATTTTTAATTAAATCTATAAATAGGTATATATAAAGGGTTCTTTTTATCTTTAAAGGGTATTTTATAATTTTATTCTATATAAAGTAATAAGCTTATTTCTAATTTTTAATTAAAGAGAGCTTTAAATTATTAGTATTCTTTTAATATAACTATTATAAGGTTTAGTTTAGGTTTTTTAATAATAATATATACTTTAAGTATTTTAAGTTTATTAAGGGATTCCTTTTTAAATTATTATTTATTAATTAAACCCTTTTTAATATATTTTATTAAAGTTAGTTTATTCTATAGTTAATTTTAGCATTATTTACTTATAACTAGGGTATCCTTAAGATTATATTATATTTTACGATATTTATAATATTATATATAATTTATTTATATTATCCTTCCATAGTAATTAATAGGTTCGCGATTTCCTTTTATATTTCTTTATTTTTATAAAATATAAGTCCTTTATTAATGGTTTTAAGTTAGTATAGGGCGTTTTATTATTATTATTATATTTTTAAGCTATTAATAATTTATAATAAAAGGTAGTTATTTTATACTTTATAATATAATAGTATTTAAATAATAACTCTTTGAACTTTAATTTTTAATATAATATAATTATAGATATTTATTTAATTTTATTTAGGAGTTATTTAAGTATTTTATATTATAGTATTAATACTTTAATTATATCTTTATTAATTTCTTTTTATTAAATGAATAATTCTTAAAGGTTTCCTTTTTAAATGTTTATTTAATAAATAATACTAAAATATTTTTAATTATTTATAATTTAATAATTATTAGTAATTATATAAATTTAGTTACAGTTTATATTTAGTAACTTTAATAATAGGTACTTACAGGCTTGGAAATTAGTCAGAGTTTTTAATCTTTAGTCAGTTTTTAGTTAGACTAAATTAGTTAGTAAGGTGAATTTAATCAGTCCTTTTTAGTCACTAACTAAACTCACTTTAGTCTTGGTCAATGACTAAATTTAGTCGACTAAAAACTCTAAATTTAGTCACTTAATTATATTTATTAAATTAGATTAGATTAATTTTATATATATTTTATTTAATTATTTGAAATTAAAATATACATAGTATTTAAATATATTAAATATTTAAATTTAATTTAAAATTTAAAATTAAAAAATATTTTCTAATATAATAAGTATATTTAATTTACTTCTATATTGTAACTTAACTTATATTCAAATATTATATTATATTAATTATATTATTAAAGTTAATTCGTTAATAAAATAAAGTTAATATTTAAGATATTTTAAGTATTTTACTCTAGTTTAAGTTTTAAATCTTAAATATATTTTAAATATTTATTATTCTTTTAAATATAATAGATATATTTAATTTATTTATATATCAAAACTTAAGTTGTATTTAAATATTACAGCATATTAACAATATAATTAAAACTAATTCATTAATAAAATCTAGTTAATATTTAAGATATTTCAAGTATTTAACTTTCGTTCAAGTTTTAAATCTTAAATATATTAAATATTTAAATTTAAATTAGATTTAAAGGCTTGAAATTAACTTTCTTAATATCTAATAATATATACAAATATAAAGATTTAATACTCATTTATATCTTAAATTCTTATATTTTTAAGTACTTTAATAAAAAAGATATTTAAATATTAAAATTAAGGTTTAAAGAAAATCGTAACTTAATTCTAAGAGAGATTTTAAAATAAATCAAACTTAAATTAAATTTTATTAATTTAATATATAAATATTCAACTAACTTAAAATAGACTTATATTTAATAAATTAAACTGTATTAACTAACTTAGTTCGTTATTAAATATAGAGAGTATTGAGTTTAATAAAATATAAAGTAAAATATTTTATAAGGCTCTAGAGCCACACGTGTGGCTAGATTGTGGCACAGCCACAATCTAGGCAGATAGATAGTTCAGCGAGGGGCCTTCGGCCCACTCGCTTTCAATCTATCCATCTCTCTTCTCAGTCTTTCGCCTCACATATTTATTAACTTTTATCTTAACTTATTTCGAAGGGGTATTTAAAATAAAACAAATCTAAATAATTAAATATAAAAACAACTTAGAGTATAACTATATATAATAAAATAAACTATAATAATTTTTGAATTTCTTTACTAAATATATATAATATTAGATTTAATAAAAATAAAACGTAAAATATTTATTAAGTTTTATCTTAATTTACTTTAAAGGGATATTTTAAATAAACTAATTCTAAATATTTAATTTCTCTAATATATAATTTAAAATTAGAATAAGTTAAAATATATATATATATAATAAAATGAACTATATTAATTAATTAAAGTATTTATTAAATATATTTAATATTAGATTTAATATATTATTAAATCTTATATAATTTAAAGTAAAAGCTTTAGGTAACTTTTAATATATTAAATATATATTTAAAAATATATATTAAAAACAATTAAAGTTATATATTAACTGACTAAAAAGTAACTAATTAGTCGACTAAAAACTCACCCCTTTAGTCTTAGTCTTAGTCAGTAAGGTGAATTTAATTAATCCTTTTAATTATTAACTAAATTTAGGCAGACTAAATTAGTTAGCGGACTAACTAAATTTAATCATTAGTCTTAGTCTTTAATCTTATACTTAATTAATTTTAAAAAATTATAAATAATTAATATTATTCCTACTTTATAATTAAAATACCTATATATAATAATATAATTAAAGTTTAATTAAATAAGAAATGAAAGAGGGAATAAATACTACTTTATAACTAACTAATTTAAATAAATAAATAAAAATAGATTTACTTTTTTAAAATTATAGTATTTATTATAATTTAAATATAATAGAATAATATATTATAAGAAACTAATTCTTAAAAGTATTAATATTATATTTACTTATTAATAAATAAGGATTCTATAATATTATTAAAATTAAAATTAAAATTTTTAATAATTAAATTTCATTTTATATTATTTAAAGAATATATATACATTTTATTATATTTCTATTTCATATTATTTAATTATTCTTTTATAATCTTATTAAAGGATTCCTCATTAATTTTAATTTAAAATTTAAAGTTCTAATTATTTATAATAGTAATTATTCTATATATATAAACAATTATAAGATTAATATTATAAATTATAAATATTAGAATAAAGAGAAAACAATTGAATTTATAAGAATCTATTACTATAAAGACACTAGCTATATTAAAAATATTAGTTTAATTTAATTTTAAGATTTAATTTATTTCTTTAAATAATAATTTTTAACTTTAATCTAAAAGCTCAATATTAAGAAATGTTATACTAATTATTTATAATCTTTATAATATATATATAAATAACGTTTCTTATTATTAATATTTATCTTTAATATAATAAAATTATATTATAATTATATAAAGGTTATAAATATTATAAAACTTTAATATTAAGGGTAGATATAATCTAGGTTATAATTATATAGGATTTAATTTTTTAATTTTTAAACGCTTATATATATTATTTTCTAGTATTTTAATTAATTATAGTATTATTAATACTTAAATAAATAGTTATATATTCTTTAATAATATTATATAGATTAGAATAAAAGTATTAATAAATTATATTTATACTATTAAATAAACCTTAAATATATAGTTCTTTCTTTTAAATTATTTAAAGTTAATATAAACTTTATTAAAAAGTAATTTTAAATATTTATTAACTTAGAATAATAAATTCATTAATTTTAAAATATAAGCAGGTTTATTAAAAAAAAACTAAGACTAAAGACTAAGACTAATAACTAAATTTAATCAGTGATTAAATTCTAAATTTAATTAGTCCACTAACTAATTTAGTTAGACTAAATTTAGTTAGTGACTAAAAAGACTAACTAAATTCACCTTACTAACTAAGACTAAGACTAAAGAGGTGAGTCTTTAATCGACTAATTAGTCACTTTTTAGTCAGTTAATATATACTTTTTAAATATTTTTTAATATATATTCTATTATATAAATATATTTAATAAATAATAAAATTAATAAATATAATTAATTTTATTATATATAATTATATTTTAAGTTATTTTATTTTTAAATTACTTAATAAAGAGATTAATTATTTAGAATTATTTTATTTAAAATATCCCTGTAAAGTAAAGTAAGATAAAAGTTAATAAATATTTTACTTTATAATTTTATTAAATCTAATATTATATATATTTAAAAATGAGTTAAATAAATCAATATAATTTATTTTAGTATACATAACTATATTTTTAGTTTTTTAATTAGTTAAATATATATTAAATAAATATAATATTAAGATTTATTTTATTTTAATTATCCCTTTCGAAATAAGTTAAGATAAAAGTTGTTAAATATTTTATTTTTATTTTTATTAAGTTCAATATTATATATATTTCATATGAATTAACTCTCTTAAAACAGTTTATTTTCTTATATATAATTATATTTTAAATTATTTAAATAGTTATATATTAAACTAATAATATTTAATTTAACTTCGATTTATTTTTAAAATCTCACTTTAAATTGAATTGCGATTTTCTTTAAACCTTAAGTTTAATAATTTAATATCTTTTTTAATAAATCATTTAAAAACATACTATTTATATAATTAAATATACTAAAGTATCCCTTATTTTAATATATAAATATATTATATATATACATTATATTTAAAAAAATATTAAAATATTAATATATATTTAAAATCTAGAACTTAAACTAAATTTAAATATTCAAAAAATCTTAAATAATATATTTATTTATTTAATAAATTAATTATAAATATATTATTTATATATTTATATTTATTACTATATCTCTTATTTTAATATTTAACAGAATTAAATATATCTATTAGACTTAAAAGAATATTAAAGATTTAAAATATACTTAAGATTTAAAACTTAAACTAAAGTTAAATATTTAAAATATCTTAAATATTAAATTTATCTTATTAACGAATTAATTTTAAATCTATTATTAATATAATATAATATTTAAATATAACTTAAATTTTAATATCTAAATAAATTAAATATAGTTATTATGTTAGAAAATATATTAAAGATTAAAATTATTTTTTAAATATTTAATATATTTAAGTATTATATATATTTTAATTTTAAAAAATAAAATTAAATATATATAAAATTAATCTAATTTAATTCAATAAATATATTTAATTAACTAAATTTTAAGTTTTTAGGTAATTAAATTTAGTCATTAACTAAGATTAAAACTAAAGAGGTAAGTTTTTAATTAACTAATTAATCACTTTTTAATTAATTAATATAAACTTTTATCATTTAAATAAACTTTTATATATATATTTAACATATTAAAAGTTAAGAAAAGTTTTTAATCTTAAATATATTAATAAATTTAAAATAGATATTAAGCTTTATTTTATATAAAGGAATAAATTATATATTAAAACAATTTTATTTATATTATACCTTTTAAAATAGTTAAGTTAAAAGTTAATAATTTTTTATTTTTGATTATAAAATCTAATCTTATATATATTTATTATTAATAATTTAAAATAAATATATACTTTTATATATAGCTAATATAAGTAATAAAGATTAAATGGAAATTATATAAATTAATAATATCCCGATATTAAAAGAATAGAAAAAGGGTATTAAAATAATTTATTAATAAAATATAATAAATTCTAAACTTTTTATTTATTATAACTAGATTTTAAATATTTATTAACTTTATAATAAGAAGTTTAATGTAAATTTAAACATAAAAATAACTTTATATTTAATTATTAAAAACATTAAATTATTTTAATTAAATTATTAAAGAAAATTAAACTTAAATTTATTATTAATAATTTAAAATAAATATACACTTTTATATATATAATTAATATAAATAATAAGGTTTAAATAGAGATTATATAAATTCATAATATCCTTATATTAAAAAAGAAAAAGGTATTATTAAAATAATGTATTAATAAGATATAGTAAGTTTTAAACCTTTTATCGATTATAATTAAACCTTAATTATATATTAACCTTATATTATAAAATATAAAACAAACTTAAAATTACTAATAACTTTATATTTAATTATTAAAAAAATCGAATTACTTTAATTAAATTTTTAAAGAAAATAAAATTTATATATTAAAATTCTTAAAATTAAGTTATATAAATATTAACTTTATATAATTTTTATAAAAAATAATAATAAACATTCTCTTTATATATAGTACCTCTATTTTATTAATAAAAAAAGATAAAATAATAAAATAATTTTCTTTAAAAAGAATTATTTAATAATAAAAATTAATTTAATATTAAATATAATAAAGTTAATTATATCTTTATAACCTTAAAAAATAAAAAGTTAGTAAAAATAAAGTTATATTTTTTTATAATTCTTTTTTAAATATAACTTATATAACCGCTTTATAAAAGGTAATAAAGAATAAAATAATAAAGAAATGTTAATAATAAATAATATTAGAAATAAAATAAATAAAGGAACTTTTTATTAAGTTAATTGGATTAAATAATTTTATATAAATTATTAAGATTATCCCTAATAATTAAAATAAATATATTTATTATCCTCCTTAAAATAGATTATCCTATAATTAATTATTTAATAAAGCTTATTTAACCATTTTTTAAGAATTTATATATTTATTTAATAGTATTACTTTTTAAAATTATTTATTACTTTAATTAAACTATTAAAACGTTATTTAATTTTAACTTAATCTTATATATTAATATATTAATAAAACTATTAAATATATATAATATAATAAAATAAAAGAGATTAAATAAAGTTTTAATTAATAGGATCTACCTTAATAAACTAAGGTAAATATTATTAATAAATACTACTCTTAAATCTAATTAATACCCCTTATCTTATTTAATCTATAATAAACCCCTTTAATAGAATTTATTATTATAGAAAGAGTAACGTAATTATTAACCGTAACCCCTATTATCCCACTTCTTACTCCACTCTTAATCCTTTAAGTTAACTTCCTAAATTAGCTTAATTAGGATTTTCTCCCTTTATCCTCTTCGTTATAAATCCTATTTATTTAAATCTTAATTATAATATTACCTCTTTTAATTTAAATCTTATAATTATTTATATTTAATACCCTTATTATTTAATAATATAATATTCTACCCTTTTTTTAAATTAATTAATATAAATTATACCTCTTTATAATAAAAATAAACCTTATTATAAATTATTAACCTTTAATATATATAAATCCTAATCCTTATTTAAATACCTCCTAATATAAGTATATTAAAATATATAATAAGATTAAATATATAATTATTATTAATATTAAAAAGTATATTTATTTTAAAACTAAAAAATAAAAATACTTTATTAATATTTATAATAACGTTAATAAATTTTTTTTTAACTTTTTAGAAAGTTATAAAGATAATTAAGTATTTTATTAAACTTTAAATAATAAAGGTATTAATACTATTAAATATTAAAATTATAATAACTTTAAAAAAAGCTAGAAAAATATTAATTAATATAAAGAAATATTTAAATTTAATTTAATTAATATTCTAATTATTATATTAAAGGAAATATTATTACCTTTCCCTTCGCCTTTTAAATAAATAGTAATATCGTTAAATAACTTAATTAATATAGCCTTTATAATTTAAAAGAATTTAAAAAAATATATAATAATTTTAAATAATTATTCTAAAAGATACATTATTTAATATTTCTAGCTATTATTTATATTATTTAAATTAAAAATTTATATAAATTCTCTAAAATAATTAATATTACCTTTAAAAAAATAACTAAATAAATTAAATATTTTATTACCTTCCTTATTATTTAATTTATCGCTTTAAATTAAAAAAGCGGGGATCTTTTTAAGGATTAATATATTATATTCTACTTTAATATTAAATTTATTTTTAATAAAACCTATTTAATTAATATTAATAAAAAATTAAACTTTATAAATAAATATTTTTAAACTTCCTTTATTATTATTAATAATTTAATTATAAAATTAAATAAAATTAATATTAATTAATACGAATTATATTATAAATTAAAAAATATAAATATAATTATTACTTAATTAATTTAAAATTAATAAATTAATATTCCTTTTATTATCGTTAATAAAGAAAGAATTTAAATTAAAAGAAATTATAAAATTAAAATTAATAATTTCTTTAAAAATAAAGATAAAGATAAAGTTCTATTTAAAATTTAATATTACTAAATTATTAATATATATATTAAAAATATTAATTACTTTATTATTAAATTCTAAATATTTAATATTATTTATAATTATATTAAAAGAATAGCTACTTTAAAATTATTACCCTTTCTTTATAAGAATTATTTAAATTATATTATAATATTTAATAAATTTCTATAATATATATAGAATTATTATTTTAATTATACCTTTTATAAAAAAGCTAAAAAGGAATATAATTAATTAAAAATAACTTCCCTTCAAAATTATTAAAAATTCCTCTTTAATTTTATATATTTAATTAATAAAAAAGAATTTCTTTAATTCTTATAAAAAGAAAACTTTTATAATAAAATATTAACTTAAATTATATTAATTATTATTATTTAATATTATAATATAATAATCGATTTTAATAATTATATAAAATATTATAAATAGATTATATAAAGTTATATTAATATTAATAAAAAGAAAAAATATATTAAAAACTTAAACCCTTTTAAAACTAACTTTAATAATAAAAGTAGTTATATTTTAAAAATCTAAACTTCCTTTAAATCTTTAATTAAAACTTAAATTCCTTTAACCTCTCTTAAAAGAATTTAAAAATTAATAAAAGAAAGTTAATATTTTAATTATTATTAAATTAATTATTATAAAAGTAAATACTATCTCTTTAAATATAATAAAAATAGAAGAAGAAATATAAATATTAATAAAGTTTATTAAAAGTATAATACTTAATTAATTTAATTATTTTCTAATAATAAAAAGTTAAATTAAACCTTTATTAATAATTTAAATTCTAATTCTAATTTAATAAAAAGTTAATTTTAAAAAAATATAACTCGTTTTTAAAAAAGACTTTAATTAATATTAAAGAGGATATAATAAATATATTATTTAAATTTTTATAATAATTAATTAAAGGATTACCTTTAATTATTAAATATACTTTAAATAATAATAAATTATTATTATTTATAATTATAATATTAATTAATATAAAAGTAATTAATCATTTATTTATAAATATAGAATTTATAAATAAATTTATAAAATAATTAAAAGTTTAATATAAAGTTATCCTTAAATTATAAATTATTAAGGATTTTAAAGGAAAATGTATTTAAATTATTAATATTATAATATTAAGAAATATATATATATATATTACTATAATATTAAATTAATTCCCTTTATAATAATAAATATAAGTTATAATTTAATTATTAAATATAAATAATTTAAAGTATACAATATAATTATTTACCTTTAAGCTAAATATCTTAATTATTTTAATAATTAAAATTTAATTATAAATATTAATATTCCTATAAATAATATTAAAAAGTTACTCTATTCCTTAATTTATTAATAAAATATAAAAAAATAAAATAAAGTTTTTAAAATTTAAATATAATAAAATAAATAGGAAAGAGATATTTACTTTATATAAATAAAGGCTAAATATAATAACTACCTTAATAATAATAGCCTTAAAACTATTATATTTATAATATTTAAAAAATACTTTTAAACCCTTTAAGCTAGTTTAATAATAAACTTATAAAGATATAAAGGAACCTAAATAATAAACTTTATATCTTTAACCCCATTTATTAATATTAACTTTAAATAAATTAAATAAAATTATATTTTAATAAATATAATTCTTATAAAACATATTAATTAATTTATAATATTATAAATTAATATCGTTAAAAAGATAACGTAAATATTATAATCCTCTTTATTAAAAGTTTCTTTTAAAGTATTAAAATAGAAAGTTCTTTTATAATTTATAAAATTACCTTTTATAAAATTAATAAAATTATTTAAAATAAATAAACTTTTTAAGATAATTTATTATTTAAAGATAAGGAGGAGCTTTATAAAAAGGTTAAAAAAAATTAATATATATAAAATTTATTGTAATATATTTAATAAAGTTTAATTTAATAAATTATAAAATTAAATTAAATAAAGGGGTTAAGCTTAAGGATTTAAATTATAGCCCCTTATATAAAATATTCTTAAATAAATTAATTATAACCTAAAATTATATTATAAAAGATATTTAAAAAGATTTTATTATTTTAAGCGAATTCTTATTAATTACCCCGGTCTTTATAACTTTAAAGGGGAATAAGAACCTTTAATTCTATATTAATTTTTAAAACTTAAATACTATTATTTAAAAAAATTAATATCCTCTCCTTTTAATTAAAGAGACTTTTAATTATATTATAAAAGTTAAAATATATATTAAAGTTAATATTTAATAAATATTCTATAAAATCTATTTTTATAAGGAAGATAAGGATTTCATTACTTTTTATATATAATATAATATATATAAATACTATCCTAAGGAGGATAGTAAATATATCTATTTTTATTATTAAGAATAACCTTAATAATTTATATAAAATTATTTAATTCTTATTTAATAAAATATAATAATTATTTAATTTAATTAACTTAATAATAGTTAATTAATACTAAATTAATAATAATATATTTAATAAAAATTCCTTTATTTATTCTATTTCTAATCCTATTTATTATCGATATTTCTTTATTATTTTATTCTTTATTACTATTTATAAGGCGATTATATAAACTATATTTAAAAAATAATATATAATAAATATAACCTTATCTTTAACGGTTTTCTATTTTTTTAAAGTTATAAAAATGTAATTAACCTTATTATATTTAATTTTAAGTTAATTTTTATTATTACCTTTTATATTCTAACGTTTATTAATAATATAAAGGTAACATATATAAATTATTACCTTCTCCTTTATTATAAATAATATATTTTTAATAATAATTTCGACGATTTTAAAATATAATAATATTATATTTATATAAACCTTTTTAATAAAGTTTATAACTTTAAAAGGATAATATTATATAATAATTAATTAATTTAAAGTTATAATAATTATATTATTTTTAATATTAATAAAGATATACTTTATTAATATAATTAAGGCTATATCCTTATTTATAATATTTTTAAGTATAATAATAATAAAAAGTCTTAAAGGAAGATAATAATATATATATAATAAATAGGAAAAGTTATAAATTTAACGATTAATTATTTTAAAAAAATTTATATTTATTTTTAAAAATTTTCTTTAAAATCTATATAAAGCCGGCGTTTATATAACTTAATTTTAAGAACTTTAATATATAAATTTTACTCTCTTTAATAACTTAATCGGAATAACTTAATCTTTTTAATAATTAAATATAAAGCTATTACTAGCCCTAAATTTATATTAAATTTTATATTATAAGGTTAATAAGCTAAAGTTTAACTATAGCGGATAGGAGGCTTAATATTTATTATATTTTATTAATAAACTATTTTAATACCCCCTTTCTTTTATTTTAATACGGAAATATTATTAATTTATATAATCTCTATTTAATCCTTATTATTTATATTAGCTATATATATAAAAGTATATATTTATCTTAAATTATTAATAATAAATATATATAAATATAAAGTCCTCCCCTTTATACAAACGAATAGCACCTTAATATTCTAAAGGTTTATTAATAACTTATTAAAAATTTATTTAAATAATTTTTATTATATTTATATTAATAATATTTTAATTTATTTAAAGAAATCCTGAAAATATAAAGAATATATATAAAAAGTATTTTAATACCTTTTAAAAATTAGACTTTAAATTAATTTTAAAAAATATAAATTTAATATTATAGAAACTAAATATTTTAATTTTAAAAAGCTTTTAATTATAAAGGATTAAACCTTATTTATTAATATTAAATTTATTTAATCTTTTTTAAATCTTTATAATTTTTATAAAAGATTTATATTAAAATATAATAAAATAATTCAGTCCTTAATCCTTTTAATAAAAATAGAATAGCTATAAATATAAAAAATAGAATAATAAATAACCTTTAATAATTTAAAATATACCTTATTAATAATATTTATTCTTTATTATTTTAATTATAAGAAAAAAATAAAGTTAAAAATAAATACTTTTAATTTTATTATTATTAATATCCTTTTATAATAAAATAATAATAAATAATACCTTGTTAAATATTATTATAAATCTCTTTAAAGACTGAAATTAAATTATTTAATTTATAATAAAGAATTATTTATAATAATATATAAATTATAATATTAATAAATACTATTTTAAAGAGGATAATAAATATATTTATTTTTATTATTAAAGGTAATTTTAATAATTTATATAGAATTATTTAATTTTTATTTAATAAAATATAATAATTATTTAATCTAATTAACTTAATAATAATTAATTAATAATAAATTAATAATAATATATTTAATAAAAATTCCTTTATTTATTCTACTTTTAATTTTATTTATTAACGATATTTCTTTATTATTTTATTCTTTATTATTCCTCGCGAAGCGATTATATAAGCTATATTTAAAAAACGGTATATAATAAATATAACTTTATTTTCGATAATTTTCTATTTTCTTAAAGTTATAAAAATATAATTAACTTTATTATATTTAATTTTAAATTAATTTTTATTATTACTTTTTATTTTTTAAATTTTATTAATAAAATAAAGATAATATATATAAATTATTACTTTCTCCTTTATTATAAATAATATATTGTTAATTATAATTTTAATAATTTTAAAATATAATTATATTATTTCTTTATAATAATTATTAATAAAATATTTATTATTAAAAAAAGGATGTTATTTAATAAATAATTAATTTAAAATTATAATAATAATATCGTTTTTAATATTAATAAAGATATACTTTATTAATATAATTAAAGCTATATCTTTATTAATAATATTTTTAAATATAAAGATAATTAAAGGTTTTAAAGGAAAAGAATAATATATATATAATAAATAAAAAAAGTTATAAATTTAATAAATAATTAATTTTTTTAAAAGATTTTATACCTATTTTTAAAGGTTTTCTCCGAAACCTATATAAAACCGGTATTTATATAATTTAATTTTAAAAACTTTAATATATAAATTTTACTCTCTTTAATAATCTAATTAGCATAATTTAATCTTTTTAATAATTAAATATAAAGCTATTACTAACCCTAAGTTTATATTAAACCTTATATTATAAAATTAATAAATAATTAAAATCTAACTATAATAAATAAAAGGCTTAATATTAATTATATCTTATTAATAAACTATTTTAATACCCCCTTTCTTTTATTTTAATATAAGAATATTACTAATTTATATAATTTCTATTTAATCCTTACTACCTATATTAATTGTATATATAAAAATATATATTTATCTTAAATTATTAATAATAAATATAATTAAAGCTATATCCTTATTAATAATATTTTTAAATATAATAATAAATAAGGGTTTTAAAGGAAAATAATAATATATATATAATAAATAAAAAGAATTATAAATTTAATAATTAATTATTTTAAAAAAATTTATATTTATTTTTAAGGGCTTTCTTTAAAATTTATATAAAATTAGCATTTATATAACTTAATTTTAAGAACTTTAATATATAAGTTTTATTCTCTTTAATAATTTAATTAGAATAATTTAATTTTTTTAATAATTAAATATAAAGTTATTATTAATCCCAGGTTTATATTAAACCTTATATTATAAAATTAATAAATTAAAGTTTAATTATAATAAATAAAAAGCTTAATACTTATTATATTTTATTAATAAAATATTTTAATATCCCCTTTCTTTCCTTTTAATATAAAGATATTATTAATTTATATAATCTTTATTTAATCTTTATTACCTATATTAGCTATATATATAAAAATATATATTTATCTTAAATTATTAATAATAAATATTAATAAGTAGAATTAATTAAGCTATAATACTTATAACCTTTTATAATTATTATTAATTATTATACCTTTAAATATTTTAAAATAAAATGATATTTAAATTCCTAATAAATTTAATAAATAGAGCTCTTAATTTAATATTATTTTATAATTATTTATTAATTTAAATAAAATAATATAATTATTAATATATTATTTTAAAAGGTAAAGGAGCTAAGAATCCTAAAGATTAAAAAAGAAAGTAAAGGATATTAAATAATTTTTAAATTTTTAAATCCTTTATAAGATCCTAAATTTAAAAAACCTATAAAAATTATAATATTAAATAAAGAAACCCCTCTTTTAAACCTTTTTAATATTTTTTTAATAAATATTTTTTTAAAATTAAATTAAGTAATAAAAGATTTTAAAATTTTCCGTAAAAAAGTATAAATAAATTATAAAAACCTTTTATTTATAAATAAATTAGTTTTATATAAAGGTAAATTAATTATTTTAATAATTAATAATTTATAAATATGGGTTATTAAGGATATTTATTATAAAGTTATTATAATCTATTTTAAAATAAATAAAACTTATAAATTTATAACCCCCTTTAATAAAGAAATTAAATATAATATAATTATAATAATAATAAATTACTTTATAAAGTAAAATTAAATTATACCTTATAATAAAGATATAAATATATAAAAAGTAATTATACTCTATTATAAAAGACTTTTTTATATATATAACCTCTTATAAATTATTATTAATAATAACAATATATAATTTATAAACTCTTTTATAAATAAAATATATAAAATCCTAAAATTAAAATAAATCTTTACTTTTATTATTTATTATAATATTATAAAATAAATAAAAATTATAAATAAATATATAAATTAAAGGTTATAACCTTTCTTTTTATATTATTAGGATAATTAAGCTTAAGTAATCCTAGCTTTAAATTATACTTAAATTATTATTCCTTATAACTTATTAAATAAAATAATCCCTTTTAAAGTAGAACGTAAATTTAAACTATAAATATATTATAATTAAGAAATTAGGACCTATAATTTAATTATAATTAAAATTAAAAAAACTTATATATAATTTAAAAATATATAATAATTATTAAAAATAGTTTAATTTTAATATAAAAAACCTTATATATATAAAGAAAGTTATAAAAATAAAGATCGCTTAATATAATAATAAATTAACTTTTATATATATATTAATTATTCTATATTATATTTAAGGAAGGATATATATATATATTTAACATTCTTATAAAATAATTAAATAATATTTATTATACCGTCCTAAGGAGGATAGTAAATATATTTATTTTTATTATTAAAAGTAACTTTAATAATTTATATAAAATTATTTAATTCTTATTTAATAAAATATAATAATTATTTAATTTAATTAACTTAATAATAATTAATTAATAATAAATCGATAATAATATATTTAATAAAGGTTCCTTTATTTATTCTATTTCTAATTCTATCCATTATTAATATTGTTTTTTCATTTTATTCTTTATTATTATTTATAAAGTAATTATATAAACTATATTTAGAAAATAATATATAATAAATATAACCTTATTATTAATAACTTTTTATTTTTTTAAAGTTATAAAATATAATTAGCCTTATAATATTTAACTTTAAATCAATTTTTTTATTACTTTTTATATTTTAGTATTTATTAATAATATAAAGGTAATATATATAAATTATTATCTTTTTTATTTATTATAAATAGTATATTTTTAATAATAATTTTAATAATTTTAAAGTATAATAGTATTATATTTATATAAGCTTTTTCATAACGTTTATACTTTTCCCGGGCTACTCTTCTCTCCTCCTTCCTTCCTTTCCGGTTCTCCTAGCTCTCTTCTGTTTCCTCTTCCTCCCCCTCTCTTTTATTCCTCTACTTAAGGCTATATCCTTATTAATAATATTTTTAAATATAATAATAATTAGGGATTTTAAGGGAAGATAATAATATATATATAATAAATAGGAAGAGTTATAGATTTAACGATTAATTATTTTAAAAGATTTTATACCTATATAGAGCTGGCGTCTATATAGCTTAGTTTTAAGAACTTTAATATATAAGTTTTATAACTTAATATTTCTAATAATTAAATATAAAATTATTACTAGCCCTGGGTTTATATTGAACTTTATATTATAAGGTTAATAAGCTAAAATTTAACTATAGCGGATAAAAGGCTTAATACTTATTATATTTTATTAATAAATTATTTTAATACCCCCTTTCTTTTATTTTAATATAGGGATATTATTAATTTATATAATCTCTATTTAATCCTTATTACTTATATTAGCTATATATATAAAAGTATATATTTATCTTAAATTATTAATAATAAATATTTACTATATTAATTAATTATTAAAGAATCCTAATAATCCCCTCCTTAAATAAGTCTTAAATTAACTGATTAATAAAATAATAAATCCTAAGGAATTAAATAAATTAAAATATAAAATAACTTATATTAAAGCCTCCTAAACTTATTATTATAAATTATAATATAAAGTAAATTGAGAACGTTAAAACGATAATAATATTTAATATTATACTTTTAATTTTAAGAATTTAATTAATAAGCTAAATGAATTCTATAAATAATACCTTAATAAAGCTAATCCTTTTATAATATTTATTAAATAGAAATAAGTTACTTAAGAGGATTAATTTAATAACGGTTATCTTAACGATAATATACTTAAGGTAAAAAAAGTTTATAAATTAATTAAAAAATATATTAAAGGATAATATATTATATTATAATATAAATATAAGAAAGATTATATATTATAATATAAGTATAAAGGAATTAAATTAAATTAACTTATAAAATCTAATTAATATAAAATTAATATTAAATATAAAGAAGCTAATTAATATAACGCTATAAATATTAAAGCCTTATAATTAAGCGGTTAAATTAATATTTAAGGTTAACTCTACTTTAATTAAAAAGTATCTATATTTAAACCCTAAAAGGCGGCGCTTTTTTTAATAAGGGGGTAATAATATAATTATTAATCGTAACCCCTATTACCCTACTTTTTACCCTACTCTCGATCCTTTAAGGTTAGCTTCCTAAATTAGCTTAATTAATATTTTCTTCTTTATTCCTCTTTATTATAAATCCTATTTATTTAGGTCTTAATTACAGCATTACCTCTTTCGACCTAGATCTCATAATTACAAGAATAAAATAGAAGGGAAATATTTAATAATTAATAAAAATATAAAACTCTTTTTATTAAAATAAATAATACTTTAATATATTAATAATTAAAAAACAAATAAAAATAAATAATAATTTAAATAATAAATATATTTAATTAACTTAAAGTATTATAATTAATTTAATTTATATAAAAATATAAAGAAATAAAACTAATGCCTTCTTTAATAAAATAACTTTAAAACCGTAATAAAATTATAAATATATATTTTAATTTTTTTTAATTTCATGTATTTAATATATTACTAAAAATATAAGAAAATAATTTCATATATATAAGAAATATTATTTATAATTTTAAATCTAGTTTAAATTAAATAAACATTAATAAAAATACCCGATTATATATAAATGTATTTTATATAGAAAAAACTATTTAACTTAATAATACTTTTAGTTTAATAATAAAACATATTATATATAATGAAATATATATATATTAAAAAATTTAAATATTTAATAAAGGTAAAAATAATAATTTATTAAAATAAGAAGTAATTAATATAAGGTATTATAATATTTATAAGGAAATAAAATTAAATAATAATATAAATAAGTTTAATTAAAGAGATTAAAATTATAAATTAAAAGATACTTTATTATATTTAAATATAACGCTTAGCTAATAGTACTCAATCGTTTGCTCTCTATACTGGCACCACAGGCTCATACATACCTGCCCTCCTGCCTCAGCCTGAGACACCGGTACAATAATAGTAGTCGGCAAAAAATGACGTTCCACAGTTTTCCCCGTTCGCACCTAAAACGGTATTCCAATCATAGAGATCAGATAAGCTGACACCGTGTTCCTGTGCAAATAAGGAACAATACTCCCCCTTGAGTGCCTTTGTATACAAGTTGCAATTGGACGTGATGCCTGCCTGCGTGGGGCTCGGCACCGGCGGCGCGGTCGAGGCCGGACCCGCGATGCAATAGTAATAGCCGAGGAAGAACTGCGAGCCGCAGTTGTCGCCGCGTGAACCCAGGACGCTGTTCCAGGCGTAGAGGTTGGCCGGCGTGATCCCGTGGTCCGAGGCGAACTTCTCGCACCCGTCGCCCAGCTCGGGCTGGTCATACTTGGTGCAGCCCGTCGTGATGCCCGTCTGCGTGGGCGACGGCGCGTTGCTGCCCACGCCGCTCGGGGAGGCGCCCGTGCCGGCCCCCGCGTCGCTGCCGGCGTTGCCGCCCCGCGTGTAACCGGTCCCGTTTGCTGCCACGGTGGACGGCGGGGGAACGTAGATGCCGCCCGGCGCCGTGGCACAGTAGTAGTCGTTGGCTTGCAGGTTGTCGCAGAGACCGACAATGGAAGGGTTCCAGTGGAGAAACTGCACAGTTGTCACAGTCAAGTTGGTGGTAGAAGCAGACTTGGCCAGTGAGTCACACGTTGCACCCGAGGGCACCTGTTGTAGCGAACACGGCTGTGGCAGACAAAACGAGTCCTTAGCTGACTTGCAATCCATACTTGCAGTGGCAGCTTGAACAGCGCCCGTCGCAACGTTGAATGCCTGGGCGATAGTTTGGCAATTGGCGTTGGGGTCCAGGGAGCTCTTGACAATGAGCTGCCCGATGCATCCCTGCGCTGTCGTGAGATTTAGGGTCGGGGGAACTGCGTCGGAATATGTGGGCTGGGCGGTGATAATCAGTTCTGGCATATTCATCGAGTAGTTGCAAACGTCGAGGATATCCTGGTATTGAGAAATCAGGTAGTCGGAATAGTCATGATTCGGCAGATAAGGTGAGTTGAGGCGCTGATACATGAGCTGTATGAAACATTCACTACAAAGCTGCGATGGTCTGGGTCAATATCCAAGTCTATCTACTGTGGTTAAGACAAGGGCACCTAGCTTACCACATCGTCGCCGTAAAGGTTCGCCATTCGCTGGTTGTCTGCACTCACGGCCGTCGGGTCAGAGCAAGAGGGGTCATTTGGGTTGGCTGCACAGTCTGGACGTATAACATCGCTACCGACCCATTCCTGGCTCTCGAGTAAGCACCAGGCTCTTTCACTCTCCGTCGTAGAACTCAGCCGGACGTCAGTAGCTTTTTCACTCAAGGATATCTCCTAGGGACGTACTTGGCATTCGTGAGACATGCAGCATGTACTCCATCGTAATATCGCCCTGGCACAGAGTCTACCGGGACGAGCTTGTTGTAAGCCGTTAGGGTTTGGCCATCACATCTGTTGGAGACATCATTCTCCCACTGTAGTATTCGTGAGCGAGGCACAAACTCCAGATGATGGCCAACTTACATAGTCCACGGCCTTGAAACAGTCGTATGTACACAGAGCCGTCAAGTTATCAGCTTCCCACCAATAGTTGTCCACATTGCTTGTCATCTCTAGAAGTGTTTGATCACAGGGCAGAGAGGCATTCCTAACGATGGATGTGTTAGATATAATGTGCAACAAGATCTCCCATCATAAGTGATGTTGAGTTGAAATACTGACAGAGAATCCAGGCAGTCAACCGTGATGCCGAAAGCTTGTGCAAGAAGGGACTGATCAACAGCAGGATAGAGACTGAAGTCAGCCATTACTGCCCCTATGGCCCACAGGCATACATGCCAACACAGGTTGGTTCCATGCATCTTGTCGTATTATCGAATGGTTCGACGATCGATATGAAAGCAAGCACAACTTTGTCACGTCTGATTTGAAAAGGGACAGTGCAAGAGCGAGCGAAGACATGATGATAGCCTGGGAGGGATAAAGATATCGTGCACCATCCACACCATCTCTCCATCATCACACCCACAAGTACCCCTGAGGATTAATCTGAGTCGGTGTGAAAGCTCATAAAATCATCTGATAGAGTGATTTTTTTCAGATTGCTACGATACATACCTCTGTTGTCGCCCGGTGGTCAGCCAATCCAGGATATACGATGCATGTCAGAAATTAACGTGCAGAATAATTGCTTACATTGACAAGCGAATGCTTATGAGGGTGCAATTCCGCGGCAGGTCTCATGAAAACCGACTCCCTATTGGCTAGCCTAATCTGAGGAGATATATCATATCCTGTATGTCTCTTCTACTATCACACCGGTGGTTTTCATACCATTTAAATCGCAGGTGAGCTGCCTTTTCGGGAAGGTTGTCCAAAGCTGATATACGGTAAAGTGTGGCATCATGTAGGGCCCGGACCTGTGTCTCTATGTTATCCCTCATATATGGATCTCTGACAAAGCTTGTCTCCTGGTTCACGGCTCAGAAGGTTGATGTCTTCCTCTCCCGAAATCAAGCAGTTGCTTCACCAGTCAGTCTGAACTCTTGCAACATGATGCCTTTGCTATTTCTTGTATCATTTATTCTATTAGCGCTTGTTGCTGCCTTTGGTCCAAGTCATGACTTGCTCGGCTTTAACGTAGAAAGCCTTGAGCTTGAGCCTGTCGAAGACTCATCCAACTCGTCCCTTCTCATCGCGCGAGACCTCCCAACGGGTACTTGCAACGCCGGAACCCCCTGTGCAAATGGTGCCTGCTGTGGCAGTGATAATCTTTGCGGATGGTCTTCCAAATCTTGTGGCAGTGGCTGCCAGCACAACTGCGATGCCAAACCTGAATGCGGCCCTTATGCGGCCTCAGGTAAACAGAAGTGTCCTCTAAATGTTTGCTGTTCTGAATTCAGCTACTGCGGATCAACCGGAGACTTTTGCACCTGGACAAATCCCGATGATTCCGTCTACCCAAAGTGTGATACTAAATACGGTGGGTGCGGCAGCGTTAATCGCCCAAGTTGCGGCGGTACCAGTGTTGGTAAACGGACGATAGGATACTATGAGTCCTGGTCCAACACACGAAAATGTCAGAATGTCGCCCCTGAGGATCTCAATCTTGCCGGCTTCACCCATATCAATTTTGCCTTTGCCTTTTTTGACCCCTCGTCCTTCCAGATCACCTCCATGGACTCGAATGCTGAATCTCTCTACAACCGATTCACCGGTCTCAAATCCATCGCAAGTGGCCTCCAGACTTGGATCTCCATCGGAGGATGGTCATTCACAGACCCTGGGCCATACCAAAAGGCATTTGGCACAATGGCGAGCAGCCAAGCCAACCGTGCCAAGTTCATCAGCGGCCTCATGAAGTTCATGAGCACCTACGGCTTCGATGGCGTTGATTTAGACTGGGAGTACCCTGGTGCCGATGATCGCGGCGGGATCCCAACCGACACGGCAAACTATGTGGCATTAGTCAAGGAGATGAAAGCTGCTTTCGGCGGGAAATTCGGCATCAGTATGACACTTCCCACGTCTTACTGGTATCTGCAGCACTTCGATCTGGCCGGCATCCAACCCAACGTGGACTGGTTCAATCTCATGTCATACGACCTGCACGGGACGTGGGACTCGGCATCCAAGTTCGTCGGGCCATATATCGCACCTCATACAAACCTCACGGAAATCGACCTTGGCCTTGACCTCCTTTGGAGGTCCGGAGTCACCCCTGACAAGGTAGTGCTTGGTCAAGGTTGGTATGGTCGCAGCTTCACCTTATCCAGCCCATCATGCAGTACACCGAACGGGGTTTGTCAGTTCTCTGGGCCTGCCGATGCCGGCCCATGTTCCAATGCGGCGGGCATCCTTGACAACCAGGAGATCAACGACATCATCTCCAAGAACAACCTCAAGCCAGTCTGGGACAAGACTGCAGGGATCAAATACGTGCGTTAGCTTTCCGAAGATGATTATTACACACTTTACTTACAGTTCTTAGATCACATGGAACTCCAACCAATGGATCTCGTACGATGACGCAGATACCTTCCAGCAGAAAAGAGACTTCGCCAACAAGCGCTGCCTTGCTGGGCTGATGGTATGGGCCATGGACCAAGTCGACCAGAAAGCGTCCAACAACCTCGGTCAGGCCGCTGGTGTCACTATCTCTCAACAACAAGACGCCAACCAAGCTTCATCTGACTTGTCTGCCAAGACGACATGTCGCTATACCGATTGTGGCAAGGGCTGTCCATCCGGCACCAGCGAGGTATCGCAGTCGAACGGGCAACCAGGCCAGCTGAGCACGTCCAGTAAATGCGACAAGGGAAAGTACCGGTCATTGTGTTGCGACCATGGCACGACTATGGGCAAATGCCAATGGCGTGGATTCCGAGGAGCTGGCCTCTCATGCATAGGAGGTTGTGGTGATGGCGAAACCGAGGTTGCGACAAACACAAACAACCACGACAAGAAGAAGGGGGATCATACTTGCAATGGGGGCCTGCAGACATATTGCTGCTCTGGCTTCAAGCCACCCCCGTTGAATAAATCACTCGTCGATAGTGCAGAAGATGCTGCAAAGGACACGGCAGAAGCGGCCGCCGAGCAGGCCGCCCTTGACCTCGCAGCCAAGGCGTTCTGCAGGCTTGCGGTCCCAGCTCTGCTCGCGCCTTTGGAGGCCCTAGAAGCTTTGATTCCTATCTTCGGTGAAATCGCCGATATTGCCGAGATAGCTGCGACGCCTGCCCTGATTCAGCTTTGCGTTAAGGGGGTTGAAAAGGAAGGGCAGGCCGTGTTCAAGGTATTCGGCAAGAAGCATACCATTTCCTTCGATAAGCCGACATCAAAACCTACCAGCATCTCCCGACCGCCCCAGAGCAGCCGCAAGCCCCCAGACACCACCACCAAATCCGACTCGTGCCCCAGGGCCAAGCGAAGGGGCGAAGTTGAGGCGCGAGCTGATTGCCCCAAAAAAACCATTACTAGTTATACGGGTGCCACGGAAACGCACACCGATTTGAGAAGCATTGCATGCCCGGCCGATCTTGGCCAGGCATGTTGGCACTACACCTCGGCCATCAGCAGGACCCCAGCCTGGGCTTTTCAAACGTGCGACGACTTTGTTCGAGCTCGGAAGTTCAACCCCGTCGGCACAGCTACCTCCAGGTGGGGCACCCAACACGCCCTCCCCTGGAGGAACTGGATGGCCAGACCGAGCAGTGGCTGCGAGCGCGACGAGTGGCCGCCGGCGCATTTCTGGCAAGACGGGCGAGCGGGGCAGCTCGTTCGGTACAACCACAAGGAACAAAACGGCGGAGCAGGCAAGCTTTGGCAAGCGTTCTGCCCTGAGCATGCCGAATCCCGATGCGTACCAGGCTCCGAACATGACATCACGCCTCCTGGGAGAGGGTCCATCACGCGCCAGTGCAGGAAGCAGCTCACGCTGAAAGGTACTATTCCCAAACGTCCCCTTTCAGTCGGCACTCACGATAGTGTGTAATATACCTAGGGTTTGATATTCAACTGACTTTTGGCGACCGTCTAGTCATGTCCTTGGACTTCAAAGACTTTATGGAAGACATCCCCTTGATCCAGAAAAATGACCAGGGGCTTGTGGTAAACGAGTGCTATCCCCGAATGCCTGCCAATGCCCCAAACAACCCGCAGTTCTTTGCCCTGCTCAACGCGGACCCCTCTGTAAACCAGCGGAATGCAGCTCTGTGGGCTGGCGCTATACCAGCGAACATGATGAACGGCCAAAATCCCCCCTGGAACAAACGCGACCTGGCGGCGGCCTTCTGGTACGACAATGGCAACGAGACTCGCCGGGCCACATCGGAAGAGGAAGCGAATAGCATCGCCCTTGAGATGATGCGGCACGCTGGCACATTTGCTGAGTTGGAGGATGCGAGTGAAGTGGTCGGCTATGTCCCCTGTATCGATGACTCTTGCGCCACGCAAGTTACTCCTGTGGCCACGTAAGTTGCTTCACTTACTGCATACTGTTCAGATATATACCTGGTAATTATAATTGACAAAACAGCTGACTTTAATGACTACTTTATCAATAGGGCCATCATCACCACAACCGTACCTCCTAAGACGGCTCCTCCCGAGGTTGAAGCGTTCACGACCGAGATTGAGGTTGTGAAGCCTACAGCTTCTGTAGACAGAATACAGCCCTCGAGACCAACATCCGACAGTGACGGCAAGTATCAGTGAATTGGATATAATGAGCAACTTCATACCTGTCAAAAGAGTATATGCGTAGGAAGAAATCAGAATAGTTGTTTCAATTGACTGATGTGCTGTCATATTCTTCACCCTAGATAGGACGTATGATATTTGTCCGTGATGATAACAACCATGCCGTCATGAAGTCAGTCGGGCGTATTGATTAGTGGCCAGTAATGAATCTTGCAGGGCGGGGTTGTGACCAATCGCACCCTTACATGCAGCTTATGATGTAGGCTGTAGACTGGCTCGTTTGCTCACTCAGGCTCAGGCTCTCTCATCTCTCACCGGAACTGCAACCTTTCTCGTCCTGATTTTCATCGGGCAGCTTTATCTACAATGAGTGGCTACAACCGTGACAGAGCGACGGCAGCAGTGCGTTATTTCTACGCCTTCTTGGCAACTCTACCTCGCCTTTCGGCCGAAGACATTGTAAATCCGCCGGAAGAAGGATGGCCAGATCTGACCGACGACTACCTCGCCCCCTTGGGTAAAAGCCCCGCAGTATGCGACCTCTTACGACACCTGCCATACATCAGGTCCAACGGCGAAGGCAACAGCCAGGTGGCCCCAATGACGAATGCTGTGAACTATGGTGATTCCTCTACGCGTTGGGCGTTCAATCGAGGCCTCATCGACGGCATTTTGGCCCCACACGGAGCAGGCCAAGTACCTTCACACGTGGCGGTCCTGACGTCCGGGACCGGATACGGAAGCTGGTTGTTATTGGACACGGCGGTTGGCAAGTTATGGTGGCAAACTATTTTAGTACTTGGGTATGCACGCTTATCATACAAAACAGGCACCGTCACGGACTTCATCCAACAGGAGCGCCCGGGGAGGTCGGAGCCTGCGCAGGATAGCCCGGATGCATGGCGCGCCTACCACACTCGCCCAGTGGAGGAGTTTTTCGAGGAATGGAAGGAGAAGTACCGTACTTTGGAATGGGCCGCAGTGGTCGAGAACGTAGACGACGGGGTTATGTTTCGATATGATGCCAGCACTGATGTAAGTTTTCGCTCGATAGAGGCGCCCTAACTTTGACCCCTGAGCAGATGAAATTCTTTCTCACACTATATAGGAAGTCCGTCAGATATATCGTGACCACGGCTGGCCCGATGCTTTTAGCCGTGAAGATTGTCAGGAGGCTATCCGAACGTGGGAGAGGAGACAGTGATAGAATGCTCATGACCAAGAGTCAAATACCTATGGGTGGGCTATATCAAGTAAAGTTCTTCTCGGAAAAAACATGCTTATATTGAGTAGCGAGCTGGCTGGTCTTAATAAGCCGTTCTAATTTCCCTGTCCCAAATCCGACCCCGGCGGACCAGGATAATATCACAGTATATTAGTGTGTGGAATTCAGGTAGCAGTAGTAATATTAGAAGATAATCACTCAAAAGAAGTTGGGAACTACAGTTGTCTATCTTGCGCTAGCCATTTGGCAAATTGGGAAGCAGCCACATAAATATCAGGAGCAGTTGCAAGTCACGACCTGCAAGTGTACAATCACCAAAACTGGCATCTGTAGCACGATCACGGCCTGCCTATTCCTGGCTGTAAGATAGGCTACCCTTCGGTGACCCACCCCTTCAATGAGCCACTTTAAATAAATCTTTAAATAAAAGGAATATTAAATGAATTTTAAATATATATTAATATTCTATTTCAATATAATAGAATTATACTTAAAGTTTATTATTATATATTTTATTAAATTTATTATATTAACTTTAACTATTATATAAAGATTAATATATTAAATTTAAATAAATTAAATAAAATTATATTATTTCATAACTTTATAAATTAAGTAATTAAAGATCTAATTTAAGTTTAAAATTTATAGTTATAATATAAATATATAAAGATATTTAAATTTTAAAAGTTTAATAAATTATAAACCTTTTTAACTTTTTAAATAAAATATATTATAAATTTCTATTTCTATATTATTATATTTAATATATTAATATTTTAAAATTAATTTAATAATAATTATTAAGTTTAATAATTAAGGAATTAAAAAAGTTAAAAAATATATTATAATTTAAAAGTAATATAAAATATTAAATATAATAAATATTACGTTTACACTTTATTAATCCTTTTTAGAAAAGGTTAAAATATATTAAATAATTTTTAATAATTTTATTTTTAATTTATTCCCCTTATTATTTAATATATAATAAAAATATATTATTTTAATATATTCTTTATAATTAAATAAATAAAATATATAAAATAAAAATAAAATATACTCTTTATTCCTTTAATATATATATATTTATAATAAATTAAGATATATAAATATTATTAATATTATATTAAATATTTAAGGTGGCTCATTAAGGGAGTGGTTCACTAAAGGGTGGCCTATCTTACGCTGCACCCTATTGACCGGCTGTCTATAGTAAAGTAACGTTTTAAAGGTTTATATATTAAACCCTTTTTTTACTAATAATAATATTTAAATAAGAAGAACTTAATTTGATAAAAGGGGTAGTTTATTAAGGGGTTTACCCGGCTAAGTAGTAGTTTAAAGGAGTATATATATAATCTTATAATAGAGGGTTCTCGATACTACATTCATCTAGGAAAGCTCTATCTGTACGTACAAGGGTGACCTTTCCTGGCTTCACTGCCTAGTCAGCCTGCATTATGCAAGGCTTCTCCGCCAATAATAGGAGCTTATATTGTGCACAGCCTTAGGCATCTATGCAGGTTGTGCTTGGGTTACGGGCACAAACTCCCTCCCGTCTACCGAACCTCATTTGCTTTCTTGTCGACACAATCCCCATTACCGCACCTGACGAGTCACAATACTGCGATTGTCTTGACATGGCCGACCCGCTCTCGTTAGCTGCTTCGGTCGCTGGCCTTGTTTCTCTCGGCATCCAAGTCACCAGCGGGCATTCGACAATATCTTGATGCCATAGAGTGCCGAGACGAAGAGCTGAGCTTCGCCAGGCGGCAGAATGACGTCCTTGCAAACACAATCGACATTATCGAAGGGTCGACCGCGAAGCTGGAGCATGTGTCACCAGACGCAGCAGCAGTTGCGACAAGAAACCTCGAGTTATGCAGAAACAGCCTCGATTCTCTGGAAACATTCGTTGTAAAACTGACAGGCTCCAATGTCAGTACCTGGAGGTCACGGCTTAAAGACAAAGCCGCGAAAATGCATTATGTCTTCGATCGACCAAAAGTCCAGCAGCTCTCTACGTGTGTGAGCCAAACAAGCTCGATCTGCAACTTGCAGTTGATGGATTAAAGCTATCAACAGTTGCAGTTATCCATGAATCCGTCGCAGATATCGAAGCACGAGTCCCTGGATTAGAGTCCGGTATCAAGCAGGTCCAAGACCAGATGAATGAACACTACCAAGTGAACACACAGCGAATGATCGACAATTCCAAGGGGCTATCAGACCAGATTTCTTCCGCTCAAGATATGTCTCAGTTATCGTTCCACGTTCAACATGGATACCTAGAGAGAATACAAGAACATAATTCGAATTTCATCGACAGAGTAGCCAGCATCGAGGATTCTCTGCAGGCTATGCACGAGTTCATCCTTGAAAATCGTGTAGATAACGGTTTGCCAGATAATAGAGTATGTTGCTCAAAGATCGCCACCTGAATAGTGACTAACGATTACGGATTCCAGGCGCCTCTACCCAGGACAGTCGCTCGCCTGGCAGCCAAACCAGCTGCTTTCAGGGAGCTCTGTGAGATAATTCTGTCTCACGATAGTCTCGAGGCTACTGCCAACGACTTGAACGCCGCCCAATCCATGCGGGATGCTTCACGGCAAACAAGCTCGCGCCCCGGAAGGAAAATGTCGTTGACTTCAGACAACACTATCTCGTGTATATGTGGTCGAAAGCTGCAAACAAGCATCAGCCGCCAGCACTCCCAACTCGGCTCGTTGTATCTCTATAGAGAGCTGACTTCCCAGGGCCATTCGCTGCATTGTCCTATGTCAAAGGCAGTCCCCTCACGCCATAAGTGGCGATACGGCCTGCGGTACACTGGTTTGGTGCGGATTATCAAAGCTGCCATTGAAACAACGTTCGATATGACTTCCGGAGCTGGAGGATGGAGCATCAACCCGGGCTTTCGATACTACCCAACAGTTGACGCACGAGAAGACCCGGCTTTTCGAGTTCTTGCAACATTCAGATCATTTTACTCGGAACTGCGCGGGCTCAGTGACAACACAGAGCAAGCTGAACTTATCAGAACTTTTCATCAAGCGGCAATGAGGAAGATCGGCCATCTACTGACCAGTCGAAGAACATCGCCTTTTGTGGTGGATTCCAGAAACCAATCCCTAATGCATGCAGCTTTCAACGCCTACATGTAAGTTGCTTTATTTCATCCACCCAGTCAGGGCAGCTGAAGCCAGCTAACTGAGAACAAAGATATGTTCCGGGTAATGTAAACAAGCAGATGTTGTATGAGCTTGTACGGACATTATCGCTCTATGGCGTACCGACTGATTCATACGATATTAGTGGAGAGTAAGAATTCCAGAGACCTGTGGCAATCATGAGATGGCTAATTGATATCAATAGTGCGGCAGGTGCTATAACATTCAGCACACTGCCTTTGTCTCGTGCAGGCTGGGAAAGCTGCTTCAGAGCTCTCACAGTAATCACGGATGTTCAAGGTGGAGTGAGGCCGCTGTATGTAGGGCCGCCTCATGCAGATGAACGTGGATACAAATACATGCCACGCTCGATCAAAGCGCAGCTAGGAAACTCCATGTCTCTAGCTGAAGGTAAGTTCGATATGGTGACCTGGTTTGAATTTGTAAATTGACCTTTGGCAGCGTTTGGGTGCGGCCCTCTGAGCATCGCGGTATTGAAGGGCGACAGCCACAGCGCCAAATCATTATTGGAAAGCCACCCGAATGCCATTGAGGAACGGAACCTTTTCGACCACACACCCTTACATATGGCCGTATTCAAAAATGAATTACCCTCATTCTTATTCCTTCTTGAAGCAGTGGAAGCAGCGAATATACTGCATCGCCCAGACAAGGCAGACAATAGTCTACTCTTTTCAGCCCTGGAGCTGACCGGATACAACTGTCGCAGTTCTTCAGGCTTTAGGGAATGCACTGATTGCAGCTGCTCTGATTCTCTGGCAATAATACTCGGCGCCGGTGGGGTCTTCACATTCGACTATTATTTCAGTCGGTTCAAGGTCTTCACTAGCATTGACTCCAATCGTAACGCAAACGATCGGCTTCCATCAGCAAGGGGGTGGAAGTTTTTCTTTAGTCATCTAAAGGTTCAACGATCGCGGCTCAGAGAGATTGCTGAACGCAACAAGTGGGCTGTCCCAGAGTCATTAGAGCCATTGCAGAATGCTCAGCTTTTGGACTTGCATGCGATGAAGATCTACAAATCGCTTCAAACCAATCACGTTGGTGTTCCTGTGGACATTTTCCTTACACACCAGTCAAGACTCGACCGAGTGATGTACCCGACTGTTTACCATTTCATACCGGAGAGTGCGCAACTCGCAGAAATGGTACTCCAAATGGGCTTTCATGACATTGATCACGACATCCAATATGGACGACCGCCTCTAGCATGTGCCTACGCGTATTGTGTCGACGATCTCTATTACATTCATTGGTTGATACTGAGGGGTGCCGATTTGCAGCGTCGGATTTCGCCTTTGGGAGATGACCAGCTGAATATGCATGGAGTCTCCAGTGCCCACTGTGTCATGTACAATATTGGGCACTCGAGCTTCGACGAACAACAGAACCCAGAATATGGCAACGTCATCACGTTAATCACCACAAGGATTCTGCCACTCTGTTTAACCGATTCCTGTTTCTGCGCATGCTCTGTGGAAGGGTGTATACCTTTTGTGTATATGCTAAAGGCATGGTTCGAATGCTGGTCTTTAACGAAATCGGGACACATTGCGTGTATGGACTTTACCAGCATGTCCCAAGGCCTCCCGACGGAGACTATCGATTCGCTATACCTCACCGCCGCCAGAGTTGCATGTTTCTACACTCTGGGTCTTACCCATACCTGCTGCGATGAAGTTGCCATCGTGGAAGACGAAGAGCCCTATACGAAGAGAGATAATGACGATGTCGAGGAAATCCAGCAAGAAGAATCTATGCTTCTCGATGTACTTGAAGAGATAGTCGAGGGGTTTGCGGACAGGGCTGCGAACCTTTCAAGTGATTTGGCGCGACTACAGGCTTGCTGGGAAGACTATTGGTATGACTACGTACCGGCCGTCCTGCTGAGACCGAGGTACGATCGGATGACCGAGGAGGAACGACGAGATGCAGAGATGGTCGGTGTAGTATGGGATTCCGACACCGTCGACGACCGGGTCAGTGGCGGCAAAAGGGAGAACAATACGCCGGAAGCTAGGATCAGGAAATGCTTCCACGAACTCGACCTGCTCGCGCAGGTTGTATTCGGGACTCCTCAAGGACAGGGCCAAGCGCTATGCTCCTAGCAATACCGGCCTAAGAAATCTTGATCCAGCTGCGCGAGCCATCCATCCCGTCTTCCACGATATGGCGGATCTGTAGGAGCGCCTTCGCGCTAATGCCGGCCGGGGTGTCATCGAGCGAATGCAAGAGGTCAATTACGCTGTAGGGAAGATCGACAGCGATCCCCAAGTCCGGGAGAAGCAAGCGGGGGCAAGGAATGGCGATGTTAGCGGCATGCGCGTCAATCGAGACGGGACTTGCAACTGGCCGGTGAGGTGGCCAGTTAGAGCTGGAAGGTAACATGATAAACCAGAAGCTAGGTCTCCCGGGAGTATTAAACTTTTATGATCTTTATTATCCCCTTTTTACTCTACTCTGTACTTCCTTCTTAATCAGACTTGTACCGGAACCGAGCATTTAGGGGTCTGTGACCAGCTAATCGCATTTTGATTTGACAATTAGGCGATTTTGGTGTCTCGGTGCAGGATGGTGGTGTGGTGCACCGCTTGGGACTTGCATGTAGAAACCGGATTACCGGAAGCCCTTCTTGAGGCAGGTCGCCATCGCCGCCCTGCTGGTCCTCAACGTGGTTATGGGCGGCTGCAGACGGCTGAGTTGCCCTTCAGGGCGTCGTCAAGCAGTCGCAGTAGCCGCCCAACACGGAGTATTGCCACGATCTAGACGGGCATCAACGGGTGGAACGAGAAGCTGGACCGGATTCCATCTACTCACAGTCCGATCCTGCCTGGAATGGTAGATCCAAGGTGCCGTCCCACCACTAGCAAGGCATCGTCAAGGCTAGAATTGCATAAACTGCTAGTACGAACGGAGTAGTAGGTATGTCATACATACAAACCATGGATAGGGAGGCCTAGGAACATAAGTTATCATGCTTGAGGAATTAGAGGATTGAAAGTGGGTTGTCATATGTTTTTAGAGGCGTAAAGGGGGTACCTACTCGGCTACCTCGGTGATCCTAACGCGCCCTCGTTGAAGGCCGACACTAGAGTGAACCCAGCTGGTGCAGTCGTGAAGTCGCGTTCCCACAGTCTGGCAGACGAGCTCGCCAGCTGCAGCAACGATAACGCGTAAGCCACAGCCGGTCGCCATTTCCTCGGTGAAGAAGCTGGTATTGGTCTCCAACATGTAATGAGAACGACATTGTTGGGATGACTACGATCGTCGAGTCAAAGACGGCACCTAGAGAACATAGTGTCTTGACCATCGATATTTCACGAAATAGGCACTCTCGAGGTGTAAATGGACTCCCCAATACCTATTGGTACTTGGAATGACCCTGCTGCAGCAGCACGACCCAGTTAGCCGTGGCGTTACTCGTCGCGCATGTATGCGCGCGCAAATCAGCCAACCAGCGACTCAGCGGCAAGGCCTAATCTGATCAGCCTAATTTGCCATATCGAGTGACATGAGACTGACCGGCATAACCCAGCTGTAGGGTAGGTTGCCCATGAATGTAGGAATCATCCCAATGGTTCGCTGGGCAGTATCTAGCATGTCGAACGAACGAAGCAGGCTGCCGCGGTAGTTTGGGGGCTTCACAATAACCCCCAACCTCAGCACACCATCCTTACTAATTGCGGCCGATATCAGCAGCTGTTAGCAAGAATAAAGCCCTGTCCTGTACCTTTGCTGAGTTGGTTGAGCTCCGAGACAGACGCGGCCCCAATGACACGAATCCGCATGCACGTTTAGAGCAAGTTGTCGTTATGGCATACAACAGGAATACCTCTTCTACCTTATACGGGAGACGGTAATGAAATGAAACAGTCACATGCTGTCGATTGCCGGCTTTGTCGAGTTAAGCGACCGTAGGTAGTGAGTGCTTACGCGACGATAACAAAACTAAGCCACCCTCAGCTGCAAGGCTCCGCCCACCTCAATTTGGGGTCTGGGGATTCACCTCGTGTATCAACCCATCAGGTTAATGTGATCTGGTGATTTTAGAAACAACATGTCTCGTCTTTTTTCTGCTTCCTATTGTGTCCTGGCGTTATGACTAGCTACTAGCGATTCGTTCTTGCCTCACCCTCATACCATACGTGTGAACGAGATACCGGGAAGTAGAGGGCAACAGTCAGCATGGAGCCACTGCTCTACGAGGAGCCGCCGCGGAGTCGGAGTGCGCGATTCACCTCTTCCAAATGGAAGGGGCGCGCCGTTTATATCGTGGCCGCTTGCTGGGTCATCCTCTCAGCAGTCGCCCTGGCTTTTGCTGCCGGGGGTGCCAGGAGCCGCGCCAGGGAGGACATGGCCACATGTAGCACGGATGGGAATTTCATCCCATTCTACGCGAGCAAAAGCCCGTGGAGGTCTTCGCAGTTCTTCACCACTAACCTCGTGCCCGTGAGGCGGTTGTCGTTCTCGGCTGCTAAAATTATCGATATACTTTGGGACTTGGTAAGTACGGAAAACACAGAGCTTGTGTTGCTTGCTATCCTTTCCATGTGCCTATCACGGCAAACGGCTAGACTGACTGACTGGTTCGCATGGTAGATCGGTGGTCGCGGGCTCGCCATGGTGATGGCTCTGTTGTCGTACAAGGTTTTCCGGCAGTACCTCGCCGTGTCGATGAGACGGCATCCGGCCACCTATCGAGTGTTTCGGGCCGTATACCTTGAAAACGAGCCCAATCTGTCATCAACATACCGTTTGGTGAAGGACTGTACGACGGGTCGGCGCCGTGTGGTGCCCCCTGTGGCTTTGGTTTTCATGGTGGGCACCCTGGCCTTTATCATGTTCTTCCCGACCCTGTCAGGGTCGATGACAGCATATGTCAACTCATCCAAGGGATTCGTACAGGGCTCGGGAGAGGCCATGGTGCCATTCGAAAGCCTTGATTTCGTGGCTTATGTCATCCACGACGGATGGCGAGTGAACCTGACAGGAAACTACATCATTTCCCTGGGTGTAGAGGGTGGTAGTATATTCGCGTCAACGTCCGGCGATTATAGAAACTGGATATCCCCACTGGTGAATGGCGCGGCAACGCGGACGTGCCTAGGCGAGAAGAACTTAAACTGCGAACTGAAGAACTCGACCTCGTTCTGTAAGTATCCGGATGTCTCTGGCGTATGCGATTTCTTTCGGCCGTCGTGCTCACTGACTGGATGTTGCAGACACATGGCAGTACGGCTTCTATGGGTTGCGCAACGAGACCTCGGTATGGTCGACAGATCAAGGCCAAGTCACATTGCCTGCGCCTTCTCTTAACATCTCGGCCTTCTACCTTGACAATATCGACACCCACCCGAGCGTTGTCACTAGAGAGACTGGTGTGGGTTACGGGAACGAATGGGTTGACCCAAGGACGGGCCAACAACCCTTCAACGACAAAGGGCGAGTTGCTTGGACAGCGGCCAACCAGACATTCACCATGGACCAAATCGTTGCCAATGCGAGCTGCCAGCCCGTCCATAACGTAAGTACATGGTTTCAATTCTCACCCACTACAGTGTACCGACCGATGCCTTGTTTGTTTTCTGTATGCTGACACGGTATGTGCGCCGCTTCCAGCAGTACCAATGGGGCTTCTCGCTCGTGCAGCTCCTGATCGCGGTGGTACTCGTGGCCTTGTGGATGACGGGCCTCTGCGTGATGCTCTACACATCGAGCCGGCACGACCCGCTCGAGGGCGGGCAGCCCGAGGTGCTCCGGGGGTGGCGGGCGCTGCTGACGCTGGCCGAGGCCATGAACCTGGAGCTGGCGAGCGCGGGCATCGAGCCGCACCGGCTGAAGGACGAGGCGCTGCAGCGGCAGATCGACCAGCACATCGGCGGCGGGCAGGTGTACTCCAAGTCGGGCGGGGACATCCCGATGGAAAGACGCGGGTTTCCGTACGCGGCGGGAGACAAGTAAGATGTAGGTTTCAAGGTTTGGGTAAGTAAGTACTTAACCAGGGGTCAGTGAGTCAGCCAGCACAGCCAAAGCAACTCGCTTCGTTGGATGATTGGCGTCCGTAGAAGCTTTCGTGGAAAAAACGATAATAATACAACTTCAAAATCTAGTCAAAAATGGGTGGCTCTGTATGCACATGCTGAAAGACGGCGAGAAGTCGTTGTCGGCCGATTTTGACAGGTCTCGAGCCAGCGAGTGTGGCCTCGACCGTTCTAAGCTGCAAGTCCAGAATCCTGCCGAACGTCGGGGCCTCGGAAGACCCCGACCGAGGGTCCTCGATGGCACTATGCAGTTAGTTCAACGGCGGCGTGCTTGTGAGTTACGTGATCCAAGGTGAACCGACTCCGATTGACGGTACTCCGTACTTGTATGATGCAGGATATGCTAATAATACTGGAGGAATGGTTGGTGCTAACATGTTCAACTGGGGCCAAAAGCCGAGTTCCGGGGATGGCGAGAGGAATGTGATGCATTGCAGTGCAGTGCAGTCAGTCAGTCAGTCAGTCAGTCAGTCAGTCAGTCAGTCAGTCATCAGTTTAGTGTTGTATGTGTTCCTGAGTCTGGACTCTCGGTGTTGGCATTTGGACGGCTCAATGCAGAAGTCATTGCAGCCCGTCGCTTCGATTCTCAATTGTGTCTAAGCATCTCAAACGAACAGGTGTTGTGCGGCAGGCATGCTCTTGCCAAACCATTACGTCTTGTAGCCCGTTTCCGAGTCAGTAGATGGAAATATATGGAACCCGAGCTGATCAAGGCTTCTGACCAAGCCAAGCAGCCAAGCACCAAGGGAGCATGAATGCAGGGAGAATGGCTCGATGGAATTTCCAATGGGTCCCCCCGGTAGTTCTTCCAGTAGGCTTGCTAGCTGTCTAAGTAGGTTAGGCTGATAGGTTAATCGGGCGTCCCTTTACTGGTGCTGGGCTGGTGCTGGGTCCCTTAGCCACCTGTGCCACAGAAGCCACTTGAAAAAGCGCTCCTCCCACCTCCCCTGTCTGGTCAGAAGTCTGGTCTGGTCTGTAGCACAGACTCCAAGACTCCCATTGAGCTGGAGAGAGCCAAGCAAAGAGATGGACACCCGGATTGTCGGCATCTTTCTGGTGCTCAATTTTTCAGGGGAGATTGGGCAAGCACGACACTGTATGTTTGTTGGGCGGAGGTTCTATGTAACAGCACTGCACTTATTTGATACGAGTAGATAGTACAGCTGTACTCGGTGAGTTTCTCTTCTTATCTAAATGCAGATACATTATGTTAGGTACCTCTGTAACGAGTGACAATGGGTGCGACATCAATGATTGATGAACATGACTATGACTGCAGGACGGACTGCTGACTGCAGGAAGGAGCTGGAGTACGTACAGTACTCGTATCAATTGATACACACATTACACATAGCCACCAGACCGCAGTTGCCGTAAACCACATCTGGATCTAGTGCGCCAAGCCAAGAAAGGCGGCGGGGAGTCGGTCTTTTAATTTTTGATGTTTGCTTTGCTGCTAGGTTACCTACTGGTTAGGTACTAGCAGCTAGCAGTAACAGTTGCTACAAGGAGCACTAGCATCTCTTGCGCCTTAACCTTAGGCCCTCAGCAGTGCCTGCAGCCCGCAGCCCGCAACCCGCAACCCGCCTGCCCGCCCGCCTCAGCAGGTGGCAGATGGCAGATGGCCTCCAGATTTCCAAGGGTCGCTTCCACAGTCACTGGTCGCTACGTCGCATTACCGCTTTCCAACCAATTCCCATTTACCCCCAGTTTTAGCGACATCCATTCTTTCCTGCCTGCCCAGCCCAGCCCGCCAAACTGCCCAGCTCAATCAGCCAGCTCAGTCATCGTCAATCAATTGCGATTGATTGACCTCTCATCACATCCTTGCTTTGCGACATCACTCTCATTATCGCAAGCCACCCCCCGGCCTGCGACTAGGAACTTTCAATCCCATGTGACATCCGGCGCCATGGAACGCGTCGTCGAGGAGAAAACAGACGCCCCGGCTTCGTCGTCGTCTGCCGGCGTCGACAGTGAGAAGCCGTATGCCACCAATTTCCATGGCAGTCTAGATCCAGGCCCCCCTCCATCCGAGATCCAGATCCAGGCCTACCACAATGTCACCGAAGGCGATCTGCTCGAGGCCAGGTTGCTGGCCAAGAGCCTGACTCTGGATGACATCAGGCCCATGTTGGAGGAGGTCCTGCGTATCCATGAGACCGATCCCAATTTTCCCTTCGCCATCATCGAGAAGATCCGCCTCTTTCTCGAGAACCTCGCCATTTTTGCCGAGCCCGAGAAATATGAGATGCTAATTGAGGAGTTGAAACTCGAGGCCGCTCTAATCACCGTCAACAGTCCCTACCCGGAAGTTCGAGCCGTCGTTGACAACCACGACGATCCCGCCATTCCCTGTAGCACCATCCGCGCCTGGATCATCGGCATGGGCTTCGCTGTCATTCTGTCTTTTGTCAACCAGCTCTTCTCCATTCGCCAGCCCGCCATCACCGTCCAGGCCAACGTCGCTCAACTCTTGGCTTATCCCATCGGCAAGTTTTTCGAGAGCGTGCTCCCGGATGTCGGCTTCACTCTCTGGGGTATCCGCCACTCTCTGAATCCCGGCAAGTTTACCAAGAAGGAGCATATGCTCGTCACCATCATGGCCAATGTTAGTTGGAACACCCCTTACTCCAACAACATCATCTGGACCCAGTACCATTATTTCCACCAGGCCTACGCCGGCGAATTTGCCTACCAGCTGCTGATCGCTCTCTGCACAAACTTCCTCGGCTACGGTATGGCCGGCATGGTCCGGAGGTTTCTGGTCTACCCGTCGTACTGCGTCTGGCCTGGTTCCTTGGTAACTATCGCCCTCAACTCGGCTTTCCACAATGACAAGAACACGCCCGTCAAGAGCCCCTTCGGTAGGGTTTTCACCATGTCACGCATGAAGTTCTTTGGCCTCACCTTTGGTGCCATGTTCGTCTACTTCTGGTTCCCAGGTTACATCTTCACCGCTCTGAGCGTCTTTAGCTGGATGTCCTGGATCGCCCCGGAAAACGTCCACCTCAATACCGTCACCGGCTTCAACAACGGGCTTGGCTTCAATCCTTGGCCAACCTGGGACTGGAACACTCTGCTCTTTGACGCCACAGACCCTCTCATGCTACCTTTCTTCAGCACCTTCAACAAGTTCATCGGTGCCGCCATATCGGGCGTCATCATTGCCATTTTCTGGTACACCAACGCCTACTACACGGGCTATATCCCCATCAACAGCAACCGCATCTTTGACAACACCGGCTCTCTCTACAACATTAGTAAAGCGGTAGATTGGAGCACCGGTCTCTTCGATCCGGTCAAATATACAAACTACTCACCCCCGTTCCTCTCGGCGGGTAACCTGGTAGTGTACGTGTTCTTCTTCGGCATCTATACTGCCACTCTATCCTACGCCTACCTTTACCATCGCCATGAGATCATGATGGGGTTCCGCAACCTTTTCAGGAGCTTTCGCCAAGATGTTGACCAGGAAGAGGTCCACTATCAAGACGTCCACAATCGCCTCATGTCTTACTACCCGGACATCCCGGAATGGTGGAATATACTGGTCCTCTGCATCGCCATCGGGCTTGGCTGCGCTGCCATCGGCGCCTGGGATACCTTCAGCAGCCCAGGCGTCGTCTTCTACGGCTTGGCCCTCTGTGCCCTCTTCATCATCCCCATCGGCATCGTGAAGGCCATGACGGGCGTCGAGGTAACGCTTAATGTCATTGCCGAGTTCATCGGCGGTAGCTGGGTGCAAGGAAATGCTCTTGCCATGAACTACTTCAAGTCGTTCGGCTACGTCACTGTCCTACACGCCATCTTCTTCTCGAATGATCTGAAAATCGCCCATTACGCCAAGCTGCCCCCGCGGCAGACCTTTGCCGCCCAAGTCATGGGAATATTGATCTCGACGGTAATTTGCGTGGCCGTGCTCAATTTCCAAATGAAGCAGATCCCCGATGTCTGCACCCCCACGGCCCCATATCGGTTTACGTGCCCGGGCATCAACACCTTCTTTGCGGCGTCGATCGTCTGGGGTACTGTCGGGCCCAACAGGATGTTTGGCAAGGATGGCCTCTACCCGCTACTCCTGCTTGGCTTCCCCATCGGTCTCATCATCCCGGTCATCTTGTACTACTTCCAAAGGAAGACCAAGAGAGCGTGGTTGCGACAGATTCATCCCATCGCCATGTTCTACGGCGCCTTGACTTGGAGTCCGTATAACATCTCGTACATCTGGCCGTCGGTGCCGATTGCTTGGTTCTCTTGGGTCTTCCTGAAGCGGAAGTATGTCGGCTTCTGGTCCAAGTACAACTTCGTCCTCTCGGCCTCGTTCAGCAGCGCGATTGCCATTGCCGGCATTATCATCTTCTTCACCCTGCAGTGGCCTATGGTCGAGCTGAATTGGTGGGGAAACAACGTTGTCAACCAAACAGGATGTGAAGGGACGCCATGTGCGCTGATCAAGGTTCCCGAGGGGAGCTACTTCGGTCCCCGACTTGGCGCATTCTCCTGATCAAGGAATGGAGCTTGGGAATAACAAGATGACCCTCGAGGGCCAAACCCCGCCGCATAAATACCCATACCACACCGCGACGGTTCGTCGTGCTACTGCACCAGAAAAAGCCCATCGGCGCTACAGTGCTGGGCCTGGTCGTTACCGAGAACTGAATGTTGGGTTTTCTAGATCAGTAAATAAGTGCAGCGCCGCGACATATCGACCGAGGCTACACATAACGAGGTTTTACCCTGATACTGATGGCGCGGTGATATGTAGGCCGTGTTAGAGACAGGCTGACATTGGTTAGCTCCACCGCCGCGTCTTCATTCCGAGAAAGATGACGCTGGGGAAAAGCTTCCGCGATGGATCGCTAAGCGCAAGCACTCCAGCTTAGGTAGTTTTCGCATTTCGAAGCTGATCTTGAATTCTTATTTCAAGGATATTCTGGAAAATGTCTGCCAGTTGAACAGTTTAGGGGGACGGGCCCACTGTCTCAGGGGTCGAGGAAAAGGGCGAAAGGATTACTTGCGGCGTTGGCGGATAGCAGTACACAGGCGCTGCTTCGATTGATGACTTGATAATATATGTCGTTCACACAGGATACGTCATCTCAGGTCGATACGAGTTACCTATATATAGACAGCGCTTGAATTTAGAAGCTCACAGAGCGACAAAGCGTACGATTTACGTTTTCGATACTTCGAGATTGGGTGTCTTGGTTGATCATGGTGTTCCTGCTTATGTACGTATGTGTTTGTGCTTCCGCGATTGCCCGTTCCTCTTCCTTTACGTTGCCAGCCTCCAGCTCGGGTGATCGTCTCCCAGGTTATCGGCGTCGGGTTCGCCCAGACGCCAGTCACGCTCGCCGCGGTCCCGCTTCCGGTTCTCGCGGCGGGCGCCGAGGTAGAGCCAGGTGCAGGCGCCGGCGCAGATCCACAGCATGGCCAAACTCACACCGAAGCCGGTCCAGTAGTTGGGCTGCTCGGCGTCGAAGAAGACGTTGGAGGCGACGATGCCGCCGATGTTGCCGAAGCCCACCTGCGCCGCCGACGACACGGCCCGCTTGTAGTGGCCGCTCTCGTTGTTGGCCATCCAGGCCAGCGTCACGGGCTGCGTCGTGTACCCGCCGCACACGACCAGAAACAGGGCGAAGTAGCGGACCCCGACCGGCACGCGCGACTGGCACAGCAGCAAGATGAAGCCGATGGTGGCGACGACGATGCCGCCCATGGCGAAGCTGTACCGGTGCCGCAGTCGGTCCGTCGCGAGCGAGACGCATAGGCAGACGATAGTGGCGGCGACGTAGAGCGGGATGGTTCGGACCTGGGCCGCTTCGGCGGTGAGGCCCATTTGGCTCAGGATGGTGGGGATGAAGAACTAGCACTGCGAGTTAGCAAATAGCAACAAAACAAAACAAACCAACAGACAGCCCTGCCCCCTCCTCCCCCCCCCCCCTCTCTCTCTCACTCACCGATCCCGCATAGCCCGTGTTCACGACGCCAAAGTAGGCCAGGGTGCCCGCGTAAATCTTCCAGTCGGTCAGGAGGCGCCGCGTGGCGCGGCGGTTCAGGCGGTCCATGCGAGCGAGGCCCGTGTCGGCGGCGAGGCGGCGCACCAGCATGCGGCGCTCGGGGTCGGTCAGGAAGGCGGCCTTCTCGGGCCAGTCGGCGACCCAGAACTTGGCGGCGACGCCGACGACGACGGTCATGAGGCCCTCGATGATGAAGATCCAGCGCCAGGCGCCGTAGCCGCCGACGCCGGCCATGTTGGCGATGGCGAAGGCCAGCAGGCCCGAAAAGGCCCCCGCGATGATGGAGGCGCAGAAGAAGATGGACATGCGCCATTGCAGCTCGTAGCGGTTGTAGTACCTGTTTTTTACGAGGGGATTGTCAGTCAGTCGGGGTTCCGAAATGAAAACAATAATGAGAACAGGTAGCGAGCCAGCCAGCCTTACTTACATGCTGATCAAATATACCGAGCCTATGTGTGGAGTTTTATACACGTTAATGATAAGTTTATTCCAAAGACACGGACGGTTAAGTTGAATGGATGGTTCGTCCATTGTTTGCCTACCTGGAAACACGCCGGCCTCGAAGATGCCGAGCAGAAATCGGCAGCCCACGAGACCGGCAACGTTGTGTACGAGCCCTTGGCCGATGGTAGCGATGCCTGTCACGTAAGTAAGAAAATGAAAAGGATCTTCTCGTGAGTATAGCAGAATAGCAAGAAGACAGACGTACCCCATAAGATCATGATGAGGCTGAGCCACGTGGATGGGGCGACCCTCTTGATGATCAGATTCGACGGGACTTCGAACAGGATGTACTGCAGAACCCCTCGTACATACACCAATTAGCCATTCTACCCGTGACCTGACTGACCACTTAGTGTCCACCGGCACTGGCACTTACGGGGATGAAGAAGATGAATAGCGCCAGGTTGTAGTCCCGTCCCGTCATGTTCAGGTCCTTGGACATGCCCTGGATCCTCGCGTTGCCGATGTTGGTGCGGTCCATGAAGGCCAGGAAGAAGAGCACCGTGATGGGGGGCAAGACGTGCAGGTCGCACTTCCGTATGAGTTTCTTCTCGGCCTCGGGATCGATAGGACCGCCGCCGCCATCCCCGCCATCCCCCTCGTCGGCAGCATCGACGACGCCTCCTTCTCCCTCTGACATGGGGCCGCCGATCGAGACATCTTGCACGTCTTGCTTTGTTTCCTTCCTGGTCTCGACGTGGTGCGCAACGGCTTCGACATCGCCGGCTTTCGGCATTCCAGCGGGCATCCTGGACGAAAGAAAGAAAGAAAGAAAGAATTAGGTAAGAAGGAGAGAGTGTAACGTATCTCCAGATCTAAGATTCAGATCTCACCACACATGAATTCGCGACTTGTCAAGAGATCCGATCGGGAGATGATGGTGGCATTGGAACATATACGGGCAAATACCCTCTATCTAACCCCCTCTCCCCACCCACACCATATAACCCCTCGGTTATCTATCTCCTCAACTGCTATCTGCTATACTGCAACGCAGCACCTGCTTGTTGTTCGCTCAAAAACAAGAGTGCCAATGATTATGCGGGGTTGGTGTATGGGTGGAAAGCGATGTCAGATCTGTCCTCAATGGGGACGGAAAACCCCTGTCCACCCCCGCATATGCCAATGTTGGGGATGCAAGGGAGGGATAACCATTGGATACTGGGACTATCTTTACTCTAGGTTTGCTGTATCTCCTTGTATCTCCTTGCATGGCCGGCAGATGGCACGGTTACAAGGTTGCGTCATTACCGAGAAAACGGTGTCACAGGGCTACGAGGATGGCGACAATGGCACAGTTGGCGACTAGGCTGCTAGGAGTGCACCCCTCGTAAGCGGAATGCTTGTGACGTTATGGCGATGGCGATGTCAAGAGAATGCACGGGAGTAATGGGCACAGAAGAGTATTTGGAACTAATGAATATCTTGTTCCTAACACTGACTACATAATACACTACTAAATATACGACTACAACTCTGGGTATCTTCCATGTACAGACAGATTCGCGAAGAAAAAGCAACAATAGTAAAACACCTTGAACACCAAAGCCATGATGATGTATGCTGATCCCCTCCCAAACCCTTTCTCGGGTAAAACGCCAGTGTATCCCATAAAGACTTTGGATATGCCCAATAAAATAAAAAAGCTCTTCAAACGATTCGAAGATAATCAGGTGACAAAAATAACAAAGGAAAATCAAATCAACGATTGATGGCTTGTCTCTAGATCATGCCAAACTTCTCCAGAAACTGCGTCGACTTCTTCTTAGCCAACCCCGCGCTACCGCGAGAGCCGGCGGCGCCGCCGTCCTTGTTCGACACGGTCCAGCGACGGGTCAGGCGAGGCGACGTCTGGATAGGGGATAGTTCGTCCCGGACCTCGTCCACGTCGCTCTGGCTGCTGCCCGTCGTCATGGACCCGACGGAGCTGCCGTGGCTGCGGTTGCGCGCGTGCGTTGGCGTCGTCGGCACCAGTGCCAGCTTGGACGCCTCGGGGATGGTTTGAGGCACAGGCAACGGCGCGACGCCGCCGACGGCCGAAGTCGTCAGCTTCTTCAGGTTCTTCCCCCACGCGTTGGCGCGGAGCACGACGCTGGGGCTGCGCCTGGCAGAGTGGTGGCTACCGCTGCGATGGTGTGTGTGGTGATGGTAAACACCTTGCTGCTTGGCGATGATCATCTCGTACTGCAGCATCATGGTGGGCGCCTCCATTATGTCCTCGAGGGTGAAGCTGGTGTTGGTGTTTTCCAGCCCGGGGACGCCCAGCTTGGGCATGCCCTCGTTGTAGAAGCGGGCGAGCTCGGCCGCGGCGACGAGTGAGCCCCAGATGTCGTAGAAGGGCACGGAGCGGACGTCGTGGACGCGCGCCAGCGACGCCGCGCCCAGGACCGACTCCCAACCCGCCGAGATGACGGCGTGGATGGCGCCGGCGTGATCGGGGGACACGGCCTGCATCGGCGCCGCCGAGAAGGCCAAAGCGCCGCCATGGCCCGCTGCCTCGGAGCGAACCGGGGACATCGGGATACGCGGCGCGATGCCTTCCATGTTATTGGTGATAGTGGTAGTGGCGTCACCGTTCAGGCTCTTGAGAGCCAGGGGATCCATGACGAAGGCCGAGGTGAGCAGGCCAATAGTGGAGCAGAGCATCTTGAGCACCTCGTCGGCGAAGAAGGGGTGCACACGCTTCTCGCAGAAGGACAGGGAGATGTCGATGCGGGCGCCCCCCGCCGCGGGGACCGACTTGACGAAGAGATCCGCGTTGTAGATGTGGGGGGACACCATCGAGTTGAGGTGGCACGCGGCGTTGCCGATGGCGAAGTCGCGCCCGTATGTCGTCGCCGCCGCCGCCTCCTCGCCCAGGGTCTGGTGCTGGACGACGGTGCTGAAGCGGGTCCAGGGGGCCCAGGGCGTGCACTTGCGCAGGATGTCGGCGAACTGCATGTTCTCGTAGGGGATGCTGGCGACGTGCTGGCTTTGCACCGCGCGGAAGTACTCGTACGGCGTGACGGGCGCGGCGGGGATCTGGGCGCGGACGGGCACGATGCCGCCGCAGGGGCCCAGAACGTTCTCGAGGTGGAGGTGCTTGCCCTCGACCAGATGGCCGAAGACGACGTCGTCTGCGCCCGAGAGCTTGGCGAGAACGAGGGCCCACGCGCCCTTCAGCACCGTCTCGAACGGGATGCCCAGGTTCTGCAGCGAGCCCGTCGGGATCTGCTGGCGGAGCGTCTTGGGCTCGAGGCTGGCCACGCTGGGGGCCGGCTGGGCAACCACCTGCGTCATCTTGGAATCCCGCAGGAGCGCCCTCCAGTAGTCGACGGCGCCATTCTTGGAAACCTGCTTCGCGGCCCGCATGACGTCGCAGAATCCGGCGTTCTGGGTCGTCAGCTCACCCTGCTCGTAGAGCCGGCTCAGGTCCTTCAGCAAGACGGGCAGGGAAAGGTCGTTGTACTGAGCCCGCGACAATCTCAGAAGGAGGATGGAGTTTTTGCCCCCATCGAGGTAACTGCACCATATTAGTATACATATTGCCGGTTCGGAGAACACGGAACAAAGGAGGCTTTTGGGTGGGAAAAGAAAGAAAGAAGGAATTCGAGAAGAGAAGGAACTTACATGAATTTCGTAACGGGCTTCCGGAAGTCGATCGGGTTCCCCTGGTCTCGCTTGACGAACCTCCCGGCAACGGTAGATAGTCGCCAGCTAGGACACTGATATCGGTCAAACTCGACGAGCCGGTGTTGGCTGGGGGGGCCGCCCGGGCCATGGCCGTGGGCGCCGCGGGGCTTTGGGATCGGGTGGCGAAGGACGACTTGCCATAGTCTTCTGTGATGGGTAGCGAATGTCGTCCGAAGGATGGGGTGGGCCAGTGTAAGCAAGTTACAGGCGTGCTCAAGCTTACCCCAGTCTAGCGATCCATGATTACTATTGTTCTGGACGTGGATGGCGAACCAATCGATGGCCCCTTTGTTTTCCAGCATGCCCGCCTCGACGAACATGGTCTGCAGCGACGACGCCTCCGTCATGTCCTCGATAGCGTCCCGGTCACAGCCGAGTTGTGGGGCGATGGACTCCCCGATGGAGGTTTGCGAGGGGCTCGTGGGGGCAGTCCCGTTGTTGTTGTTGTTACTGCTGCTGCCGCTGCTGTTGCTGAATCTAGGGCTGTTGCTGCCGATGCTGTTGGTGTTGGTAGGGGGCGGTGCGGCCGCGGGAAGGTGGATACCCCGGCAAATTTCGGTGAGGGGCGTGTTGCGGAGAATGTCGACGATGGAGACGGAGATGCCCTGGCGGCGGCAAGCAATGACGAGCTCGTGGGCGAGGTCATGGTTGCCGCCGAGGCGAATGAAGCCGTCCTCGGTTGTGATGGAGGACTCCTCGATGTCCAAGACGGATGCCCACAGGGTTCGGACGCGCTCTTCGACGCGGGTCAGCGGGAGGGGGTGGAGACCGGCGGCCTGGACTTCACGAGGGTTAGGTACACTAGCAAAGGACAGGAGCTGGGTCTTGGAGAAGCCAGCAATGAGGCGGGCGAGGCCGAGGCGGTTGACCTCGAGCGCCGAGGTCAGGGGGATCTTGCGGACGGGGATGAAGGTGGACGGGATCATGTGGCGGGGCAGGGCGTCGCGCAGCGAGATCTCGGCCGTGCGCTTGGCCAGGTAGAGCTTCTCCCGGGCGTGCTGGCTGAGCCGGTGCAGGTCGTTGTCGCCCTCGCCGCCGAAGACCTCGTCGCCCATCTGGATAAAGGCGGCCAGGATCGGCTTTGAGTCGCTGTCGTGGTAGTTGAAGGCGATGGTCTCGACGAAGACGTCAACGCCGCGGCCCAGGCACCTCCGCAGGTGCGGCTCGACCTCGGACTTTTGGAACGACTTGCCCTCGATGACCGTCATCTCGCCCTGGCCCGCCACCAGCTCCAGCTGGCCATCCTCCTTGTAGCGCACGAAGTGGCCGGTTCGCAGGAGTCGGCCGGGTTGCGTGGCCGCGGGGTTCCAGCGCATGACGTCTTTCTCACCAGTCTCGTAGCCTTCGGCCAGGGTAGGGGACTCGATGACCAAGACACCGACGGCGCCGATGGGCACAAGTCGGTTGAGCTTCGAAGGGCTGACCACCCAAAAGTTGCCAACGGCAGGTTTTCCGATGCACCGCAGGGAGTTGGTATCCTTGACCTCAGAGGCCGAGAGCCCCAAGGGGCAGGACACGGCCGACCCGTAGGCCAGGAGAACCTTGGCCCGGTCCGCCCAGGGAGCGTAGGTGTCCTCCTCGAGATGGAGTGTGCGGAAGCAGACGACGGCCATATCCGGGAGGCTCTCCGGTCGCAGGCTGCGGGAAAGGGTGGGCGTCAGGTAGGACCAGTTCACCTGCATGCGGCACGCGGCCGAGGTGAAGTTGGTGAGGCGCTCGGCAGCTGAGGGCACGCAGATGCAGCCTCCATTGATCAAGGTGGTAAAGACCTCGGACAGGGCAATGTCGGTGCTGAAGGACGAGACCTGCATGACGCGGCTGGAAGGGTTGATGCGCAGGGCCGGGCCCTGGCTGATGAAGGCCGTGGAAAGAGCGCCGTGCGTATACTTGATGCCCTTGTGTTGCTCAGCTCCCTGGTGCTCGAAGAGAATGCACGCCGTCTGGTGAGCTTTGGTGCTTGGCGGTGTCACGGCCACGTCTTGGAAACCCATGGAGTCGATGGTCTCCTCGTTGAGGTATACCACGTCACAGGAGACGATGCCGTCGAGGTAGGAGCGCACGCTCTCCGAGGCTAGGACGATTTGGGCCCCAACGCTCTTGGTGACCCAACCGAACATGGAAGTCAATTCGGCATCGACAGGAACGAGGATGCCGCCCGAGTTGAGAACACCCAACATGGCGACAATGGCCCACCGGCTCTTATCGACGATGACGGGCACGGGGCTGTCGGCCGTCACCCCACGGTTTCGCAGGTGGCTGGCGACGGTCATGGAGAGCTCGTCGAGCTCACCATACGTCAGATCGCCGTCCCACGCGCACACGGCCTGGATGTCCGAGTTCTCGAGGGCGTGCTCCGCAATCAGTCGGTGAATGTGGTCCTTGATCTGCTCGGGCTTGGACCGCCCATTCCACCGGAGGACCTGTTCCTGGTCATGCTGGCTTAACAGGTTCATCTCCTTGACCGTGCCGCTGGGCGCGTGCATGAGGGACTCGATGGCTTTGCCGAAGGCGTGGGCCACGTGGCCAGCTTGTTCCGAGTTCAGGATGCGGTGGCCCAAATCCACGGCGACTCCGCCGTTCCGGAAGTTGACGTCGACATTGAGATCATACTCGGAGTGCTGTATGGTCTTGAGGTGATAGAGCCGGGAGCCAGACTGCGAGTTGGCGACGTTCTCATACCCGAAAGATAGGCAGGTGTTGAAGAGACGGCCACCCTTGGTTCCCAGGGCGTGCTGCATGTTGTTCACCGACACGTGCTGGTGATGCAACGACTCAGTGTGATTCTCGTTTGAGATCAAGAGCAACTCGTCCATGGCCTGCGAGGGGTGAAGGTGTAATCTGCACGCCAAGACGTTGGAGAAACAGCCCACCGCGTCCGACAGCCCCTTGGCCGGGATGTCGCGGCCGGACGTGCGGTACCCAAAACATACGGAATCGGGGCCGACATAGGCGCGCAATACCAGACCCCAAGCCACGCGAAGTACAGTGGCGACCTCGATCTCGTACCCGGCGGCAAATTCCACGAGGCTCTGGTGTGGAATACCCAACTCCACGGAGTCTGTGTAGTAGTCCTTGGCATTCACGGATCTTGAGACCAGAGTAGGGAACTGGCAAGACGGGACGCCGGTGAGCAACTCGCGCCAGAACTCGGTACTGACGGGGGTCGTCTTGAGGCACTGGAGATACTCGGGGTAGGATATGGTGGAGGCGGTGGGGGCTTCGTGGTGGAAGTAAGCCCGGTCGAGCTCGTCGAAGATCTTGATCAGACTAGCCGGGTCGCAGAGAGCCTGGCTGATTTCCAGCTTCAGTAGCGTCTTGCCCGGCGCCTGGCACACTACCAGTCTGTGCCAGGGGGTGCCCTTGACCAGGGTGGGGGGAGAGAGCTTCTCGACAGACTCCATAGCCTCAGCGGCCAGGAAACTCTCGATGAAGAGCATGTTGGGACAATGCCGCCGCAGGATGATCTGGTCGTAGAGTCCGTTGTTGGAGACACTGTCCGAGAAGACAGTCCTCAGCGCCGGGTGCTTCTCGGTGATACCCTGCCAGGCAGCGCAGATACGACCAACGTCTACATAGCCTCCGATGGTGTCAAGCGTATAGATGGCCTGCATGATCGATGTGCCGGATACGAGCGCCTCGTTGACGAGGAGGTTTTGCTGGTTGGAAGTCACGGGGTAGATGCATTCGATGTTGGACACCTCGATGTTGAGCTCGGGAAGAACCTCTCGATTCATCTTGGCGATACCGTCGTACTCGATATCAATGAAGCGCATGTCAGCGAGAGTGAGCTCAGGCACCTGGCTGTGCAGACGGTGAATGGTCTGGCGAAGGTGGGCTTCGCAGCTCCGTACCCAGAGCCGGATCAGATCCTGGCGGCTGGACTCTCGGTTGCAGACAAACTTGAACTTGAGTTCGCCGTACTCGACCGAGGCCGACACTTCGAAGAGAGCGATGCGGCCGACATTGGGCCCAATGTCGGATGTTTCCGAGCCTAGTGATTCCTTGGGGATGGGAAGTTGTTGCAGAAGATGGTCTTGACGCTCGGAGACCGGCGCGGGCCCGGCGTAGGTGAAGAGGATCTCCATGGGACAGGTCGTGGATGCAAATGCCTCTGCAGATGCACCATCACGAAGTTCGGAAGCAAAGTAGGGCACACCTCGCTCGGCGACGTCCAGCCGCGAATCCTTGACTTTGCTCAAAACCCTCGACATGTCCTCTGTTTGGCTGACAGAAAGTGACAGCGGGGAAAGGGAGGTAAACCAGCCAACTGTCTGTGTTATATCGAGCTCGGATTCAAGGGCGGCCCGATCATGCTCCTGGCTCCAGATGGTAGGGGTAACTCGGTCCGTGAAGGTCTTGGAGAAGGATTGGAGAAGGGCCGCCATGAAAATGTCCGAGGACTTGGTGCGGAATGCATGGTTGCTTTCCTCGAGAAGACTGGCAATGTCAGATCCAAGTGTGAAGCTATACGATACTGTGCTTCCGTAGGTGTTGCGGCTGCTCTGAACCCCCCAGTAGTCGCAGTTGGCGGGATTGGGCGTGAATGGCAGCTTGACCGCATTATCCATGTGATTTGTACGGCGCCGCTGGTAAGTAGACCAGGCCTGGTACGATACTAGGTGGTTGGTAGCCAACGTGCCGTTGAGGAGCAATTCCTCCAGATCCTGTGTGATGATGTGCCACGACTTGGAGTCGACGACGAGGTGATGCGCGACCAGGTATAGAACCTGGTAGCCATCGTTGGTGTGGAAATGATGGGCTGCAAACACCGGCCCGTTCTCGATGTCAATGTTGATCTGGGCTTGCTTGATCACCGTCTGGATTTCCTCATTGGTGCATACGGCATGGTGGCCGAAGTGGTACGAGGAGGGAACTTCGGAAAGGGTGTGCTGGGTCCACGACGTCCCGTGTCTCCTAAACCGGGTTCGCAGCATGGCGTGATGGGCAACAACTGCCTCGACAGCAGCATGTACATCTTCAATGCCAATCGACTTGTTGATTCGCAGTAATAGACTCTGGTTGAACCTGTAATTGCCGGTGCGAGAGCTTCTGAGGAGAGACTTGTTTCCCATGACGGTGTGGAAGTAGAGGCGCTGCATGGGCGAGAGCTCCGTTTCCTTGCCGGCCGCTTCGAGTGACTTCCTCACCATCTCGCCGCTGGACGAAGCCAAGGCGGCAAGCTGTGTCAAAGACATGGTCTGGAGGACGTCTTCCACCTTGAACGAGAGGCCCTGAGACTTGGAGCGGACCACCAGCTGCATCGCCATCTTGGAGTCGCCACCGAGCTTGGTGAAGGACTGGTTCATGCTGATGGATTCGGTATCCATGTGCAAAACCGCGCCGACAAGCCTCTGCAGTTGCGCCTCGAGATCGGTAGTGGGCGCGACCAGGAGTTCTTCGGTTTCCACCGACATGATCTGGCGATGCATTTCCTCGTTGGCGTTCTGGATCCAGGTCTGCATCTTCCTCCGGTTGATGACGCCGTTCTCGTCCAGGGGCAACCGCTCGAGGACGACCCAGACGCTCGGCACGAGGAGCTCATCGACCTTGGCCTTGACCGCGGCCCGAATGGAGGGGAGCGGGCTGGTGTAGTAGGCGTTGAGCAGCTTGAGATCGCAATCGTTCGGCCCTTCGATGACGCAGCTGGCGAGGCTCAGGAAGGCCACGGTCTGTCCCTCAAACATGCCCGCCCTCGGCTTGATGACGCACGCCTTAGAGACATCGCTGTTGAGCGAAAGCACCTGCTCTACCCTGTTGTGATATCTCTTGGAGGCTTTCGGTTGCACCATGGGTCTGCTGTTTCTAGCCAAATCCGGAAGGGGTCGTTGTTGGGTGGCGAGCGCTGTCGTAGCTTTGGGGGAGCTCCTGGGCGTGCTCAGCTTCAGGGGGCTGATGGTGCAGGAAGGCTCCCTCAGGGGCGACCTGTGCATTGGCGTGATGCGCGTCTCCAACTCGGCCAAGGTCCTGCAGTCCAGAATGTCTCGAGTCTTGACAGACAAGCCCACTTGCGCACAACGCGCCCGGAGAAGCCTCGCGGCTCTCGCATCTCCTCCGAGATCTTGGAACGACTCGTCTCGCGGTATCGACGAGAACGGCAGGCCCAACGTCTCGGCCACTGCGGATTTTAACCTCTGCTCGATCATGTAATCGATCGGTGTCATGATGTCCATGTTGTACTCTGGCGTGGTCGTGTATATCGAGCTCGTTCTCCGGACTTGGCGTTCTCGCTCCTCTGCGGCATTCGGTGGCTCCAGATCGCTCACGGAAACGCCGAGGGCGTCGGCCAGGGCGGCGGCGGCTGATGTGGGTGAGAGCTGAGGAGGAATGTGGAATCTGTTGGCGGGCGTCAATGACATGGAGGTCCGTATGCTGGGGAGGAGCTTCCGCTTGGCGGACAGCGTCCTTCCTCTGGCCAGAGCCTTTTCTGTGGACTCTTCACCAAACATGCCATAGGAGTTGTCCAACAAGGGTAACTGTAAGTAATCCATATTCGTAGATATAGATCGCGGAGCTTCGGCGGCCCCGTGACTTGCGTTATTCTGTGAGGTATCGTATAAGATTGCGGCCCAAGAGGTCGAAAGCTTGAATTCGGGTTGTTTCTCTTACTTGAGTATTGATGTTTAGAGTTGAGAGTATAGCCAAAGTTGAGTATAGTAGTGTTCACTAGATGCCACGGGAAGTGGTAGTATGAAGCATGAGAAGAAGGTAAGGTAGGCGTGTAAGTGCGGACGGACGGAGTCTGTGGGGGAAAGGGTAGAGATGAAAGGATGAAGGTGGTAGGAAGCACAAGGTTGAAGGAATGGGGGCGAGGTGGCCAGGATATGAGGTCTATATCACAGTAATACGGCGCATCAGGAGGATCGAATGTGGCAGTCTTGATCTGTATGTAGGTAGCTAAGCTATCTATAACAATATCTTTTTGGAGGCACGGTGCCCGACCCATTCGCCGGGCGGAGTATTTGGCATTGCAAGTACATGTAGGCAAGTAGGCAAGTGGTGGAAGGGAAGCTGGGAAGGAAGGGACAAGTGTGACAGGGATGCATCTCCTTTGGACGACGTCGTCTGAGTGCAAAGTGGAAACCAGGCAGCCAAAATGCAAAAAATACAAAATACAAGCTCGGCTACAGTCAGACTATGGCAGTGTGGGTGAATGAATGGGGGAAGGAGAGAGGGAGAGAGTGTGTTTGTAGTAAGCCATATTCGTGGCTTCGTCTGATCTGTTGTTAGCACTTAGCATGCTTACTTACAGTACTTACCTGCACTGCACTGCAGCTACTGTTGGCGGCTTCGCATTGCTTGCTTCAAGTGTGTGACCCCGTAACATCAAATTAGCCCAGCGATCGGAAGAAGACCTTTTCCTCCTCGGAGTCTCTGGGTTACACCGGATCGATGAAAAGCCATTCCAGGCCCAGATGGTGTTGGTTTGTGCGCAGTCAAACAGAAGAAATCAATCCTTCCTCCGGCGCAAATGATTTTTTTTTGAAGGAATCCAGGCTTGAGGTCATAGTAGACAACAGAACAGAACGACAGGGGACCTTGTCTCTGTCCTTGTCCTTGGGTGCTTGCGGGGACTTGGGGACTTCGCGTGGTCTCTGGCTAAAAATACATCGACGCCAGGCCCAAGACAGTAAGACAAGACCTTCAAATCGCGGTTTAAAAAAAAGCTGCCGTGGTTTGCATGGGTGGCAGTAGCGCGGCTGTGCCCCAATACTCATCCTTATTTCGAGACCATCCTGGACCCTGGCAGCTATCATTTTATTTATTACTTTATTTACTTTCCTTACCTAAGACCACCCAACGCGAGGCATAGGACACAGTTCGGCGTTGGAATGGCACGTACAGGCATTAATCATTCATGCATGCGACGCGAGTCAAGCGTGTATCTGTCCTGTTAGAGGCACGAAGGGTTGTGAACTTTCAGGGTCGCTTTGCGGCGGGGCAGCCAGTATTACTTATAGCATTCCATCATTCCATCATTCCATCCTACCCCTACCCCGCCTAAGCGCGACCACCAGCAGACGGTCTTACAATAGAAATGCACAGGAATGATACACTTGAGGGCAAGCAACATGTGACTGGGCTTGCTGGAGTCGAAGAGTACCAAGTAAGAAGAAGAAGAAACCAAAACTTGTTCTGCATGTATGTATTCATCGTACCATGCATTACCAATTGACGTCGGTCTTCTGAGTAGCTGAAAGAACGATAGATCAAGCCATCCATCCATGGCGCTGTCGATCTTCGCATATTTATTTTCTTCAGCGCCGCCGCCATATCGAGGAGGAAGGAATCGTCCAGATAGGGTTGGGACGTCATCGCAACTAGAAGACGGGTGGCGGGCTCAGAGGGTCTTCTATTTTCAATCTTCAGTCTTCAGTCCGTGTTTACCAGATCCGGCTGGGTTTGAGAACGAAGGAATGCTTGCTATCTCTGTGTATCTCTTCTTCTTCCCAGGAAACAGACTGGATGGTTACCTACGTTACCTGCTTGCCAACTTCCTAACTACATGCCACCCAAGCAGCAACCTACCTACATCATAGGTGAAATAGGATGGATGTATGGATGCATACTGATCGGCAATGACCGATCCCCCCCCCGGGTATCCGAGCTTGATGGTATGCACAGATTGGCCCGACCAAGCCGTTCGTTTCCCATGTGGCTGCTCGGTCGTCCGATCCAATCACACCAGACTGACTATTCTACCTCCTCCTCCCGGAGTCCCGGAATGACGACTGTCCACAGGTGAATTCACACTGAACTTCACATTTCCCGAAGCAATAGAAACCATGACGAATAAGCCGAGCGATAGTCTTGGCTATCTTCCCGGGGGTAGTACGCCAGCAGACCCAACATGAACCACTCAGCGACAACGAACATGCCTGAGAGGAGAATGCAATACAATACAGTGGCACCCTTCGAGAAGAAATGGGTTCTTCCATTCAGCTCTCGTATGGGTACAGACCCAACCGCATCCATGGCGTTGGATTGCTAATGCTCCTGACCTGCTACTGTTGGCTCCTACGGTTGGCGGTTTGTTACCCGCATCCGCCCGCAACGTGGAGTCACAGGAATCCTTCATCGGTGTAATTGATTTTATTACAGTTTTTCTCTTTCTTCTCCATTGCCTCTTACAAATACGGTAACTGACGGAGGATACGGAGACAGGAAGGGCCGGAAGGTGCATGGTTGCCACCGAGTGTGCATCCATCCTTCTTGACGCCCGTTTGCCGTGTGCCCCTTATTGGCCCATGGTCCGAGTAAGAAATGCCATCTGCCATCATGCGATGCGATTTGGGGTTGAACAACATCGTCTTGACAGATCATGAAACATTGCACAGTAGTACACGGCATTTCTACGCATTTGACAAGCTCGGGGTCTGGGGGTGAGCGAGCACCTCCCCAAGTCGCATTAAGTTGCATCAAATCTCATTTGTTCGCCTCGCGTCAGCACAGCGACGATCCTCCTCCTCAGCTGGGGCCCCATCTCATCCTTCCTACTTGAAGTACAGAAACCAGAAATATGCTGACAAGCTGGCTGACCACCCAACCCAACGTCAGCTTTCCCATTCCATCGTGTCATCGTGTGTCTCTGCCGGCCGTCTAATCCGGCCAATCAACGGCCAATCCGCGCCACCCCTACCGCCGAAACACAACCAATGCCAAGAGCGTTGCCTTTGATTGCGCCTCTCTTTCAGCGACGCTGGAGGGTCCTGCGGATGGGACGTGACGACAACACCCAACGCCAACCAGATAAGATAATGTATCTATAATTCAACTGGCATTGTTGGGAAGTGGAAAAAGGAAACTGGGCAAAAGTCAGCCAGCTCCAGCAATTCTTCAGCTAACTGCCGATCCCATCCCGCCACCTCGGTCGACGACTTGGCGTGCGTCTGTTTCAGATGGATTGGGTTGACTGACACCCTGCCCTCCACGTGCAGTGCAGTTGCAAATACGCTCTCACTACCACTACGCACTGCGACGTGGAGTCTCGGAATCGTCTAGTTGGTGTAGGTATAAGCGGCTAGCATCTCCAGGCATGTTTACCGCGAACAGTCAAATAGCACCGAACATATGGCCCGCTCTTCGCTCATCCCAGCAGCCGAACCATCTGGAATCCCGAACCAAGAAATGGCCAAATAATAAAACGAAATGAGACAACAGAGCTGGGCGCGCAAACCGTGTAGTGTCTTGGGCCCAGCAATCGCAACAAGACGTAGACGTGCGCATGTTCGGTCGAGGCCGGGGCCGTGATGTTTGTTGGCTCGCGATATATGCCTAGAACTAGCCACAAAACCAACAACGTCAGCAGGCGATATGGAAACCCCCATTCCAAAGCCCCCAACTGCCCAAGATCAATCAGAAATCAAATATCGTTGTTGGATCCCCCTCCCCCCTCCCCCCTCCCCAACTTGCATTGCGTTCTCCTGGGTCTGGGATCTCATGTCATTTCCCGTGTAATCCAATCCAGACATCCGTGATAGGCTGACTGGGGATACATACGGTCCCAACTTGCGAAAGTCGGAGGGGGCACTTAAGGCAAGCTCTGCACCCTCCTTCTTCATCCTGCTGTCTGTGCTACCTGCTCTCCTCCTCCTCATTCGTTTGGTTTCACCACCACCACTCTGCGCATCGTTACCGGCATTCCCGCGGCTGCCGCCGCGTATGTCGTACGAGATTTTGATGACGGCTTATCTGACCATTGCGAAACAGTCGATGATTTGCAGCAATATGCAAAATGGCTCAAGCTGATTATTAATCGACAGATGCCAGATTTCCCCGGATTCTCCGGATCGAGCGAAAAGTCCTGGGTTCCCAACGTCAAAAGCCGCAAAAGCCGTCTCGTGCCGATCTTGCTCTTGCATCATCATCCATACATTCATTAACACTCACCACACCAGGACACATGCGACACGTCAGTTAGCCATTGGGGCGCAGAACACGGCACACAATCATCGCGGCAATTGGCATGGCCCCCTGTGCTAGGCGCTTTTGCCAAATAGTTGCCGCGCTTAGCACGCGGGCTGCTGTGGGTAAAAGATAAGAAAACCCCCAAAAAGAAGTGCGTATACCCGCACCGCACCGCACCCTGATGGGGGCAGTATGTAAGTCAATGTTGCTCGTGTGGGGTCGTCCCTCTTCGACGATGGACCTGATACAAGTCAGTCAGTAAGTCGGTCTGCTAGCTACCTCGTTGCTTAGCATTGATGCTCAAGAGGAAAGTCAGCCGCGTGCCCGTGCCGTAGGTCGGCGACCTCTCGCATCTTGTGTTCCAAATTAGCAAGGTTCCAGGTGGACAGTAGTAAACGCTAGCTGGCAAGAAAGAAAGCTGGAGGTCTGCCAATCACCCCCGGCAAAGAATGGCATTGGTGATTGGATTTATGGCATTTAGTAAGCGGTAGGCCGTATGCACTAAAAAGCGTGAACGGCGACCAAATAAGATTCGATCGATCATGGCGTCCGGCAGTTCCCCCAAAAGACACACGCTACGGCTGTTAGCCTGAACATAGCTACGTTGGCCAGGCCAGAGCATGGCCTGTGTGCGAAATGCACTCTCCATTTTCCATCTCCATTGGCCAGTTACCCGAGAGAAAAAGAGGTTCGACGACCTGCCCCGGTGTCTTATTGATAGCGGGCCGTTTCTGAAGATGTAGAGGCCATGAACAGGAGGCCAGGCGGAGCCATAATGCGAATTTGATCGATGTTCACACATGTGATAACTGCAATTGAGCAAACTGGTTATCAATATTCAGTACGAGCTCTCTAGCTACGGATCACATCATTATGTAGTTATACGGATGCTCTCTCGTCGCAAGCACGCACGCGCATCGGAGACGGCGACGCCTGCGGAAAAGATAGCTCCCGGAAACCTGTAGGCGCGATGTCCAGCTGGGTATATAGCCCTCTAGATCACACAATTCTTTCACATACGACCACATCCTGCTGAATACTAGGGATCCCGTCCGCTCTCCCATATATAAGCAGCAGAGAGCCGAATTAGTACTAGGGTCGGTGACGACCTGGGAATCCTCGGTGTTGTATGTTTTTACCTTTATTTTTGCCGGTCCTGCCATTCTCTCACCCCGTCCGGCTCGTACTCACGACGCGGGCAGCGGGTTCACACTACCTCTTGACTGGCTATTCCTCGACTGGTTATTCCCCGATTGGTTGTCCACATCACGCGGGAATAAAAGCTGCTGCACTCGGGATTGTCAAACTTTCATATTGAGCAAAATGAGCTACACGATCGATCTACGAAAGGTTCCAACATGTGAAAACTACCACTTCCTTCTGTATGAGAACGAAGATCGACGGCTTTCTCCCTTCGCGCAGTCGCATCACACGACATGTTTTGAGTGGCCTGAATTCAGGGTTCCCTTCCTCACATGACGCTGCAATCATTGTCGTGATAGTGACATTCAGTCTTGTCGTCGGATGAACCCGACTCACATTTCCAGTATAGAAAATCTTGGATGTCGTATCTGTTTCGATTAAATACTTTGGCCATTTCCTTTAGGCACTCTTCGTCTTGTCCCGAAAGCGCCATCTCCGTCAAAGCCGCTCGTGCTGCCTGAGGCCCGGACATGCGGCCGTAAGCCTTGGCATAGGTTGCGTTGTTCAGCTTCTTCAGGGCTTTCTCCAGCTCAAGAAATATCATCAGGAAGTGCATCGTGAGCAAGTTGAAATTTATACTGGATAAGGGCTTTAGGCCCTGGACATCACAGCGGATGTCAGAATGCAGTATCATCAACAAGGAGACCGAATCTGGGCCATAGAAGGGACTAGAATTGCCGAGTTTCACGTCCATGGCTCGATGTATATTGCGGTAATCCTTGTTATGGCTCGATACGTCCTTTCGATGTTTGAATACGCCCTCCTGGCATAATCTTCGATGGATTTGTGAAGGGAGTCGTATCTCGCCTTCGTCGACTCCTTTTTGCCTAAGCTTTAAGACCAACGGTGTGTCTTCCAATTTCAATTCGCCACTAAGAGGATCAAACACCATCTTTGTCCGGGAAAGTCGAATTCTACTTAGAGAATCACCGAGTTGCTGCTCCTCGTCAGGTATATGGTCAGGGTTCCAATGGGCGCGTCGGTAAAGTTGCAAATTGGATGCAACCTTGAAGCGCTTGTTGCCCTTGAGGGCTAGCATATCTTGGATGTCCGTATTGTACTTGGCGCTCGACCGTCTAGCTGGTCGTAATCGACTTGTCAAAGCCTTCGGGAGTTCTAGTGTCGCAGTATAGGCAGCGAGTGCTTGAACAAAATTCGAATCCGGGGGCTTGCCGTCCACGAAAAAGGCACTGGAAAACCAATGGGCCAGGCACGCGTATATAGGAGTAGGGTACTTAATAAACCCTTTCTGAAGCAACATATTGTGTAAGTGGACGAGCATTACAGGCTCTGGTATATCCTCCCAGAGACGAACACCAAGTGAGTAGGACATCTCCAGTGCCTCCATCAGCCCAGCACCACAAAGAAAGGGAGAGAACTCCCATAGTCCGTTTGCGTTAGAGTTGAGGAAACGCGAAGCGGGTATTGAAGTCAGCCCGTCCATAAACTTCGACCTTCCCAGCCAGTCTACAAAGTCGTCTTTCACTTGATCGAGGTGCTCAAAGAATGGGGCTTGATGGGCGCACCAGCTGTGCAGATCCCCGTCGCGGTCCACGAAGGTTCTCTTCACTGTATCCGCGAGCTCTAACCACCCAAATCCTGAATCCTCTGCGAAATCCCTGACAAGAAAGCGGTCAACGTCACGCCTAGCACAAAAAGACTTTGGCGGACTGCGAAGAAGAGGACCCTTCAGGAAGGGGTTCGACCACCCACGGGAGATAGTAAATGCATCCACGATGCATTGCAACTGGAAGACGTGGTGAAGTGAGATGTTCTCACGAATTTTGGTGGTGCCTGGCTTTTGCATCGCAAGAGAAGTCATGGCGCCCGCGAAATCATTCAGACCGAGAGTTCTTCGCTGTCGGCCACAGGGTCCATTGACAGACCAATCGACGTTTTCATAGGGGGGTTTTTCGCCACGCTCCGCTTTGCTCTGAACCACGACGGATGAGTAGACATTGACAAGGTCGTAAAGCCAGTTTATGGTGTATGACCGGCGCCACTCGATCCGCTGGGCTTGACTGGCTTGCTGAAGGTCAAATTGAGGGTCCCAGTTCCGAATACTGGTCAGCATTGACTTGGTCGGTTTGCCGCTGCGCGTTTTCTGGAAGTCATGCAGGAAGTCTAAGAGATCTTTATACGCGTGAACAAATAGTTGCTCTTGTACCTCCACCTTTACCTGAGTCGCGTTGCCTTTTGCGTCCATTGCGTCCATAACGCCCATTACGCCCATTCTTGCATGGAGCTTATCGGGGTTTCCATATGTGAGGGCGTTCAGTATGGTGGGATAGCCATTGGCACCTGGGAACTCTGCAGCTAAGTCCACCTCTGAGCGCTGAATCATGGCGATGGCCAAGTTGGAGAGTGCGGCACCAACAGCGGTGTTGAGACCATCGTAGGCAACCTCACACCAAGTAGCCTGGATAACTGCTCGAAGGCGCAAACACTCTTGAGCCAAAGCAAGTACAGCCATGTAATAGCTCACGCTGTGGTTGGCGCTGTTGTCAATGATGCGGTAGCTATCAAGAGGAACTTGGTCTAAGGATGGCAGGGCAGGAGCATGCGGCTGCTTCTTGGCCTTCTGTGACTTCCCCTTCCTTCCTTTGACTTTCCTACCCTTGCTACCCTTCGACGTCTTCTGAGGTTTCTGGTGTGTTCGATGGCCTGAGTCTTCGGGGCTTGAATCGGTATCACTTTTGTGTTGATCGTCGCCCCCGTCTACACTGAGCGCGCTGAATCTGTTGGCGAAATCCAAGAGGTCATCTAGGTCATCTTGACCTGGTTCTTGGGTGGTTTCAGCGCTGCCTTGGCGACCGGCGAGTTTGGCAGGGCCGCCGAGGGTTTCGAAGGCTTCGGTGAGAACATCGATGAAGTGCTTATGTGCGGCATTGCTCTTTTTGAGCTCGGGGTCGACTTGAGCCGATTGGGATTCGAGCATCGAAAAGGATTGGTGTACAACTGTTCTCGCTCGAATGACAGCTCGGAAGAGATACAGGATGGTGTCCGGAATGTCGGATGGCCGGACGTGCTTGGCAACTAGTTTTGCCATAGCTAGGATGTCGGCAACGGTAGTCTGACCCGTGATGTTCAGTTCCATGCCGGCTGAACCATCTTTGAGTGACTGGATGAGGCTATTCGAAGCTCTGATGAGCCAATATAGCAGGTGATTCGTGTCCCGCTTGTAAGCGGCGTAGATGTTCGAAGCCTTCATGTCCGATGATATTGAGGTTCATCGGGTTAACCATGCCGGAGGATACTATTACAAGACGCCAACAGTAATCGAATGGTTGGTTGGTGGCTATGCTTGACAACAGGGCGAGCTGAATCGAAATGACTTGCAACCGTGGGAGAAGTGAAAATATGATTTGACAGGTTTGGTGGAATGCAGATTAGCCACGTATCTCTGCTCGGGGATTCTTTGCAATGAGAGAAGAAGAATGCGAAGCGATCGAGAATCGGATGTGTGGCTTGCTAGAAGTACAGTGGGTGGGTTGTTGTGATTGTGTTATTGATGCCGATTTCGACTTGGGCTTTCGAGGGCTGCAGAGGCGGGTGCAGCTGACCAAGAAATGGCAAGGACAATCAAGTGACAAACTGCCTGAAGAATAGCTAGTGCATTCGTAGGCGATGGGATTCGAAAATCCAAGTTTGAAGATCGGTGTGGTGGGAGAATGGTGTAGCGGTTGAGTTGGTGAAATATCTCGGCCAGCAACTCCAGACCCAGAAAACAATCATTTCGAGCCCAGGCCCTCGCGGAACCTCTTGGGAGTAGATAAATCGATGGCACCCAATTTTGTACCGCAAGGCGCTGGATGTCCTGTAACAGTGGTGCAAAAATTGGTTGTCACGACTTCGTCCTGTTAACAGCTTGCGCGGGGGGCCATCGTGATTACCTACACCTTCGAAACCAACGTTGCCAACTCCCATCTTCTTTCCTACAATCATCCGAGAGGTTCGAAGCTTGTTGCCGCCCTGCTATAAACGACAGGAACATGAAATAGTCAATCAACCCAAACCGCGTTACCCTCCCTGTCGTGATCGAGGATCGAACGAATGAAACGAATCGAACCCAATGGTCTGCGAATTTATTCAGCCTGCACCTGAACTGATCAATAATACAATAAGAGGCCGACATCTTTCTCATTCTCTGCTACTGAGAACCGGGAGCCAAGCAAGAACGATCCCACGGGCCTGAACCAAACCACATACAGACATATCCTGGATTGGGTCATTATGCCGCTGATACGTAGTGAGCTGGCGTTGATATAAGAAGAGGAATACCACAACTCGCCTAATTAGTTGCTGTACGTTCATAACTAGCATGTTGTCGATGCAGCGATGCTTTGATAGGAATTGGCGTTGAAGACGTCCCCGACTGAGAGGAGGAGAGTGTGCAATGGTACGTGTAGATATTATATGCAAAGCCAGGTCTTCTTTGCCACAGACTACATCATCTCACCGGCGATACTTTCCAAGGGCCCCAGATGGTATCTGGTACCCCCTATCCGAGGTACGGTCTCAGCCCGGATGGCAGAGTCGGCGACCAACTGGAACAAGACCAGAACTGGCTTCATGTTGATAGCTAAGTGGCAGATTGGATCTATCAATGGAAGAAATTTCGTGACATTTGCTCCCTGTCATTTGGATATCCCGGCGGAGCCCGACACGCGCTGCCTTGCTCGGAAGGCATTGCCCGGTAGTCGCGCATATGCCTCCATCCCTTACGGTGCTCATGGACTAGGTCCTCTGCCTGCATATTCTTGGGGGCTAGCTCCACGATACGGTACCTCGGATCATTTTATCAAACCTATAAAGCTTCTGGCCTACGTGTAAGTAAGTAATGTTTACCAGATGGGGGGCTTCTCACTAGTACTCGATGGAGGGGACGGGGAAGGAATACTCCTAACCTGCCGAATCTCCCTTGGTTCGAACCCTTGGCCATCCATAGCTCCAGAGGATATTGGAGATACGATGGCAGCCCATTCGACTTTGTTCATTAGTGCCGTGAAGTTTCAAGGATATATCCCAACGAGAGAAGAATCTAGGAATATCTATCTGCACCATTGGTCGAAGCATGGCAGCCATGATGACGTCATACCCAAACCACTACCCAAACGTTGGCAGCCCCACCGCCAGGGCCAGGAACCGGTAACAAGCTTTCGGCTTTCTTGATTTCCCACGGGTTCCATCAAGATCAGCGTCGTCCGATTGCTTTGATGGACGAGTTCCAGCAATCAACGGGATGAATGTTGTGTCCGTTCGATCGGGACTACATACTTTCTCTGCGTGTGGCAGGTACCTCTTTAGAGTAAACAAGTGCCCATGCGTGCATGTTGGGTTGATGAATCACACACAACAATAACAACAGCAACAACCACTCGTTATGACCAAGCTCATGAGGAGCCAAAGAAGGGATATCTTATAGCACCAGCGAATCGACCTTGAGAATACCTTGAGCAAAGTACACCATGCGGACAAAGAGGGGAAAAAGGACCAGTACGGGTCCGGCGGCGGAATCCACCATGTCCGAGAGCGACCTCCGCCTCCGGGCGCTAGCCGAGGAGCACCAGAGGGCCATGGCCGAGAGCGAGGAGAAGATGCGCCGCCTCAGCAGCACCTACGACGACGCCATGTACGAGGCCACCCAGCGAAGTGAGTTAGCTGCCGCCCTGCCATCTTTCTATCCTCTCCTTTTCCGTTCCCTCCCCGTACCCCACAACTTTAGGATAGTGATTCGATGTTGTTGTTGACATTCATCGAGTTCAGCAACTTGACCACGAGAAGAACATGGCCGAGGCCGACTTAAATAGTAAGTAGCTTACTTCCCCCCTGTATCTCCTATCTACATAGACTCACATGATGAAACAAAAGTGCGCCAACTCCGCCACGACGAAGCCATGGCCAAGGCAAGGCGGCAGCTCAAGCGCGACACCAAAGGCCACGAGGGTGCCATGAAGCGGGCCCAGGAGGCCATGCGGGAGACGACGCGGCTGCACGAGCAGGCCCTGCGGGACGCCCACGCCAAGATCCAGCAGCTGGAGCACGAGAAGGCCATGGCGGAAGCAGCGGCCAAGATGCAGAGTCTGAAGCAAATGGAAGCCGGCTGAGAATGTTGGACTGGGAAGCTTGCTTGCCTGTTTGTTTTCTAGCGCTCTAGGTATTTGGGATTTTACCTGTCATCATTCATATAGCTACAAATTTATGTCAAAAAGACTTACACACAAACATCAATAATAACACGTCCATCCGTATCCTCATGACTACTGCCCGGATCATAACAGCGATTGTATCGTTAGAAAGAAGAACCGTTTCAGCGTTTCCATGATACTGTACATCAGCAACAACAACAACAACAACAAGAGCCAAGAATCGCCCCAGACCCCGCAGGGTATAAGCACATATATATTACAAACACAAACATGACAGGTCGTCATCGTCAACACCGCTAGTGGCCGGCGGGCGACCCTCCATTCCATCCATCCTGCCCTCGCTCAACCTTTCCAGATCCAGCTCAAGGGCCAGTTCGGCCACTCGAGTTCAGGACACAAGGCTACATAACCACCATCCAGACCGTGGTCAGGGTTGTCCGTAGCACTCCAACCGTTGGCCGTTTCCTAAACCACGACCTCCTCATCATCAGGATCCTCAATGCTGGACCTCGAAGTCGCCTCGTGCGTGCGCTTGATCTTCTCCCCATCGTCGCCTGTCATTTCACTCGATGCCGGCTTCTCGGTGCCGCCGCTGCTGCCTCCTTCCTCTCCCTTGCCCTTCTCCTTCTCTTTTTCTTTGGATCCGAAACCCGGACCGCTGAATGGCCAGAGACTGGTGAACGCGGAACTCTTCTGGTTCTGGTTGGGGGGATGAAGGGGAAGGGGCTTGACGATCACATTGGCCTTTTCGCTGTTGCCGCCCTCCTTCTCCACCTCGGGCATGGCAAAGTCGCCGAATTCTTCATCGTCGTCTTCAGCTGCCACGTCCTTTTCCGAGTCGGAGTCGTCATCTCGGCCATCGCCGAATTTCTCGTTGGACCGACGCGACAGGGCGCCTCTCCACCAGCTACCGCGGGCTTGCTGATTCCAGGATCCGCTCTCGCCACCCTCGCCGCCGAGTTCATCGTCGCTGTCTTCGTTATCCTCTTCTGCGTCATCCCCAAACGGATCCCGGAGTATGCTGTCGGGTTCCCGCGTGAGCTTCAGCTCGTCGTCATCGTCATCACCGTTCTCAATTTCTGCCGACTGCGATGTGGCGGCTACTGAGCTCTTTTGGTGCATGGCGAGGCGTGCAGCGAGTTGCAGGCGGGCGCGAGAAGGCGGGATGTTCAGGGGTGGCGGCGGGGGAGGCGGCGGGGGGATAGAAGGCGGATCTAGCGATGATGAAGCGTTCAGGGGATCGGTATAGGCACGGAACTAAAGAAGTAGTTAGCATACAGTCGCAATATGTTTAAGTTATTGAGATGAAATGTTTTGAGGGTAGGAAGGGGGCGGCGGGTTGGCGGCGGGTTGGCGGGGTGGCTCATAGCAGCAATAGCAATAAGGGGTTCGACAACACAGTCTTATATTGTCACGCAAGGCGAAGCCGGTGACCCGGTCAGACTGTGAGTGATAACATCCTTCGCTGTTGCTGCTATCTGATCGCTTTTGATATCCTATTTGCCGACATGACTGCCGCTAAAGACTTCCAGGAGCTGTTCAGAATGGCCATGAAGGGGTAAAAGATATTGAGTGTGCAGCGTGCGCAAAATGGCCGCCCTGTCTTCAAGTGTCCGAATCCAAAGCATCCGAGACCGGGGGAAATCCACTGCAGACTGAGCAACACCTCAAAGCGGTGGGCAGGGAGGTGAACAGCGAGGGGAACTCTTCCGACGCTTCGTCTGAGGCTCGTTGCCAGAGCTGCTCGCTTGCGGCCCCTCTTCAACTCCTCTCTTCTAGGTCGAAGTGGATTGCCCGCTTAAGATAGAGTTAAGTGCCATGGTCGCAGCCGCTGCGCCTGAAGTGCCCCTTGGTGCCCCTTCTTCGGATGGAGATGAGGGTAGTGTAGCATGAGAAGGGGAAGGGGCTGGTGGCAAAGGAATATCGTCCCCACCGCCATTGCCAGTTTCGCTGGCTGCGGGGGCTGATGGATCACTAACCTCGTTATTCACGTCCTCCTCGTTCTCCTCCGACTCATCCTCGTCCTCGTCACTTGAGCTACCGAAGCCTGAGCCCAACAGACCAGAACTGATGCTGAAAGGACCAAGGCTGCTGCCACTACCATTATCCGGCATTTCAGCGCTAGCTCCGCCGTTCAGGCCTGCCTCAGCCAGAGCATTGGACCCGCCCTGAGCGTTTCCAAGACCAAGGCTGGACAGACCCATGCCACCAAGACCATTGCCGGCCATGGCGGCCCGGTTACTCATAGCGACCTCGGGTCGCACACCGCCGAGAATGGCATTGTCTCGCTCCCTGGTTTCGGCCAGAGCACCCTCGACATAATTGATCCAGTCTTGACTCATGACGCGATCCAGGACCAGCTCGGACAAGAGCTCGGGAGGGTTGCGCTCGGTGAACTTGACCACTTCCTCGGCGATCAGAGTGAGGTGACCCATGTATCCCATGCGCGTCTTGTTTTGGGCCTGCGAGTTTTCACTGGCGACCTGGCCTCGGATGATGGCGTTAGTGACGTCGGCCGCCTCGAATAGCGAGATAGCTAGAGTGGGGTTGTATCCACGATCCATAGGTCCATTGAATACTTGTTGAACAATGTCGTACACAACGTTATGCAGGAAGTTATTCCAGGGGTATTTAAAGAAAAATGTCTATGCATGGTCAGTATGATGGTACTCCGAATCGGAAAGAGGGGAGCTAGGATTTACCAGTATGGTAGGGACAACTTGATGCTTCACAAATTGCATCTTCAGGAAGTCACCGACAACAGGCTCCACTGGTTCTGCGGCGGCCGTAGTGGTAGCCGGTGCGTCACTCGAGTCGGCTTTGTGGCCAACCACTATCGACTCCTCGTCAGTCTTGCCTGAAGGTGCAGGAGCTTCTGTCGTCGTCGTGTCCGCCGTCGACTCATCCTTGGCAGTCTCGACTTCTCGACTCTCCGCACTCCTAATTACCAAGGGGGCAACCTCAGCTGGCTTATCCTCGTCGGTCTTGTTGCTAGGGATTGCCTCCGAGCTTGACGGGAGAGTCTCGGTCTTCGGCTCATCAGCAACAACTTCCGGTGTCGAAGTAGTGTTGTCTGAAGTTGAGCTGTCGAGCTCCTTCGCACCAGAAACATCCTCAAGTGTCGATTTCTCCTCAGAAGTGGTGGCCTGCGCCGTGGTTTCCGTAGGTGTCGCCAAGGGCTGTGCTTCAGTGGTTGATTTGTCGGAATTATCAGGCGTGGACCCCCCTTCAGCTGAAGAAGCAACAAGCGTAACATGTGCCTTCTTGGGAGACAGAGGCGCCACGACCAACTCGGGATTCTCAAATTCCGGAACTTCCTGTTCATGGACTGTATGGTCGTGAACATTGAGTCTGGGGGAGCTCAGAGGCTCATCTACGAAATCTTCATCATCCTTGTCGAGGAATGAGGCGGAGGGACCGGGAGGGAGTATTTCATCCTCGGCCTTGACGAACTCATGGGACGTGTCTTCGGTCATCTCGCCGGATGGAGCGACCTCTTCAAAGCCATCGTCGTCCGACGCGTTGGTCACTTCAAGACGGCGTCCGTCATCCGGGGACGAGTGGCGGCCGCGCATAGTAAGATCCTCTGCCGAGGACTGTGCATCATCGCCACGGTTCATCACCAGCTTACCCTCAGCCCGCAGCCGCTGCCTCTCTTCGTCCCGCACGGCGATGACCTGCTCAGACCCGACCTCGTTCAACAAGGCCATGTTGCTGCAGTGCAAAAGCTCTGCCATGAGCTCGCAAGTCTTGAAGCGATCGAAGCCCAGAGGTTCAATCTTGTCTCCGAAAGTCGATTCCAGACGCTGCTTCTGAGCAGGGGTATGCATGATCAGGTTCATGAAATCGGGCACGTGCTCGGCAAACATGCGTAGGAGGTTGCCCAAGTAGATGGGATCTCGGCTGGAGGGCTGCGCATTGTTGTCCGAGCCAACATCTGGGTCGTAATCCGAGTTGTTCTTGCGGATGACCTCAATAATGATGCCGACGCCTACGGTCAAAGGGTTTCCGCCGCCCAGCATGTAACTAATTAGCTTTTCTACGCAGTCCTTGGAGACCAGCTGCCTCGTGAGTTCGTTGGGACCAATGCAAGCCTGCTCATTTTGGGAGGCATTGGCCGAGACCGTGATGATGGCCTTGATGAAATCTCCTGCTGATGTTTGAGTAGCCCAGCTATGTTCAGGACCCAGGAAGGAGAGTAAGGTGGGCATGACATCTTTGGTGTAAAGCCACTGCATTACATCATGTTGATTAGTATCAGTGTGATCATATGTGAATATGTGTGGTCTTACCTCGACCACACCTTGGCCACTGTCTGTTCGCTCTAGGCTGATAATTTTGAGCAGGAGATCCATGACCATGGGGCAATCCACATGGCGCAGCATGTCAGCGACAGCGCCGTCCAGAGACTTGAGCAGATCCAGCATCTCCTCCGTCTTCTTGTCGAACAGGGATTCGTTCACCTTTGTGAAATAGCTGGCCTGCAGAGGGTCGAGAGGCGCGGGAAGCTTCAGGAAGTTCCAGAAGTTGCGGAGCAGCGACGTGCTCTCCATAAGAGCTTCATAGATAGACCAATTGTCGGAGGATAGGACCTCGGCAGCGACATAGGCATACCGGTTGCGCTTTTTCTCGACCTCATCCTCGTCAACCTCTCCATCGTTGGTAGCTCTGGAGGATGCTCGCGGCCGGCCGAAGGATAAGCGAGACTTGCTCTTCTTCTCCTCCTCTTCTTTATCCTCCACGTCGGGGTTCTCTACCGGCTCTAACTTGGGCGCGACGACATATTCGAGCAACTTCTCCAGGACCTTCTCTTCACGGAGGTACTCGATAAGCTTTGTGTTATGTTGCTTGAGCTCCTGGATCAGGTCGCTCTCGTCGAGCAGATCTTCAAGTTGGAAGTCTTGCTTGTCGAGGATGGTATCGATGGTGGAGATGTTGGCGTAGCCGCCAAATCTCCAAAACATGGTGAAGGTATTGGGCGGGCTCAATGCCCTTTCGTTTGGGGGTGTGTTGGTGTAGACGAATGAACCGGCAGGTAATGACGGGTGCCAGACATGCGAAAATTAAAGATGTCGATGGGCTCTGTACGAGAGCTTGGAGGTCAGCATACGGAGATGCCTTGTCGTCACCGTCACCTGTGTGATTGCGATTGGTCGGGAAAGTTCCGGTCAGAAAGAATAGAGCGGTTCGGAGGGTATCGGAAACAAAGCCAACAGGCGCTGTGGTGCACTAGGGCAATGGGCAGTGGTGTTTGGGGTTGTTGCAGTCGCAATTTGTAATAAGGTCTAGGCTTTGTGTAGGTGCCTTTCTAGAGTTGGAGACAAGGCTGGACCGTCTATCGTGGGGGGATGGATTGGTACGCGGGCGCGAGTCAATAAGACCGACTTCTTTGGTTTCCCGTGGGCGATGGGGTAGACAGTCAAACAGTTTGACAGGGTATATATGCAAATGCCTTGATCAGATTGCGCCGAAGTCCATCCAGGCCAACGCAACGGTCGGACAAATTGGGTATCTTTGGTGATTTTCCTTTGGCGCCAATCCGTCTAGTGATGCCGAAATGCCAATATGTAGAGGGTATGCGGATGTAGTAAAGGCTGTGAAACAAAATATCCGGCGGAAACGAAGGTGTTGGGGATGTCCCGGCTCAGCAGGGCAGTCCAGTCCAGTAGCGAGATAGGCTGGATAAGGGAAGGGAAGGGAAAGGGTCTGTCTGGTTCGGTCGACAGCAGTAAGTAGGTGGGCTGTAGCAAGCAAAGCGCGACTTCCTACGACTACTTCCTAACGCTAATAAGTACGTGAACTCAAACAACCTGGGGGGTGCAGCCTGCAAGTACAGTAAGTAGCACTGGAGTTGAGGTTGGAGCCCAAGCGAGTATTTTTTGTTTGGGGGGCAGTAACCGCAGCAAATGTTGAAGAGCTCCTCCAAAACCCAAAATCAATATCAATGATCGGGATCAAAATTGAAGGTGTGCAATGTGTCTCCTCGGCCTCCTTCCTTCTCTCGTGCTCTTGTGGTGGGTTCTCGTAGAGGGTAGAGGGGGAGCAAGCACTACGTACACAAAATGTCCGACTACGAGCAAAGAGGGGAGAGAGGGTTTGTGGATGGAGTCTCTCCCTTGATCGTACAGTCAAATCGGAATGGGTTTTCCTGTTACTCGAGGGAACCCGCCGCAATCGATGCCTGTCAACTGTACCCTATCTGGTGCTGTACCTATGGCCTGCATGTGCCTAACGCGTCACTCGACGGGGCTGACTTGGCGAGTAAGTGCGCGGCTAAGCAATGGAAGTGACTGTGACTGACTGCACTGGAGGGAAGATGACGTTGGAGGGGTTTGAGTGCATTTGAAAGGGTCGATTTACAGCACAACAAAACCAATTCAATTATTTAATTTGAAGTCCCAACCTCAACTTGAGGACGATACGATAGTACGATAGTTCCATGCACAAATCAAATATGGCGAACAGTATCGTTGCATAGATTTAAGAGTAGTCAGTTACCAGCATGCTTGCGCGCAGACACAAGTCATACACATGTCGGCCTATTACGCACTCAAACTGGGGCCAAGTCGTAGATGCCCAGGCATTGGGCATTGACCAATTCATGCGTAGGTGGCAGGCGATTTGGACTGAGCAGAAGACTGAGTGACCTTGAGACCTTCCAACTTCGTGCCTTGCCTGCTTGCCTTTCTGGACTTCTGGACTGGGGTGCTGCATTTAGACTCAAAGTGCGACTCTCACACGTGTCTTGCTTGGTGCGTGCACCCGCAACTTGACTTGCGCCTGGTGCACCTGGTCCAAGCCCCAAGCCTAACAGCGGGTAGGTCGAGGCAAGTACCTGCCCGTGTCTGTCCAGTGGTCTTTCGGCAGGGAAAAGGGAGGGCTGTCACAGTGACGTGACGCTAGCCCAAACCGGCCAAGCTCGCCGACGTTAGGTACATGGCGGTTCACGAACCAACTGGAGTCCGGCCCGAGTCCGAGCCTTTTGCAGATTCATGCAACCCGCTGAGTGAGAGGCGGACTGACAAAAAGACGATACACTGGAAACTCCTAGTCTGAGAGATGTAGAAGAAGGAATATTTCCCCATTCCATTTGGAATAAGTGACCCGAATCATATCCGTTCTCAGGAGCAAGTATGATGAAGCTGGGGAAGTAGCAATATTTAAATGTGTATATAAGGCTTGCTTCTATGGAGAATTTGAAAACTGCACTATTATGATATGCATTCAGACACGGGCTCCATGCTCACTCACCCATCTCTCTCCGAATGGTGTCCAAGCTCCGGAGCTGTCTCTCCTCATCGAAGTTCTCGGGAGCGAGCCAGGCCAGCATCGCCCGATTCTGTGAGTCCCACTCGTCGTCCAAGAGGGAGAACCACGCCGTGTCGCGATTACGTCCCCGCACGATGCGGTGTTTCCGGAAGGTGCCCTCGTAGGTGAAGCCAAGCCGTTCGGCGGCACGGCGGCTTTTGGCATTGAGCGCGTCGCACTTCCACTCGAGCCGCCGGTTGCCTAGGTCCTCTATGCAGTAGCGCATGAGGAGGTAGAGCGCCTCGGTCGCCACCGTCGTGCGCTGCAGCTTGGGCGAGAAGGTCACCCAGCCGATCTCGACGCTGCGGTGGGCCCGGTCGATGTTGAGCAGTGAGAAGTAGCCCACGGCGGAGCCGGCCGGCGCTTCCTCGCCCTTGTTGCCTCCGGGAGCGCTCAGGGCTTGTTTGGTGATGACGGTGAAGTAGAAGGGATCCTCCGAGGGGGCGATCATGGAGATCTGCTGCGTGAACTCCTCCTCGTCATCGAAGGGGCCGGTGCCTAGGTAGGCAAAGGTGGAGGTTTGCGATCCATCGCACAGGTACCTGTACAGATCTTGCGAGTGAGATTCCTGGAGCGGCACCAACCTTGTATATGTACCGTCAATCGTCCGCCGCCGAGGTTGTGAAGCCGCATAGCTGTCGACGCGGTCACCCAGAGGGACCCCTCCTGACATTGTGTGTAAGTCTCGAGCTTCCGGGGAACTCGGATTCATCACGCCCGAAGTGGTAAACTGCGGCTTTCCTTGAGACAACACAGGGGGCAAATAGAGATGCTCAAAGGTGCGTATTGATTTCAGGTACTTCTTAACTGGCTCAAGTTACCGCAAACCGAAAATTTAGTGAGTATCTATAAAATCCCGTGAGCGCGTATGACACAAATCGTGAAAGAAAAACACAATAAAAAAACATGCAAGCCGAAACAGCTGACGGGAGCCCCGAATTCTCCACTCTGAGAGACAGCAATTAGTCCGTCTCCAACTCGATATACCTAGAATTACAACACGGATGGTGCCGGGAAGAGGTAAGAACAGCCGGCTTACTCATGTTAGCCGCGCTGCTAGCTCTGCTCATAACCATGTCTCTGCCTATTTGATAACTTCTCCGACAATGCCAATTACCTTCTGAAGGCCAAAGCCAAGAGTGTCGTTGAAAGCTCTGGCCGTCCATGTAGATGAGCGATTCGGGAGGCCATGCCTGCATCTGCCCATCTTGTGGTGAACGCCTCGGTCAGGCTGGAATAGAGATCAAGGGGCTAGGGCAGTCGACTATAGTGCAGCAACCTAACAACACTAATGCCAGTTCTCCCCTAGCCCTCATGTTTTCCGGACAAAATAGCATCGAACGTATTGCCTAGTTTGAGTACTTATTAAAGAGAATTATGGTTATTGATGGTTGATACTTCACTCTCTTGATTTTCCGGGCTTGTATCAGCGTCGATAACTCCACAAGGAACCTCCTGTGGCTAAGAGTATAGGCGGCAGCTGACTGAGCTATGTGAATGCGGGTTGAAATATATAAGTCGGTCTTCCTGCCTCGCCTGCTCAACTTACGCAGCCGCGACAGCATGGATTGATGGTTATTGAACCAGGGCCTTACCCCTCGCCCTCTTCTTTCTCTTTTTTGCAAATTATTTATGAAGGTATCGGCCGCCTGCTTCTGATAATACTGGGGATATGATTCGCAGGAGCTTTAGGCTCTTGAATGGCACTGGAAGGATTGGGCCAGGTAGGGATTGCAGTGCACACCATGGGGGGAGACCTCATTAGCAGCGATTCTGTTCTGATAAGTTCGAAGCTGCCATGGCCATGATGTTCGATACAGGAGGAAATGTCCTGGCTGGCTTGCATTGTGCGAGTGGCTAAGGGGCGATTTCCAAAGTGGTTACAAGCAAAGAACCCGCGGGATTGGGTCACAACTTGCCGCTAAGTTGGGCTCTTTCACAACGACAATCGATAGTAAAGCATCTGCTAAATAGCAGCTTGCCTTTCGCAAGTTATAATGAGGCAACATTATCTACAGGCTCTACCCCAGGGGAATATACACGTGTGTAGGATTGGATCTGGTTCCTGTGGCAATAGGGGAGGAGGGGTGGTGTGTTGATCTTCTACAGCCCCGGAGAGTGTTGCGTCAACACAGGCCAGCTAGCTTGGCCGTCCAAATTGGGCTGCGAGGCTAAGCTCAGGGGGCTCCACCCAGTAACTTGCCGGTGATCAATTTCTAGTCAATCACCAAAGGACGACGGACATTTCAGAAAGGCAAGATCTGCTTTGTCCAAGGGTAAGATGCATCGTGTAGTCATGTTGCGCAAACTGCAGGTCAAAGGCACAACTTCGAGAGAAAGGAAGACATATTCTCTTATGTATGCGCTCTTGTAATTTATAGCGAAGAGAAAAGAATCCTAGAAAGGGATGTTGATGTTTTTACTTGATGCAGCCTTATGTCAATGGTAGCATCGTCACCCACAGGCGGCTTGATCTGGCAGACCAGTGTTCTGACCAGTAGGCAGACCCCCTGGGACATGTCAACCCCGCCAAAATTGAGCAGGAAAATGAACTGGACTCCACTACCTACCTACCACTAACCACGACCACCTGCCGCTGCCCAATGGTAGAAGGAATTTGGCCATGAGCGCCTTGAGCAAGAACTGAACCAGGCTGCCAGGACCCCGAGCCCGTTGCCGTTGCGACCCCTGGTGCTAAGAACCTGCCATCAGAGCCATCCCACAATTGACCGTGACACTATTGCTTTGTCGTGCTTGAATCCGGCCTGAGAGTTGGCCGCCAAACAAATAAAACAAAAGTACATCATCACGCGCTTTACCACCATTGCGCCGTTGCTGATGCCTTTTCTACCCAAGCACACAGCTTTTTCTCCATTCCGGCTTATTCGCGAAAGCCTCTAATACCATCATCTCCTCCAAAAGCTCTGACTACTACAGTCGCGCATTACAAAACCTACTTAAGTAGAATTTCTTGATAAAGAGCATATACCACCACTGCTGCCGCGCAACCCCCGACGAACAAGCTCGATTTCGCAACACACTTTAAAAAAGACCCTCCCGTTGACAAGGTCTCGCTCGAGCTTTGGACTTTATAAAAAGAACAATACGGTATGTCTCTCGCTTGCTTCCATTCGTCCGTCAAGCCTCCCCGCCGTGGGGAACAACGGCCAGAAGAAACACCAACACGAAAGGCGGTGGAAGAAAGGAGTTCGTCCGAGGAAAGCGCGACAGCGAAGGTTGTGCTTGCCAGTCGTACCTGCTGCTGTGGCCGCTGCTCCAACCTCGACTAATCTCAAGCCTTCCGTCCTTTGCACCTTGATGTCGTCCCGAACCCAGATACTAGTGTTTCCAACAATCACATGCCTCTTGTGGAAACTTGATGTCGCAGCATCCCACTACACATCGCAGAGAAGCTCAGTTGCCTATGGCTTCTGCTGCCCTTGAGCATTTCTCCACCATCCTGTCTCCATGCCAAAATGCCTTTTGATCATCTTAGGAGGCCGTCATTGCATAAGCTGATACAGAAAGTAGCAGACTCCGTATCCTCGCCTTCCAAACACGCCCACCACGGCACCAAATCGTCGAGAGATTTCACCTCCTTGTTCAAGAGCAACAAGAAGCAACATCAGCAGGAACCACAGTCTCCTCCTCCAACCCCCTCGACCGCTACAAGCCAAGGCGCAACAACCCCGCGATCACCTCCCGCCCAGGACTCATACAGACCACCACCCGCACAACCTCCCGACACCCCACCTGACGAGATGGCGGAGGGAGAGCCTGACTACAGCTCTCTGCCGCTGACGGACCGATGGGTCCATAAGCAGTGGAAGGTGCGAAAGGAAGCCTACGAAGAGGCCGCCAAGGCCTTCGAGATCACACCGGACGAGTACGACCCGGCCTTCAAACCCTTCAACCAAGATCCCAGTCTTTGGAAAGGTGCCGTAGCCGATTCCAATGTGGCTGCCCAGACAGACGGTTCCGCCGCCTACTGCGCATTCCTCAAGTTCGGTGGCAAAGAGAACAGCGTACGGTCCAGAGGTCATACAGTCGGGCCTATATGCGAAAAGGGTCTTGTTTCTACAAGGCCGGCTACCAAGGCATCGTGTCTCGAAGCCTTGCTACTGCTTATCGAGCTGGACGTGTCAGCGCCTGTAGTGGAGGACATCCTACCGGCGCTATCGGCCAAACAGCCCAAGGTCATTGCCGCTGCCCTGGCCGCTCTCACGACTATATACCACAGCTACGGCTGCAAGACAGTAGATCCCAAGCCGGTGCTTAAGATCCTCCCAAAGGTATTCGGTCATGCAGACAAGAACGTTCGAGCCGAAGCGACCAACCTCGCCGTCGAGTTCTACCGATGGCTCCGAGAGGCCATGAAGCCCATGTTCTGGGGCGACCTCAAGCCTACTCAACAGACGGACTTGGAAGGACAATTCGAGAAAATCAAGGAGGAGGGCGTCGCAAAACAGGAGCGGTTTCTGCGATCACAGCAAGCCGCTATGGCTCGGAAACCGCCACCCGGTGCTGCCGACGAGGAAGAGTATGCCGAGGAAGATGCCGCAGACGAGCCTGCTGAAGTGGATGTCTTCGATCTAGCCGAGCCGCAAGACGTGCTGTCAAAGGTACCAGACAACTTCCACGACAACCTGGCCTCCTCAAAATGGAAAGAACGTAAGGAGGCGCTCGAGGCGCTATTCGCCATCATCAACGTACCGCGCATCAAGGATGGTCACTACGACGAGATCAACCGTGGCCTGGCAAAATCCATGAAGGACGCCAACATTGCGGTCGTGGTTCAGGCGGCACAGTGTATCGAGGTGCTCGCCAAAGGTCTGCGCAAGTCCTATGCCAAGTATCGATCCATTGTTCAAGCGCCCATCATGGAACGGCTGAAGGAGAAGAAGGCAACGGTATCAGATGCCCTTGGCGCTGCATTAGACCAAGTCTTCCTGGCAACGAGCTTTACCGACTGTTTCGAGGAGATCCAATCATTCCTCGTCCACAAGAACCCCCAGGTCAAAGAAGGTACTTTGAAATTCCTCGTCCGGTGTCTCCGTACCACGCGCGATGTCCCGAGCAAACAAGAGATCACGAGCTTGGTGGAGTCGGCAAAGAAACTGTTGGCAGAGGGAAGCGAGCTTTTGCGATCTGGTGGTGCTGAGATCTTGGGAACCATCATGAAGATTGTGGGCGAGCGTGCTATGAACCCGCATCTCGAGGGACTCGACGACATCCGCAAGACCAAGATCAAGGAATACTTCGAGACGGCCGAGGTCAAGGCCAAGGAGAAGCCGAAGCCGAAACCCGCCGCCCCTGCCGCTCGCGCACCGCCCGCCGGGGCAAAGAAGATGGTCAAGAAAGCACCTCCTGGCACCAAGAAACCCGCCGGTTCAGCACCGCTTGCTGCGCAGCCTACGCCACGAGCTGCCCCAGCCGCCGCCAAACCTGGCTTGCAGAAACCGTCTGGCTTAACGGGGCTCAAAGCTCCTCAAAAGCGCATCGGGGCTCCGGCTGCTCTTGCCTCACCCCGCAGAGTTGCCGCACCACCGCCTGAGGAATACTACGAAGAAGAGGAGGAGGAGGAAGACGAGGTTCTTCCTGCTTCTCCCCCGCCTCGTCCTCGTGTCGGTGTTGGTCGAGGTGGCCTCGCCGGGCGATCACTAGCAAAGCCCGCCGCTCCAGCTGCGGCACCCACGGCCCCTACTTCGCCAACGCCTTCGAGTGGACTTACCGCCATGGAGCGTGCCGAGCTCGAGGAGATCCGCACAACCAACTACCGACTGCTCAAGCAGGCGGACGATATGCGACACGAGAGATCCAAAATGAACTCGGAGATCCAGGAGCTCAAGAACCAGAACGCCCAACTCATCGAAGATCACACAAGGGATGTCCTGAGCATCAAGGCCAAGGAGACGCAACTGGTGCGAGCCCGAAGCGACACCGAGGCGGCCGAACAGAACAACGATCGGCTCAAACGGGAACTGGAACGACTTAAGCGTGCGCTCAGTAAGGCTGAGGCCCAGCAGTCGCGAGGTGGCAGCGGCAGTCCCGCCCTGGGTAGCCCAACCAACGACGACGCAGGCATCTACCGCGACGGTCCCAACCCCGCCGGCGGCCGGTTCGACAGGATGAGCTTCACCAGCACCCACTCGGAAGAGAAGGAGAACGGCGAGTCTCACCACCAACAAGCCCGCAAGAAGATGATGAGCCCCGAGTTGCGAGTAGGCAGCGGCTCGAGCGGCCGCGGTAGTCCTGCACGAGGCTTCCGCAGCACGCCCATCGATGAACATACCGGGAACGGTTACCAACCGCCGCCTCCTCCTGCAGCTACGAACCCGGCTGGCGGTAACGGCGTCGAAAGCTGGAAGCGCGCAGCCGAAGTCACAAGTCAGCTCAAGGCCAGAATCGAGCAGATGAAGGTAAGCTCTTCCCACCTATCCACACCACTTATTTCATGAATGCTAACACAGTACACAGGCGAGGCAAGGCTTTAATCGACCTTAGAGTATCGACCAGCTGCGGGCTCGCCGTGTCGATGATGTGGTTATGCTTGGATCCGACTCCTCCAGCAAAGTTGCTGGTACAGTCGGGTCAGGACCTGGCATGGGTGCGTGAGCTTCAGGCTCCTTTCCGCACCAGCCCAGCCAATTGTTGCTATATTCTTGTCTGTATTCACTTTTATAATATTATGATGACAGGAAATTGGGGGCAGAAGGGTGGGGGAGCCAAGGATTGGATGGCAGGGACATGAGAAAAAAGCGAGTATCTGGCTTTTGTTGAGTGCATTTTCTACGGCGTCTGATGCATACCCCATTTTGCAATTATTCTCGTTCCACGGACCGTGGGGGAGAGAAGAAGAGAGAGAGAGAAGGTCTAGAGAAGTTGTGTGGCAACTTGGTCTTGGGCGACGAGGCCTAGACAGCGATTTCTGTGAATTCATATATGAAAGTTCAACTCCTACGTTTCTGGTGACATGCTGCCGATGTTTTGATCCCTCTTTATTCTAGTAGATGTGTCTGGTCTTCGACGGCTTGGGGTTTCTTGCTCTAACGACTATTGAATTACCGTACCCAGCTAGTAGTGATCTGTCATCCCATGCCGATCCTTTGGAGGCTGATGCGTGAACTTTGACCCGGCGAGTTCTCGGAGACTTCCATCATTTAGACAAATCCAAGTAACCTTTGACCTACGCATATAAAGGATCAAGCATCCTTCTGATATTTATTGAGTTGGACGGCACGAAGCTGAAGAAATGAACCTGTCTACGTCTATTTGAAGCGAACAATTGATAAGAAGGACCCATTTAGCATTCAACATGGATTTCAATTTGCCTCGCCAGCAGTTCACTGTGTCCAGGGGGTACACGTACTCGTACGTGCACATAGCCAGCACAGGCGATGATAAGCCAACACTTCTCCTTCTGCACGGGTGGCCGTCGCACATCGACGACTGGATCTACCAGATCCGGCACTTCCAGTCCAGGGGTTACGGCGTCGTGGTCCCCGACATGCTGGGGTACGGGGGCAGCAGCAGCCCCGCGGAGACGGGCGCGTACCGACTCCAGCCGCTGAGCCGGGACCTCGCCGAGCTGCTGGATCATGTCGTCGGGGCCCGGGAAAAGGTCGTGGGCGTGGGCCACGACTGGGGCGCCAACGTCCTGTCGCGCTTTGCGCTCTACCACCCGCATCGGCTGCGGGCGGTCGCGTTCCTCGGCATCGGCCCGTCGGGGCCGGGGGCCGGGTTCGACCTGGACGCCATCAACGCGATGACGAAACAGGCGACGGGGACGGAGATGTTAGGGTACATTTCCTACATTGCGCGCGACGCGTCGTCGCAGCGCATGATGGAGCAGAATGCGCAGTCGGTCATGGACATTCTGTTTGCCGCCGACCCCAAGACGTGGGATGTCCACTTCCACCCGCTCCAAGGCTTCAAATCGTTCATCGAAGAGGGCCGCCGCCAGGAAGTGGGGGGCTGGTTCCCCCCGGAGCTGCGGCGTCGACACCTGGCGACGTTTGGTCGGGAGGGTGGGTACTTTGGGCCTTCGCAGTACTACAAGATGCTGGACCAGAACCTATCGGCCGGCGAGGAGGAGTTGGAGGGGCGCAAAGATGCACAAGTCACGCTGCCGTCGCTGCTCGTCGTGCCGGACGCGCCCGCATCCTCGAGGGAAATGCATGTGCAGATGCTGCGGGCGTGGGCGCCGGGAGTCAAGGTGGCGACGGTGCAGTGCGGGCATTGGGTGCACCTGGAGAAGAGGGAGGAAGTCAATGGGGCGATCGAGAGGTTCATTCTGGAATTGGAAACCGCAGCGTAGCGATGGATCCATATTGAAAACGAGTGGTTGTCGTTCCCCAACGGTCGCAACTGAGATATGACGCATATGCCACCAATAGATTTCGCGATTTTCCGGATTTAATAGTGCTACCCTGTAACCCCCCCCCAGGCACTTTCGCCGATAGCGCGCGAACCGCGCCCCCGGCGGCGACGACGTGGAAACGGTCTGGTGCGCCTCGCCGCGGGCTTTCCAGCGCACCCATCCACGTCGCCGTTGCGTGCCCGTGGCCCCCCTTATAATAAGGAGACTTGCTAATTGCCTGCCCAGATGCTAGAATAGAGGGTGTTTGAAGGTGGGTGGGTGGAGGTGGAGCCCTGACCGGCCGTCGCCCATATACTGAAAAAGAAAAGGTGCAAAAAGAGAATTGGAGACTTATGACCAGAGCGGGATTCGAAGTGGAACACTCGGGGGCAACTATTCTTTATTTTTTAGTGTAGACAGGAGTAGACAAGAGCAGACAAGAGCAGATAAGAGCAGATAAGATTAGATAGGATTAGATCTATTGGAATCGCCTAGACATTGGAGCATCATCCCGAAAAAGCCACTCTTAACCGCAATCGACCCTTGTACACAATTCCTCCTCGTTCCCCTGGCCCACTCTTTGTTGTACTCGTGAATCTATCTGGAAGCCCGATTGGATGGTGTAGGGGCATGCTTCCGTGGACGACCTCGAGGACGACCGGTCGGGGTTTTGATAGCTTTGCTCACACCGTTCTTGGGGGGTCTACCTCGACCACGCTTCACCACGGGTGTGCGAATGTTTTCACCCAGGTCGCCACCACCACCATGTGCTAGACTGTTCTCAGGTGACCCAGATGATGTTCCAGCGTGGTCACTGGTGGGCTTGCCGTCACCATTGCTGTTGTCGTTACCATCCTTGTCATTGATGCTGCCATTGCTGTTCTCATCGTCGCTGAAGAGGAGGTCGTCGCCGTCCAGCTCCATTTGGCGAACCGTGTCCATCTCGGGATCGGGCTGCCGTTGCGTGAACTCCGTGTCGAGTGCATATGGCCCGGGCGGCTCGCCCTTGCCCAAAGACCGCCGCGCTAGACGGAACGGAATGGGCGAATCGTTATGAGCCGGCGCGTTGGACTGTCTGGCCAGGCCGCTCGCTGGAGGGGTGAGCATTGCCAGATTGCCTGGCTGCGCCGACGAGTTACCGCCTCCGTCCTCCGGGAACTCGCCCTCCAGAGACTGTTAGACCTGCTCCCATGCCGGGCTGACGCTACTTACCTCCAGGTACCACTGCATCACTTTTCGCTCATCCGCCTCTTGGAGGTCGGGATAACCCAGCTCTGTCTTGACGCCACCGAAAGAAGACGGATCTGCTACCTGTTTCGCCTTGGTGAACGTGTCCACGTGCTCCTCAACTCTCTTGCCGAAGAGCCACAACGACAGCTGCGCGGCCTTGCTGTAGGGCCCGGATTCTTCCAGCTCCGGCTGTCCCATCATGCGGAGCAGACGGTCGATTACATCAGCGTCGTCTGTTGCGCGGAGGAAGATGCGGCGAGCAGGGGGGCCCATTGCAACAGGCTTGGCCGGGGGCAGAGCATATTTTCTCGCCAAAGCAGACGGGGTGAAGTTGGGTCCGGGCGAATCCATCATGGCCTGTCATTGGCACACATCACGCGCTTCTTGTTATCAACCATATGGCCGACGTGGAAGAGACTATATTATAATCAGATACATACTCCTCTATATCCGCATCTATCTACATCTTCTTTAAGGGGGCAGCATCCAAAGACATCCAATTCCCATAGTGACGAATACCACTCGTGCCAGGCTTCGTGCAGAGCGCTCACAAAACGCCATGTAGAGAACAAACCGCCTTTTCCAATTCAAAGCAACTTGGGTCGGGTGTTGCAGACTAGATGTTTTGCGGTATGCTATGCTCTTTCACCTACTCTGACGTCGAAGGACCTCAACGCAAGAGCTGTCGAATGTACCACACCGCAAGTCTCCCCAAACAACCATTTCCTGGCCAGAGATGCGATCAGACACCACATGCAACCCCCAGTGTGTCCAAACGCCCATCTAGCACGACATCTATCGGCCTTGCCGGTTTCTGCCGACATGAAACAGTTGGGCATCAAGTGCAAGGCCAACGAGACTGCTTGGAGCAACTGCCCCTCATCGGCATTGGCCCCACCGCCTTGCAGCGAGGCTGCAGGAGTTGCATCGCAAGCTGAGACTCACCCCGGAATGCAGATATGGTTTTCTGTTTGAAGCCCTCTGAGGTACGTTGGCAAATCGCCTGCTGAACAGGAGTGAGCTATGTGTGCCTGTTGCCAGGAATCATCCACAGGGAAAAGGACTTTGCGCCACTGACTCATCTGTTTCTATGAAGAGACCGAGCTACTATCCACATATCTTATGTCCATGAACGGATCAAAACTTGGAATCAGTATACTGTACAGTTGTAGGAACCCCATCTCCCCCCATCCGAACAAGTTGGACGTTTGGATACCGAAACTCCGACTTCTTCGGATGATTTGGACTCCGCCAACAGCTAAGCCAATACTCTTTTGAGCAAACGACTTCCTCTGTCAACTTTTCTCACCATCTCCACGAGTCGGACCTTAGCATACAGAAGCTCCAATGCCGTCAGATGAACTGGACTCCCCTCCAGTAGCTAAGTTGAGACTCGTTTGAGTAAACAACTTCATCTACGTCAACTTTTCTCATTACGTATATCAACGTATTTCTCTGCATCAGCATCTCTTCGATGCAGAAGCTCCAATATCTTGCTTGAGCAAACGACTTCACCTGCATCAACATCTCTCTCTGCATCAGTATCTCTTAGGTGCAGAAGCTTCAATGTCTGCTTGAGCAAACGACTTCATCTACGTCAATATCTCTCTCGGATGCAGAAGCTCCAATATCTTGCTTGAGCAAACGACTTCACCTGCATCAACATCTCTCTCTGCATTAGTATCTCTTAGGTGCAGAAGCTCTAATGTCTGCTTGAGCAAACGACTTCATCTACGTCAATATCTCTCTCGGATACAGAAATTTCAATGATTGCTTGAGCAAACGATTTCATCTACGTCGACATCTCGGATGCAGAAATTTCAATGATTGCTTAAGCAAACGACTTCATCTACGTCAATATCTCTCTCGGATGCAGAAATTTCAATAATTGCTTGAGCAAACGACTTCATCTACGTTGACATCTCTCTGCATTAGCATCTTTCTCTGCATGCAGAAATTCCAATGTCTGCTTGAGCAAATGACTTCATCTACGTCAACATCTATCATCACCTCCATCAACCTCTCTCTCTATCTGCATCAAAATGTCTCTCGGACGCAGAAGTATCATTTGAGCAAACAGTTCCATATACGTCAACTGTTCTCGTCATATGCACCATCGTCTCTCTCTGCCTCAATTTCTCATCATCTACGTCACCTTCTTTCAGGGCCTACATCAATTTCTTCTATGTGAACGAGCTCTGACACCTATAAGTAAACGGGCGGTCCTTCGTCCACCTTTGAGCAAATCTTCCTCCTTCATCATCTTCAGACACTTCTCTTTATACATTTATACTTCTTCCTCTATATAAGTAACACTCCTCCTTTCTCTTGAGCATGAAGAACGCCTCCGAAGAACACCTCTTCTTCATACTCATACACTGCTTCTTCCTTCAGAGAATGACACGCTTCTCTCTCTAGAGTATGAGGAACACTTCTTCTTCATACTCACACACTGCTTCCTCCTCCACAGGATATCAGACTCCTTTCTCCTACGAGTAAGTAACACCCCTTCTTTCTTCATACTCACACACTGGGTCCTCCTTCATAGGATGGCACACCCTTTTCTCTTGCGTATAAGGGACACTTCTTCCTCATACTCACACTGCTTGCTCCATAGGATACTACACTCCTGTCTCTTGACATACTCACATACTTCTTTCTCCTTCATATGAGGAACACTTATTCCTTCGATATATATCGACCTATCAACTAAACAAGCTTCTTTCTTTTCATCCTTCTCTTGCTCCACGCCGAGTAGAACTCGACGAGCTCACCTTTGCTCCCACCCAACGGCCACATCCATAATGGCCTGGTCCCTCAACCCCGACGGCTATTAGCACCCTCGTCGGCGACACCGTTCACAATAAGAGGTAAGTAGTATCCCACAGTTCAGTCGCCCGATCTTCCCGAATACCTCTACCGGATTATCATACATATATATCATGCTTACCATCCAGTAGCGTAATAGGTCGCCGGGAAGGTAAAGAACCGTCAACGGCGACACTGTCTACTAAGAAAAAGTAAGTAGTACCCCCACCTTTCAGCCGCCCGCTTCCCATATGATTTTATTACTCTTACCAGTTACTAACGTAATAAGTCGTTAGGAGACGGACCGAGAACGGCGAGAGCGTGCACTAGCTCATCGTCAAGCCGGAGTACCAGCCCAGGGATTCGAAGGAGGACACCACCCCCAACACAGAGTTCACGGGCAAATACAATCCCCAAAACGCGGCCAAGACCATCCATGGAAACTTCCTAAATATAGGAAGCGATTGGAAGAGATGAGCCCCATTCTTGAACTCAGGCGAGCTTGGCGTCGAGCAGGTGAAATTAAGTACTACCGGCGAACGTCCATCGATACGAGGTAAGTGGTATCCTTCCCGCCATCAACCGCCGGCTCTTCGGCAAGAGTGGACACCATACTCTTCTACATAAGCGCCTCATCGTACTATCCACTAACATACTCCTAAGGTGCCCGCGGCGGAGAGGACTATAATAGGGTCGAAGTAGAACTTCGATCGAGGTCTTCAGTCAAGCAAATTGTCATCCAACTACACCGACGACGACGAAGAGGATTATAAAATCGAAGTAACGACCGAGGTATTCTCGTGAAGCATCCGCGTGCTGCGACATTCGCTTAGCCAAGCACCTTTCCCAGCGAGTACCGTGATAATGACGACGATGTATCGACTGTCAGTTCGGATTCACGTCTTGGTGACCAGTCTTCGTCTCGTGAAGCGTCTTGTCCGGATGCCACGATCATCGCCGCCAGTATTACACAATTTTGCCGTCACTACTAGACAGCAGCCTATTTCGGCCTAAAGGGCCCTCGGGCACTGTCGCCACTCACAACCCCACCCTCTTCTTCATATCTAGCCCGCGACGACACCAACTGATCAAGCCGGAGACGCCACTATTGTTCGGCACCCCTGCCATTTGTCCTTCGGAGTTATGTACGATCCCAAGTAAGTGGCCAAACACGCATTCTCGATAGCTGGACTTTCGCTAACACCGATGCTAGGACACAGAAGAAGCCGCATTGGACGTCGCCCCTAAAACGAACCTAAGCTATCGGCCACTGCTCCGATAAGGTGCCCAAACGTGGCACCCTCGTCCCACCTGGAGCCATGGTCTTTCATCCGTATTTTGGTGGGAACCCGGCACGGTGGCAACGTGGCCATGAAGGCCAAGGCCAATGTGTTCTCACGTACCGGGGTATATTGTGGGCGTGACCTCTCGCATGCCTTATGATAGGCGTATCACTCAGCACATTGTTCCATGGCGCACCGCAGAGCTTGCGATCTAGGCCCACTACAAAAGGCCCTCGATTGCCTCACTCCGCGGATGTCTATCTTATGGGATCTGCGTGTAGCCATTTCCGTGGCTCGAGACGTTGATGATATGCACGATGTTTCTCGTGCGCTACCCCTACTGAAGGCTCTCAACTCTGGCTCCCTGCTGAAAGCCTTGGAACGAAATACCCCTTAATCTATCGTTATACTGCCTCCCGAAACTGATCGAGGCGTACCTTTTCCTGTCCAGTACTATCCTTTCGTTGGCCCGGGTTTCTCGTCATGTCTGCCGATGGCGTATGTCTGAACAGAAGTGTTCCGGAAATTCATTCGGGAAATTCGGGACCACGACAAATAACAACCGTCGATTCCACGCCGAGCTACAGCTATTATAACGGTTCAAACTGTATTATATCCAACATCTCGGTTCCAGGTTCTTACCAAACTGGTATCGATCGCCGATGGCCCCTGGATCTGGTTTGACGGCATCTTAAATCACCCCTTACTCTTCGTTATATACCGGGGATTACGCTGCAAATAGAGGCCAAAGTAAGCAGAACCCACCTCGTCGGTCTTTCATCTAAGCGGGCCACTGGATGTCATGACCCGAGATGCGTTGAGGCAAGACGACGATCTCACCCCATCTTTGCATGGACTACCAATCGCCTCGAGATAAATCTCTTCACGGATGGGCACAGCCACGTCACACAGGCCACGCGTTTCGCCCCCCTAGCCACGAAGGCAGCTATAGCCTTGGTGAAGCTCCTTCCCTATGGCACAAGTATCCCACGCTCACGCGAATACGGCTTTGTTGCACCCGCTCCGGCGCTGTCCATAATGAGGAAGACGAGGATCTGGTTGAGGACGAGAACTTAGCATCCGACGAAAATACTACCACATGCCCCTGAATCATCCTTGCCGGCCCGAGCCGCTCGACCATGGCCTCATCAAACCTTCGCCCATATAAGACAACGCTTCTCCGTCCAACTGGTTCACTAAGGGTCGCTCGCCACTAATAAACTGCGTCTGGCCCGAGCCGCTCGACCATGACTCCATCAAACCTTCGCCCATATAAGACAACGCTTCTCCGTCCAACTGGTTCACTAAGGGTCGCTCGCCACTAATAAACTGCGTCTGGCCCGAGCCGCTCGACCATGACTCCATCAAACCTTCGCCCATATAAGACAACGCTTCTCCGTCCAACTGGTTCACTAAGGGTCGCTCGCCACTAATGACTAGGTCATTAAGTATGACCATCGCCCCGGCCTATGAGCCGCTCGAGGTGGCGAGGTGGACGACGTACTAAATGTACTACCCATCTTCCTGGGCACTATTTTGGGTCCGGCTATAGGTTCAATAAACGACCTACCGGATGTACCAATCCATTCGAACTTGTGTATTTGGCGTGTATTCTACCCACATAAGCTACGACAGATGGTGCGGTAAAGGAGCCCACGTCGGTTCAGCGGAAGAAGAACATTCGGATGGAGTTCTGGCCTCTCATTAAGGTGGTCCAAATCAATACAAAGGCAAACCAGCCATCGACCGGTGCTGAGCCAGGATATGTTGGGAATACAGTTCTTTCGAGGTCGTTGCCTTGAAGGACTTGGTGCTGAAAGAACACTTCGCAGCCTATGTTCGGCAGTAAATACACGCCGTAAGCCAGCTTGCCAGTCGCATTAAAGTGGTTCATATGGTCAGCTGGCATAAGGGGTCCCAACCGTCTAGGGCTGTCTTGGTTCTATCTTGGTCTTTCTAATAGATGACCGCCAAGCAATTGGTTCTTATGGTAAACCGCGTGCGACCTAAATTGGTCGGAGTTGCCGGTGTCCCTTCTCATGCCCCAGTCGTCGACCACACTCAGTCAGGTCCACTACAACCAGGCCCATATAGTTTCCCAGAGGTGGAAGCTACACGAGCTCCCTACTGGGAGCGCATGCGATCTGGCGTGATTGATGTACCAGCTATAAGCCCGGGCTTGGCACGTCTGCACGACATGATCAGAGGCTTCCAGCGGCAGGTCCTCGCCGGAATTGTGGGCTGAAACCCTCTTCGGCTCGTTGTTTAAGGCATCGTCGACGAGAAGAGGAACAAGTCTATTATTCGCCCCACGAGCCCCATCGATAAGCCCAACTATAACATGGTCCACGAAGCAGCCCTTAATATACTCGGGCAATTCTACCTACCTTCTCCGGGCCGGCTTATAGGATCTCCTCAGTAACGGCGGCATCCAAGTTAGATTATCGGATACCGTATAGAGCAGATCCAGAATGGACTCAACGAGAAGGGCAAAGAGAGGGCCAAGGATGAGCTGACAGTAGAAACGGACTTTTAGGGACAAAGGCACAGAAAATGTGCAAGAATGAGTGATCGATCAACTACTCTAATTAGGGAAAATTATTAAGGAGTGATAAAAGGAAGATTTAAAGATGACAGACCTACAGTGGGGTGAAAGGGGATGGATTCATGGGTCTTGTTGGGTGGCTCGAGCGCCTACGGACAATGGTCGGCCAAAGGCAGACCAAATCTAGATAAAAATTTAACAATAATTTACCATCCTTCACAACATTTGACTGATGACCACTTGTGACGATCATTGACTTGTTTTTAGTCTCCTAGAAGGACTGGCCGGCTGGTTCTAGGCTGGCCAGCCTTAAGAGGTAAGCTAGCAGGATCTAGCTTATCTAATCTATCTATCGATACAGAATTAACTACAGCTCACTGGGGCTCTGATTAGCCCCCCTAGTGGGGCTTATTAAAAGAGATATTTATTAGATAGATACTGTATAGTCTAGTACGTAAATAGAGACTAGACTTTCTAACAGCTAGGAGATGCATAGGCAAGGTGGCCGAGTGGTTAAGGCGATGGTTTTAAGCACAGTCATGTCATAACACCATTATCAATTCGATGCGTGGGTTCAAGTCCCGCCCTTGTCAGACGAGCCCGTCTCTCTTTTTACACTTTTGTCAATATTCCCTATGTGTTAGGTGGGTGGGGTGATGAAATATCGGTGGCATGTGCGACCGACAACCACTCATTTTCAATATTCATACCCAAGGAGGTTATTGACGGGGTCTCTGACCACGTAGCCCCCCAACATCAATCCATCAGCAAGCAAACAACAGCATCAATCCGCCAGCACGCATTCATCCAAAGTCGCCATTGGCGCCCTGGTGCGACGTGGATCGATCTATCACAAGTAGCGGTAGTTCGTCTGAATCCGGAAGAGCAATTCCTCCTCTGACACCGTCGGCCTGTCCAAGCCTACCGTTTCACTGCTTGTGGTTTGGGGTAACTGCGCATCGGTCGATACCTCCGCAGCCCTCTCACAGAACCGACACGGCATTTTCCTCGTAACGTAGAACCCAGTGTGGTTCTCGTAGGTTGGTTGGTAGTTGGTCCGCAGATTTCGACACATGGCGCACCGTGTCCGGACTGATGCTGGATCACCGAGATGTGGGTTCGATTGTCTGACCAAACGCCTGCGAACCAGCGTGATGTACGACGCGTTTACCTGGTACCGGCCGGCAGCTTTACTCTGATATAGCAGGAACCCATAGGCCTGCTTCTCGGGGTCCTCCGAGGCAGTCAAGATCGAGGCATCAGTGCTGTCTATATGCAGCAGTTGCTCGAATCGCGATGTGGGCATGTTCAGACCATGGCCTGGCATCTCAGCAGCAGCCAAGTCGTAGTCCTCTATGTCGGGCCGCTGGTATGTGCGACAATAGATACAGAGCGTCTCCTTCACGACATCGGCCCAAGCCAGGCAGACGTGGGAGTTGGTAAACCATTTCTGGCCGGCACTGCCCAGCGTCAAGAATTGCGCATGTCGAGATGGCGCATTCCATACGTTGTACCAGAGCGAGTCCTCTGGGAACGATTTTCTCTGCACCTCATGGTGCCACGCATTCTGTATTGGTGTGGACTGCGACTTATCCACATGAATGCGGAAGTACCCAGGGTCTTCTGGAGCCAGGATTAGCGAGAGGGCCAAGGTCCAATCCCTCGTGTCGTCACGCGGGTCAAGCTCACGCTGGCTTGGGGTGATCTTATGGACAGAGCGGAAGTCGTCTGCCCGGCCCGCATCCCTGCACTTCTCGACCAGTTCGATGTCTAAAGTCAGTGCAAGGAGCAGCTGCGCCGCTCCCTCCCCCAGATAGGCGTGCATATCCTTCACGCCAGTGCTTGTGTCGGCGCACAGGTATGTGCGGCACAGTACCTTGTTTAGAACTTCGTTCAGACCCGACGAGATTGGCGAGTCCGCGCCCATAAACACCAAGGCCCCATCGTTGTTCGAACCCACAGACCCGTGTAGGAGTGGGTTTCTCTGAATAGTCGTGGTGATCGAACGAAGAACGTCGGTCATGGGTTGCGAAGCCGCCGGCGCGATGTATTCTGGGCAGCACGGCAAGCTGGTATCCTCCTGGTGGGCGTGGAATGTTTTCTGGCCTTCGAAGATCACGTCACACTCTGGGCATTGAAGTATGAACGCGGGCTTCACTGACTTCTCAGCGTTTGTCTCTGTCTTGCACTTTCGCACGTGGGCGACGAGGCCCCTCTTGCCGTTCAGTCTAAAATTGCAATATGGGCATGTGAGTGGTGATGCTTTAGTTCCGCTGCAGCTTTGCAGGTGCTCGCTGATTGATGTAGGGCTCGTAAAGCGTTGGTCTCCGCACAGATAACAGGTGAACTGGCGCATTTTGGCGAAGATGTTAGAGACCGGACTGGGATGTGTCAGGTGATGAGTGGCAGGTCGTCGGTGCAGTTGAGGGTGAAATGGTAGGTTTTAAGTGAGGAGTTGTGAAAATGCGAGATTTCCATTTGGTAGGTGTGGTCTTCCAGCTTGTCAGGACAGCAGGCTATATATGTTGTTGCCTAGGGGGGGGACGCGGAATGCCCAGCAACCATCCGTGAGGGTGAGTATACTTCGACTTAGGCATATACTGGCTGTCCTGCTCATCTCAATTTTATTCTTTTCAATATAATTACCTTTCCTTGTTTTAATCTTTTTCTCCTACCACTTATCCCTAGTCTACCTACTCAACAGTCCTTCCATAAACACCTACACATCATACAGATTGTCATCATGGCATCCCACAGCGCCAATCCCACTAATCCCGTCGCAACTACGAATGGCCTACCAAGACTCCAGTTGCCGTTGTTCTTCTCTCAACCCCTGCGGACGGCGTTGAAGACAGCAGGCTCCTTCTACAAGGGCACGATCACGGTCTACATCGAGGATCGTGCCGTCTTGTTTGACATCTCGGTATACCCCCACTTCGTGAAGGCAAATGGCCCTCGGCCGCCCATCAACGAGGAACAGAAGGTGCACTGGTGGTACACAGGCAAGCCCACCAAGCCCAGCGAGGCGCAGCTGAAGAAAGAAGGCAGCGGTGCTGTTGGTCGGCATGCGGAAGCTCGTCGACTGCTGCGTTTCCTCATGGCTAAGTCGCACACCAAAAGGTTTGCGAGTACGACTCGCGTCGCAGAGGAGGTTTTTGGCGAGCGTGCCAGGTATTGCACCCCGATGAGCCCTAGCCCGAACAACAAGCTCTATTACGGAGAGGATCTATACGAGGTCGCCGTCGGCATCACTACCATATTCAGACCGGCCCTGTGAGTACTCCCACACACTCGGAAAGTCTCGTGTCAGTTCTAACGTTATGTCCCGCCAGGCGGTTTTTAGCTGACTATCCTGACCTGCCCGACATCCGGCTGGACACGCGGGACCCCGATTGGATCTGGCCGATCATCGACCACATGTCCAAAATTTGGCAGAAGCAGAAGGATTTTGAGGGAGGTTGGCAAATCGGCGCCCAGCTGGCGGGGAAACACACACACAGAATACAGTTCAACGTGGCAGCCCCTCCTCGTCTAGTTGCGTTTAGGTGCCCTTCGCTAAGCAGAAAGAGGGATCGTGACGCTCCTGAAGAGTCTGTCGTCGCACACGTACCATTCCATCCCTGTGCGATATGCTTTCTCCTCTTCCGGTGCCAATCGCTGCGGGAAGGACTTTGCCCCAAGTGCGCTTCCGGCCGCACAATACCCGCCCGGCGAATAACGCGTATAGCGGCAGTTCCAGCGGCAATCAAGACATTCAGTTTCACGCGTCTCGAGTTGGCATGGTCCGTACTGGAAGGCGAGTCACCCAAGAGTACCGACTCAAAGGCACGCAAAGACGTCAAGTCCTATATTGACGCCAACTTCTGCATCGAAGACCCAGACGGCACTCGGAGGTACTTTGATGGGTACTGTAGGCTCGAAATCACCCATCCCGGCGCGACAAGCCGGGTTGGCGAAACACCCCTAGAAAGATGGCGCAGGGATGCCCTGCACCCTAGCATAGATTCGGTGCAGCGGCTTGCATACCGGCGTCTGCGAGACGGCAAGCTCCAAATCGGAGCGCACATACCTGGCAACGTCGTGCTCACTACATACGGGTTCAATTCCCTCCATCTGGACAAGCCCATCATCGTGAACGCGCCGGTACACGCGTTTCGCAAAGCCCGCACGACCCAAGATTATCAGAGAGCCTTCCGTGGCGTAGTAAACGCGACTGTCGTCACCGCCGTGCAGAGAGCAATCCAGTCGGAGTTGGAGCAAGCCGGGGCCTTGGACGAACACCAAACAATCGCGCTCATCGACGAAATGCACGCCGCCTGCGCCGGCGGCATCGTTACGGAGGCGAGATTGGCCAATGTGATCCGCACGCGTTGGGGATCGATTTTATCTGCCGATGGGACGACTATCCCGTCTCGCAAAGTGGACCCGGCCGAGATGGCCTATCGCTGGGGACAGTTTCACCAGATCGCAGAGATGTACGGATTTGGCGGGGCGGACCACGAATACCTGTGGACGATAACGCATCGCAGCACTGGGGAAAAGGTGTTCTATCCTTTTTCCATCCTAGCCCAGCCGCTCGCGGTGGAGGTCTTCGACGAAAAACACTGTGAGGCATGCTTTACCGCAATAGGGTTCTCGGCTGGGCTAGGTAGAGAGTTCGTGTCCAGGTTGATGTTCCTAGCGCTCCACCAACGATTTATCGCGCTCAAAGAATACCGATCAGCCGTGAGTCTCCCTCCACCCAACCAAATCCTAATCGTACTGACTGACCTTGACCCAATGCTACAGAGGGCAGTAGCAGATCTGGACGGGCGGCCACTCCTCCTCGCGCTGGATAAATTCGGATTGGAGTGCGTATTCTGGAAAAACAGCTTCTTCAGTCCAAGCTTTGCCTTTCCCAGTCACCAGCCGCCTCGCCTTGGTTTTGTAATCGCCCGACCCACCGATCAAAAGTTGCATTTTGACATCTCCCGGTGTAATGCACAACTTACGACCCGTATTCTGGTAGACTTATACAAGTTCCCCTCGGAAGCCCGCAGCAAATTGGGGGATTGTTTCGACAACCTGCAGCAGGAGTGGCTAGGGAAGGAACAGTTTTGGGAAGCCGACCTGATCTCGCCCGAGGAGGTTAGGAAGATGCTACGTGAACGGGACGTCACGCAGTGATATTTTCGACTGCCCACGAACGTTATGAAATTCGGACCGCTCTCGCATCTGGTTGTAGCAATGTACTCACCTTTTAGTCAACTCAGCTTCCATCTATAAGATATTACCGACCGCATTGGCTGGGCGCTATTCCCATATCTGCAGGCCAGCTTTATCAGCAGGATCATTATTCTTTGTCAAGTAGAGTAGTGTGATTGGCCGAGAGTCTTGCTGCGTTTGCTATACCAATACCTGCGTACATAGTCTTACACTGGAAACCTTCTCTTTAAATTCGTCTTTGCTCTTACATCTTCTGCCATATCATCAATCCCGCGAACGAATAAGTTCAGGCCAGAGGTTATCTGCTACCCAACTACAATATGTCTAACGATTCGCGAATTTTCCCTACTCAAATCGGGCATCGTCAGCCCATTGGTGCAACACCAGACGCAGCAGCACCAGACGCAGCAGCACCAGACGCAGCAGCACCAGACGCAGCAGCACCAGACGCAGCAGCACCAGACGTAGCAGCACCAGACGCAGCAGCACCAGACATAGCAGAACCAGACGGAGCAAAACCAGAAGTACCTCCTGCGCCAAATACCCATACTTGCGAACAAGAAACCGAAACAGATCATTGTCCAGAACAAACAGACAGAGGCAACACTGCTCCAACCCCGCGAGATACACATCGAGAACATTGGCGGGATCTTGATTGGCGGACGCTTGCCCTTCGTAAGTTTGGATGATACCATATATCATTATCTCGTCTGCTGTTAAGTTTCTAACCTAAAAAGTAACGATCGTGGCCTGTCTTGCTATCAAGTTTGGAGATTTCCGGGTAAATGTGCTAACCCGCCTCTTCCCATTTCCACTCCACTCCAAGAGACACTGACCAGTTAGCCTCAGTTGTATACACATCAAGGGACGGCAGAGATTCCCCGCAGCACCACGACAGACAATATTATCTCTATGATTGGGGCCCACGGCAGTGACAGCCAAGAGCTAGAGCCCCCGAAGAACCTGGACATGCTAGCCCATGCCGACTTTCTGGTCTTGCAAGCCAAGGCCTTCAATAGAGAAAGCGACTTTCAAAGGCTTTTGGAACAGGCCGCGAATGACTTGGTGGCTACGGCGCCTGACACCAAGCGAGTCGCGGGGAGCGCCGGGGGTAGCCGCAGCAGGTTGTGGCACGCACTTATAGACTTCGCCCAACAGGTAGGCCAATGTTGAATATCCGCCCGTCTCCTCCGCACTGGGCGGCTTTCTCCACAATAGGTACCGGGAGCTGATGATCTGTTTAAGTGTGTAGATACACCGACGACAACCTCGGCCGACGACATTGCGCAAAGGGCAACCCAAGCAATACGCTCCTATAGAAAAGAGCAAGGCGAGCTCCGGAAATATTCCCGGAGTCTTCAAGAGAGGACCGGGAAGTCCGAGGCTTCACTGGCATCGATTACCGAAGAAGTCTTACGCGGCCGCGGTCCAGTCGGCCAGGTACAATTGCCACTCCAGCCCGGCGCCATTCTTTGGCCGTACATAAATGAATGCGCCAAGCAACCCAGACCAAAAGGGTGCCCCTCGCCGCAAGACTTGATGACTGCGTACGACCGAGCCATCCGGGGCGGGAACAGCAATTGGCTTTCTTCCATCTTCAGCAACTCGGCGCCTACTCGACCACAGGTCTACCAAGCTCTGGGTAACTTGACAGATCGAGGGGTAATCAGTCAGCACGCTGAGTTCTCCCGGCGCTCTATTCGCCAATGGGGGAATTGGGCGGGCCAGATCTCGGACCAAGTAGAGATGACCTCCCCAATCTGGGAATCGCTTGAATCCAGAGCGAGGGCGTACAGCAAGGGCGACTGGTCAGGTCACGGAGAGGGTAAAAGCAGCCAGCACTTGACGGCAGACCCCAAGAAGCGCTCAATGCTTCGCTTACTGATGGACTGTGTGGATATCCTCGGCTTGATCGTCGACGTTGACGAAAAGGCCAATCTATGAGACGAGTGGTTCTTTGGACATCCCCATAGGACTTGAATAGGATGGTTTGGTGTTGAGCGGCCATGGACGCGGGGGATGCTTTGGTGGCGAGACTAGCCGGAAAAGGATACGAAAATGATAGATTTCGATTTTGACATATTTGCCCTTATGAACCGCCCAGCCGCCTTGATTCAATCGCAAGGGGCACGCAGCCCTTGCAGCCTACATGGCTGGCCGCTAGCCCTTGATACGTACTGAAGGAATGGAACAAAGCTATAACGATGTTGACACGGGAGTCAATAGGAGTCGCAAAATTAGATGCTTGCATTGGCTGGGTTGAATCATTTCAGAGGTTTTTTTCTTGCTTTCCTTTTAAAATAGAAGCTAAGGATATATGATTAATTCAACTGGCGATAGGCTAGACTCCAGCCCGTCAACTGTTGAAAATCATTTGTATGTGTTGAAGCAAAAGCTGGTTAGTTCGGATAAAAGGGTGGGGAGGTGGGAGAGCCCCTAAAGAGACCCCTGAAAGGACCCTGAAGAGGCACTGAAAGGACCCTGGAGAGACCTTCTAGAGACCCTTCAGAAGACCCCTGATATCCCAAGCCACAGGGCCTCTCCAGGGCTCACGGGGGCTCACGAGGGGTTATTGGAACATGTATTCATTAGCTTGACTTGGGTAAATATACCAACAGCCAAAACTGTCATTTGTTCTACTATTATTGCCATTGTTACCATCCAATCCCCAGGCGCTCTGAAAAGCCGATGAAAGAGAATAGTTCCACTGGGACGTGCAAACCCACAAAATCATCTCTACGTTACTTCCGGCAATTAGCAATTAAGGCAGTCTACGCTTTTCTTTCTCTTTCAGGATGTAAAGAATATGAAGGTTCTGCTTCTGCATTTGAGAGCCTATAGGCGGTACACGAATGCCAGACTAATTGCTATTAGTGTTTTCTTTTTGGGACTGACTAGCGGCGGCCGCCCGCTAGCCATTCACTAGTGTATTCAGCAACTGCACTGGTAGGCCCTGACGCCGAACTAAAGACGAGATGGTGAAATGTGCAAAATGGAAAGTCTCCGTGGCCGCTACGAGGCTTGATGCGTAAATTGCAACCATCGCTTTCTGTTTCTCCCCTTCTGAGCTCCTGACGCCCGTGTTGCTCGGCCTCCTGCTCATCGAATGTTGGGTAGTTGTCTGACCATGTTTCAAGTCCGATGCGGTGGGTGCCGGTTGTTTAATGATGCAATGCTGTACAAGAGGAGCTGCCGGTCTGATAGGGTGAGCGGACTGGGCCGGTTTGACATTTTGTGTATAAGGGAGGTAAGGGAACAAGGAGCGTGTGGCACACTCTCATACACACAAGACCTAGGATCATGCTTTCGTGAGAGAGAGCTCTACGTGGGACCTGGCTTGGCTGGACGGTCGCAATGTGGTTGACTCCCCCCCGGGTAGGGTTTATCAACGATTGACAGACAGTCTAGCACAAGCCAAACCCAGCGGTCATTGAACTGGCTTGGCACAGCAAGAGAAGAAGAAGAAGAAAAAGAATAAAACCACATCGCGTATGACGTCCTTTATAGCTCGATACCAGGAACACACTTGCGGTACGTAGCGCAGAAGTGTCTCGGTTTCGCGGGGCAGTTCACGTTATCGCGTATCGGAGATAAGCGTCGAAGAGCCTAGCTGGTTTCCGTCTCGTGACCCAATACTTAAGTGCCTTCACGATGTACTGGTCAGTCAGCTCGCGAAGGATTGCCGTCGCTTCTTCAAGCGGTTTGTCTAGCTTCCACCTCTTGAAGCAACGAGACGGCGAGCAGTATTGATTGGCGTAGCTCGTCTATGTTCTCGGTGAGCGACAAGACGAGACATTCCTGGCTGATCCACTTATTATGAACTCGAAGCACTTTATCGACCGCCCTTTGTTCCTCGAGCTGGCACTCGTGATATGGCTTCCCCGACCAGATACCGATCAAGCTTCTGGCCCCAAAAGTGCTCAGCCACTTCTCCGTAAGTTTCTGCCGATGCACTGCTAACGGCTTCCCATATTCGTCGCCGCTACCTGGTGAGACGGCGAGAATTGGCTGGGCAGCAGTGGTCTTCTCGCTAGTAGGCTGGCCAGTCATTGGTATGTCCTTGTTTGTTGCACCTTGGCTCGGTGGTAGTGTGGGAGCTCTTGATCGCTTTTGCTTCTGTCTTTTTGGAGTGAAGCTGCCAATGCTTTCCCCCTGGTCTCCTGTCGTGGGCGTTGCCTTGCGCTTCGGGGCTGGAGGGGGTTTCTGGATTCCTGAACTCTGTTGAAAATATCTCTGTGGCATTGTGAGCAACTTACCCCGGCCGCTTCGGCGTGACGACTTACCTTGATCGCCCCATTGATAGCAGCATACCGTTCAACCTCTTCTCTGGGCTTGGGGTCATTGGAGCCTCTGTATTGGCCCTGTATGTCCTGGACCGTGCCATCCCAGCAAAAGTCGATCAGGTCAGCGAGATCTTCGTCTTCATCTCGTCGCCCAAGCGCAGCCAAGGCGACTGCCTTCGCTGAGATGCGGTTAGTCTTCGCACTCATTATGGTCGACGGAACCGCATATTTGTACGCAAAGTGTTTGGTTAGGTGGATGTCCTTGGCACGCAGGACCGCGCTGGCATCGTTAATCCTAGTTGAGTTGGGATAGGCTGGCGCCTTCCGAGTAGCCATGGTTTACGGGCCAGACAGACCAGTGTAGAGGGGTAGCAGTTGGGTAGTGGCGCTCAAGACGGATCGGGAAGTGCGTGGGCTTCCAGACTGTGGTCCTGGACACATGTATATGCATGGTATGATAATATGCGCGCGGAAAATCTGGCCGCATTACCTGTTGGCAAATAAAAGTTGACCTCCTTCGACGGGGTGACGAGGATGCAGTGAATTAACAACAGTAAAATTATGTTATCCAATTACCGACCCCACGTGTTTGGGTATGTCCAGCGCGTCATAAAAAGGCCACCAGGCCAACAGCTGCCGCATTGTTAGGCACGTAGGACGTAGAATTAGCTCAAGCGACACTATCTACACTCCCACCCCCTTTATCGTCACGTTAACCTTTTGCAACCCACTCCACCATGACGATTGCAGGAGCTGGCGTTTCTACTGGGGCTTCTTGTGAGCGCCGCCCTCCTTAGCTTTTCCTCTGTTCACGCGAGCATCGAGTACCTTGCTGGAGAACGACAAGCTCGACTTGGTCTGGAGGAAATTGGTAGCCAGCGGTGACGCTGTGACAAGAAAAAGAGTGCGTGCCCCTTGACCCAAGGAGTACTTGAGCAGTCTGGTCAGTACATGGTCGTTGTATGGGACATGAACATCGCGAACGCCCAGGGCGTTGATAACTCTTCCCAGGGCCAGTAGACAGCTGTTGATGGCTGCTGTCTCCTTCTTGAGTGCTGGATCCCCCTCCGCAGACTCCGGGATGCTCTCGGACCCTGCAAGATCCACCAGATCTAGCTGCGCCCTGCTTCGCTTGCCGTCTTTGACGCCCTCCATGATGATGGTGATGATCAAGCTGGATCGGCTCGATTGGTGAGCAAGCGAGTGGCCCCTAGGAACGACCGATGCAGTCCTCCGGGATCGCTCTACTTGCTCGAGGATTAAGTCCCAATCCTTCTCGGACTCTATGGACTGGTATGTACACCCCTCTACTGTGACGATCTTATTTACTGTGTCGTCTCTGACTTGGAGCTTGCCCGTTGCACCGCCATCCCCGCTCGACAAGAGATCATAGACACCTTCGATGTAAACTTCGACGCAGCGAGCCTTTAGGGTGTAGGTGCAGCCTTGGGCCTCTGTCAATACGTTCCGGAATAATTCCGCCACAATCTCTCGGGAGATGTACGACATCATGTAGGTCTTCCCCGACCCCGTCTGGCCGTAGGCCGCTATGCAAACGCCACGCCCCTCCAGCAAAGACCATGGGTGGCGCACGATCTCCAAGTATATGTCTTGATTGGTGGCGGTGTGATCGAATATGCGGTCGGCTTCCGCAGTAGCGTCAGCGAAGTTTTGCTCTGAGGGGCATGACACTTCTAGCCGGCCGGGCCGGCTCTGCTTCAAATCTATGACCGGTAGCTTCTTCTCCTCTTCCCTGAGCGGTCTGACGCGGATCATGACCTCCATGTTCTTTCGGTGCGCCGAGTACTGTTGGAAGAGAAGGCGGCGGCTCTCTCGCAAGGCATTGATCTCTTTGGTGAGGGTCGTGTTGTGCGTAAGGAGTTCCGCGTTTTGGCGCATGTTGTTCGACAATTGCTGCCGGAGAGACTGGACCTCGGCGTGCAGCTCGTCTCTCTCGCTAGCCCTCTTTCCAGCCTCGGTCGCCCCTTCGCCTCCAGATCCCGCCTCCTTGACGATCGTGCTCTCTTCATCCGAAGCCTCGCGCGCGAGGCACCCCGCGGCTTCCGCCTGTCTTTTTTGGACTTCGAGGGACTCCAATTTGTTCTCGAGATCTTGTTCCGTTATTCGTTGCAGCTGCTCCCGCTCGTGGAGCTCAGTCCACCGGGTTTGTAGATCACCATGCCCATCTTGTCGAGCGTTGGCGGAGCCGACCCAGCTTGCCAGGATACTCACTTGGCCCTGCGCCGTGTCCGATGTATCCTTTGGTAAAACCATCTTAGTCTTTGGTGATGTGCAGAAATTGCCAGGGAAAGATGCAAAGGTTACGCTAGGACTTCCTATCTCCCAAGATTGGCTATTGTGTCCGACGGGAGGCTGCATAATCAGAGATAGGGGTTGGCATCAAAGCACAAGCCCTAGCTTTTAATCAACTGTACCGCAGCGCGTCGCCCTAGACAAACAAAATCAACTTGCATCTTGTTCCTAAACTTCTTTGACTTCCCATTGATTCATAGTTCTCAAAAGAGTGACCCCCAACGTCGTGTCTACCGCTACCAAATCGCCCTGGATCATCATGTGCTCTGATAATTCCGCTACGGTAAGGCTCAGCGAATCTACTACGAGGATCGGCTAACGTTGTGCCAGAAAGTATGCGGTCGGGATACCGATTCTTACTACAAGATGGACCAACCACTGTCCCACACCAACCTGAACCTCTGCGGCGCTACCAACGTTTTTATTGTGCATATGCTCTACAAGAATAGCATCACATCTTCTCCCAGAGACACAGACCCTTTCTTTGACGAACTCCTTCCAGCCGTTAACCTCAAACACACGGAGTCCCCAACATACGGAGCCATCTTCTACCCCCTTGTGCGGGAGCGAGTCACTTACTATATCTCCATGCTTGACCGACATGGCGCGTTTCTGCTCAACACAAGCGCTTCCGGAACACCCGTGAAGGTATGGAGAGCGTTCCCCAACTGGGACAGCATGCCGAACATCGCCGCTTGGATGCAAGCTCGTTCTATCTTGCATGACGATCGCCTGGCTGCTCTGAAAACCAGCTTCGAGGCGGTGTGCGACAAAATTCAGGGTACCTTAACGCCAGAGCCCCAATACATGGGCCTCGACTTGCGGATGCTCAACGATATCCAGCTGGGAACGTTGCATTGTCAGGCCACTTTGGAATTCCACCAAGCTGCCAGTCGTGCCAAGCAGTTTAAAAGACGGCTAGATGAAATCGTGGAAGTCGGGAAGAGCGCCACGCATGGTGAGGTGGCCATTTCCGCTGCCGATCTCGCCGACAAGCCGGATACTGTGCTGCATGTCGATTTGGCTACCCTCTCTCGAAGTGGCCTAGATCTGATATTGAGAGAGGCAAACGGGTTGTATCTACAGATGGGGACCCAGGTTGGGACGATCAAGGCGCGAGTCGATAGTATGGTCGAGGAAAAGAGACAGAGGTCTCGCCGGTCTGATGGAAGACAAGGAGTATAGGTCTTCGAGAGGGTACGGGCTGATAGGCGTCGGTGGAATGAACTAGTGGAATTGAATGTCACAATGACTCTTTGCATGCGATTCGGCCGGATCGGTTACCGCGACTTCTTATCAACGAGCAGATTGCTTCTATATTGCGGTGTGTGTGTAAAACACTCGTAAATAGGAGACGTAGAGAGACTGAGCAGCACATCGTGAGAAGTTTCCACTGTTGCCTGATCCGAACAGCAGATGGATTTATAACGGCCACCAAACCACCAAGTCAACTGCGCCCGTCTCCTGCCATCAACGATACAGTAAAACTTTGACCATCGCCAAGAAACTATCTTCAAGAGACCATCTACCATCAACGATACAGCAAAATCTTGACCCTCGCCAAGAGACCATCGTCAAGAGACACATCTCCTACAGATACCGAACCCCCCTTTCCCCTTTCTTCAAACCATCAATCCGTAGCCATGTGCCAAAACAACTCCTCGAAGGTAAGTTCGTCCATTCCTATGACACACGAAAACCGCTAACATAACTGGCCTACAGACCGTGGAGGGTGTCTCCATCGCCGTTTTATGCAAACATACGAGCAAAAAAATACCATGGTGCCACAAGGCCAAAAAGACCTTCGTTCAGCATATCGTGCGATACAAGTTGAGCAAGTACGCATCGCAGACTAGGTACTACAAGAATTACAAGTTCGACAGACTGCTACATAAGCTCAACGTGGATGTTTCGGGAAATGACGCAATTCGATTTTCCAAAATCGTTTGGCCTAAGGTTGAGTCGGCTGTCAAGTATCAGCTCGAAAAGCTGTGGAAGTTGAAATTTATTTACGAAGACGACCAAGGCGACGAGGTCTATGACTCATGTTTGAGAAAATGTCTCGAACGTACTTGGGATGGGGATGTGAAGGCACTGGCGAATATGAACGACGAAGACGACGACGATGACGACGACGACGACGACGCCGACGACGTCGATGTCGATGTCAGCTATCAATCCGACTCTCCTTACGACGCGCGTGAGAGAGCCAACCCTGTCTCGGCCCGCCGCGACGCAGATATTCTATCGGGATACAGAACGGAGAGAGAGATCGTCCCTTATCATCTCCACTCGGGCGCTCGGGGTATGCCCCTCGTCGACGTCGACGTCGATCTGCCGAAACGAGGGCAACACAGCCAGACCTCAGTCACCCCGTTTAATCTCCGCGACGCAAATATCCTATCGGGATACAGAACGGAGAGAGAGATCGTCCCTTATCACCTCCACTCGGGCGCTCGGGGTATGCCCCTCGTCGACGTCGACGTCGATCTGTCGAGACGAGGGCAACACAGCCAGACCTCAGCCACCCCGTTTAATCGCCGCTCGCAAGGGCCTCGATCATCCGACGCCTCTCGAGCACCCCGCACTGGCGGAATGGACCCAGCAAGTACCCAAGGACCTTTTGCCCGGCGCTCGCCTCCGGCTGCCGAGTCACCATTTGAGCCAATGAGACAAGGATTGCAAGCGTCCCGGCACAATCAAGTTCGAGACCGCCGCGCCTTTTCCCAGCGACAGGGTGAATATAGAGAGCCCCAACACAACTTATTCTCGCCTCCCGAAACCCACAAGTCTTCCGGTTCAACCACTACATATGACCTCGCGACCGACGCGGCAAGTAGCGTGACAACACCATCATCTTGGGGCACCAACGACGCTCCCGCCGCAAAAGCCCCCCAGGATGTATACCAAGAACTGGTGCAACACTATTCCTACCTGGCAGTCATCGACTATTGTCGTAATGCTGAACAGCAAGGGCTGCCGCTGCCGGAGTTTGCCACTGGCCTGTTCGACATTGCCCGTAGACCGGACGCGCTAGACACCATCTATCGCGAGGTATATGACCAGTCACGTGCCGCACTCAATCAACTGGAGATCAGCTCCTGGAACCCAGTTGTTCAGAAATACGACATCGGAGGAAATGACCACCTTGAAGGCATTTTCCACGCAAAAATACTGGGCGAATTGGTGAAGATTCCTGAGCCATCTGTCTAGCACGGCCAAGTGTCGTTGGAAATGGGTTGAAGGGTGTTGGAGATTTCGCAGTTGCGCAGCCATTGTCTGTGATATGAAAAAGAGGTTCGATCTACCCAGGATGTAGTTGAGTTTTCCAGCCGTCTGCCGGGCTTAGGGAATACGGAGTACTTGGTCGCTGTGAACGGGGACTGATATCTACATGTAGCTTATATTGGTCACCTTCGTGTGTATCTACCCACACCACATTACATAGCTCAAGTCAACCATTTATTTCATCAATATAAAAGCATACCTGTGATACCTGTATTTGAGACTCCGAGCTAGTCTGGTCACATTGGATATGTGCCATGTTTAGCCGCCTCGCGGACTGCCGACGGCCTCTGGTATATGTAGAATTACCACTTTAAAGTATGGAAAAGCCGTGTTGATTTGCGATTGTGCCGTATAAGATACTCTACAGTACCTCATAGTCTGGCACAATGCCTTAAATACGTTGAGCTTCAAGAATTCCCTGCAAAACCACTTTATGGCCTACCAAAAATACACCTATCTAACCATCCCGACTCCCTGGACACAGGACTTGTTCCGTTACCAGGTCAGGTTGTCCAGTGAAACGAATCGTTAGAAGATCGCCTCAGGCTGTGACTTTTAATACCACTGCCTAATGCCAATATCATTCTACCCCCCACCTTGACATCTTCTCTTCTTCCTTTTTACATCCCAGATTCAGATCTTCTCCTTTTCTTCACATCCGAACTCAGATATTCTCCTATTCTTCTCCCATCCTAAACTCGGATACCAACACCTCTTCATACTTCACAGTCGGACACCCTGGTCCTTCACCCCTCCGATTCTCATTGTCCACCATGGCGGCTAATAGTAAAGGTGACTCTCCCACGGCAGAGCAACTCAAGACGGCCAGTACGATACTCTCCATGAGAAGCGTGGATGCTGTCACGAGCCAGATTAAACGATTCAAGGTCTCCTGGGGAACCATAACCAAGAAGAGCCTAAGTGCAGCTAAGAAGCAGACAGCGTATACAGTGCTGGGCCTCGAGCAAAGTGCTCAAGATGGCGAGGAGGATGTCGATCTTCCGGGAGGAGATGGCAAACTGAGTGAGCTCCTGGACAGCTGCTCCAGCTGCAAGGGCAAAGAGCTCAAGGGGCTCTATACGGCACCAGGAATCGCAGATCTGAAGGATAGCGACCATGCGTTGATTATTGAGGGGATCCTTAAGGTTTGTCATCAACTTCGGGTAACTCGACTTGATGTTAACAATTGCGCGTTTTGCCTAGGACCACTTTGCAATACCAGAGTCTGCATCTCAGAATGGCGAGATAGACCCCCCAGCGGATGCTGCCCAACCCAAGCCGAACAAAGTCGCCGTGACCAAGCCGAACAAAGTCGCCGTGACCAAACCGAACAAAGTCACCGTAACCAAGCCGTCTCCATCCGATGCCAAGAGCCCCTCTTCAGCCATTTCAAAGAAGCGAAAGGCGGATGATAGCCAAGCTTCTCTACCGGGCCCCAAGAGGGCAAAGGGTAAAGGGGCCCAACAAACAACGCCCGCGGCGATTGCTCACGACATGGAGCGTGACAACGAGGACGGAGATCGCCTCCTATCCGCCGAATACGCAACGCTGGTTAACCTATGGCGTGAGAATATTTCATTCCAAGGGTTGATATTCGGTCTTTCAAAAGATCGATATACCGATTTGCCGACGAAAGAACAGGGTGAAGTGGCTAACCTTCTTCGCCGAAACGAGAAGTGGGTAAAAAAGCAATGCCCAGCAATGGGCCTGAGCATCAATCTTGCACACTTACAGCAGTCTGTTGTGGATGCCGTTGCTGCTGCTAGAATGGCATTAAAGGCCAAAGAAGAGAAGCATCGCAGTCGCAACGAGGATCATGAGGGCTCCTGCTCCAAGGACGAATCTGCTTCTAATAATCCTTTCGACAGTGAGGAGGAGGGCTCGGGCTCTGAGAGAGACTCTGCTTCCGAAAACGATCTCGACGAGGATGAGGAGGACCCAAATTTCGATCGTTATGGCGGGAACGCCGAGATCTACGAGGATCACCAGGACCTGGAGTTTGGAGATGGAAATTTCTATCTCGATATTTATGACCAGGAGGAGGATGACCAGGAGGAGGATGACCAGGAGGAGGATGACCAGGAGGAGGATGACCAGGAGGAGGATGACCAGGAGGAGGATGACCAGGAGGGTAACGATTACTCATACTCGTCACCAAGAGCTGAGTTTGTAGACCAGGATTGAAATATCGAGGTCGAGGATTGTTGGGAATGCTTAACAGATCCCTTCTAGCGGGTATGATATTAGCAAAGAGAGATGCTAAATCGACTATGTATCCACAAGCACCTGCTAAAGCACAGACATTGCTGTACACCTAATTTTGCTGGTAGCTAGAGATCAATACATTAATGTACTATACATCTACAGCACACACATACCTGTAACTACAGTGCACACGTGCCTGTAACTACCGCACACACATACCTATAATCGCTGACTAAAGTAGCCGCTGTTAGAGGAGCGAGGAAAAAAGAAGCAATCAGCGAGTGGCTAGCAGAAACTTATATAAGGGCATGAAGAGTGTGAGATATATTGCTGCCCCTTGAAGGAATACGCTGCTTTCGAGAACGGCCATGCCATCGACAGAGTAGAAAATCCAGCTAAGAGGCTCCTTCTTGGAAAGCTCAGACCGGCTCAAGCACCATGGCCGCTTGCCAAGCTCGATCCAGCGTGACGAGCATAGAAGGTACATTAGAGTCACTTGGTGAATCAACGAAACTCCACGAAGTCTGTAGTAGAAAAAAAACACATCGATGCAGCGTTGGCGGTCAGTTTGACTATTTAGATGAGCCAATATGACCAAGTAGCTTCTTGACTGTGTCATATTCTTTCATTAGGAGAACATGCACAGAATAAAGCGATTCACATGCGCGTTCGTCAAGCGCAATGGCCAGACGTGTGGCCAGCAATTCACTCGAGCCTGGAACCTACAGAGACACATCCAAAATCAGCATGCCCATGCCCATGCTCATGCCCCGCCATCTGCTGCAGCCGGTCCTGTCGCCCCACATGAACATGAACGTCCCCTGTCAGCCTTACCCGTCAACGTAAATGACCAGTTCCCCACTCAGTCCTCCCCTCCCAGTACTGCTGCTCCCGGCTCCCCGAATCATCCTCCGCCCACCGATACCGACAACCCTCCCGACGGCCACGATTCCAGCGACTGTGCCTGCCAAACGAGGTCGGGCGAAGAAGCGACACACCTAACGGAATTGCCTGCGGTCTGCAAAGATGCCCGTCTCCGTAGTGCCGGTGGGAATGGCGAAGACGTCAGCAGAGGAAGACACAACAGTGACGAGAACCGCAAGAAACCTAGACATTGGCCGGGCCGGTCGATGACATTAGAAACGTTTCCCGCCTACGAAGTCCAAACCTCACGCAAGTATCCGTTGCAGCAGAAGGGCATTTCGTGGCTCACGCACTCGGCGTACGAACAGTTCCATGAATACTGGGAGCGAATCCTAAACAGCTGGGGTGCCAGAGCCGGACACCGCTCGACGTGCATCCTTGTACCAGCGGACTGGATCGCTCTGGATCCAGCAGAGCTCATCCCCAGATTCAGCCAGATCACATGTCCGAAAGCGCACATGGACCGCCCCAGCTTCAAGTATGAAGACCACCATACCACCATATCACGGGCTATCGCATGGTTCTCGAAGTGGCCCAGGTCGGGAGGGGAGCTTGATGTTTTCATGGGCTGCGGGCCATTCAAGCCGATGCATGGCTCGCACACGTGCCACCACGATAACTGCATAGTACATCTATGTTACGAACCGTTCGACTTGAACATGGCCAGGATGGGTTGCCACGCACACGCGCGCTTTCTGAGGTCGGAGAGCAGAGTCATCCCCGAGTGCTGTGATGTCCATAGCCCGCCGTGTCTCTTACAGGTTGGTCACCTCCTTTTGGTGGGCTGATGGCTAGTTATTCGCTGACAGGACAATGTAGCTCGCATCGCTGACGACATTCGAGGCCTACCTCATACAATTTGCGGTCCTCGCCAGGAGCCGCGGCCTTCCTCAACCGCCCGTACCCCGGAGGCCGCGCTGGCACCCCTTTAAGACCTTCGAGACCAAGCTTCCCTTGAGCGCGGGCTTTGGCGGCGGGTCCAGCCTTCAGTACGATGAACAACCGCTTGCAGAATACAACGCTCGTGTAGGCCGGCCATCATTGATTTGCAAATTCTGCCCGGGCATCAAGGCTTTCGCACGGGTCACTCCGCTCTGGTCTCACCTAGTGCACGCCCATGATGACGTGAACCCTGCGGACCGGCTGAGCGAAGTCTCATGGTCTGCGTCGGTATGGCGGGAGTATTGGGAGAAGGTCTCGGACGGGGGGAGGAGAGACGGTTTGACCATGCAGCGCCTTGCCCAGGCAGTTGCGGGTGGGTTTACTTGGAAACATGTGCTAGACTGGGGCCTCCGCTAGGGTGAAGTCGCCCGGTACTGGGAGATGGGTGCTTTTTCAGCTGTGCCATGTGGGGCATGGGTGACGTTACTGTACTTTCTGTCGGCACCGTGTGTCACGTTGTGCACTATAACGATATCCACACATAGCCACATGATTGACAACGCCGGGAAGCCGGGAGGCTCGATGGATTGGAGGGTAGGTACGACACGAGTTCAGAATACAATCGAGCTTCATTTGTTCCGAAGGGGCTTAAATTGTCTTGTCCAGTTTCCAGGTGCTAGTGTACGATCATGATCGACTTATCCAGGGGTCTATGGAATTATAACTGATTTCCACGTGAGCCAGAGTCAGAAGAAAGCGAACAAGTCGGCCGTTCTGACGCAATCCAACAAGTCTCGTCGCATCCAAGACCCATGCAGTATTCAGTATCCTTACTGCGAACCCGAGGCCGTAATCGGGTTGTGCTCATGCCATGTCCGTCATGCCTATCACGCAGTCACCCCTGGGTGCTCATGCATCTCCTCCGGCCCCCTTGGCAGCCAAGTCCTCACGACGCTTCAACTCGGCCTGGACGATGTAAGCGCCACATTCCTGGGGTGGTTGTAGATAGACATACCGTAATGTAGCGGTGAACCATGTCGCGCTTCGTCCAGTAACCCGCGACGTCCACCATGTCCTTCATCTGTTCGGCGCTCATTCCCATCATGGTTATAAGACTGGATCTTATCGGGTCGTCGCGCGGGAGACCGTACTCCCACAATGCTAAGATAGCCTGGAGGGTGGTGTTGTTGACATTGTTCGGCTCAATGTCGCGCTCAGCGGCTCGCTGCTCCAGGAATGAGTAAGACAAGTTCTTGAGGTCCCAGTATTGGACATAACCGGAAGGGCGCACCTCCCCTTCTTTGGACTTCTGATCTCCCATGGTGATGATGTGGATGCGGTAACTCTTGAGTATTGATGGTGGCAGATAGACTTGTACAACCCTTTTCTAATGACGCTTGGCCAGTGGTATTTGAGTATGCTTATTTCGAAGTACAAGTACTGTGATGGGAATATATGGTTCTTGTGGCGGTGATTGTTCGGCCTACATATTACTGCTTGCTGCCAATCTGTAGGAGAGTGTTGTTTTCTTGATAGCGACCCCCTGATTGTGACTAATCCCTGAATTGTATTTGCTTAGTTTGTCTCGTAACAATCCTCACTGAAAAATAAGCATGATACTCTGATATGAGGAGTGCCATGATTGCCTGCATTCGGTTCCCTTTCAAGTGTTTTCTATGATTCCACACGCAACAGCAACCGCTTTCCCATGTGCAATCATAGTCAAACCATTTGCAAGCATGGTGCCAACCTCGTTGTTGACATGAGTAAGAGCTGCGCCGATGCTGCCCTGGCATACAACAAGCGATTGTGGACACTGCGTTGATCCGGTATACATATCAAAACAATTACTGATGTTGTAGCTATCAAATATATAATATACAAATCCCCATTATTGGACCTTTCTACCGGCGAAGCTCACTCTAGGCTAGGCTTGGCTGTCGTAGGATGCTGATTCACCTACCATGAAATCACGACACAGTCCTTTCTCCCTGCACACACACTTTGAACCACATTCTCGGATTCTTAAGACGCGAGACGATGGTACAAGCACCGCCGCCTGATATGTGGCGCAAAGCCTTTGTCGCTGAGTGTTTCGTTAAAAGCCGTAATACAAGCGGTTATTGGGACAAGGCGCGAGAGGTTGCTGAGTCTAGAGGCATCGAGACGACAGGCAAGACCCGATTGAACCTCGAGATCGAGATATCCCTGGCAAATTTTGGGTTGACTATGTCCGATAAACCCGATCTCGTCGCCGAGCTGCAGAAGTTATGGGATCTTGATATTACTGCGATACGCAATAAAATTAGCATTCCGCCTTATGTAAAGGGGTCGTGCAGAAAAGGTGGTAAAGATAAGACAAGGCAATTTCATCTAACATACTTCATGCAGGTAAGTAGTTAGGAACTTAAGATCTCGGCAAGCGAACCAGCGGGGTTAGCTAACTATGCATATGCTTAAGTCACGGATCCCACTACCACCCGGTCCAATAGTGACCTTGCCGGGGTCTTTTACCTCGCAAACCCCTCACAAGGCCGCGCCGGTGCAGCCGCCCCAAAGCCTACGGGAGTGTCTCGAGTATTGGTATGTCGAAAGTAATCTTCGCGGCAGCAGGGATTACGGCCCTTCTTTCGAAGGACTTATTACTCTCTACATTGGTGCTGCGCGTTCTCTATGCACCTTCACCATCCGCGTACTCGTCCCACCGACCACTGCAGACATCACAATTCCTGCCAGCGGCCGCATTGGAGAATACGATTGGGCCCCGGCACCTCAGCATATAGGGTTTCCATCAGATGAGCAGATGCGACGGGCAGTGGCATCCGGCAGATTCGCGGACCCGAAGGGAGCTAGAGATACCCACAAGAAGTGCCTCGACGCCCTGAAGCACGTCATGGCGGCATACAACGGCGCTAGCCATGACAGCCAGTACAAGCTCGAGAATATGATAAGGGCTTACCGAGATAATTGGGTAAACCCCGCAATCGAGCCGGGTGGTACCGCTTTGTCCCGCCTCAACGGCCCTTCCATGTTCGATGTATCTACTCGCAAGGACCACGCCATGGAAATTAAGCCATCGCGGTAAGTGCCTTTTCGACCCAGCACTGCGCGACCGCTCTTACTTACAAAGACTGTAGCGCTATGTGGTTCGATTACCCCGACCTGGAACCAATCTCTTACAGACAGACCGGGTCTGACAATAGACCTATTGTGACCATTTTGGACCGCATCCTGCAGAGCTTTTGCGCCAAGAGACAGATGCCAGAGGCTTGGAAGAGTGGTCGCGAGCTGGCCGAGGGCCTGGAGGATCTCAGAGGGGCGATGTGGCCTCGCTGCGAACATCCAGGAAGTGGGGGAGGCTTCCATATCTGCTGCGATTGCAGGGACGTCATACAGTGCTGTGCTTCCACCCAGATTGGGGATGGACGAATTCTCTGTGGGTTCTGCTCAGGGGGGTAGTTAGTAGCCGGTATAAGAAAGGGGGGTAAAGAAGCAAGGCATTTAGACCTGTATTTAGCTCAGCTGTATGTACTTGAATGGCACTGTTCTACTCAATCAAAAGGTATACGCCCACTAGAAGACAAACCTCGTATACCTAAGTGGTCTGCGTCGGAATTATGCATGCAACTTAAATTAAAATAAAGAAACGTAAGTCAAAACTATCCCCGTGGTTACACGCAGTACGCGACGCGACGCGACGCTCGCATTGAACATTAGGCAACTGCTAAAATCACCATCGCCCATCCTGCAACAAAAAGCCCTCGACAGCATGGCAAAGTACAGATCTCGCGCATCGACTAAAAGTAGTATCGTCCATCGTGCAGCATCCCTTAGGCAATCTGCCACCGCATCATCATGGCCTCTCATCCACATGAATACCCCAAAGAGCCTCAACCCATTCAGCAGGGCTCGAAACGGAAGCGGAATGTCACCTGTCCCCTCCTGAGCCCAGAAGGAAACGATATCGTTGAGCTCGTCATGAAACGGGCGGTTCGTGAGAGAAAAAGGTCAGACGGAAAGAACGCCGAGATGGACCGACAAGTATGGCTTGAGTTCGCCAAGGCATACGACATTGAAGAAATACGAAACCTTCTCGACCAGTGCCTCCATGGAGACATTGTCGAGACTTGCCGGACGTTGCGGTCGGCCCGTGAGCTGGTTGGCTTGCCGGTCGCCAACATCTACAACCTCGACAATACAGATGCGATCAAGGCCCTAGCGCACGGCGACTGTGCTGGCTGGTATTTGATCATCCTGTTTGACGAAGAGGATGAAATTGAATGCATGTTCTATGTCGGACAAGCCTTGTTCCTGTTTGACCGAGTGAACCAACATAGAGAATTTGCGAAAGAAGGTCGATATTTGGACTCCTTGATATATTACATGTGGTCTCGTCCAGGGAAACACGCCAAAGCGGTGTACCTCGGGCACATCGAACCAGGCTTGTTCAAACGACTGCTTCATAAGCAATGCTTGCTAAATCTCGGAGAGGAGGTACTCAGCGTGTACCTGCAATCCCTCCAACCGTCAATGTTGATTCGGTACCTGAAGGAAACCGAAATTCAACACGAGGCTAGGGCCCTGCAGCGCAAATTCCCGTTGGAAGGAGGGTCTCGAGGTCAGGTAGCCGACATTGCTTGGCTACAGAGCTCGGGCAACAAGGAGTACGACGACTTCGCCCGCCAGCGCCTAGCTGACAGACCGCAATTTATGGTTCGGCCAGCCCTCGAGCATGGGCTCCTGAGAACGGCTCGATCGGGCCAGAAGAAAACGGTGGAGCTCAAATGTGAAAACTGCGGGTTCTCCTATTTTGACGTCGCACCTCATTATGTCACCCAGGGGGCATGGAAAGGATACTATCACCAATCTGCGCGTGCATGCCTAATGAAATGTGGCGGCGGCCGCTCAAGCATGCAGATGGTGCTAGCGGATCCCCAGGTCCTTGCGGTTAGCAAGTCTCAATGGACGAGAATCCAATCTCTGCATCTCGACCCCGTGGTATTTGAAGCTGCAAACCCGCTCGACAAGCCGTTTGGCCGCCCCCCTCAGGGTAATGAGCCCCGGGAGGTTGAGGTTCAATGCAATTGTTGCCGGTCCATTGCATCGTGGAGGAAAGACGACGCACCGACATATTCACGCCTTCGCCGGCGGACCGTGTACATAAGCAGTAGAATGCCATGTGCAGCATTATGCTGTGGTGTAGGTCCCTCGAGTTTGCATCACCACAAACCCGTCGACAAGAAACTGGATTTTATCTCGAACACCGCCTTAGCGTTCCTCTGGGCAGAACACATTAAGACGATCACGACGAACCATTCAATAAAAACCTTTACTACCAACAAAAATACCAAAGTGGAGGCAACCTTCTCGCAGTATAGCCTATGGGGGTTTTTGGAATCGGATATGAACGATTCCGATACAGGAGCCAGCGACACCTTTTCTCACAATAGTCTTTGGCATTATTTGAGACCTGAAGCGGGCGAGTCGAAGCAACAACAGCATGAAAAGGAAGTCAACGACAACGTTTCCCAGCATAGCATCTAGCATTTTCTAGGGCCGGAATCTGACGAGGCATAGTCAAATATTCACAATTGGGCGCTCACAAGTAGAATAGCCTTTGGCATGTCCCCGGGCCATGAGGAAGACTGCGGGAAGCATAACAGCGTCTGTTAAGGGCGGTGACGGGCTCTTGTTAATATGGGATAACGTAAGGCTTAGCACTGAATTTATGAATATGTTTTCTATTGCATCTCCCGAGATAGATGCACATAGCAAAGACTGTTATCTATTCCTTCCGTATCCCCCTTTAAACCCCCCCATTAAGGAGAGTTTTCCAATTCCACACAGCTATGGCGAAAGTGAGAGCGCCACTAAGCCACCACCTGGCGATGCACTTGAGGTCTTCGTCATATTTGCTGTGCTTATTGTGCTCGTCGCACTCTGTTATGAGCTTGATACTGCCTGGTGCATATATCTCGATCGCTCTTTGCACAATCTGAGGTCGGAGGTATGCGGAGGTAACTCGAGAATATGCACGCTGGTTCTGTATAAGAGGGATAAGGAGCCCCCCTTTCTCTGGCGAAGCCCAGATTCTGTCCAGTGGGGTCCCTTGGGTTTCGAGGGCAAGCACGAGAATGCCAAAGTAGCATGCGAGCTCTACGCTGGTTGAAATTGGTCGGTATTGCCTGGGGATGAATTCGCCCGGCTCATCGTGGAGGAGATCGAGCCCCCCAAGGACGCGGAGCGCTTTCTCATCGACGGGCATTATGTTTGATGGTGTGTAGGGTGTGAGAGGTTATGCAAGCCAACGTATGAGATGGTATGAGTGTGAGTAGTTGTCTTAGGGTAAAACAGGAAAAGGAAGCAGACCTCTGTGAAGCGGACAACGGCTATAAATAGTCTACGGGAGCTACGATGTCGTGATGCCAAAGAGATGGTCGATATGTTTAGCTGGAATCCCATAGGCCAAGGACGAAACTGCCACGTAGCCATGCAAAGAGCCGAACCCAGTAGTGCTTGCTTGAATTGGCGTCAGGCTGAGATATGATTCTATTAGATATTGTAACGCTTTGTGACTGCGAAACTGATCCTCTGTATTTGTAGAGAGCTCTGTGCCCGATCTCTTGTTTTCTTTCCCCCCTTTCCCTTCAACCCGAATTACCCACGAGAATCAATTACTAGAAAACTACTTTCATAACATACGAATGTCCAAAAAGAACTCCATCATGCAAAACCTGCAGGTCCTTCTCGACTTGCTGGCTCTTCTGCCCTTCCCTTGCCTGTGGTATTGGTTAGGGCTAACGTCACCACCCACCCTCTTTTACGCATCGATTCTTGTTTTCCACATTTTTGCAATACGTGTTAGACTGGCCAAGAAATGGATACACATGATAAGTATCATTCTTTGTTCTATTTATGCATATGGTGTATTGGGATACGACTCCGGTCCCTTTAATGTTCCTGGTATGTCTCCTCGGGTTGTAACACAAGGCAAGGCGGCTAGATGGCTAACACACACAGCCCGATACGGAAACAACTTGCACGCCGCACTCGAAGAGTTCACCCGTCGCTATAGCGAAGTTCCGCTCAAGTCGGACGAGCAGAACGACGATATACTGTGGAGATTTCTCGAGGTACCAGCTCCGAGCGCGGATGTCGAGGGTGACTGTGGACAGCTGGTTCAATACCTGCACGCTTGCCAAGAACGTTTGGCGCGAGATCTAAGAAGCCCCGTGAAGTCAGGCGTCAGGCAGGACCGGGAGAAGCTCGCGCTTGTTGGTCGAGTCGTCGAATACCTGATGGGGGACTGCGGCGAGGGCTCCTCTAATACCTAGCGACAGGCGTGGCCTTCCGGCGGCTGCTGTGCTGCCCTGCTAGTCCAGACACTGGTCGCAGCAGCCCCACAGTACGTTCGTGATCCGGGTGACCAGGGCCAATGCGTTCTGCAGTTCGGGGTGTGGGAGTTCGCTGTTTTCTATCAAGTAGGCGAGGGTGTCTGTGTAGAGGGCCGTCAGCGTGGTGCGGCACGCCTCTTTGCCGGAGGCACAGGATGTTCGGACGTCTTGGAAGCGGCCGCCGAAGAGACGCCCTAGGTCGGGAGTGCCGGGTGGGCAAAACGGCACGGTGTCGATGTCATGGCTGGTCGGAGGGGGGAAGAGACGCCGGTGGTTATCTAGTAGCGCCTCGACCGCGTGGTAGAGGTCGTTCAAATAAACGTCTGCGGAATATTAGGATCTTCGTACCCGGATCGGGTCGGCCGAGCACTCACTGTCGGCGCGGAGGGGGCTCCAGCTCCACCGCCGCTGAAGTGCAGGGACGATGTCTGTCCAATGGGCAAGACCAAGCACCAATAGCAGTATGTAGATGCGCGTGGACATGGCATGCCAGCCGCGCCAGCCGCAATATACCCATGTGACCAGACCGACGAGCAACAGAAGTGAAGGATTGGTAGGCAGCGCGGCTAGGACGAGGACGAAGATTCGCAAGAGCAGCGTGGCCAAGTAATTCATGGTGGCGAGCGATGGAAAAGGTGCAGAGCAGGAGAATTGGATGTCCGCTGGCTAGCTGATGGTCTGTTGGGGAGGCTGTCAGGAGAGCGGACTGATATGTTCCCTGTGCGATGGTGATATGGGTCTGTTGAGGGCCGGAGCCATGGTATTTGTGTCGGGGGACTCCCTAGCTGCGCTTTGTACTGCTTGAAAGATTGGGTAGGAGCGCCTTCATCTTTTGAAGCTGCTGTAACAGTGCAACAATCCATGACCCAAAGCGTCCATTCTACCAGGACGATTCTTTTATGCGTCTTAGGTGCTGTTTAGCAATGGTGGCTACGACTTGCGGATAGCCGCGAATATTTGAGCACGCGCTTTTTCCTTGGCCTGGGAAGATAATGGGCCGTCATCTAACAAGGTTCCTTCGTGTCGCTGGATCCTGTGCAGGCCTGGCTGGGTATGCTGATCTGGTCTTGCACCGAACGAGACGGGAGACTCGTAGGCTCTAGTCTTGGAGTGAGGGTGATCTCTTGGCACGTGGGATTCAAGGTCTTTGCCGGCGCGCAGTCGCTCCCACCAAGCGGCCAGCTGTTGATCTACGAGGCCGTGATGTGGAAGCCGTTTCAGGAGCTCGTCCAGTCGAAGCTTGTCGGGCAGGTACGTGTCGTCTTGAGGCTCGTCGAGTTGCTCCCGAGATATGTCGCCTCTAGTGCGGTCCAGGTGAGCTGCAAGTTCAAAGACGGAGGCACCTATCTCACGGAGCGCAGCTGGTATCTTCTCTCTCTTGTCCGCACCAGCTCCGGGGAGTGGGGCATGGATCTGCAGACCGAGCCCAGAGGCTGGTTCGTCTTCAGCAGGGTGATGGAATCCGCACTCAACTGATGGTGGATTCTCTCCGGCAGGGTGTTGCTGTGCGAATGGAAGAGACTCCTCGTTGTCCTCCTTCCAAGGATTGTCAAAAAGCGATAACACCATAGCGAAAGGCTAACATTTCACACTTTCACAAGAGCAATAGTAGAAGAGAATCGGGCATTGTCAAGTAAAGCAACGAGGATGGGGCAACATCTCTATGAGGTAAGAAGGTTAGTAGTTCAAAGCGCTGTGGCCCTGTTTGCCAAAATTGCTCATACATTTTTTCTGTTTGCAAGAATGACTGACAAGCCACGGAGACTATAAATCTAGAATGTACAGGTACGGTATCGGCCTCCCCGGATTTCCGAGAGTTGAGACATTCGCGGGGAAACTTTGCTCTTCTACTCTAGGCTACTCCTGAAATAAAGAATAATTGCCCCCGAGCGATGCGGAACCCACGAATCTTTCGATAATGGTGCTATAACATTACTGTTCTTAAAACCATCGCCTTCGACCCCTCGGCCATCTGGCCTACGCGTCTGCTTAGTATTAGAAGGGCTGGCCTTTATCTGTGTACTAGACTTAATTATCTTGCTTTAAACCTAAAAGCCTAAACTTATTCTCTTTTTTTTCCATTTTTAACCCCAGAGTGGGTTCTACACCTCTTCAGATCCTTTGGTTTTGGCCAGGTGGCGTTTGTATATGCCAGTTTAGACTCGTCGTTGTCTGAATCAGTCGGTCAAAGACTCGTTCCATCGGATCGACTTGGCACTGAGGCGGGACACCCGCCGTAGGTTGACCTGTAGTCTTTAACTGTCTTTTGGATATTACAGCAAGCGCAGAAGGTCGCTTAAGACGGTGGAGGTAAGTGATGTAAGGCTAGCCTTTGATTCTTCTCGTCGCTGCCTTGCCCCATCGAGTAATAGGCTTCGTGCGCTCGATGATAATGTCGGGTCCCAAGATGCGGCGCCTGCGCGGAGACGAGCCTATGTCCTGCCCATGCCTGCGGCTGCCTGAATCTCGTCAGTGTTCTAGGGTACCATTCACGGCATTGTGATTAAGATGGTTCGGAAATAGGTTCAGCTATACATAGTAAGTAAATTGCATTCTACTGACTCCTCCCTCTCTCTTTGGTGTTCTAGCCTTCGTCGGAGTCTCGATACACAAGGTAGTAAACCGCTCGCCAGAAGTGTGTTATGTATCTTCTGTTTGTGTCGCAGGCCAGCCATTCGAGTCCTGTGTCCCCCAACAGTTCCAATATTGTCTTTGGTGTGCCGCTGAGTTGATCACCCGGGGGTTCATCGACCTGGACCACGAGATCGCCCAGCGCTTCATGAACGGTGCCGGATCGGCTAGCCACAACCTACCTGGCCTTCTTCAAGAGGGTAAGTTCTTGATCGAACGAGCTGATAGGGTCAAGGAGACGACAGGAGGCAAGTCTATAGTTGTCTATAGAGAGTATGGTGACAAGGTCTTACTTCAAAACTGCAGGTTGGGGCCTCCGCTCCTAGGGCAAGAGTCTTCTTGGGCTAATCTGAACCCGGCGATAAAGAGTCCACAGGTAGCTCCCAAATCACAGCTGCTTCTGGCAACCTATCACGGCGTATGTCTCCTATTCTATTTGAATGATCAGAATTATGCAGAGCGTCTTCAATTACCCATTGCAAACACTAGTCCAAACTTGACGGATTCCTGCTTACGCTTAGACGGCATGTACGCCTTGTATACCTGGAGCGCACTCTCGACGCACTGTACCAGGCCCAAGAAGGTGGTCAAGAACAGGACGGCCATGGCCACCCAGAACGTGTACCACTGCACCCCGTTGCGCCGGTCGTGCCACCACTGGGAGATGGTCCGCGGCGTCGCGTCGTCGTACGCCTGCTTCAGGATCACGAGCCGGTCCCGCCAGTACGTAAAGTGCTCGATCTGGCGCTCCTCCATCTGCAGGTTTCCGCAGTGCGCCAGCCGGGCGTCGAGCACGCGCTCGCTGCCCTCCCGGAGCCGCTTCTGGCGGAACCAGCGGCTCCCGGGGCTGGGGCGGCGGCGGGGCTGGCGCCGCCCGAACTGCGCTTCGGGGAAAAGCAGAGCCAGCGTTCGTAGTGTCTCGTCGACCAATCCGGCCGGGAAACTAGTTGCGCTGTGATTCATATCTCTCAGCGGGTATCTTCTTCCCTGGTGCCGCCGCATCATAGTCAATGAAACACTGGAGACTCACGCATGTTGGTATTCGAGGAAAGCGACGTGGTGGAAGATGAGGAGCTTCGAGTCGTCTTCGACCAGCAGGAGATGGTCCGCCAAGTTGTCGGTAAAACATATGTCGATGCCCCCTATCTTCTCGACGCTCCAAGCATGGAAGGACTTGGGCAGGCGCACCCGATCGCAGCTCAGGACCGGCGGCTTGCTAAAGTAGTTGGCTAGATATTCCTCGAACGACCCGCCTCGGTCCCACGCAAGGCAGCCGCGCGGCATGATTTGGCGCCTCGCGGTGCCGAAGTTGATCATGGACAGCAGCCGCAGCGCCAGGTTGACGAAGTTCTCGGAGTCTTTCTGGGTGAAGGCAGTGCCGCCTCTCAGTGCCCGGAGCTGGGCGACGATCTCAGCGCGCGTCTTACCGTCGCGGATTTGCTGGACCATGTCGAGAGTGTCGTCGATGCTGGTGGGTATGGGGTAATGGCCGCCGTCGTGCCCAACTATCATCACCTGCCATTGCTTCGTGTAGTAGTACGTATATGCTGCGTGGTCTATCTTGGAGCTCGGTTTGCCGTTGAAAAGCAACTGTTTCCCCAAAGGCTGCCACAATTGATTGATTAGCCTCTGTGCGTCGTCGCTCATCTTGTGTTGGGTCTCAGTGGCCTTGGCTTTTGAATTTCGAGGATTTGGAGTGACTGGTGATGATTGAAAAGCTGGTAGCAATCCAGTAATGGCTACTACTGACATCATTACTGCTTTGCGAGAGACTCGCCAAGATTTACAATAGCAAGTACCATGTTAGCAAGGCTGGCTGTCAAGTATCTGTTTTGCAGTAAACGCGATAGATCTTGTAAGTGTTGTTAGTAATGGGCCACAGCGTGAATGGTCTACCGCATAAATGTGTGGTGGCTGGTGGCAACTCCTTTTCCATTGGCGAGAAGTGACGTCGTCGCTGTTCTGGCATGATTTGATAGGTGTAATGGGTGGCTGTCATCAACCAATAGATCAAAGTGAAGCTGCACTTTCATACACTGCCCTCGGCGGCCTCTTCAAGGGCTCGCGCAATGCGCATCTAGCCCGCGAGCCGTTAATAAATGCCTCATACCACCGTCTTCGTCATACTGGCCACTTATACACTCGCTCCTACTTCAAGCATATCTGAGACACCTGTGTGACCCGATCCGGCAACATAGTTTCCTTTGCTTTCGTATTTTGTCTGTATCCACCAGGCGCCCTTAAGAGGAAGCAGAATAACAATGCAATTTCCCCGGGTGCCTTCTTTTGGTAAGAAATGGGCCGACCCTGAGCTGTCGTGTGGGAGCCAGATCACGACGACCAGGCTTGGGCGCGCAAGGAGTGTCTGGTGGGCCCACGGACCCGCCCTCGAAAAGTTTGAGAAGGACATCGAGCCTCGGATCGGGGAGGCACTGATGAATGTCGAGCTGGGGTACTCGGACATCTATTACCGCCTGTACATGATTGGCAAGCGCGCCGAAATTTCCAAACCGATCATCATGGTCTGCTGTACCGACGCCCAGGTCCGGAGCAACGTCCAGTCGTCCATCCGCCAATGTGGCGTTCTAGAAGACCACCCCGAGTTCGGTATCGGGGCGTGCGCGTTGCCACTCGAGCAGCCAACACCTGCCAGACCGCTGGGAGGGCAAGCGGGGGTGATGACGACCACCGACGGCGGCATCTTCGGCTTGCGGGAACACCCATTCGTCGGGACACCGAACACGGATGACCCGGGGGCCCCTCTTGGCCTGAAGATCACTAGCCTCGATGGAGGAGGTCATTACCGGACCACCACTGGTGGTGTAGTCGTCAAGGTCGGGAACGTCTACTACCAGATCACTGTGAAACACGCGGCATCTGAGCATGGCACATCGCCATTGGAACCGAACTACTCAACATCGGACCTCGAGGAGTTCCACTTTGATGGCCAAAGCGATGAGGGAGACGAAGACGAAGTCGACGAGGACGAGGACGAGGACTTGGAAACCACAACGCGTGGGAGCCTGACCCCCGTAGATTCGTGGACGACGAAGACCGCCTGGGCCGAGCTTGCCAATGTCGATAGCCACAGCAGCGGCACCCAAGGCTCCAACGTATCACATCCTTGGCTTCAGCTGACGACCCCCACCTACCCGCTAATTCGGCACCAGAGTGAGCTTAGGAGATCCAAAGAGGATCTGGGCAAAACGCGCTTCGTGCCGCCACCGGGGCTCGAGTCTATGATGTGCGGCAACGGGTCGATGCCAGGGCTCAACTATGTTCTCATGCCGTTGGTGGGTCGACCCAAGGGCGTGAACGAGATACAACTGCGAGAGAGCCGTTTCCAACCCACGCTTTCCATAAAAGCCCTGGCCGAGATTCCCTCGCGGCCGCGAAGGATCGTAGCAGTCACGGGGTCCAGTGGGGTTGTCTTCGGGTCTATCCTCCCGGGGGCAACCTACTTGCGCGCCGCAAACAGCGCTACAGCCCAGAAGATCTACGCCGTCCAGCTGGATAACGCGGTCTTCGAAGGAGATTGTGGGTCTGCGGTGATGGACCAGGAGTCGGGCGGACTCTACGGCCATATCGTCAGGGGTTGCCCCTATACCGGAACGGCCTACATCGTTTCTGCCGAGGAAGTCTTCCTCGACATCAAAGAGCGTTTCGGCGCTGGGGCGGTTACTATTGCCACAAGTAATCGCTCTAATGCGATTGGTAAGCCGGGGAAAAACTGACCCGTTCGGAACTCTTTCGCTAACTGGACTCCCGTAAAGTCCGACGACCAGGAAACGGATGTAGAACATCGGTTTAAGGTGTTGGTCACCCGCAGCACGAATGCGTTCACTCTCGAGTGTGTTAGTGAATAACTCGATGACAGCAACAGCAACTCGTCAGTGAGATGAACCTGTTTGTGATTACGTAAAACCAAAAAGTCACTATTTCTTTTGCAGTTGAAGAATGGGTCGATCGTGAAGATCAAACCGGCGGCAATTTGAAGCAATGATGTGGTGGTGCTTGTACTTATTGAAGATACGAAACGCAACTGGCTGGCTTTAGTATGTTGTCTGAGTTGCTCTGCTGCTGTACCTGACTTGACATCCCAGATCGGTGAAGCTGGGACAGTGGCATCAAGCGTAGCCAATATAGAAGACGTAAGCAGCTCGCCATACATTATACAGGCTTACCGCAATGCGCAGCAGCCTTGGGCTGGACAGCAAGGGCCTGGACCATAGCAAACGGGCATATTCAGGACCCAGATGTGGGTTGTGCGACATTCGCATTTGGCAAAACAAGCGTCGCGTCACCTAGAAGCTAGAAGATGAGACAATACCTGAACCACGGGCCCGGGTGATCAATTGGTCGAATGTGCGCCGTATCGCCAACCAATAAGGAAAAGAGAAAGATTGCCAGACTGGGTAAGGTAGGTAAGCGCATTGGTTTGGGCGTAATCAAGTAATACACACAAGCGGCGAGAGTAGGCAGAGTGCCACCAAATCCTTTACTGGATTACTAGTTAGGTACGGACGACATGGGTTGGGTGCTGGATGAAAGAAGTACTCAAGCCGAGGCAGAAAAATACGCCATGGTATGATTCCTTGCCCAAGTGCTGCTGCTGCAGCCTCAGCTGAGATCAACTTTCTTCGGATCACTACCTGTTTAGATGTACTGTAGCAGGGAGAGAATAAGGCCGAAGCTAAACGGTCACTTGTCGCGAAGATCGTTCGGTGAAGCCGTTGGAGCATCACGATTGGACGACGTTGCAGCTATACAGTATGTAATTGCGGCCGAGCGAAAGCAAGGAGCTTCGAAAACGCCCACGCCCCGAGAGTTTGCTTGCTTTCTGGGGAAATCCCGCTAGATTGGGGGCTAACCTGCATACCCTCGTTAGGCACTCTGGCACTGTTGGATCTCGACCGAGTGGTGGTTTCGGGAAAAGATGGAGTCTCCCGGGCCCATGCATCTGGGTAAATGGGGGTGAAATTACTTAATAGAATCACCGAGAAGGGAGGTGGTAGACACTCGACGCCGCCGTGGTACAGTCGTAGCACACGAGACGCCTCATATATTCGGGGAGCGAATCAATCGGGCAGGTAGAAATAAGTGTTGCATTCTTCCATAGCTTCTAGCGGCGTTCCACTGCAGAAAGAGGAGGCCATTAATATCCCTCCATCATTGTTATGGGGTGCTGCGCCGCTGTGTTAAGCTTTCTCTTTCTCTTACGAGAGCAGGCAGATGTCCTGCTGTGTAGGCAGGTGTTAGTTAGGTAGCGCATACACGCGGAAGACAGTGATTGATGGCGATGGATAGAAATGGATCCAATTTCTGACTGCCGGCCTGGGTCATCATCCACTTACGGCAGGCCGGGCCCTAAGACAGACAATACTGCAGCCAAGGAGTCAAGCCCCAGCAAGCGCCATACAAGCTTCTTTCATGTTGTTGCGCCATCCCGCCGAATCGGCCGGTAGACATGCCATTGATTGAGGTCTAGATGTTCGATGACAGGTTGTGGACCTACGGTATCCGGTATCCGGTAGAACGAGTCGAGAACGAAGAAGTACGTGATAGATAAGCAGCTGAACAGTCAGGTGGAAGGGAATCCAGTGTTCTTTGCAGGTGTCCGGCTCGAGTCGAATGCGCCCACAATACTCCGTAGGTAGAGTCCCGTCCCGACACTTTCTGGTTGGACTTGCCACCTTGTCACCTGTGATGGGCCATGCTTATGACAGAGAGATAGCAAGTGCCAAGTCCAGATGTCCAAACAAGAGAGGCCAAGGCAGCAGCCAAGCAAGTGGCAGGCGGGTGGGTGGGTGAGTGGGTGGATGGGCTGGCTTTCCATAGTTCTGGGATCAGAACTGGAACACTTGATAACAATAGGATGCTATTGTTGTTGTTCGCGTTCTCGAACCCATGCGTCTATTCCGCAATTGGAAGCTGAGAATAGACGAGGGCGGGCATCCCGGAAGCCTGGAGGAAGCCATCGAATCAAGGCCTGGCACTGGGGAGGGTCCCCCTCCTTGTTCCTTTTCCCATTTGATCTATCATGATGTGATGCGGGTGGGTCTCCGTCGCGTGCATTATGAAGAGAAGTAGTGGTACTTGGACCACTACTTGGAAGCTGACGGGAAATATATCAATGAATCAATCAATGTCTGATCGTTCAAGCTTCAAGAGTGCCCAGCGGAATGCCCAGCCTGTCAGCAGAGACTCGGGGTCCGCCAAGGCCAAGCCCAGTCAATCCCCAGGAAGCTTGTTGGAGAGAAGCAACGAACCGCACTCCATATTCCACACTAATAAGAATTACCCGGCCGCTATCCATTCTGATCCATTTTACAGGCTAAGGCTAGCCAAAGCTCTAAATGAAGGATGCTGTCCCCGTCTACCACATGATAAGTGCTTGGCATACCGCTGCAGGAGGAATCACGCTCTCGAGTATGTAATTCAACCATCATCCCTCAATCAATGGCATCTCGTAGGCAAGTAGCTCTTGTTGCTAGTTGACCGAGCTACTTCTTGGGGATCTTTAGGCTGAAGCTTTGGCCCCAAAGCAAAGGTTACTTGATATCGGGCCGACACCTGAATTCCTGACTTTGAACCGAGTCCTGGAGGAAAACAAACCTTCACCAGAAAGAAGAAGCCTTTAGCCATTTGTAACCAAACCAATGGTAACCAACCACCTGATACTTAATATCGAGATAACAGCCATGGATACCATAGGGCCTGGCAGCAACCGGCCAACCACAGGCTTGGAGAGGCCTTATCTTTCCCTCGTCCCATCGCCTGAATCCTCCTCAAGTACGAGGCAATTGATACATGGCCCCAAATTACGCCATCAATATCCGACATTGGATTCGGGGCCGTGAAGGTACCCACGACCATGAGTATTTTCTCATGACGGCGGCTCGTTCAATCCTGCCTTCCTCGCCATACTAGCTGATAGACAGAAGCCAACATTGCCTGAAGACCATTCACGAGATACTCAGTAGTCAGACGAACAAGAGGTGATGGTCCCTCGCTCTGACCCGTGTGTATCCTTCCGTGTTGATTCTATTCAATGGTAGGTAGGAACCGCTAGGTAGCTGTCACTTGGAATTTCCACCTTGACGGGTTAACATGAGGAAAAGTATCTGTACTTGACATACATGGCTGCAAGACATGGGGGCCGTGGCTAACTTAGCCCTGGTCTTGAACGTCGCCTTCTCCCCCCCCTCCCCCGCATACTCCCCAACCGGGATTGGTCAAGGTCGACCTTTAGCTAAGGTATGTACATGGAGGTATGATTCCTTCTCACTTACATTTGGATCACCGCAGCTCCTGTCCCCCAGCAGCAGCAGCAGCAGCAGCAGCAGCAGCATTAGCTGTAGCTGTAGTGAGCATGCAGTGCAGTTAATAAATGCAGGACCTCCCCTCTCCCGTCGTCGTCTGCCTGTCCTGGCTCTGTCTTACTTATTCCTTCCAACTGGCCACCGTGTGACGGACGTCCCTCTCCTTGAATACACCAAGGACCCTGCTGCCATCGCTCTCAAAAGCGCTCAATTAGTCAATCCGACTAATACCTTCAACCCAAGTGTAGCCCGGGGGTTAGGTTTAAAAAGGGTGACAACTTCTTTCCATTGGGACGTACAGGGAAGAACCCGTTCGGAAAAAAAGGGAAAAAACACACGCAACCTTGACAACCTCGCCGCCGCCGCTTCCTTCAACGAATCTCACCAATTAATTCCAATCCTCGCTCTGGCACTGCGCTTTCCCCATCTTCACCTTCGGCAACTTATCGTCACCTACCACCACCTACCATGGCGGTAACCGACGAGTCCAAACTCGACACGCCCCCCTCGGCCGAGAAGGATGTTGGCCTGCCCAACTACTCGGCCGCCCGCGCCGACGACGACGGGCAGCGCGCCTCCCACCAGGAGGGCGCCGTGCGCGCCGACAACTTCTACACCCGCAACGGCCTGAACCTCGAGTCCTTCAAGAAGCGGGACTACGGCGCCGGCATCGTCGAGCTCGACCGCTCCATGCAGCCCCGCCACCTGCAAATGATCGCCATCGGCGGCTCCATCGGCGCCGGCTTCTTCGTCGGCTCCGGCAGCGCCCTGCACAAGGGCGGCCCTGGTTCTCTTCTGATTGACTTTCTCATTGTCGGGTAAGGGATTCCCCTTGGATGCTGCGGATACCTGCAGTTCCTAGTTCCCTCTAGCTTGTTGCAAAGGGACGCGCGATCTGGTTGATGAGCACCTAATACCCAAGCTTGGATGACTGGCTAACTTTGCTTTTCCCCAAAAAGTATCATGATGTTCAACGTCGTCTACGCCCTCGGCGAATTGGCCGTCATGTACCCGGTCTCGGGTGGCTTCTACACGTACGCGACGCGCTTCATCGATCCGTCGTGGGGCTTCGCCATCGGCTGGAACTACGTGATGCAGTGGGCCGTGGTGCTACCCCTCGAGCTGACCGTGTGCGGCTTCACCGTGAGCTACTGGAACCAGGAGATCAACGTGGGCGCTTGGATCACCATCTTCTTCGTTTCCATCCTCGTCGTCAACATCTTCGGCACCCTGGGCTACGCCGAGGAGGAGTTCTGGGCCTCCTCCCTCAAGCTCATCGCCACCGTCGTGTTTATCTTGATCGCCTTCGTCATGGTCCTCGGCGGCGGGCCCGAGCGCGGCATCTACCACGAGTACTGGGGTGCCCGCCTCTGGTACGAACCCGGCGCCTTCAACAACGGCTTCCGCGGTTGGGGCACCGTCTTTGTTACCGCCGCCTTCGCTTTCAGCGGAACCGAGCTCGTGGGTCTGGCTGCTGCTGAGGCCCATAACCCCGTCGCTTCGCTGCCCAGTGCCATCAAGCAGGTGTTCTGGCGTGTCACCATGTGAGTAACAGATTTCCCCCAAGTTGACATAACATTAGTTGGCCTTACTCTGACGCTCCGTCTTTCAGCTTCTACGTCCTGGGCCTCTTGTTTGTCGGTCTGTTGGTCGACAGCCAAGACAAGCGCCTCCTCGGCTCCGCCAACTCGTACGCCGACATCACCGCCTCGCCCTTTGTCATCGTCGGCAAGAACGCCGGCCTCGACGGCTTCGACTCCTTCATGAACGTCATCATCCTGGTCTCGGTCCTGTCCATCGGCGTGTCGGCCGTGTACGGCGGCAGCCGCACCCTGACGGCCATGGCGCAGCAGGGGTACGCGCCCAAGATCTTCAGCTACATCGACAAGTCCGGCCGCCCCCTGCCGTCGGTCGCCGTGATCATCATTTTTGGTCTGCTGGCCTACCTCAGCGAGGCCGAGAAGGGGCAGGAGGTCTTCGACTGGCTCCAGGCCCTGTCGGCTTTGGCCGCCTTGTTCACCTGGGGCTCCATCTGCTACGCCCACATCCGCTTCCGCCAGGCGTGGAAGCACCACGGCCACACCCTCGACGAGATCCCCTTCAAGGCCATCGGCGGCGTCTACGGCTCCTGGCTCGGCTTGTTCCTGGTCCTGTTGGTGCTCGTCGTCCAGTTCTACACGGCCATCTGCCCCGTCGGCGGCGGCTACAACGACGCTGCGGGCTTCTTCAAGGCGTATCTGGCCCTGCCCGTGCTCCTCATCTTCTGGGCCGGTGGATTCCTGTGGAAGCGCACCGGCTGGCTGACCATGAGCCAGATCGACGTCGACTCGGGCCGTCGCGTGCTCGACTGGGACGAGATCAACGCCTTCCGCGCCGAGAAGGCCAAATGGCCCATGTGGAAGCGCATTTTGAAAATCTTCTTCTAATCAAATCAAAACAAGTAGGAGGGAGGGGTTTAGATTTGTGTAGGATGTCGTTTCGAAATCTTCGCATTTCAATCGATTGCCTTTCTCTGTTCTTTTATTGATTTAGATATGGCAATCTTTGTTCTTTGAAAGGTGGAGGTTGGAACATGTCGTTGGTGTAGTAATGAAATAATACCACCTTTGCCCCAAGTTCGCTTTCCGTATCCCTGGCTACTTGCTTGCTGGCCCTCAATGGACTCCACACCACCACAGTGAGGAAGCTGAAGATAACGAACCCGGGTCGCAAAGTGACCGGTACTGAACAATCACGACATTTCGTGCTTTTGGCGAAAACCACATGCATGATTGCGAGGAGTAGCTGTTATGTAGCTCTCATGTAGACGGTCCTTGATACCCACCTAGGGCACCCGGGCGAGGGTCGGCGCTACGCGGCCCCGGCGACTAACACAACGAATGCAATCACACGCACCTGGTTGGGCATACGGCTTTTGTTTGCTCAACTTCCGTCGCCAGGTCAATACATCCGAGCTTGGTAGATGTGGGCAGATTTGTAGACAATCTATATTGGATGACGCGTGTTGACACCAGACATCCACTTACTACTACACACATGTGAGCTATCTACACGAAAAAGTATCGCCTGCCCAAAGTGACATACCATATGCGCCCACGTAGATATCATTGTCGTACTGCCGGAGGTAATGGTGAATCCTCATCCCCTTCCCCCAGAATGCTTAAAACGTATGCCCAAGTTATTGTACAGAATTACCCCGAGTTTCTCGACTCCCGACCCCTGACCCCTGACCCATGCATGATCCTACCACCTTCCCTATCAAACCCTTACTCCACCGCAAAGCTGAAAGCCGCCAGTATATGCGGCAGCGGCCCCCACGGCGCCCCCGCCTCGCCCTCAATCATGAACAATGCCTTCTGCTGTTGCTGCTGTTGCTGCTGTTGCTGCTGTTGCATCGCCGTGGTGGCCTGGTCGCTCAACCACTTGACCCACTCCGCGTCCGCCAGCGCCCAGTCCAGCGGCACCACCGACGGCACCCGCCGGCCCATGGCGCGGCTGCCGGCCCAGAACTGCACCTGCCGCAGCCGCTCGCGCAGGAGCTGGCGCCGCGACTCGGCGTACTCGCGACACGCCGCCATGAGCAGTTTCCGCTGGGGCTTGTGCGCGGCCGTCGTCGTCGTCGTCGTCGCCGTCCCCGGCAACGGCGGCGATGCGACGGGTGTCGAATATGTAGAGGAAGAAGCAGGGGACCCCGTATCGTCCATCTCGATCTCCCACAAGATCATCCGGATCAGTTCGAGTTCCTTCTTGGTGGTCTCGAGGTCCTGCCGGAGCTGGGTCTCGATGTCGGCGAGCCAGTCCTTGACACTGCTGTTACTACTGCTACTACTACTGCTGCTGATATTATTGATGTTGCTATTACTACTGCTGCTAGTAGGGGACTTCTTCTTGTCGGCCGGGGGCCGCGGGAGTGGAGCGTTGGGTGGGTCGCCCAGGGGCTTCCCGTAGGAGAACTTGGCGGCATTGGTGGCGGTGCCACCACTGCCGCCGCTGCTATTGTGTGGTGGCGAGTTCGAAGGAGTCGTGGGAGGAGAGCTAGGTCTCGCGAAGGAGAGGCGTTGAGGGGTGGGGGTAGTGCTTCGCTTGGAACTGCCGCCCCCGCCACTGCCACTGCCACTGCCGACACCAGCCCGTTGGCGTCGGGTCAGGGATCTGGCTCGTTTCTCGGCGGCGGCCGGGGGGCTCGGTTCGGGTGTTTGTTGCTGTTGGTGCTGCTGGTGCTGCCGCCGATCCATCGTGGGTGGGGATTTCGTTCTATATGTGTATGTAAATGCCGAACAAACAACCTTGATATGATCTTCTTGCCGGGATCTTGACACGGTATGCATGCGAGTTGTGTGTACGTACGCAGCCCATTGATTCCAATAAAGGGCTTATTCTCTCTCAAGCTATCGGACCGTAAAACGCACCCTTGTTCGCATGGGCAACATGGGTGAATGCCCTCGAGTCATGGCAGTGCAGTGCAGGGCAGGGCAGGGCAGGGCATGCATGCATGCACTGAAGATCCAGTGGAGAGGGGGAGGGGCAAAGGAAAAGAAAATGGTTGTCTGCCACATGGGCGGGCGGATTGCTCCCAGGTGTGTCTATTGCACATAAACGACATCCCTGGGGCGAAACATGAAAGTTTCTCCCCTTCGTCCTTTGTTTGAGGGGGAACGACCGCAACAAAGCCTTTCCAATGAGATTGGGTAGATCGTTCCCACCTGGCCTGACAAAGGAGCTCGCCGGAGAAACCCTGGGCGGGAGAGTGGTAGAATGCAAACAAAGGCAGTTTGACAGATAAGGCCGGGAGAGTGTGTATATACGATATGGCCCTGTCTGTCAGAGTTCTGTGTGAAGCTTCGTGCTGAGCCAGGAATATCGTAGCTTGAGGCTTATGCACTAAATGAATGATCGCCAATGGATGAGGCAGGCGTCTATGCCCAACAGCCAGCTAAAGTCGCCCCCTTTCGATGATGCCCAGCTGCGGGCGAAATCATCTGAAGTTGTCCTAGGATTGGATGAAGATGATGAAAGGTCGAAACGATAGTTCAGGAATTCGAACTCAATTGCCCCTTTCACGTCACGCGGATGGGTAAGTAGGTATTGGTGATTCGTCAAAATATATAGACGTCGTGAAATCCACATCGTCTGTGATTTTTTCATATATACATGGGTATTTTCGAGGTAACAAAGTAGAGTAAGAGAATAAATAATGCAAAGTTTAGAACGACCCATTGCTAAATCGGGACGACTTCGAGCTGACGGCCCCTTTTGGACCGAGGTCCTCCATCCGGACTAGGCTCGCCTCATCGTGATCCTTCTGGTACTCAACAGTGTAGGACTTGGAGTACATGATGCCGCCGTCTCGGCTCTGCGACTGGGTCGCGTTCCTGGTTCCGCTCTTGGGGTTGGTGCGGTTGTTGTCGGCATTGCTCATATAGTATTGACTTTTCCCGTTGGAGGATCCACCAAGGACCTTGGGGAAGAGCTTGACGAGAAGCAGGCGGAGCGAGGGCATGCAAGCGCAGATGATACCTTTTTGTGAAATCAAAGTTAGTCACAGTCATTATCAAAAGGGAGTGACAGGGAAGATCTTCGTCAGGGGTTGTCCATACCTGTGTTGATCTCAATCGTTGACCAGTTGGCCACATCGAACTGATCCCAGGTAGGGTTACGGGATTCGGCAAAGTGTACGAGCGATTGGAGACGAAGGATGCTGACGACGGTGACGCTGTGTGAAGTGGTGTGTTAGTCCCCTTTCACAAGATGGAGCATTCGAAGGAGATCAGATCGGGTGTAGCGACTTACAAGGTACCAACGCTGAACATGGCAGCGACGCCAATCTTCTTCTTCCAGTGAAGCTTCAGCGACCTCAGCTGCCACAGAGGGATTGCGAGCATCCAGATGTCGAGAGCAATGGAGATGCCGGCGTTGGACCATCCCATGGCGTTGATGTTGAAGCATGTGCCCTGATGGAGCCCGTCCCATTTCTCCCAGTAGAAGGGGATGGGTGAGCATTGGAAAACGGCGACGAGAGAGAAAGACATTCCGAAAAGGCAGTTGAAGACCACGGTGGCCCAGAGCAGCCAGCGGATCCCCCGCCCGGGGAAGATGCGCATGTAGAAGAACAGGAGTGACAGCTTCACCAGCGATATTTGCAAGAAGTACAGGATCTCCAAGATGTAGAAGAACTTGCCGAAGTTGGTGATCTGATCGTCGTGGAGCGTCCAGACGTCCTTCCCCAGCCCGTTCGGCACGACGGCCTGTGTGTTGATAACGGAGCTCGGGATGCCTGCTATGACGGTGGCCAGAACGGCCCAGTCGTCCATGCCAATGTCGGTCTTGAGGACGAACAGCTTGAAGGCAAATCGCACCAGCACAAAGAAGCCGGACAGCACGCCGAAGGTGATGGAGATATTGCTATACATTTCGCTTTTGTCGCGGACCGGCGCGTGGCAGTTGGTGGCCGTCAGGTTCTTGGTGAACAGGGCCTCCTTGATGGTACAGCTAATTGTCACACAGGCCTCGACGCTGTTCTGCAGCGGCGCGTTGGTGCAGAGACATGTCTGGTTCCCAGGAGCGCATGTCGATTGCACGATGGCGGCGCGAAGGCAGTTTCGCTAGGGAGTTGGGTGTAAGCGAGTGTTCATCACACACTGACAGGGCCCAACTTTGACGACATGTATCGAGAGAATGAAGACTTACAGCACAAAGCGGCAAGGCTTCCAGGGGATTGGCGGCGCTCGATGAGCCGGTGGCTTGCTGTGCCTGGGCGACGGCACAGCCGAGGCTCAAGAGCAGGGCGATTCCAGAAAATAACCTCATGTTGCAGATCCCATTAACAGGCAAGGGATGATCGAGTTGAACCGAAGGTTTTCGGGGAAAGCAAACACTTTTGAACCCTTCTTTTCCAGGAGTGAGGCCCACAGCAGGGAGGGATCGAGCTATAGTTCAGATCTACGCCGGCGTAGAGATTTTCAATTTTGATGATCCCAGACAATCTTCTAGACTGAACTGTGCATGTTTGCGTTTGGCCACAACGTCCGTCGCCTGCAGGGGGAAACGAGAGGAGATATCTGATCGTTGCGTAGTATTATTACGCCGACATTATCAGACGAATGCTACCAATTCTCCGTCCTTGATAGTTTTGTGGCGCCTGGGTTCAGGCAGGTTATAGGCAGACCAGGGACGGGTTCCAAGTTGATAGGGCCGTTGGAGGTGGATATCCACCACGAAGAGAAGTACTTCTATCCATGTAAACAGCATCGGCGTGGCTAGATCGCGATAGGTAGGTCAGGCATGGTGGGTGGTGTGTCGCCTGGACCCCTGGCACGCCCGCAGACAAGGGCAGGGAAAAAGGGGGATGGATTACAGAAGCTCGAGTGCGTGATTGGCTGGATGCTGGCATGCATCGCGGACATTTCACGTGGTGGAGACTCGCGTGTGTGCCCTGCCCGATGCAGGTTTCGCCGCTTCGGTACGAACGACTATTGACGAGTCACGAGTGACAGCTGAAGTGCCGCATTCATGGTGTGCATAAATAGCGGACGTCCAAAGACTCAACGGGGCTAATGAGGGTTGCAATGGCCCAATGGTCGGACATAGTCCGGTCGCCCAAATGTTTGGGGAGGGTCGATTTCGCATTTCATTGGCCAATTCCCAAGAATTCGAGGGAAGTTGGGTACGAAGTTGAAAGAAACTACTGAAAAGTTTCACCGGAATCGGCAGCATGAAGAAAACGTGTCTGCGTGCCGATCAAATGCCGAGTCACGAGACATTGAAAATCAGGACAAGACTGTTGCTGGCTCGACCCGAGGTTCTGCGGTGATCAAGACCGAAAGCCAAAATAACCAGAACCTGCACTCGAGTGAGTACAAGTAACAGGTTGACAGGTAACGTTGACATGTCTTGGCACGCCATGTTGGATGGAGTTGTTGGGAAGAAGGATTTGAGAATTCCACGAATCCACGAATCCACGCTGACTAGGACAAGGCCTACTCGGATTTGAAGGCTTCCTTGGAAAGAGGGGCAGCATCGCCTTACGTGACAGGGACTAACTATCGTGACATCGTCAACACGGTCTAAACGTCCAAACTTGAGACATGCGGTCAACAGGGAAACACGTTGGGCCATGCAGGCTGCAGCCATGCATCCGACTGGGGTTATTCGACTGTCAATGAAGACGTATCCGTACATACATGTAGGCCTATATGGTGATTGAGATATAGTTGTCGGTGGTTGTTCAGTGGGCGTCTTGACTCTTGAAAGTTGACGTCGAGAAGAGATTGTGCCTATGAATTATGAATAGCCAAAGTGGAACAAGTGTACTGTAACATTCTTTTCGGGGGGTTGCAACAGGCCCAACCTAGATGTCAATGTCAGTGTCTGTCTGTCTGGGGAGCTCAGGGGAGGTGCCTAACCTTAGCCCTTAGCAGCTTAGGATGCACACACGCACACGAGCAGCCAGATTTGAGATGGACCGGCATTGCTCCCGGATCGGCCGTAACTAGTAACTGGCCGGACAATTAAGTTCCTCCCCAAGTCCCCCCTAAAAAGAGGAACTTGGCAGGCCAGTCTGCCAATTTTACACCTTGACCCTCCCGCCCATCGTGCCATGTCTGCAATCCCCGAATTCTTGATATTGCAGACGTTCACCTTGGTCGGAGGTGGTGACAGGAACCACAGATTATTGAGATGTGGATGAAGCGTGCCCAGAAGTTTCTAATGTTCCAAGATTTTGGTTTTGTTGTTCCTGCTTTCAGGCAGGGAGGCAGGCACGATGGCTTAGATGTTCCAGGAAGCCCCTTCCGTCTCTGTGCGATGCGATGCGAGCAATACTTCTGGAACAGGCGTCTTTCTTCTTCCAGTCAGGGGGTCTATGCGTTAGAGATGATTGTAGCCAATCACCAATGGCAGGTCAGTAAATTGCCAAGGATGTCATGGCTCCAGCCTGTTTCTGGCTGAGTGGTAGAGTGGGTGTGGCAGTGATTTAGGTGATTTAGGTGATTTAGGTGATTTAGCCCCAAACACGAATGCGCGGACGAGCACTTATTATTAACCTACCACCTACCCTGCTTTCGCTGCTTCGCGACTTCTGTTCCTGTTTCTGCTTCTGCTTCTGCTTCTGCTTCTCGTCGAAATTAGCCCGTCTTCGTCTAATACTAGAATGTGCAAGTCCCTCTATGGTAGCCGGCGGTCTTCGGTAGACAATATCTGAGGACTAGGTAAGACTTATTTTCTATGACGGCTCGATGTGAGAGGGAGAGAGAGAAAGAGAGAGAGAGAGAGAGAGATTGAGATATCGGGCCATGGTTCCATGATGGGAAGGTATGTTTTTAGGTGCAACTTCCCAAAGCAGTTTCAACAAAACCACCTGCATATTTCCAGTCCCCAATCCCCAATCCCCAGTCCCCAAGTGAGTTGCAATGCTGTACTGTTTAGGACATAGTATTCATTGCCCATTCGGGATGCTTTTCCTGTCATGGTAAACTAGGAATTTACCCGGAAGATGACGATGCGACGCAGTTGCGAACTGTTGTGAACCATTGCAAAGCCTAGAATGACATGGCCAGTTGTGACTCGGCGACCCTTCCCAATCTGCTGGACCGCGCAGATGTGGCTACGCCGTCAAACGGACGACGGGCCTTTTCGGCCTCTTCCCGAACGATTGTTGATCTGCCGCTTACAAGCTTGGATCAATTAACCGATCAGAAGGCCCGTTGCGTGTTTTCCGGCCGATTGTACAGTAAGCATTGCTAGCACTAGAGAGGCTGAAAGGCATCCGTAGTCCTCTAATCTCACTAGCCAAGCCGAGCTGGCCCTATCGATCTCGCTTCTCTGTGCTGTCTGCTCCAAGCTGCCAAGTGCCCCCTGGGTTAGACCCTCAATTCTCAAGTACGATTGCGGCACAGCTTCACTATTGGTTCCAGGTTGGAGCAGACAGTCCGGTGCTCAATCTTGCCTGTGCGCTGTGCCTCACTGTCGCTGTCGCTGTCGCGGAAGGGCCAAGAAGATTCCGGCTCCCAATGTCAACTCTTCGCTTCCACGCTCCAAGCTCCACCCCACGTTGTCCGTCGTTTGGCTGCTGCTATCGCAACAAACCTATTTGAACGGTAACTCATATCACCCCAGATTGAATAGGAGTTTTCACTGCGTACAAGCGTCTGTTGGCCTGTGTACAGTCTGCCTGAGGGAGGTAGCATCTCCGTGCTGTGCCGCTGGCTGTCGTCGACCCGAGTGTGTGGTTCGGTGGATCTTCCGGATGGCGGTGCTATCACAGATAGGAAACGATCGTCGTCTCGACCGTTCTTTCCACGATTTTCAATCTCGAGTCATTCATGCGATCTTCAGCTAGTATTCGTTCGGTACGGGTAGGGAGACGGGACCCTCATGTGAAAGTCCTGGGGAAGATATAATTAATGAATCGCAAGGTCCAGCCTTAGACCTGATCCCTCTCCTTCTTTCTCACCACCCAGCAGCAGTCTTATTATAGACACCTTACCCGAGTCATTCTTTACACACGCTTTGCTGCCGCGTCCACCCTACCCTGTCTGTTTGTCACTTATACTAGTGCTCAACGTCCACTCATTACCAACCAATACGCCGTGAATCAAATATGAGGCTCAGCTCTTTAATGTTGGCAACTTGGCATGCGGCCACTCTAGCTGCCGCTGCTGCCACACCCCCCATCACAAGCCGCAGCAACGCCGCCCCCGGCTGCTACTGCATGCCGGGCGACACATGCTGGCCTTCTGCCGACATATGGTCGACCCTCAACTCGACCGTAAGCGGCCGACTGGTGGCGACTGTCCCGATTGGCTCGCCGTGCCACGACCCTACCTACGATGCCGAGGCCTGCGCCGCCCTGCAGAAGGGCTGGTCCTTGCCGCAAACTCAGTAAGTCGCGGACGATCCGAGCAGCCCGGGTTGAGTAATGGCCAAAATGGAAGACTAATGCCAGCCACAGCCTTCCATCGTCGTCCTCGGTGATGCACCCATACTTCGCCAACCAAAGTTGTGATCCGTTCACCCCCAGAACTCAGCCCTGCCTGTTGGGCAACTATGCAGCATATGCGGTCAATGTCACCAGCAAGGAGGACGTCCAGGCTGCCCTCGTGTTCGCCAAGACCAACAACATCCGCCTCGTGATCCGCAACACTGGCCATGAGTAAGTGCTTCTATACTTGGCCTCCTAATACCAGAAAGAACCATATCCCTGAACTGTCCTAACCTGACCAACAGTTTTCTGGGACGTTCCACCGGTGCCGGTTCCCTCGCGATCTGGACCCAGTACCTCAAGAACATTGAGTTCCCCGACTGGTCCGACGAGTTCTACAAGGGCCCTGCCGTCAAGTTCGGCGCCGGTGTTATCGGCTACGAGGCCACTGAGGCTGTCCACGCCAAGGGTCTCGTGGTCGTGGGCGGCGAGTGCCCGACCGTCGGCATCGCCGGCGGCTACACCCAGGGCGGCGGCCACTCGGCCCTGACGACCGCTTTCGGCCTCGCCGCGGACCAGACGCTCGAGTTCGAAGTGGTGACGGCCTCGGGCGAGCTCGTCACGGCGTCGCGCCACGAGAACGAGGACCTGTACTTCGCCCTCAGCGGCGGAGGACCGGGCACCTTTGGCGTCGTCACGTCGATGACGGTGCGTGCCCACCCGGACGTCAACGTGGGCGGCGCCACGCTGCAGATGGGCGCCGCCGCCACGACGCAGGACAAGTTCTACGAGGCCGTGTCGCGCTTTCACGCGCTGCTGCCCGGCATGACGGACCAGGGCGCCATGGTGGTCTACTACGTCGCCAGCAGCGTGCTGATGGTGAACCCCTTGACCGTCTACAACGCGACGGGCGATTACGTCCGGGACACGGTGCTAGCCCCCTTCATCGCCGTCCTGACGGAACTCGAGATCCCGCATAAGGTCAGCTACTCCACCCTGAGCTACCGCGACCATTACGACACGTACATGGGCCCCCTGCCCTACGGCCACGTCGCCGTCGAGGAGTACAACTTCGGCAGCCGCATGATCCCGCGCGACGTCTTGCTGAACGACAACGACGCCCTGCAGGCCGTGCTGAAGAACCTGACGCTGCACGGCGTGCTGGCGGTCGGCGACGCCCTCAACGCGACGGCGCCCTTCCCCGTGGCCAACGCGGTGAACCCGGCGTGGCGCCGGACGGGCGTGCACATGCAGCTGACGACGGCGTGGGACGAAAAGGCGCCCTGGGCCGACATGGTGGCGGCGCAGAAGCGCATCACGGACGAGTTCGTGCCGCAGATGGAGGCGGTGACGCCCGGGTCCGGCGTCTACATCAACGAGGCCGACTTCCACCAGCCCAACTGGCAGCAGGACTTCTTCGGGCCCAACTACGACCGTTTGTTGCAGATCAAGCGAAAGTGGGACCCCGAGGGCCGCTTCTACGCCATCCGCACCGTCGGCAGCGATGCTTGGGACGTGGCGGCGGATGGGCGCATGTGCCGGACCTCATAGAGATGGAGGCAAATTGGGCGGTGGTTGTAGAGAAAGGAAGGTGTTTACGGAGCGGATGATACCCACTAACTGATACGAATATATAAACGTTTACATACAAGATTGATTTATGGTTTCTTACTACTACTGGCTATTGCTTCGCGTCGATTCAATCTTTATGTGATGCCTATCATTTCGGCCTGTACACATTCCCTTCTGCATCGTTAAGGGTTAAAGTATGTCGGAGCTGGAGTGAGTCGGCATCAGCCCGCTTGGACACTGGAAGGAGAAGTGATCTGCGGGTAGCAATCCAGAAATGCGCTGAGACGATAAGATGCATATTATGGGTTTTAGGGGTGAGGTATGGATGCTACAGGCCGCAGCCTGTTTCCACTACGGCAATTCACGTCGGCAGTCACCAGATATATCCTCGAACAGGCACCGGACGAACACCGGACCCACGACGGATTGATGGAGGTGAGTTCCACCGGGCGGGTTAGGACGTCGAATCCTGGAGCGAAGCAAGGGAGACGACAAGTACGGCATGCAAAAGAGGGTTTTGTGCTAGCAATAGTATTGCCGCTGTCTCCATTATCCCCAGTTTACAACGCCTTCTGCCTTCCTTACCCCAAGCTCAGGGCTTAGGGGGGTCTCCATAACCCCCGCATCTCCGCCATTTTCGCTACCACCTACCCCGAAGCTATTACATGCAACCAGTGGCTAATCAGGCCGGGTCGGAATGAGGTGAGCAGTAGTGACGAAGAAGATATCTTCTTATCTAAGTAAGTAATAATTCGAGTGCCGATAATGGAGCTCGCTTACTTGGTGATTCTTTATCTACAGATTCACAGTCTATGAAAAGAGAACTCACCTCAAGCTTGGTTCCTTTCACTCTCTTGTAGTTGTTGCTACGGGAAAGCATCACACTAGAATAGCAAACATTCTTATCAAGGTTGCAAAGAGGTTGGCTGGCTAATCCACCAACAAACAAGGTGTACGACAAGATGGACCCGATTGAGCAAGAGAAGGCCGATGCCACCGCGGTCGAGCATCGGACGCCGCTGGACGCGTCCGGCGATGAGGCTCTGTTCCGCCAGTTCGCGTCGGCGGGAGAGGAATGGCATCACTTGATGACGAAGAAGATGCTGCGGAAGGTCGACGGGCACTTGTTACCCATTTTGATTCTCATGTATCTGCTCAACTTCCTGGACCGGAAGTAAGCTCCTTACCCCCAACCCTCAACCCCGAAAGGGGCAAATAAACAGGTAAAGCTAACTCATCGCAGCAACCTATCCCAAGCCCGTCTGGGCACCCTCGAGGCGGACCTGCACATGACGGGGACCGACTTCAACCTGGCGACGTCGATCCTGTTCGTGGGCTACCTGCTGATGCAGCTGCCCTCGAACCTGGCGCTGACGCGGGTGCGCCCCTCGCTGTACCTGGGCATCGCCATGGCCGTCTGGGGCGTCATCTCGGCGTGCCAGGCCGCCACGCACAGCTTCGGCGGGCTCGTCGCCGCTCGCTTCATGTTGGGCTTCGCCGAGGCCCCCTTCTTCCCCGGCGCCGTCTTCCTCATGAGCTCCTGGTACACCCGGTCCGAGATGGCGCACCGCATCGCTTGGTTCTACTCGGGCTCGTCCCTGGCCAACTCGTTCGGGGGGTTGATCGGGGCGGGCGTCTTGGGGGGCTTGGACGGGGCGCACGGGATCGCTGGATGGTAAGTAGCATTTTCTTGTCCCCCAGTATCTTCGTTGGGTTTTGGTTGGCCCCTGAATGACGACTGGCTGACTGATTGGGCAAAACAATAGGCGGTGGCTCTTCATAATCGAGGGCTCCATCACCGTGGCCGCCGCCGCCTCGGCCATCTTCATCCTGCCCAATTACCCGGCCACGACGACGTGGCTCTCGCGCGAGGAGCAGGTGTACGCGCAGTGGCGGCTGATGGACGACACGGGCGAGGCCGACCAGGCGGGCGCCAGCACGCTCAAGGAGGGCGTGAGGCTGGCGTTCCGGGACCCGCGGCTGTACCTCTTCACGCTGCTGCAGCACGCGTCGCTGCTGTCGCAGAGCTTCCAGTACATGTTCCCGGCCATCGTCAAGACGCTGGGCTACGGCAACGTCGAGACGCTGCTCATCACGGCGCCCATCTGGATCGGCACCTTCCTGGTGTCGCTCGTCGTGACGTACACGTCGGGCCGCTACCACGAGCGCAGCTGGCACATCATCGCCCTGATGCTCGTGTCGGTGGTGGGCAACGTCATCGTCGTCTCGACGCTCAACACGGCCGTCCGCTTCTTCGCCATGTTCCTCATGCCCATGGGCGCCGTCGCGGCCTACCAGATCATCCTGGCCTGGGTCTCCAACAGCTTCCCGCGGCCGCTCGTCAAGCGCAGCGTCTGCATCTCCTTCGCCAACATGATCGGCAACGCCGCCAACATCTACGGGCCCTACATGTACCCGGCCTCGCAGGGGCCCCGCTACCTGCCGGGAGGCGCCGGGACCGCCGCCGTCGCGCTGGTGACGGCGCTGCTCGCGCTGGCAGTCCGGATGGTGCTGTCGCGGGAGAACCGGAAGCTCGAGGCTCGGGAGAGTACCGATTCGGAGGGCAATGTGACAGCTGCAGCTAGAAGTGATGGGGGCGTCGATGAGAGGGCGGCTGGGTTTAGATACGTCCTGTAACCTTAGATGTTCGCCTCACATTATAAGGAGGATAGGGGTATGTACATATCCTAACTAGACGCCTGGAATAGACGCCTGGAATATCCAATCATGAGCTGACCAATACATTCCATGTCCTCTGTAGTTCGAATGATTGGCTCATAATGTCACAACTCTTTGCCAATCTAAATTTCCTTTTTCTTTTTTTAATCATTATTTTACCTGTAAATATCCTTGCCATTCTTATTACGCCAAGGGCCAAGAGCTGTTAACGCTGCACTGCCAACCCGGAATTGCGGCACCACAGCAAGCGCTCAGCACTTTTAGCACTCTTAGCAATCAGCAATAGCTGGGGACCTGAGGCTGAGCCGCCCGAAATCAATAACCAAGGAATCAAAAGATCGGCCTTGAAGCCCCCGCAACCCCAAAGCTTGGCACTTTGTCCACGTACTAGAACGCGTCGTCGTTCCAGCTTTCCGGGGTACTAATCTATTACTACTACAAGGGACAACCCGCAAGCCATCTCCATCTTCCCGACTTCTTGTCCTTCTGGTTTGCAAAAAAAACACGACAATGAGCGGCTTCAATCACGAAATGCCACCAAGAGGCGGCAAGTCGGGCTCACGGTTCGGTTTCCTTCGCACCAAGAGGGTTCTCGCCACCTTGTCTTTTCTTGTCGTCGTCGCTATCATTCTCATTGGTACGTTTTTGTCGAGGCTTGAGACGGAGCATACGAGCTTACAAAAAATCTCCAAAGCTCTCGGTGCAAGCGGCGTTTTTGCAGGTCAACATCACAACGATGAACCTAAACCAGCAGAAGGTAGGTTCCTCACGGTCGCATCGCACGGACCAGCCGCCCCCAGATCCATCCGCGACACACAGAACTGACTCGCAGCAGTGACAGCAGCACCCGCCGACAAGCGTCAATTCCCGGGAAGCATCGCCAATGGCACCGCCCTTCGAGTCATGCCCCTCGGGGCCTCTACCGTCCGCGGCGAGAACTCTCCCGGCAACACTGGCTTCCGCAAGCCCCTGCGCGACGCCCTCGTGGCTCTAAAAGTGCCCGTCAACATGGTGGGGTCGCAAAAGGTGGGCGACTTCGCCGACAACGACGTCGAGGCCTACCTGGGCGTGCGCGTGTCCCAGATCCACGAGCGCTCCAAGAAGGCCGTCCAGCAGTACAAGCCCAACGTCTTCATCATCAACGCCGGCATCAACAACGCCCTGATGAACTTCGAGATGGACACGGCTGGCCAGGACATGGAGAAGTTCATCCAGGACCTGCTGAAAACCTCCCCGCGCGCCCTCGTCGTCCTCAGCACCCTGACGCCCAGCAAAGTGCCCCACTGCGAGCCGCTGATTCTGGACATCAACCAGCAGTTCCTGGACTTGTACAACCGGCTCAAGTCCGAGGGGGTGCCCATTGTCATGGCCGACGTGCACTACGCTGGGCAAGACCCCGACGCCCTCAAGTTGTCCGACATCACCCCAGACGGAACACACCCCACCGGCGAGGGATATCAGCAGATGGCCCGCATCTACACCAAGGCCATTCAGCGTGCCGACTCGTCGAAATTCCTGCAGGTCCCGGTACCCCTCTCTGGCGTCCCCGACGACGGTGCCTCCTCTTCTGCGACTGCTACGTCGTCTGCGCCCAAGTCGGCGAGGGACAGTGTGGCCCATGAACATAGGCGGCGGTACCTGCACATGAAGCGAGAGCTGTGCATCACGTCCAACCCGAACTTGTGGGGTTAAGCTTTAGACCACGGCATGTTCTCTTGTGTCGCTGGCAAAACGACTCGAAGCTTTTTACTCGTCATGACATGCGAGCGATGCATGTGCCCTGTCACATTCTCGCCCGGCTGGTCTTCTCGCATGGGTAGACATGCATATTCCATAGCATTTTGACAGCAGGAGCATGAATAGTATCCCCCGTATACTCGGACTGAAATGGAAAACCACTGGAGGATATGGATCTCACTATAGCTAAAGCAAGATCTTGCGCAGGTCGAGGTTTCTATAAAAGAGTCCTGGGAGCGCCTGCCTGAAGAGGTTCTCTCCTCTTGCTTCTTGGATGTTGGTCTGTCGGTGACAGGAGTGGGTCTGTTGAAGCTGTACTACTGCACTCGAGAAGAGAAGGGGAGGCTCTTGCGCTTCGTTCGGGGATAGAGCTGTCAGTACGTGCTGGTGCCGATCAGTCGCTACCGGAACAACTGATCGTATGCTACCATGACCCATCGCACCAACAAGCCGCCCGACCACCCCGCCGTGTCTCTGCACCCAACTTTGGTGAACTCACTACATCGTGGTCAGAGGCGGGCGGCCAGGAGAAACAGCACTGCTGGATGTGTGATTGAACTTTGGAGACCGAGCCAACCTCTTCAAGTGGCACATCATAGAAATGATGTGAAAAGAACAACAGATAATGTAGAATAACTATAATGTTGATAAAACACTAGTTTGGGCTGCATACGTGTAAGATGTGACTCGTGCTAGTTGTTCAACAGCGTAGACAACATGCGTGGCGCTCTTTTAGATTGTCCAAACCGGAGAACCCGCTGGCGCGTCACGTCTTGTGATGCTCAAGCAGGCTGCCGTCTGTTTGATGAAAGCGCCACGGACAACGTGTTTGCCAACAAGTAAGCTTTTTTGTACCATGTAAACTCTGGACGCTGAGAGAATACCAGCTCAGTAGACCACCCCTGAGTTAAACCTTCTTAGTAATAACGTGCTCTCTCGACCCGACCTTCTTTCTACCTTTCGTTTCATTCTCAACAATTTTGAACCAGCACTGAAACTGTTGAAAACATGGCGGGCAAGAAGATCCTCATTCTGGGGAGCGGCATGGTCGCCAAGCCATGTGTCGAATATTTGCTTCGCAACCCTAGTAATGCCCTCACGGTTGGTAGGTTACCCAGCGTTGTTCTTTTGCCTTATTCCGTAGCTACTAGCTTGCCGGTGCCGGTCAGGTGGGATTCCCATCATAGTGTTCAAGTTCAAGATACCACAGCTCTGACAGTAACACACTCCAACAGCCTCTCGAACGCTCTCTAGCGCAGAAGCCCTGGTAGAAGGTCATGCAAATGCTTCGGCTGTCTGTCTCGATGTGGCCTCGGCTTCTCCCAACCTCAAGGCCGCCATCGCCGATCACGATGTCGTCATTTCACTGGTCCCCTTCACATACCACGCGGCTGTTGCTCGACTCGCTATCGAAACCAAGACCCATGTGGTAACGACCAGCTACATCTCGTCTGCAATCAAGGAACTCGAAGAGCAGGCTAAGTTGTCTGGCGTTACCATCTTGAACGAGGTCGGAGTTGACCCCGGCGTCGATCATCTTTATGCCATCAAGGCCATCGACGAGGTGCACGCAAAAGGGGGCAAGGTCAAGGAGTTTCACTCTTATTGTGGCGGTCTGCCGGCTCCAGAGGCATCCAACAATCCTCTCCGTTTCAAGGTGAGTACAGCCTTTGCTCGGGGCACGATGTGCTTGATTAGGGAAACCCGCTTACTTGTTCTGGGTAGTTCTCATGGTCGCCAAGGGGCGCGCTGCTGTCGCAATGCAATTCCGCCACCTTCCTCAAGGACGGAAAGGTGGTCGAGATTGCCAACAAGGATCTGATGGCAGCGGCGGAACCGTACCACGTCATGGATGGATACTCCTTCGTGGCATACCCGAACCGCAACTCGGTCCCATTCCGAGAGTTCTACCAGATCCCCGAGGCCGACACTGTAGTCCGAGGCACCCTCCGATACGAAGGCAACCCTGCGCTCGTCAAGGCTTTGCTCGACCTCGGCTGGCTTAACCCTGATGCCAAGGATTGGTTGGCCTCTGGCATGACCTGGGCACAGATCCAGCAACAGGCGACCGGGACGGTGACGGACAATGAGTTGGATCTTGTTGCCAAGGTCGATGAGTTCTGCCACTTCCCCGACCCCAAGACCCGAAAGGCCGTCCTCGACGGTCTCCGATGGATTGGGTTGTTTTCGGATCAAGAGGCTGGCGTGCGCGGCAGCCTGCTGGATACCCTTTCTGCACGCCTGGCCGACATATGCAGCTTTGCGGAAGGCGAGCGCGATCTAGTCATGCTGCAGCACAAGTTTGTGGTAGAGTGGCAGGACCAAACGAAGGTATTTTCTATGGCCCTGGGGTTATTTAATGAGGTCCCCATCCGGGGCTGACTAAAATTATATAGGAAACCATCACTTCGACCTTGAAGCTGCTGGGCGATCCTCAAGGTTACTCAGCCATGGCCAAATCCGTGGGTGTCACCTGCGGCATTGCCACCCAATTGTTTCTTAATGGCCATCCCGCCATTGCGAAGCCGGGTGTAGTTGCTCCGTACACTACGGATATTTGCTATCCTATTCGGGAGAGGGTGGAGCTTGAGGGTATTAGGCCCATAGAGAGATCGTCTCGCGAGTAGTGCGCGGGCATATATAAATAGAACGTAGTGCTCAGTAGGTGGTTCAGAGTATCAGTATATATTACACCCCAAGTACAATTTTCTTACCTCTTTCGATCAGTGTATCCCTCAGGAGCAATGAAGCACATGACGGTGTTATTAGAAATTTTGCCGAGGAGATACTCTCAGCTACGACCGTCATCAACACTTCAAATAAGTTGGCGTTAACACCTGGGACACATTTCGCCCGCTCTAAGCAACCAAAACGAGACACCAGTGCTGGAGTCGACTCAGATGGCTGTGAACAAAAGCAGCAAAATTCTCAACTTCGTATGACTCGCTCCTATGGGCTTCAGGGGCTGAGCAGCATTAAGGAGAACACCGTCATAACGGCCGAGTGCCACTCGGTCCAACTCGAGGAAGCAAGCACGAAAGAGATAGACGAGAGTTTCAAGGAGATCTCCTTCTAGACCTATCTATTCGACCACAATATCGATATCAAGTACGGATTGCTAGCCACCCACGATTGAGGATCATGAGGTATTCGATAAGAGCGATGTGCAGGAGTCCGAAAGTGTTATTGACAGCATTATTTCTGGTAATGTCTAATAAGTTACTATCCTATAGTGGTCAGATTATCACAGGGCCATGCTCTGATCGTAAGCAGTGTCGTCAGGGGTTGGTGACTTTGGGGTAGAAGGAGGGGGGGGCACCGATCTCTATAGACAGCATTCAATGCAATTCACTCCTACAGCTCAATTTCATTTCCCTACTTAACAGGACTTTCTCTTCTATTAAGTTACCTGATCTGCTGAACAACACAAATCAGATTTCCAGTCTCTTTTCTGGTTCCTCGGGAAAGAAAAACTCCTCAGTAAACCACCAATGCGAGAAATTCACACCACACACCACACACCACACACCACATACCAAGATCAACGCACGAGGCCAACACACTTACCTCATCATGTATAATCAAGGTATGGAACAACCGCAGCACGCGTCTCTCAGACGCACAAAGATCGAGGAGAAATGTGGAAGGAAGTGGAAGATGTCGGCCGCAGCGAGGGTAGAGGCGACCGCCGTGATAGTTGCGATGATGGAGGATTGTTTAGATAGATAGTCTGCTGCTCAACAATCCATGGTAGCATTGCAACAGACTTATCTAGATGTTGTAAAAACAGATGTTTTACGTTTGGTAACAAACGTTGTCTGCCTGCCTATGTCTATCGGTATACTGGCATGCCTCTCAAATATGTAAATAGGTTGTCTCGATCATTTGTGGCGTTTACATCGTCAGAATAATAAGGGCGAAACTGAGTTCCTCACTGTGTTAGCTTCTGTGGTCTGCTTGTTTATAGTGCTGTACTAGTGGTCCTGCGTTATCATAGGTTCGGCATGTGGAGTACGACTTCCTAAAGTCTCGAGCTACGTTGGCTATGTGTGATCTACTGGCTACATTGGATCTGTTGAAGCTAAGTGGCAAAATGGATTTGGTATACCGATCATCCCGTTCTTTCCGTGACCCGGAATGGCCCTGCGTATTGCTGGTTAAACTTCTTGCCGCCTATGTCGGCTTCTGGGTATAGTATAGCCAGCCTTTGGACAGACAGTCGCAGTAGTCTTCAACCATTCACATCAGAGACCATCGACAGATGTTTTTAGCCCTCGGCGTGAGCCTGTTGGATGTGAATGGTAGTGATCTTTGCCCTATCTATGAAAGAGATTTCAGGGATCGGCGATAGAGGGGCATACCATGAAGGCCGTATTCAAAAGGAAACCTCACAAGTCTTTTTTTGTTCGAGACTGATCGTGAACTTTTGCACCACCACAACAAGCCAAGAAGAGCACCAGAACAGCCACCATTCTCAACCCACTCGACAAGGAAATAACGAGCATCATCTCAAGATGTCTGAAGGAAGTGATTCAGAAGTTGAGGAGGTCTTTGAGATCGTTCAAGGTAAGTCGCAACCATGATGCCCGCCCTCATCATAGGCCATCAATTCTTAGGGGTCGTCGATACTAACCACCGAGCCACAGCCCCCCAAGCCCCCCAAGCCTACAATCAGCCCTTCAGACTCCCGTACCTACCCACCGAGCTTCGCTGGATGATCTACGAATTCATGCTCATTCTTATTCACGGCACCCAGTCCTTCGTCTGCTTCCCTAGCGGCCTCACTTTCTCCAACGGCCTGGATCTCTCCTTTCCCTGGATCGCTGCTCTCTGCCCCGACATGTTCCACTACGTGATGTACCACGCAAACTACGAGAGGATCTCCCTGGACTTCACCATCCTCAGCGTCCCGCCCTTCCGCGTGGATCTGTGGCCCCCCTTCTGGCCGAGCCCGCGCTACCATGAGGGTCTATTTGTACACAACCGATCCCAACGGCTCACGGGCTGGTTCAGCGCCCGGTTTGACACCGTGGAGGTCGAGTACGTGAGTCAGCCGCGATGGCTCATGACCCACGTGATTATGATGGGCCCTGGTGGGTTTGGGATCGGCGTCGGCGGTGAGCTGATTCGGGCTACCCCGTACTTGCTGCGAGCTGTCCCGGCCGATCAGCGAAACGCCTTCCACGAAGTGCTGAATGGGAGGATAATCGAGGCTATAGAGGACGCATAGTTGACTGCACAGCCGCACGAAGAGTGGAACCAACAGGTGGACGTGGAGCCGGACTAGGAGCCGGACGCCCAACGGGATGCTCAACAGGACTGAGTGGCTTGATAGTCAAACCTCGGAGCTGCCCTCCAGAATGAAGGCAGCAGCGGTACATACTGGGGCGTTGAAGGGCAAAGAGAGGCTAGGAGGTTGAGGAATATGGCATTGACCGTTGACCATTATAGAGGTTTACCTTCATAGATCCATATATACCCCCAAGAAACATCACTTACTACCCAGCTTTATAGCAGCAATTTCGTGCACCGTGTGACTGACATACGGTGAGAACGGTAGTATTTAGCAGTTGATGGACGGATATCAAATACAAACGGTACTGCTGGAGGGCGTTGCCGTGTTGGTAAAAGCCTTGGCTACTTTACGACCCGGCGAGTCAGATGTAGTGAACAGGACGACTGGGACAACTCTCCTGCACATTCCCATAGATGCCCCTCTAAAAAAACTATTCTTACCCGCGACTGGTATGACGGCAGTTTCCTAACTTGTAGACACCACTCTTGTGGCTGTAGTGCTGTGTTTTTGAATAATATAAGTGGTATAGCCTCTTTTAGGGGCAGATGACGATATTATCATTATATGTATAATGAGACCCCACGTTTGCCAGTGCGGAGACTCCAAACTCGACCCCAGTAAATCCGATATCGCCGACTCTCTGTAAAGCAATATCAATTGCACCCTCCACAAGGACCTCCTCTTACACACCAAAATGGATCAATCGATGGATGTGGCGCCGTTTGAAAGGCTGCCCTATGATGTAAGATACCTCATATCTTCCCTGTACTCTTTTTCTCCTTTGACTAATGTTCACACAAGGTCGTCATCCTTATTATGGAGGCAGCTCTCTGCCAGCCGAGAACGGTCCTACCAGAGGAATACCGCAACCCCTGGAGCTTTGCAACGGCCCCGCCCCCTGAACACAAGACCATCAGGTACAGATACAGACTTCTGAATGTCGATGGCGATCCGGGCAGGGCCTTCACCACCACGAATCCAGCTGTGCTGGCTGCGGTCTCCAAATATCTACAGAGCCTGACGCAGCAGCTATGGCATCTGTTCTTGAGCAGAAACGCGTTCTACTTCACGAGCGAGACACATCTCTTGCGTTATTTTGCATCGCAGCCCCGGTGGACCCTGCAGTCGTATCGACACCTTGTCATCCGCACCGCGTTCGCCATTTACCACAACCGATATACACTGCAGCCAGAAGGAACACATAGGGACCTCCGACATGCCAGAACCTTCCTAGGCCTCCTGCCACGCGACATCCGCATCACACTGGATATCTTCTGGCCCTTTCACGACGCGGGAGGCCTCGTCACGGGCGGCCTCTCTTACCTCACCGTGTGCATGCGACGGTTCACGGCAGCAGCCCGCCGTCTGGACTTGTTGGTCGACACCACCCCGCTCGACGACCGTTCCGCGGTCATGAACATGCCGGGGTGGGAGGTGGCCGTGGATCTGGGCCGTTGCCGGTATTTCGTGCTGGGCCGCGGGGCTCTGCCGCTGGGCCCCGCCAGCTTCCCCGAATCCCCAGAACTCCCCACGCTCATTTCGTACCTTCAGGCCTTGGACGAGAAACTGGCGCAGCGGAGGCGGCACCTTCGAGAAAACCCGATCCAGTATCACCAGAGCTCGGAGAAGGAGATCCGGGAAGCGTACCTGGCCAGCCACCTCCAAACGAGTGACCTTGACCTTTAACGACTGGGCTGTGTGATTGCTGACGACCAATGCTGCTGAAATTGCAATTTACGTGGAATTACATGACATGAACTTTGATCACTGACAAAACTTTGCCATGCCTCGAGGAAGGTCGTTCGTTTGGGCCGTGAAGACCACCCCGCAGGCGATTATAGCCTTGCATGGTGAATGTCAAGCCCATTGCTGATGGGCAAAAGACTGTCTTACGGTGGTGAATGCTACGTATGGTACGAACGAGCCCTAAAAATGCAGTCTGTCTGCTAGTCAATGTTGTACCGTGTCGTGTAGATGGGGGTTGTGGCGGTAATAATGTGAGGTCGTTTGTTCGCCTATTTACTGATGGGCACACGACGAAGTTCCGCTCGGGGAGAAAGAGAAAGTTTTCTGATTGATGTTAATAGAGTTTATGGAGCAAATACTTTCCACCTATCTAGATTGTTTCTGAACCATGGTTGGAATTGTTTCTCGAATGGATGGATATGTTGTCGAAGTCTGACTCGTTTTGCACTCACAAACCTACAGCCAATGCTGCAAGTGGCATCGCGATGCAGGCAGCGACGTACTATCAAAAAGAGACCTGGAGTTAGGGCGCTTGTATTGAATCGGCTGTGAATTCGTCTTGTAGTTACGGAGTAGACGTTATCATCCTCAAATCAAAGATTGCGCGAGGCAAGTAGGTAGTTAAGCAGCTTGCTACCCAGACTCGACTTACGGAACACGCTGTGATCAGTCAACTAAAATCGGGCGGGTGCTACAGCTAAATTTATATGAAATCATCTATTGACGGAAGTGATCATGATCATCAAGAAATCATTTTCCAGATTGCTGGGCAAGGATTTCGGCAACGAAGACGTGGGACGGCAACGCGAGGGCCACGAAGGCAGTGAAGCAAGATATGGGAGACACTGTAAAATCAAGACCATCTGGTGTCCAGAATATGAGCCGGTGAACGTAGTAGAGCACCATAGAAGCAACCCATAAACAATCCATCTATATACAGACATAACAGTTAATTTCAATCGACGCCTTGTAGCAGATATGTAGTATTGGCAGACAGTTAACATCCATGGTGGATGCTCAAGCCGTCTTGAACCCAAGCTGATGTGCTGCTTGCCTTCCTTCATCAGGTCAGTATGGGCAAAGGCATTCTGAAAACTCCGACAAGCAAAACGAAGCATCACCACCAAGGAACTATCGAAGAGGACGAAGAGTTTTCTTCTTCATGGCGATGCGCGAAGCACCAGCACACAATGAAAAAAGGATGGACTGCGCAAAGCAGAATGGACAACAAAAATTCCACCGAAGATGGCGCCTAAACGCTATCTAGCATAACAAACGCCGCGATGTGCAATGCAGGTTTCTCATACTGGCCCAAGGAATACTTGATCTCCTCGAGCCCCAGCAAGGTAAGTATGAAGAGAAAAGGAAACGAAAGAAAGTAGAAACGGATGGAGGGCGGGCATGAATTTATACCCTTTCAGATTGGCAGAGTGGGTCCCCAATTGCCTGGCTGATTTGGGAGATGCCTAAGGTGCCCGCCAATAAGGTGTTTGAGGTACCTGAGCACGCCTGAGGTACCTGAATTACAGCCAGCTTTAGGTGCCCTCCAGCGTTTGCCTTACTGCCTGAAAGCACTGGTAGGTACTTGCTCACCCCACCTGATTCAATTAAATTCAATGTTGGCAGACGCGAGACAATCGCGTCGACCCCACCAAGCTAGGAAGCTGTCATCGGATTGAACCACTGCCTCTTTGCCATTGACTGTATATTGCGATGCTGCCAGTCAATATTAGAAGCCGCGGAGATGTCTTACTACGACCTTGACGCCATTCTCACCGATGCTGAGGTACTTGCACCTATCTTCAAATCCCAAGATTATTCACAAGCTAACTGCAAGTCCCCAACAGAAAGTGCCCTGCAAATTCGAGCTCGACGTCCCGGACCTGGGCTACCTCGACAACAACCCCCGCGAGGGCTTGAAGGCCCAGACCCCCGTGTCGCTGCCGCTATGGCTGGCTGAGCTGCTGGCGCTGTCGAGCCGGACTCAATCCTCCAACCCGGAGGACTCGTCGCCCTTCCTGACGCTCGAGATGCCGAAAGCGCTGTCGAACGAGGTGGTCTCGGCCCTCAAGGCCGACCCGCGCGCCGTCGCTCTCCGCGACCAGACCCACAACATGTACGGCCTCGCGGCGCGCATGCTCGACCTGTTCGAGGAGCCCGACATGTGCGCCGTCCTGCGCCGCACCTTTGTCACGCGCGCCGCCGAGACGGCCCTGCACGCCCGCAAGACCGGCGCCACCGACGACGTCGTGCGCGGCGAGGGGTTCCTGAGCGGGCTCGAGGAGTGGGAGCGCTCGCTGTTCCGCAGGGCGCACGACGGCAACAAGGCCACCAAACTGTGGATGGAGGGCGTCAAGAAGTGAAGGACTTGCGAGTGAAAAAATGTCGGATCTTCCATTGGTGCTGCCTACCAACGTCACCGCGCTTGCCTACGCATCCTGGGCCACGATACGGGAGGTGAAACATACTGCCAGAAGCTCACAACTCCAAAGAAGCCTGTACTGTCAGGTGGCGGGAAGAAAGGTCACAGCTACTTGTCCCTAGTATGCCCACAGGGACGCGCTGTGTCCGAGATAGCATTTTACTATATAGAAGGCGACGGTTATGAGAATACGACGAATGAGTACAATATCACGAGAAACATTCCTTGCAGATCTACACCAGTCGCTCGTGGCAGTTTCCTAATCGGCTGCATCTGAATACACAGTTTTGACCCTGCCCCTGTCTGTAATTCGTCTGCTATGCCTGTCAATAACGGGAACCTACAGTAGACTGGAGGATCAGGTTCTCGATGCCTACTGGATTGCCAGTGCTTGTTCCGTCACTTGAACATTACACTGCATCCGTTTGCTGTGACCTCAATCCGCTTAATAAGTGATTGCGACGTGATGGGGCTCGCCAACAACTCAGACGACCTGAGATTCACGTTGAGCTGAATGATGGCCTAGGTAGTTCCTGCCTTTGATTTCGGAGTTATGTCATGCATCTCATACGTATATTAATTATGGCTGCCTCCTGGAAAGCGCAACCGCTCGCCTATTCCCCACCAAGCCAATTTTCGTTGACCGTACATTTCGGATATCTTCAATTAGATAGTTAATTAAATACTTATTTTCTAGTTCTTTCAAACAATATTGTGTAGACTGGACTTCTGCCTCCATGTACCTGCTGTTTGGATGTTCTGGCCCATGAAATCATTGATAAGATCAGATCCCTGGGCGCTGATAAGATAAGAGCTTTAGTTGTCCAGCGTCGCCGCGGCGATTAGGTACCACTCGCGATTAGTTCCTCTTTTGAACCAGCAACAACAACAACCGTTTTGCTCGCAATATTTGCCAACCATGTCGCACGACCCCGGCAACATCTCCAAGGCCGATGCGGCCGCCTACTCCTCCTCCGACTCGGACGAAAGCGCCGGTGACGACTTTGGCGACTTCAATCCGCGCAAGCGCCGCCGAACCGGCAACAATGCGAAAGACAGCGCCGCTCTAGGCATTTTCGGCTCCGACAGCGAAGACGATGGCCCCGGGCGCCGGTGGAAGGGCAAGAAAGACCTGCGACACAAGGGCATGTCCTTTGTGTCAGGCGGCAAAGAGAAGCTCGATGAAGACGAAGACGAAGACGACAACGATCTGGATGTCGACGACGAGTACGCGGAGCCCGGTCGGTTTGGTCTCGGCGCCAAGGGCACCGTTCCTGACGACGACGAAGAAGATGATGAAGAGGAAGAGGAAAACACCATGGCAGGCGTAGGGCTAGGATTCCGCGCGTCGGCCCCGACGGAAACGGCCGCGGCCCCGACCGCCACCTCGCGGACATCCTTCGTGAAGCCCAAATACGACGGAAGTACGCCCTTGGGACGAGGATTCGTTCCATCGTCCGCGACCGAGCCGGTATTGAAGCAGGGCCTGAAAAACGAGTCTTCATCAGCATCAACAAACGCCCCCAAGCCCAGTGCTTTCAGCACGAGCGGCGGCGGGAAAGCCAAGTCCTTTGCCGCCCGCATGATGGAGAAGATGGGCTACGTCGAAGGCAAGGGCCTGGGTGCCGAAGGCCAGGGCCGAAACGTCATCATCGAGCCGACGCTGCGGCCGCAGGGCGCCGGCCTGGGCGCGGTGAAGGAGATGTCCAAGCAGGAAAAGGAAGAGGTGAAGCGCCAAAAGAAGCTGCGCGGCGAAGAGGTGGTCGATTCCGACGAGGAGGAGAAGAAGCGGAAGCGCGAGCGGAGGAAGAAGCGCACGCAGGGCTTGGACAGCGGCACGGCCAGCGGCGGCAGCACCCCGGCGCGACGCCCAAAGACTAAATACGTCACTGTCAACGATATGAAGAAGGCCGCCCCGGGCCTGCACATCCCGGATGCCTTTGCCCCTATCCTCGACATGACTGGGCCTGGCCAGAAGATGTTGACGTCGGGCTCCGGGCTTCTGACCCCTACTGCTGGCACAGAAACCGTGGAACAGACCGAGGCGCGGAAACTGGCCGGCCGAGCACAGCGAGATCTTACGGCATTTGTGGAAGAGTGGAAAACGCTCGAGGAGAGAAAGGCTTGGCTGGATATGGAGACGCATCAACGCCAACAAGAACTTGACGAAGTTGAAGGCGAATTTTCCAAACTACAGATTTTCGCCTCCGTTCTAGACGAAGTGCAAAGAGCTGCCGCGGCTCAAGAATGGGACCCTGTCATCAACGGACTCCGGAAGGCCGAGGCAGAGGGAAGTGCGAACAACGAAGATTTGGCCGGAATCGCGGTCGCGGCGATTCACCCATTCATGCGAGATGCCGTCCAAGGGTGGCTGCCTCTGGAAGACCCCAAGCTTGGGAACTTCGCCTCCGACCTGATGGATATCCAGGGCGTACTGGGCCTGAAGAACAAGCCTACGAATGGAAACGTGGTTGCCAAATGGAACCAACAAGAAGTGGATGGCACATATCGACATCACCAAAAGTCTACAACACCTTACGAAAGTATGATCTACAAACTCTTATTCCCGAAGCTGGTGACAACAATCTCACAGCAATGGGACGTGTATGACGCAGGATCCCTACTGGCAATCTTCGAGAAGTGGGACGACCTTTTCCCAGGGTTTGTCCGTTCACAACTACTTGAGCAAGTCGTTCGCCGCCTGGACGAGGCAGTTAGCGCTTGGAAGCCCCGAAAGAAGCAACACAACCTTCCCCATCTCTGGATATTCCCCTGGCTACAGTATCTTCCAGTTCATCACCTAGAGCCGAAGGGAACCGGTCTCGTGGCGGACATCCGGCGCAAATTCCGACAGCTCATCGACGTCTGGGAGTTTGACCGCGGCGTGGTACCCGGCCTTAAGCAATGGAAGGAGGTTTTCCGGCCGAGCAAGTCTCAGGACCAGTGGAAACCGCTGGTCATGCATCACATTATTCCCAGCATGGCCAAGTACTTGAAAACAAACTTCCGGGTGGACCCATCGGACCAAAACCCCTATATTCCTATGCTCACCGGAATCATGAGCTGGACGGACATCATCGCGCCATCGACGATTGCTGCAGTCATCGCAGACCAGGTCTTCCCCATGTGGCACGAAGTACTCTACCAGTGGCTTACATCGGAGGAGGCCGACCACGACGAGATTGCGACATGGTATCAATCATGGCAAGAGGACATTCTACCAGAACTGGCATCTCAAGAAACCATCGCGGCTGAGTTCCACAAGGGACTTGTCCAGTTGGAGAAGGCGGTTGAGCTCGGGTCTGACGTCCAGGCCAAGCTGCCACGGCCCGACGGCAAGCCAGCACACCAGCCCAAATCCCACACCCGCTCGAGCAAAGCGGCCCAGCCTGAAGCGGCTCCTGCACCTCCTCCTGCCGCGATACCCGTGGAGAAGACGTTCCGACAAGAAATTGAGGACTGGTGCAACGAGAACGACCTCCGGTTCATGCCCACGTCCAAGACGACGGACCTGGGCGAACGGTACATGCGCATCACGGCCCGGATGGACGGGAAGGGCGGGTTCCTCAGTTATTTCCAGGGCGACTTGCTGGTGGTCAAGCGGCGGAAGGGAGACGATATCATGTTGCGAAGGGACCAGCCGGAACGGTGGACGGAACTCGAGGACAAGTTGCTTATGGAGGCGGAATAAGATGGACAGTGTGTCTGTAACTTACTTGCAGTATTCAGGCCAATGCCAATAGATGAAGAATATCTATACTACTATTCCATGTGTTCACACTCATACGAGCAGGCATATCGTTTAGGAGCTTCTCTATCATAGTGATATTGCGGCAAGACCGGATAACCTAGACTTGTATTCATTATGTCTTAGATAGTGCTGTTCATTGGCGCTTGGGGTTTGCGGGCACTAGGTTAGAGAATAGCGGGGTGCCCAGCTATTTTGGGTAACATTTTGTCTGCAATGATCCAACAAGTACATAATGCCACTGCACGTTATGTGCCAAGTTGAAGCTCGAGCAGGCCTCATTCTCAGCCACGCGTTACTGTAAGTTTTGTACCGTAAGAGATATAGAAAATAGAGGACCTCGAATCCTGCGAGGTAAGGATCGTCATATAGTTCTTGAAGCAACCTGGCAACCTGGCAGTGCTCGGCAGATGGGGCCGACAGGGGGTCGCAGCTTTTGGATAGAGAGAGGATGCATGACGAAAGAATGAATGGACCGACAGCCTATCATAGCTCCGAAGCCGAGCTCATCCGAGTCGCCCAAGATTCGAGATTAATAAAGCTCTTGCTCTATCGAAGCCCCCCCCCCCAACTCCCCTCCAATACTGTTTTCTTATTGACATCATACCCAACCTTGTGTCTCCTACAACAACACAACCAACGACGACACGATTCAGCAGACCAATTTTTACTGCACGTAAACCTCGAACTCATTCAATTGATATTTTGAGAACACACATTTCCCCAGAGACAACAAACACACAAGTCAAAATGCCCATCCGCATGCCCACCACCAGCCTCCGCACAGCCGGCCGAGCTGTCCGAGGAGCTATGGGAGCCCGTCCCGCCAGCGCCGCCGGTGCCCTCACATTCACCCGCGGCAAGGCGACACTGCCTGATCTTTCCTGTAAGTTGGAGGAAAACAACAAAATCAATTGGGGTTTCCATTGACTGCTCCCCGAGACACAGCATGCTAACTAACTCTTGTTACCCCTCTGCCACAGACGACTACGGCGCCCTCGAGCCGCACATCAGCGGCAAGATCATGGAGATCCACCACAAGGGCCACCACCAGACCTACGTGACCCAACTGAACAACACGATCGAGACGCTGGCCGAGGCCAAGGAGAAGGGCGACACCTTCAAGGCGGCCTCCCTGGCGCCCGCCCTCAACTTCCACGGCGGCGGCCACGTCAACCACAGCCTGTTCTGGGAGAACCTGGCGCCGGCCAACCAGGGCGGCGGCGGCGAGCCCGAGGGCGCCCTCAAGAAGGCCATCGAGCGCGACTTCGGCAGCTTCGACACCCTCAAGACCCAGATCAACACGGCCCTCGCCGGCATCCAGGGCAGCGGCTGGGCCTGGCTCGCCAAGGACAAGACGGCGGGCACCCTGCAGGTCGTCACGCGCGCCAACCAGGACCCCGTCACGGGCAACTACGCGCCCCTCCTCGGCATCGACGCCTGGGAGCACGCCTACTACCTGCAGTACCAGAACAAGAAGGCCGACTACTTCAAGGCCATCTGGAACGTCATCAACTGGAAGACGGTCGGCGAGCGTCTGGACAAGGCTTAAGGTTGCTTGAGGGAAAGCCCAGAGGAGTACTAAAAAACGATGGAAACCCACAAAACAAATGTACACTAAATAGCTGTGTGTATTGACGAGAGCGAATGAATGAAGCAGCCAAATTTGCCAATACTATGAGTCGAGAAGGCTCCCTTACTGCCGGGACCTACTAACTGTGGTACTGTGTTATAGCAAATCAATGGAATGATGATCAAGTAATGGCTCCGCCTGTTATGTTTCCTTCGTTGCTACGCGCTCGATTCTATGGCGAGGGGCTTCGAGGGGCTTCTACGCACTTCATGCTTCATCAAACCCATTGCACTTTCCTTCTCCCTTCTACCCCTACCACTATTCCCACTCGAGCAATGCCTACTCTTCTTTCTTTTCCGCGTATCCAGGGGGTATCGGGTTGTAGAGCAAAGCTAGCAAGATACCGCTGATGGCCTGTATTAGGATGCGCATCCAATCGGTTAGCCCCCTATTCAGGAAGACAAGGTGGGGAAACATAACAACTTACAGGAGCTACCCACCACACCCATTGCTCTAGATGATCGGTAACCGATCACATGTCAGCTCTTGCCTGTTCTTCATCCGAAGGAAGAAAGAGGGAGAGAGAGAAACCCACTCGACCAGTCGCCCGAAGCAACTGCCATCCCGAAACACCGAGCCGAGTTCATGGTGGCGCCGCTGTAGCCCGGCGCCGTTCCCGTCGTCACGAAGTTGACCAGGCCGAAGCACAGGCCCACCAGGATGGGGCCCAGGGCCGGGCCGTACATCTGGGCCTGGCGCGGGTCGAGGCCGACGCCGAAGGAGAGGTATCTGGAGCCGCGTCAGGGGTTGGGTGGGTTGGTGGGTAGAGACGGTTGATCAGTCGATGGGGGAAAGGGGGGGTGCCACTGCGGGGGTAGATACGTACAGCAGGATGAAGCCGCAGCAGATGTCGGTCAGCAGTACTTGGCCGGTGGATATGCCGGCCGGGTCGTAGAAGCAGCCGCCGCCATGGAACCTGATATCATCGTCAATGTTCAGCTCATCTAGGTCAAAACCCCTTCTTCGCATTGGCACATTGCAATTTACCTAGCCGCCTTCTCAAAACCCCAAGAGCCCACCAAGCACCCGCCGGCCAGCGCCGCGCCCACCGTCTGCGCGACCATGTACAACACAGCGCGCGGGACGGGACACAGTCCACACAGCATCGTGGTCCACGTGATGAGGGGGTTGATGTGCCCGCCCGTCGCGGGTGCCGTCGCCAGGATGAACGTGCTCAGCATCACGGCGGTCCAGATCCCGACGACGGCTCCGGCTCCCAATGGGAAGGAGGAAGAGGTGGCCAGGGTCCTGCCGAACTGGGCGCTGAGGTAGGTGACGCTGAAGCTGGCTACACCTTCGACAATCTATGTGCATGCATGAGCTTTTTCAGTCGAATGGGCAGTTCGGTCGATTTGACCCCCTTTTCCAAGGATGAAGAGCAACGTACAGCGGCTTTCCACAAATAAGTCTCCGTCCACCCGTCGGCGAAGTAGGACCGCCTCCGGTACCACGGCCGGATCGGGATGGCAATGCTCGGGCGCGCGTTTCGGGCAAAGGAGCCGGTGAAGTTCATGCCGTTGGTCTCGAGGGCCTGGGGCACCAGCTGGTCTCCGATGCTGTGATGGGAACCATTGTCGCCTCTTTCCGCTGTATCGTTCGCCTCGGCTGGGAAATTGCCTCTGGGCGAGCTTCGCGGGCTCACGTCCCGCTTCATTGTGCCTTTCTCAATTCGGCCTGACACTATATTGTCTCTGAAGTGACGAGGTGACACTGTCCGCAGCTCTGGTCTTTCTTCGTCGGAAGTAGAGGATATATGCACCGTTTACGTTCGGAGCACGTGAAGCTTCCTCTGTATAAGTGTATGTATACTCTCGACAATCGCAGCCCCAGAGTTGTCGTCTTGGGCCCTCCCTCTGAAGAAGCAATCGTACGAGTCCGATGCCAATGGTGGTGTCCAATCAGGGGTCCTTACTAATACCATGTCAGCACTTTACATTCGCGCCGGCCCGGAGCCAAGAGTTGTATTAGTGAGTAACTGCTAAGCCAATGACACGCGAATGATGCATGATTCTCCGTCCACTTTGCAAGGGAGGGATGTAAGTAATTGATTAGTTTGCCTGGATCTCGAGCTTGCTATGGCAAAAACGAAATCCCTCCTCAGCCATCCCCTTTGCTTGCCAATAGTGGTGTGACGATGGGAGGTGGCGCCAGCTCTCGAGGCCTTGGGTTCAGACGCTTTGACCGATGGCAGCGCGCCTTTGCCGCAGCTAGGTAAGACGGCTACCACTTGGACTTGGGCATGAGAGATGTAGCGAATGACCTCGATATCGGGGTCAGAGACTACCAGGGAGGTTTCGGCGCCAGGAACACCGACCCTCCGTTCAATGATCGCTGCGCCCAACATCAACGGAAACCTTGTCTGCTTGTCGCAATCAAATTTGGCCCCGCTCGCTGACCTGACCCGATATTTGACAAGGATCGCGTTGCGTTGAGTAGTTGGCGCCTCGCGTTCCCCTCGAGGAAATCCTCATCAATATCCAGAACGGCTTCTTCTTGTTACCACGAGTCTGCATATTTTTCTTTCTTTCTTTCTTTCCACGTCGCATTTATTAGCATCTATTACTAGCATCCATTATATAACATGACCGGACTGTACAGAATCCCGAGAGAGCTGCTTGGTATCATCATCGAGCAGCTCATCCTTGCCATCGGCATTCAGAAAGCCGTCCGGTTAAGAACCGTCAGTCGTGTCTTCGACGCCGCCATCCTAGACGCTATATGTGTGAAGCAGGTCGTCGACATATATGATCGTGATACGCCCTGTTTAGTCAGAGATATGGGCCCCGCCCTACGGGGAAAGATTATTGAGACCAAGTCGCGCTCGGCGGCGGCAGCAATCAACCATGAAAGCTACTTAGCAGTGGTTGCCAGAGTCAACCAAGAGTTGGACAGCCTCATAGAGGAAGACGACCAGGAGTTGCGAAATCGTCGACACGAGTCTATCGCGGGGTCAGTTCTGCTCGTGAATAGCAATAAGGTCGAGTCTGAAGACAGTTTCTTTGCGAAGGAAGAAGAAGAGGAGAAGGAACAGTCAGAAGAGGACGACAATTATATCGCCCATGTCGACGCGCAAAATATTTTATGTGGCGCTGTCATTTTGGGCAATATGCCTGTCATTGAATCGCTACTCGGAAGACAAGCGGATCCCTTATGTTGCGGCTTGGTAGGAGTGAATGGAACGACGCCCTACTTTCCTAATCTCTTGACGATCGCCGCCACTAGGGGACATCTCGACGTGGTACGCCATCTTTTGAGTTGTGGTGCTCGCATAGACTCGGGATTCCAGCCATGGCAAGCGCGTCGTATCTTCCAGAGCCTGGATTTAACGCCGGACGGCGACACCCATTGGATGGATATGGACTACAGTCTCGAGCCTGTCAGCGCCCTTCGTGCTGCGGTTCGCGGTGGCCATGGCGATATTGTGCGGCTGCTGCTGCAGCCCGAGCACCGGCTGTCGCCCCAGGCAAACCTCGAGTACCTGCGCGCCATCCTCGCCGGCGCCCGGGCCGGACGGCTCGACCTTGTGGATGCCCTGCTCGACACGATGGGGGGAAAGAAACTCTCGGACTTTCGGTACCTCCGTAGTGATATGCTTTGGGCCGCAAACAGGGGCGGCCACCAAGACACGGTCCAGAAGCTGCTGGAGGATGGCGCCGACATTGACGACATGTGTTGTCCAGTGGGCCTCGGCCGGGGCGCCCTCAGGTTGCCCGCCGAGCTGGGGAATATGGAGATGGCTCGTTTCCTGATAGCGAGAGGGGCAAAAGTTCACGCAGCAGACATATTCTCCGCTGCGAGTAATGGACACGAGGAAATGGTCGAGCTGCTCATCAATCATGGTGGGGACCCGTTCATGGCCGCCTGGGGCGCGGCCGAAACCGGCCAGCCGCGGGTGCTCAGGGCACTGCTGAACCGGTTCCCAGGTCTGCTCGACGGCAAGGAGGACCTATTGGAGGCCGACCGCTGCGCGGCCAGAAATGGCGATCCATGGGCGCTCGGTGCATCGCTGGAACACTTTGCATATCAGCTCGACTTCCGTGAGGATAGTGCGGAGCCGTGTAAGTCAAACCAGGAAGTGCTCAGACTCGCCCTGAGGAGCGGGAACCTGACGTTCCTGACGATGCTGGTGCGCGAGGCCGGTGTTGATCTTGAAGACGTCTCCTATGACGACCGGCACCCCCGGCGGCCTTTGTACCAGCTTGAAAGGAAATATTTAGGGCGGTATGCGATACGACATTTGATCTCGCTCGGTGCGCGGATGACGGACGATGACGGGACGACGGACGAAGATAGAAGATTGAAGGACAACTACATTCGCGGAGTGATCGTCAACGAACGGACATGGGAATGGGTCAGCAAGTACTGATGAGAAATGAGGTTATTCCCGGGCTTTTCCTGCAGATGCCTTTCTCTCTACCTGTGTGCGCCCGCTAGACATTGCACATTCGTACATTCACCATCCAGGGTCACCAGCTCGTCGCCCTGAAGACATGGCTGTGAATACTAAGAATGACCGCTCTGATTGTCCAGCCAGCTCGCAACCGGGTCTATTTCCATGATTATGAGCCGTTTCTTTATGAAGGATCCATCATCTTCACGAAACATCATCCCCATCATCGGGAAACCCATGCTTCCTCTCCCTCTCGGGCGCGTCCGTGCTGGATTCCTCCTCAAGATCCCATCGAAGGCCATTGTCAGGAGCATCTTTCTTCTTCACCATCTGTGTTATTTCATCTCGCAGCTCGTCGGGTATTGACTCCATGCTCCCGAAAGCACCATCTCAATATTGAGTCAAAGTAGTTGAGCAACCTTGATGATCATTCTCCAAAGGCATGCAAACTGTGCCATCATTTGCGAAACCACACTTTATATGCAGACCTTGCGCATCTTAACTCTACTATGAACGAGCCAGGATTCTAACTCACTTAACACGTCGCCAGAGTCCTCCAGTACATTGGCTGGGATGCGATATGCTGGTGCGTTGCGACGATGGCGATGGCGATGGCGTCGTCTCATCATGAATTTTACGTATCTGAAAGATCCCCGGATTCTTCCAACGTCCTTCTGGCTGATACAATTAATTATTCACCACTTCTACGCTCAATTGTACCTAACTTCGGGTCCAGCCTATTTAGCTAATTTACGCAAAAATGACCTCTGGAGATGCTTTAAGTTTGAACATGTAATAACAGTCAGAGAGGTCGGCATTCAGAACAGCAACCACAATATTTCATTCCGCGCCGACGAACAATAACAACCATGGCCGGCCCCATCAAACCCGCCAACATGCCGCAGGAGCGCGACCTATTTCTCGAGGAAAGTCTCACGGAACATCCGTACCGTCGTATCGGTCAGGGCTTCTGCGGAAGCGTCTGGGCTTGCTTTTTGGGGGGACCGTCGGATAATCATTCGCCGCTGGCATCTAAATGCGAGGATGGAGGTCCTGGCCGATCACTTCTGAACGACTTCCAGATACACCAGTCAGTTCTGCCGGCCCTCCTGGAATGTCCCCAGGAGCTGTGCACCTTCATCGTACCTCAGTGCTATGCCTTTATCCAGAAGGATCACCCCGGCTGGCAGGGCGGGAAGGTCCTGGCCAGATTTCCACCAGGTTACGCCGCATCAACACGTTGATCACAGAACGCACTCCTCCCATGCCAGAATCCGTCAAACACAGGATCGTCGAGAAATTATGTCCGCCGATGCCCACATCCCTTCCGGAAAAGATCAAGGGGGATGAGAAAAACCGCGATTGTCTCGTCCGTCCCTATCTTGGCCGGAGCAAACATGGCAGGGGAGGATCCAGGCTCAGTTTCTTCAGTCTATGCAACTACCCACTTCAACTGAATCAGATGGAGAAGCTCGGGCTCCGTCCGCAAGACTACTCGTCGGCGATGGCGAAGACCCTGGCCATCCTCCATTGGCGTGCCAGAATCGACGCCAACGACATCGAATTTGCACTAGCACCGTCTAATAACCCAAATACTCGGTTCACATCCGACTTCCTGGGGAGCCACAGCCTCTGGATTCTCGATTTCGATTGCTGCAAGCCGATGAGCCTGGACGACGTCGGACTTGAGCAGGCAGCTCGTGCATTCCTAAAGAACGATCCATTCTATCCCCGCCCGGGCCGGACGAACAACCAGGGCCTCTGGGAACATTTCCGGGCAGAATTAATACGGTCAAGCACGCTTCTCATGGACCATGATGTTCGGGATCTACCTCAAAAGCTCATGGATAGGATTGAAGAACTGGTCGAATCCAAGACAGCAGACAATGCAGACGATGATTAGGGAAGAAGAAGAAGGAGAACAGAGGGATACGGAGAACAGAGGGATACGGAGAACAGAGGGAGACGTGGGACGGACGAAGACGAGGGACGACGAAGGAGACGAGGAACATATTAGTAATGCGGGGGTGTACTTGATGAAGGATGAGGTAGTCGAAACTACAGACCTGAGGAAGAGCATTCTCGCAAGGCCTTCTTGGGGTGTTTCCGTATTGTCTCCAGACGCAACCCGCGGAGAACTGCGGAATGGCTGGTTCATATCCACGGATGAGAGTGCAGAGGATCAGACGGACGGGAGACGGATTGGTGGTAGGTGTTGTTGAAGAAGAGCGAACGTAGCAAATGGTTAGGGAGACTGAATGGAATACACCTTGGACTTAGGTACTTGGATGACAACGTTCCTACTGGAGTGATAGGGTTTTTTCGATTTATCGGGATTCTCTTTATGATTATTATAAGAGATTTATTAGAAATGCCGTATATTGAAGTTATGACATCTTTGAAGATCTTGAGGGGGCGCCATCGTACGCCCTGAATGTGAGAACGCTGGAGAACCTCGAGAGGTAGGTAGTTGGTTACACAGTGACATGCAGTCAGGAAGCGAGCTCCTAGAGTGGCTGCAGGTGATTTTCGCCTTCGAATCCTTGGACAGAAGGTACATCAATTCCTCTTTGACAATAGGCTGCAGCCCAGGATGAGCAGAAGGACCAGTCCGCCTTGTTGCGCAGGGTTATACTAGAGCGTCAGGCTTTCGTATGCCCAATGTCTTCTCCGACGCCCCAGTAGCTAATGTCTCAGCAAGGCAAATTCAACATATTGTAAGGCGTTAGAGTCTAGCCCGATCACAGCTAGCGACCTTGTGGCGGGCGAATCATTAGCGATGATGAAGTGCCTAGGGAAACGCCATGAAATAGTATCGGTGTGTGTCTGTTTTCAAACATAATACTGGCTGGGTACGATGGTGCCTAACGAGTTTGCCTTGGGGAGGCAGAGCAGCGCCTGCATATGGCGAGCTTCCCCGCGCTCAGGGGTTAGCTGGTTGCGTCTTCCTGGCGATACGAATAGAAATGCACTGCCCCCTATTGACCTTATACATTACCTATTGCATTAGTGCTTACCTCCTGCCACCCTATGGATACATATTGTCACTGCATGGCTGTGCTGAAAATCTGAGATTTCATCAACCCGCAATGTAATTTCTTCATCACCTGCCTCTCCCCCATCGTCAATTGTCAATCGTCAATTTTGGCCATCAGTGCTTGGTTAAAGTATCTGTTTAGGCCATCTGATTCATCTTAAGCATTTTCAAGCCACCCAGAACTCACCACTGCTGTCAAGTGCCGATCCTGCCACGATCGTCACCATGGCCTTCTTGGAATCCGGGGTACACCAAATCGACCCAAGCGACGCCACATTATGCAAAAACTGCCTTGCGCTAGATTTGCGAGATGATATGCAAAGATTCACGAAGTGCAAAGGAAACTTTGTAGACGTCACCAAGTCTATGAATAGACAGATCGAACTTGGGAAACAATCATCGACAGAGTGCGCATTATGTTGTCTTCTTTCAGCCACCCGAGTCAGTTTTGAAGGCCAGTTTAATAAATCTGCTATTTCCCTCGAGAATAGTTCTGGTTTGGAGGAATGGTTTCTTCTGCCGTTTCCGTCCGTCCAAAGGCGTGACGGTGTTTTCAGGACAAACTCTGACACCGATAACATTGCTTGTCTTGTGCCTCAAGTGACAGGAATGTCTAGGGTCAATATTTGGCTTGATCAATGGGCCTGGGCTACAAATGCTTTCTTGATTGTTCAAAGAGAAGAGAGCTCATCTAAGCTCCCCGCACTTCACCGGCCAATCAAATCAGTCATGGCATATGAAGAGATCCGACAATGCGTGGAAACTTGCAAGAATGATAAGCACAGCCGATGCCTGCAGAGTTCTTTGCAACGGATGGAACTGTCGCTTGTGGATTGTCAGGACCGATCCGTTAAAAGGTTATCCACAGACGAGGCATACATTGCGCTCAGCTATGTTTGGGGACAAGTCACGGTACCCAAGGTCAATGGCAGGCACATCCCAGAGGAATTGCCGCGCACTATCGAAAATGCCATCGAGTTAACGCTTGGTCTTGGCTACCGCTATCTGTGGGTAGATCAATTCTGTATCGATCAGGCTCATGCAGAAACCAAACATGAACAAATCAGGTCCATGGGTCAAGTTTATGGTGGAGCTGCCCTGACGGTGGTGGCAGCTTGTGGTGACGATGCCTCCTATGGGCTCCCGGGCGTGGCCTCGCATCCTAGGAAGGAATGCCAACCTATTACAATCAATGGTTGCATTATAAACGACTACCCGCCAGACCCGGGATACGCAACACATCAATCCACATGGAACACGCGTGGCTGGACATACCAGGAAGCATATCTTTCCAGGCGATTATTGATAATCGGCGCAGAACAGTTCGCTTACCAATGCGGAGAGGCCTTGCATTCTGAGCATTTGTGGTTCACTGAAAGGGAATCTGACCCCCTCGGAATGCTTTACGAAACGGCTACGGTTCAATTCGAATTCAAAGATAGCCATAATCCTTTCGAAAAGTATAAGCGAATGGTGTGCTCATTCTGGAAACGAGACCTGCGTTTCGAGGACGATGTGATATTTGCATGCACAGCCATTCTGGAGCACCTCAAGACTGAATGGAATATGGAGCTAGAATCCCTAAGCCCAGGGGCCAGCAGGACAATTTCATTCACCCACGGTATGCCGTTGATGGTACCACGGCCTGGAGGTAGACAAACGTTAGAGGAGTTACGAATATGGGCAAGTGCACTGACGTTTCAAATATACGACGGCAGACATTCGTTGGGAGTTCGGCGAAGAGAGCGTTTTCCGTCTTGGTCCTGGGCAGGTTATGTTATCAAGGAGTTTAAAAATGCCATACCCGCGCGCAGAAATCTCACCAGTTGTCTGGACTGGGGTGGCTTTCTTTGGAGTCGAGGAGAATCGTTTCTGCTCAAAACTGCACTCATCGAGAATGTCGAGAACGGAGACAACGCACTCGTCAACAATGGTACCACCCTCTCTGCCCATGGCACAGGCGAGGATGTTAAGCCGCTGGATGCTGCCGATATATTAGTTTTGGACGCTTATCTCCTAGCTCCAGAGCTCCTCATCACCCGGCGGGTTGTGGATTCAGAAAGACTAAGCAGTCGTCTTTTGGCGGTAGAAGACTATTGCTTTCAGCTTTACGTAAGTATGAGCAATATGCTTCGGCGACTTGCAGCCAAGAGGGAACGTTTCGCCTATATCTTGGAGCACAGTACTATGTGTTCGGATAATGAAATGTCGCGCGAGGATTTGAAGAAGCATGTTGAGCGTGGGACGCTGGCCCTGGCCGTTCTCTCTCTATATATTGATTTCCAGCTCTTGGTAAAGAGTCCTATAATGGTTGAGCCGTGGCAAGCGAAATGCCTCATACTCAAACCGCTGGACAGTGCGTTCCATGAGCGTATAGGTACTGCAACAGTTACACTATTTGGCAAGGATTTCGGGTCGGACTGGAAACTTTACAAGAGGATGATTGAGGACAACTGTACGTTAAGGAATTTCCGGGTGAAGTAATTGCTTGGTGGAGATAGATGTTATGGCGAGCAGGATGAGATATCCCTTTTCGGCCAATCAACATATTACCAGTCGTGGGTTGCTAGACAATATGATTTCATTTCCGGGTGGTGGGTGCCGGAGGCGCCACTGTCGATATGGACGACCTTGGTCCGGCTCTTTAGGACATCCGTCAAATATTAATGCCCACTCTATACTTTTGACAGACACGCCGTTCTCGCATGTAGTTGTCACAAGAATGTCAGAATCGCTCGTCCGACTCGTCTGCTGAGTTCATGCAACTTGCGGATTGTGTCAAGGTGATGCTGCTGCCCGTTCCGATCCGCGCAGGCGGTGCGCGAAAACCGGCTTTACCCCCTCAATGGGGGTTGATTGGACTTCTCACGAACAAACCGCGTCCGAAATTACCGCCGCAGCAAGTCGGCGGCCGTGGTGCCCACCTTAGTTCATCGTCTTCCACCTTTACTGCTAGTTATCTTCGACAGTGGAGGCTACCTTTTCCATATAAACAGCGGTAGTTCACCAGCGAATTAGAGTGTCGGGTTATGGAAATGGTTGACCACTTCTGCAAACATCTGCAATTTGCAACAAGCACCGTAGGCCGTATGAAGAAGTCGTTACAACCACCGCCACCACCACCGCCACCACCACCAACCCCCCTGCCCCCATCTCCCACGAAAGCGGTGGCGGTGAAGAAACTCCTTTTGATTGACGTTCATACCAAACAGAATAGCGGCAATCACGGATCAAATGTTGTGGACGATAATAGTCTAAGACCGCTAAAAACAAGTACCAGCATACGGGCCGAATGAGAAGGATATAAAGAAAGTCACACGCTGTTTACAGTCTTACTGGAACCAGTTGGACACAATTGGAACTGGCCAAGATTGATATGGCAACGCTGCTATAGGAGGAGCAAAAGCCAAGATTGAGGTTGATGAAGCAACTAGGAAAGTTCATTGATGGATCCATAGATATTTCACCCAAAGATTGGCTAAAGATAGCCTTGCACATTCTCAGTAAGCAAAATTCTACAACCTCATGTCGCTGCTACGCCCGTAGGCTCATGACATCGTGGTTGCAGAACTGCGAGACAAATGCTGGATCTGGCGGTACATATTATCATCGGTGGCAGGGGCAGGCGTTACATGATGCGCTGGCTACTCCGGGCTGGCGGGAAACCGGACTGAGAGGAAAATAAATTGTATCAACGCAACCTCCGACTAAGGTGTCATCTGTTCACGGCCACCGTCAATGCCATGCGTTGGTGGGATCCTCGTAGCGTTTCCCCTGACATCAGTGTATTTCTTTTACTCTGTGTCCCGGACCTAGAGTGGCATCTGGATTTGGCGCCACTCGTGATCCAGGCCTTGGAACAGTCCATTTCCAGCTGGCCAAAGCCACAGGGGCAAATCTGAACCTTCCAAGACCTGTTGGCGAAAGCCCAGCAAAAGGCCTCCAGGCTCGAAAGCGAACTCAATCTCTTCTTTGCAGGGCTATCCATCCATCATCCCGTCCAACCGTCGCCGGCGGATTTTGAGCAACTCGTGGCCACCATCAGCTCCGCTCGGTATCATCCGCTCCGCATCGAGCCCCCGTTCGAGGAAGCCCAAAGCCGCTTCTTCCGCATGCACAACTTGGCCAGCCAATGTGCCATATTGCTCAAGAAGAGCGGCCGCCCCCGGGACGCTGAACAAGTGCAGCACGACGTGACGCAGGTATATGATGACGGGTTTCTCGCCTACAATCGCTGGAACCATGGCTGGGATAGGGAGAAACAGATGAAGGACCCGAAAAGAGTGAAGAAGTGGATGAAAAGTGTTGGTTTCGAAGTCTAAGACCAATGCTGCTGCCAAGTTCTTATACCTATGTCTATAAACGGCTTCTTCTGTCAGATGCTCCTTATGCAATCGCCATCGGCGATCCCAGGGCGCCCACTGGCATAACCACATTCGCTCATGACTCGGAGCAATGGAACCATCACCGACCAAAGATCGCAATACATGGTATTATATATGCTCTTTCAACTAACAGTAATTTACAGATTCGCCAGTCCCAGTATTTTACATTACCCTTGCTATATCTATGTTCTGTCCATGATACTCCTTGTTAGGTCCACCTCCTAGTTGAATCCAATACGCCAGCCGTCTAGGATGACATTCCAGATTGGGCCGTAGTATTGTCCAAGTCATAGCTGGCCGACAAACTGCTTTCCGTACAGATCTGTTCCGCCAAGTCCAAACATACTACATCATACTGGTTAGCTTCCTCATTCTATGTGAGTATGTACTGAAAGGAAACAAAGAAATTGAAAACGGAAAGAAAGAAAAGGGGGGCGGGGGGTCTTTATGTCAAAGTGGCTGAAGATGAAAAAGGAGGAAATTGGTTGGAAGGAAGTAAAAATAGGAAAAGGGGGTTAATCAGGAGAGAAGTCAGGAAACAAAAGGGAAGGAAAAGTAATTACTTACGTCTTTGCAGACTCGCCGCTCCCAATATCTTCAGAATAGCAACATCCCGACCCAGTGTCTTCCAGAACCAGTTGCGGATCTCCACCGAGGCGAGGGAGTCGATGCCGAGCTCAACAATGCTGTTCTGCGGATTCACGTTCTGCAAGCCCAGGAGAGCCTCTAGACGGTCCGTGAAAGCCGCCATGATGGACTTGGCCATCGTTTCGGGGTCGCTTAGAGCTTCCAGCGTCTGAAGCAAAGTCTGTTGTTGCGTCTGACCGGTCGCGCTGCCGCCTTCAGTCTCGTCATCGTCGACGGTGAAATGCGAGAACCGGGGGTCGAGGTGCCAGTGCAAGGGCTCGGGGCTTCCCCACTTGAACCGCTTCAGCCCCGTGGTGATGTCAAACGGCGGCCGCTCCTCTCCCTCGCTGTCCACAGATGGCGGCCGGCCCACGACGATGGCCTCGAGGAACATGTGGTGGATGTCGCGTTCCGAGACGGGCGGGTACCCTTCGCGCTCGAGCCCGGCGTACAGCTCCCCCTTCTCGCGCTGCAGCAAGCCCAGCCCGTAGATGACGCCGATGTTGAGCACGGAGCCCGAGCGGCCCTGGCGCAGCCGCCGCCGCGCCGCCAGCCCGTTCATGTACATGTTGGCCGCCGCGTAGTTGGCCTGGCCCGGGTGCCCGCCCACGGCGGCGAAGGAGCTGGTCATGACGAAGAAGTCCAGCTTTCGGGTGTCGTCTTGCCCGAACACGGCGTCCAGGTTCGCCGACCCCGTCGTCTTGGGCGCCATGACGCGGTTCCAGGTGTCGGCCGACTCCATCTGCGCGAAGACTCGGTCGTCCAGCACCATGGCGCCGTTGACCACGCCGGCCAGGGGTAGATTGCTAGCGGCGTGCAGTCGGCACTGGAGCGCGCGGACGTCTTCCAGATCTGTCACGTCCAGGCGCTCGACGGTGATGTGCGCGGCCACTTCGTCCGTCCACTTCATCATCGCCATGTCGGGGTTGCGGCTGGCGAGCACTATGTGGCGCGCCCCGTGCCGGATGAAAAGTCGACACAGGCTCTGCCCCAGGTCGCGCGTTAGTCCCACCAAAAGATATGTCGCGTCCGGTCGGAAGAGATTCCTCTCGACAATGGGGTTGACCGGAGGCGACATGACACGACGAGAGGCGTTGATACGGTCGTTGAACGGTTTCAGGGGTTTGACGCGGGGAATCAGTCGCTGCCCCTTTTCGATGTAGACCTCGGGCTCCTTGGGGCTGAGTTCGGCTGGAACATTGGTATCCGGCGCGCAGAGTTGCCGAAGACACCCGCTGATCCGACCAGCAGCGCCTTCCAAGCTGTCCAGGTCGACGACCTGAAGTCTCAGGTTAGGTACCTCGGCGATCATCGTCCGGGTAAGTCCGAGCGTGGCGGCGTGGTCCGGATTGTCGCGCCTGGCATTGTGGGTCACCCAGAGGACTGTCGTGTTCGGCCTGAAGAACGCCTGGAGTTGGCGCAATCGCTGGTCCGTCATGTTCGCCAAAAGGGGCTCGTCTAGATCCGCGAGTACGACCGCCGCTGTGAATGTTGTTGTGGACTTCGGGTTCAAGTCATCAAATGAGTGAGCTATCGTGATCTTGCGGGAATATCGAGACAGTTTGCCCGTCAGCTCGCGGTTGATATTGGCCGTTTCCTCCCCTAGGCCACCTATGATGAGCAGATCTTCGATGACCATAGACCCTGAGTGGGCTGGCGTTGGGCTCTCGATTGCTGGGACGTCTGGGCTGACTTGACGGACATGGATCGATGATCCACCTGCAAAGTATTGATCTGCATGTTTCGCTGGTTTGACATAACCGCTGTGGTCATCGAGAATGCTGCCCCATTCGAGTGTTGTCGGATCCTCGTGGTAATCCTGTGGTTCCGCCATGCCCCGTAAGCTGTCGCGTATGCCCATATCCTGGCAATGTATCAGTACTAGAAGCCCGCCAGCCGTCATCAATGCTCGAATCGCGTTCAGTGTGACTTCTGGGGTATTGCTGTTGAGTTGCGATGTTGACATGACCACCAGATTGCCGCGAACCCCTGCTGCCGACTGGCCCTTCAGGATATCGTCCAGGCTTTGCGATACAAAACGGGTCTTCTTCGAGACTGAAGCAGGTGTATCGCTTATGCGAGGTTTCTCTTGCTCTGACTCGAAGCGGATTGTATGGGATGAGAAAGCTGTTCCTACCCCTGAGATGATGCGTTCTATGAGTCCTAGATCTGGTTCGACGAAACTCAACACATTCAGCCGCGGGAAGCGGTGCGTAATCTGTTCCATTATCCGCTCCAGATGGTTGTTGAACCATGTCTGTCGGTTTGTTTGTTCGATAACCAATGGGACGGCGTTCGGCAACATATGCGGCAAAGCCATTCCGACTTCCCTGATGAAGTCCAAGGATGTTCGATATGGAGATTCGTCAATGAAACGACCAATGCTCTCAAGTCCGGCTGGATCATAGAACTGATGCCTTGTTTTAGTTAATTGCCCCATTTGAAGGCCCAGTGAAACCGCAGAGGCGAGCCGTTGTTTGGGCTGGCTGCAGAAGAAGGAGCCAACTCGATTACAACTCTCGAACAGTACTGGGTCGGCCGCATCCATCACGGCGGGCGCCTGAAGTATTTCATCCATAGGGTCGACGTTGAAGACAGTGTGTAGATACAATTCGTAGTCGTCCTCGGGGCGCGTATCTGCAATGGCCGTGACCGAAAGGCCCTCGACTCGGATCTCGCAACCAAGCTCATCGTTGGAGATTTCGATGTTCACAGTAAACTGAGCCTTGGAAGAGCTGCTGGTAGGTCGTGCTTCCGTAAGGCTGCTTTCCACCTTCAGTCTGGCGTCTTTGCCGGCCACATTCGTGTCATTGCAGTACTGCATGTTGAAACTAAGGCGCTTGATGCGAGTAGGTAGGAAAGAAGTCCAAAGCGACCCGTCTCCAGGTGCGGAGTATGTAAGGAAGGCGGATTGAAGGCACGTATCCAAAGTTGCCGGGCTGACTACAAGAGACGTCGTGTCATCCTGGTGAGATCGCTTGACACTAGCGGTCGAGTAGTCGAGTCGACGCTCTATGCGCTCGAGTGCTCGGAAGGGACCGCTATATACAAGGCCACTGTTGTCCATCATGCGGTAGAAACCCTCGGAGGTTGCCGGCAACGTTTCCGATCGAGATTGCTCCTTGAGCGGCAAAGCATCGGCGCTTTGCTTACCCAGACGGATCCGAAGCACGCCCGACATGTTTTTGGTCATGGACGTCGACCCATCTGCGGGACAGGAAACCAACATGACGTCGGCCTCGATGGTAGACGAGGAGTTCCAATCCTTAGGCTGTGTTCGGGGAGTCAGCGAAAACATAACCTCTACACCAGCTGAGTCGGGCTCCACGGCGATGCCCGCCATGATCTCCATATCCACAATCTCGATCACCGACGCAGGCCTACCGTTGATGAGGGCTTTCGCGGCGTCCAGCGCCATGATGCAGTAGGCCGAGGCCGGGACCAGGGGCTGGCCCTGGAAGCTGTGGTGCCGTATCCAGGGGACTTGCGTGATGGTCAAAACATTCCGCCAACGTAGCCCAAACTCGCAGTCGTCGCGTGTCCTGACGCCGAGAAGCTCATGCGGGCGGCCTTTCTTAAAGTGGTATTGGCTGGAAAGTCTGGACTCACGCCAGTGAGCTTGTGAGTGGTCCCATGGATAGCTCGGGAAGTCCTGCAACGCCTCCTTCACGGAGGCTGTTTCAATGACTGGAGGCAGGTGAAATGCGTCAGGTCCAAAATTGCACCAAAGAAAACCCAAAAGATCGGAAATGGCAATATTATCGTTCTTTGTCCTGTCCAGAACCCCTGAATACAGGAGTGCGCTCCCATTCACGGATTTTGCCGTTTGGGTGGCAGGTCCCTTCAAGGCCGGATGAGGACCAACCTCGATGGCACAGTCAAAAGGGCCATGCTCCGTAATAGCCGTCTTGATTGCTTCGTGGAACTGAACTGCGGATACCATGTTGTCCTTCCAATAGTCGATGGTAGGATCTGTGTTACCAGCCCCTGAGAACCCCCTAACACTGGATATCCACTTGACACCGTTGCCATGAGCCAATGACTTGATGCCACATTTTTGCAATGCCGTGACGTACTCTGCTGCCGGTTGTATCATATGTGGCGAATGGTAGGCGGTGTCCACGACAAGGATCCTTGCGAACTTCTGCTGTTGCGTCAACTTGTCCCGAGCCAGATGGACCATGTCTAGGTCACCAGATAATGTCACACTGACTGGCGCGTTGCTGGCTGCGACACAGAGTCTACCGCCAAATTCCGAGTGTTGACAAAACTCAAAAGCTTCGGACTCTGACAGGCCGACCGCTATCATACCACCCTTCTCCCCATGGGGGCCGCCAGCCAGGTGAGCAAACATTCCTCGGTAGTAAGAAATGATGATGGCATCTCTAGCTGACAGCTGTCCAGCAGTATACGCAGCAGCGATCTCGCCGGATGAGTGCCCAACGACAGTATGGAACTCGACTCCGGACTTTTTGAGAACTTCCACCAAAGCGAGTTGTAGGGCTGTACACAGTGGCTGTGATACGGCGGCCTCGTTTATGCGTGAAACATCCGGCTCCGCCATGATCTGCTCCGCCAAAGTCCATGAAGGGGGGTCCGGGCATATTTGGAGGAATCTGTCCAGGGACATGATCGTGTCATGGTAAGTCTTGTTGGAACGGAGCAAAGACCGTGACATGGTGGCCCACTGCGCTCCTTGGCCGGTAAATACGCCCAGGACTTTTGGTTTCCGGGAGAGTGTCTGCGCTCGGATCCCGATGTCATTCGTGCCGGAGGAGGCATTGATAGTTGATTCCATCGAGGCGATGGCATTAGCTGAAGATTCCGCAGAAAAGGCCACACGGTATGGCAAGGTTGTCCGTTTTGAATAGAGATGCCATGCGAGATTCTGAGATGTGATGTTGGGGTTCTGCTTGAGGTACCGTACTAAGTCTCCCAGTACATCTCGAAGCGAAGTTTGTGAGGCAGCCGATACCACAAAGGGGAAACAGTCATTTGTGATAGGGGTATCAATGCCAAGGGGTAGACTCGGCGTCTTTGTCAACGGCTGCGAGTGATACAAACTCATCATGTCGTGTATTCGGGGCATATAGGACTCGATGATGGCATGAGCGTTAGTTCCGCCGAATCCAAATGAGTTTACACTCGCTCTCCGGGGTAGAGAGCCCAGTGTTTCCGGCCAAGGTTGCACAGCAGTCGGGATCTGGAGATATTTGTAGAACGGTTGTACACTCGGATTCAGTGACTGGAAATGGAGGTTTGGTGGTACGTGTCCGTGCTTCATTGCCTGAAGCACCTTGAGCACGCCAGCGAGGCCAGCCGCTCCCTCTGTGTGACCGATGATGGTTTTCACAGATCCGACCAGGAGCTTGTCAGAGCTCACTTTGTCGATATCTTTCTTACCCCCTGATGTATTGAAGAACGCTTCTTCGATTGCTTTTGCTTCACGTGGGTCGCCAGCCTGGGTCCCCGTCCCGTGAGCCTCAAAATACTGGCAACGATCCTCCGCAAGCTTCGGGTCCAGCCCGGCTCTTGCGTAAGTTTGCATTATGAGAGACGCTTGCGCCTCGGAATTAGGCATTGTGATCCCCTGCGTCCTTCCATCCGAACCCACACCAGTGTTCCGGATGATGCCTTCGATCTTATCCCCATCCGCCAACGCCTGAGACAAGGTCTTGATGAATATCGCTGCCACGCCTTCGCCGCGGGCGTAGCCGTCGGCATTGACGTCCCACATCTGACACCGGCCCGAGGGGCTCAGCATGTGTAAACTAGACTCCACGATGAACTGCTCCGGGGTGAACATCAGGTTGACGCCGGTGACGCAGGCCATCTTGCTGTCCTGCGCCCGGAGGCTCAGCACGGCCTGGTGGAGCGCGACGAGGGACGAGCTGCACGCCGTGTCGATGGTGAGGGAGGGGCCGCGGAAGTTGAAGAAGTAGGAGACGCGGTTGGCGATGATGGAGCGCGCGTTGCCCGTCGCGTAGTACTGGCTGGTACTGAGCTCGTCGCGCTGGGATAAGGTGTCGTAGTCGGCCGTCATGACGCCCGCAAAGACGGCGACGTCCTCGCCGGACAGGCGGTTCATGGAGTAGCCCGAGGACTCCATGGCCTCGTAGACGACCTCTAGCAGGAGGCGCTGCTGCGGGTCGATGGCCTCGGCCTCGCGGGGCGTGATGTTGAAGAAGCCGGCATCGAACTTGCGGATGTCCTGTTCCAGCCAGTACCCTCGGATGGAATTCGTGGTGCCGTGGTGCTCCCCGTTGGGGTGGTAGAAGGCCTCGGCGTTGAACCTATCCTGGGGCACTTCCCGCGTGAGATCGGTAGGATCGGCTAGGAGATCCCATAGCTTCGAGGGGGAGGTGGCGCCGCCAGTGAACCGACATCCTGTCCCTATAATGGCGATCGGCTCGGGCTGGCGCTGTGTATACATGGTCCTGGGCTGTCAGGTGTAATTTACCCTGGTGACTATATACAGACAAAAAAAGCAAGCAATCAGGCAAGCAACAGGGAAACGGTAAAGTAAGAATGAGTGATGAGAGGGTCTTGCTAGCCAATCGTCAAGTTTGCATGGCTTCAGCAAAAAGTAAATACTCAGACATATGGTGTTACCGACCTTAAGGGACAATGTCATTGTGTGCCACCAGGGACACCCACCCTTTGTACTCGAGAGAATGAAAGGAACTGAACAATCTCTTTCTAGCTGCCAGATGCTCCGGGGGATCTTTGATTTGCTGCATGATCGCCGAAGCTGATAGCTGTTCTCTGTGTCTCAGACGATGCCTGGGGTCTTCCCTGCAGCCAACCGTCACCCCCTTTTTCATTTGATAGTTGACAACACCGAACGTGTTGGTAAGCATCGTGATTACTTATCTAGAGGGACATTGTCCATTATGATGCTACTACGTATAATGAGAAATTCCACGATGGCTCTAGAAAGGGCGGTTTTGGTATCTATAGTTTCGACCGAGAAGATGACAGCTAAGGTCCACAGCTGAAAGAAGGTGGAAAGGATATATCTACTGGCCCCGAGCGCCTCCCTCCCAACATCTCCGGGTCCGAGAGGTAGCTAGTCAGTTATGTCCGGCGGTGAATTGTGCTATTAACATACTACGAGTTGCTGCGTTGCTGATCGATATACTTCTACGGTCGACGAGTTCCACGATGCGGCTTTTACTGGAGTCACGAGACGCGCCTCTTCTTCGCACTAGAAAAGCCTCCATTTGAATACCCCCGAGAAACCGACGTCTCGATGACCACACGAGCTTCAATATGTCACTGTCATACGACTAAAAGGTTGGAAAGGCTAGTCTACAATCTCGTTCGGGTGCATCTCGAACCAGAACTCGACTAGACGATTACTCGGATATATTGATAAACCAAAAATAGCGCATCCCTCCTGTAGATAGTCAGCCTACAAGACCAAATGCATCTCAAACACCGGGTTTGGTAATTCCTGGATAGCATAGCCCGTAGCCAGTACTCGAAAATTTCAACCCCTGAAAATGAAGCTATAATATGTGCTATTAATCGATAAAAGGGGTCAAAAACACTAAGTCGCCGAGTTCCAACAAAATTTGATCACATAGCCTCACTCATCATAGCTGCTAAGGAGATAAATCGTAAGGGATCGCGATTCAACCATAGTAGATTCACAATTCGAACAACCGATAGTCGGCCTATGTAAGGGATGATAAAGATAAACCAATCGATTCATGCATGATTTGCCAGTGAGGCCAACCCTATTCTAACCCCAGATCCCATAGAACTCCAATATGTTTTTCTTCCCGAATGATTAGTATACACAAGTAGATATCGCCAAAAGAAAAAAAGAATGCCAAATGACACGCCCCTCCCTATTGGTCAGATTACGTCTCCAGAATAGACTGCATCTCTCCCTGAAATGGAGGTTCCGTACAGACCAAGGGATCCCAATCGAACCGGAACCGGCTAGCCGGCCCGTGCCCGGCATAGTGCACGAATCCGGGGCCGAAACCCATGACGTGAGAGAAACCAGCAGCACCGTAGGAGGACCCCATATCGCCACGGATGGCCGCGGGATCTCGCGTTCCCTGTGATGAGAGACTGGAGTGGAGTGAAGCGATGTGCGTCCCGGGCGGCGGCGGAACATTATTCTCATCTCTCACATCCAGATCTCGATCGAAATTTGCGAACCCGCACGATGCAGCCTGGATTCCGATCTCCTGGGGAGGCGAAGATGATTTGTCGGTATAGTCCCCACTAACCAGATAGTCGATGCTAGGAGTCCCCTCCTCGCCGGACCAGGATGGCGCAAAGTAAGGTTGGTATGACGCGTCGCTAAACCCGGCTGCAGTAACAGCGTGACCCGTCCAGCAAATGGATTCCATGTACTGTTGTTGCTGCTGCTGCTGCTGATGATGATGATGATTTTGATGTTGCTCATCCATCGTGTCTGTTACCAGCGGTTCAGACATGACAGGGATGACCGATGCTAAATATAATATGTGAGTAACGTCGGACTGGACGTAGCAGCGGTCTCACAGATTCATCAAAGATGTGCTCACTCACCTGTCGTGTCTTGGTCTTGGGAGTAGGAGGACCCAGAGTCAGAGGCGGAGTAGTTGTTGTTGCTGTAGGAAGAAGAAGAAGAAGAAGCAATGGGGATACCCCCGGCAGCAGCGCTGGGGGTAGCGGCAGCAGAAGCAGAGGACGAAGATCGGGGTAGTATGGCGAGTGTCTTAGGTCTTCTCCGGCCACCGTCGTGCTCCCTCGCATTGCGCCGAGCGGTGCTGCTGCGCTGGTTCCTCAGCGGGGGGCTCGAGGTGCACGGCCGCTTGAGTCTGTGGCACCGCTCACACTCGTCACCGCCGCCGATCTTCTTGCAACTCAGCTTCTGCTGGTGACATTTGTCGCAGGCCTTGCGGTTGCGCTCTTGAGATTGCAGCGGCATGGTAGAGTAACGAGACAAAGGTTGATACAAAGGGGAGGCAAAAGTTAGAGGAGATCAGAGAGATGATTCTCGGCTACCCCCCACGGTTGTGTGTCTTCGTTTGATTTGGGAGTATCAGTCAAAGCTTCCCCAGATGCATTGCGACGAGCAAAGGTCGAAAGTGTGACCTCTTTCGGGAGCTTCTCCAATATAAATGAGTGAGACATCCAATATGGCTTCTTGCAGGATCTGGAGTACGGCGTATCAACATCTCATAGTGTCGATGGCGCTCGAGATCGTGTGGATACAATAGGCAGTAGTATACCATCAAGGGAGGAGCGGACATAATCTTACTGGAAGAGAGAGGGAGGAGGAGAGGGGAGGGACAAGATTTCGAAGCAGCTAGAACCGGCCGCGCGGATCTCACACCCACACTGTCTTTGAGCCACCTCGACGTGCAGGATCTGTCGCATGCGCCATTGGGGGTGTGGAAGTACAAGAAATGGGTGCCACAGCGTCCGATAATGCAATCAAGCGCGAGGTACAAACGAGTTTATTACGCAAGACCTCTCTGTACGACCATAGACTACAGGATCTGCCACCTCTGGTGAATTAATTGGTAATACCACTGCCTCCCAAATTCCCATAAAAGGAGCTCGGGAGAAACATTCAGGGGTGTTAGATCTTGTTCGATAATTACTATCCAACGCATATTAGTCATGCAGGGGGTTAAATTGAAAAGAGTTCCGCCTTCACGTGGGCGGAATGCACACTTACCGCGCCCGTTTCTCTTTGTTGAAGACGCTATCCCTCGGTTAGCAAGCCTTTCCATCTCGTATGGAGTAGCCACGAGACTTGGAACTCAATGGCGACGGAGATAAGCGTTTTGAGCTTCCAGCAAATCCCTAACCTAAAGCCGACATTCTCAAGCTAAAGTAGTGACAAGTCAGTAGTCGATCTCATCAGGAAATAGTCACCTTGTCTATCGGTTTAGTGTCGTACTAAAACCTTCTCAGCTTCCCGAGGAACATAAGTTAATTGAATGCCACAACAGTGTCTCAGCGTGTGCTAGCTTGACATGTCGAACACGGCCAAGATCCCCAGCTTCTGGAAAGCCCTCGCTCCATCTTTCTGGAATATCACGATCTGTGACGTCTGTACATCATCCTTGCCAGAGACGTCTATATCAACCCAGGTCACAGCATGTGCAAAGCGGCACGCCGTGTTTACTTGAGAAAGCCGGGAAGAACTCCCCGGTGTTGAGATTGCATATGGGTGTTTCCATGTCCGTCTCATGAATCTCCTTGTTCATAGAACATACATACCTACCCTGGGCTATACTTCTGGGCAAATAAGATCTGATGCCTGCCTTTGGCAAGTCGAACCCTGGTAATAAGGTCCCGGTGCTGCCTGATAGGGTGTATTTAGAGGAGGTGTAGATCGTCGGCACTTCCCTAATCGCCGGCAGCTGTGGCTGTGGGGGAGTATTAGGAAATAGGGACTAAATATACATCTCCTAGCTCCCAACCTGGCATCTTGTTTTGCATTTTCATCCCGTGAGTGTCTGCCGAGGGCAATCGCTGACGACGTGGGCGAGCAAAGCTGGCACGTAGCTGCAGAGAAGGTGATATCCATGGCCAAAAGTTGTCTAGCGGCCGATGATCTATAAGCCCTAGGCAAATTCCAATGCATGTCATTCAGACCTTGCAGGTGAGAAAACAGGTGTGATATCCGAAGCTTAAAGTGTTGTGTGATGGGTTAAGGTCACAATGAGGCTACTTCTGTAGTGCAGCCACTGACGCCAATAGATCCCAGCATCGAGCAACCAGCCCCTTTTCCGCTCATTCCCGCCCCAGAAACTCGGTTCTGTGCGGAGTTGCGCCACTTGTCGGGTTTTCTCCACAGCTGCTAACGAAATACTAGAAGGTGATTTCGACCTTCAGTGCCACGGATATCGGCAGCTTGACGCCACAGGCGCTGGGTAAGTAGATATCCGCCCGTTGGGGATTTCCTAACCGGCTGGCCATATTTCGAATGAAAAGAACAGACTTGAAGGTGTGAAGTCCGTCAGTACGGACGTAAAAGAACGTGAGGCTTAAGCGTTTCATTCCAGCGTGATGAAAATACGGAAAGTCGATCCATGTCCTATTCCCGAATTTGTAATCATTAGCAGGGCCAGGCGTTGGGAGGCGTTGGGGGGGCGTCATCCAGCCTTGCGAAACACGGGGTCTCCTGTCACCGCTATTCTTGCAATGGGGGGCATATATGACCCCCTTTATTACAGAGTTATCATGGCTCCAGAGCCAGTCATCTGCCTCCTACTTCATACGAATACAACCGCAACAACAGCCTCAAGACACGGAAAAAGTAGGGATTGGCTCATCCGCCTCGCCTTCTGCAAAAACGGTACAACGAATGACGGCACCAGGATTCAACGGAACCAGCCCCGCCCTCCGCCCGCGTTGGTGTAACGCAAACACATTCTGACATGCCACCACCCGCGAATCCCTCCCTCCCTCTTCTCTCCCTTTGGGTGTCTACCTACCCAGATCTTGGGGCAGCAACGCCTCTGCACGCTGCATGAAATGTGCTCGATCCATCCCAGATGCTGCATCTCCTGCGACCCCCCCCTCCCATTTGTGCTATCCGGGGATGTGGACGGGCAGACGCGTGTTCCAAGTCAAGATTTACCGACAAGCTGGTAAGACTTGGGGCCTCGGGAAGGGTCACATTTCCTGAGGGACGCAACAGGCTAGGACCCTGCAAATCGGGAACAACAGAAACAAGGGACACGATCCGGCAGGCCCCAAGCCTCCATGCAGTTGTTTCTGGGCGGGAAAAAGAGCGAAAGAAAGAAAAGAAAGTCATCATGCAGCCCCCTCCTCCTCGTTCTGGCAAGTGGAGGCGGATGGCGAAGGTAGGTTCGTAACGAGGGCGGACATCCGGATCTTTTGTTCTCCGGAAAATAGGAACCTGCCAATGAGGCTTTGTAGAGGCTGCTTCAGATATAGATCTATTGATAATAGTAAGGATAAGAATCGGCCGCTGCTCCAATAGATGTGGCTTTTTCGGATCAATACATCCTGGTGGTCAACCTGTACTAATCAGCCAATACAAACTATGACTCTCTTTTCAAATAACGCCGTAAAGCTCGCAGGGACGATGAATGTGGAATCTCATCAAAGGACAGCGAATAGATAAAAAGAGAAATGACACAATGGACAAAAGGGGGTGGATAGATAAGCTAAGCTGCTGTTACTGCATATCTGCTGTGGAACCTGGCAATGAATGACACCGCCTATCTTACTATCACCCAACTGCTATTCACCGCCAGTCTTTCTTCTGTATTCACGTGAATATGCATTATCAAGGAATCACGGACATGTGTAATAGGCCGCCTACCCCACAACATTCACAGAAACGACACTACCCTTCAAAACAAGCCCGTGGCCCGTGAATCTCCTCCCTCACTTCGCCGTACACCGTGGCCTTTTCAGCTTGCTTACATGATGCATTAGTAACTTCATCATCACGGAGCGCCGGCTATCTCAGGTTCCTGTACGCCGTACTTGGCATGCATGCATGCCGTAACAAGCACATGAGATGCAATTGCTTTTTCGGGCACACCCGAAGATCTGGTACATGAGTGTACCTCTCTTCCTGGGAAGCGATGACCTAGTAACCATGCGCCCGCATGGGGCTGAAAATCCGCAGATCCAAGCAGGCAGCCAGAATGATAGAGGCCGGCTGGTGTCAGAAAGGATCGACAAGGGTAAATGCTTGTAGATGTATGTATTTATGTGGTTCCTGACTACGAATTACTTCATAGAGACAACTAGAATGGATGCGAGCTAGGATTGGCAAGGGTGATTGATGGTAGATGTATATGTTGTGATTTCTAACTATCTAGTAGTAGTACTGATTACTTCTTAAAAACAGAAAAGGGGGGGTGGTGGTATCAATACTTCATCGGCCAACTAGCTGCTCCTCCCCCGTAAACTCCGAAAAAGCAAATAAAAGGACACCCGTTTATTCTCCATCGCCCACACCGAACACCTCCATATGTATCCGGCTCTCGCAGACTCCTGCCTTGACCAGCCACTGCTGGACCTCCTTCATGAAGACGGGGGGTCCGCAGATGTAGTAGTTGGCCTCGGGCACGTCAAGGAACAAGCCCTGCTGCCGGTCGACCTTGGCCAAGTCCATGCGGCCGGTGAAATGGTAGTCGACCCCCTGAATCTCGGCGTCCTGGACGTGGTTCTTGAAGATGGTCGCCTTGACGTTGGGGTGCTTCTCGCACACGCCCCGGACGTGGTCCGCGAAGGCCTGGACCTCGGTGCTGCGGGCGCCGTGCACCCACGACACGGGCCGTGCGGCACCCTCGGCGACCTGGGCGTTCAGGATGGACACCATGGGCGTGACGCCGACGCCGGCCGAGATGAGGGCGATGGGCGCCTGCGCGCTGACCTTGGCGGGGTCGACGAAGAAGGTGCCCGCGGGCTGGGTGATCTCGACGACGTCGCCCTCGCCGAACTCGGCGTGCAGGCGGTTGGAGATGAGCCCCGGGATGCCGGCCTGCTTGCCGGCGTCCCTCTTGACGCTGATGCGGTAGCCGTCCTGGCCGGGCACGTCGCTGAGCGAGTACTGGCGCGGCTGCAGGCAGCCGAGCTCCGGGATGTGCAGGTGCAGGGAGACGTACTGGCCGGGCTGGAAGGCGGGCAGGGGCAGCTTGCCGTCCTCGGGCTGCAGGTAGAAGCTGGTGATCTCGGAAGACTCGGGGACCTTGCGGGCGATCTTGAACTTGCGCCAGCCGTTCCAGCCGTCGGCGCTCTGCTCGTGCGCGGCGTACATGGAGCCCTCGAGCCCGATGAAGATGTCGGCCAGGGCCTGGTAGGCGGCGGTCCAGGCCTCGGCGACGGCGGGGGTGACGGCGTCACCTAACACGGTGGCGACGGCGGCGATGAGGTGCTCGCCGACGATGGGGTACTGGTCGGCGGTGACCATGAGGCTGACGTGCTTGTGGGCGATGCGGGCGACGACGTCGGACAGCTGGCCCAGGTCGTCGACGTAGGTGGCGTAGCCGAAGACGGCCGAGGCCAGGGCGCGCGGCTGGGCGCCCGTCTGCTGGCTCGTGGTGTTGAAGATGTTGCGCAGCTCCGGGTGGGCGGCCAGCATGTTCTTGTAGAACATGGAGGTGATCTCCTCGCCGTGCTCCTTGAGGGCGGGGGCCGTCGACTTGACGATGGCGATCTGTTCGGGCGTCAGGGGCGCCGAGACCTTGGCGGTGGTAGCCATGTTTGCTTGGTTGGTTCTAGTGGTAAGTGTTTGAGTCGGAGTGAAATGATTGACTTGATCTTCCGAAGATGGGGAAAATGTTCTGGTGCAAGTCTTATGTTGGGAATGTGGGCTTGTGAATGGGGATTGAATCGAGTCAAATAGGGTGACATTCGCCTCTCACTTTATATACTTGTGCGGATGCCTTCATCGTCGGGGGGCTCTTCGCCAGCAAGCAAGTAACTAGGTAGACTCGAGACGAACCAACTCAAGAGCGCGGAGAAATGAAACCCTTCTTTGTCATATTCACCCACGGTTCCACCCGAGCATCGCATGTTTTGGAATGCACCCAAAAACCAAAACCCCCATGTTCGCGAATTTGGCATCGATATACCATTAGCAATTATGGCACCACTTTTCCTTGAACCCTGATGAAGACTGGAAGGGTTTTTGTTGCAGTAATAAAAAATGACCTGGAGCTGGCGCCGTCATGCTTGCTTGCTTGACAATTGGGCCGTTGCTAGTGGACGTGAGCGTGTCCACCTGCTGCGGTCCGGTCGTTTTCGTGCGGTAATGACTTCTCCGCGGCGGCAGGTCACCTTCAGAGACCTTCTTACCTTCTTTGTTTTGGGGCGGCTCGGGGAGTTCGGAGTCTAGGTCGTTTTCGTATTTCTAGGAGAGTTGCGGTGCGGGTATTACGGGTATTGCGGGCAATGCGGGCATATCGTGCCTCGCCAGGATGTAATGTTGCCAGGATCAAGTTTGGCTGGCTTCCATCAATTCCCAAAATTAGAGTCGTTGGTAAGCATTTCAATCAATGTTCGATCCACGGGCTGGACTTGTCAGGCTTCCGTCTCGCATTCTAGCGTCGAGGCCCACGTGTCGCTGGACTGACGGATCGTTGTCGTCAATTTATTAGTAGGTTAGTACATCCTAGCACCTACGAAGTATCTACTAGTACCTACTTCTCTTCGGGCAATAAACGACAAGATGCCTTCCGCTTTCCATGCATGAAGCAGCGGGCAGTTGTGTCTGCCAAAATCAAGAAATAAAACCCGAGATCGTTTTTTAATTGTCACTACCATTAGCAGGCAGTTGGTAATGAGAATTCGCAGTGAGTTGCCAACCAGTGTGTTCACGTAGGTTGGCGGGGGATGACTGCATCAATCTGCCGATCCAGCGTAGCAGACGAATATCTGCATCTGCCTCTGCATTACCATTACCCATCAAATACCCACGATTGGACCAAAAACAAAAGCACGCCCGTCTGCCCGTATGTATGTATGTATGTGTTCAGCATTAACGTCAGCTTGCTATTCTCCAATTGCTCATTGGCTGGATGCTCTCTTCCCCCAGACACTTTGCGGTTCCTCCCGACCCCCCAAACAACCGGCACCAGGCGGATGGCTTAGTGCAGGCCGCCTTGGAGGGAGAAAAAAAAGAAAGAAACAATTTGCGGCTGAAGATGGAAAAGCTATTGAATCACACACCCGCAACATGGCACCAGCTCGTACGATTGCGCTCTCACAACTCTATGTACATACTAGGCTTCGAATCATTCAAGATTCAAGTCGAGCCAGGCACGAAGGGGGTCTAGATCAGCGAGTCGGTCACAAGCACGCAAATTGCAGCACCCGATCCATTTCCCAGCCCTGTGCGCGGAGATGCTGCACACTTGGCGGGGAATTCCGTCGGGCCCGGGTTGGCTTTGACTCAGCGGCCCTTCTTGCTCTGCCCATTTGGCCGACTGTTGCAGATACAGTTGATGCAGCAGCATGGCTTTTCGTTGGTACCCCCGGATCCGTGGAACTGGAATCCTTCCATCTCGCATCTTCTTGTTCAAACCACCGATGCATGGTATTACCCGTAGGCTAAATACGATCAATGCTACCCAATCGACTTCGCCAAAGCGCTGTACGGTACTGACGGAAAGCTGGGTTAACTCGGCACACGGGTCTGCACACGGGTCTACGCAGCGCGGAACTTCCGGCTTCAACATCACCAGGAAAACCCACCTGAGACAATTGGGCACGATGCAATTGTCCAATTGACCCAATGCATCTCTACATATGCCGGATGAACGACTGGCTCGCCAACAGTGGTGACGCGTTGCGAAATAACCCCCATGGCAAGTGATTGATGCACGGGAGTACGCAACCATCCGTCCGTCTATCAATCACCACCCCCTACCTTTCCCCAATACCAGAGCACTCGGCCTGTTTGCCGAATGGGATATGACGTCGAGAATGAGAACGAGACCGGCACAGTGAATATAAATCTGTAATAATTATTTGCTATTATTTGGTAACATCCAAGTAAGCAAGCATAGCCAAGCCTGCAGGTAAGGCGCGGAACCCCACGCCACCTACCTACTGTCCCCCTTCTCCTCCTTCTTCTCCTGCCAGCATCGCAACACGCTCACGAATGTCCTTGTGCGACCCACGAGAAAGCCTCGCCTTCTGCATGTCTCATGGGAAACGATGCTGCTGCTACCCGTCTGTCCATCGTCGGACCTCCATGCTGGCTGCATGTTTGGTGGTTCTCCTACATCAAAAGTACGTATATGTGCGCGCGTGTACACACACACACCTCCGGATTCGTCTCCACACTTCCCCGATCGAGACAGTAGGTAGCCGGGCTTTGATGCACATCGTGTAATGGCATGCTACGCTGCGCTGCGATCACCCTTGAAGAACAAGGCATATATAGGTTATGTAGATACGTGTCTGTAGAATATGCGTGTGCGCCTAAAGCTGCCGCCACTACCGGGGACCCCCCTTTTTCCAAGCCCCGATGTCTCGGGCTGCCACTGGGGGCATATAAATTGCTCGCATATTCGTTGTTGATTACAGTCCCCCCTTCCATCTGCCCGGCTGCAGCAGAAGTTTGGACCGGCAATCTTGTCATCGTATTTCGGCGATTCGCTCTGTTTTGGTCTGTCTAGCTAGATCTATGGCTGCGAACTGCCAATCTACATTGTTGACATGTCTACCGAGTAACGATGGAACCCAGCCTTATAGAGATCCGACCCAGATTGAAGTAGTCTAGAAATGAGGCAACACTCAGCTCTTGTGTATGTAGACGCGACATTCTAGAATCAATCAAAATGTGTATGTCTTGTGTGTATGTGAGGAGAATATACCAAGCCGCGCCAGCCGAAACCGAACATGAACCAAACATGGAAAACACCCTTCTGTTGCTGTGAACCAAGTAAAACGTAAAATCGTGACGGTACCACGTGCAAAGCACCCCTGAATCCTACTATCCCCAACCAGATCCACGTAAAATGAACAAACGAACCAACGAAACCAACGAGCAAACAAAACACCAATCGTCGCCGATCGCTCGCGCCGACTACTACTACTTCAACCCGTTGATAGCCGACACCTTCTCCTCCGTGTACCGCCGCGGCAGCCGGTTCTCCCCTTCCTCGTACGGGAACCCGGCCTCCTCGCGCGCCATATCGTTGATCCAGCGATGATTCGGCCGCAGCGGCGCCGCGCGGCCCCCGTTGGCCTTGATGGCCGCGATGGCCGCCCACTTGCTCGCGAGGTAGTACCACGCCAGGGCGTTGCCGGGGGTGCCGACCTCGTCGCTCACCAGGTCGCGCGCCGCCTGGCTCATGCGGCGCCAGAGCGCCTCGTCCGTGAACAGGTCCGTCAGGTGCTCGGCCACCTGCATGTAGTCGCCCGGCCGCACGAGGTAGCCGTCGACGCCGTCGTGCACCTGCAGCGGGATGCCGCCCGCCAGCGTCGCGATGACGGGGCGGCCCGCGTGCAGCGCCTCGGACACTTTCACCTCGAACCCTTCGCGCGTCGACAGCTGCAGCACCACGCGCGCCTTGGCGATCAGCGTGTTGAGCAGCTGGTCGTTGGCGTCGAGCCGCATGATGCTGATGTCGTTGGCCAGGTTGGCGTACTTCTTCTCGATCTGGTCCAGCGTCTGGTCGTAGATCATGTTGGCGTCCGGGTCGTCGATGGAGCTGTTTCCGGCGCTATCTCACGGGAAAGGGTGGGTCGGATGATTAGCTCAGAACTGATTGCCGGGAGATAGGGGATAGGAAAGGGGAGAGGCCACTTACACAACCAGCTGGGGTGGGTGGTCGATGCCTGCCGCAAAGGCACGCTTGCGGAACTCGGCATAGGCATCAATCACGGTTGGGATGCCCTTGGCGGGGTCGAATCGAGCGATCTGCACGATATAGTTTCCTGATACAAGTCAGTATGTCATATCTACTTCGCTTGTCCTCGGTCATGCGGGGTTCTACTCACTTCTGGGGTACTCCAATTTTGTCCTACGTGCTTGTGTCAGTGACTTGCAAATGCGACAAGACATTTTTGGCTCAACTTACATCTGGTGAGCGTTGCATTGGACGTTGTACTGGTTACCGTAGTAGCCAGAGTCCCAATCGTTCATGGGCTTGTTTAGGCCATCCAACCTAAATGCGCATTTCAGAGTCAGCATATGGAATACCAAGAGAAGTCGCTGGTCTGGGCTCGTTCGGACTTACCAATCAGTGGTTGCTGGCATGTACGCCACGATATCGTGGGGCACGTTGTGCGGGACGAACTCCGGAATGGGGTGGCTAATGAAGCTGTCGGCCAGCTTGATGTTGTTCCACAGGAAGTCCCAGACTTCGGCCTGTGGAGTGCCCTCCTGGGCGACCAGATCGCTGCGGATCTGGATGTGAGATCTGTAGATGATTGGCCGATCAGGGGTGAGTTCCTTGATCATGGGGATGATTCCGGGCATTTGTGGATCGTCAATCTAGGAGGGAGTCAGATCAATAAAATAACCTTGCTTCCCAAGCTGGGGCAGGCATATGCCGTACGCAACATATACTTACCATGATAACGTGGGCACCACCCTCCTCGGGGGGTCGAAGGGGGCCGCCTTTGGAGAACCAGTAGCGTTTGGCATTCTCTTGGATCCACTCGGTGATGGTGGTCATCTCCTCCTTGGAGAGGCGCTGGTCGGGGTCCGCGACTCCTTGCAGGATGTTGTGCATGTTCTTGGTGCTTCGGAAGACACCAGGCCGAGGCTTGGGAACTGTTGCGGCACACAATTAGCCAATAGCCCAGTATATGCCAAACCCACCAGGGATATAGCACAAGGAGAGCGACGCGCAACTCACCATACCAGTTGAGGTCGACGTCCAGGATCTTGGACAGACGAACGAGGGCGTGTCGCATGAGAGCCACGCCGCCGCCCTGGGGCGTGGAACTGAAGAAACCGATGCGAAGCTTCTTGTCCTTGAGGTCTTTGGTGTAGTGCATGAGAGACTTCCAGGTGGCGGCGCTGACGGTGTTCTTGTGATCCTCGGCCGTGTTGAGGCGGGCCTGGAAACCACTGTCGACCTGCACGGCCCCGCGCCAGCCGACCTGCAGCAGCGGCACCATGGAAGGGCCAAAGTTCCTGTTGAAAGAGGTCAGGAGGTGTTTCGGCATTTAGAAAGCATCTTCGTCATCGTCGTCGTCTTCGTCAAGGAAGCCGCGGAACGGGGAGGGGGGCACAGAAACATACATGATGCACTTCCTGGCCATCGAGTCCGCCTGCTCGTCAACGCGCTTGTCGTCCCAGCCGCCGACGGAGCGCTCCGGGTGGACGCTGGGCTCGATGACGATGGGAATAATGTCGACCTCGAGCCAGAGGCGGGAGCAGAGGGTGGGGCTCAAATCGGCGAGGGCGGTGGACAGGCCGCTGCCGATGAGCTTGGCGAAGTTGTCCTGCTCGTACTTGAGCACATGGCGGATGACGCAGTCGGCGATGACGTCGCGCCGCGGGTCGGCCGGGTCCGGCTGCAGGTGCTCCTCCCAAAAGTCGACCAGGTACGTCTGGTCATGGGCGGCGAGCGCCACGGTGAAGCTGCCGTCGTCGTTCTTGACGGCCGACACGCCCATGAAGAGGGTCTGCGCTCAGGTTTGTTAGTTGGCATCATCGAGACGGCGGACATGGGATTGCAATGTGGGTAGGAGGGTGTGGAGGTTCATACCTTGAGGGTGGGTGCGAAGATGCCCTTCTGGTCCACGGCTTGACTTAGCCGGCGGTTGTGGTGTGCGGATGCACGTCTGGAGAACTTGTGCTGAAATTCCTCCATGATGTGGATAGCAGTGTGAAACGATTCTCGATCTAGATTGCAGATGAAGATGTGAATAGATGGATGAGGGCTGTCCGTGAGTCAAAGGGATTGCGGTCTACTGTAGTCTTCTTATATGGAAAACAAAGGTGGCACTGCCTCACAATGTGGTCTGTACCTGTAAGTAGGTATGATATTCTTTCGTATACCAAAAAAGGCTGCTCTATGATTGCGTGGTATGGAAGTGAGGCTTGCTATGCTTACCTACAGTGTGATGTAGCAAGTGGCGGGATAGGGCACCTTCAGAAGCAGCTGTTTACTTTCCGGGCTCTCCCCAATGGCTTGGGAGGGGGGGGCATGGAGATTTTGGCATGATTGATTGAACCAGAATGGACGGGTGATGCTGACGTCTTCTGATCCGGATGCTCGGGACCTTTCCGGTATGTTTTTTTCTCTGGAGCCAGACCACACCGAGTAAGCAATTTGTGTTTTGGGCAGAGAGTTCTCTCGGCACAGCAAAGTTTGGGTACGAGACTGGCGTCAGAATGACATGTCGAATGATTGAAGCCGCAGAACCTGACGATGCAACCCTGGATTTCGTGTCGAGTACCTAATCCAGAAAACCCCACGCCAACCCACGCCCATTTGATCCAAGCCCCCCAGCTTCGGTCTAGCAATTAAGGATCTAGGGGATTCTACTAGGGGAGCTGGGGAGTTGGGGAGCTGGGGTGGTGCTGCTAGAGGGGTTGAGAGGTTAGACGGTTCTTGACAGCCCTGTGACTGGGGGAAAGTCTAGGCCTACGGGGGGAGGCGGGGGAAACAAAAACCTGGCACATCCCACCCGCGGGCGGTGCCGGCAATCCAAAGTGGGATGTTGGTGGGTCGCCCAGAGCCCCGGGATTCAGTGACTTGAAGTCTGGACGGATGGATGCACACAGTAAAAGTCCAACATTGGAAGTGTTCATTCATCAAGTAAAATGATTCACCGACTTGCCATCAGAAGTTTAACATAATCTACGACAAGTCAGACTCGTAACGCAGGAGCACGGATGATACGAGATTGGACACGAATGTGCTGGTTTTCCTGCTTGGAAATCAATCAACAAGCGATCAGTCTTGCGGTGTGTGTATCCCCTGAGCTGATGGGCTGCTAGGCCCCCCCGAGCAATCAAAGGCAAGATTTCCTCTCGACTCTCCAGATTCGCTATTAACCTACGAGTGGCCTGATCAGGCGTCTTCCCCCTTTCCACTCTTTCCACTCTTTCCACTGTGCTTGGGCATCCCCGGAGTCATGGGTACTCGAGCCCCCCATATCAAACCCCGCGTCCCGCCGTGTAAGGCATACCTACCTCGTCGGTTACCTCTCGGGTACTCAGCTGTTACCGAACAACCGATCGCCAGGTCGTTCGATGCCAGCTTCCAGTCTGCGAGTGTTTTCTGCCAACGTGCCAAGACAAGAGACCAAGATTCGCTATCGCCTCTGAGTCATGTCCAGATCATTCAATCCGCGAGGCACAGCAGTGTGCAAATGCTCAAAATAATTCGAGCCCGATATACAGTATGCGTGTTCAATCTACTCAGGTCATGTGATGGGCAGAGATTTGTTGCATTTCATTTCTCGCCCCCTTATTCATATCTGGACGTCGCTTGCATGCAGCTACCGAACTTGGCATGGCGCATGCGACCACACTCGCTACCACTCACTGCCCTCCCGCCCTGCTGCTTCCTTCCAAGATAGCTAAAGGGAGATTGCCATTTCGGGATCTTAAGTTTTATCTACAGGTTGTATTCATATGTTTGTTGTCTGTTACACGAAGAAACGTTGTATTGGACATGTAGGTAATGTTATGGGTGATTCACTTCAAGCGGTGAGCAACTCTCAATGAGCAAGAGCCTGCTCCATCACCCGCCACTCTCTGTATCTCTGTCGCTCTCTCTCTTTCTTTCTCTCTCTCTCTATCTCTATAGCGTATCTTGGGTATCTTGCACACGGGGGGTATCATTTCACACTCAATGGTAGCCATTGTCAAACGCTGTGCTCGGCCTTCGCACTCCTCTCCCACCCACCTGTAGTGGCCTTGGCGGGGCCCGCCTCGGGCTCCCTCTCGTATCGTTCCTGAATTGGCCTCTCATGATCGGCAGCATCGGGCCTGAGTCGTCGCTCTGCTCCGGCTCGGGCTGGTAGTAGTCTTCTTTTACCGAGTCGAGGGATCGCATGTGGTGCAGTGGGATGCCGCCTTGGCCACCCTCCACTCCATGGACCCGGTCTCCCCGAGAGTGCTGCTGCCAGTGGGGGCTAGGACTTGCACCGGGACTGGGACTGGACCTGGGGCTAGTACTGTGACACTCTCCCCGATAGGTCTTGTTGTATCTCGACATGGCTACCACGGGCAGTGGCTTGTTCAGGTCCGGGCTCTTCGTCGTGTCGCTTCGGGCTGTCAATGCCGTGTAGCTCGTGGTGTCGTTGTCCGTACGGTCAAAGAGGCGACTCTCCGGATCCGTGCTGGTCCCATCCGGGGCCGCTGGCCGCCTCCTTCGGGGCCAACAGGGAATGCAACACTCCCTGCTTGCCCCACCGCCCCTGCATCCTTTCGGCACAAACATGTCGCACATGGCCTTCCGACATCCGGTGGTCGTGCCGAACACGAGGAAGACAAAAATGCCCGGGGTGTTGCCGGGCAGGAAGAGAAAGAACGTCGTCTTGGCGCGATCAACCGACAAGTCGGGCTCGGTAGATACCGCGTCTTTCCTGGTGTTCACTATCGACTGGACCTGGAACAGCGTGTTGGTCACTTCAAACAACCTGCGATCTGTTCAGTTTCAATCGATCACGCGAGGGACCGAGCATGGCAGTCATTCTGCGAATTAAGTAGGGGATGCTTACGCGAGGACCACAAAAGCACATGTGAATCGAATCATCAGCCAACGATCGTACAGGCCCTGCCGCGGGAGAGGCTTCCCCTGACCTGACGCCTCGGCGGCAGTCTGCATCGTGGAGCCACTTTGGCTGGTGTTGTTTGTGCCATTTTGGGGCGTCCAATTGGTGATGCTCTTGCGCGAGTTGATGTACCTCACAAGGATCGCTACCACGGTACAGCTACCGATGGCGAGACTGAGCATCACTAAATGGGCGGTCAGCGCACCGTAACTTCATGTGACTGTCAAGCGGCGTGTTCTACTTACACGGTAGGTCGGCAATCAGGATGAACACGATGTAGTGCGCCTGCAGCGCTGGGAGTCGAAGCATAAGGATCGTCACCATCGGGAACATGATGGATATCCACTTGCCAACCGTATTGATGCGGCGCAGCAGCGGTCGCAGTCGGCGCTTCGCCGAGAGGCCATATACTGTTTGCGCAAGCTCTCCTGCCCTACAATTGAAATTTCCAGTTAGAACACTTGGGTGTCACCCCACAGAAGGGGTTGATTGAACTTACCAAAACATGACGAGCATGGCCTCGACGCTGTAGGAGTAGTACTCTGGGGGTCGTGTTAGCCATCAAATGTTTTGGCGCCGGCGGCTTTCACGTACGAAGATAATACAGGATAAGGTCGACTCCAACAGATCCATTGGCGATGGCGTTTTCCGGGTTGTCGGCATTGTCCTTCTTGTTCTCGAACTGGGATATCATGACGTCCCTGTACCATGTCGCATCGTGGGCTTGCTGTACGATGGACGCAGTGGTGCTGAATAAGGTGAAGAACGCCAGGATGGAAAGGTCTGTTTCCCAAGGTCGACGTATCAGCGCGTCTGCACGCCAGTACTTGCTTGTCGCTTGTCTGTGAGGCTCGACTTACATGAGAAACCTTCCCGGTAGACTCGGGCCACCAGGATGAACAACGCACTGCATGTCCAGCTGGCCGCAGCATATATTAGGGAGAAGGCGGCAACGCCTTCGGCGCCCGTGGGCAGTTGATTAATGCCTGGCATCGGGACCTGCCGCGTATGCCTACGGCGGGAGAGAACAGCACAGTATGAGTAGTTGATCGCAAAGATAGGTATATTCGAGTGACCGATATAGACAGATGGAATCCTAAGCGTTGCTTAAAATAGGAGGACCACGGGAGGATGATCGGCTATACATACTGCCCGCGCGAGGAGGTCGAGGGGGTGGCACCTCGTGGCGAGACAGGGAAACACGTCGACCGATCCAAACTCGCCGGGTGGCATTGGAGAGATGATTCAGATACGTAACGTCGAGAAAGAGGGAGAGTGAGACAGTTACCAGGCTATCAGATCATCTAAGATGCATCGGCTGTAGTTCCTGAATGGATCCGTGGTGCAACTCGGGCCCACATGTGGCTGTCATTGGTCCCCAGGAGCTGACAAGCCGTTGCATGCTGATAAGTGAGGAGTTCCCATGCCACCCCTCCCAAACCTCATCCCTAAACAGTATCGGTAGCAACTAGAAAGCAAGCTTAAGGTTAATATGTGGGGTGGAAGGGTGTGAGTGCGCAACGGCTCTGCTCAGGCACCGCATCATAGCTGCCGGCACCCATCCATCTTCTTCAAAGGTGCGCACGCAACTTGTCACGGAGGCGCCATCGATGGTGCGGGAGCCCGTAACGAGATGCGACAGTAAGATGCAGGCTGTGAGTTACGATTCGAATTACACATATCATGTATCCCTTCAAACCTAGTGCCTTCGTATGGAGGTGACTGGGTGTCTGTCTATGGTGAAGATATGGCAGCCGGGAGCGTAGGACTGAAGTCGGGTGAAATGTCCAAATGCGGCCAGAAGTGATAAGAAGGCAGGCTGTTGCGAGAAAGGGGGAGAGACAGTCGCTGTCCTTTTACAGCCACATCGAAGTTCAACGCAGATGCGGATGTCGCGCAGGCTGCTCCAGGGGTTCGTTCCAATAGTAGGTGTTCTTGGTGGAGGCCTAGAACCCAGTCCAGCCATGTCCCCATGTCCTTGATCTCTGCATGTTGAGAGGCACAGGCAGTACACAGGCCCGGGTTTCCTTGTGGGAGGGCTAGTCCAGGTTGTCATTGGCTCGTCAGAAAACAAACTTGGTGAGAGATGCCAGGCAGCCAGGTGCGGGGATGTGGGTGCCGGGTCGAATTCTGAAGAGGGGCAAGTGTCCGGCCCTTTGGGATCTTGGGATTTTGGGTAGCACCCTCGGGAAAAACTCCGCCAATTGGGATTCTCAATTCCACGACACACACATAGCCTTTAACTAAGGAAAAGCCATCGTCTGAGGTTGACCAAATCGTTCCAAGACCACGGTCGGGGTACCTTTTCCTAAGAGCCGAACAGGAGCCGAATGTGAATGCCGCTGAGCTGCGAAACAGCTGTGGCTTATTGCCCCTCGTCGTTGCTTTGGAAAAGAATGCAGGGGCTTCGTAGGGCGAACCTAGGTAATATAGTCCACTGACTCGCACCCCTTTCAGCTACCTACATCTCTTATAGCCAAGTATGAACTTAAGATTCACCGGGGGCACTGGAGCAATGGGGCACTGCACTCTGCACTCGGCAGTGCGAGGCCGGCAGCAGACGGCGGGCTGCGGCTGTGGGTACGCATCGCATCAATTTTTGGACATCAGACGAAGCGATCGTCTGAACCCACGAGGTGCCAAGTCGCAAGGTCAGGAACAACCCGACCAGCCGACGACGCACTTCTGGACGCACACCTGCTGCACTTGCTGCACCTGCTGCGACGAGGGTAAAAAAAAGCAAACATCCAAAACGGTGCGCCTTTTCTTTTCTTTTTTCCGCTCTTCAAGCATCCTGACGCAGATTCTTTCAAGAGGCCGCATACGACGGGGCCGCATCGTACTGGAAAACCACGGTCGTCTGTCCGCTTCAGGAAGTTCATTTCACCAACCGGACTTGGCGTGCAGCGACGATGCGCTCACTTCCTCGGCTGCCCTTGATTTCTCAGCAACACATGGTCCGGTGATCTCGAAATCACTCAGCGCATTCGTCCTTGAGAATTCCCTTTGGATGCGCCCTCTATTATCTTGTCACTGGAGCCTCGAACTAGCTCTCCCATATCCTTCTCATATATCGGCCATTATCCAATGCAAGATGGGCCGATTCGACGTTTTTCTACCACAAGCTAGAAAAGAAAAAGAAAAGAAAAAAGGAAAAAAAGAAAACATCGCCCAAGTCTGATCGGTCAACTCTCCACGGCGCTTTCCGTCGATCAACCGATGGACAACTTGGCCGTGAACTGCTCTCAGCTCGACTCGAATATAGCTGAATCCAGGTCTACTGTTTCGAAATTTGACAGCTGAAGGGAATCCCCACAGACTTGTCCCTCTGAAACATACAGGGGTCTCTCGGCGGCTGATACCCCTTATGGGTGAGCAACCCCGTTGCACATGACCAGAGTGCATACACATTGCACAGTATGCATGCATAGTTGGGTAATGTGCTTGTTATACATGCACGACCGCCGCATATTTGGGGATATATAAAGGTGCGTTACGAATGAGATGGTGTTGTAACCGGGCCTATTCGGACCCCCTTTTTGGCTATAGTCGTCCAAACTAGCCAATGACAAAACCCAACCCGATCACCCGCCCTCCTGTGCAGTAACAGAGAAACCCCATTCTGGCAGATCTTGCTTGCGGGGATTCGCCTATCGCGGAAGGCACTTAACGGCATTATCTTGATATGCCATGTTACCTGGTCTGGAGATGACGAAGACGCTCAAGATCCGTCTAATCGGCATGCATATCTGGGCGTTGAGGACAGGCACCTGCCCCTCTGGACCGACGGAGATATTCAGGAAACCAGATTTATACTCAGAACGGGTCTACTAGTGTACGGCATTCGCGTCCAGTTTCCTCAAAGTTTTGTTTTTTCGGTGGTCCCTGCCGTTACCCACCTGCCTATTGTGGCGAGACTGTAGATAAAGACTCTTCCAAAGCCCATACGAAGAGCATACTCAAACCTGCTTAGTTGGAATAGATCTCCCCCGAAGGACGGCTCCGAAGTGCACAGCCCCGGGTGTATACCTGGTTCCTGTCATGCAAGCACTTTAGCTCCTTGCGGAACTCCGCGATATTGCCTCGGGCTCTGTATATCCCACTACCAACTCTGGGCAGAAACCAAGTATCACGTTGTCCCATGACAAGACACCAGTCATGTTCCCTAGCTATGCCTTTCGTGAGCAATCTTTAAAATCTGGCAGTGTTGAAGGCGGCCGCGTGGCGAAATCAGGAGTTTCCCCATATAGCTTTACTTGCTTTTATGTGGCCTCGTACATATGACTGACCGAATGTACGTAATGGGCCCCTTAGGTGCAGGTTTCTTTAGCGAGTCGGAAACAAGCTTTGAAACTTTGCAGAAGCAAATAGAGACGAAAGCCATCCACCCATTCCAGTCTCCCTGACAGCGCCCAAGGCCGTGACACACAATGCAGTGAGAATCCGTGTAATGGTGGTGCGTACGAGAAAAGTGACTCGTTGTTTTCCGCCCAGTTCCGTTCTCAAGCTTACCGTTGTCGGGGTTCCACTCCGGTTGGCCAGGCCAATTATGATAGATGGCATTGTCGTATTGCCTAATACCTACGGGCGTTTTCTGTCAACATGCTCCTTTATCCTAGATCGTGGCGGGGCTTATAAGGGGTTGTTGGTTTATAGATGCATAGTAACCACCCGAATAGGGAGTTACGTGAAGATATGTTAATAGACGAGGCTGCAAAACATTGTCAGTTGGCTGGATGTTGGCCACGATGGACTACCTCCGTCTCGTTTTAACAGAACATGAGCTTTGGAAACTGATTGCATACATTAGACCTTGAACATCCGATCATTGCTTTGAAATTTCCCCAAGGACGCTCTGTTCTCAAGGGTTGCTGTTCCAACGAGCCATCCAGACAAGTACTGCGCTGTTCAGGGTACACTCCAGGGGCGCTGGTATAACATTATCTAATCCAACCTTCGTCATTTGTATACTCTTGTCGCTATAGTTGCCCTCGTGGACGAAACAAACTCACCGTCGTCCGGGGATTGTGAGTGATGGTGGTGGTATTCATGCCGGGTCGAAGGCTGACGCCCCTGTAACATATCGACACAAGCGCGAAATCGCTTTTTATAAGACCGTGCCGGCTTTGCTACTCATGCTATACAAATGTTTTATACATAGATGCAGCCTGGGGTAATAATTTTGATTTTTACAAGCCCCTTAGCCACGACGTGCTTACTATGGCCTAAATATGCGGTGACGAAGTGAGATCTAGATATCAAGTGACAATTATCGTATCAGGGGAATCGAATCAGCATTCAACTCCTCCAGTGCGCAGGTGCGGTTCATCGTCTCGAGCTAAACTATCTCGGCCGCATCCTCGCCTCTCGGGGACTTTGGTTTCCTCTCGCCAAAGTTCCAGCGGTGATAGGCTAGAAACTCATGTGTGTATACTCTCTCCACCATGGCGACCACTTTCGTGGCATCCTCATGGCGACCGAGTCCGCGAAGCAAGTCTGCGCACCTCTGGGCCAGTCTAAGCATCTTAGATAGCCTCGCGTCAGGATCTTGGTGAGGGGACTCGATGCGAAGTTGGTGGTAAGGGTTGGAGTAGATCCCTCTCGACAGCCTCATAAACTCGTCGGGTGAGGGGCGGGTCGGATGATAGAGGCATAGGCCGGCCATTCGGAGATCGAGTTCAGCCCCGACTCTCATCGCCGTTTCGTTCGCATACGCGAGGATACTTCGGCGCAGTTTATTGTTCCTTGGCAGTTCGAAACCGCCCTCATTTAGGAATCGTACTAGTAGCGGCGCAATGTCCGAATGGCGTCGGAGATCGTGGGTAACTTCTTTGAGGACGAAAGATGGACCATGTCCGCCGTCATCGGCAGGCACGGGGTCACACCGACGCATGGTGGCGAGTGAAGCCGTAAGAATGCGACTCCGCAGTCGTAGTCTGTTCTGGAATCTTACGCCTCCTTCGTCTTCGGGGCTTTGAGGAGTTTTAACCAGCCAATAGCGCAATGGATTAGGGTCATATACCTTGTCTCTGAAAATGAGCTCGGCGGCAATGTCTATGGCCTCCCTTGCCCTGCAATCGCGATCTTTGTCAGCTATGGAGAAGGCGGCCAAGGAATATTCAACTTACGCGGGTTGGGATATATTGTATTCAATTAGCCGTCTAACGTCGTTGTGAATAACCCATTGGAGCACTACGCTCCCGGAGGTATTGTTTTGTGATTGCGATTGCGATTGCGCTTGCGCTTGATGGTCGACAGGTTGGCTCCAGTAGGACTCCATCGCTTCCTTGAGCAAGTCAATCGACCGCTGACTGTCGTCTCTTGGACGCAGCTCGCCAATCTTGCGCAGCAGGCGAGATACCAGCAGATTGGCACCGACCGCACCCGGGATGACCGCTACCGGGTCGCCAGTGCTGATGGAGTACACCGGGTACTCGGCCATGCCGCACAGCATGTTCACCAAGGGCTCCCAGTTGGCGTAGCTGCGCCGTAGCGAGTATGGGTAAATGCCCGTCCGATGCGGTCCTCGCCTAATGCGTGGTTTAGGTTTGTCAGCCGGAGGACCAGCGCTGCTTGGCGGCGAGGCGACACGGGCTTCCGCAGTGGTTGAATGAGCCGCCCGGGTTCCCTCGCGGAAGAGAAACTGCCTCGGCAGCGCTGCAGCGCGAAACGGGCTGCACCGCCGCATCATTTTGGTCGACCAAACAAGCAGCAAATCAATTACTCATGGAGTGAGTTGTGTAAGAGGGCGGGAGGTTCATATCACGGCGAGCCGCGACCACAAACTGCAAGCAAGAAGAGCATATGAATATGCTGGGGAAGATCTCACTAGCCAGCCAACCAATGTGCTGATGGCGCGTCTTGCAGCCCCCACCTGACGACAGGTGGCGGGCGGGTGTCAGCAAAAACACACCGCGAACACGCCAGATCATTGAAGTCAATCCTTGGATGAAGAAACAGCTACTTACATAACCACCAAAATATTGGTTGAGTGATAACAGGAAATGGATTGAACGAAATGGACCTGTCACGATAGTCAAGACGTGGAAGAATTCGTGATTGATCCCCATGCGTCGCGGCCAAGATGAATAACGGTATTTGAATCGTTTCAATTATCTCTCGCCCAAAGACGATGAGAGATAAATAGGTACTTATAAAATACATCAATCCCAAGAACGCCGGGCTCCCCCGATGCAGTTGCATCCTGATGAAGCCGAGACCCAACACCGGAAAACAGTACATATCAAAGCATCAAGATCGTGACAGCGTTACTCCTTCTTCTCGTCTTCCTTCTTGCCCTCGTCCTTCTTGCCTTCGGACTTCTTGTCGTCACCCTTTCCTTCGCTCTTCTCTTCACTCTTGTCATCCTTCTTATCATCCTTGCCCTCTTCCTTCTTTTCGTCCTTCTTCTCATCCTTCTTGTCGTCCTTCTTTTCATCCTTCTTCTCGTCCTTCTTGTCGTCAGTCTTCTCTTCCTTCTTCTCTTCCTTCTTCTCTTCCTTCTTCTCGTCCTTCTTCTCGTCCTTGGTCTCATCCTTCTTATCCGCCTTCTCCTTCTTGTCACCCTTCTTACCCTTGCTCTTAGCCTCCTTGGCCTCCTTCTCCTTCTTTTCCTTTTCCTCCTTCTCCTTCTGCTTGGCTTCCTCCTCTTCCTTCTTCTTGCGCTCGGCGTCGGCCTTCTCCTTCTTGACGCGCTCCTCCTCGTAGGCAGGCTTCTCGAGCTTCTGCCACTTCTCCGTGTAGGGCTCCTCGAAGCGGCTCTCTTGGATCTTTTCGCTGATCTCGCTGAACTGGGGCTTGTACTGGCCGACCTTCATGGTGCCGACCATGCTGATCATGATGGCGACGCCGACAATGGCTGTCAGCACGAAGCGGTAGGTAGCGTACCAGTAGGGGGCCCAGCCGCGGATGGAGGCGGTGCGGTCGGCGAGCCAGAGGCCGACGAAGGCGGCCCACTGCGTCGTGAGGGCCCAAGGCCAGGGCATCAGCAGCGTCGGCCAGGCCACCAAGGGCGCGGCCACGCCTAGGAGGTAGCGGAACTGCGTGCGCGCCTTGTCGGGCGTCTTCTCGGCGTACTCGAGCCCCCAGTGGATGGCGCCCAGGAAGCTGATGATGGCGGCGCCGTAGCCGACCTGGATGGGCTCCAGCAGGCTGAGGAAGTAGTGCGCGTTCTCGTGGTTCATTAGGAGGTGGTTCAGGACCGTCGACGTCGTGGGCCAGTCGGTGTTCACGGCCCACGAGAGGTAGACGATGCTGACTGACGTAGCGAGGTACGGGATGGTGCCCGACAAGCCGAGAATGTAGGATTCCCGTGGCACCTGCGCCAGGTTGAAGGTTTCTTTCACGGTGTGCTAGCAGGTCAATCGTTATTAGTAGCTTATATCATAGACAGACCAATTGCTGCAAGTATTGGTGGTTCGAACTCACAATATCATGTCCGAGCCCGTCCGCGACATCTTTTTGGGCGCCCTTCGGGGCCGACTCAATGGCGTGTCGGACGCTGGACTCTGTGGAGACACGCTCCGGGTGCGGCTCCAACTTCTGCTGGGCCGCCCTCTTCTCTTCTTCAGGGCTGAGGCTCTCGCCCAACTGTGACGGCTTCGTCGAGTACCGTGTCTTGAAAGCCAGCGAAGTGGCGCGGGGCGCCCGGACGATGGTGTTCTGGGTTAATGAAGGGACGTTGTTGGCCGATCGTAGCCCTATCTGTCGGGAGGCGGCAATGGCTCTCGCGGAGCCTGCCCACATGGTCTGCGTGCTCCGGAACATGGTGGTAGAATGGCGAGATCCGCTAAAACGGAGAGATAGTCGGTGCTAGGAGGTTGATTTGCGGAAAGACGAATCAATGGCCTGGGGATTGGCTCAATTGCAGGTCTGGAGGTTCTACGGAGCTCCAGCAGCTCGTGGATGTCGAAGTAGAAGATGGATATACGGTTGGAAGGTTTAATTGAAGAGAACTACCAAGAAGTAGTAGAAGAAGGAAGGGGAGGTGGTTTCTCAAATTCATATGCAGCAGCTACAGAAACAAAAACATGGCATGGAGCTGGCTTGCTGGGTGCTGTACCTGATGCGATGCAGTTACATCATCACTACCCGCATCCTATATACACTTCAAACCGCCTTCGCTTGCTTCCCCCCGGACCATGCTCGGTTTCACGGCAAATTGGAGAGTCAAGCAGGCCGTCTGCCGCGTGTGCAGTAACCAATGGAATCTGCTACTGGCAGACTGGAGCTACTCGCTGTTGTTCTACGTCAATCGGGGATCGATCGTTTAGTCCATGCCCCCTTGTCCGTCCAGTTGAGTTGTGCCTGGATATCCGTAGCTTGAGCTCCGACTGTTTGGGGGAGGGAGCTTGGATCAATACGAGTGACGTAATTGGAGAGAAAGCTTGGCACAAGGTTGAGTGCGTGCGTGCTTGTTGTCTTGTCTTGGAGAGGAAGTGGGATGGAAATAAAACAAGCAAACCACCACCACCTGCAGAAACTGCCCCGCATAATGTGGCTGGTGGCTCAGTCAGTCGCTCAGCTTGTTCCCTCTCCTACCTGTTGCCTGCTACCTGATCTTTCAATATTGAGACGCGAGGAGGCTATCTCTGGCGTCATGGCATGATAAAATATACCTACTTAATTATCAATATTATTGGTCAATATACTTGCGGCACGGTTGTCGTAAAATACTGTAGTAAAAGCACCCAAGAAAGGATCAATGCAAATCACAATCAGACAATGTCGGGTTGTGAGCTAAGCTGACAGACTGGCGGGGTGTTTACTCCACTGTTCAGGCTGGACAGTGGACGGAAGTTAGGATGAGTTGACGATGTTAATATTCAAGTAGCGACCTTCCATCAGTCTATGTGTGTTTCATAACTATCCAATCTAGCTATACCAGCATACATCACGATTCATTTCAACTTTGCATGTTGAATGATTGATTCTATGCAAGCTTAACCCAGTGACCGCTTCTCGCCTGCCACCCACCACCCTCCTCCCGTGCACTAATCCAGCGATCAGTGAACCAATAACCGCTAGTGCATAGCTCCAGCCACAGCCACTAACTACGACTGGTTGGTAGCGACCGATATTGGCGTCATACAGTTTCCAAGGCACCAGTCGATCGAGAGTAGAGAGAGGTAGCAACCTGACTGCTGCATTTGCTGCGTCTGCTGCATGCATTCGCACCACTCATCGCCTGCCTCGTCCGTCGTGCTATCGTTTGGGCAAGCTGGCAAGCTTCTGAAAGTCCAAACAAAGTGCCCAACCGAATCCGAACCCAGTCCATGTCCCATTTTATCCTAGATGCGGGATCGATTTCTATATCGAGAAATCCCACACATTCTCCTTTGATTTCGGGCAAAACACCATCCTCCTCCTTCCCTACCTAAACTACACGCACATCCCATACTCCCCTCCCCCCATACTTTTTCTCCGTGACAAGAGGGGATATTGTGGTGGTTGATCGTTTCTGCGTTGGCCTTGTTTTCAGCCCACTCACGTAAAGCACTTAGTTTTTCCACCTAGATACCCGATCGCTTCAGTTTAATTCATACAATCAATTACTCCTCCCTCACGCCCATCCATCGGAGCAATCCACCACCAAGTGCACCCCGAATCGACTCCTGCGCCCTTCGATTCGAGACTCGGACCATAATCCCCGATTCCGTTTCGACCCTCACCCTCATATCGGCTTTTTATTCGCGACCCTGTTCCCCTCTTGCCGATGAGGAATCACGATACCCCGCCCTAATCCACGAATTCGTCCCGGCCCGGGTTACGGCACCCCACAGTCAATATGTTGGAAGGCTTGGTTGCAGGACTGCTGAACCGCTTCCTGGGCATGTACGTCAAGAACTTTGACCCTGCCCAGTTGAAGGTCGGTATCTGGTCCGGCGACGTCAAGCTGCGCAACCTCCAGCTGCGGAAAGAAGCCCTCGACCAGCTGAAGCTGCCCATCAATGTCGTCGAGGGACACTTGGGCGAGCTAACCCTCATAATACCATGGTCCAACCTGCGTGGCGCCCCGGTCAAGATCATCATCGAGGATGTCTTCCTGCTGGCCTCTCCGAAAGAGGAAGCTGCCTATAACGAGGAAGAGGAGGAGCGGCGTCTGCAGCGCATCAAGATGGAGAAGCTAGACTCGGCGGAACTGCTCAAAGAGCGTTCACAGGAGGGTCTCAGCCAAGAAGAGCAGAAGAAGAGCCAGAGCTTTACCGAGAGTCTGGTCACTAAGATTGTCGACAATCTCCAGGTCACCGTGAAGAACATCCACGTCCGATACGAAGATTCCATATCCGCCCCAGGCCATCCCTTCGCCCTGGGCATCACCCTCGAGGAGTTCAGCGCCGTCTCGACAGATGGCGAATGGAAACCAACCTTTATCCAGAACTCGTCCCAGACAACCCACAAGCTGGCCAAATTAGGGGCTTTGGCGGTATACTGGAATACGGACACCAAGCTGTTTGGCTCCGGTCGCGAAGTCCCTGGACAGGGCGAGGCCGAAATAGACCATGGCAAGATGGTCGAGAGCTTCAAGGGCATGATCGGTGGAGGCGATAATACCAACACTGCAAATCACCAATTTATATTGAAGCCGGTGAGCGGCCAGGCAAAGATCGAGTTGGACAAGACAGGCGACTCCCAAGTTCCCAAATTCAAGGGTAACTTGTTGTTCGACGAGATTGGTGTAGTCCTCGATGACGATCAGTACCGCGACAGTTTGATGATGGTTGATCTATTCCACTACTTCATCCGCCACCAAGAGTACAAGAAACTCCAGCCAAAGGGTGTTTCGCCCAAGGAAGATCCGCGAGCTTGGTTCAAATTTGCCGGGAACGCCGTGTTAAACAAGATTCACGACCGCAATCGTCGCTGGACATGGGACTACTTCCGTGAGCGCCGCGATGATCGCAAGCGGTATATCGAGTTGTTCAAAAAGAAGAAAGCCAATCAACAGTTTACGCCAACAGAAACCGAAGACATGGACAAACTGGAATCGAAATTGGGCTACGAGGACTTGCGCTTCTGGCGATCCCTTGCCAGGAACCAGCTGAAGAAGGAGAACGCCGAAGCACTCAAGAACGCACCCAAGCAAGATCCTCAACAGCAAGGATGGCTCGCCTGGGCTTGGGGCTCGAAGCCTGCCCATCCTTCGGACTCCACCGAAAACACCCAGATGACAGAGGAGCAACGCCAAGAGCTCTACGAAGCAATCGACTGGGACGAGAAGACTGCCTTGGCTGATGCTGTGGACACTCCTCGAGATACTGTCAAGATGCAACTTGATGCATCTCTGAGTACCGGTAGCTTCACTCTACGACAAGACCCCCATGGCTCCAAGAAGGATCTTCTGAGCTTGCATTTCGACCTTTTCAAAGCCAGAGGTATCAAACGCCCAGACTCGGTATTGGCCAATGTGAGCCTCGGTGGCTTCCGTGTGCAAGATGGAACCACACCTGCCTCGCAATTTAAGGAAATCGTCAGAGTCAAAGACGCACCGGAGAGGAGCCGACAGAAGCGACTATCCATTATGGATCTTGAAACTACGGAACACGAGACGTTCTTTGATATCTCTGTCGAGCAGAACCCGCTGGACGGCCAAGGTGACTTTGCTGTGACGGCGAAGCTGAAGCCCCTGGAGATTATCTGGAATCCCAACTTTGTGGTCGGCATCGTCGACTTCTTCAAACCCCCTGAGCGTCATATGGAGTCCATTACGGCACTCATGGAGACTGCTGGCGCCACTGTGGAGGGCTTGAGACAGCAGACGAGAGCCGGCCTGGAGTTTGCCCTCGAAGAGCACAAGACGATCAATGCCAAATTGGATCTTCAAGCACCTCTGATCATAGTACCTCAGAGCATTACGGTCAAGGAGTCGACTTGTCTCATTTTGGATGCTGGTCATATTAGTGTCTCCAGCGAACTGGTGGACAAGGATACCCTGAAGCAGATCCAGGACAAGCAGAAACATCAGTACTCCGACCAAGACCTCAAGCAGCTGGAGTCTTTGATGTACGATCGATTCCTTGTCAAGTTGACATCTACGCAACTTCTCATTGGCCCGTCTATCGAAGATACCAAAACACAGCTCATCGAGAAGGACGACGCGCGGCAATATCACATAGTAGAGAAGATCAACCTGGACTTTACAGTTGCTATGTCCATTCTACCGAAGGCCCCGAACTTGACCAGGATGAAGATTGCCGGTCATATGCCTGTGCTACATGCTGCCGTCTCGGATACCAAATACAAGAGCCTCATGAAACTTATCGAAGTTGCTATTCCGAATTTTGGCGGCGACGAACAGCAAAGTCTAGTACAGCAGCCGACTAAGAGACCGCGACTTCTCAGCACTTCATCAAGTCGTTCCCGGCGAAAGAGTCATCAGAAGCTTACCCCGGCTAATGATCTGTTCATGACCCAGCAATCTGCTGTGATTGATATCGATGACGATATTGATGACGACGACGATGACTTCGAAGATGCGCCCGATGGCAGTCATAAACAGCAGCTGAAGATGCAGCAGCGAAGCTTTGAATTCAAGTTTGCTGTCGACAAGCTGCAAGGCTCTCTCTACCGCAGCGACCCAGACGGACAGGGAACCGAATCACTACTGGTTGAGCTCGTAGCCGAGAACTTTGACCTCGAGTTCTTCATTCGACCATTCGATATGTCTGCCAATGTCTCACTTGGCTCTGTGACTGTGGACGACTTTGTGGACAACCCCCCGGCCGAGTTCAAGTCAATCGTGTCCTCCCGGGATGCCGAGGACGGCAAGGAGCAAAGAGAACTCGTCAAAGTCAAATTTGTTAAGGTCAAGAGAGACTCTCCGGAATTCATGCCACTATACGACGGGATAGAGACCAACGTGGATGTTGCGATATCGACCATCAACTTGGTCGTGACCAGGAGAACACTCTTGACCCTGCTCGACTTCGTCCTTGTCACGTTCACTAACAACGACAACAACAACGCAGGCGCTGAGAAGAGGCAGCAAATCACGGAGACAGATGATGAAGACGACGAGGTCCAAATAGTAGAACCCAGTCCGGAGCCGGAGCAAACCGAGGGGGGCTCCATACGTGTCAAGATTGATCTCAAGACGATCCGAATGATCCTCAATAACGACGGCATTAGGCTCGCGACGCTTTCGTTCAATCACGCCGATGTTGGCATTCACCTTTCGGGTAAGACTATGCGCGTTGGAGCCAAGCTCGGCGATCTAAGCTTGGTGGATGACGTGAATGTTGGCGCGTCCGAGTCCTCCAGCTTCCGACGACTCATCACTATCCAAGGTGACGAACTTGCCGACTTCCGCTATGAAACCTTCGATTCAAGCAACGAGAAGGCCTACCCGGGCTACGATTCTTCGGTATTCTTGCGCGCCGGCTCCATCAAGGTCAACTTCTTGGAAGAGCCTTTCAGGAAGATCATCGAGTTCCTGGTAAAGTTTGGCAAGATGCAAGCCATCTACAATGCTGCGAGACAGGCTGCGGCCAACCAAGCCCAGCAGTTGCAGCAAAGCACGAACCGCTTCAAGTTTGATGTCATTGTCAATACTCCCATCATTGTCTTCCCGGCGACGGTCAACCCGGACCAGCCCAAGCGTGACCTTATGACGGCTTACCTGGGTGAGATCTACGCCCAGAACAAGTTCGCCCCACTGGATGAATCTGGGAACTCGGAAATCGCCATGAAACTTGCAGCCGGCATCAGGAACATCAGACTTACTACACTCTATCACTACTCCGAGGACAAGTCGGAGGAACTCGAGATGATTGATGGTGTCGATCTTGGCTTCAACATCATCTATGCTGAGCACCAGAAAGGCTGGACAAGGCCCGACATGGAAATTAAGGGCAACATGACGGATTTCAACCTGAAAATCACACAACATCAATTGCAGTCATTGTTGGCGATTTCGCGGTCTGTTCCCGCTGCATTTTCTACCGATGCTGAAGCAAGTGGCGAAGAAGCTGAGAGAGATGTCGACCAAGGCACCCTCCGTCGGGCAAAGACCATGACTTCCATGCATTCTGCCCAGGATGACAATCTCATCGATCTTGGTCCAGAGCTGGGATCCCAGGAGGATACCTGGACCAAACTGGACCTTGTGTTTAATGTGCACAAGATCGGTCTCGAACTGATCAATGCCCCTGACGACCGACCAGTTGTTGATGCCGAGAAAGCAAGTCTTGCGCAATTCTCACTGGACGATAGCACCCTGAAGACGCGCATGCTCGCGGACGGTTCGCTAGCAGCCGAATTCGTCATTCAGGCATTCTCTATCCAGGACAGTCGCCAGAAGGATACCAACAAGTTCCGCAAGATAATGACTTCGGCAAACAAGACTGTGCAGCAATTCATGGCCTCTGTTTCAATGACTGGAGGCGACACTAGGAATCTGATCGCCATGGTCGCAATCGACAGTCCGCGTATAATCTTCACTCTGGACTACATCTATGCCATCCAGCGCTTCATCTCGGCGGGCCTGGCTGTGGATGAGCCAACGACTGTCGAAGACAGCTTGGAAGAATCACCGGAAGGCTCGGAGACAGAGTCGTTGCAAATCGCATCGACTGCGAACAAGTCGCAAAATACAGTCTCCCAGAGAGGAGAGCCCGAGAAGAAGAATCAATCCAAGATGGACATTTCTTTCCGGGTGAACGTCGTCGACGCTCAAGTCATTCTGATCGCCAACCCCCTTAGCTCGAGCTCCGAAGCTATCGTGCTGGGCACCAAGCAAGTGCTTCTATCGCAACAACATGCCCTGACCTTCCAGGTATCCCAGGTGGGCATGTTCCTTTGCCGCATGGACAAGTTCGAGGCCTCGAGACTCCGGGTTCTCGATGATTTCTCCATCCAGATGTCAATGGATAGTTCCCAGCCGAACACGACCAACATTCACTTGGATATCGACCCGTTGATCCTCAGGGTCTCGCTCCGGGATATCCTACTTGTTCTCCAGATCGTGAGCAAGGCATCTGAGTTGTCTGCCAATGAGTCCGAGGCACCAGAGCAGCCTAGCGCCTCCGACAAAAAGGCCCTACAGCTGAAGGATGATAACCTCAAACAGCGCTCTGCGAGCGGCAAAGGCGGATCTACCATCGCGAAACGGACAAAGGGAACCAAGACCATTGGTACCGTGACAACCAGAACCCGTAAGGGGTCCCAACCGCCGCAACCCGTCCATGATATCAACAAGGGTCCGAAGCGCCATGAGGAGATGACTGCTACTATTGACGGCATCCGCGTCGTTCTGATTGGCGACTTGCACGAGCTGCCGATCCTGGACATGAACATCAAGAGCTTCAGTGCATCTGCAGCCGACTGGTCCAGCAGCCTCAAGGCGGAGACGGCAATTGACATGTATGTCAACGTCTACAACTTCGCCAAGTCTGCGTGGGAGCCTCTTCTGGAGCCTTGGCAATTGGGTGTTGGTGTTGCCAAATCCCAGGATGGTCTGCTCTCTGTGGACCTCCAATCGAAGAAGACATTCGAGGTCACTGTTACAACCGCAACTATCGCAGTTGCTTCAAAGTCATTCGACTTCCTGACAGGCGACGAGGATGTCATTGGAAAGACCAGAAGCACCGAGGCACCATACAAGATCCGAAACTACACGGGCTTTGATGTCGTTGTGGAGGCTAGAAACCAAAGCAACACCGAGAACATCTCATCGCGGTTGACCGACGGAGAGGAAGCACCCTGGAGTTTCGAGCACTGGGAGAAAATGCGCGAGAACATCATGTCCGAAAGCAACACGGCTAACAGCGTCAGTGTTTCGATCGAGGGCAGCGGGTTCGACGCCGTTAAGAACATCCGGCTCAACCGAGAGGGAGAGTACCTCTACAGCCTGCATCCCAAGGCCGACAATGCGTTACACAAGCTGCTGGTGGAAGTCAAGCTTGGCAATGACAACATTAAGTATGTGACTTTGAGGTCACCATTGGTGGTCGAGAATCAAACGCAGATCCCGGTTGAGCTCGGTGTGTACGATGCCCAAGAGGGTCATCTGCTCAAGATCGAGAAGATCCCGCCTGGAGAGAGCCGGCCTGCACCTGTTGCAGCTTGCTTCGTCAAGTCACTGCTGGTCAGGCCAGACTCGGGCTTTGGATATGCCTGGTCCTCGGAGCACCTGTGGTGGCGTGATCTCTTGAAACGCCCCACGCGCACCCTGATGTGCAAGGGCGAATCCAACGATCCCTTCTACTTCCAGATGAGCACAACTTTTGAGAAGGGCCATTTCCTCACTGGGTAAGTTTGTTCCTAGGAGTTGGTCTTGCCAATGCTAACATAGTGACCCAGAAAATACCCCTACATGAAGATCAAGCTATCTCCCCCGATCGTGTTGGAGAACCTGCTGCCTTACGACTTCAAGTATCGTATCTACGACAAGAACACTAAGAGAGACTGGACGAACTTCCTGCGCAAAGGTGGCGTTAGCCCCGTCCATGTTGTGGAGCTTTCACACCTGCTCTTGATGAGCGTTGATATGCAGGATACTGTGTTCAAGCCCAGCGAGTTTGCTATCGTCAACCCCGGAGAACAAGAGGACTTCCGAAAAGAGAAGAGACTGATCTGCAAGGACGAGGAAGGCCTTCAACTGCAGCTTTGCCTCCACTATTACAAAGTTCCCGATGGTGGTGGGGCATTCCAGGTCACTGTGTTCAGCCCTTACGTTCTCTTGAACAAGACTGGCTTGGATGTTAATATTCGCGCCAAGCAGCCTTTGCAGCAGGCCAAGAGAGCAGCGGGACAGTCCCAGCTCAACGCATCCGCCCGAGGTCAATCCAAGGCCCTCCCCTTCATGTTCTCGTACCCCGGCGACGAGCACAAGAACCGTGCATTGCTCAAGATCGGCGACTCAGAATGGAGCAAGCCTCAGAGTTTCGATGCTATTGGCAGCACTAGTGATGTCATTCTGCCCGCCGTCAATGGGAGTGCGGAATACCATGTTGGTATTACCATCGAAGCTGGAGAGGGCAAGTACAAGATGACGAGGGTCGTCACTCTTGCACCGCGATTTATCGTCAAGAACAAGCTCGGCGAGGAGATCAACATCCGCGAGCCAGGCTCATCGAACATCATGACCCTGCAGACCGGTTCGCTCCAGGCTCTACATACCCTGCAGCGGTCGCCCGCCAAGCAGCTCGCGCTCTGCTTCCCAGGCATGAACAACCAATGGACATCTCCTTTCAACATCTCGGATTTGGGAACCAACCATATCAAGATCGCGAAGGCGGGCCAACGGCAACGGCTTGTCCGTGTCGAAGTCTTGATGGAAGACTCGACCATCTTCTTGCATCTTAGCATGGAGACCAAGGCATGGCCATTCTCCATGAGGAACGAGAGTGACACCGAATTCGTGTTCTACCAGGCCAACCCCAACGTCGACGATGAGGGGTCCGAGGATCGTTCTGGATGGCGACCTGTCAAGTACCGCCTACCTCCTCGAAGCATCATGCCCTATGCTTGGGACTTCCCTGCAGCCAAGTTCCGGGAAGTGGTCATCACTGCCTATGGAAAGGAGCGCCACGTGAAGTTGGCAGAGATTGGAAACTTGATCCCGATGAAGTTCGTCAGTGGCCAAGGTACTCAGAAGATCATCGACATCAATGTCGCGGCTGACGGCCCGACCCAAACCCTCATCCTGTCCAACTTCAAACAAAGCAAGAGCTTGTATCGCCAGAGGACAGGAACGGGAGTGAGCCAGAACGCCAGCGGAGGCTTCGAAGTCAAGAATCTGGACACGGGCACCACCTTCCAGGCGCAACTCAAGCTTTCGGGCATCGGTATTTCGCTCATCAACACGTCGCTCAAGGAACTTGCCTACATCAACTTCCGTGATGTGCAACTGAGCTACAAGGAGTCGGCACTGTACCAAACGATCAGCACATCCATCAAGTGGATCCAAATAGACAACCAGCTCTACGGAGGACTGTTCCCCATGGTGCTGTACCCCAGTGTCGTGCCCAAGCAGGCGCAGGAGATCGAGATGCACCCGTCGCTTCATGCTCAGGTTACCCGAGTCAAGGACAATGATTATGGTGTGCTGTACGTGAAGTACGCAACATTGCTTCTACAGCAAATGACCATTGAGCTTGACGAAGACTTCATCTATGCTGTTCTGGACTTCACCAAGGTACCAGGCGCTGCTTGGACAGAGACGCATGAAGGCAAGCTGTGTGACGAAGGCCTGGATATCCCCGAGCCGAAGCAGGAGCAGGGCGGCCAAGACATCTACTTCGAAGTCCTCAACATTCAACCTATGCAACTCGATCTCTCCTTCATGCGGACTGAACGAGTCAATGTGGAAGACAAGACATCATCACGGAACCCCATCATGTTCTTCATCAACGCAATGACCATGGCCATTGGAAACGTCAATGATGCGCCCATCCGCATGAACGCACTGCTTCTAGAGAATGCACGCATGTCTGTCCCGGTGCTCATACAGAGCATGTCGAATCACTACAGCCAAGAGGTTATCTACCAGATTCACAAGATCATCGGTAGTGCAGACTTCCTGGGCAACCCGGTTGGTCTCTTCAACAACCTTAGTAGCGGTATCACCGACGTCTTCTACGAACCATACCAAGGACTCATCATGTCCGACAAGCCTGAGGATCTTGGCATTGGTATTGCCAAGGGTGCCGCAAGCTTCGTCAAGAAGTCCGTCTATGGTTTCTCGGACTCATTTTCCAAGATTACAGGCAGTCTTGGCAAGGGTCTGGCTGCAGCCACTTTGGACAAGCAGTTCCAGGACCGTCGCCGTATCACGCGGGCCAGGAACCGACCAAAGCACGCACTCTTCGGTATTACTACTGGTGCTAACTCGTTCTTTACATCGGTCGCATCCGGTGCGGGCGGTCTTGTGAAGAAGCCGCTCGAGGGCGCCGAGCAAGGTGGCGCGCCCGGATTCATGAAGGGCCTGGTGAAGGGCGGCGTCGGTCTCTTGACCAAGCCGGCCGTCGGCGTGTTTGACATGGCGTCCAACTTTTCGGAGGGCATCCGCAACACGATGACGGTGTTCGACGGGTCAGAGCTGGACCGGGTGCGGCTGACGCGCTTCATCCCGTCGGACGGCATCGTGCGGCCGTACAACCAGCGCGAGGCACTGGGCCAGTTCTGGCTGAAGCAGACGGACAACGGCAAGTACTTTAACGAGGTATACGTGGCGCACCTGGAGCTGCCTCGCGACAACATGGTGGTCATGGTGACGTACAGCCGGATCCTGCTGATCCGCAGCGACCGGCTGACGACGGAGTGGGACGTGCCCCTGAAGGAGATCCAGATCGTCAAGCGGGAGCGGACGGGGCTCAGCATCGTGCTGCGGGGCGGGTCCGTGGGCCCCTTTATCCCCGTGGGCGAGGAGTCGAGCCGCGAGTTCTTGTACAAGTCCATCGCCATCCCCGTCACCGAGTTCAACCGCAGGTTCCGCGGTCTGGAGTAGGAGGATAGGACCGCCGCTTCTTCTGCGAGAAGGAAGAGGAATAAAAAGGGTAAGGGGCAGCATCATCACCATCATCACTACCACGGTTATGATAGGAAGTGGAGGAAAAGTGCGGAGAGTAATGGTGGCAGTGGTGGTGATGGAGGCAGGCAGAGTCGCGAGAGTAGGAAGAGTCTGGAGACGTGTCGGAGTAGTCGCAGTAGCTTTAGAAAGGTGATGGGTGGAGGTGGTGGTGGGTAGAAGGAAAGAATGGAAGATAGGAACACGCAATAACAAGCAGCAGTAAAATGTTCTGGGGCGTGGCGTTTAGGGGTTGTCGTTTTGGTATTCGTAGCTTTTTATATGAAAGATGGTTTCTCTCTACTTTCCTCGCATCAAACTGGCAGTGAAAACACACGACCCGAAGGTCAGAGTCAACACTCTCTGGCAAGCACATACCAGATCGCGGCCTTTCAATAGTCAGGAAAGGGGCATATAGTAGAAACGAATATGGTGTGAATTGTTTGTTGATCATCTAGATTTACGTAGAAAGGAGGCGCGAAAAGCTCCTTAACCCCCTTTTGGTCCGTGCGCGACCACCACGGGGGTACCATTGACCGCATCCGGCGATGTCGTCTTTCTAATGCACTATGAGGTTTCTAATCTCGAAGGGATGTCACGTCTCGTAGCCGACTTTGACGAAGATCCTTGTTGGTGGTGGTGGTCATCGTGTTCTCCCGTGGGGTTCACCTGTCCGTGACAGCGGTACCAGGGCTACTTTGAGCGCTTTGCAAGGGAAATTCAGTTCGATGATCAACCCCAATGAAATCCAAACCAGCATAGAGATGCATAGATTCCCACCAATGGCCAATGCGAAGAGAGCGGCTCGCCTGAAAGGGTACCACTTACGGACTGTGTTGGTTCTGCCTGGCCACCCTGCATTGTCCTGGGCCATCTGATTGGTCCAGAGCCTTGAAACCCCTGGTTTCTTCCTGCATCTCGCCTTTCCTCGTTTTCGTTTCAACTTGTTCTATCCTGTTTTGCGAATGTTGGAATTTGTTGCTACTTTGCTACTTCCTTCAGCCTTTAGTTAAGAATCTAAAGACAATTTTATTTGTGTGTGCGTTCTCTTGGAACTGCCAGCATGGGGTTTCGAGACCGATTCTCCAAGCTCCTTGGCAAGAAGTAAGACCCGCCCGTGACTTCGAGCCAGCCGGTGCCAGAAGTGGTGACGGCGGGGGTGGAGGTCTTACCCGACCCGAGTTGTAGTCTCTGGGGCACGGCTTACGACCAGCTCAAGGCTCGCAAGCGAGGCCTTATCAAGGAGTATGAGGCCATCTTGATGAAGCAGAGCCAGGAAAATGACGACGACAACGACGATAACGACGATGACGACGTCTTGTCGTAGCTGGATGACCGGCCTCTCGAGCGGAGGGCACAGATGCGACGTATGGCGGAGCATGGCCTGCGCCGTATCCAGGAAAGCCGGCAGGGGCATGTCCTTGAGGTTATCACTAGTACCATCAAGGTGATATCGAGCGTGAAGGGTGTTGTTGATGCGGCTGTGAAGTGAGTGTTCCACTCAGAATACTCCTTTCCTTATAAATGGACTGTGATCCACCAACATTCTACAACAAGGGCGTCGCCTGAGGCCTCCGTCGTTTGGGCTGGGATCTGCTTCGCCATTCCTCTCGTCGAGAACCTCGCCGAGTCAACAACCGTCATGCAGGAGGGGTTCGTGTACTTGACATCCAGGATGGAGTACTATGCGGCCTTCGAGCGAGTGCTGTTCCAACCGGCTCAGTCGTCAATGGCTCTTGGATCACTCGTGAAAGCGAACAAGCCCGACATTATCAGGCTCTACGGCCAAATCATCGAGTACACTGCTCAATGCGTCATCCAGATTCACTGCTCGAAGACCGAGCAGATAGTTCGAGGCATGTTGAACTTGGACGGGTGGAAGGCCATGCTCAAATCGGTAAAGGAAACCGAAGTGCTCGTTGCTCGCAATGCCGAGCAGATGGGCACCGCCCAAGGCCAGGAGACTATTTCAAAACTCCAGACCGACTCGGCGCAGGTGGTGGAACTTCTCCAATCCTTCCTTCAGAATAGTCGCGATCAACTCTTGGCCTCCAGGCAAGACCAAGAGATCGCCGAGAAGAATCATGAGATAATGTCTCAACAGCTGGCGCTTTCGAAAAAGGTTGAGCAAAGAAGTCTCACGCGGCAAGAACAAGAAGATCTCGGAATATTTCTGGAGCATTAACAAGACTACGAGGATTGGAAGAACCGAGTGCAGACGCGTCTTGATGGCACGTGCAATTGGATCTTGGAGCATGGCAGTTACCTCGAATGGGTTACAAAACCTTCAGGGCCGATTTTGATATCAGCCGATCCTGGCTGCGGGAAGTCCGTACTAGCGAGGTTCCTCGTCGACGAGCAGCTACCTTCGACAGCACCAGCGGCGAATATCTGCTACTTCTTCTTCAAAGATTAGATATAAAACACTGTCCAATAGGCCCTCTGTGCTATTATCCATCAGCTCCTCAAAAAGTGTCCTGCCTTGTTGAAACTGAACAATGAAGGGCGCTCTATAACCAAGAGTATAAGCAAGCTTTGGGATCTTTTCAGCACCATTGTACGACATCCTGAAGCTGGCCAAGTCATTTGCGTATTGGATGCCCTCGACGAATGTCAGAACGAAGACCGACAGATACTCGCAAAATTTGTGCGAGAGTTGCTGCGACATGAGCACATACATAGTGTGTCCTTCAAAATGGTCTTCACCACTCGCCCATACGAGTCAATCACATCTCTTTTTGGGGCTCTGCAACAAGACTTCCCCACAATACGTGTTCCTGGAGAAAACGAACTCTCTACTATATCAAAGGAGATCAACATTGTTGTCAAGTACCGGGCCAAGGACTTGAGCCTGCGCCGTAGGCTAACCGACTCTCTGACTACGCACTTGGAAAAACGACTACTTGAAATCCCCCATCGAACCTATCTTTGGATCTACCTGGTATTCAATTACCTGGAGGAGAGATCGTTCAAGAAGACTGACAAGGGCATCGATGAAGCGCTGAAAACACTACCTACCAGTGTTGAGGACGCCTATGAGGAAATTCTTCAACGTGCCCAAGACACGGCTTTCGCATTCAGAGCATTCTGCTTCGTACTTGCAGCTGAGCGCCCTTTGACACTGGACGAGTTAAACGAGACAATCAATACAAGGCGCGACATCAAGTCGGCCGCCGAGCTCGACTTGGAGAGCTTGGACGATTTCGAAATTACCTTGAGGCGACAGTGCGGTCTGATGCTCTCGGTCTACGAGAACAAGGTATACTTCCTGCATCAGACGGTGCGAGAGTTTCTCTTATCGCCGAACAAGCCGTCAACATGTCATCCGCCCAATTTCATTTATTCAGTCCCCGAGCTCTGGCGCAATTCTATTGCGATGGAAACTGCTCACAGAGTAATGGGGGACTGCTGTTTATCATATCTCAACTTCTCAGAGTACCATGAGCTAGGAGTCAAAGCCAAGGAACAGATTCAGCTACATTTCGCCGCTGATTTCATACATGGGGATGGCTCAAGGCATACGCCAGAATTATGGGATCATTCACGGAGCCTGGATCGCTTTGCGATTGAAACAAAAACGATTGAGCGGTTGCAGGCGCAGCATATCTTCTCCGAATACTGTAGGGGGTGTTGGCACAGGCACGTGCTGAAATCGGGTTGCCCTGATATTGAGCTGGATGGACGTTGTCAAACCCTATTCGATCAGGGAGCGATGGTACGTTGCTGGCTTGACACCGGAAAGTTCATCATCTTCGATATCGCGTGGAAATTGATGCGCGGGCCTCAGAACGAAAAGGAAAATACAGAAAGCGAGTATGACCCTAGAGATGAAAGGGTGGAAACTCGCTATTTGGATACTCGAATCTGCACCTCGATTTATATGATTCGGCTTGGGTTTATACGGCTCGTCGAGACAAATGTGCAGCAGGATACGCATGTCCTCGACTTCTACGAACACTGGCCCAGGGTTTCCCTCCTGGAAGCTGCCATCCGCTATGGCCAATTCGAGTTTGCTGGGGTTCTTCTCCGGTTGGGAGCCGACCCCCACAATCACTTTCTACAGCTGCAATCTTTAAAGACGTTTATGGAACCCGAATATCTTTTAGCAGTTGTTGCACAGATACCAGCAGAGTCCCGGCTACCTGAGCTGGAAACCCTCTTGTTGCAGTTTATCGAGAAGGGCGCGAGCTTGATGAGCTACCCTTCTGTGACCAACGGGAGTGAGAAGGAAGACCGAGAACGCAGCAACGCTCCCATTTTGAGAATCATGTACCACGGTGGAACTGAAGCTCTGACACGGCTTGTGGAGCTAGGAGTAGATATCAAAGCTACAGGAATCTCTGGATCGCTATTACATCTCTGTTGGGGAAGGAGTTGGCCACAATCCCCTTCAAGACGACAGGATTTTGAACATGTTTTCGGGAGATATGCGCCTGAGTTTCTGCCGTCGAACTCACAGGAAGAGCTCTGCAGATTTCTCATTGCCCATGGGTTAGATGTCAATTCTAGGAACTATAAGGGCCGTACTCCCTTATTCCACGCAAATTCCGATGTCATCAAGTTGCTGGTCAAGAACGGAGCCGATATTCACACATTGGATAATGACGGCTTCACCCCTTTACAATTCCCGATTGATGAACTTAAAGCGGTGGATGCATACATTTCATCTGGTATCCATCCAGATGCCAAGGGGCGCTGCGGAATGACGCCTCTGATGTCTTTCTGTGCTTACAGAAGGCTCTCCCGATCATATTATTGCCAAGAGATTGCGGATCTCTTTATTCGTTCAGGGCCAGATCCCACGGTTGTTGGTCCCCTTGGCCGGACCCTGCTTCATTTCTTCATGCTCCACTGCTGGACAGATTATTCCTTTTCAGCACTCTTGGATAATGGTGCCCAAATCAACGCCCAGGACGAGTTAGGCATGACGCCCCTTCATTATGCCTCATATGATATTCGCTGCTCCAATAGGGAGTTCCTGCTTAAAAATGGGGCTGACCCCGTCATACAAGACATATATGGTCGGACTGCGCTGCACCTATGGGTCACGAAGATAGAAGAAGATCTCAGATACGACTGTGTCGATATGGTGTTGCTCTCATCCTTCATAAAGAAGTCCATGAGAATCATGGACTCCTGTGGAAGGTTAGTTATACACTACACTACGAACATTTATATTGTTGAAATCCTCATTCAAGAAGGTTTGAACCCGACGGAGCGAGATGGTAATGGAAAAACTCTTATAGATCTTACATCGGAGCGCCTGCACATTCTGACGCGATCATTGGCAGAAAAGGGGCTTGACGAGGGGACCAAGATATACGACTTTGCGGAGACGGTGCTGGATGACACAGGGAGTCTGAAAGAAATGAGCGACACTATGCGCGCAGGGAGATGGCATGGCTGGCTATCGGTTGAGCAACTGAGGTATTTCAAAGACAGACTCACCGACCTCATCAAGAGCTACGAAGGAGTAGAGAGAGTAGATACTTCACGCTTGATTGAAGCGGCTGAGGATACGTCTTGATGTGTGGGTAAATAGTGAAGGGGGTGCATTTCGGTTCAATATTTTCAATTGTTTATCTGTGCTATTAGGATGATGTAATGGAATCACCGTTAGAGTTACTAGTTAAAATTACTGCTTGAATCACTACTTAAAGGCAATGCTGGGGTCACCAATGTAACTAAGAACACATCCTGGAGAGATAGTGAAGTTCAGCAGCTTATCGCGCTGCCGCCAGTTAATTTAGTTCACTGCAGTGCTGTGGCGGAATTCCCTGTCGTAGCTGCTTTCGACAAGGCCTCAAGTGTTCATACACACGGAATAGTGCAAGCTTGTTACAAGACGCTCCGCAGCTAATAGAGCAGCTCAATACCCTCCTAGAGAACTACTGGCGTGTTTTTACGGCACTTCAGACTAAGCCATATAAGGAGGCGGTAGGAATATTGAGTCACATGAGAAGGGTACCGGCAGAGGTCATGGCTACTTACCTCCCACAACTACCGACCTCACAGGAAGTAAGTACTCTCTGAAACACAGAATGCGGGCCAGCCTACTGGAGCTCGACACAGTTGGAGCATGGCAGTCTTTCTTGTCAAAATTATCATCTTGTATCACACTTTATGCATAGCAAGAAGAAGAAGAAGCCAGCCGCACTTTCAAAGCACCGAGTATCCAGGAGACGAACTCCCTCAACCATCTGGGTATCTGGAGATCAGAGCTGTCGATGCGTCCGCAAATCAAGTATTGGCGGTTGGCAATGAGACAGTTGCTTCCAACACGGGCGACGTGGATGCGTCTCCTTTGGTGTAACGATGTGCGCGCTAAGACACAATATCACGATGCCCAAAGCAACGGCCACCCATCACCAGAAGGACAGTAGCTAGAAAATGACAGAGTCTAATGAGGATGATCCAATAGACTACTGATATCGGGACGCAGGGTCGCAGCCACCAATGAAACCGCACTAGGTACGGGCCTACGAGGAAGGCATCTCCAGGTCGAAGGGTGATCGAAACTAACCAGGACGCGGCAGGGGAAGCCCAAGGCTGACGATCCATATTGGCTGGGCGGGTGACTAGGTCTCGAAGAGTGGAACGGGAGAAGACTGAAGGAGGGGATGTTGTTTCCAAGATAGCACATGGTACGCATCCCGAAGAGAAGTGCTACATCTGCCGTGTCTTACCAGCTCTTTATACCTCACACTACACCTAATAGCAGCTTTTTACCGTGTACATACTTAAAAGAAATTCGGTACTTTGAGCTTGTTAGCACTAACAGTCACCCCTTAACACCAAGAAAAAGAAAGAAAAAAACACATTACCGCCCTGGTCGGTAATGACTCACCATATCGGCGCTGATGATGGCTCATCACCATGGAGACGCTGGCTAGTAGGTGCCTTTTCCACGAGTAAGAGAGACCCGGATCCGGTGATTGATCTTTACTTGGATTCTTAACCCCAACAACTTAACATTTGGACGTGTTTTTAATTCATAGGCTGGCTGATGGACACCCTTTTCCGCCGGCCAATTATACCAACGTCTTCAGCTACATTGAGAAATCGGCAGGCTCAATCCCCCATCTCCGAGACGCCAGCTCATCGGAGTTGGTTTACTTAAGTATGTGTAACATTCTTCGCTCTCACCCCCTGAGGCACCGCATGAAGGTTGTCTCTATCTTGAAGGCGGCAGAACGAAAGGAGTTGGTCAGCCGGTCAGCCTGCAAACACGCCCTTTGCATGTTCTGGGGGATAATGCGTCGTCTCGCTCCCAATCAGTCCCCATGCTTCACTGCGTAATTCCCTACAAGACCAAGTGATCATCTCACCCTTAGTAGGATTCTATATTACAACCTCTGCAGAAAGTATCCATCCTGGCATGTTTGGTCGCTATTAGCTAAATTTACGAGTCAATAGGCTGCAGATTCAGGTGACTTCATGCTCAGTTACTGTCTACACTATCCGATTCTCCAACGCCGGTTATGAATCAGGGACTAGTCTACCAAGAAGGGCCACCTATCTTGTGTCTTCCCAAGATGATATCCACACGGGCCGAAACCACATACTCCACGAAGCTCCCGAAGACAAGCACTGGTATACAACACCTTCCCTATGAGATTCACCAGATGATCTTCGACGCCATCGACGACCCAAAAGATCGTACAGTGACGGCTGTCAACCTATTACTTACGAGCAAACAATTCTATGGGATGTGGAAGAGGTTCCTTTATGAAGATGAGATTAACAGCGGCATGTGCGGGCCGTTGGTCCACGGAGTGCTTAACGGCTTGATGCAGCCGCTTAATGATATTTTGGGGATGGGCATTACCGCCCAAGGTAAGTCGGTCAACCTGGATGTACGCGTGTGCATCCCCTTTGACTGGCATGGATGGCAGTTGTTCCCCGGCCACGTGGCAGAGCCTTGTCGCTGGAAACACTCCCATGAAAGCAACGGCCTCACGCCTCTGCACCTGGCCGTCCTACGTAGTCGTCTCGATACCGTGCGCATCCTCCTCGACCACGGGGCGAATGTGAATGCGGGCGGCTATACCTCGCGGCACGATGTGAACATGGCCCGCTGCCAGTCGGCTCTTCATATGGCGACCTGCCAGGGGGATCTGGACCTGGTCCGGCTCTTGCTAGAATACAAGAGCTGCCTGGTAGCGGATCCTACCGAGGAGACGGGGTTGAGCGTGCTGCATATCGCCGCGCTGTGTGGACACGAGCACCTGATACGATATCTGGTCACCGAGGGCTGGCTTGCCGTTGATTACGTCTCGTCCTACGCACGGAACTACTCGTACCGGCTGGCTTCGATGACGACGGCGGCACAATGTGCAGCACGGACCATGGCGGGTCGGAGGACGCTGGTGCTATTCCGCGACCTCGGCGCCGACATGAATCTCGTCGTCCTGGCACTACTTCAGCAGCCGCAACCCGCCGCCATTTACATGGCCGGCCAACTGCTCACCAAGCCCGAGGAGTGGAACGTGCAGGCCGGCGCCCAGGTCGGCGAACCGGATGTCGGCCAATGCACCCTCGCCGACGCCATCTTGGAGCTGTACCTCGGGCTGCACATGACGGCCGACACCGTGTCCGCCTGGCAACCGATTCTCCAGACCGCCCTCGACGACGGCGCCGATGCCAACCGCTGTTTTCGGCGAGAGTATGGCGCCGAGGAGAAATCGTTGTTGGAGATGGCTTTTGCCGATACTTTTGGCCACAAAAGCCTGCTGCTTCTGCAACGGTTGCTCGAGAGAGGCGCACGGGTGCAAAAGCTCCGGCAACCGCACGATTTCGGCATCGAGGACGATGGCAACTGTCTGTTGCTGAGCTATCTAGATTCGCTCATCCCCGGCTACGGCGAGGAGGAATACTGGATCTCCAAACCGCGCTACAGCTGGGACGAGCTGCGAGACATGGAGTTGTTCGCCGACGCCACCGCCAACACCACCACCACGGTCGCCGAGCGTAAGATCGAGGCCCTGCTCGCCGCCGGCGCCCGCGTAGACGGCGTCTCCCGTATGGGGAAGACGTGCCTCATATCCGCCTGCGAGCTCGTGGTCCTATTTCGGTTCCCCCTGGGCTTCATGCGATTGCTCCTGGTCGCCGGCGCGGACCCGAACCAGCCCAACCAGCCCAACGACCCCGGCGATGGGCGCTGGAACGACGAGGGCGGACCGGGGAGCCCAATGGCGGCGTGCTTTTCCTTCCCCTGCCCCCCCGCCGACTCGAGCTCGTCGTACAGGGCCTGCGAGCTCCTGCAGTCGTACGGCGGGCGGCTGCTGCACGACAACGAGAAGGACCATCTCAAGAGGTTCGAGGGGTGCATTCTGTCCTACGATAACGGCAACTGACCTGACAACGGGAGTTTGAAGTTCGGGGAAGGGGGTACGAGATTCATGTTTGCGGAGTTCTAGGTATACGGAACTCGGGGCACGCACCGAGTCTGAGTAGATGGAGTCTACACGTTCAAGTAATATTTAATATTATATTGCGCTATGTGTCTTGGTTTTGCTTAGGCATTGCATCGGAGAAAGTTATGAAAAGAAAAACAAACAATGGCGGATCTGCTACATCCTACCCATGCCATACGAAGATAATCACAGAAAGAAAGAGTTTCTGATTCATTAATGGGTATCTGCATTCATGAATACCATATCCAGTGTCCTTAGAGAAGCTGCCAAGGCATGTTCCACTCCTCCCTGCCAAAGCATGACGGACACATCATAGTACCCAGTTGAGAGTAGAAACCAGCGCGTCCATCCAGTCAATCATCCCAAGAGGCGCCATCAAGCCTCGTCCTCGGCAAGAGACGGCTGATCCTCAGTGGCATCGCTGGTCTCAGTCTCCTGAGCACGCTTGGCCCGCTTGGTGGGGGTCTCGGCGTCGTCATTGCCGTTCTCGCCAGCAGCAGCGGCAGCAGTAGCCTTGCGCTTCCTACCGGTCGTGGGGGCACCGGGGGCGGCACGGTTGATGGCAGCAGCACGACCGTTGATGATCTTCTTCTTGAGTTTTCCCCAACTGTTGACGGCCGTCTTGTGTGTCTTGGTGATGCCCAGAGGAACGAACATCTTGAGCTAAGGTGATCAAAGCGGTTAGTGATGGGCTCAGGAAGATGGAAAAGAGGATAGCAAAGCCTTATCATGAGAGTTGGACTTACATCAGGAACGGTTCCCTCAGGAATGGCCATCCAAGCAAGACAGGCGATCAGTGACTCGGCGTCACCCAGCTGGGCGAGTCCCGAGTTCTTGTTAGCAGCCTTGATCGTGTTCTTGAGGTCGATCCATCTGTTGCTAGCGGTCTTGACAGAGTTGATCTTGGCAAGACGGGCAAGGCTGTGGAAGTCCGGCTTGACCTGCGCCACTGTCAATACGAATAAGATATGTAATTGATTATCAGATTGTGACCTACATCATCCATGTTGATGGTGTGCCAGGCGCCAGCGAGGATCTCGCAGTCACGACGGGTGAGTGTGTCAAACGGGGTTGCCATGGTTGCTGGTTGATGGACTTGAGGTCAATACGAGTAATGTGCAGTGTGGGTGGCGTTGTCTTGGCGGACGAAGCGGTGGGTGCAAAAATTGCAGGAATGAAGACCAGAGTGTGAAATCCCGGGTCAATGGTGGGTGGATCAAAGGAAAGAGAAAGATTGTGGGATGGTCCAGTGACTTGGGGAATGTGTAAGGCGAGAGAGTGAAGGTTGAGGAAGTGATTCCGGTGGACTCACGATCCCGGGTGCTGTAAATGAACAAATACAGGGCAAACAAACCAATAGGGGGCTGCGAATGAACCAATACGGGGCTTGGGGCTCGAGGCTCGGGGCTCTCAGTTCATGGTCGGTCACTGGAGAAACAAACCTCAGTGAGTGATGTGATTATTGCGGTCCCGGCTAACAATGAATACAGCCAGCCCAGTAAAGGCTGGTTGATCCTTCCGGGTGCTATAAATGAACAGATACAGGGTAAATGCACTAATACGGAGCTGTAAATGAACCAATACGGGGCCCGGTACTCTAATACGGGGCTCGGTGCTCCGGGCACTCAGTTCATAGTCGGTCACTGGAGAAACAAACCTTCTAGTGAGCGATATGATTATTGCGGTCCCGGATAATAATGAATACAGCTAGCCTAGCAAAGGTTGATTGATCCTTCCGGGCCCCAGCTACATGTATTTTGGCACATCTCACACTGGCCTGGCATTTACTGAAGAGTAGTATTACCTATGTACATATTACCTGTATTTCAGACCTTCTCACATTGACGGGGCTTGCATAGCACTACTCACCTATTCCAAAATCTCCTCGACGGCTATAATCTTGGTCCTCCACTCCTCTTTCGTCAGGGCCTGGACCGCCCTGAACGTGTCGGCGTCCAGCACAGCTGGATTTACCTCGATCTCAAGCGGGGCCTCCTGCCCCTCGCCACTCTCTTCACTCTGATGAACAATATTCTCTTCTTCCTTCTTCTCCATCCCCTCTTCGCCATAGAAGCTTATCCGCATGTTGCTCAAGTTCAAGTCTTTGCGGGTTAGGTCCAGGATAGCGTTGGCCTCCCCCTCGGTGATGAGACCGTGGTTCAGGCACATGTGCGCCATCCAGTACATCCACGTGCAGACGTTGGCTCGGTCCGAACCTTCGCACCCACAGTCGCCGGCGGTACTGTGCTGCATTGTCGCCCGGTTAGGAAGGAGCACGCCGTGGACGATGAGGGGGCAGGTGTTGTCCTCGCACTCAACCACGAACGTCTTCTTGGTATCGGTCATCTGTGACTGGGCAGCATCATCGACACCAGTGTCGATAGCTTGAGTTGCGAAGGAAGCAGTGGGCGAAGCGGGAGAGCTGGGAGGAGTGGGAGGGACCGGAGAACCCGAAGAAGAAGTAGAAGAGTAAGAAGACATGGTTTCTGAAGTTGAGTGACTAGGGAAGTGGAAAAGAGAAGTGATGCTAGCAAGGAAGTGATTTCGGGTGTTGTTTGTTTGTGCTTTACTGAATGAAGAATTGATGGATGACAGGGGATATGGTGTGGTTATATACGCATATGAAAGAGGTTTCTCCACGTTTCTAAGATTCTCATCATTATAAGGGGCATTGTACAGAAACAAAGAGGCCATACTGGACGGTCCGTAAGCCGTCCTGCCTTGTTCCCTTTTGTTGCATCTTTACAATAGGGGGCATATAAAGACATACTGTCTCAGGCGTCTTTGTATGGAGAGAAAGACTATGGCATTGTCACATAAAGCTGCTGCGCTCTGTAGTATGTTTACTCCATTCGAGGTTATTTGGCAGACTAGGGCGATGTTTATTGTCATGGAATCACTAACAATAACTTGATTTCTGATATCGCTATTCAGGGATAACTACCTGTTATTCACACCAAATCTGCGTTTAAGACGCATCACGTATTTATTTTGCCTATGCAGATAGCGTACATACATAGAACAATAGGCCCTGAGAGGAAGGCGGTAATATTGACTGGATATCAACATTGCTCCCTGAAAAGATACACTATCTAGACACATCACAAAGAAACTTGTCTACCTTCAAGGCTTATTTTCCATCTACACAAACTTCGTTATGTCAGGCTCAAGTTCTACTTCAGGTAACAACCACGGTGACAATCCGATGGCCGGAGCAATCACGTGGCTGGAGCTACCATTTGACGCAGGTGTCTCATATCACATAGAATCTGGACCCAACCATTCTCCTGTGCATAACCCCAATGTATATGAGCCGGAGCAACCTAATGCGTCGTTGACTCTCCATGTTTGTTAGTATGCCGAAACTTTCTACGCACCTGCAGGCATCAAATGGCGGTATGGAGATCCCTGTGCGATCGTCAAAATACCTAAGCGGACCCCCGGTGCGCGGTTCAACCTAGCGATGGAGGTAAGAGTGAACCTTTGTAGCCCGACCGATGGGGCTTCTTGGCCCGAGTTCCGCGGTTGCGTCTCTAAGGACCATTTCCCTTCGGGCGAAAAGGTCCTCCTCGGCCAGATCCATTTCGTCTTTGTCCTATCCAAGGTAAGCCCGGATGAGGACCTAACCCCTCCAGAGCAGCAGACGCAGCCAGAGGTCCTAGCCCCGTTCCACCAGCCCTGGCCCCGGCTCTTTTTTGTCGAGGGCTCTTCCGCAAACACGCAGTTCGCGGAGGAGCACATCGCCTGCAGCAACGTGATCGACCATTTCCACCGTGCCCAACCGGCCCCCGGCTTCCCCGATGTGCTGGCGCCGGGCGGCTACCTGGCCGACGGCCCCAACGCCCCGGCGCAGGCCGCGGTGCAGTTCCTAAGGGGCAGCATTGAGACGATGGCCAGCCGCTACGGCGTCGATTTCATCCCCACCGTCCAGGCCCAGCTGCGCGAGGCGCTGCGCTGGGGACTCGCCGCGGAACTCCTGGGCAACCTTCCGGATGACGAGGTCCACCAACCCTTGGTCCTCGACGCGGCCGAGTTCGCCGCGGTCGAGGGCGACTTTGACGCCGCAGTCCAGGGACTGAATGAGGAGGGGTTCGTTGACGCGCTGATGTTTGCGTTTATCCGGCTGCACGAGCTGGCTCTGCAGCACTAGCAGAAGAAGAAGTCTGGAGTGGTTATTCCAGGGGATGATGCTTAAGACGTGAAAGAGGCGGAGTAAGAATAAGATAGTTGTTCATAAGTAAATGAGTATTAGCAATAGGAATGGAGAAATATTGTGAAATGAGTAATTCAATGGTAAAGTCTGTTGGCTATCTCCTTGATATCCACGTTGCCGGTGTCCGTTCGCGCTGCGGCAAATCTACCTACGGTGCTGTTAAGGCCAATCGCCAGTTATTTCGATGAGACCTACATTACAGGGCTTATGTGCTGGCGATGATTTCGGCTCAGGTACAGTTTCTCCTTTGTTTGTAAGCAGCTCACCAAAGCATTATTTTAATCTTACTACTACTTGTGGTTAATCGACACTTCTACGCAATAGCAATGTGTTCCAGAAACATCGTCTTTTATTAAGGCCAAGCTTTCATAGCAGTAGAGTCTCTCCGCTAGGCTAAGGGGTATGTTGGTGGATCTCTATGTACAATGCTCTGTTTGATTCCGGATCGTTGCTGATACCTCGACACGCTTCTGGACGGGAAACAACATATAATTCTCAGTCTATTTATAAACACCCAGCCCCGCGGGTCGCTTCTAGTTCTCCCAGGTAACGCAACTCATATCTTTCCTTTCCACTCAAACCGAGACCATCAAACACCAGACTGAGGTCATTGAGCGCCAGACCGCCGTTATCGAGTCTATCGTGGAGAGTCTGCTTGCTATCCGATACCAGCTCAGTGCCTCCCCCGGACGCTGATGCCTACCCAACTACTACACCCATCTCTGGATTTAAAAATGTGACCGAGACCTCGCTATGTATGTTCTTCAGGGGCCGTAATTTCGCTTCCCTATGAAGACTGGGCTGTAGTTGCTGTTATACGGGTGTGATGGCCAGATATTTGTGTCCCATGTGGGCAGCCTTTGCGGGTGGATTAGGTTATGAGTCTCGGCCCAGACGGAATTGATTTATTCAGTTTGGTATCCTATGTGTTCTAAAATGACTTGACAATATGTGACACTTGTCTCAGTCTGGCAGCTCCAGCTTATGTATCATTGATACTGCTACACTGAATATCAGGCCGCCAAAGTACTAAGTTGACTTGCAGATAGACACCAATTGTAGCCATGAAATCGTGACAAGTCGTTCATGCAAAATTCACCTCCGACATTGTTGGATCACGAGTAGTAGTGACCTAGCGAACATTTAATGTTGCCTTAGAGATGCAGTACCTATCTGACTGTTGAATGTTAGTAGCTCTTCAATCAGCATTCAAGTTTAAGATGTGTTATATTCACAGTGAGTCTCGCGATGCAAAATAACTTGCATTCAATGTGATCATGCCCTATTTATTTTCGAGATTTCGCAGAACAGAAACAGATCCTACCTCACTATCAATCACTCTTTCTACATTTGCTTCCTCTTTCCCCGAAATCTCTTTCCATCCGTGGAAAAATAAAGAAGAAAAAACAGCAACCACATCATATACAGCAACATGGATGTCGCCGGTGCCATCAACAATGCTGTCAAGCAAATGCCCGGTCTGACTTTCGGCCGCGGCAGAGCATTTGTCAAGCCGAAGCTCGTATTTTCGGCACTCGTCGCCAATAATGTCGACGAGGTCACCCGGGCCATGACCCAAGGTGAAATTGCCGGCGTTCTCGAGACACGGCTGAACGCCATGGTTTCCCACGCCGTGAGAGGTAGGTCCATTTTCCTTTTGAATTTCCATTTCTGTCCAATCCATACATTTTTCGCAGAAGGGGAATGAAACAAATACTGATAGTGAAATCCAAAACCAGGTCACGATGTTTTCATCCGCCTGCGCGGCGGCTCGGCTTTCTGGGTTTACGTCGCCCATGAAATGAACCCCCTCTGCCCCCTTTCCGCCGACGACGTCGAGTCAATTTTCCTCTCGTTGGAGGAGGCCCGAAAGCGGACTTTTTCGATGGTCCAGGGCGGCAAGGCCAACGCCCCCATGTCGAAGCTGACGATTTCGCTCGATATCATCATGGATTTGCGCGACAAGATCAGCGGTCGCAGCCAGGCCGCATGCACCATCACGCTGAAGCCCAACCAGAACTCTCGCCCTTACCTGCTGAGCGGTGCCAGCACCAACAACGGCATTCGCATCGCCAACAACGTCGTCTGGCCCCCTGCTCACCTCAACAATCTCGACATCGCCCACTTGTGCCAGCACGATGTCCACACGGCCCTTTTCGGCATCACGCCCCAGAATCCCGGCACGATGCCCAACTACCCCACCGACCAGGACAACCCGGTCACCGTCCGTCGCTATCTCTGCTATGAGACGCTCACCAAGAGCAAACCAGGTTCCTCCTGGAATCTGTATGGCGCCCCTGTCGCGTTTATCAACGACGAGGCCCGCGAGGCTTGGTACAGTGCCACTGGTCACAAGAGCCGGCTCTACAGTACCATCACAGAGTTCGTCGACTACGCCCAGGACGTTCTCCGCCGGGACAACGTCGAGCGCGCCATCTGCATGCTGACGCCTTGGTTCTACGACACCACCGAAGTTCCCGCCCTGGCACGCGAGGATAATGTCGCCTTTCCCGTTGCCTGGGAGAAGAAGTGCTTCCGCTCCGGCATGACGCTCATCGTGGCCAAGGACGGCACGATGGCAGACAAGAAGACGCACCAATATCAGGTGGTCGTTTTCCAGCCTCAGGCTCCGCACTACCCCCGCGCCGCGCCCCGAAGCGCCGGGCGAGGCAACAAGCAGGATGCGTGGGTCAAGCAGGTTCAAGAGGTCATGAAGGGCAATATGCACAATATTGCAAGTACTTGGGTTGGCGGCACTCTCAAGCCTGGTGTTGGTAACGATGGAAGCTCGGGTAATGTCGCTGCGCGTAGAGTCAGCCCGGATTCGGTGGAGCTCTCCGCCGCTATGGTTTCGGAGCTGACGGAGAACCCGCAGAGCTTGAAGACGGATGCTTTGAGTCTGACCGCCCGCAAGTTCAGAGCGACCAGCGGTATGCATATTGCTCGGGGTTGAACATGCAGTTCATATCGTGGCACTGAGTATGTTTCTTGATCAGGCAAACTGGAGCAATGGGGAAGAAGGGACGGCGCTTGTGGTTGGGATTGCAGCGAATACCCATATCGCAGATAGTGAGATACCCTACCAATATGAGAAGCGTTGAGACTCCATTGAAGTTGCAAGTAACATATCTATTGAGCCCGAGTTTTTATTTGTGTGTCTGGCGTGAATGTGTCTTTATTAATAAAAAAAGCCGCCTTGGGGGGTGGTTGAACTATGACCTCCTCTGCTTGGGTAGTTTGGTATTTTGACACGGAACGCCTGTACTGGATAGAAACAAAGACCCGAGAGAGACAGGAGAGAAAAATAAAATATAAAAAAATACCGTGGCCACAGTGAGACGCATCCTAGAGTTTTCTATGAACACCAAGCCGCCTATTGAGGGTGGTCCTGCAGGTGCCCGTTCGTGGGGTGAACACCTACTCTGCTCTAGAAGCGTGAATCCGTCATCACGAATTAAGACTCACACTCTTACTAGGTAAGAAATGTGGTTTAACTGCTCGGGAATGTTGGGAATCATTTGTTTTATTGGGCATTATAAGCCCGCTACTAAAAATGGAGCTTCCACCTGGGGCAGCTTTAGGGCTATGGCCAGTGGATTGTTGAAGCTCGAACAATCACTGACGGCTCACCTCAGTTACAGGTACCATTTCGTACACCATTTCAACTGGCGATTTGATTTGTGTATTCCGTTGGGAAGGAGGTATTGAGAATAAGCATGGTGAAGAACCAAAAATCTTCATGATCTACAACTATTTTTCATATCCACAAGTGACACTTAAAATGACAACAAATCAAGTGTCTTGTAAATCCCAGTCAATTCAATTCCAATTGCCTCATGCAGCAGGTCTCTATCATTTTGAGAACGCGTCATCGTGACCGGCGGGTTCACTATGAATCCAAGCCCCTCTTCGTTTAATCCTGCTTGCCGCAGCATATGTCGAAACCCTTGTGTACAGTACTGTCTGTAATTGCAGTATTTCAAGCTTTGTATTTGCATCTGCATCATGTATTCCGCCATGAAACTTGGGAAATGAACACAACCGCCAAATCTTGAGCAGGAGAGAACAAATAAGGGTGGTTTTATGTTGTCTGCAAACATTATAGAGGGGGAACATTCTCGAGACCTCGGGTCGGTTCAATCCATCTGACGGAGTACTTATATGAAGTTTGTCACTGCGTAATTATTTCAACCGCCACTTCTGTTGCCCTACCTGGTATGATTGCAACCATGACGAACCCGAACAAGACCACAAAACAAACAAATGGAGATGGCGATGTACATATGGTGGATGATGCTACCAACGCCGCAAAAGACAGCTCTACCTCTTCCTCCTCGAAACCCTGCAAGAGGGTTAGTCACAAAACTGGCAACGGCAAACCAAAAAGACATTTTACTGACAGAAATGGTGGAAGTGGCTCTGCAACCCCCATTGAGATGCCCAGCAATGATGACGAAAACGGCGAGATCGGATTCGCTCACAATGCCAAAGCGCGGCGCCTGGCGGAACAACACTCGGATCAAATTGCGACAGACTCCGAGCTGATGGCAATGATTAGGAGGGATTATACTGAGAACATGCAGAAGAAGCAGCATCGGTCAGATCCGAGGGATGAGAAAATTGACAAGAAGTAGAAGTTAGAGGAAGGGGTAACCGATTAGTTGATTATTGCTACCAGACCTCGGCATCGCTGTACGTTTCATGTAGGTAATTACTTAAGGCCCAAATGTGACAAAATAACAAAACGCAAGAATTGCCGCCCCTATCTGACAGTATTCATGTTGGAATGCTAGAAGTCACCGAATTGGCCGTCCCGACTGATTTTAGCCTGAAGGCTTCCAGGGATGGAGACAAGCCGTACCCAAAAAGGGGGTGGCGAGTGGGCCAAAGTCTAAAGTCGGGGTCTCTAAACCTTGTCTATATGCCACAGCAAAGCCACACGTTTAATTCGACCACACCGTTGGTCTCGATTGCGAAGCTAGGAGGAATATGTTCCGAGTCCAGCGATTTCAATCCTCCCGAAATTGCATTTTCAGCCCCAGACAAACAGTTCGGGGTTCACGTCCAGCTCGTCCCGGTATGGCTCGTGGCTCCGTGCGCGCGTGACATGGGCGTTGCGGAAGGGGTCGAGGACCGAAGCCACGAAACGCAGCCACCACACGTCCAGGGCATCGACCCACCTCCTTCCCAGGTCCGTCCTCATGCCGTAGGTGTAGAGGAGGTAGCCGGTAGTCCGAACCATGAACTCGAACAGGACTACGGAGAAGCCCCAGATGCCCGCCGGGCCCCCGAGCACCGAGGGCGGAGTGGTGAGCGCGAGCGTCCCGAGTCCGACGAGCGCGACGAGCCCCGCGAGGATCCGCCGCGGGCCGAAGAGCAGGCTCGGGTACAGCAGGCCCACTTCCCAGGCGTGCCACCCCGCGACGTCGGGCGCGTCGCCGCTGAAGTCTTCGACCCAGAACCGCTGCTAGATCCGCTCGGCCACCGGCGTGTACCAGATGGTCTCGGCTCCCGTGAACAGGACCTTGACGGCGAAGAGGGTGCCCATGGCGGCGCGCCCGACGTTCAGGGCCATGCCCACGATGAACCAGAGGACCCAACCGAGCTGGACCAGAAAGAGGACGAGTCCGACCAGTTGGCCGTGGACGTGCTGGAATAGGGGTTCTTCCGGGCTGTCGAAGTAGTGTGATGCGTTTGGCCAGGAAGCTATGTCTAAGGAGTCGGAGCGTTTTAGTCAGTTGTCTAGCATTCTGGTTCGTATGCCCACAATACTTGTAAGACTCGGAGGCCGAACGGAAAGGAGGTGGGTATAACTTACCACAATGGACAAGCAACTTGATATCTTCAGGTACCAAGTCTGACTCATAGTCATTGTTATTCGGTAGGCGCTTCTTAGGGGTGATGGTATCTACGCTTATACCGGGGTCCTCATAAGAAATGTGTACTGATCTGAGATACAGCAACTCGTACCGAGTCTCGTTTGACTTTGTTTTCTTGAACAATGCACCCCGGCAGTGGTACGATTCTGCGTCGTCATATCGCTGTCTCAGGTCTGGGCAAACAATAACGTAGTTGACGTCTTCTCCCTCTGGGCTCACTTCAGCGGTTGGATGAGTCTGCACGCTGGTCGACATGAATTTGATCATGTCGATGTGCAAATATTGATACCCGTTACTTTCCGGGCTAGGTACCCGGACAGAGTGACCAAAAAGAGAAGAAGGGGCTTTGTATTCGAAGCATACACTTTCGATCATGGGGATCTCCGGTACCATATCTGGAAATGCTGCATTCAGTTTACAAAGTGTCGTTATGGCGAACCTTTCATGCCAGGCCATATTCTGAAGGGATTCAGGGGTTAACTGGTCCAATGTAGCTGGCGTTTGAGACCTCTTTATCAAAAGGTAGTCGGAAAAGACTTTCATGTACCCAAGCCTGGCATCAAGCCTCTCGGCGGGTGGGAACGCCGGGACGAACGACCCGCCGCCGAATCCAGCGCCATCGTCGCCACGAGCTTTCTCCAGGTACAACAGGGAAAGTGGCAGGGTCGCATGGCTTTTCAAGATGGCTTTCATGATGTTTTGGTGGCCTTCGGCGGTATCATCGAGCCTCCGGGGCAGCAATTCGTTGACGGAGTTCGCGGTGAGGTCCTGCATGGCGCTGAAGTTTCTATAAAAGTCTTTGGCTTTGGTTGTCGACCGGCCCAGGAAGTTGTTCCACGTGGCGGCGAACGCGAAGGCCTGGTGGATTTCCAGCTTTCGCAGATTCCACATCGCCTTACGCCCCGGGCGGTTCCAGCTCACATCTTCGAGGAGGATGAGGGAGTTGCCAAGCTCCGCAAGTAATGCATTGTCCGCTTCCGCATTGGGGCTAGCATTCGACCAGGGGAAGGAGGGCCGGCGGGGAAGATGTAGCGGAATCCTCGCATCATGAAATTGAACGAAAGCATTGTTGGCCAAGCTGGCCTCACGAAGAGTCCAACAACGCATCATCCAGGACGAACAGAGGACATGAGCTAATGTGTTTGCAAACGACAGGCCCCTTACATCAATCTTCTGAAGCTCTTGGTCCAAAACCATGACCGCCGTCGCCTCGCTAAAGATGACAGACATCTTATTGATGGCCATCCCCTTGGCTTCTTTGACGCTTGGGCCTTCGCCGGCTGGTATGCAGAGAGTATCCAACCAGAACGCGACCTTCCCTGATGTGCCCCCCAACCAAGATGGTCGCGTTTGCAATCGCTCTAGGGCGAGGTCCATAACTCTTTTCAACTGACACATGTGCAGGCCATTTCCGTATGGATTTCCTAGCCCGCCCGACCAGACGTGAGAAACGGCCACAAAGGCTCCGTGGGAGCTGAAGTTATCCAGTTTCAGATCTATCTCCCCATCAGGCTTCAGTGATGCCACTACGATCGGAAGCTGGCCATTGATGATTCGCTCGCTCAACTCTGCCGTGTTGACTTCTTTCATCGAGCAGGTGCACCCAAATTCCACATGTGCCTGTTTGTAGGTAGACGAGTCCACGTTGTATGCGACGCACTCGGTCTCACTGCAACCACCATGCGTGACGCTTTCCTGCCGCCGCAGGCCCGAGAAGAAATACATGGCAGAGCACGAATAGGTTTGGCTCAGCTGGCGGACCTGGGAGGGACACCATCCAGCACGAAGCATCCTGTTCTTGATGGCGACCGCGTTGGGAACTCGCCAGCGTCTGTGCGATGTTCCAGGGTATCGCGGGGTTGTGCTGTGAGTTTCCAGTCGCTTCAGCGTGGTGGATGGATCCTCGAATTTGGCGCAGCCCAAAGTCTGCAGTAGGATCCGAATAGAGCACGAAATTATCTGAAGGCGTTCGGTGTCGGGAGATGGAACCCCTGAATCCTGCCCAAGGGCCGCTTCGAGACGTTCGCTATACAGCGACACTACGCGGAGAAGGTGTATCTTTTCGTCTTTTGCATGCATATCTTGTTTTTGCTTCTTGTTTCCCGCAGCACCTCTTGGGAGGGTATCGAAAATGTGTTGCCTTTTCCGAAGCAGATCCGGCAACTTAGCTGAACATACGACTTGAGTTTCGTCGTCTCTAGTCAGTACCATCATGCTCACAATATCTTGAATCGGTAATTCCACAAAGGCTGACAAGAAGCCAAAGTATAACCAACTTTGAGCACGACGGCCCAGCTCAGCATTGCTGCAGGCTAGCCAGTCGCTTTGGCTGGCATTGGACTTTGATTCAGAGACCCATCCAGCTTTCTCTGGAAAACATTGAAAGCCGTTTGAATTGCAGATAGCCAGAGATGCGGCGTCGCAAATATAGGGAACAGTGATGGGGTCCAGAGCCGCGCTGTCTGGATACACGACATGATTCATCACGCTGGTCTTATAAAGGGGATTTTGAAAAAAGAAAAGGACTAATCATCAATCTAAAATGCAAAGCCCGACGGTTTATGTAACCAATGGGAAAGGTAGTTGGAAGGCACATTGCGGTGCGTAAGTAAGTTAAAAGACAATATGCAAGGGTGAGATTCGAGTCACGCGCGTGGTGCCGCCTTCTTTGAAGCATGAGACTTGCTTTTGATTTGGCTGCTTTAAGGAGGCGGGATGCAATGAAACGCGTGTTGTCATCTTAGCTGACATGACCCCCGGCAAGCCGCCCATGGGCTGAAAATCGACGATCCATGTAATGACTTGGCGGCATGTATCTCCGCCAGCGATACAAACATAGATAGGTACAATGATTGTCATGGCTATTATGAGAGGCGCAGGCCGACACATGGATCGAAGATGGACAAACTTCTCTTGGGGTTTGTCGGTCAATTGCCGACAAAGGAGCACGCCAAGTACCCTGACATCAAAATCAATAAATCCATTTATGCAAAACCATCTATACTATCTAAGATGAGAAGACCCAGGAATTATATACCAAAATGAAGAATGGCCAAGATATCGATCGTGATAAAGACAATTGGCAGGGGGTTCCCAAATGCCCGCCCCCTCCACTAGTATTAGGGGTTCCACCATCCATCACGGTCAGCACTTGACCACTTCGGATTTGGCCCCCTCCCCCTCAGGAGACATTTCAGACGCGCCCCGGACGATGCCAAGTTCAGACGGGACTACACCCACACACCGCCCGTGCTTGTTCGGCGCATACCGCTGCTGGAACGCACCCTGCCAGAACTCGAATTCCTTGTCGTCTGCCACCCGCAAGGATCCCGGAAAGAAAAGGCCGACAAGGGAGGTGCCGACCAGCGGGTATGTCCTTTCGACGTCTTTCAGCACGGCGATCACCTTTCTTCCGCGAAAGACTTCGACCTCTTCCAGCTGGATGCCCATAGCGCCAGGGCTCCGGGTCGAGCCCACGGCGTATAGGTTTTGCACGCTGCCGATGACGCCAATTCCCAGTAAATCTAGAGCATCCGATACGGGTCCGTGAGCAGCCCACTCTGTCAAACCGTGGCGGTTGGGGATAGGGTTGATAGCAAAATAGATAGAAAACAACTTACACCAAGTATGGTCTTGCACACCTGCCACTGTAACAAGTAGGGCGAGCCAGCACAATGCCAGTACCCCAGAAGTAGCCCGTGTCAAAATGCTAGGATGCGAAGTATCCACGGCCGTAGCCAGGGCCTCGAGGTTGAGCCCGGCCTTCTTGTTGCCCAGAATGACCATGGCGAAGCGGCTGCCGTTGCCCTGCGTCAGCGTCACGGTGCGTCCGCCGTTCTTGGGACATGCCCACTTCTCGGCGCGCCACTGCGGCATCGACGCGCCGACGAGGGCGAGCACGTTCCCCGTGGAAGCGACCAGGAAGGGGGTCCAGTCACCGTTGAGGATCCAGGGTAAGATGGAGATGATGGTCTGCAGAGCGATGACGACGAAGCCGCTGCACCATACCATGTCGATCTTCGGGACGCCGTGCGCGACCCGCGGTTCTGAAGAGAACTTGTAGACGGACACGCGAAGTGCGTCCCACGTCTCGTCGGCTTTGTTCGCGGCCCTTCCCGGGGATCGGGTATCCGCCGTGGCGCGGTGGTGCGCGTCGCGGAACAGCCGCCCTAGTACCCAGCTCCGCGTCGGGCGACTATGGCCAGATTGAGCGCCGACCAGGGTTATGTCCGGCACGTCGGTTGCGGGCATGAGAAACCCAGCTATACTCGGTCGGGTTCATTAGACATCGGTTGGATTACACGAATTTAGCGTAAATGTGAAACTCACTGCCGAAAAGGCCTACGAGGGCACTGATGGCATAACCCACCCAGCCAAACGAGAATGCTGCAGGCGTTATGGCGCGCCCCGACAGCTGCGCAACGGCTTTTTGAACCGTGTCTGGGCCGAGAAGGAGCAGTATGGACAAGATGTCGCTGGGGTTGTCCCATTGGCCCCCTAATGCTGCTCCCGCTTCATTGGTCATCCTGCTGCTAATGAGACTGAAGGACCAGGCCAGCGTTGTCCCGTTGGCAGGAGGCATGGAGATATAGAAGTGGATAATGGACCCTGTAGTTGTTCAATTGGAGGAAGATAGAAGATATGCAAGGGACGGGATGTGTTTAGTAGCTCTCGTTGGTATAAATAGGGCTGGTTACTGGCGGGCTGGCTGTCAAATTGGCGGCCCAGTCACCAGTCTGCCGCTGAAAAACAATACCTAACCTGTCGTCGAGGGGGCCCCTGGTCGGAGGCGGGGTAGTGCGGTTCAGCGGCTGCTGCATGCATGTAGACGGACGTTGAACATGGCCCCCATTCCTCGATACCATTGAGCACGATACCTGCAAGTGTATTTACAGATTACCTATAGATTCTGATTTGTACAAATGTGGTATTCGGTATCGTCTGGTTTATAGTGCGCTGGTAACCATACCTGTTCAAAACCACTAGAACAAAACTTGAACGGGCGCTAGGAGACGAACCACATTGGGGGAGGATTAGCTCAACCCAGCGCGCCAAAATTAGTGCACGCACTCTTGTCTCTTAGCGGTCGATCCTTAGTACCAATGCTTATTGGGTGGACACTTGGACACCTACCACCTACCTGAATCGCTGACAGAAGGAAAGCGACATGTATGTACAGTGATTGGGACAACCAACACCAGATGAACTATTCTGGCATATATCAAGCATCGGACAATGCATGTGGTATCAAAAGTAGCGCGATTGCTGTACAGGATGGCGCCTACATTCTGGAGCGACTTGGTGGAAGCGAGCTGGTGAATATACTGCGGTGATGGAATTTCTTTTTTTCTCCGATTCAATACCTAAGCAGAAACCAAGACTCACATCCTGATATACCCTCAAATACTAACCTAAAAAAGACATTATACCGCGGTGATGGAATACGTGTGCTCCTTCAGCCGCTTCACGACACTGGACGATAATACTCACATTGCTTCGACCTTGTGCCACCACTGTTGACGACCAGTAGTCCATCTTCAACCAGGGTTAACTCTTGGGGAAAATGCCACACTCACCCCTATCGTCAATGTTTATACCATGTTATTATTGTCTTACTGTCCTTAATACTTATGCCTATTTATACCACGTTGTCTACTTACCATTGACAGTGGAATAAACATTTCCACGGGTTCTTTTTCTTTTTCTTTTTATTCCTTAGCAGGAACCAAGACTCACAGCGTGATATACTCTCAAATACTAACTCAAAAGAACGCATTATACCTAATACCTTCCAGACTCTTAAAAACTTTCTATTAAAGATGACTCCTGTAGATCGAAAAACCTTATCGCCAGTTTGGGGTAATATTTCCACTGGTTTGGTTAGTTACTACATCTACCTTCTGGTGTCGGCTTCCCAGTCCAGCCAGTTTACATGTTTTGACGTCCACTCTCTACCAATTTCATCCATCATCAACACACATAACAGCCGTCATGCCTTGCCTCATCTGCCTCAATCCGGAGGCCAAGCGCTGTGGGGCATGCCTTGGCGCCTACTACTGCAGCCGGGCTTGCCAGATTGCCGACTATCCAGTCCACAAGGTATTCTGCGCCAAGATTGCTGCCGCATTCGACACCGAGTTCCCTCATTTCCATGCCTTCTTGTTCGACCCGGAAAAGCCGAAGCCCAGTATCGTCAAGTTCTATCGATCCGAAAACCCCATTTGCGGCCCTGACTCGGCGGCCATGATAAAATTCCGAGCAATGGCCTTGCGGAACTTCCGCAAGCCTCCCTTCAACATCCCCTGGAACAGTCCCGACCTCCTCGGCACCGACGTCATAACCATGAACCCACGAACCGACCAGATGCTGCGCCACACGCTGGTCCTGATGTACAGCCTGGAGAGCGGCGGCCTGTTCGAAGAGGGCGAACAAACCCACATAACAGACTTCGGCGGCGACCTCGCTCCCATCTGCAAGCCTCTGCTCGACGTCGTCACCAAGCTGTACGGACGACACGAGCTCGATTGCTTCGGTCCTGTGCTTGTCGCAGCCTTCGGGGCCGTCGACGGCCTGTCCCGCGACGTCACGGCCGAGGATTTCCGGCACGTCGTCGACTATATTGGCCTGTACATGAGCGGCGAGTGCGATGGCAAGACCAAGCGGTCCCACCAGGTATACAAGCAGTGGGTAGATGGCGACAAGCGCATGGATCTCTGGAGCCAGAACAAGGTCTTCGTCCCGATCGACAGCTCCTTGAAACAGGATATACTCTGTGGCCTCGAGCTCCAGTCCGCCGCCTTCAACATGAACACCGCTCCGGCCATAAAGCTTGTCGAGATCGATGCGTCGCAGGATATTCGAAAATACTGCTGGCATGGATCGGTTTCACCCTTGTCAGACAAGATCGGCCTACCTGTTCGACTGGCGCGAAACAACAACGACAACGACCTACCGCTCCGTCGAGAATCGGCGAATCATCATGCCTCGGCTCTGATGATGCGTCTGGATCTCGGCATCGACCACCCCGATTGGGGTACCGTGCCGGCCGAGTGGGGAGGAGGGGACGATGGGGCAACAGCACACGTCGGCAACGTCACGTTGATCCATCACGATGGACTGCAGCCAGATGAGTTCGGCATCTACGATCTACTGGTCTTGTGCGCTTGGGCCCTTGCCGATGTGCAGCCCCGAGTTCGGGCTGCGAGACTGCAGGGTAGCCACAATGCTCGCGAGGAGGTTATGCGGTACGTGTCGGAGGGCAACCTCAAGAGGTTTCATGCTCGGTGGTCATTTAATCAGAGTGGATGTGTGGAGGAGGAGTTGAGCTCATATGCATAGTGAGTGAGTGCGTGGAGGCGGCGTTTAGTCTTAAGGGTTAGCAATGGTTAGACAGTAGTAGTCAAACCCCTTGAATGAAAAGTAATTTCCTGCCTAGAACAGAAATTATTACACTGATTGTCTCTTTAAATATATCGTGTCCTGTCCATGTAGTTGATGCCGTTGATGCCGCTGACGCCGTTGATGCCGCTGACCAACTTTAGTTTGGAGAGTAAGTAAGTATCTACAGTCAGCGTCGAACGCCTGAAACATTGCCAATCGATGATTATGCTGGCAGCACATCAGGATTTTTCATATCTGTTTCCACGCATTTAGCGAGTATATATTCCATATGCTGTAGGCTAAATCTCTCATACTACGCCACGGAGTGTAAGAGCACGACCACCAATGAGATATCGGGCTTGGTGCATGCGGGTCTCACCTAAAAAAGCGCCTAGCCTAACAGGCGTTCTCCCTTGCATTCTCGACCGCCAGAAGCGCGTAGCTGCCGATTGAACTACCATTGGAGTCTAGTGTCTCGGGGCTGAGGGGGCTGAGGGGGCTGAGCTCTGCTGACTCACCGACATTGATCCGGGCCGCTTGTGAACCGATTACTGCTCAGCTCTTTCTTCATTAGGTAAACATTCACCCTCACCCTCATCTTTTGGATCAATCCGAATCTCACTGATGCTTCTTCTTTTCAAATTTCCACATCTTTTATTTGACTGTTATCTTGCCCCTGAACGCTTGGCCAACATAAGCAAAGCCTGGGTCGCAACTACATCCTAGTAAACTAGCTTGCCTGCAAAGCCAAAATGGTAGCCAGCAACCCTCAACAGAGCGAAAAGGAAGCTGCTCTCATGGCCGACAGTGAGAAACGGGACATGCCTGCCGCGCCAAAACCTGAATACACCATCAATGACATATACTACCTACTCGTCACCATCGCAGCTTCCTACTTTGCTACCTATGGCCTGTCGCAATTCTTCGACGTCCCCAACTGGTCGCGACTTTGGTGGGTTGAAGGCAATTGGGCAGACTCGAAACACGTGAGTGTAATCTTATCAATCCTCTATCTAATTCGCCCCTGGCTTCTCGAAGTAAGCTAATAATGAATCATATGCAGAAATGGAATGCCATCTTCTACTACGGTGGCATTCTCAACCTAACCTACCGTATATTTCGGTTTTGCTGGCGCCACAGGGGGGACTTGCCCGTCTGGGTCGTCCTCAACATTGGCGGCACCGGCTCGGCCCACGCCCTGCGACTGCTGTTTTGGAAGGACGACATGCTGGACGCCTTCACCGTCTTCATGCCCTGGACCTACCTCGGCTCGCTCTTCATCTACGTCTTCTGCCGGCTGCAGTGGCACGGGGGACGCAGGGTCCCCATGACGTTTGGCGAGGAAGCGGCAGAGAAGGAAATGCAAAGGAAGGAGCAGGAGCAGCGTTCACGACAACAGGGCTTCAGGAAGAGTTGAGAGACAATCGTCTTAGAATGAAGGGCCCTTCTATTCTTCCAAAGTCTAAATACTTGATGGTTATGCTACTCCACCGGCATCATTTTCACCATCGAAATCCTTGTTCTCCCCATGTTCCTGCTTGTGACTATCCCTGCGGCTGAGTCCTGCGCATTGTTGGCCCCATAAGTAATCAATCTAAAGCCTTGACACAGAAGGTGCACTTCTTGCCACTGTAATCTCCGTGCTTCTCACAGGTTCCAGGCATCTTTACTGATTGGTGTTTGGTGAGTTTTATACAAGGGTTGTGTATTTTGCTGTGGCTTTTCCGAAGGATTGGTGTTTGGTGAGTTTTATTGAAGATTTGTGTATTTGCTGTGGCGTTTCTGAAGCTGAAGCTGGTATTTTGATCTTTGTTCTTGGTGTTTGTTGGACTTGTTTTTGGTTTCTGTTGATTTGTTCGAGGTAGTTTGCTGGAAGCAGACGTGGTATTTATACCCCTTCGGTTGTACTGGCTATGTTCAACTGGTGTCACAATCAAGTGTCATCTTTTGTTAACATCTTTTGTCAAATTGATATGTGGCACCATTTGCCGACATGAATGTTACAATATTGGCCGCCCAGGGGCTATTCATGACACTAAGCCAGACAATTCACCACCGTCAATGTTGACATACCAAATCAGCTAGACCTGATATGAAATCGGGCCATGTAGCACATATAGCTAAATACTGCAAGCAGTAGAAGATATCAGTCTCGGGAAGGGGCTTTGACTTGTATTGACATTGTGCTTCTCCACTCCTGACTTATATACACACATTCGCTTGCAGGAAGGGCAACCCCCTACGCCCCGCTCACCACCGCAAAGCAACCTAACTCAGTAGTTGCCCCAGGTCACGCAAGATCTCATGAATACTCTTTGCGGCGTTTCTCTAGCTGCCCTTCCCCATGGACCGGCTCGTCCCCAATCTCCGCCATCTTGTCCTCGAGCTTCTGCGTCATCATCTTGACTACCTCGGCGTACGCCGGGTCGTGGTAGCAGTTGAGTAGTTCCAGCGGGTCCTTCTTGCAGTCGAACAGCTCCCACTCCTTTTCTTCCTCTCCGTCGTCGCCATCATCGGCGCCGGCGCTGACAACGCCACCGGCTACGGGGACGGGCCTCCCACTCTTGGTAGGCCGCGCCCCCTCGAGCCCAAAGTCCTCGCAGTACCAGTAGATGAGCTTGTACCGCTGGTCGCGGACGCCGTAGTGGGCGTACGCGTTGTGGATGACGTCGTTGTGCATCCAGTAGCGGTGGTACGCGACCTGCTGCCAGTCCGGGGGCGTCTTGCCCTGCAGCAGCGACCGGAACGAGCACCCCTGCATGTACGTCGGCACGCGCACGCCCGCGAGGTCCAGGAACGTGGGCGCGAAGTCGACGTTGCTGATAATGTCGTCGCAGACGCGACCCGCCCGGATCTCCCGCGGGTACCGCACCAGGAATGGCATCTGGAAGCTCTCCTCGTACATGAAGCGCTTGTCGAACCAGCCGTGCTCGCCGAGGAAGAAACCTTGGTCGCTGGTGTAGATCACCACCGTGTCTCGAGCCAGGTCTTCTTCGTCCAGGAAGTCGAGAAGCCGGCCCACGTTGTCGTCGATGCTCTGGATCGTCCGCAGGTACCGCTGCATGTACCGCTGGAACTTGAACTCGGCGAGCTCGGCGGGCGTCTCGAACGTGAAGGCGGTGCCCGTCTCCTTGCAGACCAACGGCCGCATCCCACGCGGGTCTGCCGGTGCGGGCACTTTGCGGTCGACCCAGTTCCACCGGTCGATCATCTTAACCCCAACCTCGGCGGCCGGGCCCTCGGGCTGCACCAGCCCCAAGTCCGTATAGGTCAGGTCCTGGGCGACGCGCATCTTGGCGACCTTGGCCGCGTTTGCACGGTTTTTGTAGTCGTCCGTGAAGGTGTCGGGCAGCCGCACGGGGTCCTTGTACAGGTCTTTGTGCTTCGGGTCGTACTCCCACGCCCGGTGCGGAGCTTTGTGGTGACACATGGCGAAGAAAGGCCGTGACTTGTCCCGCGATTTGATAAAGTCGATCGTCTTGTCCGTGATGATGTCTGTCGCGTACCCCGGCACCCGCGTCGTCTTGCCGCCGGGTTCGAGGAACTGCGGGTCCCAGTACTCGCCCTGGCCGGGTACGACGCTCCAGTAGTCGAAGCCCGTGGGCTCGTGGTCGCGGCCCTCGCCCAGGTGCCACTTGCCGATCATGGCCGTCTGGTAACCATCTCCCTGCGGCGTTGCGGCGGCCGACCGCAGCTGCTTGGCCACGTTGGGCAGCCGCTTGTTGATCTTGGAGTCGAGCGTCATGACGCCGTTGACGTGGTTGTGCGTGCCGCAGAGGATGGCGGCCCGGGAGGGAGTGCAGATGCTGTTGGTGACGTAGCAGTGGTTGAACCGCATGCCCTCCGTAGCCAGCCGGTCCAGGTGCGGCGTCGAGTTGATGCCGGCACCATAGCACGAAATGGACTTGGCGGCATGGTCGTCGGCCATGATGAACAGGATGTTGGGGGGCGGTTTGGACTCCATCTTTACTGTCGTTGCTTTCCTCTAGAGTATGTGCGCCGGTGATGTCCTCAAGTTTTGTGAGGATATGTACAACTCGATAAAATATTTAAATACACACGAGTAAAAGGGGTCAGCATCTATAGGCGGTTACCTCAGCAGCTCCCCAAAAAATCTCGTGATTAATAGACGCATATCCTACTCCGGCTCAGGAGTCTGGAATCATGTGATCCGGGGAAGTGTGTTCTGGGAGTGGAGACCCCTGGATCGCCAAGGAGGTTCTAACGCCCTATGGCCACTCCTAGTGGACCCCTGACTCCTCCTTTTTAGTCTCGGTAGTCGGTGAACGTCCCACAAAGCAATCCATCTTGAGCCAAGTATATCACATCATCGACTGAGTTTTACCAGACGAACTAATCATTCAGGTTGGCAGCTCGATAGTCAAAGTGAGAGAGAAGTCCTACATCTATTGTGTTGATTATGCCTATGTCTATTCTGTCAACGGCATGAACGCATCAACGACATGGCATAAACAGACACTGGTGGCATCAACGCGACTACTATCAATTCTACGAATATAGCTACTAACGGGTTCATAGTAGGTGAGACGAAAGGTTGGGTTAGTAAGGGAAACTGAACTGAAAAGGGTTTTCTTTCCCGTACCACTATCAAACGCAGTCGTGCGACGACCCAGGCGAGAAATCGTGCTGCCATCCTCTCGCCGACCAAATGTTGACGTTCAATGCGCTCAAATCCATAGCCTCAGGGACCGCCCCCCACGAAACTATCTCCCCGGCTCGATCCGCAGCTGCGTAGATCGCTTGACCTGTCGCGATACTCAATTTGGCCTCCTGTTCATGTTCAGATAATACTACTGTCTGTGTAGGTATTGCAACTGCCGATGCCGTTGGATGCGTCATAATTGCTGTACTGCTAGAACCAGTGTGCAAGTTGGTCTCGGTACCAATCCCCCGGGCGTCTTCATCATCATCGTGGAAATTCGCTTGCCTGAGCGCACTGTGAATGCCCAGGCTCGTATGCCTCTGAATTGTCATGGCGTATTGCGGACGCTGTGCGCGACCGCTGCCCGGATCATTATCGGTAGAGTCCCCGGGCTGTGCCGTAGCGCCCGAAACGTGCGTGTTGATGATGCGCTCCAGTTCCTGGACCGTTTTCTCTAGCATGGCCGAGGTTCCAAATAGTGGGCGCAAGATCGAGAGCGTGTCTCGAGCTAACGAAACGGCCAGTTCACCAGTAATGTTTTGGTCTGGGGGTATAAGATCCGAATCGCTCAAGAAGAGGAGTAGCCGGGAAGCATGATATCCACCGATGCATATGTCCCTCGGGGGATATATGAGCTGCGCCCTGAGGTCGTGAATATCACGGATGATGTTGATCACCATGCGAGCGTGCCGGAGACAAGAAGCCGCCGCCTCCGCCACATAGTCGGGCGCACAGGAACGGATCATGGCGTCGGGGGCGGCTTCCCGGTACCCGGAGAGGAACAGACGGTAGATATCGCAATGACATTGATGCCACCCGATCTGCACCGAGACATATCTCATCAGCCAACGGGATTTGGCGTACCTCTGAAGTTCTTTGGCGCTATAAGGTGCCGGATTTGTGAATGTGAGTGATTTTAATATTCCTTCGACTAATCCTGTTATCTGAGGCAATACGCTTGCTTGTAAAGACAGATTGCGGGTGAGCCGCAGGATGTCTCGCCGGATGATGCTCAACCGTATATAGAGTTGCAAGAGGCCGCCCTCGGACACGCCATCCAGAGAGGTCGGAAGGGTTCCGGCTGCATCATCTCCATGAAAGTCTTCTTCCGGGCATGGCATCTTGAGGTAAATGAACTCCGGGGCACACGTTCCAGATTCCGGCAGGCCGACAGAGAAGTAGTTGTCAATAAGCATGATCGACCAAGTAAGGCGCCTCCTGACTTCTTGGCTTTGATGGTTCAGGTCGAGCCTCTCATACTGCAATCTCAAGGCGCTGGCTGATCGCGATGCCATAGAGAGGAGCATGTAACCCCTTTTAAAGCTCCCTGTCTCCACCCGGCACAGGACTGTGAGCAGGAGCGCCTGTGTTTTGAAAACCGTCGGGCTTTCGATGCTTTGCCATAGGAGATTCTCGGCCTTTTGGACCCATGATGCGCCATGTGCGGGATAGTATTTTGGATACCGGAGCACGCTTGCGGTATATGCACAGATGGCGAGCAAGAGCGCCTCGTCAAGGGTGCCTTCGAGGCACCGTTTCGTGACGGACACCTCAGAGAGAAATGCCGAGCCGGGGTGGCTATATATGTGCCGGAAGTAGTCGTTGATAATTTGGAGTTGCTCGTGGACTCTAGGGAGAGCAAATCCAGCTGGATCTGGATCATAAACCCTAATATTTGAAGTCGAACTTCGCCACGATTCGGCCATCGTCCCCCCTGTCGAAGCAGCGACGTGGCCTCGTATTGACGAGTCACCGGGCGGAGGTACCACCTCCGTCGAGAAACTTTCGGTGTAGGATGTCTCAGACGTAGCGGCATGATTTGCCATCTGATTGATGGGTGAGAGTATAGAGTGTTCACCCATAGTCCCGTCGAAACACCCTTTCCCCTGACCTGTTTCCCGGGGGCTTTCTCGAGGGGTGCTGTCAGCGCCTGCCACCGACTGAGCGCCGGTGGAACGTGCATACTCGGACTCGGAGCGGGACTTTCTCCTCTTCGCTTCGGGGTATACACAGTCTCTCGAGCGGGTCCGGCATGGCTCACAAGACGGGCGTTCGCCCGTGCACTTGGATTTGGTCGAGCGGCATGGTACACAAGCCAGCGGTCTTCGTCTTTTCTCGAGCTGCGGTGACGGGCTGCTCCCGCTTTGGGCCAACGCAAACGAGCAGACGTACTCCAAACGGTCGCAGTTGGAGCAACAAGGGGCCCCTCCGCTACAGCGAACCTGGGCATGAACATATCAGCTTGGATCATCGAGCCCGAAGTGCCTGATGTGTCCCTTCCAGGGGGCACTCACCTTTCGGGCGCGACACTGTACGCATGTACCCGCTGACCGGGGAGGAGGCATGGTGGGAGTGCAGGTCCGAGGTTCGCTCCAATAGTCGAGTTCGGGGTAGACAGGGGTGATGTTGAGAATATGGGGATTACTAATAACGCTTGGCCAACTACGATTGGTCGGGAGTCGGATCGAAGAACGCGGGGAAGGTGGGGATAGAAACAGAATCTGGAGAAATTTCCATTGGTTGTTCCCAAAAGAATCCTTAGATCTTGAAAAGGGGCTATTCAGCACCAAGTGATGCCCAGACTCCTCGCCGAAGTTATTACCTGAGTTTGGTGAAGGACGGACACCAGAGCGCGGGATAAGCAATTCCATCTCAAATTCACCTTGGAAATTGGGCAGTGAAAGTGGGCCTGATCTATTACATCTGATTGGCGGCATAGCTATCGCGTGCTACACACTTTCAGCACGTAATATGCCCATCGTCTGATTGGCCTGAACCGTCTTGCCAACCCCCTCCCCCTAAGGGGGCATTTCAAGAAATCTGGACTAAATGGTTCTCTTCTACTGATCTAGTGTCGCGGAGCTCCGTTCAGATTCAAGGTAATCAATCTTCTGGTGGAACAAGGGGACCGGTCTCGTCATCGGTCAAGACATGGATGTCCGCCATCAATTGTTTGATCGTGGCGTGCCGCTGCTCGGGCCCGCCAGCGAGCTCCGCGTTGGGCTCGACCCCGGGCTTGCCCGGCTTGGAGGACACCCAGTTGTCTGTGGACTTCCGATGGCTCTTACCCAAGCCGTCTTCCGCGCCGAGAGGATAAAACGGCTGCTCATTGTCTTCGTCCTGGTACTGCATGCATTGCCCAAAGTGAACCTTGGGGAACGCCGAGTAGAAATTGTCGTACTCGTATCCCATGGCGGCCGTCAGCGAGCTGACCCGGCCCTTGGCATTCGGGGGTTGCAGGACCGACCACGGGTCGCGGCAGCTGTCCTTGGTGCATGACTTGGTCACCATGAGAATGGAGTTCAGGCGGTTGATGAGGCGCTGGTGCTCATGGGCCACGTCGCCGCGGGCTAGGTTGTTGATTTCCCAGGGGTCGGCCTAGTATTGAATTAGCAGCCATCAGTCTGCTGAATCTCATGGATGAATGGACATATTCAGGGGGCAGCATAATCGTCCGTCTTACTGTGATATTGTAGAGCTCCATCTCGTTGGTGCACCAGTTGAGAAACATCCAGGAGCTTTCTTCCGACACGATCCGGAGCGTCTTGTAGCTGTTGTTCGTCAACTTAGTGCCCGCGTACTCGGGAATCTCGACGATCTTGTCACCCCAGAACTCGATGTTGATGATCTCCTTGGCCGAGCCAATTTCCGGTTTGATGTTGGGGACAGGGTCTTTCCATTCCTCTAGCAGGCTGCGGCCGTCCAAGAATTCGGGCCACTCCTTTTTGTCCAGGCCCATGATGTCCAGGAAGGTCGGAGCAAAGTCTAGATGAGCGCTGGCAACCTTTGATTTCACCCCCTGCGGAATTCCGGGACCGCGGACGACCAGGGGGAGGTTGGTGTCTTGTATGTAAGGGAGGGCTTTGCCACCAGGTAAGCGATGGGCCCCAATGTGATAACCGTTGTCGGTGGTGAATATGACTAATGATAAGTGATTAATGGGAGTCAAGAAACCAATCCATGAAAAGACTATGCACGTACCATAGGTATTATCTAGCTGTCCCTTCTCCTCCAGCTTGGCCAGCACGTCCTCGATGATTTCGTCAACTCCCTGGACGGCAAGGATCCTACCACGGAAGAGCCGGTCAGCTGAGGCCTCCGCCTCGCTATCCATCAACTTCATGTCTTTCAAGTAGACGCTCTTGCTCTTCTGGATCTCATCAGGCGGGTTCCAGTTGGCAAATCTCGGCGCTTTGGCTTCGGGGAACTTGTCCGCGTGGCGGGCTTGAGGCGTGGGGGGTTGGTTGCCCGCAACGTGCGGCGCATATGGCATGATCGCCATGAAGAACGGGTCTTGCGCCTCCAGAAGATGTTCTAGTCGATCAATACTGGCCTTGGTGTTAGCTTGCATGACTTGGTATGCGACATGGCTCTGGGGATCTCACGCTTTGATCCTGACAACGTCGTTGCTGTGAAACCCCCGATACTGGATCGGGCGTTCCCCGTTTTGTGACATAACAACGTTGTTGTAGTTGTTGATGTAGGGTTCAATCTGCTCTAGCGGTCAGATGAGGCCCGTGGTACCGCAGTGAGCTGGATATCATCGACTCACCAACGCATCGACATGATCCCACCCCTTAGGGGGGACATGGTAGTTAACTTGACTATATCCATTGAGAAACTTCCCAATGTCTACAAATACTGTTAGTTGGTACGCTAGAATAAGGCAATAGACCTTACATTCGGCTTTATAGCCAGCTTTCTGGATCCAATGAGGAAGGTAATTCCTGTCTTCCTCGGTGAGCCGCCATTTATCATAGTTGCCCCTATAATTATAATCAAAAGATTGTTAGTGGAACGAAGGTATTTGCCTTGAGGTGAGGGCGAGGCAAGGGGATCATGGCTTACCCTGGTGGTCTAACATGTGTAATGTTGGTCGAGTGCGCAGCTTGGCCTCTCAAGAACGAAGCCCGCGATGGGCAGCAGTTGCTGATGGTGCCGTAGTGGTTCTCAAACTCGACCCCCTTTCCCATCATCTCCCGCTGCAGGACCGGCATGTAGTCCATGGACCCCAGGAGCCGGTCCTGATCGTCGGACATGATGATGACGACATTCGGCTTTTTGACATTCTCGACAGCTAGGGCCGAGCCGGGCAAAGCCAGCATGGCCAGGGATGGAAGAGCGACATGCATGGTTCTGGTCAGGTCTATCAACAATTAACAAGACGGTAGGAAGGCAAGCAGTGCCTGGTCACGATTTCAGCCTATAAATTCAACTTATAAGGAACCTCTACTCCGGAATAGTCCGCACAACGCCACGGCAAATGGACGGAATCACTCAACAATGTTGCATCATACCCCCTGCCCGTCTGTGTGGCTCCAATGCCCACACTAGCAAGGGTGACACGTTAATCTCGATCTTTCTGCTGACTCAATCACTATCGTCGCAACACCTACATAGACAACGGTTGACGTGTGGAGTGGGCCTCTGGAATGATCGACGTGATTAGACTCTTTTTTATGCATATAGATGTGCTGTCTATCCAGACTCCTGGGCTCTTTGCCGGTTAACTCACGAGCTTGCGTGAATCCGCTTTCTGGTCCGCGCCGGTCTAATCTTGATGAGAGGGGGGCGGTAGTCGGCGATCCACCTGGGTAACTCCCGATGTGGAGTCCAGGAACGGGGCGACAGGGGGGACAGGGGGGACATTTTGCAGCTGTAGCCAAGGCAGGAGGAGGTATTGAAATGTGCATTCCACAGCCGGAGTCCGAGATCACACCTTGAGCGTGCGCGTTCTAGGCCGGATCATTGGTTCAATGTCTGCGAGAACACTTTCCACCGCACCTTTGGCTCATAGCCATGCTTGTGAACATTTTCGAGTAGAAGTGATATACCTATTGTCTCAACCTTACGTTTAAGCCTACGCTGACTTATACGAGGGATGATAATGCCGTTGATATTGCTGACCGTTGATTCCGTTGATCCCGTTCATGCTACAAGGTGTATGATACAGTGAATACTATAGATCTATCCATTTCCTCGGTGGCCACGCAAGGAGCTTGATGATTCATATACTTATAAGCCATGAATCCGTCGTCGGCATATATAAAAGCAAGATATTGTTCGCTCAAAATCATGGGACTAGGCCCGGTAGCCTCAACAGTGTTGCATAGGACTAAACCCTTCCAAATATCAAATCACCTCAAGTTTCATGTCGACCTCTTGTCAACGGACCGCCTTTCATCGATCCGCTCCGCAGAGTCCATCTTGCTACTCGCAGCCGCGGTGATTGTGTGATTGTTTTCGAGGTCAGTGACGGCCGCTGCAATGCCAGTTGCTCGGAAACCTGTGGATTGAAACCAGTCAATACTTCTGATGCAACATGGTGGGGGGATTTTCTGACATAGGGATCTGTCGACTTACCTCTGCTTCTCCATGCTGGCACTCTCTTCTCAAACATCTCGTCAACTTCCTCAAGGGACCTGGGAGAAAGGTTAGCTCTTGGGATCTTTCTGATAGTTTTTACCTATTCTGTCCAGGGTCGTGATTGTACTTACTTTGCGGTCATCTCGGGCACCATGAAGAAGATCAAGAACAAGAAGACGAATGAAATGCCGCCGAAGACGAAGCCGACTTTCGAGCCGAGGTTGGCGTAAGGTGCCTTCAGCAGGTAAGGCAACGTGAAAGTAACCAAGATGTTGCAGAGGTTGGACACGGTCCAAAAAAGCATGTTCGATTTGTCGCGTAGAGACGTGTGGGGGATCTCAGCTTTGACAACAGTCATGCTACAAGAATAAGGTAAGCATCTCCGAAAAGGGGTAACTATCAATCTGACAAATGGTGATGACACAGGGACAAAATCACTTACGTCGAGCCGAAGGCAACCATGTACACGCAGGGGAAGATGATAGACATGGCCAAAACGCCATACTGTTGCGACTTTGTGGCGTTGGGAATAGTACCGAGACCGCCCATGATCATGAGCACGGCGGTCGTGATGGTACCGACCGTGAGCGCGACGCGGCGCCGTCCGATCTTCTCAACCATCGTAATAACAAAGATGCAACCACCGAGCAGACCCGCCCGCTTGATCAGGGTCCCCGTGAAGGGGTCCATCACGTTGATCTGCTTGAGGAAGACGGTCCCATACGTCGAGGCAAAACTTTGCCCTGTAAGTTGATTGGCACCGGCCGCCACGAGGCCGCCGAGAGTGCGGCGCCTGTTTACACCCTTGAACAACTCGCTCCAGCTACCCTTGGTCTGGGCGCTTTCCATCATATCCTGGAGGAGCCGGGCCTCTTGTTCGGCTGGGTAGTCCTTGTCGGCCCCATTGATGTAGTACAGGCTCTCGACGGCCTGCTCGAACTTGCCCTGCCGCAGGAGCCAGCGAGGCGACTCGGGCAGCAGCCAGGCCAGGCTCAGGGCCAGGGCCGGGAAGGCGAACATGATGCTTACCGGGATCTTCCAGCTGTCATCCCCGTGGATCTTGCTGGTCGAGTTGGTGATGATGGCGGCGATGAACCCAGCAAGGACGTGGCTGAAGGCATAGATCGCGACCACTGTACCATCTCATGTTAGTTTCTGGCCAGGGAATAGTGTGGCGGTACGTGCACAGAAGAGCAAGCAAAAAAGAAAAGGGCTTACTGGAACCGCGGACGGCGGCTGGCACAATCTCGGCCAGCCACATGGGTACCAACCAGGCCTCGGCTCCGACGTGGAGGTTGATAATGATCCGGCCGGCCAGTGCCCACGCATATGACCTGCCGGCGTAGCAGATGGCGACGCCGATGATGCAGATGCAGTTCATGCTGTAGAAGACGGCCTTGCGGCCGAAGCGCTCGCCAATCTGCGAGAAGATGATGACGCCGAAAGCATAAGCGACCAGGGGAAAGGCGTTGAGGTAGGCGAGATGGTCAACGGTAAACCCGAACTTTTTCGTCTTTTCGTTATATTCCCCAAATATGCGCTCGTAGGCTGTATCAGGGGGCCGGAGCCCGAGTCAGTTGTCTGTTGTGGTCTTACCAAGCTAGTGCCGAACTTCTTACCGTTCATGGCTTGCACAGTAGAGAGCACCGAGTTCTCGAAGCCGTAGGCGAACACACTGGTCATCAAGACCATGGTGGCCAGAATCAAGTTAGTCGAGACATGCTTGGTCGCCTTGTAGTTGTGGTCGCGTAGGAAATGCGCCATCTTGGTGGACGTGAAACCGCACACAGCTACATGCGCAAAAGGTCTGTTATGATCTGTCGAACAAGTCCGTATCGAGAAACTTCAAAAGATATGTTCCCCGGATCTTTATGCGATACGTGGCTCGAGAGCAGAAGCCTCGAGGACTGAGTTTCATTTACATGTCATAATCGCCGTCTCGTTCAATCACAAGTTACCCAACCCAGCAGTTTCTCTTTACCGTCAAGCACGCAATTGATGGACCAAAACACATGCGCGTTATTGGGAGTCTGGGGTAACAAGCAACATCTCAGTAACTAGCCGGAATTCGTCCCGTGCTCCAATTTTGGAAATAGTGGCGGTAGTCGGTAAACAGACCCCTGGCAGGATGGTGAGTCTGTTCTACATCGGGGACAGCTCCGATGCTAGCGGCGGGTTTATTGTGGTAATGCCCACCAGCTCCCAGATTCCAACCATAATCAGCCGGCAATATCCAACGGTACCAACGACTATTCCGTGCATTGAAATGGCGTAATCAATTAAGGCGATGGGATTATTCCATTTGATTACTCTCTATATCTTGGTCGCCGAGTTACGCTAACCATGGTTCAAATTTGAAAGCTAGTGGTGCGGTAGTCGGTGATTCTACCCCTGGACCGGTAATCGGACTATCCAACCAGTATCATCATTACCCAGAACCACATCGGCTCGCATATTCCAGCAAATACGACATGGGCTGAACGGGAGGACAGAAACCGGTACAGCGCAACCCGCGGCATGTCGCTTAAGCAATTGACATACGGCCTTTATCACGAGGTCTAAACTTCAAGTCGTCAGCCATTCAACCAAGCCTCTATTGCCAATATGTCAAAGCGTCCTAACTTCCTCATCGTGGTGGCCGACGACCTCGGATTCAGCGACATTGGGCCGTACGGTGGTGAGATCAAGACGCCATGTCTTGACAAGCTGGCCCAGGAAGGCCTCACTCTGACAGGCTTTCACACCGCGTCAGCTTGTAGCCCGACCCGAGCGATGCTCCTGTCGGGCACAGAGTCCGTCTCCCCCTATTTTTGGAGAAAACCCGCTCATATTTTAGCAGCAATCATATCGCGGGCTTGGGCCAGATGGCCGAGTTCTTGCGCAACCGGCCCGAGTTCAGGGGTCGACCGGGGTATGAGGGATACCTGAATTTCCGCGTCGCATCTGCCGCAGAGGTCTTGCGCGATGCTGGCTACTTCACGGCAATCTCGGGGAAATGGTAAGTTAGTGGATCGCATTGACGGAATAAGCCATGCCCCTTACACAGTGATGATAGGCATCTCGGATTGACCAAAGAGACGTGCCCGTCCGCCCGAGGTTTTGAGAAGGACTTCTCCTATCTGGCTGGCTGCGGCAACCACTTCAACAACGAGCCTCAACTTGACGCCGGGGAGATCAAGTTGCCGCCCGTCAACAGCGACGGCTTGTGGATGGAAAACGGCGTCTTCCTCAACCGCAAAAAGGATGTGCCCAAGGATTTTTATTCGACGAGATCTTTCACAAACAAGTTCATCGACATCTTGAAAGATCGCGATGAGGAAGCCGCGGCCAAGCCCTTCTTTGGCTACCTAGCTTACACCGCCCCTCACTGGCCGCTCCAAGCACCGCAAGAGACCATTGCCGAGTACCGCGGGGTGTACGACAAAGGGCCCGAGGCCTTGCGGACGCAGCGGCTCGAGAACATGGCCAGGCGCGGCATCATCGGCCCCGATGTGGTCCCGGCCCGCATGTTCGGCCGGTAGTACAAGGAGTGGGCCGACAAGACGGACGAGGAGAAGCTGCTGTCGTCGCGGCGGATGGAGACGTACGCGGCCATGGTGCAGCTCATCGACGAGCAGCTGCAGCGCGTAGTTGAGTACCTCGAGTCTACGGGCGAGATGGACAACACCTTCATCGTTTTCATGTCGGACAACGGTGCCGAGGGCAAGGCGCTTGAGGCCTTACCGATTCTGAACGGCTCGCCCCTTGATGATGTGGTCAACAGGTATTACAATAACAGCCTCGAAAATATAGGCAACGCCGACTCCTTCGTCTGGTACGGTTCCCGCTGGGCGGCGGCGGCCACGGCGCCCTCGCGCGCCTTCAAGACCTACACATTCGAGGGCGGCATCCGCTGCCCGTGCGTGGTGCGGTATCCGAAGCTGGCGCGCGCCCGCTCGGGTGCCATCTCGCACGAGTTCACGACGTGAATGAACATCCTGCCGACCATGCTGGAGCTGGCCGGGACGACGCATCCCGCGCCGCGCTTCCAGGGGCGCGAGATCGTGCCGATGCGGGGTCGGTCTTGGGTGCCGTACCTGAGCGGCGATGGCGACGGCGGTGCCGAGAAAGTGCACCCGAATGACGAGGGGGCTGTAGGGTGGGAGTTGTTCGGTCGCCGGGCCATCCGCCGCGGCGACTACAAGGCCATCTTCATCCCGGCACCGCAAGGTTCGGACGAATGGGAGCTCTTTGACATCCCGAACGACCCGGGCGAGAATGATAATTTGGCGGAGAAGTACCCACAAGTACTTCAGGGGCTCCTGGAGGATTGGGCGAAGTATGTGCAGGATACGGGCATGTACGATATACATGTGACGGTTGGGAATGTTGCCAACGCGCCTCCTAAAGTGAAACCGTCAGGCTGAGTCCATAGGCCGGTTCGAACACAAATTACTTCGTATCTACCATTGAAGCCGGGTGGATGTGAATGTGTAGTACCAAAGGATAAGGGGGCATACTTGCTGGCATCGGCGAATTGCCAATACCTATTGACAACCACCACTTCTAGATGTCACGATCTGGTCCCTGGGGAACGAGTCTTCTGTCATCCGTTTGACGGCTTGGGCAATGAGGTAATGTTCCTGCAGCGCAAAGGTCACCGTGACAAACTTGGGGCCAGACAGACTTATGGATGTACGAAGTACGAAGAGGAAACGGATCTTCCAGTCCTAGTGTGCCTTCCTTCGATCTAGTCTTTTAGACAGTACAAACTTGAATTTCTGATCACAACAAGTTTTAGAATGAAATGGCAAGAACGGAATTGAGATTGGCCGAAACAGCATTCAGTCCAGTCGGATCGGACTTGAGCAAAATCTCGCAGTCACCTCTCCTCCATCAATTTATTACAACTCCGCAATGCCAGCCAGCACGATACCAACACAATCACCCACAAGCAGACACACACACACACATACAGACACGAACGCACGCACGCAAACACACACACGGACACACATCCTTCGTCCGATAAGTTCGGAATGCCTCGGGCTTTGAGAAATCCATCGGGGCGAAGGCGGCTGTGATTGAGGACACAGGTACGGCGAACCCACATCTATGTCTACCACCTCTCCCGCGATATGCCAACGTGTGCGATATGCAGATGCCCGCCAACAACAACTACACCAACAATGGCGGTGGCGCCATCATAAGTATTATTATACCCTTTTCACCTGTTCGTGCTCATAATAGAACAACTGTATGCTAACTATATTAGAATATAAACGTCAGCAACAATCACGGCGTCCGGCGACGCCGAGGAGGCCGAGGCCACCCCCTGTAAATAACGCAACCAGCACGACACTGCATCACGTTTGTCGATGTACTGACTATATATTAGACCTATCAAGATATCAAACGCGCCCAGCGTCTTCTGAACTTGGCTGCTGGTACATGATATAAACCATTTCTATCATTGTTCACGAGTTGGTTGCTGACCCCAATATGGTGATCAGGCCGCGACGTCGACGATGACGGCACCTCCGGATCCGGCTGTACAGAAGAGGAGGACTGGCCAATGACCACCCCTGACAAAGAACTGGCGGCCCGTACGACCTAGACCTGGACGCTATCGCCGCCTCGGGCTCTAATTCCGCCGCCGCCACCACTGCCGCCGCCTCTGAAGGTGAGGGCCCGCTCCTCCCATACGACCCCGCCCTCGACACAATCATTCGCCGGGGCTCTAATTCTGTCGCCGACAACAACGGCGCCTCCAGTACCACCATCATACCAGGTGTGTTCGATGAGGTGGAGGGCCCAAGCCGTGGCTCTAAAGATGCAGAAGGGGACGAGACGATGGGGATTTTGAATATGATGCAGGAACATACTAAGGGTCTACATCATGGTACTAATTACTAGCTCAATCCTCGTTTCGAACGATATCCTACTTTCATATGTATCGACTCATGCATGCTCCTGTAAACATCCCTTGCTAATCATTGTCTGAGATGTGCATACTTAGACCTCGGGATGATGCCTACCGTGGACATGGGGTTCGGAGGATCTTCCCGAATTTACTCCTTTTTCCCCACTACACCAGCAACATTCTCCAACTTCAACCCCTTCGCTCGAGCGGGGGTTAATCCATCATGGTGCTCGGCAATTCCTTTTCTCCAGAAGAACTGAGGTTCTGTAACTGCCCCTTATATCAATTACCGCCGCTAGTTGATCTGGTACTAATCCACCAAGTCAAACTACGAAAACACTCCTCGGCATCACGGAATCAATCGTGAGCACCTTTATATTTTACGCAGTCAAGGAAGTCCCAACTAGTAACGAAGTAGTCAGTACATGTTTGGCCTGTTCCCCCTAATGGAAGGCTTGGTAACTAAACCCCCACAGGTTCCCAAAATAGGCGCACACCCATCATGACGACTAAGCAGGTCGAGTCCGATGGCACCTCGGGAATCTCCCGGGAGGAAGTAAAGGCGGCCTACCTCCGAAGCCTGCCCTCCCAAAACCTGGCTCCGCTCTGGACCGTCATGGGGGCCATGGTGCCGCCTCGTCCAGCCCCGAAAGCGTCAGTGTCCCTCTGGCGATACGACGAGGCGCGCCCCTTGTTGATTCAAGCAGGCGAGGTCGTCGACGCGCACGAGGCGGAGCGCCGTGTCCTCATGCTCGTCAACCCAAGCATGCGCGCCCCTTACACCACCGACACCCTGTACGCGGGCCTCCAGCTGATCCTGCCAGGGGAGACGGCCCCTGCCCATCGGCACACGGCCTTTGCACTGCGGTTCATCGTTGAGGGCGAACGGGGTTTCACGGCCGTGGGCGGGAAGAAGGTGTTTATGAGTCGCGGGGATGTCATCTTGACGCCGAGTTGGGACTGGCACGACCACGGGCATGATGGTTCGTAATATCCCCATCTATGCTCGGTGTGGCGGGGAAAGAAGGCTAATGTGGATGATAACAGGCGACGGCCCTATGATCTGGCTGGATGGACTGGATCTGCCTTTGTACCAAGCTTTCCCGACCAACTTTGCCGAGATGTACTCGGAGAGCCGGTACCCAAGCGAGTAAGTCTGTCTCAGGAATCACCGCATGCATTGACACAGACACGAGAGGGTTTATGACACATACCCACCCAAGGTCGAACCAACATCAGGCATTCATAGACTAACCGGCATTCCTTCTAGACCGTCCAAAGAAGACGCCCACCTCAAGATCCCCTGGTCCAAAGCCCAAGCCGCCCTAGACGCCCAGCCGGGCACCCACGCCATCTACCACTACACCCTCCCCGTCACCAACGTGTCTTCGCCGTTTGCCGCCTCCTCGTTCGACTCGACGACGCCCCTGTCCCGCACCATTGGCGGGCAAGCCGAGCGCATCGACGCCGGCACCGCGAGCCCCGCGGTCCGCGAGTCGTGCTCCTTCGTGTACCACTGCTTCGAGGGATCGGGGCGGACGCGGCTCACGCTCGCGGACGGGACGACTACCGAGGAAGTGAAGTGGAAGCGCGGAGATACGTTTGCGGTGCCCGCTTGGACGGAGCGGGTGCATGAGGCAGCGGCGGTAGAGGAAGGAGGGGAGGCGGCGAGCTATCTGTTTGCGGTGAATGACTTGCCGCTGCTGCGGAACTTGGGGATGTATAAGCGTGAGGGGGAGGATGGTAATGGCCACTGAGAGGACGGCTTCCGCTGGTATTACATGTATTATCATGCTATAAGGCTATCACTCTACTACCTAAAGGGGAAGTACCACAACCACCTAGATTGGAAAACTTGAACAGCACGTCGCTCGGAGTCTTTTGGAAGTTTCATGTCATGCTGTAGTGAATCTGGCGGTTCACCCATCGTGAATGTTAATCGTCAAACCCCATGATACGAACCGTCTCAACTCCGACTCGGCGATTTGCATATGCGTCAATCATAAGTAGTAAGAAGGTAACGCAGAAAGCCATAGGGTAAGTTCCGATGTGGTATTAAGCACACAATATTGAATTTTATAGTCATACCTGTTTATTCTCTGGTAGTACACATCCAAGACTAGTTGGTTTATCCAAAGCGTCTTTACTTCTCGTCACCCCCGCCAGCCGCCTTCCGCCTAGCATCCAACTGCTCCCTCGGCGAGACCAGATCCACCTTGGGGAACCGGTCATTCTGCTCCCACGGCACAAAGTCAGAGCTATCCACCATCCACCGCAGCGCCTCCCTCTCAAACTCACGAACCACGTCGCGGAACTCGGGCGCCTCGGCCAGGTTATGCAGCTCGTGCGGGTCGTCCTGACGGTGGTAGAGCTCGGCCGGCTCGTAAAGTCTATAGATGTACGTCCAGGTGGGGTCGCGGATCGCCAGCGCCTTGCCGACCACCGTCGTGTCCTCGTGCTGCAGCGCAGCTTTCAGGTCGTAGGGGTAAGGGGCTTGTTCGAGCAGGGGCTCTTCGCTCGTGAGGAAGCCGCCTTCGGAATAGGCGTACTTCTTGTGTTCCGTCGCGCCGTCGACGAGGACCGGAACTAGGGACTTGCCGTTGTGCGGGAAGCTCTGGCCGATGCCGCAAATCTCGAACACGGTGGGGATGAGGTCGACCATCTCGGACATGACGGCCGAGGTTTGGCCGGCGGGGAGTCCTGCACCGGCGATGATCAGGGGCTCGTGAACCAGGACGTCAGACAGACCTGAGGGCCACTTTTCGATTAGTCCGTAGTCGCCCAGGTACTCGCCGTGGTCGGTGAAGAACAGGGAGACGGTATCCTTCCACATGTTGGACTCGTCGAGGCACGCGATGAGACGCCCGAACTGGTCGTCCAGGCGCGAGATCATGCCGTAGTACGTCGCCTTCACCTCGTTCCAGACCTCAGGCGTGGCCCGTTCCGTGTCGTACTTTTCGCGGATGCTCCGCATGTACCGGGGCTCGTAGCCGGTCTTGTCTTTGGGGTCCGCGATGGGCGGCATGGCGTCGCGCGCGTACTGGGAAAAGTACGGCTCCTCGACCTGAAACGGGCAATGCGGGAAGAGCAGCGGCATGAACAGGACCCACGGCTTGTCCTTCGGTGGATACTCGAGCCAGGCCAGGGCCGAGCGCACGATGGCATCGTCGTAGTCCATGGCCTGGTGGGCGTTGCGCAGGCCGCGGTAGAACAGGCGACCCCAGATGCTCTCGTCGGGCGGCTCCTTCCGGTCCTTGCCGAACTTGGGCACGAACTCGGGCGTCTCGAGGAAGCTGTACTCGTCGAGGCTGAGCTCGGTGACGGTGGGCGCGAAGGTGTCGCCCCGGGGCGCCAGGCAGGCGACGTGGTACCCCGATTCTTTCAGGGAGCGGAACAGGTTGGGCTCCCAGGGCTTGATGAGGTTGTGCAGGCTCCGGTGGCCGCTGACGTGCGGGTACACGCCCGTGAACATGCTGCAGCGCGACTGCGAGCACACCGAGGCCTGGGTGAAGCAGTTGGTGAACAGCGTCCCCCGCCGGGCGAAGGCGTCGATGTGCGGCGTCTGCACCGGGTGGCCCGCCGGGCTGGTGCACCCCAACGAGTCGAACCGGAGCTGGTCCGGCATGAAAATGACCAGGTTCGGCCGCTTGCCGCCGTTGGGGGAGTCGATCTCCAGCGGCAGGGGCTTGGGGTCGATCTTGTGTGGGGGCGGCGCCGCCATCTTAAACCAAGAGGCGAATGTGCAAAGTTGAACTCCAAAAGATCACAAACCACCAAGTTCAAGACCAAGACTTATATTTCATTCCAGTGAAAGCATCTAGACGAACGGCTGTTGGCGATGATTTGTAGCTGTTCACTTACAGGTCGGGGATTTCCCGATCACGCCATTGCCCCCTCCCTCCCGAAGCCGGAAAGCTTCCCGGGGTTTAATCCCCAACAGGCAATGCACATTAGAAATGCATAACCTCAATCGTTCCCCGACTACCGAACCAGAGAGTCCAGTTCCGGCATGGAGCATGTACAAGTGATCTTTGATGTGATTTGATGGACGTTACTTCTAGTCATGCCTGGCAGGTAGACTAGCCGCTTCGAGGTCGGGAACTTAATGTGAATCACCAGTTTCCAGATTTAAACTATAGATAACCAACAATATTAAGTAGACGGTATACATATAGCATTATTCCATTATTCCATCCGATTACTCCGTGTCTCAAAATTGCCGAGTTGGACTAACTGTAGTTTAAATCTGGAAGCTAGTGGTGAATCCATTGCAGGCTGTTCAGTTCGTCCCAAGTACGACGTCTTGGCTAGTGGATACGGGACGGGAGGAGAGGGAGAGCCGATCGAGAAGGAATCTGGGGATGGTTACACCACACTTGCTGGACCTGTGAGACACTACCGTACACATTCCGGTCGCTATCAGTTTACCGTCTGACTGCATCTGCATTTGAACCGTCATGCACCTAGAGCGTCTTGACATGACGGGATAATGCAGCCCAAAGTTCTGGCCAACAGTTCACATGTCGCACTATGCAACTCGATTGATACTGCATGTGCGCCTGAAGGTACAAATTGGCTCACTTGAACAATACGAAATGAGATAGATATATGAGGATCCGAATAAAAAGAGTAAACACCCAGTGGACAATATAAATTTTAGGTACTTATCCGACGAAGTGGTGTGCAGTAAACATACCCGAGCGGATACTATTCCGCAAGCTGGTGTTGGCTCAACCCACTATAGCTTAGAGGCCAGGGGTGATCGAACGCATCCTGACTGGGGACTGGGGCGGACATTAGATCAGTCGTCGACTTCTAGATCCGTAGATCGCAAGATATGTTGCCGGCAATGGTCGATTTGCAACATGGATCCTCCAGCATGGAAGAGTCCAATTGAAATAAGCCCTTGTCTTTTCCCACAATGAAAACCTACATGATCCAGATAAGGCCAGGGGGGGTTTGAGTAAAAACTACGAACCGATGACCTCATCGTGCGGCCCCACGAAGCGTAGCTCCAACAAGTTCCAGCCCGTCCTTGATCGTCCCGCGACAGAGCGCGAGCGAGCGAGCGAGCAGTTACGTCGTTGTGCCTTGGAATTTCAGATCCCAGACGGCCACACTGGATCACTGTAACGGATGCTTCGGACTCTCGTAGTTTTCCATATAACTGTCAATATTTCCATTTTCTTGGCTCTTCTCGACTTGTGTTGACTTTTTCCGTCGTCTCTTCGCTGTACTTTATCGCCCTCTCCTCGTCGCACGTTGTATTTCCTGTTGTAGAGAACATAAAGTAATTCCCCTCCTCAAAATGTCGAAAAATGCGCAGAAGCCCAAGTCGGCCATTGAGCTGTATTCGCCTAGCTACTTCGCGGCGTGCGGTTTAGGGGGCATCATCTCCTGTGGTCCTACACATACCGCCGTTACGCCTCTCGACCTTATCAAGTGCCGCCGGCAAGTCGACTCGTCCATCTACTCGTCCAACGCGCAGGCCTTCCGCAAGATCTACGCGACCGAGGGGCTGCGGGGAGTATTCACAGGCTGGGCCCCAACCTGGGTCGGCTACTCCTTCCAGGGGGCGGGCAAGTACGGCTTCTACGAGGTCTTCAAGTACTACTACGGCGAGAAGCTGTTCCCCAACATGCCCAAGACGGTCGTCTACCTGGGCGCCAGCGCCTCGGCTGAGTTCCTCGCCGACCTGATGCTGTGCCCCTTTGAGGCCATCAAGGTGCGCATGCAGACGAGCATCCCGCCCTACGCCAAGACGCTGCGCGGCGGTTGGGCCAAAGCCACGGAGAAGGAGGGGATTGCCGGCTTGTACAAGGGTCTCTATCCGCTCTGGGCCAGACAGATTCCCTACACCATGGTCAAGTTCGCCACCTTCGAGAAGACGGTTGAGTTGATTTACACGCAGCTGGGAAAGCCCAAGGAGGCGTATACCGGGCTGCAGCAGACTGGCGTGTCGTTCTTAGGCGGCTACATCGCCGGCATCGGGTGCGCCATTGTTAGTCACCCTGCAGATGTCATGGTCTCCAAGTTGAACGCGGACCGCAAGGCGGGCGAGGGAGCCATGACGGCGGTTTCCCGCATCTACCAGAACATCGGCTTCAAGGGTCTCTGGAACGGACTGCCTGTGCGTGTCGTTATGATCGGCTCGCTAACCGCCGCACAATGGTCAATTTTTGATTCATTCAAGGTGTTTCTTGGAGTAAGTTGCCTCATTCCCCCTTTTCCCACACCCCGAAGGACAGAACACGAAGTAGGTGGCTAACACTTTGCAGCTCCCAACAACTGGAGGCCACTAGACTAGGATGACTAGATATCGGTCGGAAATAATGGATATTCTTACTAGATGTCATTTGATTGGAATTAGAAGGATCGGTGTTGAAGGCGTACTGGTGTTATAGTATGTAGACGACTATCGTGATGAATTTTGAAGCTATATGATAATTCTATGCCGCGGCACGTGCATGCACCACCCAGCCTGTAACCACACTCCGCTGGCATAAACATTATTAGGCCAGTGTGGTTATCCGGTTCATTCGGAGTCTGGCTCGTAAATAATACATGGCTATGTAAGTACATATGGAGAGGATTTCTTTTTTTGCATGATACCACCAGAGGTAAGTTTGGTGTAGGTAGGCTGTGTCATGCTGCGACCAGAAACTAGAAGTGAAACAGATGCACAACTAATTCAGTTACCATACGAATAAAATTGTCTATTTGAAGTCCAGATAGCCATCATTGCCTCCCGTCCTGGGCATTTTTATTGTTGCTATTGACAGATTGATTGGTTCCGCCAATCAAAAGCAGTGATAGTGATGAGAGGTTGGAGGTTGGAGGTTGGAGCGCATTTTATGCCATCATCATTCCCTCCCCAGCTACTGCTACTTACTTGCAAGGGTCCGTTCCCCACGCGACGGCTCGGCTTGGAATTCATAGGTCAAATGGGGAAATGGTCAAATGACATCGACTCCATGCACCAGCACCAGCACCAGCACCAGCACCAGCACCAGCACCAGCAGCTCCCAACCAGGCAGAAAGACAGTAACGAAAGACGACCTCACAATTCCAACACAATTCCGACAACTACGACCATTCCCTGCCAATGCAATATTTACGAAAGAGCACGATGCGGTAGAGATGCATTCCCCCCCAACATCCTCCCTCTAATGTGCATCCCCACCTAGCCTTTTGGAGGCAGAGTGCCGCCGTCATGCTTTCTGCCTTTACCGCTCGCCCCATCATCGAGCTCAAGCCGCGCGACAAGTCCAAGATCGAGACCATCCTCGCAAATGGTATGTATCACCTCCCCCGACTTTGACTTGCCATCCATGGCCGCCTGCTGAATGGTTTCCAAATGTCTCAGGCGACCGCGTGCTTGTGGGCTTGAACACCGGCTCTCTACGGGTTTACCGACTCAACAACATTTCTCTCTCCAATGGCAACACCACCACCACCACCACCAACAATAATAACAACGGCGCCACCTCCCAACCCGGCAGCCTCCCCGATACCCTGACACCTCCGAACTCCAAAGCCGGCCCACCCTCCTCGAAACCTACCGATCTCTTGCGCGAGGTCGAGAAGTTCTCCACGCGCGCCGTCGAACAGCTGGCCATCATCAAAGAGGCCAACACCCTCATCTCCCTCTCCAACTACCACGTCTCCCTCTACGACCTCCAGACCTACGAACTCATCGAGACCATCCAGCGCACGAAAAATGCGAGCTGCTTCGCCGTCACGAGCAACATTGTCAAAGATGGCGCCACCGGCATCCCCGAGATCATTTCGCGGCTTGCCGTCGCCGTCAAGAGGAGGCTACTGCTGTGGAGCTGGCACGAGAGCGAGCTGAGCGACGAAGTCACCGAGATAGTCCTACCCGAAGCCATTCGAAGCGTCACCTGGGCCACCGCCACAAAGATCGTCTGCGGTATGAACGCTGGCTTCGTCCTTGTTGATGTCGAGACGTCCACCACGACCGAAATCGCTGCCGCCGCCACGGCAGCTACGGGGCAGGCAAGTCGATTCGGAGCCGCCAGCATGGGCTACATGGGACTCGGCGGATACATGCCCAAGCCGCTGGCTGCGAAGCTCGCCGACGGAGGAATGCTGCTGGCCAAGGACATCAACACCTTGTTCATCGACGCCGACGGCAAGCCCATCGAGAAGCGCCAGATCCCCTGGCAAAGTGCACCCGACTACATCGGCTATAGCTACCCCTACATACTTGCTTTGCAACCCCCAAGCAAGGGCGCCCTCGAAGTTCGAAACCCCGACACCCTCAGCCTCCTACAAAATCTCAATCTACCCGGTGCCGCCCAGCTGCACTTCCCGCCGCCGACCTATAGCTTGGCTCATGCCGGCAAGGGATTCCACATCAGCAGCGACAGGTGCGTATGGAAGATGGACGCCACCGACTACGACTCCCAGGTCTCGGACCTTATCCAGCAGGGCTTGCTCGACGAGGCCATAAGTGTGCTTGGGATGCTGGAAGACGCGCTACTCAAGGATAAGACCGGGACTATGCGCGAAGTCAAGATGCGAAAGGCCGAGGTGCTATTCAAAGCCAAGCGGTACAGGGAGAGCATGGACCTCTTCAACGAGGATGAGGTGCGCGCACCGCCCGAAAGAGTCCTGAAACTATTCCCACGGATGATCGCGGGTGATTTGTCGTGGGAAGCGCAGGCCGAGGACGAAGCTTCAGGGACGGCATCGGAAACTGACAACAACGAGGATGAGGAGCCATCGGGAGACCAAAAAATAAATGGAGACGATGCCAAGGATGAACCCATCGAAGCTGCGTCCCCTTCCCAAGCGGGAGCCGGCGCCTTTTCCAAGTATTGGCCTCTCGGCGGCGGACACAAGAAAACTGACTCGGATGCTGCTTCTATCATGTCGTCTAGGAGGGGCCGAGCCGCGACCTTGAAGGATGACGATGCCGTCAGCGTCAAAGGGGCAGACGCTGCTTCAATCAGCAATGTCAAGGACGATGGGCCCCTGTCTGGCGACGGCTTGAAGTCGGCTGTGGGAGAGCTGAGGTCGTATCTTGCCGGCACACGTGCTCGTCTCCAGCGATACATTGACCCTGTCACGGGCAAGCTGAAGCGCCAAGCCTCGTCTACGACAGAAGCCTCAACAACCTCAACCGAGGATCCCTTCACTACATTACTGTCTGGATCAGCGGATCCCGAGTCCGACCAACAGCTGGCAGAAACTTTGCGAACCACCTTCAGCATTGTTGACACAGCACTGTTCCGCGCCTACATGTACAGCACGCCGGCGTTGGCCCCGTCTCTCTTCCGCATTGCCAACTTCTGCGACCCAAAGGTCGTGAACGAGAAGCTCCTCGAAAGCCACCGCTACAATGACCTGGTCGAATTCTTCAACGGCAAGAAGCTGCATCGCGAAGCTTTGACTTTGCTGCGGCGGTTTGGGACAGCATCAGATGAGCCCAACGGCCACAGCGAGAAGAATGTGGCAGCGGTGAACGATGTCCATGATGATGCTGCCTCGACTGACGATCCTCTGACCATACCCATTAACCCATCCGAGATTCCCCGTCAGCTGCGCGGACCTCAACGGACCGTCATGTATCTACAAGCTCTGCCGCCGGATCTGATAGATTTGATCCTGGAGTTTGCTGAGTGGGTGCTCCGTCGGGATCCCATCCTGGGTATGGACGTCTTCTTGGCGGATTCGGAGAATGCCGAGACATTACCTCGCGAGCGAGTGCTAAAGTACTTGGAGGGTATCGACGAGAAGCTCGAAATCCGGTACCTGGAACATATTATTGGCGAGCTAGAGGATGCGACGCCCGATTTTCACAACCGACTGGCCGAGCTGTTCATCAAGGTGCTGAAGGAGGGCGGAGGCACCGAGCACGGCGGCAACGAGGGCGAGAAGGCGCCGATGATGGAACGACTGATCAAATTCTTGCGGGAAAGTAGGCAATACAGCCTTAGTCGGGCTTACGGCTTGATTCCAAGAGATGGTAGGTTGCCTAACACCGCCCTGACGCATGGAAACTTGACGTCGGAAGATCACAATACTAACTCAAGTGGCAGATTCAGCTTTCTACGAGGCGCAAGCTGTGATTTTGTCCAATATGGGCTCCCACAAGCAAGCCTTGGATATATACGTCTTCAAAATGCAGGACTACGCCAAAGCTGAAGAGTGAGTTTGACTACTTCTTCAAAGAATGCGACACGGCAACGTATGACTGACAGAAATGATGTATAGATACTGCAACCGCATACACAAGCTCCAAAGCGAGCCCATCAGGCCAGCGTCACCCACGTCGCGCCGGGGATCTCGCCCGTCTTCTGCCAACTTGCCCATTGCCAATCAGTCTCCCGAGCAGCAACAGGACGATCCGGACGCCACACCATCCATCTACCACACTCTTCTGAGTCTCTACCTCACCCCGGCACCGCCCAACAAGCCGAACCTCGAGCCGGCGCTGGACCTGCTCTCGAAGCACGGCTCGCGACTCCCCGCGGCGTCGACGCTGTCGCTCATCCCCGACAGCCTGCCGGCGAAAGAGCTCGAGTCGTACTTCAGCGGGCGCATCCGGGCGGCCAACTCGCGGCTCGCCGAGTCGCGCGTCATGGAGGGTCTGCGCAAGACCATGCTCGTGAACACGCAGGCCATGCTGCTGCTGGGCGACGGCATCCCCGCGGCAGGCGGCGCCTCGGTCGTCGGCGGCGGCAGCGGCGGCGCGGGTCGCAACCGCCGCGTCGTGGTGGGCGAGGAGCGCGTCTGCGGCGTCTGCCACAAGCGGCTCGGCAACAGTGTCGTGGCCGTCTTGCCCGACAACGGCGTCGTGCACTACGGCTGTCTCGGGCGGAGCGGGGGCGCGTTGGGGGGCAAGGGGAAGGGGCAGGTGGCCGGGTCTTGGGGGAGGAGTACTTGATCCGAGGGCTGGCTGGCTGGGTATAGCGTAGACCGCCCGATGAAGGGTGAGGGAAGGATTAGGAACATTTACATTTGCATTTGCATATTAGCTGTATCTACGTATAAGCATTCGTTGAGATTGGGAATCATGCTTGTTGCTTTCGCCTGAGTGGAGAGAGCCGCAGGGAAGGGAGGGATGAAATGAAGCGGAAATCAAGCAAGCATGGCGTGTAGGTGGTCTGGCGGGCATTGGTGGGAATTGTACGCATGAATGTGGGATGTGTTCACGAGTCTCCTTGGTGATTGTAAAGGGGACCACGCGCGCAGTGGTGGTAGCGATGGCTTCGGGCATATAGAATGAAGGTGGACGGTGTCAAAGTTGGAAATACCCGTATAGAGAATGCAAAGATATCATGAATTTGTTTCTATGCGATAAATCAAGTGTCTGCAGTGCGACTCGATACTGCCGAGCCGATTGGTCATTCTACTCGCTCGTAACATGGCACACTCACGCTCGTTTTGGGTATCTTGACATGAGATGGGGAAAGTGTATCATAAGTAGATAGAAAGTTCTACAGGACAGACGTACATCAGGCTCGTAATGAGAACATGACGGTACTCCTTACCTAGATCGACTTGGTTGCTACCTCGAGGCCCTGTATTGCGTAGAATCTCGTCGACCGTCTGCGTATAGCCCAACATCCTCCCGCTCCATCAAACCCGTGGACTTGTGTTTTGACCTTGTCACGGCACCCCTTCCTAGCTTGTCATGTCGGTTGGTCTGTCAACCGCGCACACATCCATATTTGTCCATCGCCGTCGGTTTCTTGGTGTTGACAACCCTCTCCCCATGCGATGATGTCCTCACTATCGCTGCTTTGATGGGATGAGAAGAGGCAAAGACTCATGCCCCTGAGTCCGAGGGTGAATGCAAGTGAGGGTGCAGTGGGCGATTTGATGCGATTCCGTCCAAGTTTCCTGGAACGGGAAAGGGTGCAACGATCTGTTGCGTCGGGCAGGGTGCGGTTATTTGGCGAATTGTCAAGAAAACCTCAGGAGCGGTTGATACATGGCCTCTCGCATAGTAACCGAACACTGCTTGCTTCGTGCTGCGCAGAATGTGGTGGCACCATCCAATATGCGAGGGTAACTGAAGAGGATGAGAAGCAAAAGTCGGGCATGTTGGCTTCGCGGAGACACCATGTGTGATGTCTAACTGTTGATCGTGGCAAGCGGCATGAGTGCGGCGACCTCACACGTAGCCGGGTTTCCTTTGTAGCTTGTTTCCCTGCTTGTCTTACAACCCAAAAGGTTGCGCCAGTTGTTGGAGGCGAGTTGCCCGTTCACATGTTCGTCTCGTCTCGATTTCATGGGGCTGTCGTCTTCCTTCCTTTCTTCTTCTTCTTACTGGCTCCGTCCTGAAAGTTGGGCGCACTGGTGAGCCAAAGACCTTGCTGTCGTTTTCGTCTTCTCTTCTTGGTAGATAGGTCTTCAAACCTCGTCATCCTCATCCACGACCTCCTCCCCGTAGTTCTGCTCCTCGGCGTCTTCGTCCGCGACGACCTGCGTGGGGGCTGCGGTCCCGCTGCCGTTGGTGTTGTTGTTCTTCTTGCGCTTCTTGTTCTTGTTGGTGGTGGGCTCGGTCGTGGCGGCGGGCGCGGAGCTGGGGTCCCGGATCTTGTCGGCCTCCATGCGCGCCGTCAGGGTCTCGTTGACGCGGGCCTGGTGGTCCGACACGGCGGCGCGGAGGCGGCCCAGATAGGCGGATTTTTCGGCCGTTGTCAGGGTGGCTTCGGTGTCGGCGGTGTTGTTGTTGGGGGTATTCTCGAGGGACAGGTCGGTGGTGAAGGTGAAGGGCTCGCTGTGCGGCGCCTCGGAGTGGGTTGTCAGAGTCGGCATTGTGGAAGGAATTGATGGGTGTCTGTCTGAGACGACGGGTGGCAGGACGGCGTGTTGAAATGACAGTGAGAGTTGAGAGGGATCCTAGAAGGAATCGCGATAGTTGTGGGGTTGGAAAGTTGCGGGTGGTGATGTTAACCAGATGGGCGTCAGATGAAAGATGAAATTATTGTTGGTGTTGAGGGAGGATGGTGGGGTAGCGGGGTAGCTTTTTGATCTGGATGCTTATGGAGCTTCTCTTACCTTGACAACCTTTTTATTGAATCAAGGAGCTAACCTACACTCCTCAATTCAAGGCTACATTGGCCGAGCGGTCTAAGGGGCTGGAATCTGAATCTGCGTTCCAAAGATATACTCGACTCCAACGCGCCATTCGCGCCCTCGTCGTCGCGTTACCAAAATGTTGTGATCATGTCGCGACGCGCCTACTTATCTGCTGAAATGACATATCATGTACTTTGACAACAGCAAACGGACCGTGGCAGTCTCGCCCTGCCACGCCGATTTGGCGGGCTGCTGCATCCTTTGGTGTCGGTTCTATCTTGTTGATTCAATTTGATTGACTGACCCAGACCGACCTCACTTTGACGGCCATGCACCCGCTACTTGCTCAGCTCTACACAGGAAGTTCAAGCCTATTTGCAATAGCTCCTATGCCACTTTCCCAGGACATATACCAACGAGAATATTGCTTATCGTTTGTAGCAAAGTGTTTGTTTGTCCCTTCGGCCGCCGGGCTTTTGGTCACGTCTACCGCCAAGTAGCTGGGTAGTGAAAACTTTCTCGCGGGTACTGGCATTAGTATAATCTAGACGTGTAAAATGTTGTTTGTTTGACAACTTATCCCGTCTTCTCGACTCAAACTCCAGTTCGATTCCGTCCTCTTTTCGTCTGGAACGCAATTACCCCTTTTCATCACACCAATTTCATATACCACAAGCACTGCTACAACATCCACTATCAGATCCAACATAGTCGGCAACAAGAATCATACTTCCAACATATTGAAAAAATCTTGGGAAAGATCTTTCTCCGTCGACATCATGGCAGACGTTGAAATGTCAGTGGATGACGTCCAAGACGACGCATATGATGAGCATGGGGAGTATCTCGGGCAAGGCGTTCCCAGCACCAAATCCCCCGTCGTATGTCAACATTTTGATCCTTCATCAAAATCTCATCATCATTTTCCGGTGGAGAGTGTCTTGGTTCTCGGTGGCAAGCAGACCATGGGCTAACTGAATGTGGCACTACAGCCTTTTTCGGACGACGAGAAGACCCGACAACCAGGATCCGAACCTTGGAGGAAATCAATCGAATGCTTCGCCAAAAGTCTATGAACGATGATTCTGAACTGATTTATTTACAGGACGAGAACAAGTCTCGCGTCAAAAGATCACTCACTCTCGAGAACGAATCGGAGAGGCTCAAGGCTGACCACGAAGAACTTGTACGATTCCAGCATCTCGAGGGGGACCAACAAGCAGGCTCGCCTATTATTTCCTTATTCCCGACCCGTCGTCATACGGATGATCCCTTCGTCGTCGTCGTAGTCGATGGCGACAATGCCATCTTTATCGACGAACTACTCCGAAACCCCCTTTCTGCAGGAATCATGCTCAAGGATGCCATCCGGTCTTGGGTCCCTTACCTGCCCCTGAACATACCTATCATTGTCCGCATTTATGCCAACCTAATGGCGTTGAGCAATACACTTCAGGCTAAGAATATATTCTCATCGCCCCTCGAGTTTCTGCAGTTTGTTTCGATTTTTAATTCCGGGGACACATACTTTGATTTTATTGATTCTGGAAAACCCAGAGCCATCGATCCGTGTATGAAAAGTGAGTACGCACAGGGCAGAGACGGTCCCTTCCCGTGATGTAGTTGTCAAACGCGGAATCTCGAAGAATCCTCAGCTAACGCCTGTATTCCTTCATAGTTGCCACCACACTCCGCCACTATTATATAAACAATCAATGTCGACATCTCTTCCTTGTGGGAATCCGACCTTCTCGCGTTCACTCTTGCCTGGATAGTTTGAGTCCTTATTGGTATAACGAGGGTGATTGGACTACGTTCGTGGGTCCTATCCCTGCCTGGACCGTCTCTCACTATAATCGTATACGCATCACGTCCTTCCCAAAGGTTTTCCGCACCGAAACCCTGCTGAGCCCCGGTGATTCCCTGGCGCCGTGGGATCAGCGGCTGCCACAAGCGCCTCGTCCGCCCTCGCCGTCGGACCGGCACACGGACCACAGCAATCCCCTCGCGAGAAATTTTAACTTGTCGAACCCAGTCGGAGTGGAAATTCCCAAGCCACAAGATCCCGCAGTCCAAGAGCTTCTTAATAACAAGCGCCTCGCCCGTGTCTTCTATAATGGAAACCACCATCGCCTCGACCCGGTCCTCGCCAACCCGGGTGAAGCGGATCAGCCAAATCAGGTTAGCTACGACAAGAAGCTGGATGCTAACCCCGGCAAGAAATTCTGCAACTACTTCTACCTGGGAGGGCGGTGTAAGGTGCGCACCTGCCAATGCATGCACAACGTCGCGCTCGACGACAAGGAAAGGGAGATCCTGCGCTACGTGGCTTTCAGACATTTTCCCTGCCGCGACGGCGGGGGTTGCAGTAACCTCCGGTGGTGGATGTCGCACCATTGTCGTGACCCCCATGGTGTTTGTAACATTTGTGAATAAGATGTCCATCTTAGAGGTGCTAACAGTGAGGATCGAAAGCCAAAGTTTGCATTCCTTTTCCTTCTTCTTCTTCAACTTGCAACGACACTATTTCATTTTGATTTGACTCGGTACAGCAGAGGAAAGATGCAATTGCTCAGTTGTTCTACGTGGGTGGGAAGGCGAAGACTAACTGTTCTTTCCCCGGCAGGTACGTGCGCATCGAGGAATACATGAATAACGATGAGGTTGAACTTTGAGCATTGTTGGGGCTTTGCCTTTCTGGTTTTCTCTGGCAAGAACTGTTGACATTCTAGTTTCCCGGCTCAATTATGATGTGTTCATGTTAAGCACGGAGGAGGCAAGGGCTCCCGTATCTGTGTGCGGGCCTTGTCAAAGCAGAATGAAGTGCCAGAGAAGCAGCACCCGGTTTCCATCAATGGGTGTCTACATGTACATCTGTACTTCAAGGACATCAACGATGGAGGCCATGTTTGATCTATGAGTCTGGAAGGTATATGCAGCATGAGAAGTATGGTATATTTTATTTATTGAAACCACCATGCCATAACAGGTTGCCAAGATCCCCCCGATGGCGAAAGCTCTTCTGCAACCAGAATGTGCCACACTGCGTGGACCAGGTATTGATTGATTGTCAATTTTTGGCTGGAGGCATGACTACATCTTAACTTCGGTGGAAGGGGCGCCTTCGACACCAAGGGGTTGCTTGTCAACACCTTCTTCTTGTATTGGCAACACCATCCTTGAAAGGGACGTGGCCCAACCACAGGTCAGAACTGCACAGAAGCCGTACCGCACTTTCAACACCCAAGCCTGCTCTGTCTTCCTACCTTGCAGTCCAGTGCAAGACAGATGTGATTCACTCAATCTTTCCCAAATCGCGTACCACAACACCGACACTCTCTCCAATCAGCTACTCATTTCTCTGCTTCGTCAACACACTCACTCTCACCGTCCAAGCGATTTCATTCCTTCTCGTTCGTGAGCATCCCCTCATCCAGGATTTTTCCGTCTTTCCCGCCCAATACCCTTCTCGCATCGACACAATGAAGCACTTTGGCTTTGTCGTCGTCTCTATCCTGTCCGCTCTCTGTCTTTCTGCCGGCAGAGTCATCATCCATGGCAACTTCACCCCAACCAATTCGAGTGTCAGCACCTTTGGCAACCCGAATTTCCTCAACTCTGGCGCAAGCGGTTTGGCCCACGATACGCCCAAGATCGACGGAACTGTCCATTGGTGGCCTTACGGCGATCATGTAACTTCTTGCAACGAGCCGTACAACCGTGACGCAGATAGCGGCACTATGTCCATCAAGGAACTTGACTGCGATGTGATCAAGGACGCAATCCGTCTTAGGCCTGGGTTTTGGGATATCACAGACTTCACGCGCTGTTCTACCGCCGACTGCGGCTTGATCGGAAGTTATGGAACCTGCGCCCTTTCGGTAGCCCGGCCGGATGGCAAGAGTCAGACTTCATTCTAGTACGCTATTTGTCGTCCGTTGCAAGAACACTTACTGACACTCTCCACCTCCAGCGTCGGCACCACGGACGCCATCCGTATGATCGACAGAGCCGTGAACCTGTCCAACAGCCCAGTCTTTGTGCCCAGGGTCATCGGGAGCGTTCTTTGTGACGACGAAGCTGGATTACAGGCAAGAGCGTGCTTCAAGCTCCATAAAACAGGCACTGTGTAATAACCATGGGACCTAACATAAGGCATGACCCAAAATCCAACAGACATATGTTCTCACATGGTTTGGTCGCTGGACCGGGGAGCTACAAGAGGTTTACACACATCACAAGGGTCTTTTTGGAGGAGCATGTACATGTCGAGACAATGGGGGACATGATTATGGGCTCAAGTCATAGCACCACTGGAGCTTCAAGCTGAACAACGGGAGATATAGTTTCAATCAATACAACACGGTTTCTTTGGTGATAATTGGTCAGCATAGATGCAGTCAATTGAAAACCATGTCAACAATGTTCACTCATGCCACCGATACATTCCTTTGTTTGTGCCTCATACATCTGTCATAGCAACAGCAGCTGGCAATGTATCCTACATTGGCCATGCAAAGTGGACAATGGACTGCTCTGAGCTTGAAGCGCATGATTGATCTCCTCGCATATGGACAAGATTCCAAAGTTAGTAGACAGCCATCCATATTCCAAGTCTTCAAAAGCCCTTGTTCCTATGACTCTAGGATATATCAATCGTGTTATGTGACATATATTTCACTGTATCCTCTCTTGTTTTCAACATGCCCGAACCAGTTAAACCACCGTCGACCATTTGATGATGACCTATTATCCTGTCCCCAATTGCCCACTCACGTCTACCCAACTATAAGCAACATTCTAGCCACAGGTGTCTGCCGCAATATTCTCTTCAACGGGCTTTCCGCATAGGACTATTCATCGAGTCATCCAAAAAGTCATGGACCACTTCGTTGAGGCCAAAGTTGAGTCACCTCCTATCAGTCCCGAGCAGCTTGACATTGAGCAGAGGATCCTTCGCCCTTCCCTATTCCGGATCCAGCCAAGGCCTACCCGAGAAGTGTTTGATGGCGCCGTGGTAGTGGAAGAAGTCAAGGGAGAGAAGGAGGACGAAGATCTCGAAGATTACTCGGAGCTGTGGGATGCCGTGGCCGAGGTGATTGATCTGACCGAGGACGAGCCCGTCGCCAAAGCCCCAAGACAGAGAGCAGCCTCGAGGAGAGCAGCGAAGTCCGCGCATCGCCGGAATGAGCCCATTGAGCCGCGGATTCTCGTCGCCGATAGGGACTCGATTGTGAAGCGGGGCCACTTCGTCGAGCTCGAAGCTGCCCTGCCCGACGCCTGGGAGACGTCGTTCCTGCTTATCCAGGAGATATACCGTCGGCGTGAAGACCACGATGGTCATGGTAATAATGACGATGGCAACGACGATGATGGGCTGGTGCTCCGTGGCCTGCCGTTCACGCGCACCCGCTGCCTCCGGGGCAAGCTTCCGCGGTACCGCAACGAGGTCTGCCTCGTGCTGCAGGTCGATGCCGACGACGACCGGCCCGATCATATCCAGGCCACCATTGATGTTCCTCTGCGCCACGTCATGGGCACCCGCCAATTCCACTTCACCAACGCGCGGTTCCCGGCCCATCGCTTCGACGGCGCGTGTTACGCGACCCCGGCCGAGGTCGAGCGCTCTGCGCCCCTAACTTGCCGCTGGAAGTACAAGCTCGTGTACAAGGACGCCGCGGCGCGGCTGAAGGCAGCCAAGGCAGTGCCCTCTGAGTTCGTGTTGGCGCATATCGGCTCTGGCGACGATGGGCTGAAGGCCAAGTTCAGGGTCCAGGATTCGGTGTTGATGAATCAGTGGCGTGGGGGGAAAGTTGAGGGTGGGTCGTGGGACATGATGGAAGGGATTGATCTTGCGGTGAAGGATAACTTGGCCCTAGATGAGGACAACAATGACAATTCAGGGGGTGGGCATTCCTCAGCAACACAAGGGATTCCGTCTGTGAAGCCGGCTGGTCAGCGCTACACCTTTGGCGATATGTTCTCCGGAGCAGGGGGTGCGTCCTACGGCGCCAGATGTGCCGGGTTCCATGTCAGGACCGCATGCGATCATTGGAAGGATGCTCTCGAGACCTACCGCCACAACTTCCCCGAGACGGAGCTGCATGGCAAGGACATCTTTGAGTTGCTCGCGCAGGTGCCCGAGGGCGACAAGACGGAGCTGCATGTGGACGTGTTGCACCTCTCGCCCCCTTGCCAGTTCTGGTCCCCGGCGCACACAGTCGAGGGCAAAAACGACGAGCAGAACATTGCCGCGCTCATGTCGTGCAACCAACTGATCAATAAGTTTCGTCCCCGCCTCTTCACGCTCGAACAAACTTTTGGTATCCTCGATCCGCGCTTCGAGTATTACTTCAACGCACTGCTGCTCGGCTTCACTCAACACGGCTACTCGGTGCGCTGGCGGGTTCTACACCTCGAGAATTGGGGTTTGCCGTCCCCCCGCAAGCGCCTCATCATGCTCGGCGCGTGTCCCGGCGAACCCCTGCCAGACTACCCATCCCCTACACACGCCCAAAACCCCGTACCGGGCGTGACCAAGCCTTACCGCACCGTCTACGAGTCGCTGCGCGGCCTCCCGCCGCCCAACAGCGAGGCGAACCTTGAGGCAGACCCCCTGCACCACTTCCAGAAGACCCGCGACGACAACCCCTGGGACCCGGACCGCCTGCTGCTGCGCGCCATCACCTGCAACGGCGGCTACGGCAACCACCACTGGAGCGGCGAGCGCGACTTCACGCGGCGCGAGTACGCCACCCTCAACGGGTTCCCCCGGCGCTACGCGTTCCGCGGCCGCAACTACCAGCGCCAGATCGGCAACGCGTTCCCGGCCCGCTTCACACGCTGCTTGTACCTGCACCTGCGCCGGTGCCTGGAGCGGGCGGATGCCGGCGTCATCGTGCCGAATCCGGAGGATCCGCAAGAGGTGCGGTTTGGGGATGGGGGTGAGATTTCGGATGATGAGGACGAGGGTACTGATCACGGGCGACAGGTCGAGGCGGAGGAGGAAGATGAAGAGGTTATGTTCCAGGGTCGCCAGTTTCGGAAGCGGCAGCCTGCTCCTCTTGCCCTTGTGGATTGGAAGGACAACGAAGAAGAAGATGACGATGTCATGGAGATCGATTCTACTGGGGTCATTGTCTCGGGACGTCCTGTGTTCCTGTGCGTGGATGCGAACCAGCGAGGTCCTCCGCCCACGGAGCTTTGGAACTTCCCAGCTTCTTCTCAGCAAAACCCGATTGATCTTGACGATAACGATGGTTCGTTATTTTGATGTACACTCTTGACCGGGGCTGTCATGTCGTCGAGTGGTTGAAAAGGGCTGAGAGTTTCGTAGCAGACGTATGTTTGTCCTCTAGATGAGGCCGTCCGGCTTTGCCGAGCACACATATAACATCATCACATACATAAATATTTACATAAGCTCTCGGCCAGCTTGGGAGAGGGGACTGCAAGCATCGAAAGTTCCCAGAAGAAGGATAGCTTTAAACCAAATGTGGGCTAGTAGTAGATAGCGTCCTCTCACGAGGGGGAGGTCAGCATGCCTTTTACAGCCTCTATTCACGTCTGTTGCCCCTTGCCGCACATCTTATCTGGTGATCAATATGTCCTCTGTCCTCCAGGTGCTGGCATTTGCCGACAAGGCCTAATTAGATCATGTTCAACTTGGTAGGGAAGAAGATGGTTAGGTTGAACACTACGGTGAGCCATAGCCGCATAATCCAGCAATGGTGGTGTTCTGGATTCTTTCTGTTTTTTTGTGATTTTCTCCCATTCAATGCCTGAGCAGAAGTGGTGTTCTGGATAAAATAACGGTGAAATAGATTTGAATTGAGAATGAAATAAAGTATGTTTAATCTACTACTCTGCTCGATTTAATGCTTCTTTTCGTTCACCTAGCAGTGTGTTCAGCGGTTGAGATTGTGTGGCCCCTTTTTCCAAGGAATCCCCCTATCAGGGTTACGGGATCCGCGGGTTTCCGGCCGGCGAGTTCCCACATGCGGTCGCGACGGATTCGGGCTGACCTTTCAACGCCGCAACTGGTTGGATTGCCATTGTGCGCGCCTCACAATTCAACAAAGAGTTCATAATTGGACACGGAGGAATTCGAGTCAATTATCTCCGCCAGAAGATTGTTTCGCACAATTTCAATATGACGAAGTCCGTCGTCGCCGGTAGAAAGAGCCTGCGCGACCGGTCGACAACTAGTACTATATAAGACGCAATTCACTTGCAATACTTCAACTTTATTGTAGTTAACATATAGAATTACGTGTGAATTCTCAACCGCCCTACTCCAACTGCAGACTTTTGCCCCGAACCAGCTGCTCGCAACGTTCGCTCTTCGCCCCATTCCCGAGATGACATACAAGAGCACCATCCTCATCACCGGCGGGACATCGGGCTTGGGATATCATGCGGCCCTCGATATCGCCCGTGCATGCCCGGAAATCCAAGTCATCATCTCCTCGCGGTCCGACAAGGAACAGGCCGCCGCGTCCATCAACAAAACACTCGGCCAGCCTAACGTCGTCTACAAGCCGCTCGACCTGGGCGACCTGGCCAACGTGCGCAAGTACGCCAAAGACTTTGCCGCGGCAGGGCATCCGCCCATTCAGGCCCTCTTGCTCAACGCGGGCTTACAGTTCCCCGACGAGGTGAAGACGACGGTCGACGGCCTCGAAGCCACCTTTGGCATCAACCACGTCGGCCATGCACTCTTGTTCCACCTGCTGGTTCCGCATCTGGCAAACCCTGCGCGGGTCGTTATCACTTCTAGTGGCACCCGTAAGTGTTGCAGCATCAGCAATACCTCCTACCACTATAGAGTTTTGTTTCCATTTGAAGAAGCAAGGAGAGAGACTGACTATTTATTTTAATCTCTGTAGATGACCCAGCCCAGTTCTCCGGCTTATTCGCTGGCTTACCACAACCCATCTACACCAGCGCCGAGGAGCTGGCGCACCCCACGCCCGCCTTTTCGGCGTCGCACTCGGGCCGCCAGCGCTACGGGACCAGCAAGCTGTGCAACGTGCTGTGGACCTACGCCCTGGAGCGGCACCTAGCCGAACGGGCCGCATCGGGACGGAAGATCACGGTGACGGCCTTCGACCCGGGCCTGATGCCGGGGACGGGGCTGGCTCGGGAGACGGGCGCCGTGGCCCGCTTCGCGTGGCTGCACGTGCTGCCGCGCGTCATGCCGGTCCTGCGCACGCTCGGGCGCACGGCCAACATCCACCCGCCCGCGGCGTCGGGCGCGGCGCTGGCCCGGCTGGCGATCGGCCGCGACGCGGACGTCGAGGGCGTCACGGGCAAGTACTTTGAGGGACGCCGCGAGATCCCTACTAGCGAGGATAGCTACGACGTCGAGAAGCAGGAGGACCTGTGGCGGTGGACGGTGGGGTTCGTGAGTGGCACGGATGAAGAGGCGAGGAGGCGGTTCGAGGAGTTCCGTTGAATGAAGCAAGTGGTACAGGGCGGTAATCAATTTCTTGCGAATTCATCGACTGCCACGATAGACCAGTCGGGAAAGAAACTTGTATAGTAGAACCTTTGAGGAATTTTAGACCCTTTTTTCTCCGAGTCCCGTAAGTTTGTTTCTCTTCATCTCCAATCCAATATGAGCACACCCCGGCAGTGTTCAAGAAAGCACAATGAGAAGATTACCCCTGAATGACTAAATCCAAACAACAGCCACCCTATATGATGAAATTGTTGAGCCCATATGTTCTCAAGCTCCATTTGGACCTGGCTCTTCCTCCATATCCCCCCCAGGCCCGGCTTGGGTATCATCTATCTCCGCATTCCCTTCCGCGTTCCCTTTCCGAGCCGGCATGACCCAAGGCGACCATGCATCTTCTCTTGGCGGTGCGTTGGCATAGTTGTTGATAGCAGACCAGTTCGCTTGATCGTTTTGGCCATAGCCGTTATCGATGAGACGGGTTGGATGTACTGTTGTGTTGGTCCAGCGGCTCGACTCAGCCTCGGCTGCGGACAAGGACTGCATATTTGAATTGCTCTGCGACCAGGCAAGAGCGTACTGAGAGCCAAGTCCATTGTTTGCCATTACCGGTTCCTTGGACCAAGGGGCTGGTGTTGTATAGTGAAGGGTGGGTGTGGTCTGAGGCATGGAGGTCGGCACACCGTTCGGCTCGATCATCATGCCACTGCCTCCGTGACCCTGGGTCGTCTGATAGTTGGTCGTAGTTGGGTTTGTACATGACGTGCCTGATGTACCTCTGTTGGAGACATGGTGTCTTGGTCGGTTACGATGATGACGCCTAGAGCGTCTGTCTCGCGAGTTCTTATTCAAGCATGAATTCAGCAAGCAGTTTTGAAGATGTAGCATTGTGCCAACCTACCGCTCTTTCTGACATTTCGTATACTTTTGAAGGGCTTTATGGTTGGGTTATCGAACAGCTATGGTCTAGCCTACGATAGAAGTCTTCCGAGTCATGATGATCTATCCTACCCCTTTATAGACTCTGGGGACCTTTCATTCCAACAGCAATGGAGTAAAGTTTACACCTCGATGCAGCCTCCCTTTCTTCATCGTCTTCTCTACCCTCCACCGAAAGAAGACACGTCGTTATTGAGTTGTCAAACCCTTGTCGACGTTGCAATTGCCACCCCACGGCAGCCCGCCGACCTCACAAGACCCAAGTATTTCTCATGGTGTAGTGGGTATAGTTGACAGGCAATAAAGTCAACTCATTACAAGTTTTACTAGGGGGGTATGGGTAACCTTGTAGGAATTGTACATCACTCGTCACATCATCTGTGGAAACGAACTAGCCACGGCGGACTTTTATCTCCCCTTAGGCATGATGATATGTGATACTGAAGTATGAAAGACATTGCAATTGGGCAGATTTACGGACATACATCCAATCAAATGCATCGTGTGTAGCATCAATCACTTTACTGTACTGCAGAAGTTGGTGGACTGCAGAACCGAGCTGCCAATCAACGCCGATTTCACCCCTAACCCCTCCAGTTTCGCCAGGGCGATTGTCACTACCCGTTCGACAAGGTCGTCCCAACCCACAATCCGGGTTTCTGGTATTTATGAGGGCAGGCCAGGGAAACCAATGCAATGCGAGATAGTTGCAGGTGGGTTTGAGATCAATGTGCAAAAATACCTGCATGTACCCCATTTCAATGCCGTAAGTCCATCAGGCTGCGGCGGCACTCTTCCCCCACATTGACTTATCACATCGGCTGGGTTGACATGCATGTACCCAACCCGATTATCCGACCACCCTACCCTCTACCCTCCCGTTTTGGCAGGTGATCCCTGGTCGAATCTTCCGCAAGAGCGGGAGGAACGCGTGCATGAAAGCCTTGATTTCTCTCGCCCGGGCAGACATTGAGGATCGTCTTTTGGCAAGTGACTTCTGGGAAAAAGCAAATAGGTCGAAGGAGCCTAACAATGACATTTCCCTCCAGGAAGTATAAATAAATTCTGTAACATATCAGAAATGGCTTGTCCCGAAGTAATTCTACAATGCAGAGATTGATGGCACCGCCCAATCATTGTAGTTATTCGGAGAAGTAATTTCGGTGAACACAAGGCTCTGGCAGCCTAGCCTATCCATCGGAAGATAGATCCTCGCGGGCCGCGGAACTTGTGGTCAGTCAGCCTTGAACTTTTGTTGGGACCTATTCGTGGGCTCATATGATTTAGGGAGTTCTTGACTCAGGTAGGAGGCCAGCAGGCCAACAGTGATCCGCAAACAAGCATTCACTCACTGAACCCCTTTTCCTTGTGGTCCCCGAAACCCCCCCCCTCACACGTCGGGAATTTGGCGCCTTTGTCAATCTCTGCCTGGGTCTTCTCGTAGGTGTTGTCCCATCCCGTCACTGCTCCCGGAACAGGTTTACTCCATTTCTTTCCTTTTCTATCATTTTTGCGATTTTCTCCGATTCATTGCCTAGAGGCAAGACATGCAGTGGCATATGGCCTATGCGTGCGTGTCAGCGCCAGACTCATTCGCTGGCAATGCTTGCCATCTCAAGTGGTCATTGTGCCGGTGCGCTTCGGAAGTCCCAAGCTGATGAAGACGCCAAAGGGGCGTCCAACGCTGCGTTTGCCAGTGCATCTGCGTCTTTGTTGTCCTCGCGGCCGACGTGCCAGAGCTGAACCTCGATGTCCTGTTTTTGACTCATGGAGAGAATGCACTGCAAGAGTTGGTGGAACAAGTCCTGGTTCTTCACCGGCTGGCCCCTGGCGTCGATGAACCCGTTGGCGAGCCACTTGAAGATCCAGTCAGTCATGCTGGAGACGAGGTAGTTCGAGTCAGACTTGACGATGACTTTCTTCGATTGCTGGCCGGTGGTGGTGTACGTCTTCCACTCGTGCGAATCAAAGTCACGGACGGTCTGCAGTGCGCGCAGAGCCGCGCAAAGCTCGGCCCGCTGCGAGGTAGTGTCCTTGCGGGGTAGGATCTCGGCCTTGTTCCATGTGCTGTCCTTTCCGAAGAACACGCCAAGGGAGGCTCGCGCATTCGGTCGCCCATTATTGCGACAGGCGCCGTCTACCGCCACGATCAATGAATGTAATTCATCACGGGCTAGATGAGTGCGAAACATGGAAAGGGACTTCCACGATTTCAGCATCATCATCGAGAGGACGACCAATGTCGCCAAGGCCAGCCGTGTATGGTTGGAAAAGGCAACAGAATAAAAGAAGAGGTGAAGTCGTCTTATCGAAACACTATATTTGAGTTCAGGTGCGCAATTTGTCCGTATATCGTATGTTAATTGTGATTGATGATCAGCATGGATTGTTCCCTTTCCGGGATCATCATTCAATAGACAGGTCCGATACACTAGTGCCCGGCTTGGGGTACATCATTGCACCGGCAGACCGGCAAATGCTGTCTCCGTCTCCAACAGTCACGTGAACGGCGTTCCATCGTCGCGCTCTGTCCCGATATTACCGCGACGCGCGTTGCCTGGTAAGGGGGGATATCTTTAAAGTTAAAGTTATATTAGCCATTCTTTCTATATTCTTCGTGGGGTTGGAACAGGGGGCTGCACTGGCAAGTCTACAAATTGGTTGCCCAAGTCTCAACTTCTTTCACATCATTCTTGCATGTCTGTCTTCTTTATCTTTTCAGCGACAGCTCTACACACCCTCCACTTACACGTGCTCGGAGGAATTCCCAACTAGAACACCAAATCTTCATCTCGTTGGGCTTGACGTCCATACTACTAAAGAATGGGGCAACTTCAGCAAATGCCTCCCGAGGTTCTCGATCTCACCTTCAAGGTAACGAGTCATCCCAGCGTCTCGCCGACCCAGCTAACGCCATGCACTACTTAGTTCGCGAGAACGCGAGATTTGTTCAGTCTTTGCCTCGTCTCGAAACACATCAAGGCTGTGGCATTCCCTATTCTTTATCAATCCGTTGCCCTCGTTTTGGAGGACCACAACACCCTGGCGACCTACGACGCGCAGGAGATTGATGCTGCACGTGGGAAGGGGTACCTATCCGATACCCGATCTCTGGCTTTCAAGTGCACAGAGCTTGCGAACCGAGGTGAAGACCGCCAAACATTTGCTACAGCACACGGTTACCCTAGTGATCGCATGCAAGAGGCCTTGCTGGGCGTGCTCAAGGCGTGCAGGAAAGATAGGTTAACTAGCTTCAGGTATGTTACTCAATATCACGTTCCCCCACCTCACCTAAACTGCATAACTGAGCCCTCGAAGCTGGGACCTAGGCATTTGCCCGGCGAATCCAATACTTGGCCCTCAGGGTTACCTCGCTACAGAGCAGTGCAACCTCGAGTCCCTCCGGCTTGTTACAAACAGTGATTGCCGATGTGGAGGGCCAGGGTTCAGCCACGCCAGTCCAGCACTGCTAGCATTCCCAAAGCTCAAAGAGCTGTCATGGATGGGCCTGTCCCCTGACCGTCCAGATGTGAATGTTTTAGCCAGAGTGCTTCAACGCATATCCCCTCAACTCGAGAAACTGGAACTCGACCTCGAAAGCTGTTTCGGCAATGTGGGACAGCCAGAAGCCGAGATGTTCATGGCGAAAGTGTTCAGACTGCACCGACCGAAAGCGATGCTTTCATTCCCTGCCCTCAAGTCCCTTTCCTTATGCGACATTCCGGGGGCCGCATGTGGATCTGGAAACATTGCTGATTGCATTGACTTTTCTAATCTCCAACACCTCAAGCTGCGAGAGTACGGTGGATGGTTATCGTTTCTTGAGAGCGCTACTGCCTCTTGCACCCCTATCAAGCTACGCTCTTTCGAATTCCAACCATTCGATTTTCTAGGCTATGACCCCGAACGCGACGGCGAAGCAATCTTAATCGCTTTCCTGAAAAGCTTTGAGGGCTTGGAGGAACTTTTCATCTCCACCAACGACCGTCCAAGGCCACTAATGGAAGTATGGCGTGCCGTTGCCCATCACGGGAACACATTGCGTCGATTCTGCCACCAACAACGAATTCTAGACATGGATGACCCGGAGGTCCAACCTAGCGGAGACGACTCGGAGTGGGATCGGACCGATTTGTCGTTTGTGGAGATTACCGATCTCGATAGCGAGCCCGGAGGCCACCCCTTTCGTGGCCTGGGTCTCAAGAGCCTCGGCCTTGGCTGCTCACCCAAATGGATGGTAAGTGTTCCCGTATTGGGTATTGTTCCCCACGTGGCCGGTCATACTAACGTGCTTCATCAGGCGCCTATGGTTTCTCCCTTCTGCCACAACGGCTCATTGCAATTGCTGCACATGAGACGGTCTGGTAAAGACTCGATGGTTCATGAGTGTCTTGAATCACTAGAAGACCAGTACGGCCAACGGCCTTTCTATTTCCCAACATATTACCACGACTTCAATGAAAAGGCCCGATTCCACGAGGAGTACATCTCGCAGATGCATGACTTTCTGCAATGGGTGTTTGGACCTCAGGGCGTTCTCTCTCTCCGCTTATTCCTCTACGGCGATTTCTCCTACGACGGCCGCTACAGCAAGTATTGCAAGATGATTTGCCGTAACGAGACGCCAGAACAGACGGAACCAGGAACCGAGCCTCGATACTATCGAGACGTGACAGAAGGGGACGGCGACCTTCTCGGCCTCCTTGAGGACCATGACAATCTGGTCAAGGCGTGTCCAATGAGCTATCACGATCCCAGCGAATGGTCAGGGTAGTCGGTACGGTCTTTCTCGACTTTCTCTCACTTACTACACTAACTAGCTGTCTCGTGGCAGGCCTTTGGAAGACGGTTCTTGCCTTCCATGAGATGCAAAATTAGTTTCCGTCTAGCGAGCACTTGGTGCAAGCCCCTTTTATTTCTTTGACCACATCTAGTTTCATCTCGGTTTTTGTTGCAAGCAATGGTGTGTTAGCAAATTCTTAACTTTGCAGATGGATGCTTATCCCTGTGTAATATGTAATTGTAGGCGGAAGTTGAAAAACCTCAGAGATAAAGTGAGCCAAGTGTGCTTCAAGTTACATACACGACCTTGCATTCCATTCTTACTCGGTGATATCCAGCTCATCGTAATGTCTGTAGATACCTTGGCCAAACGACTGCCTTCGCTCGCTGGCGAGGTACTCCTTGATCTTGGGTCGTGCCTTGACGGCCTCGTAGAGCTCGAACACGCCCTTGTACTCCTTTCCCATGGCCTCCATCGCCTTGGGGAACATGAACTTCAAACCGTCGACACACTAGGCACGCTCGTTAATTAGCTAAATGGGATTTTTGTTCATTGAAACAAGACGGAAGGAAGGAATGAAGAAAATACGGGATGGAGGAAGGGAGGAAGAAAACGAAAAGAATCTACTCACATGGAAAAGGACCAAGTCCGCATAAGTCAGACGTCCCCCGTACAGCCAGGGCCCCTCGCCGCTGGCGTTGCCCTTGAGGACCTTCTCAAAGTAGCCGAGGAACTTGGGCAGGCGGTTCTTGACGTAGTCCTGGGAGCGGCGCAGCGCCTCCTCCTTCTGGTCCTCGTAGAAGAGCCCGACGGCGATGGGGTGATGGCAGTCGTGGACCTCGTTGGAGAGGCCGTCGAGGGCCGTAAGCACCAAGGCGTTGAGCCGGTAGATGGCGTCCGCGTCGTAGTCGTCGTCGGCGGCCGAGGGGGCCAGCCCAAGGCGCGGCGCTAGGTACATGAGGATGTTGGGGGTCTGGCTGAGGACCAGGTCGCCGTGGCGCAGGATGGGCGGGGCCAGGTACGGGGGGTTGCCGGCGTCGTTGCCCAGGTTGGCCTCGCCGATCATGGACATGACCGCCTTGGCGCCGCCGCCCTCGTCCGGCTTCTCCAGCGCCTTGTCCGTGTACTCGGCGCCGGCCTCCTCGAGCAGCAGGCGGATGTGCTCGCCGCGGCCGGGGATCCCGGGCCAGTAGATGAGCTCGTACGGAACGCCGTCCTTGGCGGTCTTCTGGCGCTTGGCGGCCGACATGTTGGTGGTGGTGGTGTTGGTGGCGATGGTTGTGGAGGAGAAAAGAGTGCGGGGTGTTGGTATGGCAGTCAGTTCTGGACGGAACCTCCGGCCAGGAATGATGTAAGTGGTGGAGAGGGGCAGCAGTCTTCGATATGTGGCAATTACTTTAGATGGAGCTGAAGACAAATGTCTGCAAGCAAACATGAACAGGTTATCTTGATCTCAATGGCAATGGGCAATTGCTCGGGAGATGGGATGACAGGTTAAGTGATTGGGAAAGAGAGGAGAGGGAATGATGAGCCTGTCTGATCGGCTGCATCAAGGGGTGCATCAAGGTACTTGCATCGGCAAAGGACCTGCCTGCATGTGCATGCAGGGCTTATTGCGGGAGGAGGAGGGGCAATCGGCTGATGGTGGGGTTGTCGTTCTCTCACGGACGGCCTGCCGAGAGACCGAGTCTTCCCCGAAACCGGTAACGACATTGTCGCAGACGGCAGGACAAATAGTGTCATGCATGGATGGACATACAGAAAGTCTGACGAATTTCCTCTGTTTTGAAGTTCTATATATCGTGTGCTGTCTACTTTCGTCCCATTCAGAACTCGGAAACCCAGTCGTCGGGAACGTCGGGGTAAAGCACAGAACCCGAAGAAGTTCCCCTCCTCTCTGCTTGCATATGATCGAGAGTGGGCGGTGGCTTGTCTCGGACCTCCTGAATGGTGCAATCGATCTTTTGCTGACCATTCTTGCTGTTCACAAGAATGGTCAAACAGCCATCCGTGTTCACGTCCCAAAATACCCCGTGCTCGTAGGAATCGGCTTTGATGCCTCGATGCCATTCCTTCATCTCCATGATGTGCGTCATGCCGTTATACGAGGGGATATATCCAAGCAGATGTTCGTTGGCGGCCGCCAAGTTGCTGTAGGTGCCCAGAACCTTGTGCTCAAAGTCGACGTACTGGCCATGCTGGATGTAAGTGACCAAGTAGATGCCGGGCTGAGATGACCCGGCCTTTGCGCCGCCGCTGTTGTTGTTGCCGCCGCCCGTAGCCAGAGCCATGGCCTTGTGCACGGCATTGGGGATGGGGATCTTCTCCAAGCCGGCGATGGCGCCGAAGGCGTTCGGCGCGGGGCTGTTGTGGAACTGGCTGACCTGCTGGAGCAGCGCCTTTGGGTACCCCGCGTCCTGCCACTTCTTTATCCATGGAGCAGTGGACTTGTCTTTAGGAGCCGAAGCACGTGTCGAAGCCGAAGCGCGTGGCGTCTCATTAGACAACTGCTATAATCAAATGCTATTTAGCTCAGAATGTCCTGGGAGCAGAGTTTGGTTACACGCGTGGTGGGATAGAAGACTGACAGCTGCTGCATTCCCCCTCGGCGATGACGTCGCCGGAGTGGCGCCGTTCCCATTCGCTTGCTTTTTGGCGGGAGGAGCACGAACGGGTTCTGCGTCTTCCGAGTCGGACGAGCCGCTGAAGGAAAGCTCCGAGAAAGGATCGTGCCTGGATTTTGCCATGATGAATTATTATGCCAGGATAACATGCGTGGTTCAGATTACAGTCGAGTGGCCGCTGAAAGCGGTGTTGATGCCCGACAGCTGGGAGCTAGCTTAGGGGGTAACGGGTAGGGGCCTGTCATTAGCGGGGTCGCCCCAAGATGGATGCGTCGTCGCAAATCGACACTAACAATTCAAAGTTACCAGACCGAATGCATAATTGCAGGAGCCAGCCAGGTACATAAGGTACTTATTAAGGGGGAAAGGGGAATAGAGTCAACATTCCTCACGGAATTGAGTATCAAAAACAGCAGTGAAAACCCAATATTTTGCACTCGTGCCCTGGATCGAGCAGGGTTTGCCAGAATGGTGATGATAAAGTAATCAGAATTTAGAGTGATAGCCAGATTTTATGGTTTATGGCGAGGGTTGTAGCCGGGGGGGTTGTGGTGCTGAGCTCGTTGCGAGAGATCGATGATAACTAGCTTTCGTTATCGTCAACTACTTACTTATACATGTAGTCGTACCATCATCCACCCAACAGCATTAGTTTTTTGATCCGTTTATGAAATGGAAGCACTATCTAGGATCAACATGAATAGACTCTGAAATAAACTCACGCAAATAGCGAGATATAAGTGCAACCTTCTCTCTTCCTTGAGTGGTAGAAAATTATAAAAGGGTGGAAAAAGAATGCACTCTCTTCCTAAATTTCCCTTTCAAACTATTTTCCAACAACCCAGAACGACATTCAGCCCAACATGGCCCCTTGTCTTCTCACACTGCCAGAGGAGTTGCTGCTTGTGGTATGCCGCGCGCTGGATGGGTCAGATGTGTATATTGCACGTCAAACCTGTTCATTATTTCGGCGTATACTGTCGACCCAGGAGTTCGTTTACCAGACTACTACAACAACAGGGTCTCGGACCGCGTACATCCCTTTGGAGAGAGTCGATTGGTATTACGTCCATGAGCTCATCCACCGCCGGTGCTGTGCAGCCTGCATAGACGCCAGACTTCCCAAGCGCGATGGGAGCGATTCGGATTACGACGCCGCCATGCTCCGGATGGCCAACGAGACGAAATATTGCACTGAATGTCAGGCGAGGCACCCTTTGATCATGTTCTCACACAACCAGCGCAATGCGAGCTCCTCTGACGGTGGCGCTGTCTGTATCATGGCCGACGGCGGCGTGGCCATATGCCCCCACTACAATATCTCGCTGGAAATGTTGCGAAGGTGGCAATCCATGAACCACAACAGCGACACAAACAAAACGCCCCCTTGTCATTTTCACTGTAAGCTGTGCTTCCAAGACATGGGTGAGCCTCGTAGCTCCACTGCCATACCACCGTCTGCGACCTTGCGCCCAACCACACTTGGCGGTGAGTTGAACGTCGACTCCATGGGCACGCTATCCATACACTGGACCTTGCCGACGCTCGCGGATATCGAGACTTTCAGCCAAGCAGATTGGGAAGCATTGGAATCCAAAACTGAAAAGTCAAGTTCGTCCTTAATGCTAGAGCTCGACGGCGATTCATCTGCGACCAAAGCCTATAGCCAGCATCTGCGTCCCCACGCCAACTTGGAGTATACCCATCAAGACGACACGAGCAAGGTTTGGTGCAGTTACACAAACGAGTGCGAGGCGTTTTCGAACCCCCTAGACATCGAAATACCAGTGCTGACAGTGCTGTATGGGCGTTTTTGGGCAATGATGGGACGTAAACACTTTCTCCAACGACAACGGCATTTGAATGTGCCAATGTTGAAACACCCGCTAAGCGATGACTATACATTTTGGCGAGAGGTTCTGAACCCTTCAACGTACGGCCTCGCCGCGGACGAGGAGCTGCGGCACATCACATGGTGTCCCGATGAACAGTGCACCAACGGCAAGAGCTGGGCTACTCATCTGAGGCACCTGGAACTCATCGGCCGCTACTTTAAAGCTGAGTCGGGGGGCGGTTCATTATTTGACTATCCGACTAAGAAAATCAAACCTCCTACTGACAGGGGCGGCGGATATGACCGTCCTGTGCTATATTCACGGAGGGGCAGGAATCATGAGCACATTTTTAGAGGGATTAGGTTTCTTCATACTGTACGAAGGGATGCTGGTTCGGACAGCGAATAAGAGTGCTACATGTATATAGTAAAAATTCCGAGAATCCTTTAGTAAGAGAATTGTATAAGTTGTAACTATCAAGGCTAGCTACGAAACGAGATGCCGGGCTGAGGGCGACTAGATCTCGAGTCCCAAGTTGACGTGGATAACCTTGTCCTCCAGATAGGCATCCAACCCGCTTTGTCCCAGTTCCGTCCCCAGCCCGCTCTGCTTCGAGCCGCGGAACGCCAGCTTCCAGTCCACGTTGTTGCTCTCGTTGATGTAGACCATGCCGGACTGGAGGCGAGCCGCGGTGCGATGGGCCACCTTGACGTTCTCGGTGAAGACCATGGCGGCCAGGCCGTACGTCGAGTCGTTGGCCAGCGCGACGGCCTCGTCCTCGGTCTCGAACGTCGAGACGGCGAGCACGGGCCCGAAGATCTCCTCGTGGAAGATCTTCATGTCGCGCGTCACGCCCTTGTAGATGGTCGGCTGGATGAAGTACCCCTTGTCGCCGAGGTCCTCGCACCGGCCCCCGCCCAGGACGAGCTCGGCGCCGTCCTGCTTGGCGCTCTCCAGGTAGCCCAGGATCTTGTCGTACTGCATCTTGGAGGCCTGGGGCCCCTGGGTCGTCGCAGCGTCGAACGGCCGCCCGACCTTGGACGCCCGGGCCATCCGCGCAAAGATGTCGAGGAACGCCTGCTGCACCCCGCTCTGCACTAGGATGCGCGAGTTGGCGCTGCAGATCTGGCCCGCGTTCCCGAAGCCGCCGGCGATGGCCCACTTCGCCGCCTGTTCCAGGTTGGCGTCGGCGAACACGAGGAACGCCGACTTGCCCCCGGCCTCGATGCTCGTCTTCTTCATCTGGCCCGCGGCCGCCTTGAGGATGTGCCGCCCCGTGGCCGTGGACCCCGTAAAGGCGATCTTGTCGACGCCCGGGTGCGCCACGAGGGCCTCGCCGGCCGTCTTGCCGTAGCCGTTCAGCACCTGCACGACGCCCGGCGGGTAGCCCGCCTCGCGGAACAGGCGGGCCAGGTAGAGGCCCGACAGGGGCGAGTACTCGGAGGGCTTGAGGATGACGCAGTTACCCGTGGCGAGGGCGGGGCCCAGCTTCCAGGCGGCGTTGGTGAGGGGGAAGTTCCAGGGCGAGATGGCGCCGCAGACGCCCAGGGGCTGGCGCAGGGTGTAGCCGAACTTGTCCTTGCTGACGGGGATGGTCTGGCCGTGCAGCTTGTCGGCCCAGCCGGCGTAGTAGCGGAGGCAGCCGACCATGTGCGGGCCCTCGCCGTGCATGGACGAGGGGTAGGGCTTGCCGACGTCGAGGGCCTGGAGGGTGAAGAGCTCCTCCATGTGGGCCTCGACCAGGTCGGCGGCCTTGTTTAGGAGCTTGGCCCGCTGCTCGGGCGTCTGGTCGCGCCAGGCCGGGTCGTCGAAGGCGGCGCGCGCGGCTTGGACGGCCTTGTCGACATCGGCGGCCGTGGCGACCTCCACCGAACAGATCGACTCTTCGGTCCTAACAGTGATATGTCAGTGTTGACATCTTAGGTATGGCTGGAAGGCGTTGTGAAAGAAGTCACTTACGAAGGGTCGATGCTGGTCAGGGTTTCCGAAGAACTGCCCTTGACGAACTGGTTGTTGATAAACAGCCCGGTGGGGAGCGAGATCGTCTTCCCGTTCGGGGCTGTCAAGTTGATCTCGGTCTCAGACATTGCGGAAAGGTACCACGAAGATTGTACGAAGGTGTTCTAGTATGATATCAAACAAGCAACTGGCTACGAAAGCTGGCACGATGCAATCTCACTTATCAAAGCTCGAGACTAGGAATATGAGATGTGAAACTCTCGAGCACTGAATATTCAGTTTTGAGATGAGAAAGAGGGGAACAGCGTCCGTATCTGCCGTATGTCGCCTGCAGCCATGCCGGCTCGGCGTAAGATCAAGATGCAGAGTCGGGTGGGAATGGTACCGATGGACGAATGAGCACTGTGGTGCAACATGGCGATGGCAAACATTGCGTGCGGGGTAGAACCAACATGGCATTCACGTAATGAATGGCTGTTTTTCCTTACATCATTTGTATGAGGAAATATTCCGAGCTTCGTCGTTGCTGTTTGGTTTCTTTGGTCTGAAATAGGAGTCGAGGACGGTAGTTTCGGTTCAGAGGAACGCCATCGACTTCAGCTGGGGTGAGCGTACCGCAGTCTGTATCGCACACCGAAAACAGGTGTTACTGATATGAGGTGTAGTTCCACCTCCTCCATCGTTTGATCCTGGACGCAAAGCTGCGATTTCGCGAATCAGACGGTGTTTCTCGAGAGCTAGTTGGATGTCCAAGCTGATCCCGTCATGTTGGAAAGTGGCCAACCAAAGGAGAAAGTTGCGTAATAGCAAGATGTTCATCGGTCAACACATGGCTCATGTAATACGGCTATACATATGGCGAACAGTGACATGGCTTTTGTTCAGGGGCGAGGAGAGAGTTCAAGCACCAGCTCCCAGATTCAAACCAATTGATATGTCAAATTTGTATAGTAAGAGCCGGACAATATACTACCCAGCAACGCTAAATTTAACTCTTACATGAAGTATTGGGCTATTGGGGAAGAGACGATTGTGAGGCCATCGATAAAGCTCCCGTGAGATACAATTGGCCAACTTAGTGACGGTCAGGTATTCGAACGTAGACGTAGATGGGACGGACGATTGTGAAAAACATCGGCCACACACTGTCTTCTGGCCCTGCAATACCTAGTTTGGGGAGTTAAACTTATGTATGTAGAGTCGTAGTTGTATAGTAGGATAAAATTCTATGTCCGTAGGTTTATTTCGTTTGATTACGTCATACCACGCAGTCGCCATATTGGACTACATTGGATGAGTGCTCACTGCTGACTGTCTGTGTATGGATGATGTGGAAAAAGCAAGCCACAGCGCCACAGCGCCACAGACTTGAATGGCTATGGGTGGTGTGTGTGCACTGAAGCGATGGGCAATGAGGGATCTCCACCGGGGGGCCTGAAGCTGAAGGCCTAAACAACCACAGCGATGCGGGGCGCACCCTGACCACCATCTCTGTTTCATCGTCATCAATCACGGCAGATGGATATTGATTGATTCCACCCTCCAAACACTCCAACGAGTCCCAAGTTCCTGCATTCATGCCAGATAACCCTAAGCAGCTAAAGGTAGGCTGACCTAATGCCGAATGACATAATAACAATACCACCTACAGCAATACCAAGCCTTGGCGATGGAGTCATTCTTCGCGGTCTGCTGCCCGGGACACCGCCACTACCGCTGATCGCTGATCGCGGAGCTGAAAGCCACTTCGAAGACCTGATTGAGCAGCCGCTTGCCGCTTGCTGACTCCAGTGTGGTTGGTGATGTAAGGACCACCACCACAGCCCAGGCCAGCCCAGCAGGGCAGGGCTGAATGCGGTCGTCCACTCTACGTTTCACTTGTCTGTCTGTAAATACATAACATATAACCAAGGCCCATTCCACTCTTTTGTTTGCCCTACTACTATACTTATGCGCTCCGTCATTCGTCTTGTGATCCTCACCACCTCCGTACGACTCTTGACTTGATCACGCACCCACTAGGCAGCACTTCCTGACCTCGCCTCAACACTCACTACACTACACGTTCAGCTTGGCGTGTCTATATAACTTTCACAGCATAAACATAGTTTCGAGCCAGCCAACATGGACGCCTCATTCGCCATTTCCGACGACATGCAGCGACGCACGAGAAAAGAGTGCGGCTTCGACAAGGCCGAGGCTGACCTGCCCGTCTTTACGAAAACGGCCAAACCAACCTCCCCCACCTTGACCGCCAAGGGCAAGCTCGGCGACATCTTGTCGTATCTCGGCTCCAGGAACCCCCTCCCGCGACAAGTGGCGGGCGACGACACTGTATGGATGCTAGACAACACAGCCTACAAGAACCCGCAGTCCGGCAAGTGGGAGGCCGAGTTCGTCTCCGCCGTCTTCGAGCAGGAGCCGTCTTGCAAAGTAGTCGACGCTGTTACATCCATCGCCAGGAAGCTCGACCTCGGCGATGACGACGCGAGTTACAAGACCATCGAGGAGCGAATCCAGCCGTTTATCCAGGACATCCGCCCCGGCACACAGGTCAAGGCCCTCCAAGCGGGCACCAACCTCCTCAAGCTCGGCCCCGGTGGTCGGAATGGTATCAGCAGCGACATCAAACCAGTAGACAAGAGTGGCGACCATCCGAACATCGCCCCGACATTTGCGCAGGTCCCGGATGGCGCCAATGGCGTCCTCATGATGAAGACGTTCTTTGCCGAGCCTGAGGGCTGGAGCGTGATTTCTGGTGAGTAGAACAGACCGCAAACCCACCCTACCATATTTGACCAAGGACTGACCATAAACTGAACAAACTAGACATCGACGACACGATCAAGATCACCATGACGAGCGACCCGATCGGTATCCTGCGCTCCACCTTTATCGACACGCCACAGCCGTGCCCCGGCATGCCCGAGCTATACAAGTTCATAGCGGCCCTGATCAAGGAGTCATCGCCCTTCTTCTATCTGTCTGCGTCGCCGTACAACCTATACCCCTTCTTGCGCGACTTCCGCGAGAAGTATTACCCCCACGGCATGATCGTTCTGCGGGACGCGAGCTGGATGTCCATACCCGGACTGCTGTCGAGCGTCACCTTGGGCACCGAACAGTACAAGACGGACCGAATGACCAAGATGCATGATTGGTTTCCCAAAAGGAAGTTTATGTGCATTGGCGGTAAGAGAGCCTGGACAATTTCAATACAATAAAGGTTACTAATGTCGCATACCAGATTCCACACAAGCGGACCCCGAGTCCTACGGCAAGATGTATAGGAAATACCCCGGCTGGGTCAAGCTGATCCTCATCCGCAAGGTGACGGATATCGCAGCGATCGGGATTGAGGCCAAGAACGAACCCGAGCGGTTCGAGAAGGCGTTCAAGGATGTTCCTCGGGAGAGGTGGCACGTATTTGAGGACCCGGCCGAGTGCAAAGCCATTATTCAAAAGATGGTAGCTTCGGAATCCTAGGGGGAAGAATGTTGGCTTCGATTTGATTGCGAGGGGGTTTTGGCCTGCGTAGCACAAGCAGGGTGTTCGGCGTTTAGCGTTCTGGGTGGGTGTAACGAGGTCCCGTTTTTGGGTATCGGCCGGTTCACTTTATCAAGTCTTCAATATCAACGGCTTTCTTTTCATATTGTATGAGCACATCGTATGATCTGTCCCTGTATTTGCGTATTTATGCTGCCAAGATCGACGAGAACTTTAGATAATGGTGTGGTATAGTCGACCCGACAGATACATGTTAACGTAACATGACGGTCTGTTGCTCGTGGCATACATATGCGATTAAAACTGATCTTATAAAACGAATATTACAGCTTTCGTGGCATCAAAGCAAGAAAAAGAATATATTAATCTGACGAGAACCTCCAAACCACGATGCCCGCGTTATGTATTTCTCCTCAGAAACTGATAGTTCACACTTGATTAGTGGAAGAGTCGACCGGCTCAGCCCGTACAGGACCCCCACTAAATGCTTCCACAAGGCTGCATGCCCCTAAAAATAGGCGATAACCAACTGAACTAGCCACTGAGCTCCCAACCCCCACAGGCCCAAATGACATAGGCATTGCGCTACGACGCACATGCATCATCATCACCGGAGCTGAACGCCTCGTGCTTCCGACAATCATCATTCTGACCTCCTGACCTCCTGACCAGAACCAGTTGACCAAAACCCCTAAAGACTCACAAATATTCAGTCGCGTGGCTTTCTGGACGACGCCATACCTTCAGCAACGCAGAACTCGGCCGTTACTTCGAAATACCTAGGCAACAAGGCAAAAGCACTGGGGATTGAAAGAGGTGCGCTGCGCGCGACACCGACATCCAGAATGAGTCGGTCTCCGGCATCTTCTGGACTCTTACCAATGCCGGGCTCACCCTCGTCGTCCTGGGCCTTGTACCGGGCCCGACTTGCTGCCATATTCCGAAAATCGGATACGTCGGTTCTCATTGCCTTTTGGCTATTTGGTACAGAGCCCTCTTTCTCTAGAACTTGGATCTGAATCAACAAGAGTCGTTTACTAACAACTGCTGTCACTTCGAATATAGGCCTGATCAACAATGTCCTCTACGTCATCATCCTCTCCGCCGCCCAAGATCTCGTCGGTTCCGATGTCCCGAAAGGAGTCGTCCTCCTCGCCGACGTCCTGCCCTCCTTCTTCACGAAACTGATCGCGCCCTACTTTATCCACCGCGTCCCCTACGCCGTCCGCATTATTTGCTTCGTCGCCGGCTCGTCCGCGGGCATGCTGCTGATCGCCCTCACGCCGCCCGACAAATCCGTGGGAATCAAAATGGCGGGCGTCGTAGTCGCGAGCCTGACGAGCGGCGGCGGCGAGCTCAGCTTCTTGGGGCTGACACATTACTACGGCCACATGAGTCTCGCGGCCTGGGGCAGCGGCACGGGCGCCGCGGGTCTCGTGGGCGCGGGGCTCTACGTCGCCCTCACCGACTGGTTCGCCTTTAGCGTTCGCAACAGCTTGCTGGCCTCGGCGTTCCTTCCCGTCATCATGCTCCTCAGCTTTTTCGTCATCCTGCCGCGCGGACCGCTCCGCGAGGGCACGGCCAGAAAAGAATACCAGACCTTGCCCGAACAGGACTTGGAGCAGGATGACGTGGAAGGAATTCCCACCGACAACGCGGCGTCTGTTCTGTTGGCTCCTGGGCCCGCGGTGGCGACCACCGCATTCTCCGGAACAAACGATAACGCGACGGCAAAGTTCAATGCCAACCTGCGTCGTGCCAAGTCCTTGTTCTTCCCCTACATGCTGCCCCTGCTACTGGTCTATGTCGCCGAGTACAGTATCAACCAGGGTGTTGCGCCCACTCTACTGTTCCCTCTGGAGCGATCACCGTTCAGCGAGTTCCGGGCTTTCTATCCCTTCTACGGGTTCCTCTACCAGCTGGGCGTCTTCATCTCGCGATCCTCCATTGCCTTCATTCGCATCCCTCATCTGTACCTGCCCTCGATCCTGCAAGTCGCCAACCTCGTGATTCTGACCCTGCATGCTCTCTACTTCTTCATCCCCAGTGTCTACATTGTGTTCATCGTGATCTTTTGGGAGGGCCTGCTGGGCGGTGCCGTCTACGTCAATACATTTGCCGACATCATGGAGAATGTGCCCTCCTCCGAGCGAGAGTTCAGCTTGGGCGCCACCAGTGTAAGCGATAGTGCTGGAATCTGCCTCGCGGGCTTCGTAGGCATGAGCATTGAGCCGTGGCTTTGTAACTACCAAGTCAACCAGGGTAGAGACTGGTGCAAGAGGATCAAGGTTGGATAAACTATTACACGCATGCGCTCAACCACAAATATTTCGCAATAAGAACAAAAACACTTGACAATTTACATTTGCCACGTTCCCCTTCGCTCGAATGGAAGCGGGCCTAGTGGCCACGCCTCCGAATGCCTCCGAAACTGTGGGCTGCCTGGGCTCACAGCTTCATATTCGTATACGTGCTGCACTGATCCGGAGTACCTCTCAAATTGGGGGCTTTCTGGATACTGTGCCGCGCGCTCTTCGGGCACTTGTCGCGGCAGATGCAGTGACTCCTGACTCGTGTCACCTCCCTGCAACTCGTGCAGATGCAGTTGGGAACCTAATCGATCACTGGGCGCCTCCGAATTCCGCGCCGTCCCGGCCTCCATCCGCACCAATTCGAAGTACGGCTTCCCGCCCACCATGCCCGACGTCGCAGAACCTACGGTTGAGCTCTTGTCGCCATGGGGCCCTCCTCCTCTTCCTCGCTTCCTCCGCCCTCCCCCGGTAGACCACCCCATCATCATGCCTCCGTTCGCCGTGCTGGTGCGGCCGGACCAGCCACCCCCCGAGTCCTTGTTAGCCAGCGTACGCAAGTACTTTTCGCCGCCGTCGGAGACGAGCGAGCGCAGGATGGGCGCGCAGCCGCAGATGACGCCCAGGTTGGCCTCGACGGCGGCCCAGATCCAGAGCTCCCACCCCTCCCAAGTGACGTCGTAGGTCTCGAGCTCGACGTGGTGGACCCAGTAGGTGCGCATGCAGCCCGCGACGACGACGACCCCGCCCAGGCCGAAGAGGATCATGAGGCCGACGCGCTGGCGCATGGGGAGGCTCAGGCGGTAGAGTGTAGGCATGGGCAGGACGTAGACGATGAAGTCGGTCAGAACGGTGATGACGGTCTGGCTCATGAGGCCCGGGACTTCGGAGATGCAGTCTTGTTCGGTGCGGTCGAGGTTCCAGTAGCTGGAGGGTGGACTGTGTGATGGACGGGGGATGGTATCAGCATTCGTGGTAGAGAGAGAGCGTAGAGTATGTCACACTGTCAGTACTCACCTACACTGCACCCAAAGCAAGATGAAGAAGACTACCATCATGAGGATGTTGACCGCGATGGCGGCCCAGGTCAGGCGCCGGAACAGGGTGCCCTTGAGGGCGATGCGCAGGTAGCTCAGGAGGATGGACAGCTTGCCGAGCCCCGAGGCGAAGACAAAGAAGGCCTGGCCGGCGGCCGAAACCTTGCGGCCCTGCACCAGCATCCAGAAGGGCACGTCCCAGACGTGTCGGTCCCAGCCGTAGAGCTGGGTCGCTGAGTGTCCGGGGTGGCGATCAGCTCAGATCATGATAGGAAGATGGGTGAGTAGTCTTCTTCGTCTCGTGCTACCAACATGTTCTAGCTTCTCGTCTTTCTTTCTCTCGCACACACTTCGTTTGGGATAAGGGAAGGGAAAAGGGGGGGCTATGAAGAAACCAAACAAACTGCCACTCACCCAATATGACATCGATGGTCGTTCCGGCGCAGCAGATGCCCGCGGCTACCATGACCCAATCATCCCACCACGCCTTGTGCAGCTGGCGCACTCGGACCCAGAGGCGCAGCGCCAGGCATATCAGTGCCACCGATAGTGTCGTGAGCTCCGTGATGAGCAGCGCCGGGCCTCGTGTTGGCGGGTCGACGTAGTTGGGCCGCGGCCAAGTCGCTATCACGGAGAGCGGAGGGAATCGCATCGTCTGTTACTTCTTCTTCTTCGTTTTCTTTTCCCTCTTTGTCCGTTATTACTTTTTTGCCTCTCGCTTTCTTGATAGGGTAGGAAGGTGGAATGTTCGAGCAAGCGTATCCGGAAGCTTGCAGTTCCTAATATGGCTGGTGGCGTTGGGGTTTATGACGACATCTTGTCCTGCCCATCGTTCGAAGATGTCATTCACGTTTTACGAACTATGATGGATATGAGCTTTGGCAGTCTGGTGGTTTGGATGATGGGGATATAATAAGGGAGATTCATGGAAGGGATCGTGAACAAGAGAGCGAAATATAAGGCGAAAGTAAAACGATATCAATGCTACATACAGGTTTCACGACAATATTCGGATTGCCTCTGTGATCATTTCACAATAGACTTTTGCATTCTCCGAATGGTACCTGCGCGTTTCGTCATAAGTGTGGCACAGAACGGGTGATCGGCAATATGAACAGGCTTCGGTATCGGTGTCGCTGCCTCGTGGGAAAACGATGGGACGAAAACATGACGCAGTTCTGTTGGCTGGCCAATGGCGCAGGAATCTGCAGAGTACTTATGTATAGGATTGAAGGCACGTGGCCTATCCCGACGGGAATTGAGATGGTGGCAAGCTGCTCACAATCAGGAGTAGCCAAGGCCAGTTCGTGGCCATACGCAAGTGGCAAGTAGAATACCCGACCATACATTCTTTAGAATGCGTTCTTTTGAGTTGGTATTTGAGAGTATATTACGCTGCGAGTCTTGGTTTCTGCTAAGGTATTGAACCGGAGAAAAAACACAGAAAAAAGAAAACACATTCGTTGGAGTTGTCGTCTCTGCTTGGTCGCATTCGTTTTGGATTATGTGTGGAAGACTCTATTGGAAACAACATTGGCCTGTTCTCACGCATCGTGCCGTGGTAACAGTGATTCAGCCACAGAAAGAAGCAATATCAGTTTACCCCCTTTAAACCCGTCGCCATTTCCATGGTCTTACTCATCCGTATTTCGGGACGGCGACTTGGTTTGTTCCGTTTCAAACCTTGCTTTTTGTCCCCCCTTGGTAAATCGGTAGTCATTGGTCGTGAATAACTCATAAAGCCAGGCTCGATACCTCGGACCCCCTAACTTTAAAAAGTGTGCATGGTACCGGTACACTTTGATGGACAGCCGCTGCAACTAACTGGTAACAATCCCGTCTTGTCAGGGGATCGTGCGCAATGTGGGAGTGCTTCCTCTATTTTACTAGCTAGGATTCAGCAGGTTCGGGATTTGAATTTGAGAGCTGCAATTACCAACTGCAGCGGCCAGCATCGTGATGATCTACCACATCGATGATTCGATAGCTCGTGCCTGTCCAGCCAATCACGTCCGCGTAGTACCAACTAAGGGCAACGAGTAGAACAGAAACTCTCTCCATAGGTCAAGTAGTATGTAGTCAGCCGGGGAATCCAAAGATTCATTCCCCCAATGTGGACTCGTGTTACATTTATTCAAGCCTGTGTCGTCGAAATAAGCTCTTTGGTCTGTCATTCTACTGAATGTAGTAGTCGGCGGATCCGTCATGTTGAACACGACCTCGTCCCCTTTGATTGGTGCGCATCCAAGTCCGACACGACACCGAACACAGCCTCCACGTATGCTTTGGCAAACGAGAAGCAGGCAAGGCACAAACAGATGACAGATGACAGACGAGCCGATACTGACTTTCCATCGCCGCTCTATATCCTCCTCTTGAATAGTTCGATATCAAAAACCTACTGCGGCAGTTTTGGTGATGGTGGTTTGCGTCAGCTCCTACGGCATCGTGCGAGCTCGTTCTCTTATCTTTAGGGCTGCGAGGAAGACCTTTGCAGGTGGAGAAGGGGAAAAGGGGGACGCCGGGGTTCCGCGGAAGGCCGCAGCTATTTACACCAGACTATCTAGCTAGGTGCATGGAATCTGCCAGGTACGAACTCGAGAAAGACGGGCCCGTTTATGCATGCAGGCCCGGGCGGATATGTGGTGCTACATTTACTAGCAACGCAATGCCGAGTTCTTGAATTTCTTATTCTTTTGGGTCTCAGAGCCATCGATTTAGTGGCCACGCCAATGGCTAGGTGTCATAGACGTATATGTAGGTGGTCAGCCGGGAAGCTGCAGCAGCCATATTGGGGTGATGGGTGGTTGCTGCGGGGCAGCCATCGAGGGCAGGTGCATGTTTGTTCTACAAAGGGGGTCCGGCTCTTTGTCCTCGTCCTTCCTGACATCTCACGTGAATCATTACTTTCATCTTGCATCTATAATCTGCTTTGGACATTCGAGTCTTCCGCTCGTATTCCACCATGCTACTTCCATAGCAGACTGACTGGATGCGCACAAGGTTACGTTTCACTATCCGAAAACCACACTGCAATTGTTGTCCGTCCCAACCCTGACGTCAGTTCCGCCATGCCCATTACGCGAATACGGTAGGGGCTGCGCATACTCGTTATCACAATGCGCGCCCTCATTCTGCTATATATGGATTACAGGTAGCGAAGATCATCGTGTTCTTTTGCTGACAAACTCATCACATCGATCTTTCATGTTCACTGAGATCCGGAATCATCCTCATCATCTTCACTATCCATTATCATGTCGGCAAGCAACCGTCTCGCCAATCCTCAGCTTCAGGCCTTGTTCGACATCCTGACACATCATGAGACCTACCGGGAAGTCGAGAGCTTCAAGACCCCCACCGCCATCGCCAGTTATGGCTACCCGTTTTCCACCAACACCGAGGGCGACGGCCTGGAGTCGGGCGTTCCCTTGCTGCAGCTCCTGCTGACCCGGCTGCTTTTGCGCATGCCCGGCATCAACGCCTTCCCCGCCGACTTCTGGAACGTCAAGTTCCGCGCCGTAATGCAGCGCCTAGGCGAGGCCGATCTGTCCGAGAGCTACGACAAGGCATCACTGGGCACGCGCAAGACGCTGGCCACTGCCGCCTCGGCCTTTCACGAGGCCGTCACCCGCGGCATGCTCGGAGGAGTACCCCCGCCCGCCGAGGTGCCGCCCCGGAGACGGTGGGACCCTGACCACACCTCGGCCGCCGAACTTGAGGCCTCCTTTGACTTTTGCATCCGGGATGTCGTGTACGGCGATCTCCTAGAGCGATTGTTCCACTTTGCGCGTCAGTCGCAGGACTTTGACCGGTTCTCCCAGCAGCTCGGCGACACCATCGAGTACATCGTGATTCACATGGCCACGTTCATGCACTACATTTTCATATGCTCGCCCGAAGGCCCTTACCTGTTGAAACTGATTGAGAGTTTCAGTAAACTGTGGGTCATCCTATTCCCCCTTTCCTGTCAATCCTCTTGATGGGAACCCTGATTTCGGCCTTTGGTTGAGGTACGGGTGGTCTCGAATGCATGACTCATCAAAGCCCAACCACTGCTGACCCTGTCACTGGCAGATATCCATATACCATGGTCGCGCAAACGCTCCGGCTTGGCAACGCTGCGACCATGATCAATGCCATGAACAAGTTGTTCCTTTCCAAGATGACGGTGGGCGGCATATCCAACTGGATGGGTATCACGCAAAATGCTGATGATGGCATGAACCTGATGCAAAGGTCGGTTGCATGGCGTACCCGAGCATCATCCAGGGCTGTATAACTGACATGTACTCACAGGATGCTCTCCATCATTGTCGACTTTGACGCCGGCGATTTCCGCAAAGCCGCCGAAGCCATCAAGAAAACCAAGGATCGCCCCAGCGATAGACACTTTGCCGTCATTGATAGACATGTGAATCGCACGCGAGACTGGCATGAGAATGTCCGGATGAACAGTATGCTGGACCACGAGTCCATCATCACAACGATCCTCGAGACGGAGGATCCCGCCCTGGTCGCGAGCTTGAGCAACGCCCACCACGCGCTTCTCCAGGAGTACTACTCGGCGAGACTGTCTGCCCGGGACCGAGAGCAAATCATTCGAGTTTTCTGCCGGTCGAATCCGGATTATTTCACGTCGCTCATGAAAGACGGATCAGCTTCAAGTGAGTATCACTGTTTGTCTCTGCAGACAGGATTCCATCATATACCAGTGACGTTCTAATCGCTCCTCTTCCGCCAAACAGTGGACCCCATCATTCGAGCTATTCATGCAGGCGTGGCCCTTCATAAATACGTTCCCCTGGTTCAGAAGTTTATCGGCGACCTCATCCAGACGAGCAAGCCGGAGAAGAAGACCAAAGCCCTGCCATCGGTGGAGGACTACGTGGTGCTTCTCCGCAAGCACATGCCCTCCCTCTTCAGGTTCCTGCACGAGCTCTCCACCAACTGCCCCGAAGTCCAGAAGATCTTCCTCGACTGGGTCAAGGAGGCCGCCAAGAGCTTCCGCCAGCAGCCGCCCGCATACAGTACCAGCCATCATCCGCGTTACCACCAAAGCGCCAGCGCCGCCTACCACACCAACGGCAACGGCAACGGCAGCGGCGCCGTCAACCCAATGGGGGGCGAAGCAGGAAACGGCGCGGGAGGGGGCGCGGGCGCCTTGAGCGGCGACCTGCAAACCCTGTACGCGGCGCTCCCGGGCGAGACCCAGCACCAAGTCGCGTCGATCCTGGACCAACACGCCGACTACCTCGCGGCCCTCCGCGAAAACTCCCGCAGCAGCCTGCAGAAGATCTTGGACCGCGTGGCGGGGGTGCGCGAGTCGGCCGTGCGCCGCAGCATGCAGGGGCCGGGCGTCTACCTGGCGCGCTGGCACGCCCTCCTCGACGCCACTGTCATCACGCCGGCCTCGCCCGGCCACGGCGTGCCTCTGCGCTGCGGACGCGATGTTCGGGGCCAGAAGGCCTCGGGGAAGACGGGGATGAAGGGGGCGGCGGGCGAGGCGGGCGAGGTGGGCGAGGCGGGAAGCGGCGGGTCGAGCAGCGGGTCGAGCAGCGGGAGCGATGAGAGCTGGGAGGACGCGGCGTCTCTGGTACCAACACCGTCCAAGGCATCTGGGGGCAGCAATGGCGACGGACCTCGCGGGGCGCCGCTGGAGCCGGACGCCACGGTCGTGGTCAAGGCGCTCGGGAATCAGTTCCGGGAGCTGGTGGCGGGAATCAGCGGGGTGGCGGCCCGCGATGTATCTGCTGGGGCTTAAGTGCCCTGTAGAGGTACACGGAGTTGAGAGTTTGTGGTTCTGTCAGGGTGGTGTTGTCTGTTTTGCATGCAGTTTGGATCATCCCTCATGCAACATTTCTACACTGTAGATAGTAAAGCTGAAAGAATTGAACATATCATATTGTTACTATCCAAGACCAATTGTGACGGCTTCCCTCCGAACAGAACCCACCATTTCCACGAGGCATCCCAGATTCCACTCGCATAAGTCTTCCTTGTCACATGATGACGAGGCATCCACCGTGGGCCCATGTAGTTCACGTGGTTATGGAATTCTAGCACTAGCTTACCACGTAATTACCTCTAAAGCCGCGCTTATACGTGCTTCTTTCTCGCTATGCCTTTTCTTGCTCTATACTGTCGATGTACCAGCTCCCTTTCCTCTCTTCATCTTTCAAACCCTCTTCACCTTTCAAACGACGTACAACCTCATCCAACATGGTGATCCTGGCATTTCATTGGCTACATTGAGATTGTGGAAGGCATTGGGTATGATGCCTTCTTTTGAGCTAAAGCTTGAGAGTATATCACGCTGTGAGTCTTGGCGCCCCTGATACATGGCTAATGCAACTGGCAATATAGGGTTTTAGTCTTTTCATGGTTAAATCTAAGAGTAATAATTCAAGTACCCAGTGAACAAGTCGGCGCGGACAAAATGCCATAAAGGTTGGAAAAGAACAACAAGTGAAGCTTTGTATTGTTGGCTAGTTTGGGCCGCTTTGCAAATTCTTCTACTCCTTTTAGACCACATCATATCCAAATGGAAGACACATCCGCCACGGCCACCTCGGGGCCCGCAAACGGGAAATCGCACACTATCCAAAATTTACACGGGCGTCTTCGAGATTGGGTGCGTGAGAAATCGCTCGCTCTTCGATCATTTCGTCAGCCGGTGCGGACGACGCCGTCGTGGTGGCTGAACATACAACACAATCTCGCCCTCAGCCCTCTCTATCTACTGCCAGACGAGGTATTGCTCATTATATGTCACGGATTGGATGGTTCGGATGTCTACATAGCGCGCCAGAGTTGCTCTTTGTTCCGGCGCGTCCTTTCGAGTCGAGCATTCGTGTCGCCGGTGGAAGTCGATACTCGCCGCTTCATAGAGCTCCCCAACCTTGGTGTCAACTGGGACGATGTCTACGAGCTACTCCGCCGGAACTCTTGCTGTCCGGCATGCATCGATGCAAGGCTTCCCCGGCGAGTAGGAGCTCAATCGGCTTACGACACTATCATGCCGCGGATGGTGAATGAGACCAAGTATTGCATTGCGTGTCAGAACTCTCATCCTTTGATTATGTTTTCACAACACCAGCGAGGACTCGAGGATGGGGCGATGTGCATTATGTCTGAGGGTAGCATCGCAATCTGCCCACACCATACTGTTTCTTTGCAAAGGTTGCGAGCGTGGCGCGCCATCATCCGAGACCGCAAACAACACTCCGAAACGCCCCCGTGGCTCCTTCGTTGTGGCTTGTGTTTCCAAGAACTGAAGAAACCCTTTGGTTCTTTGACTGTCCGGCCTTCAGCAACGTATCTTTCCCGTGCATCGGGGGAGGGTCGCAGTGTAGCTGGCTCTGTGGGCTCACTCTGTGTGCAGTGGGTTATGCCGCTCTCAGTGAAGACGGCAACAGTGAGGAACGGAATAAGGAACGGAAATTGGCTGAAACCTGGAACGTTCCAATATATCACCAGCAGCTCAAACGTCCGCGAGGCTCTAGAGGTCAAAAGCGCTCTATCCGCGGCGGCCGATTTCTACAACGATCTTTTGTGCCCCCATACCAGTTTCGACGATCCACGTACCTTTTCAGATCTAACGCATCACACTGGCTTCACTGAGGACGTCTTTCGGCTAGGATACTCGGTAAAACCAATCCTATCAAACGAGGGATTCTTACCGCTATCTCCCGGAGCTGCGCTCTCCATGGGTCGTCAAACCTTCTGTGGAGACCCCTATCATCAAATGCTCCCGGATGATTCGGATAAGTTCGATTATGTATGGACCATGGATAAACGTCAGCTATATCTTCAAAGGCAGCTGGAATTACCCGTACCAGACCTAACTGCTCCTTTCTCCCTGGTGCATCAGAACTGGCTACAGCAAGTCAGCCCTCCGTCGTATAACATCGACGCGGACACAGAACTACGTCATATAACATGGTGTCCAGACAAGCAATGCGCAAACGGCAAGAATTGGGCCTCTCACATGAATCACTTGAGCATTATTGGCCATCGCCTTGAAAGCCAGGCTAGTCGATACTCGCTTTACGACCCAAATGTCATATGGCACGGCCCTATCTATCGCAGTGTGGACGATCACAGGTCCAGAGACACTTGTACGCCACATGTGATTAGAGGGGTACGGCTCCTCCCTCTAAAAAATCCATGTGTTTATTCCATATAGACTCAATACGGTCACAGTAGAGACGTTCGAATTTGATCAATACCGTTTCACTCTTAAGTCTACCTAATACTGGGCTGCGCCATGGCTATCACATGTGCGCCTCCCTTTACTAAATCTCTTGATTCTGTGGATATGTTTTAGGCCTGCGCCTTAACCTCCTCGGCCCGCAGTTCGGTTGGCCAATTCTCGTTCAGTGTCGTCGGCACGTCGCTTCTGCTCTGTTGGAATTGTCCATGGCATGCCGCTGAGTAGTGGGTCCCAGATGAACGTGAGTTTCCGGACGGTCACCGAGTAACAATGGAAGATCCTCGAAGACATGCCTACTGTAGGTCACTACCCTCCCCTCTTACAGGAGCGCAAGTGGTTGGCAGAGAAGAACGGTAGGGGCTGTACTCAGGTGTTCCTTGAAGCCCTCCACGCATGTGCCAACGGCATCAACGGCATCAACGGCATCAACGGCATCAACGGCATCAACGGCATCAACGGCATCAACGGCATCAACGGGGGCGCCATCAGTCATCATGGGCAACAAAGATTTCCAACCCACACGAGGTAAAGTAGCATAATGAATTATTCGTGGCCAAAGTTATTGTTATCTTCGCTATGCATTCAAAAGCCTGTTGATGCGACTGCTTTGGCCCTTCTCCATTGTGTCTCTTATGTCGTTGTCCTCCTTTGTCTACACTAGCCCCTATTATCTCCCTAATTCAAGCCAATGCAGGAACTATATCAATGCTAGCATCTCATCCATTATATGGAAATTTGCATAGATTCACTTGCATATTCTACATTACCGAAACCCTCTGTATTTGATTGACTGATAAACCTGGGGGCCCCGATCGGTCTACCCAGCTCTCGCCGCGTAAGAACCACCTGAGTAGCATCCCATACCATACCATGGCTCAAGTAACTCAAGACAACTTGCAACAGGCCTCGCACAGCGCCATGTTCGAGGCCCTGGCCACGACAAACTTTGAGTACGACGAGATATGCAGCTTGCTTCCAAGCCAGCAACTGTCGTCGTCGTCATCGGTCCGGGCGGAGAGGGGTAGCACCCGCAGTTCTGGCGACGATGGTACTAACACCCATACCGTACCTTACTCGGAGCGCAAGATTGAGGGTCTGGATGAAAACGGTTCGGTACGAGTCGTAAAGCCGTGGTGGAAGATCGGCCTCAAGTGGAGTTCCAGGAGTCGTAGGCCCGAGGTGTACCAAGCGGTACACCAGTGACATGCTTTCTCTTTTGGCTCAGCTCTACATCCAACGTTTTATCATATAGATGGATCTAGTAGTGTTTCTCGACATTGACATCGTACAATAATACTTCGTGTTGCATATGTCGTTGAAGTAGTAGGGTGGGGAAATGACACCATTTTGCTGAACTATTGTAGTCAAGTACTTGGTCATTCCCGACGCGTCGCCCAGGATGATCAATCCCACGTCACTCTCACAGGCTGAAGTAAATCTTCCCCGAGGCCTTTCCTTTGAAGAGCCCATTGACAAAGTTCAGTGGAACAGTCGAAGACGTGACGCATATTCTGAAAACATAAGAGATGAGACTGTGGCGCCTTAATGAGAATGGCCGAATTGGAGGCGTCAAGGATAAGACCCTGTGAGACATTAATCATGTGTCAGCCAAAAGGCCAAGATATGCAAAATGAGAACCTGTCCACCTTGTGATCGGCGGAGCAACAACATGCCCAAACTTAGGCGATGGGTGTTTTGGGGGAAACCAAATTTGAAGTAACACATCCCGGGAGGATCTAATGACGGAGACAGCATGTAAGGAAGGGCAATGACATTGTTTTTGTCTTCAAAATGATCTTATTAGTGGCACGACTGGTCTAAAGGGGCTTCCACACCTTGATTCGATTTGTCGACCGGGAGTCCTAGCTGGCGACACCTGAAAGACCGGAGATCGTTCAAAGAAGAGAAGCCAGTGCAGAAGTTGCGGCTGAGTTCTTGGCTTCTGGAAAAATGGAAAACAGCCATGGTCAAGCTAACCGGCAGCGGATCCCACATTTCCCGTCATTAGCTGAAACATAAGCGGGATCACCGCCGTGTCTTGCAGGCAGACTGAGGCCCCCCAACCTGCCAGCCTGCCAGCCTGCTTCTGACAAGAAGGCTCTTTCCGCTCATCCCTGCCCCTACCCGCGAATAATATGCCTTGCGCCTATAAAATCCCCCGATCGGGCAGCATTATGCGGCCTGCAGGACGTGACCGGTCGCATTTCCCCCCGACTGGGCTTACTCGTGCTACCCCAAAGTGCTTCTTGCAGATGCACGTACAGGGGTTTCTCCATATGCTCTCCAACAGGCTGGCTAGTTTGGGCAAGCTCTCTGCGGCGGTGCGCGGTCTTGGAGGCAATGAGGGTGTGCAAAAAGCCCCGATGAGAGGCCGTGGATGCAGCCTCCTGCTCGTATTGACATTCGTCTTTCAGCTGCGCGGCATGGATAAGTCGAACATCCCCCGACTACGACCGACCTCGTAGCTATCTCCCCAATTCCACCAACGGTTTCGACAACCGAGGTCGTGAAATCCTTAGATGCAGAGGTTTCTTCCCATCGCGAATTGCCCGAAACAGATGCGCCAATGTTGATAATAAAACGAGGGGAACTTGCGAACCGACTGCATACCTGAGATCCAACATTAATTGGTCGGAAGGCCCTCAAGCGCCAACTATGGCCACGGCGCCTATCGAGCACATCGTGCTCGCAGACTGCAAAGATGAAAGCAACGTCTTGCAATCGCAGATGGCGTATTTCAATGAGTCGAGTCCGGACACGCGGCCGCAGGATACGGCCGTCGTGTCAACCCCCGACGGCCAGCTAGCAACCTGGTTCTGCGGCTTCTCGTGGGGCCAGTTCACCACGACGGGGGTGAAGTTCAATGCGACCCTGGGCCAAAAGCACTCAGAAGGCGATTACATAGGCAAGGAGATCCTCTTCTTTTAGTTGTCTTTGATGTTTCGTATCATCATCGTCTCTCTTAAGTCAACACTTGCTTGCCATGTCCTTGATTGTCGAATGGCGGCCCATTGCTAATAGCTGCCGCAGGAAGTGGAACCAACGGATACGATTCCAACAACGGCGGCTTCCGGTGCTGGCAACAGTACAAGAAGAACCTGTACAAGCAGGGCCAATTCGCCTGCTCCCAAGTCCTGCTTTGCGACCATCGAATAGCACCATGTATGTTGAAACAAGCTTTCCCCGGCCGGCCAAGACAGGAAGAGTAGGGATGGTTTAGTACTTGGACGCTAATGTGACTCCAGCTCCACTTCCTGCCACCTCCTGTGCTGCTGCATCGGACGGTGACGCCCCTGACACAGGCACACACGGGCTGGCCCGCGGTACCATCATTGGCATCGGGGTCGGCTGCGGCGTCGCCGGCCTCCTGGCATTGGCGGCCGTCGTGGTGATATGGCGTCACTTCCATATGCGTCGTCGCCAGCTAGCGGCCGCCGAATTGGCTGCTGGCGCAAGGGAGCAAGATGAGGCCAAGAGCGCCACCACGTACTCTAACGTGCAGAGCGTGACGCCCAACGCCGCCGACGCCAACTACCAGCAGCAGCATCCCCACGAGTTGGACTCGCATGAGAGGGTCGAGGTGGATGGTTCAACACCTTTGGGGGAACTATACACCCCAATAAATCACCAACAGCAGCATGAGATGGAGACGCCGGAGTCGCGGTACTATGCTCACTATGACGAGCAGGGGGATACCCTACCTAGGACATGATCCATGACTGCAAGTCCCATAAAAGGTGGGGAGGTTACTACCATTCTATGGACCCAAGCTCATTTGGATAGACATATCTCACAAGCTGGCAACTAGGTTTTTTCGATCTCTCGGAGTCATCTGTGGCAGATATAACGTTTTTGAAGTCTCGAAGAGATTAGGTATAAGAGGCAGGAGTATATCTGTGTAGTGGCTACTGCAGCCCGTCACGCCCTATATGGGTCATTCTACCATCACCACGGCAGTCGTAGGAATGATCATGACGCTGATAAGTTGACACGTTCCAACGCTTCCGCCATCTGTTCTTCGGTTGGTCGCTCCACGATCATCAAGTATAGTACATCCTGTGAAACTGTTAGTATTATCCAGGGTTTCTGAACGGGTCGGATATACTCACGTCTTGCAAAAGTTTCTTGGCGCCCTTGATCAAGGACACCGGTCCAACGCCACTCCCGACCCGACCACCTCCCCGGGAACGTCCACCCCTTCTATCGGATCCTCCTCGTCCACCACGTCCTCCTCGTCCCTGCCCATCCGCAGGATCGCCGCGGGCTGGCCGGTCACGGAGGCCGCCAAGGAGTCCGGCGCGACGTTTACCAAACCCGCTTTGGATAAATCTACTCAAGGTCAGTCTTGGACGCTGATGAAAAAGTAAAGACGAGGTTACTCACCCTCCCGTCAACAGCGCAATCGGGTCACCACTACTGGCAGGGTGGTTGGGGTCCGCATATCTCGAAGAAAACTGCTCCTTCTCCGCCGCGTTGGCCATGGCGCTTTCGGGGTTCTCGCCGGCCCATTGCGCCCTTGCCCTCTTGTCCATATAGTCTCCGACGAAGTTCCCACCGCGCTTGATGGCCGACTGCTTCTTGGCGTCGTCGACCGCGCCCGAGTCGGCCAGCTCGTCTAGGGCAGGGAACACGAGGGGCGCAGTCTCGGGCCACTCGAAAGAGGAGGCTCCGCTCGAGCTCTCGAACCGGTGGCGCTTCTCACGCTCCGACGCGTTGGTGATGGAAGAGCTCATGTTGAACTCGGACATGGTCAATATCTCGTTGCGTTGGCTCGGCTTCCACGTCATAAGCAGTGCGATCAAACCGCGGGGCGCAAAGAAGGAATCATTGACCCGGTCGAGGAACTGGTTCGTCTTGGACCGGCTGTGCAGCTCGCTGGCAGTATCGGTGACCTTTTTGACGGCCACAGAGATGAGGATGGTGAAAGGCTCGGGGACGGTGTTGCCTGCAAGAGAGGCCAAGTTGATGGTTTGGATCCAGGGGCTGGGCTCGACGGATTTGTTGAGGTTGTTGAGAAAGTCGAGGAACGTGGCCTGGTCGATGCCCACATCTTCAAGAAGGGGCGAGTAGGCGCGCACGAAACCCCGGGTGCGTGAGCCAGGGCGTCGCTGGGTTATGACGACGGGCAGAGCAAGTTGGCCGTGCTCGTCTTCGCCATTCTGCTCGTACGGGGGCGGAGGATGGTTGCGGATGAAGGAGTCGGCGAGAGCGGGAACTCCAATCTCGGCATTAGCAGGTGAGGCCTCTCCATGGCCCGTCAATTGGTCTTGGGCTTCGTCGAGTTCCCACACGGCCTCGTCCATCTGGTGGGACAAGCGCGATTGGGTTTCCATATCAGACTCCCCGGCGACACCAGCCCCAGTATCGTCGGCGTTGCTGCTGGAACCTGCTTTGGCAGCAGCTTTCTTCTCTTTGTGGTGCTGATAGCTCTCGGTGGCAAGACCGATGCCACTCGCAAGACCGCGCACAAGCTTTCCCACTGGCCCGGCGCGCTGCTGTCGCCCATCTGAGCTGGATTGTCCACGGCGCATGATTGCGATTGAAAAAGATGAATCTGCAGGTGAATGGGTGAAAGATTGAGGAAGAGAATAGTAAGAAACAAATTCAGGTACGACAGATAGAGATATTGTCTCATAAAATAGCCTTTGAATCGGCCATGAAGCTGACATCGGTAGCTGCTAAGCACTAGTTTCACTAGTCGTCTAGCTCAACACTGCCCCCAGCTGAGGGCTGAGGCCGTCAGCGAAAGCGAGCGGGGCACGTAGGCAGTAGGCGCGGGAGCGAAAGCGAGACCGGGATCGACATTGCTTACTAGAAAAGTCATGGATGGACAGGACAGTGACATGAGCTAGCCGGATTCGCACGGCCGTTCTGGGCGAAGATGGGAATGGAGCCCAACGATTAGCATTACGCAGGCAGGGTTTCTAGATGGATCGGATTTACTCACATCTTGTTAAAACTTCTTGGTGCCCGGATAGTACCCGGATGAATACTGTCTCTATTTCAACAGCAGCATGAAGGCCGCATTGACGATGACGAGATCGTGGTAACGTCACCGGCGTTTGCAAAGTATCCAAATCGGATAGTTTAAGCATGCAAAGAGCAGTGCATTGGGTGAGCAACGTCGCGGCGGCAGAACTGCAGACCGAAGTTGCGGTGGTGGATTCACTGGCCGAAAGTCGTGGCGGCACAGGTGCTGGTGGCCAAGCTCAATCCCAAATAGGTCTCATCAAATGCAAATTGCTGCATCAGCAGACTGACCGATATTAGCGTCTACCCAAAACAGCATCTGCTCAAACGGCACAGCAACATAGGGATCAACTCACTTGTAGTTCAAAACTGCGTGGGAGATGGTCTGCGCAACAGTACGCTGATAGTATGTATTAATCATATGAAGTAGGTTGGGGGTCGGCTTGCTCATTGCGAAATACAACGACAAGCCTACGAATCCCAACCGTCGCTGCAGTCATGTCCTACTTGACATACTTCCTGTTGAATACTCGAAGTTCTTGGGCCCGAGTCCTCAGCCCTGAGACCAAACAAGGAAGAGAGGATGGCCACCCAAGGTCGATTACCCATGGCAAGTCCCCGGCTGCCCTCCATGTTTTCATGTACAAAGAACTGACACACCCATTCTCTCTAGGTCTCCCTAGTCAGTCCCTTCGTCAGTCCACGTCTGCCCCGTCTGGGATGAAGCCCCTGAGATCAGGACACCGACTCCAACATGACTTGGATACGTTGGTGCCCCAGGTGTAAGGGAAGCCCTGGAAATCCTACACTGTCCCGAAGAAAGATAAAAAGTAGAAGAGACCCTCGTGGCAACCCAATGAACATACCCATCGCCATGTAGAGGAAAACTGCAACATGGAGGAAAACGGCCAACACAACGGCGCCCATATCAGAGGCCTCAGCCTCCCGGACAGATGGCTTGCCTGCTAGCTGTAGATAGATCAAATAGTAGATAGTCATAGAACACGTAGTAATGCAAGCTCAACCACCCGCCAAGGTTGGGCTCTCGGGTTCCGTATTTGCTCCCTAGAGATGGATACCCTGGCATCGACAACAATTAGCGCAGACCTGTATGATTCTCAGGGGAACTACAATGTCCCCCGATGGGGATCGCCGAAACTTGCCTTGCTCCGTTCAGTCGCTTGTAGAATTGTAGCCATCCAAGCTTCGGCCATAGTGGCGCTGAACGATCCTTGACCACGCCAATACTGGTACGTAGGCGTCGGACAGAACCAGTAGGCGTGGAGCTAATGATCAAAAAGAAACAGGTCACTTAAAGACGCGAGGCTATGATACGCAAGGAAATCTATTGAGAGAGGAGAGAAAACCCTCGAGTGCATGTTCTACATCGTACAACCAGAGAAGCAACCATTGACCTTGCGACCTAACCATCGCAGAATACCTGAATGTACAGGTCCCTTTGCGTCATCTACCTAAGCCCTTATGCAGCAGTTCAATCTGCACCGCTTGCCTTTTCCTCGTTCAACAAGATGTCCAAAAAGGCCCTCTGAGTCCTCTTTGCCCAAACGACACGAAGCTTGCGCTCATCCCGGAGAATGGATCTGATACCATCGGAGAAGGGCGTCAAGTCCCGCAACTCAGTTCCGCTTTTCATAATCTCAGGAGCCAAGAGGATTGTCGCCAGTCCAGTGTTGTGATCGCCGACTACGAAAAGCCCGTGATTTGGAGTGCTGACGGCTGCGCGGGGTTCAAACCAGTGTCTGGCTCTTCTCTCAATAAACTCCAAGTGCTTCTTCCTGCGGTCTTTGAGATGGCCGTTGTACGACAGTTCCCTGCTCGTAGTCGGGTCATACATGTCAACCTGGAATCTGTAGCCGATGCCGTCCTCATCATTGATGTCTGGGCAAGTCGTGCGACGAACGACGAGAAGGATCCAGATATGCTTGCCCCCTGCAGGATCGGCAGGATGGGGGATGGAAACAGGCAATATGAAGTTGAAGGGCCTGTTGTATTCGTGATTATAGAAGTCGCCGATGTTCCTCGCAGACTGGTCACGTGGGTCGACGATCTTCCATCCATTGGTTGCCAATGGGATCAGCACGGAAAGCATGGCATCTCTATCAAGATGTCGACCGTGCTCGAAGCTGTCGATACCAGAAGCCTCGATCTCGATTGTTGGGTCTTCTTGGAACGCGCGACGGAGGTCGTACCCAAGGGGTATTCTCCAAGCGAGCCAGGGGTTCTCCCTAAGGAGCTTGAACTTCTTGTTTGGGACAAATGGCATGCACCGTGGTATTAACATGGGATTGTGTTGGAGCATCGCGGGGATCATCTTATCCCGAATAGCGCTGATTCTGCCATCTTTCCAAGGTGTGGCGTCGTTGGCCTTGAAGACATCGATGAGAGCCTTGCCGATATCCTTGGATAGGTCTTTGTAGAAGTTAACGTAATAGGGTGACAAGTCCAGAATGCGTTTAATGGCAACAAGGATGTCTTTGTTGAGACCCCTGAAGATGACACCGCCATTCATAGCCGACACTAACTCGGGAAGGGCCAGCACGGCAACGATGCCTTCGCCATATACGTTTGACAATATGGTCAGACGTTCACCAAAGACTCGGATGCGCTTCCATTTATTGTGGATGTCCATGGCCTTGCCACTATCTTTCCCGTCAACCTCGATAAACTTATCCACGGCTAGAGCGAGTCGCGTGTTGGCGGGATCGCCCGAGCCTAGCTTGATGTTCGGGTCATCTTTGATTTGCTGGAGCAATGTCTCCACATGTTCATACGTGCGAATGGCAACCCAACACTTGAGGATGCTGTACTTGATGCCATGGTGCGTCTCAGTCAAGTTCCAGAAGTGCACGAGTTGTTCCACCGTGGTTGCATTGACGGCGAGCTTCGGCCGCTCTTCGGGCTCCAGGAAATGTCTAATCCGGGCGAAGGCAAACGCCGGATTGAATAGCGGTAGTGTCTTGAGTAGCGCCTCTCGATTCTTGGCGTAGAACTTCTTCATCTGGCCTTTAGTCATCGCATGGATCTTCAAGTGATTCTTCATTGTCTCCTGGATTCGGGGGTGGGCAACATGCGAGGCCGGGAGGACGTTGATGACTTGCATCGGATCATTGTTGCCATCTGCATTGTCTGACTCTGAATCTGAGCTGGAGTGGACATCACTAATGAATTGGGCGGCCAAGTCATTGTCGTCTCGCGAATGGGGGATACTCTTCAAGAACGACTGCTGATCAAGGTGATCATTGTCAATCATTGCTTGGACAAACTCCTTGCAAAACTCGGCCGAGGTGTTGTTCTTGAAGACTTCGGCCATATCCGTGGCCGTAAGCCCTCCCGCTTGGAGTACATCGGCGAGTTTCTCCATCTCTAATTCACGACACAGCCTCAGAGCTTTCTCGTTGTCGTCTTCTGCCATAATGGACGAACCACCTTTGAGATTAGCACAAGATCGTCTGAAGGATGGAGATATGGAAATATGGCATCATTTCCATCCTTGAGACAGTATAACAGGTGTAACTGCACCAGCTAAGTATGCCGAAAGGATGGAAGCACGGTATGCTACATACCTTGGCGACTATCAACAGCGCGCAAAGAGAGCGGTGGCAATGGCGGTGGACAGGCGTGAAACAGTCAATTGGTGACCTGCAATGTGCAACAAATCGTTGCGAGGAAATGATGGGAGAATGATTGGAGTTTGGGGATCAATCGACGAAACCAAAAACCTCAAAGAATTATTGAGGAATTTGGTGCCTTGCAATGATTGTGAGTTGGAGGAAATTGTCAAGTTGCCCAACGCGCTGGAAGTTGAAGGTTGTAAGTGGGAAGCTGGAAGCTGGAAGCTGGTTGCAGTTACAGGGCGACTTCACTCAACCAATTGCGCATTGAATGACGAAAAACCAGGAAATGGAATTCAGTGAAGTCTTTGAATCCAACACAGTTCTTCCTGCCTGTACAATATTTGGGCTATCATCCGGCCTCAATTACCTACTTATGTACCTTAAGTACTTTTGAGAATAGTCTGGCCTCACCCACGCTTCACCGCCCGCGTCATCCTCTTCTACCTCGTCGTAGTTGGGTCGGTGTCTTGGGATGATACCGGAATCACCGTAGGGGCGGCAATTCACGCGTTTGTAGACCGGCACTGGTCGGGGCGAGCCATTAGGCAACAGTGCGTGTTCCTGTAGCTTGCCTTCCGTGAACCGAGAACTTTGTTGCAGCTCCAGGCCTTTGCCAGTCGCTCACTTGAGGCCTTGAAACAAACGGCATGTTCAGCTACACCTTCTCGTCTGGCCCTCAGGCATTGTGAGAGGAAAGTGATCGCGTGTCTGACTCACGGGCCCTACAGGCTGGGCGCGCCACTTTCGATTGGCGGAAGGCACCTATTGCGTAGATTGAAGTGCTCGTGTTGGCCGATATTAATAACGACGTTAAAGTTCTGAAATTTTACCCAGTCCCGCTCGTTTGCCGGTGTATTGTTAATGTAGTTCGTGATGTGACTCACGTCTTCCTCGAACCAAGTGATTGCATCATCTTCGGTGATCTCGTCCTCCTTCTGCATCAGAATGGATGGCTGTTGTATCTCTATTGTGAAACAAGGAGGGTGAAAGCTTGCCGATGAATACCATCGCGTCCTCGAGTTCTTGTGATGGATGTCGAGGCGAAAATTGATAGTGCCAATGCATTGTGCCAAGGTCTGGTTGACAACGAGAGCATATAAATACTTCAATTTGATGTGTCCTGTGAGGCTATGAAGTGCGTGAACGTCTTCTCCGTCGGCAGTAGGAAGCCGTTATTCGCGGATGAACAGCCAAGGCAGGTCCAACACAAAACGAGCCATCTCCTTGTTCACGCTCGCAAGGGTGGCCGGAGTTTGAGGCCAGAGGACACGTCGATCGTGTTGGTCCGTCTTGCCTGCTTGGGAGTACACCCAGCCGCTAGCGACGCATTGCCAGCTGTAGATCCCGCTACGTCGGAGGTCCTGATCAGGCTTAACAAGGGCGTTGGCCTTGGTGGCATCTTCTGGAGGTCGTTGATGCCGTTGACAGGACGCAGTAGCAGGTCGAACCCAAAGGGATAATCAAGACAGTAGGTGTATAACTTCTCCTCTGAAAGCAATGTCCTCATACTCGCGTTTTACTAGAGCTCACCGTGCCCCTCAGGGAGCTCAAGCGGTTCCAAGTTTTCCTGCATGCTTCCGACCAGGTATATGGGGTCATATTTGAATGACGCCAGGTCGTCTACCAGTAATCCCGCGACGCTGCAAAGTCATCAGTTAGTACCTTGCTCAAGCTTATTCGACAAGCTGGAAAGGTCTCAGGGGCGCTGCACTCACATTTTGTCCAGACGGGACCTCTCATCCGCTATTTGGTCAGAAGTATATTCGAGTTGGTCCTGGTTTGCAAACCACAGAGCTTTATTCGCCGCAGCGAGGACTTTCCTATTGCCCCAATCCATGGTGTGTGAGTTCGTATACTTCTCAGAGCATTGCGACCCGCCAACTAGTGTATGGGTGGGAAATGTGATCTGGAAGAATTACCTCGTCGACTTATTCTCGCTCCTTGAGGCTTCAGGTAAGTTCAGTCTCGTCTGGGCGTCTTTCCAGACGGCTTCCGCAAAGCTTCTAAGGTCGACCAAAGCCTTGTAGCTTTCCATCTGGGGGTATTCGACTTGCCAGTGCGCGCTGCATATATGTCAATAAACAATCAGCATAGCGTGGTTGAATGAGTGTAGTAAGCTTACTCGCCGTCCATCAACGCCGACTCGACCCAAACGGGGTCGCTTGTATAACTGGTTAAATTGGTCTTCCGGTGTAGATATCATGTCAGCACAAATCTCAAGGGAACCCCTCTCTCCGGGTTCCTTACAATAAGAACGCGAGGAGTCTCTTTCTTCGTTTCTATAAGAAGTTTATTAGTCGACTGAGTAATGGATGTCCCATGCCACTCTAAAAGAGTACTCACCTTGATTTACGGCTGTAACAGTCAATATTCCGGCTGGCTGTACCGTCTCTGGTTAGATCATTACCTCATGTAGGTTAATGTTGGGTTAAAAGGCACAGTAGCTTACATCAACTTCCATAGCGATTATCAAGTTGTCCGTCTTTCCTTTGGGCGAGATGCTGCTGACATTGATCTCCCCGATCAAGCGGTTATCCTGAGCGCGCAACCTCTCCCCCTCGATGACCTTGATAAGCTTTGAGCCCCCTGGGACCTTGATGTTAACCGTCTTTCGAGCCGGTATTATCGTGTTCCTGGGTATCACGCGCAGAGTAAACCCGTCGAATGCTGTCTCCTGTCAAACGACAAGACAGAGTTTGTTAGCTTTCCTTTCTCGCCGCCTTTAGAGAGATGATGAAAAGAGGATAAGGCGGGGGGCGGTACTATTCCTATGCTCAAGGGAAGGATCTCTACAAAACATCCCGGATCGGATACATAACCGCTAATCACGGCGGCATGCATGGCCAGGCCGGTGATGACGGCGTCGTCGGTGTACATGGTGAGAGGCTTCTTGCCGCCAAAGAATTCTTCAAGTTGGGATCTCAACTTCAAGAGATTGTCAGCAATCGAACATACTGTGACCAACGGCATTCAAAATATGCTCACCTTGGGGATATGACTGGACCCTCCACTGAAGATCAGCTCGTCGATGTCCGCTGGCTTTAACTTGGCGTCATCTGGAAACCCGCAAGTTAGCAGGGTGAACTTGTTCCATCCAAACAGTCTCTTTTCCGTCCCCGAGACGGACCTAGCAGTGTTTTGAGGGGTTTCAGTGTCGACTGGAACAGATCCATGTTGAGCTCCTCGAACTTGGCTCGTGTGATAGTCTGGTTGAGGAGTATGCCTTGATAGAGATCAGGGATTTCGACACGGGTGACCATCTTGGTGCTCAGTTGTATCTTCGCCGTCTCGACTCCGCCATATAGTCTTTTCATTGAGTCTGCCGCGATCTCAGCCGCTTGGATGCCATTCTTCCGCGTGAATTGCTTCAATAACCTACGCGGGGTGTTATAAACAACAGAACAGAACAAATGTCTAATCGCTTCTGGAGGGCCGGGATGTCGTGAAGAGGGAAGTGGTTATTTGCTTACCATTCCGCCACGCGTTCATTGAAATGTCTTCCTCCGATCGGAAGCGACACCGCGTCCACTAGTTCATAGACTCCAGTATCGCATATTAGGACAGTCACCCGGAGCATCTCGCCACCCATGTCGTAGACCACAATATTGCGTTCGTCACCCAATATGTCCAGACCATACGCAATGGAGGCAGCCATGGGCTCCTGGATTATGCGCAAATGCGACAGCCCTGCCAGCTCAACTGCTTGCTTCACGGCGGTACGGCTGTCATGCTGAGGGTCAAGGCGAAGATCCGGCGGCATTCCGATGATGGCGTGCTCGACCTTGACGCCGAGGGCCGACTCTGCGACATTCTTGAGCCTTACTATAAAGATGCCGACCAGCTCCGTGGCTGTATACGTCTTGACCTTTCCCGCCATGGTCACCTGTACGGATACTGTGTCGTTAACGCCCTCGATGATCTGGTAAGGTAGACTGGGAACCATGGCTTGAACTTTGGGGCTGGACCAGCGGGAGCCCAGGAATCTCCCCACACTGCATACTGTCCGTTTTGGATTGGTATGTGCTTGTTGAAGGGCATCTTCAGGGCAACATATGTCAGCGTCTTGTGCCACTTTCAAGCTTTGTGGCTTCCAGGATCATGCATACCTTGCCCTATTAGTATTTCACTGTCTGTAAAGGCGACACAGGCAGGTATTGATGTGTTCCCGTAGCTATCTTTGAATATTCGCATATTGCCAGAAGTCTCGTTTTTATAAGCTACGTGTGCATATGTCTGCCCACAAGTTGAAATTAGCTCCTGGTCTCCGTACGTGGAATATCGTATTTGGTGAGTGAGTATTAGACCACCCATTAAGACTAAAACTTTGACCTACGTTTCCAATATCCTAAGAAGTAGTTAGTAAATACAGCAATGATAGAGGTGTGCATGATATGATATAAACATACTATAGCAATGACGGGTTCGTATCCGCTGGGGGCATCCAGAAAGGAAAAGAGTGAGCTGGCCAGAACGGTTACAGTTGCGAGAGTTGCGAAAATCACTAAGAGAGTCCCCCAGAACTTGATTCTTTTGGAGCTGTCCATCCTAGAGGGATGCGTGGAAGCATCATTTGTTATTTTTAACTGGTGCTTTTGATCGACGAGAGGTCGGAGCATTGTTGGGTTGTCGTTTCCAAATCATCAGCGAGAGCTGGGAAAAGAGATGTAGTAACGATATGATAAAAGGGGGAAGAAAATGATGTGTGTCATGCTACCATACCGTTCAACTATATCGCCGACGGGCAAAAGCCAGATCTCATGGCTGGTATATAATTTTGATGGATCTGGTGATATTGCTAGGGTGAAAGCTAGGGTGAAAATGATGCCTGTTAAGAATTATGTTCCACACTCGAGACGCCAAGCACGGATGGATGACAGGTGGCCCTCCAGTTTTATGAGTCAGTCCAAATTTGGCCTGATATTCGGCACTAACTAAGCAGTGCTTACACGAGAGAGCTAGTAAGCAGCCTTAAAATGACAGCGTCCAAGCGAGTTTATGGCATTCTTCGCTGTTGTGCCTTGTTTTGTGTAAGTACCTATCTACCAAACTCGGCCGGCACATTGCCAAGTCAATCCAGCAGAAGCTCTCGTTGAGAAGGGCTAGTCCCGGGCTGAGTCCGAACTTTCCCCTGTCCAATGGTCGGAAGCTCGTGTGCCACTGCCTCCCTGGACTGCAAGTCCAACTCCCGAGCCGGGTCAGAGCGCGGTTTCGACCACTTGCTGCTCAGCCGCGAGACGACCGACCGCAAGCCCCGCATCAGCGGGTACAGCGTCGGCACGGTACCGCACACGATCATCAAGAAGAGCTCGGCCGTCACCCATGCGAAGATCTCAAACGTGGCCCATGTCAGGTCGTCGCGGTTTGCCAGCTCGGCGAGGTACTGGGTCTTGATGCCGGAGCAGATGGAAGTGAGGATGTTGAGGGAGAAAACAATGCTGAGCTGGATTCGCTCGGCTGTCCTGTTTTGCAGAGACCAGAATATCGTGACGGGAATGATGGCAAGGCTTGCGTCGGCAAATGTATTGAACGCTAGAGAGATGCGGTTCGTTAGCAGCTGTTACTAAACAATGATTGTATTCCAGTGATTGGCAACTACAAGCCCGTACAGTGCTTACAACCGGTGAAAGTACCGAACCCGGACATGATATGTGGGTTGATACAATAGCCATCGACTCGTTGGTCCCAGAGCCTCCTGGGTGGGCTGCACTGGGCGAAGGTGAGAATGGAGCACGACAAAGCGATGAGACTCGCCAGCGTGATGGTGACGACCCATAGGTAGATTCGCTGCCATCGCATTTCTGTTTGTCGAATGATGGCAAGTAGTAGAGCAGACACGGATATCTTGCCGGCCGCCACGCCCATGATGCCAAATATCTGACTCGTCCAATTGAGAAGCTGGACCGTCGCAAGGTTATCCTCTCCTAACATGACGACGTGCCAGATGTGGCGGGTACCTCCTCGGAGAGCATACAGTGTGAGAGCGATGCTCCAGCCTAAGAAACAGAGCTTGACGCTGCGAGTCAGCCAGGTTGCTTCGATGGTGTATACATAGCTACTGCAGCGTGAAACTCACCATGGATATGGCCATGAAGAAGTCATCCCAGCCAAAAAGCTTCACTCTGGCGCGCAACCCCATTCGGAGAGCTACCGTGATGGAAGCCAAAGCTGTCAATGTCCAAGTCATGGAGATTATAGCTTGCCCTCGGTCCGGGATCACTTCCATGCTCTCTGCTCCTGTCGCAATCGCCATGTTTGCCGGCGTGTGTAATTTTCATGATGCACATTGAAGAAGAAATGGAGAGAGCCCGTCGAACAAATGAAGAGTTCTGGAACTCTACGGCACAGGTTCGCAATTTTGTTGGGTCGAGGATGGGCAAGGATTGTACCTCCTCCATCTATCTTATCTTCAATCGACCCGACCAGCTGGGAAGGGCGCGACGAACCAGCCCAAAGCAGTAGACATTGCATATACCTAGTAGTAACCCGGTAAATGGTATGTAGCATGTAGCGGGGCAGTTCCACAAGACACCAGATCTGCTCCGAACTTCTCGGCTATTTCGATTCAATAGAAAATGGTTATCTGTCCATTTCCACGCAGTCATGTAACCTCAACCTCTACCCCCTTCCCCCAACTCTCGAATATTGACTTGTCATATGTCTTGCGTATCGTTCTTCGCCTCGGATCATCTTACCAACCTGTCAGGGATAAGTGCACACTAGTGCATTATATCAAATAAATTATGGCTAACCCCGAACTTCTCATCGAGCAACTGAAGCTGCTCGTCGAAACACCAGATGCATACGGGACAGAAGAGCAACGAAATGAGATCAAGAGACTCGGCCGCTTGGCCTCCAACGTGCTCGAGGCCCCTTTTGAAACCATGCAGCGCCTCGTGTACTCGGTAAGCACGAGACATTCCTCCTACCTCTCCTAGGATCTGATGCAACAACTGACCAAACACAGCCTTTGCCATTGGTCGCCGCCCGCATTGCACAGGACTGCAACATCTTCTCAACTCTCGCGGCATGCCAAGACCAGAGCGCCACGAATCTTGATACCCTGTCCCGCGCCAGTGGTCTAGAACTGCGCATTCTGGAGTCAGTCATGGACTACCTTTGCACCCAGGGAATGGCGGTAGAAGCTGAGCCGCACCGATACCTGCCAAGTCCAATGTCGCATTTGCTTCTGGTGCCACTTTTCGGAGATGCCGTCACGCATTTGTACGTTACTCGTCGCCAAATCGTAGTTGCCTAAGGGATGTATGATACTAACACAATGCGAAAAGCCACGACAACTGTTTACCTGGTTTCACAGCACTGCATCGTGTTCTGAAGGAGCCCCGCGGCTCTTCGCTGACGGCTTTCAAGCTTGGCCAGCATACGGATGAGGACTTTTACACGTGGATGGAGACGCATCCGGCTAACCAGGCCGCCTTTCACCGCTTCATGGAGGCGCAGTTCGCCAGTCTTCCGACCTGGCTCGATGTGTTCGACTTCCAAGCCGAGCTGGGCGGCAATGCCGGGTCTGCAGACGTCATGTTGGTCGACGTCGGTGGCGGCAACGGGAGTCAATGCGCGGGACTGAGAAGAGCTTGGCCCGATATGCCGGGCAGGATGATACTCCAAGACAAGCCCCAGGTTCTCGAGCGAGCCCTGCAGGTCCAGGGCATGGAGAAGATGGGGCATGACTTTTTGACGGAGCAGCCGATTAAAAGTGAGTTCAACGCCGACCCTTACCAGTCTGAGACATGTGAACACAGGACGACTAACCTGCGAAAGATGCACGAGCCTACTATTTCCGCCAAATTATGCACAATTTCGACGACGACATCTGCACCACCATTCTCAAGGCTCATATAGGGGCCATGGATAACAACAGCGTGATATTGATTGACGACAAGGTGTTACCGGACGCGAAGCCGCCCGCCGATTCCCCAGGGGTCGAGTACACGGCTGCTCTCAGTCTGGCCATGAAGGTCATGTTTGACTCCATGGAAAGACGGGAGTCACGCTGGAGGGACTTGCTATCCAGCGCGGGTCTCGTTATACAGGACATAAGGAAGTTTACCAAATTTGACGACGCCATAATAGTTGCTAGGAAAGTGCCATCATAGGTATGTTGTGATAAGCTCGGGGCTATTCTATCCGGCTGGTTCTCGTCCAATTAGAGTACTGCTCTAAATCTTCGAGATCAACTTTTGCGTGCCCAAGAAACTCTGCCTGGTCTCATTGTGCAGCAAGAAGACTAGAAGAGGCGGCAACGAAAATATGAGATGACCGCCTGGATAGCCGAACCAATCCAGATTGCCTTCTGACTCGACATGCTTTCCAGCGGAAATAAATGACGTCAAACCATTCACTCGGACCGGAAGCCGAGTCGTCTGATAGACCGGATCAGAGCGTACAGACCCTGCAGTAGTCTCGTCTCTGCGACGACGATCAGACCGCCATGCAGGCCATCGGGTGATCTTCACGGTTGGTTCACATGAACTTTGATTGTCCGGAACTGACGGCCAAGTCACCAACGTTTGCGTTTGGGCAAAGCTGTCTCTCGTTTTCGGGAACCAGACACGGAGAACCCCGTATACCATCAGATATTGGAAGTCGTCTCTGATAGGTGCGTTTTTGAGATCCAACCTTAATCGACGATGAACGCACCAACTCAAGCTTGTGACCGTTTGCATCGTGGGCCGCGGGCTCCCGCGGGCTCCTGCTGTTCGAGCCAGACTCCGTTCATCCCTTTGCCAATGCGGGCCAAGCCACGATTTTTGCTAATGCCACGTGAGGGGCTGATGCGAAGACGAAGTGGGCGACGCGGAGGTTCCCGAGAGTCACACAGCTCGGAGCGGCTGGACGACTCAACGGCAAGGCACGCATAGCACGCATCGCCCCTTGGCGGCTCACAAGCATGGCGGATGAATTCATGACGGACTGCGGGGGTTGCGCGCACCAATGACTTCCCCAGATCCAAGAGTAACAATGTGAGGTCTTTTGTTCGTTTTGATGCGTCTCCCGCGTGTACGCTACCGAGCGAAAATGTACTGATAAGGAGCTCAGAGCCCCTTTGGTAATCTTATATTCCTGCTGCTCCCTCTACTTCACGCGCCACAGCGATACGACACACAACCCCATCCCCTACCTATATCCCATCAAGGATTGTTCTCCTCGGCTGCTCTCTACCTGTCGATTCCCTCACGATGAACAAGTTGCTTATCGCGGCCGTCCTCCTGGCCGCCAACGCCAGCGCCCTGGCCGTCCCGCGCATGGGCACGGCCGGGGATGACGAGGTTTACCATCTACACAGTAGCCAGCCGGCGCAGCAGGGCCAGACAACCCCAGTGGCCAACACTCCTATTCATGATACCCGTGACGTCGGTAGCTCGCAACCTGCCGCCGCCGACAATAACGCGCCTGCCGCTGCCGCCCCTGGCTTCTGTAAGTATTTGCAATCAATAAACCCCCTTTAGCCAACCATGAAACTTCTCATTTGTCTTCGAGTACAAAGCTAACATGCAGTTCCTGATCTAGGGAAGGGCAAAGGTGGCGATGGCTACGGCGGAGGCGGTGGTGGCGGCGGAGGCGGTGGCGGCGGAGGAGGTTATGGTAGCGGTGGTGGGTATGCAGGGGGAGGCGGCAGTGTTTGCGTCGGCGGCTCAGGATCCATTGGTGGTGGAGGTTACGGTGGTGGTTCAGGGGGTGGAGGCGGTGGCGGCGGTGGTGGTGGCTATGGTGGATATTAATAGATGTAGTAGGACTGCGTCGGAGTCGAATAAGAAATCCGGGAACTGGGTATGAGTGAAGCAGTGGGTTTTGTGGGATGCGAGCATTCTCCCGTTATCTGGGAAACATGGTGGCAGTTTGGCTTCCGTATCAGTGAAGTCACGACCAGAGAGGCTGGGCCTTTGATTCATTGGATAACACTATGTGCACTCTTCAGAAGCTTGATCACCACACGGCGTGTGAATACAGCACTCGTCACATGAGCATCCCTTCCCAGGATAGTAAGGTTCCAAAATACGTGTCCATGTGGCCTCAGCTCGTACCAGCAGCAGGTTAGATGCGGTGGAAGGTTAACTAGCCTCATTCAAGAGGGCCAATGATTCCTTGACTATTCCTCAAACGTAAATGTAGCACAGCGGCGATCCCCCGAGGGTATCCAGCACGTCCTTGATCCGGTGCGGCGGCCCCACCGTCCCCATGTTCAGGAGATCCTCCTCTACCACATCCCTTCCACCCGGCTCCGACTTCTGCGCCTTCCCGGCCAAGGATCGGGCCAGCTCCGGGTGTAGTGCCTGCCAGATCCAGTAGATACGGTCGACCATGGCATGATGGAGGTAAAAAGCCACGTCGTTGTACGACGAAGGGCCCCAGATTGGTAGTCCGACTAATCATTGATAGGTCAGCCATTCAGTGTCTCGAGGTAGGTACGATAGCCCTGGATGTGGCTGAACACAGGGGTAAACTCACTTGGCAAATGGGCCGTTTTTGACACAGCCGCCTCTGTAACCGCACTCACTCCGCAGTCGTGATTCCCAAGACCAGATGAACAAGCGGTGCCAGGTGAGGAACCTGCCCGTGGAGTGGATGATATCCGACTGGTTGATGTGGGTAGCGACGAAGTCATCATACAGATTCTGAGCAGCCGAGAATGATGGGTGTCCTTCTGAAGGTCAATCCCAAAGACACTGAACGACATGAACATAGTCCTGTCTTTCGGTAGTCGACAAGGACGCCCTGAATCCCCAGCTCCAAGTTAGATGGGGGCAGTCTCCGGGGAAGGGGGGATTGGACAGACCAGTTACGGCGCACTGCAGCGTTCCTCATAGAACACCCTACTTGCGTATCGGCATCTCGGGTTTCCAAGGCCTTCGTGGCATCAGCTTGAATATCGTTGATGTGAGAGAATCCGTTGGTCGCATGGTCATAGCCTAAGAAGAGGCATATTATAGCCCAAGTCGCAATGGGATTGAGCAGCATTGGGGAGATAGTCTGTGGAATAAGAGTAGAATAGCTTCGTTGCAAACTTTCGGGGACGAGGCTTGAGTTGACTATTTGATGTGGTATTCTAGAAAGCGGTTGCTGTTGTTTATATAGAGAACTTCATTCCTCTTGATGGGCCATCGGGTATCAGGCCTTGTCACTATTCAGGTATGTTCGCCAGTTATGTTTCGCTGGTCATGTTTCGCATAGATTCCTTGCAGACCTATGGACCGGAGTTGATGTTTGCTAGAGAAAGGACATCACCACTGTTGTTTGTTGGACACTGGAATATGACTGTAATTATCCCATGGGTTGACGGCTATGATGGACCCTACTACCCGGTATTACCAACTGCTGATTTCGCCATCTCCTTTCGATTCTAGAAATTCGCTCCATTTCATTAGCCAACCACGTATTCTCGCATTCCCTTGGCTTCCATTATTTCGTTGCACGATGACTGTCTGGTCAGCGTGTGATCATCAGACCTGGTTGATTTGACCCCTTCTGTAGTATTTCACCTTTGACGTCCACTTTGGACCCCATTATGGTCAACCAAATAATCACTAAAACGCAAGGGGGCTTACTGGCATCGGTGTCAATTTCACTCATGATAGGTATATTCTTTCCTGGAATTTGGCAGAGGATTTATACAGTAGGACCATAAGCGCTGGGAACATGGAACAGACGCGGAGATGGAGTGGCATTCGCATCTCGAGTTGAAGCAAGGGAGTATGCAGATCTCGTGAAGACAGCGGTTTTCGGGCCAGCCGAGACAGAGTTCATTTCACTGTTTAATCATATGTGATTTTGAATTCATATGCGAGGATATCTACGGGGGTGCCATGGGCTCAGACAATATTTGAATTCTGTCAGCAGGGGCGGAGCATTCTCTCGGGTTTTCCTGGACATGGAAGGTATCGGTGAGCACTTCGCCAAGTAAACCCTTCTCCTTACTTGCCACTCCTATGTAAGACTAACTTGGGGAAACATCTAGTCCGACTTGGGCACTCGGCTGCCTAATCCACGAATTCCTTTGCCTGCCTGTCGGAGTGTGGCAGCAAAAGCGTCACGCTTTCGCGGCTTCCTTGTTTTGGACTCCACGTCAATCACATCATGGCCGTCCGCCGGCGTGGCCGAGACAAGTGAGGCGTTCTTCAGCCCCTCCACCACCTCCAAGAATCTCGAGGCCATCCTTTCGTTTTGCTGGCGTTCCTCATTTCGCTGCTCCCGCACCTCCTGCCTGAGATTTTCGATTTCTTTGAGCACGTCCGGAGTAGGGGTTGCCTGAACGTTGGCTTCTAGTCTTTGGTCCTTGCACTCTGGGACTGGGTGGTCTTTGTTGATAGTAGACTCGTGGTCCCTCGTCTTCACCAAAGATCCGTCGGTCTTTGATATCGTTTCGTTTGAGCGTTCAGTGGTGGAGTGCGTCTCGTGTGCTAGTGACACAGTTGTAAGAGACAATAACCCCTGTTTCCGCTTCGCAAGACGCCTACTCATCTCCTGCATCTCCAAAACTTCATGCATGTCCGGGCTGACAGGCAATTCAAGGCCTAAGAAATATTCCCACGCCGTTGGAAACGCCCTATACGCCAGCCGGTCGGCGCGTTCGTTGCCTTCAATCCCTGAGTGGCCTTTGATCCAGCAGAATTCCATCGGCAGCTTCAAATTGGACGACGCGGCGAGCTCCACAACCTTGATCAAGTTGGCTTTGAGATGGTCGACAGTCCAATCACGCCCTATAAAGGGCAACCTCTGGCTTAGCCTCTTGATCATAGAGTATAAAATGTTCAGGCATTGCTTAGAGTCGGTGAAAATCAAAACCTGGAGCTCCGTGGTATTTCCCGTTCTGTCTTTCCTGGTATCGAGGTAGGAACGAACTTCCTGCTCCAATGTGTTCAGGGCTTCGGCCATGGCGACGATTTCCGCCTCTTTTGGCTGTCTGATGCCAAAAACGCCATACGATAGGTCGATCCATGGCGCGAGTGCCCAGTTGTCTCCGTCGTAGTTACGCTTGTAAGTCACCGCCGATGTGCGAGGGGCACCGTATGTATCCGACCGAACACTTCCATCGGTAAACATGACAATGCGGTCTCCTATCTCGGCCATCCTGATTGCAGACTTGGCCAGCATTTTCGAGTTCTGTCCGCCTCGCTCGTATATCTTTATGTTGTCGTAGCGCGAATCTCTTGGGTGTGTCTCCTTTTCGTTGACTGCTGGTCTGTTTTCAGGCCTCTCTTGGCTGGCAAGTGGGCTCTTTGCAGGCGTTGGCGGTGACAATCTCGTTGTATCAGCGCGTGGTACCGCCGGCGGCTGCACAACTGGTGGAATGACCGGCGAGTGTACGACCTGTGAAATAGCCGGGAAGTGTACGACCGATGGACTAACCGCCGGGCGTTTATTTTGGTGAGTGAAATTGAATCGAAATTCGCGAGAACCAAATTCAAATTGTGCAGGTGTAAATCCAACTGTTGCTGGTACCTTTGGTTCAGTCGTCTTCCTGCTCGCCACTGCTGAGCTTTGAAAGTCAGCAACAGTTACTGTAGAAACTCCGTTCTCAATATCCGTCTTAGATTCCACCGATTTCGTTGAAGGGTGAGTTTCGTCTTGAAGTGGAGATGATTTTGTTTCCGGGGCGGTCGTAGTTTGTGGTGTTTCTTCTGGTATCTTGACGCCCGAGGGCCACGCTTGCCAAACAGCGAGGAATCCGGAATATTTTTTGGATGGCCAACTTTCTAGGCCAACCTGTGTCATGTGCCTATCAACCCCATGGTTCGATGCCGTTGCCACCGGGCTTGGTGGCGTTGAAGATTGGGATACTCGTTCAAAGGGACTCATTATGGATCGAGTGGTGTTGAATGGTTGATCAAAGTAGCTGGCAAAACTTATCACTCGATAATTTGGATGAGAGATTATTTGATTGGCAATCAATCAGTACACAAGGCTTTATATTACAGATATTTTCTTTCTCCGAAGGATGACTAGCTGATACTGGAGATGCCACAATAGCAACGTATTAGGGTTTGCAATGACCCAGGGAACTACCAGTAATATACGTGGTTTGGTTCCAGAAACCTTTCACCGTGGAAACCTTGAAACAGATAGGCACGAATGCTTTGCGGACACACTTGGCTTTTACAGGAAATTGAATTCGTAAGGTCCGTCGGCACCCATGCCCGCCTCTTCTTCCGCCTGGTGGATTTTCGCCCGATCACTGGCTCTAAACAGCTCTCTCAGCCGGTCCGAAGCTTCTTTTACCCCTTCGGCACTGAGAGGACCCGCGTCTTCGAAATAATCAGAAATGCAGCCCAACACCCTGTCGTTGTCCTGTGTTGTGGCGAAGGGTCCCTTTCCTCTACAAGCTCTGAAACTCCAGTAGTCTCCTGCCACGAAACAGGAATTCTCGCTCCTCTCATAGCCGACCTCTACACGCTCGTCCAGGCCGTCCAGTAGCGTGACTCCCGCATTCCTGAAATCTTCCCAGTGCTCGTCGGGGCACTCGGCTTTGTTGATATACAGCTCCACACTCCAGCCAGGACGACCGCGAAATCGGGTCCGTATAGACTCTTCCCACTTTGGAAGATAATTGCCAGGGTCTTTGAGCCAGCCTGAGGTTCTCTCTATTTGCCATTCTCCAAGAAAAGCGTCGTCGGCGGCACGAATGTTGGCCCGCACTTCCCGGAACCCGTCGGCCTGCAGGAGAGACTCGATCAAGTCTGAGCCGTGGCAGGCCTCATACCGGTCTAGGCCCGCATCCATACCGTCCTCCAACACGAGCAAGTCCAGCTGGAGGCCGGGAAACAAGCCCAGTAGAGCGCCTACATGGAATCCACTGGTTCTATATTTCTGCTCAGAGGCGCTAGCCAGATTGTCGACTTGAAAGCAAGGCAGCTTGAAACAGACGATGCTGTAACATACGTTCAGGTACTTGAGTTGCCGGATCTGCTCGGGGTTCATGGCCATCAGGCAACGCAGCATGTCGCTGGCATCCATGCAGCAGATCTTGACATGTCGCAGAACAAGAGGGGAGGCTTCTGCGTAAATCTGCCGGCAAACGTGCAAGATGGCCAGCCGCGGGTCAAGACCCCGCTTCTTATTGCGGTCAAAGTAACAGTCATGCGGGTTGTTGCGGTCGAAGACGAGGTCGCTGAACAGGGACACATAGATCTGATGGCGGATTTCCCGCGGAAGGAGCAGAAAATTAGAGTGTGAGGTCATGCTGGTGTTGTTGCTCCCCGCTGAGGTGGTTGTTTGTTAAGATCGTCAACCGGATAGCCCCACCACCAGAAACGTTGTTAATCGTGTGCTGCCAAGCCCGGAGTTGCCCCGGCCCGAGCCGATAATTGTGCCAGTCTGATAGAACCCCCGTTGCTTCATCCTTCTTCGTGACTTCTTACCGCTAATCTAGTATGTGTTAGGTCGGTTCGCATTTCATATGTGTTTTTAAAGATGCGGTGCTACCATGTAATAGTCGGTGGCTGACCACCACCATTATCCCGTTTCAAGCCACTCCATTGCGATTGCATATTCCACCGCTTCAAAATGAAGAAATAAACGAAAGCGTCTTCTAGGGGGTTCACTCTACTGGTATCAAAGGATGCAAGATCGAAGCTCGATTGAAATAATCAGTGGCCAATTTAAGGCTTAGAGATTTAACCTGACTCTAACATGGAAAAGGGGAGTGCACCTAGACGGCTTGCCAGTCGACCCATTATAAGCCGCAATAATTCCTTCCATTGTATACTATATCTTGGTGTATACATCTGATACTGGTTCTTCAGTCTTCGTTTCGCTTGTAGGGTCAACTTGGTTGGTGAAGCCGCCGGTGACACGTGATATCACATCGGAGATGCCAGGTAGTTCGATGCGACGTTCACGACTTGTCGAAAGGGAACTCCCATGAAGAACGAAGCGAGTCGATGTCACCAAGAGGAAACATAATACTCCCTCTTCATAGTTCTCTTATTCAGGATCACGCTGTCTCTGTGCAAACTAGGAAGCTCAGGGGTATGGATTTCCCGAATCTCGATACGCATTATACAGAACCTCAGTGTCTCGGCGACCATTCGAACGACGAACTATAAGTCCCTTGGGACTAGACAAAAGGCTCTCGATATACGGAGATCCCTTATGCAATATCTCTCCGGGAGCTTGGTCCTCATCATGGTCGACTGCCAAGCGCCGGGGAAAACTCACCACTCCAAGGTCGAAACCTATCGTCCTACTTGTCCACGATACATTGCACTCTTTATCAATACCCTTATTGGCAGGTGGGTATGATTGATCCATTCCTTTCACTTTGTAGTGCGACCATGCCAATCGGCCATGGGCAGTCAAGACTAGGCCTGCGCAAGTCATCACCTTTCCCCAGTGCATGTCTACTTTTTCCGCTGGGATACCCCCAATCCTTCACAAATTGGAAGTTTTGCAGCGCCACTCTTGGTATCACTGGATTTTGCGGCTGGCATGCTGTAAGCTGGAGTCTGTTTTGGCTTTCACCGGATGGTACACGTGGCTGTTTAGCGTACACACGGCCGATGCACTGGATCACTTGGGTATACCAACCTCTCAGCTAATAAGAGAATAAGCTTGGACCGATCGAAAGGAAGGCGACACTGGGTAACGGTGCTGAAAACGGAGGCCTATGAGGTCAGATGAGTGTGATCGCAAGGACGAGAGTGCACCCAACTTGATAATGCCAGCCATCATGATGCAATCCAAAAGGGAAGCTCGAGTTCTGATTTGGGGGATGAACAAGCCGATGCACGATAGAGGAGATGCATACACCTGCCTCGAGGCAATCTTGGTCCAGGATGCAGATAAGGAATTAAGCGAGTAGGGAACGTTACGTTGGAGAAGGTCGGCTATTGGTGTGTACCTGCGTGAGCCAGTGTGGAGCCAATGAGGTTGTCGCAGGGTAGTATTATTCCAGAACACCTGGCCTGCTGCTACTCCCTGGCCTGTCTCGTGCTGCCTCCGCCCGACCAACAACCACATTCCTGACCAACAACGAACTCCACCAGCCGCATCATCGGGTTCCTGACCATAGTTCCGTTAGGGGGCTTCAAATAGCGGCTGTGAATGTCTGGACTACTACAAATATGGGCGCCATGGCTGAGACAGAAGGGTTCTGGATTGTTTCCAGTTGCCAGGCCAGAACCGCAAAAGCCGACATCAGACCATATATCTCTGTCCCATCTTGCACTTCGGTCCTTACTTTGTTTGCACCTTCAGGATTTGGTTGTACGCTCCTGTGCGTTTTATTCATAAAATACGAGACCCAACATGACGCTTCGTGCGACTCTTGTCCTACCTCTGGTGCTGTTGCTGTCTCTCGCAGCATCAGTTTCCGCCGGCTTCAATGCCAATGCGCAGACAAATCTTGCAGTCTACTGGGGGCAGAACTCTTATGGGCAGGCGACATCCCAGCAGCGCCTGAGCGCATACTGTGCCAGTGTGTAGCAACCCCTATAATCCATCTCAAGACGGTTACTAACAGAGAGCACCGCAGATTCCAAGTTCAATATTATACCCCTTGCATTCATGAACGGCATCAAGAACCCCCTGACCAACTTTGCCAACGCCGGAGACAACTGCACCGTATACGCCGGCACGCAGCTGCTCAACTGCCCCCAGATCGAGTAAGTCATTGTTAGCTTTCGTTGTACGAAAAGGGATGTTACTGACTAAAGCTGGTGAATAGGGAAGACATCAAGACTTGCCAGAGCAATGGAAAAACCATCATCCTTTCGCTAGGCGGCGCGACCTACACCGAGGGAGGCTTCAGCTCCGCCTCCGAAGCGCAGGCTGCCGCCACCAACGTGTGGAACCTGTTCGGGCCCAACACCAACACGGCCAACCGGCCCTTCCGCAGCGCCGTGGTGGACGGGCTCGACTTCGATTTTGAGGCCGTGACGTCCAACGGGCAGCCCTTCGCGGCCCAGCTGCGGTCCCTCATGGACGCTGCCAGCTCGTCCGGCGGCAAACGCTACTACCTGTCGGCGGCGCCGCAGTGCCCCTACCCGGACCAGGCGCAGAACGACATCCTGGTGAACGTGCCGCTCGACTTTGTCATGGTCCAGTTCTACAACAACTACTGCGGCGTCTCGTCTTACGTTCCGGGGGCCGCGAGCCAGTTCAACTTTAACATGCAGATCTGGGACGACTGGGCCAAGCAGACGAGCAAGAACAAGGACGTCAAGGTCTTGATCGGCATCCCGGCTAATACGGGCGCTGGTGCTGGTTATGTGTCCGCCTCGAGGGTTGCTGAGGTTATTGCTTACTCCAAACAGTTCTCTAGCTTTGGTGGCATCATGGTTAGTATTTCTGGGGACCCGTGTTATCCCGGCGGGGATTTGAGGAGAAGTTATCCAAGCGAATACTTCACATGGTAGTGATACTGACTTATGCGCGCCCAACAGATGTGGGACATGAGCCAGTTGTATGCCAATTCTGGCTTCCTGGACACCGTCTACTCAGCCCTGACTTCAGGGAGCACTACCACCACCACGCCCCCTTCCCCGCCCACTACCACCACTACCACGCCCCCTACTACGCCCCCGCCCACCACGCTGACAACCAGCACGGTAAGTAGTAGCACTATTCCATCGCCTTCGTCCACGACGAAGTCCGGTGACACTGTGTCGAGCTGCACTGCAGTATCCACCGTCACGGCTACCGTCACTGTCACTGCAGGAAAAGAGACGGCTACTACCACCGTGTATGTCACTAAAACAGAACAGACTAGCCCGGGGCCGACGACGACGACGACCGGCACCCCTGGAGGCCCGCAGGTGAACGAATGGGGACAGTAAGTTTTCTCTCTTCTCCCCTTCATGTATTGGACGCACATCATGATGTTCATCGCTGATCTCTCGACCAATAGATGTGGCGGGCAGGGATACACGGGACCAACGCAGTGCAAGTCCCCATACACATGCTTCTACGGAGGCGAGTGGTGGTCAGACTGCCGATGTCCCGCGGGTCAGCGTTGTTCTTGAAATGGGTAGGCGATGTGGGATCTCGCGATTGGGTTTGGATTGTTCTAACGATCATGACGATATCATGCTAATAGCACGGGAATGGGAGTTTTGGAGATTTGCAATTTCGATGGGCTTCTTCGGATCACGCGAGGATATAGGAAGCGAGATGGGGCATTTTGATTAGCTTGTAACAATTTGGAAACCATCTAGGGAATAGCCCGATACGAATCAGTGGAATGATCATTATGAGAAATGGAAGAAGTTCGCAAGCTACTGGGCATGTGCGGTGTATACGGACTGATGTTGGGTATTGTCAGAATGTGTTAGAGCGCCCCTCGCCCGCCACCCTTGGCTATCCCAACCCAACAACGTAGCCTGGTGTTGAGTAGATCCGACCAGGGGAAGAAGGGACTGGGGCCTGCAACGTTGTTGGCGGCGCGCACCTGGCGAGGATTAATCACCAAGCTCGCGGAGAACGAATAGAACTTGGAGTGTGGGCTTCCGAAGATGCAAATTGGAACATCACGTTCAACTTCTCGATATCAATCTGGAAATAGACAGGGCATGAGGCACGAATTTCCTGATTGCCTTGCTTCCAAGGCCCCTTTTAGAGGCTGCGAGTGGAGATGCCGTAGCGTCGGCAAGCCCAACCGAAAAGGCGTTGCCCACCTCCACAGCACAGGAACCGGCCCGGAACCTTATCCTGTTTCCAACAACCACCTCGCCTACGCATCTACAACCACTAACCTTTTCTACGTACACTGATAGATCATCCCTCGGCGAATTGAAGGTTTGAACGACTGACCTTGTTGTCATACACCACCACCTTGTGTTCTTCTTGTCGGCTTTCGTGGACAAGTGGTCACTTTCATCATTCATCAGGATGTCCGCGTCTATTACTGCCCCAGGCCCCGAGCTCTTCCCCGCTTCCACCATCCCCGCCGACGCCGCCAGCGCGTTCCCCGAGGGCTACCAGCTCCGACCGCTGCGGAGGAGTGATTACGATGCCGGCTTCCTCGACTGCCTGCGCGTGCTGACGTGGGTGGGCGACATGACCGAGGCCGAGTTCCACGAGCGCTACGACGACATGGCCAAGTCCAACGGCACCTACTTCTACCTCGTCCTCGAGCACCAGGGGCGCGCCGTGGGCACGGGGGCGGTGGTCGCCGAGAAGAAGTTGTACGTTCTATTCTCTCTACTTGGGCTTCCTAACGAAGCGCTTTGCTTTACACGACGTCCCCCCTTGGATCGGACCCCCTCAACTGAACTGACCACCCCGCCGCGCATAGCATCCACAATCGCGGCAAGTGCGGCCACATCGAGGAGATCTCGATAGCCAAGGAGCATCAGGGCAAGGGCCTCGGGCTCAAGATGGTGCAGGCCCTGAACGCGCTGGCCGCGGCCGTCGGCTGCTACAAGACCATCCTGAACTGCGGGGAGCGGACGGAGCAGTTCTACGTCAAGTGCGGCTACCACAACTCGGGCATCGAAATGTCGCAGTACTTTGAGGAGGCTGTAGACTCCTATCACAGGGGCTGATAATGGATGGATGGTGGGGGTGGCTGCATACAATATCCGACAAGATATGTACATAGACGTATGGCAAGGGGATGGGTGCATCCGGCGATTACAGGCCTCTAGACCGAGTTGGACCGGACAATGTCCCCGGTGGTGGTCGGTAGCGTTATCAATCCCATCTGCTTACATACCTAAAGAGCGTGCAGCAAGTCTAGTGTGACGCAACCGAGACTCGCTGGTGTTGATTGTTGCTCGGTGGATAGAGAGCGCGCAGGTTTGGTTCATGCAAGTCATCGTGACATTGCCTGATTGGCTGCAGGTCCCAAGAAGGAGGGAGGAGGATGGGAAGGTGGACAAACGAGTGGCGGTCAGCAGCAAAGGAGGAGTAGGCGCATTATATTGCCCTGTCCCCAAACAAGACTCTGGATCTCACATGCCTGGATTGTGCGAGCGAATTCTATCGTTTCGCTTCCGATGGGCGGAAACCAAAAGTGATGGAACGCGTACTTGTATGTGGGAGTGAATTTGCGGTGAGAGAGAGAGAGAGGAGGCTAGGAGGGGGGGGAGGGAAAATGGCTGTCTGTCCCTCCTTTCAGCCCTGAGAGCTTCTGCATCTGCATTTCGCTAAGAAGCTGGGCCCTGGTTTGCCGCGTTGGCATTCCTGGCAGACCCCCCGACCCCTGTCCCAGATCCGCTTGTGATAGATTGAATTGTGGAGTGGCCATCCATGTCTCGAGAGGACGCGAAGGCATCATGACTTAACAGACAGTAGACCTGAGTAGTATAGTAGTAGACGGTTACGCATGGTTGCTTCGTTCACGATCAATCTGTGTCGGCCGGTACGACAAGCTTCTCCTCTGCCGCCCAGATCTACCGAGTGCTAATCACCCACCCAGCATGCTTTTCCTGATTACTACAAACTTGATTGTTAAATGTATGTTTTGGACCTGAGAGTGCCGGCATGATCGTCAAGGGGATGAGAGTCGGTCAATGACGCGAAAAAAAGACTTGTCAGAAATGGAATCACGAGTTGGAGCCTAGGAGCTTTCGTCGTCCAGCACTGGCTGGCTGTTCAGGGACCAAGTGGGGGTGGCCAGGCCCTGGGAAGAAAGAGAGAAAAAAAAAAGAGTGGCGTTCGGGAATGGGGGGCGGCTGGATCAGACACACTCCTAGGTTAACTCCTAAGCGTCAGGCGCGGAAGGCGGGAATGGAAACCCCAAGTTGTGGTGGCCTGTCAGCCTGTCATGGACCATAAAGGCCAAGAGAGGGCATCGTGGCCTATTAAGACATTGATTGACCTAACAAGTAACCTAGGCGGCGGCTGGGCTGTGATGCCATGCACAAGAAGGTACTGTAGGTGTGTTTGAGTTGGGCACTTACCTGCTCAAGCGCATTCATTTGTCTGGACTGGACTCTGGATGATGCAATCCCATTGCACTGCACCGGCACGGCACCCAGCAAGGGTTATCATTAAAGTAGCCAACGGTGTCGTGATGGATGCATCCTCCCCCAGCACCCAGCTGCAAGCAAACCTATCATGGCATGGCATTGCATTGCATCCAACACCATCAGGTATTGCGGTTCATGTTACTTACTACCCCCCCCCCCCCCCCCCCCCCCCCCCCCCCTCCAACCCTCCTCCTCCTCCTTCCTTGCTTGTTTGTGCGTGACATGAAATGATCTTGTCTCTGTCTGTTTCATCGCCAATAGTCATCGTCTTGTTTTACTGCGACGCTGCATACAGTACTCCATGCTCCGTACCTTTTTTAACATTTTGCTTCTTGTCAAGCCGTCCGTGCCTTGGGATGCTTGACTCGTTTTTGTGCTGGGGAAGCACAGACGACGTGTTTTCCCACCCTGCCTTGCTGCTGCACCTGCACCTGCACCTGCACGATGCGATGCAGGAAAAGGGAAAGGCGAGGGGGGAGAGATAGGTAACCTTCAACGATTCTCTCCAAGGCCAAGGTGGTATCTGACGAGACGAGAGATTCAGGGCAGCCAGGGAGCTTATTAACCTATGTAGTAGTAGCAGCCGCCTATGGTAGCTGGTGGTCGAAGGTGGTCGCAGTAGCATAGTCGCAGTGGTGACGAGGGAGCAGCAGGGTTTCCTTTTTTTAGGTAAACAAGCAGAATTCCATTCGTCATTTTTGCCTGTCCAGTTGCAGGCATGGTTGCAAAGAGTTGCAGACTTGCAGACTTGCAGGCTTCTTCGACATGGCTGCTCCGCTTTTGGCCATGGCTTCCCTCCTTCCCTTGGGGCTCACCCTAGAGGCTTTACAGGGGGGAGCTCTGGAACCCCTGTCTCAAGCAGCCAAGATGTCCACCAAGCCCACCTCAGTCGCTGATTAGCATGTAAACATCCCCGATTGTTGTTCAAGGCCTGCAGCCAAAATTTGGGGTCATCCCTGTCGCAAAGCCGGGTGCTGCTGTGTTCTGGTCACGCTTGCATCGGCAACCCCCCCCTTCGTTGTCACCATCACGGAGTCTGGGAGGCAGGCGAGGAGGAGGCTACCTACCTGACAGCTAGCCAGACCGACAGAGTGGACGAGCTTAGAACCAAATGCGCAACAACTCGAGAAGCAAAAGGGGTTGTCTACATAATACGTACTACTGCGCCATGTCCGTGTCAGTCAGTGTTCATGTTCATGTTCATCCATTCGGTCAGTTGCTGGCTCTTGTGTCTGTCTACCCGGCATCTACTACTACTATCTGCGCGAGGCGCATGGCAATGTACAACACAGCAAAGCGTGCATGCAGGAAGGACAGAGTTCCACCACCCGTCTCAACAAGGACGGACCAAGCAACGATCTCGTTCTGTCACAGACACACCGTCACGTCCTGAGCTTTGGTTAGGTTAGGTTAGGTTAGGTTAGGGGCAAATTCTGTACTCGTTGCATTACAATCAACGTATCATACTGTCCTCGAGCGCCAGAAGGAAAAATAAATCTATTTATTGTCTGTGTGTGCTGTGCCTGATTGAATCTGATTGAATGCGCCAAGCCAAGGGCACTTATGTTGAGTAAGGTCGGGTACCTAGGTTAAAGAAGTAGGTATTACTGTCATGTACCTGCCGCCGACTAGACTGACATTCCCGCCTGATATGGACTATATATATACTTGTGCCCAAGCCTATCAATATGCGCATGCGTCCAGTTGATGGGGCTGTATTTGCATTGAAAGATACTGTAGATTCCATCCCCCCACCACACTGCAAAGCAGTCTCTTCACGATCACGGGTGTTTAAGTGCAAAACGTTTAGAAAAGAAGGCCGCATATCGTCAGTGTCGTTTGAGTTGGCGCCGTTGGGCAGTTTTCCCACTAACGAGGACGATCAGCACAGCAAAGGACGCGCTACCGGGTCCATCCCACCCACAACCGCACATCCACACCCACCACTGACTGGTAGTGGGCACCACCACCTACTACTACCTACCCAAAAACCCAGCCTTTCCAGCTTCTCTTCTTCTGCCTGCCCTCCTTTTTTTGGGTGGTGGTTCTAGCACAGGTGCTAATAAGTGCAAGTACCTAAGGAGGTACCTACATACTTATTCTCTGAAGCTTTCCAGCTTCCAATTAATGCTTACTGCACCTTATTTGCGCCCACCAGCTACGGGCCACTAACACCAGGTACATCCTGCTCTTGTGCATTCGAACCTCCACAAGTTCCAGCAAGCAGCAAGCAGCAGCAAGCAGGGCCTGCATCTAATCTGCACGCCGCCGAACTACCCGTCTCCGTCAGTCTCAAACCCTTTTTCAAGGTTCTGCAAGGCAAGGGGGGGGGGGGGGGGGGGCAAGCAGTAGCAGAAGCAGAAGCAGAAGCAGACCAGAAGCAGCCAGGAAATGTAGTGCATGTACCACTGCTATACATCAATACCACGATACTTACTGATTGTATTCGATGTTCAATGTACGTACACTGCACCTACACGCTTTGCTTGTGCTCTTATGCTTGGCATCGAATCGCCTTTTTCGCCTTTTGCCCTTTGCAGACTGACTAACTCCCGCGCTTGGTCCCAGATCCCCGTCTTTTTTCCCAAGCCATGGTCACTCACTATTGATTTTTCCCATACCATGCCCATCCCATACCTGCACATCCTATTCTCACCCATTTCACATACTACCACCACTACCACAGTTTCCCCGTGTCACCAGCAAGCAGCTGCATCGTCAAGGCCGTCGCGTTGCTGTCTGTTGTAAAGCCACTTGGACCCTTACCCAACCGAGTAATCGTGACATAGCCTGCTGCACCTCTTCGCTGTGCTGTGCTGTGCTGTCCTGTGCTGTGGTGTTTAATGTTTATGCCGTTTGGTTGAGACGCCCTAAGGAAGAGACGGAAGCGACCAAAGGAAAAGCCCGACTCGACTGGTGACGCCGGCTGAGCTCGACCATACAATAAAAACAACCACCACCACTACCACGTGAATGAGACCAGAAGAGTCGTGTTCTTGTCGCCATCCGTCGCCGATTGTCCATCTCTCGTCGCCCGCGTTCCTTTACCCGACCTTTCACTTGTCGACCGAGACGGAGACGACTTTGCATTCGACGCCGATCACGAACGCACGAAGACAACCGAGACGATCGAAGCCAGGAAGGCATTGGAGCTTGTCGGGTTTTGGGTTCCCCCAAGTTTCCCAATCACGGGGGGAGAAAAAAAAGTGCTGGGTAGCAGCCAGGGCGTAGGCCGAAGGTACCTACAAAAACATAGCCGGGTTCCAGAAGCCGCGGGTCTCGTTTTGGTTTGGTTTGGCCTTGGGGGGGAAAAGGACTGGGAATATCCACAGCGTCAATCTTTGTTTGTTTTTCCCAGGCGCCATGGATTCACGACAGCATCAACAACATCACCACCAACAACCAATACCACCACATCCGCAACAGCAGCAGCAACATCCGCAACAACAACAGCAACAACAACAACAACAGCCACCTCCCATTGGTGTGCCCTTTACACGCAACGCCGGCGCTTCACCGCCCTACGGCCGCTCGCCATTCCCGCACGGCCCGAACCCTGCGACAACTCCCTCGCCTTACCCGCCTGCATCGCATCCGCAGGCGCATCCTCCCCCGACGAGTCCTGCAGGTTCGGCTACCGCTGCCTATGAGCATCAACATCAGCGACACCCTTCAGACCCCTCCTTCTTTGCGCATCAAGCGGCGCGACCGACCTATGCCCCTGAACACCCGTCGCATCCTACACACTCGCACTCGCGACACCCGAGCTCCTCCTCAATAGGCGGGCCCCCTATCCATCGCAGCATGGCGCCTCCTTCACCGCCTCCGGGCTCGCAACAGCAACACCCGCAGCAATCGCAGCCGCCCCCACAGTCGCAAATGCCGCCCGCAGGCCATCCCATGAATCACTACAGTCACCCATCCGCGTCGAGAGGCCCTCCAGTGAACTTGGGACCGCCGAGCGCTTTCCCTGCAGGACGAGAACTTCCCGCACTCAACTCCATCCCCAGAACAGGAAACGCAGGCGGGAGTATGTCGATATCAGCCATGCTCGGCGGCGGCGCGGCGGCTCACCGAGAATCAACACCCGGCCACCCGGCCAACCATACCGCATTCCCCCCTCCCCCCTCTACGAGTGCCGCCGCGCCTGGTCCGGGCCCTGCATATGCGAACTCGGTACATGCGTCGCCCAGGATGCAGAATGCGACCGAATACAATGGCTACGTTCGAGGGCCGGGACCGCAGACGCCGCCGGAACACGCTCGCCCGTACGACCCAAGGGATCAGAGAGGTAGTGTGGTGGGTTCCCCTCCCCAGGCCATGTATGGAACACCCGAGGTGGCACGCTTTGGTACTCCGCAAGCGTACCCCCAACGAGGGCCACCGATGGGTCCCGGCGATGACAGGAGAGACCCAAGCGGGAGGATGGCCGCTGCCAGCGTGCCTCCTAGGCCGAGCAGCCAACCTAGGGCTTACTCAGGGATGCCAGGGCGGCCAGTAGAAATGGGGCGTGGCCCACCACCGCAGCCACAACCACAGCCCGGCGAGCAAATGTACGGACGCCGCGAGGAAATGCGACCAGGCCAGCAAGAGTACAACCCCGAGCGCCAACCCCGGCCCATGTCGTTTGAGGAACAGAGGAGGTTAATGGACCGCGACCGCGAGATGCGAGAACAAATGGACAGAGAGGCCGAGTACCGCGAGAGGGAGCGAATGGACAGAGCCCGGTTCGAAGAACAACAGCGAGGTCCATTCATGACGGACAGGGAAAGAATGGAACGCGACCGCATGGAACGAGACAGGATGGAGAGAGAACGCGAGCTAGACATGATGCGGGAACATGGCATGAGGGAGAGGACCTCTTCCGACCCGAATCGGCCACACGGGCAGCGACCTGTCGAATACGGTCCTCCAGGCCCCAACGGACAGGGGCCGCCGCAAGGGCCACCTCCGTACGGCAGAATGGACCCGCGAGAAGCTGCCTGGCAACAACAACAACAACAACAACAACAGCAGCAGCAGCAGCAACAACGTCCTGGTTTCGACCAGCCGCCACGAGGTCATTATGATCAGCAGTTTCCTGGACAGCGACCAAACGAGTACCCCGTCACCAACGGCCCCGTCTATGACCGCTACCCAGCCCATGTGCAACCTCCCATGGAGCGGTATCCCCCGGGCGGGCCCCCACCGCAAGGGATGCCCATGCCTCAGCAGGGTCAACCAGGACCACCGCCCCCTCAGCCGTACGATTCCCCCGATCGGCAGAGGTTTTCACAGATGCCGCCACATCAACTGCACCAACAGCAGCAGCAACCCTCTCACGGCCATCGACCTCGACCGGGCGAAGAAGGCCCTCCTCCGCCTTCGATAGCGTATAACGGAGGCACGGGTACCCTCCTCTACGAGCCTTCGCGGCAGCCCCGATCCATGGACGATGGCGTGGCGCCCCCTTTGATGCGCCAGCACTCGAACAACGGGCTTCTGGCCATCGGCGAGATCAACCGCAAGGGGCGCATCTCACCCCTGCCTCAGGCGGTGCAGGGAGCCCAGCCGCAACATCAAGGGCCTGCGGGCGAGCCTGGCATCAAGAGCGAATTCGGCCGCATGTTTTCTGGCATAGGAAGCGGTGCTAGCGGTTTGGGTTTCTCGAGTCCAGTGCTCTCGGGCGCCACCATGCCCTTTAGCAACTCGGGGTTGGCTCGTCGAGACGATGTCGAGCCCCCTCCCGAAGGGCTGCCGGAGCCACCGGTCAAGGCCGTGCGGAAGCGGAACCGCAAAGCCAAGGACATTGACGGCAAAGGCGATGATGATGACAGCACCGGCCGGAACACCCCGGTCGGCCGGGCCAAGCGCCCCAAGACCCATGCTCATCATCACCATCACCAGTACGTATCAATGTCGCATCTCCCCCTTTTGCTCATTCCCTGCTAACATTCCATGTTGAACCAGCCACCATCACCATCACCACCATGGAGCGGAGAGGACGGCCTCTCCACTCCATGCCGGCAACGCGCCGCTCAAGAACATGAAGTCCATCACGCCCATTCCGTCTCCGACCGGTCTCGCCAAGGACTTTGCCCTCGCCCATAGCCACCCAATCCCGCGCTCCAACGGCAACGTAACTTCGGCCCCGAAGCAAGTCAATACGACGCCCGTCATTGTGCCCAAAACAAAAAGGAGCGTGAACTCCCAGGCCGTCCTCGATAGTGTCGCGCATAAGCCGCGCAAGCACCTGGGGGATGTTGTCTACGATTCCAGCCTCACGCCCGCCAAGCTCAGCTCGCCATCGCGCTTCGGCTTCGCCTCAACGCCGCGCCCGCTGCCCATGGCCATGATCAGGGACAACGAAAACTCGACGCTCACGGTGAAGATTCCGAGAGCGCATCTTACGACGGTGGCGCGCGAGGAGATCACGACGCGCCGGGCGATCTGGGGAACCGATGTCTACTCGGACGACAGCGACGTGGTTGCGGCCTGTATCCATTCTGGCTGGATCCGTGGAGAGTGGTCCAACGATATCGATACCGACTTGCTGGATCTGAGGGTGCAGCCATCCAAATCCAAAGGCCGCAACACGGTCGCTCCCGACCAAGGTCCCCAGGAGGTCCTTACGGCACCACCGACCACCGGACCAGTGCAGGTACCTCATCAGCGCGACCTTCATGTGACGATCCTCATCCTGCCTGCGCTCGAGAAGTACACGAGCACCACCCGGTTCGGAATCCAGAGCCGCGAGTTCGGGGGCACCTACAACGGGCGCAAGAGCAACCATGACGGCATCAGTTTCATGATCACGGCCATTCGCTGGGTCGACGGTGCAGCGCCCCAGAGCCGGCTTAGAGGGAAGGCCCGGCGCGAGCGCATCAGGAAGGCCATGGGTGAAGTCCAACGCGCTCACGTACTCGATATCGGCGACCCGAAGACGAAGAAAAAGTCGGCGTCGTCCACTGCGGCCCCGACTACGAAGACGGTCAGTGTGGATGGCGACAAGGAAAACCACCCCGCCGTCAATGGTAGCAATGGAGTCGACCCGAAAGCGTCCCCGGCGCATTCCATTGAGAAGGCTCCCGAAGACGTTCGCGAGCCCAGCAACGAGGAGGGACCTGCCAAGGTCATGGAAAGTATGCCGGCTGTCGAAGCTGTCAAGGCAGCATAAACGATACGACACTGGCCTTCCTGGAAGCAAAGAAGAACAAGAGAGGGTGTATATACATACGACGTCAGATGACACTAGACGATTTTCTTGGATAAGAGGATATCACTATACGGATAGTAGACATCTATCTATTACGGGCAAGAATAGGGAGAGGATCGGGGCAAGAGATCGGTCATATGTTACCGGATCTTGGTTTTGCCATATTCTCTCGCACACACACAAATTCCCATCACCATCAGCGTTTGTCCTGCTTGTTGCTGTTGCTTTTTTCTTCCGCGAGAGATACCTTATTAGTCAGGCTGGACTGGATGGTTCACAGGGTCATTCAGCATAGCGTGGGCGTTTTTTTCCAAAACTACGAATAATATATCTTGACGTTTTCCGTTCGAATGATGATGGCCTTCTTTGGCTGTTTCTATTTGTCAATTGCTATGTGTGCATGAGGCTCCTACTTGCGGTTGGCGTGAAAATTTCCGCCACTGGAGAAAACCACGCGCCATCAACGAAGCCCGAGTACTTTCACAGTGCGATACATGATGGAGGGAACGTATCTTCAATGTGTATTATCTGACATTTGTATTCTACTTCTTCGACTATCGCCACCTGGATATGAGCGCCTTTCTCGGACAGCCCACCAGTATGAACTCGAACAAAAATGAGTCGCGCAGTAAATCATGAGGCGTTTTTGCTTGCCTGTTAGGGGGGGGTATCGGACGTGGTAAATGAAAGAAGGATGTTTGTTGTTGTTATGTTTGTTTCTATTACTGGGGGTCGATCATGTTATGGCTTGAATCTGATCCACCAATCCTCCGTCTCTCACTTTCCACCCTAAAGCATCAGGGAACCGGCGACGGCGACGGCGAAAGCGGCGGTGATGAGGCCGCTGAAGGCCTCGAGGGTCTGGGCGGCCGACTTCTTGCCGTCCTTGGCGGCGGCGGCGTTGTTGCTGTTCTGAGCCTGGGCCTGGTTGATGGTCTTGCAGGTGTCCATGAGGGTGGAGTTGCCCATCATGGCCTTGAGCTCCGTCTCCCACTTGGCCGACTTGTCCTGGAAGGACTTGATCTTGGTCTCGTCGCCCTTGAACTTGGCCTCGAGGGCGGTCTGGTTCTTGGCCATGTCGGTCTGCTTCTGGAGCATGGCCATCTTGCGGCACTCCTGCTTGGTGTTCTGGACCGAGCAGAAGCCGGTCAGGGTGGTGTTGCTTTGCATGGCCGTGAGGTCGGCCTTGGCGGCGGTGGCCTTGGCCTTGAAGGCATCGATCTTGGTTTGGTTGTTCTAGATGGGTGTGTTAGCTTTGGGGGATGTCCTTCCGAGTTATATATATTCAGGAGAGAGAGAGAGAGAGGAAAGAAAGCGTGTGCAACAGGCAACATACCTTGAACTTGGCCTGCAGGGCGGTGTCGTTGCCGGCCATGGCAATCATCTTCTCGGTGAACTTCATCTTGCCGCACTCGCCCTTCTCGCGGGCCTCGGCGTTGATGGTGGCGCACTCGGAGACGAGGGTGGCGTTGGCCGACATGGCCTTGAGCTTGGTGTCGGAGGCGGCGACCTTCTTCTTGAAGTCGTCAATAGCCGTCTGGTTGTTGTTGAACTTGGCCGACACAGCCGTCTCGTTGGCGCCGAACTTGGTGATCATCTCGAGCTTGGCCATCTGGAAGCATTGCTTGCCGAGGCTGTTGCCGCCCTTGTGGTCGCCCTTGTTGTTGCCGTCGCCCTTGTTGTCGCCACCGTCGGCGGCGGAGACGGACATGGCCAGGAGGGCCGAGACGAAGATGTTGGTCAACTGCATTTTGAGATGGGTTTTTTGCTTTGGTGGGTAGATGCAGATGTAGATGTAAATGTAGTAGAAACAAACAAGAACAATGGTATATATGCAAGCAAAAAGATAAGTCGGACCGGCGACGAAGAAGTGAAGATAAAACGGGTGGGAAGAATGTAAGAGTGTCGATAGTATCGTAAGCTAGCCGATGACCTATTGGGGAAAAAAAGCCAAGCCAAGAAGAGGACGGACGAAGCCGCCTTATATGCAAAGGCGTGGGTGGTGCTGCTGAGGCTCAGGCTCAAGCTCACAAGCTCACCTCACCCCATGTTTCTGCACTACTACTAGCTACTAGTCCTACCGCACGGAAAACCGTTCGTCTCGGAACCGTTTCCTTTGACGGTCGACGATTGGACTGGTTGACAGGTTTCAGCAACCCACGAGGGTCGGCCGGTGTTTCGTCTTGGCGCCCGCCCCGATGCTTCGGTCCCCCAGCCAAGAAGGATCGCAATGAGCAGAAAATAGTCACATCGACGTAACCCGGCCAGGGCCATCCCTGCAGTCTTGGCACAACTACCGAAACATTGTTACGGGGGGACGGGGGGGCAGTTCTGGGGGCAGGGCAGTGGAAGTGGCAGGGAGGGAAAGCGAACGCGATTGAAATCCTTCGCTGTTTTTTTTTGGCCCTTTACCCTTCGAGATGGATGATGATGCGACGACGACCAAAAATGGCAGGCCAATCAGGGGCTGCGTTGGATGTTGGATCTGGAAGTGGCCTTGTTTCGCGCTGAAACACGACGCACCGACCCCTTGACACCAAAAGTTCAAAGACGGGGACATGCTTGCCTGTCACCTCTTGAGGCTCAACCAATGCGCAAGTCGAAGCGAGCACCGCCGTCTGGCAGCGCATGATCGCGACAAGGGCTTGCTCACGCCATGTTGCCGTGTTGGCCGCACTCGAGGATCCGCGCCGATCTCCCATTGGCCAAGCCAAAGGAGATCGGAGCGCACTATTGGTGAAAAGACCCAGGAAACGGGTCGCACACAGATGAGGCGTATGATTTGCTTCCAGGTTCTTTCTTGCCTCTCTTTCTGATCTTGCATCTTGCTGCTGCTGCTGCTGCTGGCGGAGAATGTGCATCTTGACTCCCATCGATATCGATCAGGTCTTGCTTACCACCCACCCATGCAACCGTTACACGGGTCCGCAGGTTGCGACCCCCGGCCCTGGCAACGATTATCCACTACTATGTCGAGTCGCAGTCACCGCACTCGGCCGCTCACTCATGCTGCCTCGCCAGTCAAAACGGGGAGGCCAGTCTAAATTGGCCATCTCCAGACGTTTCATACCCACGGCGTCTATTGGGAGTAAGCATAATACTATATGGACAGCCAGCCATTTGGGGGGCCGCGCAGCTTCGTGTGTCGGGCCCTCGGGACATACCGAGGAGGAACTCGCGGGAGGTTCACGTTGCAGTATCACAGCCAAGCAGCAAACGGTCCGCAGGTTTCAGGAATCAGCAGCGACTACGGCGCCGTGGCGTGATTCGGTTGGGCATTCTGGGCCCGTTTTCGACCTCGATGGCCTGATGCGTCTGGGTTGCGGTGGGATATATGACAGCTCTTCCCCGATTTCCCGCTCAGCAAGTCCCTTTCGGGCTTGTAGTTCTCCTAGGTCAGGACGCCGGCTACCTGCAGCACATAACGAATGCATTCATTATTCTGAACCTCGTCCCGTACGGCATACCGACCTGAGCATTGGGCCCTGGGCGTCGTACCCTTGGTTAGATTGGTCCAAGTCATCTGCTCAAGAATCGATGTCGTTTTCAAGCAAGATACCCAATGGACTGTGGTTCTAAAGGGTGACACATACTAACCAAGCCTCGGATCCTGGGATTTGGCCATGTGCCGACTTTTTGCGTCGCCCCAGTGTCTCTCGCTGGGCCTAGGGAAAGCAATCTCCTATCACGAGCAAACCCGCTGTCACGTCTTTCCTTCTAACTCATCATGCGGTCCTTGTTTACGCCATCACAAATGGCCTTTTTTGTCTTTGCGTCCCTGAGAAGCCTTACCTGACTCGGAACTATCCGTGGCATTACCATGGGCACTCCCATTTTGAGCCGTTTGTTGAGATCGGCGACTACATCGATACATTTATCTGGACCTTGCCCCCACGATGGCTTCCTATAGCGTTCCATGCCGGGCTCCTTGCAATGACCTTTTGTGTATCTGTTTCCACGCTTCGATGTCTCACTTCTCTTCATTGATGCCTAGTGATAGATAGGGGTTAGCAGCTATGATCTTGGGAGCTACGACATAGGAAAGCTCGTATACCCCTAACCCATTGACCCATGGTTGACTTTTTCTCTTGCCTCGCTTATCCTTCTGGGAATGCAGTTGACAATAGCCAAGTTCAATTTCGCCATTCTCGACAGAGCATAAGTCTCGAGTCTTTGATATCCAGCTTTTCTATGAGACTCCTTGATCTTGAAGACTGTTTCTCAAGTTTGAAAGTCCACCACTCGGACTGTACGATCCCTTGTTCGAGTGGGTATATCTTGGGAGGTGTGCTAGTCATCGTGAATCGAACGGAGACTCCACGGAGGGATTCAGCCTGACCCCCAACACAATTGAGTACTTGCTGGGGGCTACAGGTTTGTCTCTTTCGACCTACAAGCTGGAACGGAAGCTGCAGTATCTATCTAAGAATTGAGGTTAACGATGAAATTGGGTTGGAGATTAACAGGCAGGAGACGTCGGGCATGTGGCTACAACCTCAGATCAGAGGATATTTGTATTCAATAACTTGGTGCTTGGAAACGCTCGGAATGCTGCCTTCCCTGCCCCTGCTCTTATTATTTTCCTTCGATTGATGCGCTCTAGTGTCCGCCTCGCTCCTTGCACTCCTCTCGCTCTTTTATGCCCTGTATTCTGTGTCCTCCGAACGGATCAATGACGCATGTTGGGTGCGGAACTTGAACCAGCGGAGTGGTGCAGACATCCACGAGCTCACACAAATTCGGCGTCCGAACACTTGGCCAGAAGCTGGTTGTACAGCTGGCATTATCTGCTCTTCAATTGGTGGTACTGTACTGATTGGGCTTCATGTTCGGTGATGTGTTATTGTCAACGTTGAGTACATACGTCCTGAAATGGGATGCGAGGACTCATCCAAACATCAAGTTTACACAGGTAGGATAAACGTTGATGTGCCTTATGTTATTACATACATATACTGGTCATTCCATTGAAATGCCCTACCATTCCGATGCCTCACTTTTTACTTACAAGGCTGCCCTCTCGGCCAAACCAAATATCATCCATCCTCTCGCAATTCACAAAACCCAGTCACCCCAACCTGGAGTTTACCACAAAAGAGGGACTCGACCACCATTTCATCATGGCCCCTTCAAGCTCCCTCTTCAGCGCCGTCGCCGCGGTCCTGGTGGCCATGATGGCAGTGCTTGTCCTCGCCGCCACGCCTGTTGCCGCCCAGGCTCCCGACAAGAGAGGCATCGGCTGGCTGGCTGACTACTGCGACGACGACTGGGCCATGATGCCGGGCTACTTCTTCACGGGCAAGTGCAATGTCAGCACTCCCGCGGGGACCCGCGACTGGCTCACCATCGACCTGACCGGCTGCTACACCGTCACCGACGACGGAGAGCTGTCGGTCGACAACAAGCGCATCGGCGGCATGGACAAACGATGTGATCGCTGCGTCCGCTGCACCGACCTCGACAAGGACGTCTGCATCCGGTGCGTCTGTTCCCAAGCGGATGGCACAAAGCACTGGACAGTCAAGGATCTTGGTAAGTATCACGATGATACCAACAACATGCAATTCATATTTGGCACATGCTGACTGGCCTATGCAATCACAGACGACGATCTCCGAGTCGATATCGACCACGACCGCATCTGCTGCGGCGAGTGGTGGGGTGGCCCCTACTGCGGCTTCCGAGGCAAGCCCGACAAGCCGCCCGTTCCTGGCCAGGCCGCCTATACACCGACGCTGCCTTAGCTTCGATATGGAGAAGACTCGATAAGAAGAGAGGGAGAGCAAGAAGGCCGAGATAGCATACGCATGTCGCCCCCAAGAGTGGGACTAGATGGCAAAGAGGCAGGCTACATAGAACCTGAGCAGAAATCAACAGCGACTCCTTGACTCCTGCCCATTCCAAGTACAGCGACCCTGGCACTCAGCTCACATCAAGTTGCTCGTCCAAGAGAAAAAAAAAAGTATCATTAGCCAAACGCTGTGTACATAATGGGTATCGTGAATCAAAAGCCAAAAACGTTAGCTAGGGCGGAGGTAACATCACAACATCCAACAAGCAGCTTGCATGCCACCACCACCACTTCCCTCAGCTACTACGGGGAAACGTAAATCATCACAGAACACATCATCGTCATCATCAATATATCAACCATCACTCCAACCAAGCCCAACTCATCGAGACCCGCCCGCTAGCCTCGGGCGCCAACTGCGTGAACACGCTGATGCTCACGTCCAGGTCCGCCGGCTGGCAGCCCGTGCATCGGTCGACGACAGTGACGTCGACGGAGCGGTTGCCCCCGTTCCCTCCCTCGGTGTAGTCCCGCTGGATGCGGATCTTCTTCCCGCAGAGCGGGTTCGCGTTCGGGTTGCCGCCGCCGTCGCGGTTGGGGCCCGCGGCGTCGAAGGTGAGGTGGCTGACGGAGACAATGGAGTCGCGGTCGCTCGAGGTGATGCCGCAGGCGCCCAGGCCCGGCTGGTAGTAGGTCAGGTCGCCGGTGAAGACGCCGTGGTTGGAGGGCAGCGGCAGGTTCTTGGTCGAGTTCTTCTTCTTGTGGGACAGCCCGACGCCGAGGCCGATGGCCAGGGCCAGCACGAGCACGAGGAGCAGGGCGGCGAGACAGAGCAGAAGGAAGCGGCGAGACCGGCCGCCCAGGTAGGTGCGGTGCGGCGGCAGCATGGCGTCGAGGCGTCGCTTCAGTGGGGATCCGGCGGTCGGGGGGCCTCGTGTATCTACTTCGTGTCCTTCTTCTCCTGCTTTGGTGGGCGCATGCTGATTCGTGCCATTGGTGGCGGGGGCAGCCAAAGGCGCATTATTGTGCGCCGGGAAGTCTTTCAATCGTTCGAGAAAGGAGGCTCGGCGCGGGTTGGAGGGGGTCTCCCAGTCGGGTGTCTGGTAGACGGGCTGCGGCTGTTGGGGTTCGGTCATGATGTCGGCTCGACTGAATTCACGTAGGCGCTACAAATCGCAATTGGTTTTGCCGTGGTTTGTCTTGTTCGTGTTGAGAGGAAACAGAAGGGGAGGACCTTGCAGCGGTTCTCATGGTGATAACACAAGCAATGCGCCAAATGTTGCTGTTGCCGGGGCCATGGCTGCTGGCGGCCGAAAGCAAGGCAAACTGAGCAGTTTGCGCGCAAGATTCCGGTTTGGATGTGACGCAATAAAAGTAAACATATCACCCGAACCCGAAGGCGGCCTAGGTAGCAACTGGCCTAGACCTGCCTAGTTACCAAGTAGGTTAGCCACTCACAGCAAGTGATGAGCCACTAGACATAAGCCAGCCACCAATTGCCGCATAGTAATGCACATTATGCGGTAAAAGCCAAGACCTGCCGAAGCCCGATCCCCTGTAAAAACCCCTGACAGCCCGCTGTAGGCTAAACTTGTAGGGGCCTAGCTTGTCAATAATGGTTGTCTAGTAGTATCTGTCCGCCGGTGCAATCGACCTTGATGGATCTGCTCATCGTCGTGCAACCCCATCGTGTAATCTTAAACAATAACAAATGCCTGATCCGAGCAGCGAGGCCAGACAGTTTCCTTCACTTAACGCAATATGTATTGTATCACGAGAAGAATCGTTCAACATGTACGAGTTCCAAGGCTTGCCCGATGGCCCAATTCCCAACACGAATCGCCCATCTTTTTGCTTGCTTGACTTCCCGTCTTATTAAGCTTGTTAAAAAGTCTGGTAATAAGTGGCCTCCAATTCTAGGGGCCCCTGGTTCGTGAGAGTGGACTTTTTGCTTGTTCGTTTCTTCGACTCCTTTGTATCTTCACACCGAAAGTATCCTGGGTGGGTAGAACCGCTCATCCTCATTAGCAGCCCAAACTTATTCCAGCACATGTAAGCCCGCCCTGTCTATATCATACCACGTGCTTGGTGCTTGGTGGGCAGATGGGTGTTGTTTTCTGCTATGCTCTTGGTGTCGTGTGTTGTTACACCACCACACCTGTTGTTTGATATCCGGCAATTTCAACGCCGGATTGAACCAACGTCGGACTGACGCGGGAAGCTACCTGGATTGTTTGTTCGAAATCGTTTGATACCACTGCCTACTCCGTACGCCCCTCAAGAAGCTTAGACGGTAGGTGGGTCGTCACGATAGTTCCCAAGGATCTACATCGACCTGACCCGGATTGGGGACCCGGTCACTTTCCCATCTGGATATCTGGATAAATGACCTCTCCAAACCACCCAAGCCCACGTGGATCTTGCAGTGACGTTGCCTGAACCAAGCGCTTGGGTGGGCAGGGAATGGCTAGCTAAGCAACCAGGGGTGCTATAAAGATGGGGGATTCCACCAGCCGCCTCGTGCTGTGTGCCTCACCAGCAGCAACGACGCAGAACAAAAGGGCCATGCTTCACAGTAACTGGTCCGAAGACGGAGGCTGTACGGAGTACAGTAGATTGTCATCGTATCAACGAAATTGGCCGCGTAAAAGGAAGCCATATGTGCCGCGCTGACCGCGCTCCTATTCAAGGAGACTCGTGCACTCCAGACAAAAAAAAACTCGTTACTCCGTACATGGCATTGCATCGCAGCATGTGGCCGAATACCCGCCTACTGAGCTTCCTGAGCTTCCCCAAGCAGACCCTCGCCAAGCTATACTTTGATGGGTGATGTGCACAAGGAACCTTATGCAACTAGCCTCATCTGACCATCCTCATTTCATGGTCCACCTTCCTCTTGGGGCGTCGAAGTCAGTATCCTGGTTACCCGCAACCTCTCATCCAGGAACCTTCACCTGAAAGATGATCGCACGGGGTTTCTGTCGGTACTTGCTCAAAGCGATGTGGGTGATGTGCCGTATCAACATCGCGAGGGGTCGCGGCTTTGCAACCCTCCACCCCGTATCCAGGGCTTCTCCTACCTTTCAGGACCGCTAGAATCTCTCCCGCCACTTGGAAGGAAAACAAGCATCTCGTAGAAATATAACTGTCCTCGATACCCACCACCACTCAGGGTTAGCGCTGCTCCGATGTGTTTAGGTTCACGATATTTGTAGCTGTTGTCATCTAAGTCCATCATGACTTCGATCTTCCGGTCCACCCTCCCAGCTTTGCTGCTGCTTCTCCTGACGCCCCTGGGCCTCCAAGCCGCGCCCACGCCCGATCTCGTCGTCGCCAACCCGGACGCCACCAACATTGTGCCCAACAGCTACATCATCAAGTACAGGCAGGATGCCAGCTATGACGTCCTCCGCCAGAGCGAGCAGACGGTCGAGGGCCTGATGGCGCTGTACCCCGAGATCCCGGGGTCCTCCTCGACTTCCCCCTTCCTCCTTAACTTCTTCAACATCAGCAGCGCTTTCTTCGGCCTCCACGTCCAGGCCGAGGACTCCGCCACCGTCCGGCGTATCGCCGCGGACCCGGCCGTCGAGTACGTTCTTTACGATACGTACGTCACCAACGCCGGCAAGCCGACCCGCCAGCCCGGAGCCCTCGCCAGTTTGTCCCGCATATCCCAGGCCCAGCCGCTGTCCGAGAAGAACGACAGCGACTACCTCTACGACAGCTCGGCCGGTGAGGGCGTCACCGTCTATATCATCGACTCGGGCATCTACGTCGACCACCCGGATTTTGAGGGTCGCGCTCGCCACGGGTACAACTCTATCGATAGGAATGTAAGTAGAAACTTCGCCTCTCGTGTCTGACCTTCGACCATCGACCGTGTTCTTTGGTATCCTCCCATCCAGATAAAGACGATGGTAGGGGGTATGACGGACAGGAAAACAGAGAAGAAGAAGCTAACAACCATGCCCCCTTTTCTAGTCCAACTCGCACGACGACAACGGCCACGGTACCAATGTAGCTGGCATCGTGGGCAGCGCCACCTACGGCGTGGCCAAGCGAGCCGAGCTCGTGGCCGTCAAGGTGCTGGACGCGACGAGCTGGGGCACCTGGTCGGGCATCATCGACGGGATGCAGTGGGCCGCCGACGACATCAAGTACCGCCGCCGCAGCGTCGGCCGCGCCATTATCAACATGTCCATCCAGAGCGAACGCGTCGACGCCATGAACGACATGGTTGACGCCATCCACGACTCGGGCATCCCCGTCGTCGTCTGCGCCGGTAACTACAACGTAAGTGGTGGCCTCTTTTTCGTTTCTTCCAGCAAATTCTCTGTCATGATTTCCTGATAATGGGATAACCGGCTAACTCGGGAGAAACTCGTTGGATGAATACAGAAAGACGCATCGACCATCTCGCCTGCCTCGGCCGCATCCGCCATCACCGTCGGCGCCATCGACGCCCTCAACGACAACAAGGCCGACTTCTCCGACTACGGCGCCGTGGTCGACGTTTTCGCGCCCGGTGTCCACGTCGTCAGCACTTCGCACAACGGCGGGACGAGCACCTACAGCGGAACCAGTCAAGGTGAGTTTTGAACTGGCGACCCCCAGGAGAACGCGATGCTAGTTCGAGACAAGCAAGGACTGACATTTGATTTTTCTATGAAACAGCCGCCCCTCACGTCGCAGGCATTGCGGCTCTGCTGATGAGCTCGGAAGGCCTCACGGATCCGGATGTCATCGCGTCCAGAATCAACCGCCTCGCTTCGGCGACGGGTGCTTCGGTTCAGCAGAATATGCGCAGCACCACCAACCTGATTGCCAACAATGGCTTCAAATAAGTAGCAGGGGATACCAGAGTGACAAAACGGTGCTTTTCGTTGTATTATAGTTAGGGCAGGATTTGTATATACACTTCGGATATGGTAGGTGTTCGGTGGTCAAAGGGTGTCATTATAGAAAAAGGGATATCTGATTTTAGGAATTATGTATAGTAGGTGCTTTCCATCTAGGCCACCCAATACTCGTCCCAAACCATATATGTTGATCCTCTTGTTCACATACGTCCAACTCTCCTCATTTGGTGAGGGTAGGCCCGTCAACGACATCATGTTGCGGGCTTGTTTTTGGATAGTACTAGTTGACGCAGATGGCGGCGGTCAGCTTAACACGCCGGCTTTGACTGACACAGTACCGACTAAATCACGTATATTTGGTATTTGTCTACTTAGACAGAAATTAGTCGTGTTGTTGTGGGGTTCGACCGTCTTCGCAATGGATTAAGGGTGGAATGACTGCATTCGCCAAGCCATTTAACACGGGTGGACAAAGAAAATAACACTGAAGCAATTGCAAGATCTTCAATACAACTCGCTCCTTGCTCGCGTCACTCTGCCATCAAGCATCTCATGTCAACATATCCTTCAAGCTCACCGAATGACAAGATAGGTCCCAGCTTGAGTTATTGGAAGGCCCAGATGACATGATGACTTTCCCATTGAGCCCTCCGAATATCAAAAGGCATGGGGACGTCTATACAAGGCTAGAAGGAACCTCCATGTCATATGTTGTCTTGAATGGGCAAATTATTGGGTAAAAGTCGCAATATTGCTACTCTGTATGCTACGGAAGTACACTAACGGCTTCCTTGCTCAATCATGTCAAAGCCTATCAAAGCATAGAAGCCGCTTGTCGATACCATCCCCCTCTTGTTCTCGAATAGGGTCACGCCTGCCGTCGTTCGAGATCGTTAGTTCATTCTCTTCTACTCCGGGCACTGGACACCGTCCAGGCCGTAACAGCTCAAGTAACCATTGTGGTTCGTCATGGCATCATCTACAGTCATGAAAATCAGTCTAAGAACGCCGTGCTTTTCAAGTAGTTATGAACCAACTTACCCAAACCACGACTTGTCGTGATGTAGTTGCCGTTCTTATCCTTGCAGTCGCAAGTCAGGCTGAACAGGTCGACACTGCAGTTCTTGCACTTGACCAGGCCGTGACCCCATTGCTGGGGCTGGAGTGCGCCGTTGTCGTCGACGGCATAGCAGCTGTCATTTTCGTCAGTTGATTCTAACGTCAAATACCTCGTAGGGCCAATGGACAGGGTAAATGAGTTGGGAAACTTACGCGTCCAGGGAAGCCCGGCTGCAAATGGTATTTCCATTGTTGTCTTGGCAGCGCCCCTGAAGATACCAAACCTGATCCTGCGGGTTCCAGAGTGACCAACCCGAGCATGTATCCATGAGGGAGCCGTCGGCGAAGGTGAAGCCAACAAGAAGGGCAAGAATGTATGTAAAGATCATCATGATGACTAGATGGAAATGGGTTAATGAGGGAGATAGGGTAGTTTCCTGGTGGGAGTTGCAGATGGATGTTGGATGTTGGTCGAAATCGAAAGAGGTCAGTTGTGGAAAGCAGGCCATCGAAGGGAAGAACCATAGATGCCAGCTGATTAAATAGAAATCAGAGCCACGGTGAATAGAATGGAATCAACAAATTCATGCTACAAGAGCAGTCACATTGAGTCTATATGACGCGGTTATAAGATCTGATTTGTGACGCAGCACTGCTTGAGTATTCAATTGGGTTGGTTCACGCTTACCGCATTAGACATTAAACCTGCTACATGCCGTAGCATGGTTTGTGTCGCTACATGATCTACTGGTACACGCCTTGATCTCGAATATATGGGTTTGATAGTCCCTTTTCCTCGAGGGTACTCACATGTGCTTATTAACACCATCGAAACTACCGTTCCCCCTGATATTCCGTATTCAAACAGAACGAATCTTCCCAGACCGATTCTGAAACTACATTAGGCTCCCAAAAGGAAACCAATCCTTGTCAACCAAGTACCATGGTGTAGCCAGCAATTGATCATGGTCGGGGAGGATTCGGGAGTCTGTTTAAACGGCGTATCTAGAATGAAGTGGTGGTCAATTGGTGAAGTTGTCTTACTCAGACGATATGCCGTACAGAGTAAGACGTCCGCATCAGCCCAGGTCGCCGCGCTTATAGGCTAATCATTACCCTTGTTGGCAATCTCGCTATATTCCTGAGTGGAGCCCGAGACTAATAATGGGAAGCACAGCCCCTGCCCAGATCCAACGGCATGAGGGGCCGAGCCGCGTCTTACTAAAGAACTAATGAGCATATCGCACCGTTAAATGATGGCCGTCTTACTGCATCGGCGAACATTCCTTGGCGTAGCACCAACATCGATGCCCCCAAACGTTGCGATTGAGATGTTATATACTCTCGCTGGCCTGCAGTGATAAGAGAAATGGAAATGTCTGGACGTATCAAACCTCGAGCTGACACAAGGCCTACTGCCTCTTGAAATTGACGATGCGAACAAATTTGCTGCTACTGGCAGCTCTATGCCTTAATGGCGCCGCCGCTAGGTGCCCAAAGAAGAGTCCTAGCAAACCAGGGGTAACATCACCATCATCGAAAGTTTCGTCATCGTCGGCAATCTCGGCGCATACGGTTACATTGACGACACCGACATCGACATCGACATCGTCGGTAATCTCCAAATCATTAGCAACTTCGACATCATTGGTGACATCCAAGTCCTCAGCCACATCAACCTCATCAAAATCATCGGCACCACCCCAAGCGACCCAAGATAAAGCCAAAGCAAGGGCTTACCAACAACATGCCGAGGCTGCTCTGGACAGGTTGCAGAAGTGGTACAACCGCGATACTGGGCTGTGGAAGAGCTACGACCCGTCGTGGTGGCAGTCGGCCAATGCGCTGACGACGCTGATCGACATGGCCGAGGCCGGCAGCACCAAGGCCAAGAAGCTCGCCGAAACCGTCGTCCCCAACACCTTCCACGCCGCTGGCGCCTTCAACGTCCGGGAGGGCCACCGACTTCGAAGAAGTCTCAAGCGCGCCGAGAGCCCGAACCCCTTTAGCAACAGCTACTTCGACGACGAGGGCTGGTGGGCCATGGCCTGGATCAAGGCCTTCGATGTCACGGGCAACAAGGCCTACCTTGCCACTGCCGAAGCCCTCTTTGCCGACATGACGACGGGCTGGGGCACCAACTGCTCGAGCGAGGGCATGTGGTGGGACAAGCAGCACTCGCACATCGACCCTATCTCCGACACCCTCTTCATCGAGGTGGCCGCCTGGCTCGCGAACCGGCCGACGGCCGCCGAGAAGAAGAGCCACTACGTTGGCTGGGCAACCCGGGCCTGGAATGGTTTCAGCCGCGGACCCATGTACGTGTCCGACGAGCACTACGTGACGGCGGGCGTCAACATCAAGACGTGCCAGCTGCCCAAGAAGGCGCACGGGTACACGTACTCGAACGGCGCGCTGGTGAGCGGGCTGGTGGCACTGTCGGTCGCCACGGGTAAGCCCGAGTACCTGCAGGAGGCGCACAAGGTCGCGCACACCATCATGCGCATCATGGCCAAGAACGGCGTGCTGCGCGAGCCCAACATCAACCAGGCCAAGCCGGGCCAGTCGGCGCCGCAGTGGAAGGGCGTCTTTATGCGCGGGCTCGCGCGCCTGCACGCCGCCGACCCCAAGCCCGAGTACCGCCAGTTCGCACAGCAGTGCGCCGACAGCATCTGGGCCAAGAACCGGCAGGGCACCGCCGACCTGGGCCCGGACTGGCTGGGTCCCTTCCACGGTTCGGCTAACGCCAGCCCGCAAAGCTCGGCCATGGACGGCCTTGTGGCGGCATGGACCATGACAAAGTAAGAGGGAGGAAAGGGGTGATTGGGTCAGGCGGGGGTCTGGCTGTCAACGTTCTCAGCTGTGTATTGTATAGATAGATTTCGTTTTGGTGGTCTGTTTTTAGCTACTTTTCTAGCACATGATTAGTCTTGTTATTTTCTATCTGTTGCTTCTATTTTCTCGTGGTGGAGGAGTCCTGGTAATGTTGCGTGATGATACTGCCCTCAAAGGCCGAACGAGTCGCCTGCTATCACTCGTGCTCTTGCACCACGGGCTGGCAGCTCTTAATTCGTCATGATACGTTTTCCTGTTGTGCCATCAATATAAGTGTAAGTCCATTGAGGGGCAACTCGATTCCCAGGCCAGGTAGCCAATTGACGGATACCGGTAAATAATTCAGTAAAGACTGTCTAATTTCTAGCATCTGAAACCCCTTTAGGAAATATCCTAGTCCTCTGTCAAGCTTCCACGTACCCCGTAACTGTGAATGATGATTCTTCATGCAGCGGTAAAGACTGACTAAGTGACCAATGCCAACCATGTTGAATAGGGGCTTAAAACACTCCACATCTAATGTTCAAGACCTGGAAGTATCCAGACTTCCAGATCTAGTTCTGTCATACAACCCAACGGTATACCCTCCCATATTTGACAGCCCATGGCTCATATACCCCACCCCTGAGTGATCGGGCACTGAACCGTAACTTTGCCAACACCTCTGTGGATGGCTAGATAACATTGTTTTTGTTCTTGTTGTCCTGTCGTCTCATTACTGACGCAGCATGTGCCCTTTCCATCGCCTCCTTGCTTTCTCGCTCCTTCTTCAACTCCTCTTGAATATCTTTTTGATGACTCTCTAGATTTGTTGACTGCATCGGTCGCTTTTGTCATTACTTCTTCCTCTTTATCGTTTGGGATACGGAGGCTGTCACCACCAGAAGACATGTTGGGCTCTGATTGCAACCGTATTAGCAAATACTTAGTCTGTGAAGAAGGAGTATCATCATTGGCCATGCCTTATCTAGTCCGCTTTGGCTTGAGAAACTTTGCAGGACCGCAAGGCTCGATGTTAATTGTGATCTGATATTACGGGTTAGGATGATACTGGAAGCAGTAGTAACTTTTATTGTAAGTTTCTATTGTGATTGCAATAGTGAGTGAAGGTGCTCTGGTAGTGGCTGATGAGCTGCTATCTCTATTGAGTGATCACCGTCTCCTATTTATCAAGTCACCTTCAGCAGTGAGTGCTTCGTTCCTTTTGGCTTCTATCCCAAAGCCGTCAATCGATGTTTCCTTTGTCAAGTCTACATGCTGTAGTAGCATGAAACCGAACTGGAAATGTTAGTTGGATTGGTGTTCCCCTACTAAGATGCCCATGAGAATGACATGCCCTTGTTGTTATCTATCACGACCGTGTCCACCATAACTTAAGATCTTCAGAGGTGGGATAGAGATGGCATACCGGGTCCCAACATGGTCCACTCCTGGTCATTTGGTAGGAAGTTGGAAGATCATGCCCAAACCTTATAGTGTGTTGGTTAGATCTGTGAAACTGGCTTGCCACATGAGGAGATCAACATGTTGGAATGATGTTGGCTCACCCTGAACCCTATTCAATGTTGCACCAAGGGTTAATCGTTTTTCAATGTCCAGTCTTGTAGCCAATCGAAACGGCATTGGTGGATCTACTATCTGCGGACCATCTTCTTCTACGTGAAGCGTACCACGAGACTGACTCATGGGGCATAGGAATGGGGATGCCACAGCGGCGGGTAATCGGAGAACGCCCAACGACACTGGAATTCCAGGGATGATGTTGGGTTGTCGGAGTGGAGATGGACGTATTGGATGTTGATTGGTGGCTTCCATGCAAGGCGGCTAATGGCGGCTGTTGGGTCAGGGGTAAGGACTTTTTGGTGGCATTGAATCCAACCAACCCACCGCCTTTCCTATTAATACCTTCGAACTTGCCCACCTCCTATCTTCCTTTCTACCCCGACAACGTAGAGTTGACGACTGTCTCTGCTATACACTGGAATATACTTTTTATTTATGTATCATGCCTCCCAAACCGAGATGCGCTGCCATGGACAAAGACGACTTGATATGGGAGAAGTTGGAGCAATCAGCCAATGACTGGGAGAATAGAATGCATAAAAAGCAAACCTACTTCAAGATCGCCGATTTCCTCAAGCAGTATAAACCTGGCAAGGCCGTGGAGCTTCACCGGCCACAAAAAGGTGGTTATAATACTGTCTACCGACTTGAATACGAAGATGGGACATCGATCATCTTGAGGGTTCCCACACCAGGTACGACAAGAGTTGGAAGCCCATAACCACAAGCACAAAGCAATTAATTTTAGCAGGTGTCGTTCCCTTTCCCGAGGAGAAGATTCGGTATGAGGTGGCCACCATGCGATATGTCGCTGCCCATACCACCATTCCAATCCCGCACATTTACCACCACGGGACAGCAGCCGAAAACCCCACAGGTCTTGGCCCGTTCATCATCATGGACTACATAGATCATGACCAGAACATGTCCCGAGAGCTTCACGACCCGGCGCGTCCTGACAAGCGGTCGATCCTCGACCCAGATGTCAGCGAGGAGAAACTGGAGATGCTTTACGGACAGATGGCCAACATTTTACTGCAGCTCTCTAGTCTGAGCTTCCCTATAGGAGGCTCGCTGGTTGAGGGAGATGGCGCAGACTGTACTTCAGTTGGAGGGCGCCCTCTGATTGCAAACATGGCCCACTTATGCGTGCATACAAACGCGCCAGCAAGCATTTTACCACCATCTCAGACCTACCACTCTTCGAACGAGTGGTACAGGGCTCTCGCCGACATGCACATGGCCCAACTGGCCTTGCAGCACAATGACGCGGTTGACGACGAAGACGATGCCCGCGATAAATATGTGGCGCGCCAGTTGTTCCGAAATGTTGCTGCCGAGAACCGCATCATGCCAGGGGCCTTGGGCTCCGACAACCAGTTCCGGATGTTCTCTGAGGACTTTCGGCCAGCCAATGTTCTCCTCGATAAAGACCTCCAAGTGGTGGGCGTTATAGATTGGGAATTTGCGTACGCCGCCCCCGCCCAGTTCAGCTACGATCCCCCTTGGTGGCTGGTCTTGCGGGAACCAGAGGACTGGCCTGGAGGACTTCGCCTCTGGATAGAAACCTACGAGCCCAGGCTTCGGATCTTCTTGCGGGCGCTAGAGAGCGAAGAAAAGAAGATGACGGCAAGGAATCTCGACGACGGACCGGCAGAACAACCACTTTCGAAGCGCATGCGAGAGAGCTGGGAGAAGCGGGTGTGGATGATCGACTATGCGGCCAGGAATAGCTGGGCCTTTGACTTCATCTGGTGGAAGTTCTTGGACGAGAGCTACTTCGGACCGAATGAGGATCAGGACCACTCGATCAGGTTGGAGCTTCTCTCGGAGCCACAGCGAGAGGTGATGGATGAGTTTGTGGAGCGCAAGATGAAAGAGAGTACGGATAAGAGGATTGTCACGTGGGAGCTCGAAGAAGCCTCAGCTTGTGTAGCCAAAGTACTCGTTTGATTTTATTGGTGTATTTCGAGGCTTCGCCTGTTTTCTGTCTTCTTTCTCATACCGTGTCAATATAGATTAAGTTCATCTTGAGAGAGGTTGTGATATCGCGTTGCGGCACAGCACAGGTCAGGGGTAGCCGGGCCGACTAGGCCGGAACAACAATTGAGCCGCCAGTGGAACAGGACTAGGACTAGGCAACAACAGGAGGCATCCACCAATCAATTCTTCTTCCCTTACTTGTATAGTAGTATATATCGTGGTCCATTGCCCCTGGCTTTCTACTCGGTTCGTTTGCCTTCACCTCGAATGCCTGGCTCGCCAACCACAAATGGCTGCCCTTCCGAATCTTTGGACCCTCGCGTTCTTTGCTTTCGTTGTGGCCTTGTGGGCGAAGTCATGGCGCGAGCACTGGGCCAACCATGTCGCCCCGATGGACTACGTACGTTGCGCCGAGTTGCATAACCGAATTCTAGAGATCGGATGGTCCCGGCCAGGCAAGCAACTGACTATAGGCGATGGTAGCGACGGCAACGACCCAAACGCTGCCCATGTGCTCCAAAAGCACCCGAACTGGTTCCAACACTGGGGGAAGAGGGCCGAGGCCATGCGTCCCCGTCTGTCGCCCGATCTCACGGCCTTCTTGGAGCGGGCCTGGGCCTCGGGCGACGACCACTCCTTATTCTTCTATGTCAATGGCATTACTCCTCCAAGCGCCATGTGGGCCCATGAAGAAAACATGATGGAAGATCGAGATGATATTGACCGCTACTTGACTCTCTACTCGACCAACTTTTACACTCCTCACCCCGACGGTTTAGTGTAAGTGCCAAGTTCACAGTGGGCAGATGAAACGTTGTGCTGATTAAACCCCGGTGATTAGGTTCGATCAGAAGAAAAATTTGGCCATCATGCAGATGGACCTCTTTGACTGGTCCACTACCCATAATGGGCGGCAAAAGTGGCATCCTCTCGAGGTTGTCCTCAGCCAATGGCTCGACATGGTAGAAATGGGGAAAGTGCAGACTGTGGCCGAAGGAGTGAGCATTGGATTGGACCAGCACGATCCGTGGATCCAAGTGGGATACAGCAAGCGTCAGTTTGAAGAAACGCTGGAAGTCTGGGAACAGCTCCTTCACGCCATTGAGGCTCGCATCCCAAACCACACCCCGTCAAAGAAGTCCGACACGCTCATCGACCACAGCATGGTTTACCTGGAGGATGCCGGCGTGCTTCCCGGGTTCGTGCCCGAGTTCCTGACCAAGGCCCGCCGCCCTGCTTTCAGCCACATTGCTCCCGGAATTCAGCTTCCCGACGTGGAATCCATTACCCGCCACCAACCGTTTCGTTATGTCGAGCTGGAGTTCTATTACAACCGTCCGGAATACCCGGGCAGTCCCAAGGTCCAGTTTCCTGTCCTGCTCTTCGCTTCATCCGAGGGGCTTGCCTACAACGCACCTCCAGTCACGAACTATTACAGCTTCGACCGCTCGGCACCATTCGAGAGTCCATGGGGCCAGGTCCGGTCCTACCCAGCCGGTCTCTACTTCACCAAGACGGATCTGGGTGGGTCCGGGTTCGACGACGGTGTCAAGCTCGTGCTGCCGTTTGGCATCGGCAGCCGCGGCTGGGCGCGCACGGCCGACGGGGCCAAGTTCGGGGAGAATACCGACATCAGAGTTCGTACCGATGGCGAGATCGAAGGAATTGACAGGTACGACTCGCTGTTCCAGCTCGGATACAACCCGTTTGTGCCAAGACACGAGGTGCGCCTCGTGCAGGTGCTCCGGGCTTGGGTCAAGCTGGTGGAAAGCGGCGACTGGAAGATCGGGCCCGATGGGGTTTTGGGCGGCATGGAGAAGTGGCGAGATGCGGACACGAGGTGGCATTGGAAGAAATACGTCGTGCCGATGAGTTGGTGAATGACAAACGACAAGAAGCAAAGGCCCGGCCGCCTCCTCAACAGCCAGCCACCTTGTCTGCTGTCACCCCTGTATCCAGACTTTCCCTGAAACGAGCATTGGTGATACAGCTGCTGAAGACCGTTGAGGGGGATCTAACTCTATGATATCTCAGGGATAGATAGCTCGGAACAAATCTTCAGGGGCATGCGCTATGGGTGAGGTGGCTCACCATCCCTACCCTCGCGGCGAACTGTACACTTATCAGCGACCTCCTAGCGCTTGTAGTATAGCCTTTTGAAAGAGTGAGGTGGTATTGTGTCTGTCGTCTAAAAATAGGGGAGAGTCTTATGCGGCGGCAGTGACTCTGTCAGTTACTTGGCTTCAAGACAGGCTTGGTACCTGGACTTGTACCTTATCCCTGGAGTTTAGCGGTGCCCGAAGCCGAGGATGACGAAGCAGTTCCTCGCGCGAGAGATCAAGATAATCAACCTCTCCGAGGACGACATGAAACCGACGTCTCCTTACTCATTTCCACGCGTCAGGGAGGCAATTACGATGTCGGACCCCTCGCCTTGGTAGTTACCTGTTGTCATCGTCAGTCCGCTGCCTGTATGATAATACGCGGACTGGACCACGAACATTTGATAATCACATAAACGAATTTCAGACAGTTAAGACGCAGTTCAATTTTTAGAAAGATAAAGGAAGAATCACGAAAGATGGAAATTCAGATCTAGCGATATTAGTAATAAGAACTCGTAGCGTATAAGAATTATAGCCAAACAGAAGGCTCGACCGAAAATTGCTTGTGGACCTTCTGGCACTCGATGACCATGTCTGGGATACAATCAAGTTCATCCTTGTGGCACGTGATCGACGGGGGCTCTTCGTCTGCCTTTCTTGTCCAGGTCAGACGCTTGGGGCGCACGACAATGGAATCTTCCACATGCTCGTCTACAGGACAGGCTGCTGGACAGGGGAGGAAAGGATCCACCCACACCCCCTGGGGTTGGGTTAGTACCAATAGTTTTAGGACTGGGAACTCCGTTCCTCATGCATCTTTCATACTTCAGTTACAAATTTTGAGATCAATCAACCACCGCACTTCTCTTTTTCTAGGGGGCACTGCAGGCTGCTCGACAGGTGGTACTACAGGTTGCTGGACAGGCGGCACTACGGGCTTCTCAGCTGGCTGCGGACCAAACTGCGGAACGGGCTGCGGACCGAACTGGGAGAACTGAGGACCGAACTGGGAGAACTGCGGACCGAACTGGTGGCTGAACTGTGGACCAAACTGGGGAAACTGAGGACCGAGCTGGGGAAACTGAGGAGCAAACTGCGGACCGAACTGGTGATTAAACTGAGGACCAAATTGACCGAATTGGAGGGTGGACATCTGTGGCGTTTGATGCATAGTTGTCATGGTCTTCATGAGGTCGATGGCAGTCTTGGCAAGGTTGTTGCCCTTGTTCCTCTTGTTGGATGTTTTGGTGGTATGTGCTGGTCTCTTGTCACCCAGCACGGGTCCGGACTTTGCCTCGGCGTTCAGCGTAGCCTGTCTAACTTCTTTCTTGTTTAGGCAGGCAGGGCGATCAAAGTCCTTGGGCAGGTATTCGGACTCGATCTCGAACTCGGCGTACTTGTACAAGGGACCGTAAATGGACCAGAGACTTGTCAGGTATGAGTTTGAGTCCTTGGGTGTCTCGAGGGGGTCCGTTAGTCAAATCAGGTAGCTCCAGTACACACTTCTTCGAAGCCACTCCTGTCCTCTTGGTAGGAAAGTGGTTATTCCAACGGCTCCTGAGTGGGATACTGGAATAATCGTTGACTGACGGGCTGTGGAAGGGAAAACTCCCACTTAAACCACTATGCATCCCTGTGGAATAACGCTGAATAATCATGCCATATACATTTACGGCCAGTAGCCTCTTCTGGCTGTTTACTCGGTTATTAGTCGTCAGTCAAATGAGATGGCAAGGCCGGATGAAATCTCTTGGATCACCGCACCGTCATCCAAACCACGCCCAACGTGTGATAATCATCTAGACAACAGCCGCCGTACGAGTGATAACCACCAACTTGCATAGCCGTCCAAGGAGGATCTGGATTTGTCCGAATAGCCCCAGCGCGGTTTGGTCCCGGAGACACGGATGGCATGCATGCACCCTTTTTCAACGCCGAGTCATTGCCACAGGACATGACAGTCGAGTATCCAAATTGTTCCCACGGCGATTCAATCAGAGGCACTCGAATGGATTCCGCGAAATCAGAATCTTGTTGGCCCCCGTGTAGTGGTAAACAAATGTTTGCTTTGATCTCTCGATACGCGTCATGTCCAGAAATGACGAAACAGTGACAGGCAGCCCCTCGTATCACAGGAACCTCCCACGGCCCAAGCTAGTTCTGAGGTAATCAGCAGCCGCTGTCTAGTTTCTTCCGTAATATTTCCCGCGATAAACATCTTACTGTGGTTTTGTGTTGGGGGGTGGTGGCTTGACCATAGTAATCAAAGCTTATGAGCAGGGCTTAGACAGTTCACCATTGGCATCTAGTCATAATCACATGCATCTCATATTCGCATTGCCATCTTTCTATCTACAGCTGGAAGAATCTCTCCTGAGTCTCATCGCATTTGATGAAAACGTCCATTGAGAATGAAGCAACGCAGGTAGGAAACGCCAAAGGCCTCCATCTACATCGCCATCGATCCTGAAACTTGACCTTAGTAAGCGCTCGACTCACGTCTATGGATATAGGACATTGAAGTAAAAGGACATGACCGCCCTGGAGCCAAGATGTCAGATGGACTGCCACTAGTTGAGGATGAGGACTGGCGCCGGGCCCAGCGCGAGGAACTACCAACTAGTAGCAGCAAATCCCAGCCCCTAGTCATCAAAGCCCCAAGCTAGTCAGCGTCGATCCTGTCAGACTGCAAAAGTAGCATAACGTCTTTGGTCCCTGGAATAGCTCGCAGCCTAGTAAATACGTGCCTCCCGCAAGCTTGGATGGCCCCTGTGCTGATCCATGTGTTTCAACCCAGGAACGGCGCCAGGGGCTCGGATGGCTACCACCTACCATGAGCAAACACGACGGGACGGGATCCTCGGTCTTGGATGGGCATATAATGATAGGCTTCCCTCCATCCATCGGACAGGAGCTTCTTTCTCAGGTCTACCAGTCTCTGTCCTTTTTCATTCTCTTCATCAGAACATTCGTTCTTTACTGCCCAAGCCTGGGATAACACGCTCCTTTTTTCTTCATTCGCTCATTCACGGCCTCGGCCACGCGAGCTAGTATCGCCCGTTTATCTCGCTTCATTCTTCTCGACTTCAGCAACTAGCTTTTTGGATATAGCTACCGTCAAAGCCAGATCCGGTCCCCAACAAGACACGACGATACTTCGCAATTATATCAAAATTTTACACGCTACCTTTCGGTGATATCTTCGCAGCAAGTCTGCGTGTTTCCCGTTAACCAGTGGCCAAAATCGCCATCTATCAATCACCCTGGATAGAAAGGAAATAGAAGGACAAAACTAAACACCAAAGGGTTTCACCATGCCGCGCACTTTGCCGTACCGCCTGCTGTCTCAGCCGCAGCCCATGACGCCGCTCAAGGCACCCAACCCCTTGGGGAGCCACCCCCTGGCGCCCCCGATGCAACAGACGTCGCCCCGCCGGGCTCGATCGCCGTTGCCGCAGATCCGAGTGACGCCGCCGCAGCCTTCATCTCTCCCGCGGATGTAAACACCATGGCTACGTTCTCTCTCCTGAAAATCGGAGGAGGGAACGGAACACCAATCACCAGTTCATTTCTTGCGAGAGCAGGCTTTATTGGAAGGGTTCATGGAATGCCGGACGTTCGGGAGCGATGGTGATGATCTTGGTAGTTTGGATCAAGGGCTTGACTTGCTTGAAATGCAGGCAGGCAGAGCTGATAACCAAGCTTGACATATTTCCAACATAGATACCCACCTTTCAATGCCGCTCATCATAGATGATGGCTTCATCTCCGTGTTACAGCTGGGTAAATAGAAACAAATATCAAACATGCTTACATGTAGTCACCTCGATTTCAACCAAGTCATCTTGTACCACGGCGAACAGAATCGAGCCTGTTACTACATCCCGGAACCCCATAACCTAGTATGGCACCGCCAAAGACTCGATCCAGGCACATATGCTTTCAACGGCAACGATCTAATTCCAGTTACCCAAGTCTAATCTAGAGGAACCGTCAAACCGCCTTGCCCACCCCCAGGCTACTCAAGCACCCCCTTTCCTCCCGGACAACAACCCCATCCATGCCCTCGAGCGCGCCGTGTCTTCCGTCGTGTCCCGCCACCGCTACTCTTACTACGACAGCTTCCTCGACCATGGCAACAACGAAAACGACACGGCGACAGCAGACCCGGTCGTCCGCGCCGGCGATATCCGGATCAACCTGCGCCTCATCACGGAGCCCCCGACGCCGACCGTATTCGGGGACTTGCAGCTCTACGAGTCGTGGATGCGGCCACTGAGCGCCCTAGACGAGGGCGAGTCCCGCGACATGCTCCGTGACATCTCGCGCCACAGCGCGGTCGCCGAGGTGATGGTGCTATTACGGCCGTCGGTAGTCCGCGACGAAGAATCACTAGGCACGCCGTTATCTGCGTCACCAGATTCTGGAGGCTTCGAAGTTGAGGAAGCCTCCTATTTTCAGCCAAATCACTAGGGAGGTCTTTGCAACCAAAAAAGACAAGAGATCATAGAGAAACCTTTTTGAATACGTAGAAAGGGTATGCACAAACGATATATCCAAGTAACCCCGAATCCCAGGTAAAAACCTGGCCTATGTGAAATCAACTCTGCGTTCTCATCTCTCCCATCCCCACGCGCCAAATTTCTCTTTGCTTGCAAGCAACTTTTAGTTGGGGGTCGGCTCCCGCGGTCTCCCTCCTCTCTCTTCTCTTTCTTTCTCTCAAAACGATGCAGAAATTGACACAGCACACGGGGTAGTAGTAGTAAGTAGCAGTAGCAATAGTAATATGATGATGATGATGATGATGAGAAATATCCAGAACGAGGAACACCGATACGCCGAACCAACCCCCGTCTTGATATATCGTACACAGGGCGAATCAAGAGCCATGATCCTCTTTTCAGGAAAAAGAGGCCCTGCATGACGCCAAGTATTAACGGAAACCTTCGTGGCGCGTCCTCTCATTTACAGCAACGGGAATGGATATTGCTCGAGATTTGTGGGAAGAAACAAGGAAGATCCAAGACGATAATGACGCGAGTCGAAATGATGAACAGCGCCGGTCCAACGCTCAAGCCAAGCGCAATCCTGGAGCAATGCAAGCAATTCCAAAACGGTGAAGAGAAAACTCCATGATGCAATGAGAAGAAGCGCAAAAACGTAAGGTCCCCGAAGAGTTTTATTTTCCGTCACAGTCTCCCTTCAGGAGCTAGGTACGCCAAAAAGGGGGGATCAGTGACCAGCCATGTCACTGCCGCCAGACGTGTCGACGGCCATTTTTCAGTTGCTCGTCTTCACGCGCTTCTGATTTTGCATACGTGGGGTCGGCGGCTTGCCCTTGGCGCCCATAACGCCATTGACCTGACCAGCCGGACCCATAGTCGGCGTCGGTGCGCCACTTTCGTCTTCCGTCTTCACCGCCGACGGCCTCCTGCGTTTGTTACTCGCGGGGCTGGTGTTGGCGCTCGGACCACTCGAGCTGGTTCCCTGCTGACTGTGCTGCAAGGCCATGCCGGGTGCCTGCATATGCCCAGTCGCGGGGCTGCCCATATGCGGTGAGCCGGGCAGGGCATGGTGGACGGCGGCCGGAGACGCGCCCATCTGGAACTGGCCAAAGCTGGGTGTCCGTGGGGCGCCGGCTGGGACGTTGCCCACCTGCTGGCCATTCATGACCACTTGGGGACCGGTGGCATTGTTGGCATTGTACATGTCCAGAGCTTGGTAGGGGCCAAGGTTGGGGTTCGCCACAGAAAAGCTCATCAACGGTTGCATGATGCCGATGACTTCGGCCAGCTCGAGATATTGGAAGACGTGCTCCGTGATGCCCATGTTGGACTTGACGGCCGAGTCGGGCAGGCTGATGTCCGGAGGAGCCGACATGGGCGACTTCATCTGCTTCTGCTTGCCCTTCTTGCTCATCTCGGGCGATTGCTTCGAGTCAGACGCGTTCAGCCGGTGCCAGTCCTTGATCCAGTTGTGGTTGGGCTTGGCGGCATCAATAGCCATCTTCCTTGAGATGAACTCGTCGTGCGACGTCGTCGTGAACTCCAGCAGCGCCAGCTTCTGCTCGGCGTCGAACTGCGCGCGCAGCTTGCCGGTCCAGACCACATGGGAGCTCTCGTACCAGTAGGTAAAGCTGGCGTTCTCGTTCTCGACCACATGCGTAGCTCCGATGCCTCTGTCGCGGGTGCCGTTGCCCAGGTTCAGCTGCAGCTTCTTCACGCCACTTTGGAAGTGCGCGTGGAAAAACCTGGGCAGCGCCGGGACGTGGATCTCGTACGGTTTCTCGGTCGACTCCTCGCTGTTGGAGTTGTCGATGATGAACAGGCTGAGCTGGAAAACGCCCGTAGGGCTGAAGAACTGCCGGACGAAATTGGACCAGTACATTAAGGCCTCTTCGTTATCGCCACCCTAAATCAACCATTAGTCAGTCATGCCACACAATCTACCCAGAAACCAATTCCGACAAGCTCGTACCTGGAAGCCGCTGAGATGCTCGCAGAATTGCTGGAGTTTCAACAAGTAATGCCCCTTCATGGCGCCCTCGTTCTTCATCTGCTGCTGGTGCTGCATTTGCTGCAGGTTATTGGCCAGCTGTTGTTGCTGGACCTGCTGCTGTGCCTGAGCGGCCTGGATCATTTGGGGAGTGGGTTGTTGAGGCTGGTTCGGCTGGACATTCTGCTGGGGGCCGGGTTGGCCTTGAGCCTGAGCCTGAGCCTGAGCCTGGGCCTGAGCCTGAGCCTGAGCCTGGGCCTGGGCCTGAGCCTGAGCCTGGGCTTGGGCTTGAGCTTGTGCCTGGCCTTGTTGTGGACCGGGCTGCGGTCCTGCACTCGGCGGTTGGCTGGGAGGCTGACTTGGCTGTCCCCCAGACGGCGTGGGTGTCGAGTTTGGTGGTTGCGTAGTGGGTTGTGACTGCGGACCTCCTTGCTGGGATTGAGGTTGCCCCTGGTTTTGTGGTTGGTTCTGAGCTTGGCCCTGAGCCTGCTGCTGAGCAGCCGCCTGTTGCTGGGCTTGCTGGGCCTGTTGAGCCTGTTGTTGGGCTTGTTGTTGTTGCTGCTGCTGGGCTTGCTGCTGCTGCTGAGCCTGCTGCTGCTGTTGCTGCTGAGCCTGCTGCTGCTGCTGTTGTTGAGCCTGCTGTTGCTGCTGCTGCTGGGCTTGCTGCTGCTGCTGTTGCTGAGCCTGCTGTTGTTGCTGCTGCTGGGCTTGTTGTTGTTGTTGCTGCTGCTGTTGCTGCTGCTGCTGCTGTTGTTGATGCTGTTGTTGGTGTTGCTGCTGCTGTTGCTGCTGCTGTTGGTGTTGCTGCTGATGTTGCTGTTGCTGCTGGTTATGAGCTTGCTGCTGCGCTACTTGGAGCATCTGCTGTTGTGCCATCAATTGAGGGTTCATTTGCCCAGGATGACCAGGTTGGTTCCCATGTTGCATCTGGTTGTTTGCAGCTTGTTGCATGGCGATTTGTTGGGCAATCATCTAGAGACGACACCACGTATGAGACCCAAGAAGGAAAAATAGTAGAAGAAAGTTGCTGTAGGTTCAAAAGAAGGAGGAAACTGTGCGACTATACTTACTTGTGCCTGCTGGGGATTCCCGCCGCCCTGTTGTAACTGTTGAGCGAGGTGCTGATGCTGCAGGTGAGGGGGAACACCGACCGGTCGCATGTTCTGACTCCTCATGGCGGCGAATTGCGCCGCGTTCATTTGGTTCATGGGCATGCCCATGGGCATCCCGTTCTGCGGATTCATTCCTCCGTACATACCTGCCGACAGCATGGCCTGGCGTTGCTGCTGGAGTCGCAGCTGTTGCTGTTGTTGCATCTGGGCGGCGAGCGCGGGGTTTCCTTGATTTACTGGGAGTTCGAACCTCCATTAGCATTCCCATGTCCCGGCGACGAAAAGACTTACGCTCGACGAAATCTCAATAGCAGGCGGCGATAATCATTAGAGAAGGGGGAGTGGAGCGGAAGCACTTACTGGCCATCTGGTGTTGGAGTTGGTACTGTTGGCTAGGGTTGAGGTGTTGCAGGGCATGCGCCTGCGCGTTTTGTGGCTGCATGCCGCCCATGAAGGCGGCCGGGTTGGGCTGGCCGCCGGGCGCCGACACCATGCCGTGGCCGGCCATCTGCGGAGGCATGCCCGGCTGCGCTCCAGGCTGGCTCGGGTTATGAGCCATGCCGGGGGCCATGGGGTGTCCTTGGTGTACGCCTGGATGTTGCTGCATTCCGGGATGGAAGCCGCCACCAGGTCCCATACTGGCCATCATGGTGGTCCGTATCTACAATGTCTCGTCGTCGACTATCCACCGACGTGGATACCGACGCCTAGACCTCCGCGCTATTTCGTAGAACAGTCCAATGGTATGGTATGCAAGGCCCTCGAGGGTCGAGGTCGGTGAGGAGGTGTGGTTGGGAGGGTATATCGACACGCGCCAAAGATGGGTAGGTTCCAATCGTCGTCCCGAGTCCAAGGTGGTCGGAAAAGCGAAGTCTGTCGCGATGCAAACCCCTTTTGCTGTCTCCAAGACACGCACAAGACGAGAGCGCGGGTCAAGCCACAAACGGCTTCGCGACGCCGATCCTTTGACTATTTATCGCGGACGTCCACAGGAAGTAGCAATCGACGGTAGGATCGGGGGGTTGATGCATAAGACGGCAAAGTCGGGGGCAAGAAAAGAGTCGAGGTGGAGATTGGGTGGTCAGGCAGACTTGGGATGCCTTGGGATGCCTTGGGTTGCGACGCGAAGCAAACGGTAGTCTGGCGAAGACAACAAAGGCAAGGAAAGCCGGAGGTGCCAGGATGGAAGAAAGTGATGCGTGATGCTTGGATGCTGGCCGGGCTGGTTTGTGTGGTTTGGGGAGGCGCGCGATTACAGAACACGCCAGGCAGGGCTGCTTGTTTCGACAGCCAGTCTAGACCGCAAATGGATGGGTGGACGGATGGATATGGATCTGAATGTGGTGCGAAGTAACCCGACCGACAGGGAAGACGGAGAGAGAGAGAGAAGATAGCGGGAAATACCAAAAAAATAAAGACAGGACTATGTATTCGATGCAACCCCCAATAGAACAATTGTAAATGATATTTCGTGGTGACAACCCGTATGCAGATGGTCGGTCCCCTGGGGTTTGTTGCGCAGACTGAACTGGGCAAAGCTGGGGGGGTGGGAAGTGGGAGGTGGTGGTGGTGGGTGAGGGATGTTGGGTCCGACCAAAAGTGGCTGATTGAGATTAAGAGGTGAGAGAGTCGGACGGGATGATCAGGGCGAGAGAGAGGGACGGGAGGACAATTTGGGGGGAGACAGAGAGTGCGAGCGATTAGCTTGCGGGCGACGGGGGTCTGGGAGTCTCGTCCTGCTTCTTTTTGGCTCTCTCTCTAGCCTGGGAGTTCTGGGAGGTGTCTGATGCTGGTGCTGGTGCTGGTGCTGGTGCTGGTGCTGGTGCTGGTGCTGGTCTCGGTGCTGGCTGTCTGGCCACTGGGTTTCCTGGGTTTCCTGGGTTCCTGGTGAGAGAGTGGGCTTCTTCAATGTTGGATGCGCCCAGTACCGGCGCAAAAAAAGCGGGCGGTGATCGTAGGAGAGAGAAAAAGGGACGTGGCCGTGTCAGATATTGACCTGCTTTTCCTCTGTCTCTCTCGCTCTCTCTCTGTTTTAGTTGGTCTACCTATCGCCCCCACACACGCTATCTAGGTTAACCAGATATATGCATATATCAAGACATCACCCACGCCCCGGCCGGCAAGGTACCCGTCGCTAGCTGTTTATCACTGAAGCTTCCCCCAACACTTCAAACAATAGTAAACAAAAAAAGGTAGCAAATCGCTCAATCAGTCAAGCCACCTGGGTTCTGCTGTGATGTGGGCTAGCGACACTCCCGGTACGGTACCTGAATTCATTCGTAACAGGCATCCGGCGAGGAACGGGACAATACTAGTTAGTAGTAGAACAGAACTGGGACTGGAACTGGGGCAGAGAGGGTCCAGTAACTCCAGTTCGCCTTGATGCGGCTGGAGTGTGTTGTTGACTGGGATGCAATATAAGGAAGGTACTTGTAGTAGAAATATGAACGTCCCCGAGTAATGGTGGAATGGGGGTGGAAAGAAAGCGGATGTAGCTTCACTCGTCTTGTCGACTCTCCACACCAACGCTCCCTTCCTGCACTTTGATAGGTAGAATTATTGTTTCTCCGATTTCCGATGCACGCTTCTAGCTTCTAGGTGCATAAGGTGTCGACCAAGACCTGAAGTGGTTGCATCGCACGAGACCTTGCGCGACAAAGTGTAAATCTTTGAATGGAAAATTCTTGCAAAAGTCGACTCTGGCTGCTGGTAGGTAACACAGACAGTTGTGCTGCTGAAGAAGCGCGACCAATGTGCAGACCGGGGGGCCAACGACTATCAGACCCCAAACTTGAATGGTTTGGAGGCGGCTCGCAATGCAGATACGTGATACTTGTAGAGAGATATGCAGCTATGCAGCTATACAGCTATACAGCTATGGTCGCAGGTGGCTCCAACGTTCAATTGGCTAGGCCCCTCGGGTTCTCTCCAGTCTCATGGCATGGAAACAACGCGATGTTTGCAAGCCCAGAATCCTGATTTCCGAGATTTCTCACGATCTGGCCGATCGGAGAGGCAGCTTTATTTTTCGCGGCCCCTCGCGGGTTTGTTACAATCGAACCACGTAGCCACTGACAACTTTCACTCCATGCGATGCGATGCGATTTGATGGGATCGGCAGAGCGCGCGGCAGTGTCCGACCGGGCACTATGCAAGTACAGGACAGGTCAGGTCCGGTACACGCATAAACCCCAATCGAAGCGCCAAATTGCGGAGCGCCACCCGGACACCGCACAGGGTCTTCTGCTGGTGTCGTTTGCCCGTCGAGCCGTGTGTACTACCTAACGTACAAGTAGACGGGGGCGGGAAGAAGCGGGCGAGTTAGGTGCAGGGCCACCTCATCAGAAAGTCCCAATGCGTCTGGTTGCTTGCTTCTCCTGTGCTAGATTTTTCCCGGCAGGGGCGCCTGTATCAGAACGACAGTGATTAGGATACAACTGTAGTGGAAAATGCTCCGTAACGTTCATTGCCAACGAGCGTGCATTACTCGTTAGGGCAGGACACGCGAGAATGGAATATCCCACGCGGGGGGGTTCGTGCTTGGCCTGAGCTGGGCTGAGGCGAGGAAGAGTGTGTTTCAGAAGACGCGTGAACTGGGAAGGGTGGATGATACCGATGTGTGTCCTCCCCCCTAAATTCGAAACTCGGGGACTGCTATTTATATAATGCATTAAAACTCTGCAGTATCAAGGTCTTCCTCTTTTGTTATCTGGAAGCCTGGAGAGGTCCCAGGCAGCCATTGACTGAAGATTTCGGTGAAGCGAAATACTGCAGTGCCAGCTTGATTAGGTACGCAAGGACAGGAGGCCCAATTGGGCACCACCCCGTCTATTTTTAACCTGTCACGGTTCGACATGAGGCGCGGCGCAGCAGCCATCCAATGACAACAGCCATCGAACTTATCAATACAACGCCGCATTTATACTGAATTGAACAACTATAGTCGACGACATGGAATTGAATACCATCTATGACCTTTCCTGCTTCATCCCCAAGTCTGTATCCTGCCAAAGCTGAGGCGTACAGGTCCTGATTCGTCCGCCAACAAGGCGTATCAATCTAGCATACGCTCATCCCGATTCCAGCAAAACAATCTTCACTTTATATTGCTTGTTCGATCTAACCAGTTCAAGTCGCTGATGATCCTTGAGCAGCAGTTCCGTAGCTTTACTATACCAACCGTGTTGCACTCAAGGTAGTGCACCTGCTGATGTAAACTTGTCAATCGCGAGCCTCCCTTGATCCTTTCCATAACCACCTTCGATGGCGATCACAGCGTGGTAATGGCAGAGGCCCAGCTGAACCATTGAACCATATAGAATTGTATATGCAGATTGGGCTTGCGTGGCTTGCTAGACCATCTCCGCTTCGGATCATCCTATTCGACAGTACAACTGCCAAATGCTTGAAGCAGTTGCTACCTGGATGGACATGCGGACTACGTCGGGCCACATGCAACAGAGGGCAAAGACAAATTGCTGGTTCACCCCATCTTTCTTGAGACATCATGGCATTTCCGCGCCTCCGCTCGTAGGAACATAAGACAACTCTTCGCAGTCCAATGTTCAGAGGTTCCGTGTTTTGTCGTACAAATGCTTTCCCCCGGAAGGGATCTCAGGAGCCTTTGGTATAGAGGGCTCTCTAGGCTAATATACATGTAATATAGTGATGCAGCACAAAGCGGCAATCTGCCCAGGCTACATGGTGAGGCTATTCAGGTTCCAGTGTTTTGCATATTTACACGCTCCCACTCGAGAAAGGACTCTGAGATGGGCTGCATTAGGAGGGTGGAGATAAAAGTTAGTGAGATATGAACTGCATATGCCCTATCTCGAGCTATATGTAAGTGATTTCTTAATCAGAACATACATTTTGATGCTGCCTAAGGCTTCGACGGGCTTAACCCACCAAGGAGGTTCAATCAGTGACTGATAGTTATCTCAAGGTCGAGGGACACAGTTTTCCGTACAACATTCCAACATGGGAGCTGCTTGTAGTGGTCAACATATGTGGTTTCTAGCAACTACCGTCGTCGATTGGGACGCATAGTAAGTCAGCAATACTCGATACACGAAACCAAAAGGTGATGAGCAGCTCTGGGCAGTAGGGGGTTTTCCAACACATAACCAATTTAGTGGTACATCTCTATTCTATTTTGACTCTTGATTAGGTTTGGTACGAATTCAGCCACTACTCGAAGGCTTTTTCTTTGCCCTCGCGTTTCCTCTTGGGACCAATGAAGGAAATGCAGACGTGCCGAGTTCTGGGCTTGACCGGTGTCTCCAGCATTTTGGTGGCTTTGAACAAAAATGAACACCACCAAAGGCCATCAACATCCCTCACGAGTTTCACTATAGTACGAGGCATCGCGAGCACTTATATGGGGTTATTATCTTGTTGAATGGGTAGAGCCAGCCACGAGAGGCAGACTTCGTAGCTTTGTTTCACCTACGATGGTTGAACAACAAGTTGAGGGCATATAGAAAGCGAAACAACGAGACAGTCGCATGGTACACTATGATCGTTGGACGTTAGAATTGACCCTATACATACATGTGGCCAATCAAGTACTGTGGTAATACGGTCCGAGTGCGTTTTGTCCCTGGGTTAGGTGATTTAGTGCCAAACGGAGTTAACAGACAACGCCGAAGAGCATCATTACCTAAGGTAATGGATCTAGCCCGCTCGCATCGTCAAGCTGACTTTGGCATTCAAGGACAACGACCATATATTCCCAATTGCTGAAAGCTTGACAGGTTCTTCGTTGGTTGGCAATAATGGACCAGAAAATCCACGCTCTAGTTTCTTGAGACTGTAACGACCCAACTCAGGGCGAGATACTCTAGGCTGATCATTCAAGATCGCTCGGTTTCCCAGTATAACCTTTTATAAGCATTCGAGAGGTTTCTTTGCTCTCTCACAAGATCCATCGACGTTCGACATTGATGGCAATCCGACACAGTGTAAGTGAGAGACAGCAAGCCAAGCCGACTCGGGAAGATCCGAGCGAGGCTAGACCCGGTTTGGCAGGCGGTCACGTTTTTCGCGTTTTCCGGAAAAACCAGAGCCCCGCCGCGTTCCCACTTTCCCAAGCTTTTACGCGAAACTCCCCACTCCCCACCTTTAATTTTTTTTTCTGCTATCTGCTGAGCCAGACGCCCAGGAGCAACTACAAAATGCCGACCAGATCCCATCCAAGATCCAACCATCCGTTCTCTTCCTCGCCAACCACACACAGCATCCCTCTTGACTGCCGCAGATTGATTTGTTCCATCGTTCGACTGACTGATTGATTGATCAGATGCCTGATTGAATGGGCAGTCCAGTCTCTTTCTATCTTTCGACACGAATCGACACAATTTCTCTCTGCGGCGCGTCTTGAAATGGTAAGACCTTTTTCCCCTCCCTTCAGAGCACCACTACCATCACCATTGCCCCCAACATCCTCATCTGATGACAACCAAAGAAACATAACTTCTTTCTCCTGCTGAATCGACCATGATCGAAGCTACACCTACTCGGGTACGTCGCTTCGGCGGCCGCCTGTTACTTGCCAGTATATTTTGTCTGATTCAATCTCGGCCTTTTGCGTTTGCTATTTTCTGGCAGCGCGAGGTCGCAGAGGAGGATTGCCTGTTCCATCACATCACATTCAACCTTCGTTTTGACAGTCCCAACTGACCATTTCAAAAGTCTAGCAACCACTTGCTCATTTTTCGACAGCAACCAGAACAAGCTAACCTTGTAGCCATTGCGTTGCCTCCAGCTCGTGACACAAATGGTAAGCCAACATTTTTCTTCCTTCGCAAGCACACTAGCACAAACTCCCCGAGTCCATATGATTCAATATTCCACCTAATTCGCAGTTTCCACTCGAGCTCTCGCCAGTTTCGAGCCTATAGAGAGCAGATGACGGTTGCAAGACCTTACCTTGGATGTATGATGGACATAATCAATCTACGATTATTATTGTTGGCACAGCTTCGTTGCAGACCACCTGGCTAACATTCCAAAGACTTCAATAGGTTCCATTATCGTACCAACACGATTGCCATCAATCATGAGACGGCCTGTAGTTCTTCTACCACATGCCATAGCAAATACAATGAATACAAGATATCATCTCCACAATCAATTGAAACCTCTGCATCGTGTTTGTTCGTGACTGCGCGTGTCCTGCAACCAACCTGACCATGTCAACACTGCGCATTGCCTCCACCTAGATAGATAACCTTGGCCATGAGCTACGTTTGAATATTGCTATCATGCTGTGTTCTCGAAGCGTAGTGGGTGGTCATGTTGTGACTACTTACACAAGCGAAGAAGACCATGCTGTTCACAGGGCAAGTTCGTAGACATCACCGACCTCAGATATCAGCTTTCCTGTCAACGTCTCCATCACATTTGCAAGATGGAATGCTCTTTCACAAGGGTATCAATTGCCCGTCTATAGAAACTCCCGAATACCTCGGACAAGAAAAAAGAAAACAACCCAAACGTCATTTGAAACCAGTCATCCAATTGCTTTTGCTGTGAAGTTGCTGCTTGCTTGTCCCTGTTGCCCAATTCTTGCAACAGACCATGTAAACTTCCTACATAAAAAGACACCCCCAACGCCAGTGTTAGCAGCCCGGGATGAATGACCTTTTGGTTCTTGTCCGTGGTCAAGTGATTGCTGTCATGCAAGAAACATGTTCACCTCGCCGTCGAGTTCCAGTCATGCCATGCCATCCCGCTTGCTCCGGAACTCCAGAACCCGTCATGATTGCACTCCCTCTTGAACACCGTAGGAAAATCAACGAGAAGAAAAACAGGACAGGGACGTAGACTACCGTCCTGGTCTCTAACCAGCAGCACCAACACCCTCCCGTAGAACCTGTGGTTGCTGCTGCGAAGACTGCTGGTGCTGAATGGCCAACCCGCTCAGCCCGCTGTGGCTGCTTCGAGCCGAGAGGATGGACGAGGCCCCCGTCACGCCGCTGTCATCCCTCTTGATGCGGCCGCCGACGATGCCACGCCGGTTCCGGCCCGTCCGGCCGCGGCCGAGCCAGTTCAGCTTCAGCAGCCTCCCCAGCTCCGTCACCATGTTTCGGCCGTCATCCCCACCACTACTCATCGAGGCGGCCGCCGCAGCTGTCGCCGCATTAGCCGCTGCCGCGCCTGCAGCCGACGACGACTGGCTGTTGGCCTCAAAGGGCGCTAGGCCCGCCGTCTGCACGCTGGCCAGCACGCTCAGGCACTGCAGCATGCGGCCCACCATGTCCGTGACCTGTTTGCCGCCGATCTCGACGTTCTGGTCGCGCTCGCGCAGGCTGGCGTTGCTGCCCGAGTTGTTGCGGTCACGCCCGGCGATCGTGGCCGGCGTGAAGGGACGCAGCAGGCTCGACGTGCCCTCAGACCCGCTGCCGAACGAGACGTTGGAGATGGCGCGCGACCGCGACGGGTTGCTGCTGCTGTCGTTGTTGTTGTTATTGTTGTTGTTGTTGTTGTTGAGGAGCGTTGAGGACGACGAGTTGTACGAGGTCACCGACGGGTCGAGACTCATGGCGGTGCCGGGCCGTGGGGCTTGTTGGGACTGTTGCTGGTGCAACGGCTGGAACTCGATGTCGCGAGGCAGGCTGGTGCTAAGAATCGCGTCGCTGGGCGGCGGAGGGGAGGCCAGGGCGAGGCTGGCAAGACTGGAGGGCAGGTGTTCGAGAGACAGCCGAGAGAAGATCATCTTCAACTTGTCGTAGCGTGGGAGAATGAGGGTGTCGCGGTAGGCCAGCAGGACTAGGCGGCGGATGTCGAGAACCTGGCTCGTCGGGGTGGAGTTGGAGTACGTCGGTTCGATGGGAGCGTTGGGGAGGACGGTATTCCAAAAGTCGCGGGCTTGCTCGGCCGTCATGAGGGGACCGCTGCCCGAGAACTCGAGGTCGAGAGGCAGGAAGACGGCCTGCATGTAGGGCAGGACGGAGGTGAAGGTGAAGACCCACATCTCGGCGAGGGCGGGAATCAGTCGGTCTTCGGGCGTCTTGCGCAGGGTGTAGTCGAGCGACAGGAAGCCGGTCGAGAGCAGCTCTCGCACGTCCTCGATGATGATGTGGGCAGAGCGGCGCTGGATGGCGAATTGGATGTGCATGGTGACGACGCGATTGAAGTCTTCGATGGGCAGGCGCAGATCCTCGCCCTCGAAAATGGCGAGGAGTTTGGCCTTGAGGTAGGGCCAGGCGTCGTCGAGAGTCATGCTGTTGAGGCCGTACTTGGAGCTGTCGACGGGGTCGAAGAAGTTGAGGCTGGATTGGGTCAGGGATATGTTGGTGCCAAGACTGGAGGGACCCGCCCATTCGGACGTGGTGGTGGTCGGGTTGGTTATGGTGAAGACGGACTCGTTGTCGTGGGCCATGCCGAGCTGCTGCTTTTCTTCCTTCCTCTTCTCGCGCAGCGCCCGGCCGCCGTGTCGGAGGTCGAGCCCTGACACCGACTTTCCGAAACTCGACGTGTTTGGGCCGGGGCTTGGCGGCACGTTGAAGTTGTAGAGACTGGACGGTGCGTTGGGGTCGACGGGGCGCGAATTGCTGGCCGCCGACGACAGGGGCAGGTGGTAGTCATCTTTGGCCGACAGTTTGTGTTTGGATCGCGACAGAAAATGGTGTTTCTTCTCCTTTTCCTTCTCCTTGCCGCTGCTTTCCTTGTCGGGCGGGGCGTCGAGCGGGCGGATCGTGGCCGAGGACGAGTTATTTAGACTGTAGAGAGACTGGGTCTCGGCGAGACTCGTCGTGCTGTAGTTCCCACGTTGTAGAGAGGCGAGTGCCGACCCGATCTTGCTGGGGCTGGGTAGAGGTTTGACGCTCGCTTCGCCCTTGGTGTCGATCTTCTTGGGTCGCGAAAAAAGCTTGACCTTTGACTTTTCCGACTTGAGCGGCTTCTCGGGAATCGTAAGCGGCGGCGGGAAGGCGGCTGGGCGGTACTCGTCGGAGGCCAGGCTGGGTGAATTTTGTGGCGAGCTCCGGGGGAAGGCGACGTTGGCGGCTGTAGTGGCGGCCTGGTTGCCCAGCAAGCCATTGTGGTATCTAGCGTCGGCGGCAGCGTGAGAAGCATGGAAGGCGGGATCTCGGGGCACGCTCGCTTCGGTGAGGCTGAGGGCGGGCGGGCTGAGTGGCCCTCCTGAAATGGCGGTTGGGCCGTTGGACCTGGAGACCTGTCGCTTCGTGGGTTCGTGGTTGTCGCCGCTGCCTTGGAAGGGGACGGTTTGCGATCGGTTGCGACTGTGCGTCTGGTGTGCTTGCAGGCCCTGGTGCTGCATGGCCGCCTGGGCTGCTATCTGACTTGCGGACAAGCCTGCCGAGGCCGGGGCGGAGGGTATGTTTCCGTGTGACATGGTGGTGATCTGGGCAAGGTTAGAGGAGGTGGTGGAGGGCAAGGTGGAATCGAAGAGGCCCTGGGTCTGAGAATGCTTCCGGGAATGGTGACCAATTCGGCCGGTCGGTAAGGTCAGAGGTGAGGCATTGCGTACACTGGGAAGACCGTCTCGGTTGGGGCGGGAGAAGTTCTGGGGGCTTTGTAGACTTGAGGCGCTACCGTTGGAATGGGCCGTGAAGCCGGGAAACGGAGGGCTCGCGACATCGGGGGTTTGTGGACTGCGTACATTGGGTAGATTGAAATAGCCCGAGGAGGCAGCCGTGGTCTCGTCGTTGGGGGAGGTGTCGATTCGACGGATCTGGGGTCGGCTCGAAGAAGAGGCCGGCTGGAGTTGGTTGCGTTGGGAGGAGGAGGAGGGCGGTCGTCCAGAAGAAGGCGGTCGTCCATCTCGTTCGCGTTCTCGTTGTTCTCGTTCTCGTTCTCGTTGTTCTCGTTGTTCTCGTTGTTCTCGTTGTTCTCGATCTCTCCCCGATGCCGCAGCGGCAGCAACAGCGGCGGAGGAGGAGAAGCTGTTGGGTAGCGGCGAAAAGCTCCCAGGCGCCCGCTGCTGTGAGCGACCCGACTGCATCTTCAGCTACCTCTGGTTCTCTACTGTGACCCTCTAGAAGAAAAAATAGTCGAGGTCAGGCCGAGAAGTAGTAGAAAAAAAAGAACCGGTTTTAGTCCAAGACCTTTGGTGGCGCAAATGCTTTCGCAATGGGACATTTAAGAGCATAACAGGGTCCACCAGCGCTGGCCACTGTTACATCTTGGAAGACGTCAGCCAAACATTGGATGCGAACGACTGCAAGTGACCACGGGGAAAAGAAGGTGGCAGTGTTTGAATGGTAATGTTCTGTAGAATTAGGAATACGACGAAAGAAGAGAAAGAGACGACAGCAAGAATGGAATGTATCTAGATCGGAAGTATTGATTTGATTGAAGTCGAAATGGAAATCGATTACGCCTCCCAAGGTGATCGACACTGGCAGACTGGCAGACTGGCAGGTTTTTGGTGCCCCGCGCGCGCGTGTCCGTCCCGGCCTCAACCAACCGACCAACCGACCAACCAACCACCATCGCCCAGCTGGCTTGTCTTGTCTTGCCTTGCCCTGCCTTGCCTTGCCCGCCTGCCCGCCCTGTCTTGCCTGACCTTGTTTTGGTGGCGGGCTAACAACAAAAGACAAGCAGAACCAAAAACAAAGCATGGCAATCTCCAACAAACCCATTGCTTTTCTTTCTCTCTCTATTCTCCCATGACTCGTCGGGTACATACAGGGCCTTGATCTCTTATGGGCCACAACCTTTTACTGACCAAGGTCGTATGTGAATGGCCACGTGAGGACCGACTCTCCAAACCTGCCGCCATGCATCGTGATATCTTGCCCAAGTCTCTTTCCAGCTCTCAACCGGCATACATAGGTAATCTTACACGGAGATGCTGACCTGAATCTGTGGCTTGTATGCCACCAATATCAATCACGGCTTCTTGCGACCGTTGCCTTGTTTACTGGTTCTTCCTTCCACCGGGGCGTCTTTCGCGCTATTTACTGGCTACTAGCTGCGGACGGCTTGAAGCATGTTTTTCTTTTTTTTTTTGGCTATTTCCAGCAACAGTAGACATCAAACAGAATACACTGTTTTCAAACTTCATCAGCCATATGTAGCGTGCCTAGGACCTATCCCAATAGCCCTTCTACTCCGGCGTATCAGCATATACGAAACAGGCGCTCAGACCTGTCTCACCCAGGCAAATACGAGCCCGTAAGCTATACGGTGCCTTCTGCAATATAGGCAACTCGGCTGGTTCACGACTGGGTTCGTTCTACGAGTTGTTGTTCATTACGGAGTACTGCCAGACCCTTTAACACGGCAATGGCCAAGTGGGCTGGTCAGAGTAGCAGGCCTTACGAAGCACATCCCCCATATGGATTTGGTTCTACCTCGAGTCGCCAACGACCCAAACCCGTGGCTCGTCGTTTCTTGTCATCCGAATAAGGTTTTGAGGAATGTGTGTAAGCAGATCAGATCGGGGGTGGGTTGTCCATGTGCCATATGTAGTTTATATTTGCCCGCAGCCGATCATGCGCCATCCACATCACAAAACCACAGCTGGTAGGGGTCTTTCCATCTCCTCGGGTTTCGAAAACGAACTTGACAGCAGGTACTGCGTAATCTGTCTAATGTCTATTCAGTCCACCTATGAACATCCAAGCTGCGATGATCGCTGCTATTTCTTCTTTTCGCATATACAGTATGGGCAGCGTAATTCCTGGTTTCGGTGGGGAGGGGGGGGGGCGGCGAATGCGTTTCTGCAACCCCTGCAATTCGGAGCCGACTGCCAGCGCGAGGTGGGATCGGCATGGATGAAATCGTCGTCGTGGTTATTTAGCCTTTATTCCAACAACTTGGTTGATCTGACACGATGGCTCTTCCACTCCAACCTGCTGCTCTCCTCCCCATCATTGCCAAGTAGCTAGCAAGTCTTTGGTTATTCATCCAAGGTTCGAGGTCGCGACCAAGCAAAGGTCAAGCTCTTCCCAAGGAAAGCTGTCGCAAACAAGCAAGAAGAATTATGGACACGATGTATCGTCCCATCTCTTGTATGTTTCTAGCCTTGTCGCCCGTCCGTCAGGCTTGCCTCTCCAGTCTTTGGTCTTCACGTCTCCGGGACCGGGTCACCATCCGGTTCCCCCCCAGGAACCAAATGGAGCGACTCTTCTGGGGAAATTACTTGCAACCCGGGGGGGTCTCATAAGGTTGTCTTTTTTCCTGGGGGAAGGTAAACGCCTAAGCCAAATCGAGATTCTACCGATGCCAATATAAACGCACCTATCACACCCCCGTATGCCCCGCAGAGCCGAGAACTTCCAAGCCAGTAGACAATATGATATGCGAAGTCAGCATCTCCAGCTTCATCTCCAGCTTCGCATTGGTTGCGGGTGATTCTGCCACAATCATTCACACTCGTTCCAGACCAGATCTAGGCCAGACCCTGGGGTTTCTTCCGGCGTCGCTGTAGGCAATGAGTGGTAGTTGGCGCATGGCTGAACACCCGCTCCTAGATTTAACCATAGTCGGTCAGCAATGTCGGACTGCATCATCAACCACTCCAGATGTTGAAACCGTATAGTAAAGATGATCATCCCCGATGATTCCATTCGATTGCTACGTACCTCTCAGTTGCCCGGTTGGGTTTACTATGGTTTAAATCGATCCGGAGGGCTGGGCGCGAGTAAAAGAAACATTGGCATTTGCTTCACCGATCAGCAGGCCTGGCGGCGTCGACCATAAGGCCTTGACTACCACTCTCGGCAATTGCCAAGTCAGGCATCCCTGGCTGCTGGCACACAAAGGCAGTAGGTCCGTCAATCAAATGCGAGATCCTATGAATGCTACCCCTTGGCTGCAGAGAGGTGAGGTGGAAGGTGAGTGGGAGTGGGAATGCATGTCGAGCCGGGGAATACATTAAGAGGTAACTCCCACTCGCCGAAAGGGTTGTTACTGCTACTTTGCCCTTCATTCTTTGCTCCTCCTCTCTCTCAGCGGAGTGGCTCTCATCAGAAGCAGTATTGCCCAGTAGTATTTTTTATACCGGCCTCTTTCTGGATCTGGGTGAGTGCCCGTCAAGTAAAGATACCGCCAAAATGAAGCTCCCTACCTTCCCCAAGATCTACAACATTCACTTCGTGGCCATCATCGCCACACTGGGTGGCATGCTGTAAGTGAAGCAGGATTTCTTTCACCTTTCGTTCCTTCTTTCCTCGCATCATTCCATGCCTCACCCATCGTGGGTAGGCGATCGGGCCAGGGACCAAAGTGGCTGATAGAGATTGCCTGACAGCTTTGGCTTCGACATCTCGTCCATGTCCGCCATTGTCATCACCGATCAGTACCTCGACTACTTTAACAAGCCGGCCGGAGCCCTGCAGGGCGCCATCGGCTCGGCCCTGGCGGCGGGCTCCGTGCTGGGGTCCGCCGTCGCCGGGCCCATCTCGGACAAGATCGGACGCCGCGACTCGGTCATGTTCGCCTGTCTGTTCTGGCTCATCGGTACCGCCGTCCAGGTGGCCTGCCACAACGCCGGCACCCTGATCACTGGCCGCGTCATCAACGGCTTCACCGTCGGCATCACCTCGGCCCAGGTGCCCGTCTACCTGGCCGAGATCGCCCAGGCCGAGAAGCGCGGCTCCATCGTCATCATCCAGCAGCTCGCCATCGAGTTTGGTATCCTGATTATGTACTTCATCGGCTACGCCTGCTCCAAGATCCCCGGCCCCGCCTCCTTCCGCACCGCCTGGGGCACCCAGTTCATCCCCTGCGTCCTGCTTATGATCGGCCTGCCCTTCCTGCCCCGCTCCCCGCGCTGGCTGGCCAAGGTCGGCCGTCGCGAAGAGGCCATCGAGGTCCTGGCCCGCATCCAGGCCAAGGGTAACATCAGTGACCCCCTCGTCATCGCCGAGTTCGAGGAGATCGAGACCACGCTGCAGGCCGAGCGCGAGGCCGGCCCCGGTCTGAGCAAGTTTTACCGCAACGGCATGTGGAAGCGGACCATGGCCGGCTTGTCGGTCCAGGCCTGGCAGGTAAGTTGCCCCCTTTCTCAGACCTGTAGCCGCCCAGAATGTCTCGCCTGGCTTATCATGCTAACGCTTTTTTCCCTCATATGTTAGCAACTCGCCGGCGCCAATACCATCGTGTACTACCTTACCTACATCGCCGGCATGGCGGGCCTGGAGGGCGATGTCGCCATGGTCACATCGGGCGTGCAGTACGCCGTCTTCATCATCTTCACGGGCGTCATGTGGATCTTCATTGACAAGACGGGCCGGCGCCCGCTGCTCATCTACGGCGCCATCGGCATGGGCGTCTGCCACTTCGCCGTAGGCGGGGCCATGGCCATGAACTACGTGCCCGTGCCCGAGGGTATTGGCGGCAACCCCAATGTTATCTTCAAGGTGACGTCGGGTCACGCCGCCAACACCGTCATCACCTTCTCGTACCTGCTCATCGTCGTCTACGCCCTGACCCTGGCCCCGGGTTGCTGGATCTATGCCGCCGAGGTCTGGTCTCTAGGCACTCGCGCCACCGGCATGTCCATGGCCGCCCTCTCCAACTGGGTTTTCAACTTCGCCCTGGGCATGTTCTTGCCCCCGGCCTTTGCTAACATCCAATGGCGCATCTTTATCGTCTTTGGCGTGTTGTGTATAGCTGCAGCCGGATGGTATGTTTGTTGAACTAACTCTCGCACACCTCACGCCAACCTCCCCTCCCTCTTTTGAAGAGACGCTAACTTGATATGCACAATCACAGGTTCTTCGCTTTCTACCCCGAGACCTGCGGCAAGACGCTGGAGGAGGTGGAGCTCATGTTCGCCAAGGACGGACCCGCTCCCTGGAAGACCCGCAAGGGCGAGTCCCGTCTCACCGCCGAGATCCAGGCTATCGTCGAGCGCAAGACCTACAACGACGAGCCCAAGGCTGTGGGGACAGCTGATGATAAGGCAATGGAAGCGTCCGCCACCAAGGCTGCAGATGTATAAGCAGGTTCGCTTATGTTGAAGTCACGGACTGATAATACTGCACGTCAATATTAGCTCCAATTTGGATCATACGGTGCTCCAAGTGGAATACGATTGACACCTTAGTTAAGCCTTCTGGATAGAAGACCAATGAATGGTGTTCACATATGCACACATATTACCCGACTAGCTGTTTTAAATAGCTGGTCGTCTCATTTCTGCCATGTTGCCGGAACACCTTGCTAGGTCCTAACCAACAATTCATGCAGTTGTATAAGCCACGCATGTTGCCCTGATAGCACCGCCGCGGCGGGTGATGAGCCGCAGACAAGATGCGAATGGGCCGATTGATTTAGAATCACTCTCATTGAAGGTGAGCAGTAGCAATGACTGATTCCACCGCCGCTGTGTCCCCAGGTCCCGCAACTTATGCATATCTCTAAACAAGAAAGGTCGTACGACAGGAACATATGACTTTGGGCGCCCTTACTTGCACCTGAAGCGAAGCGGGCTCGGCGTTCATCCCATCGGCATGGAAGACATTTTAGGTTCATCTGTACTTGGACCGCGGTCCCTTGTGACTCCTATCGGACGCAATTGCTCACCTGCAACGGCTTGTCGTCTGGTCGCGGTGGAGAGCCTTGAGATGTTTGGATGAGCAAAACCTGTCCATCGGGTAGCCCCCTTTTTCTTCTTCTTCTTCCAACATGGGCCCCTCGCAGTCTCGCTCAAATGGCTGGCGGCTGTCGGCTCAAGTTGTCGTGTGAAGAAAAAAAAGGGAACTCGGCAACGTATTGAAACGCTGTTTTTCCTGTCAGGGGTTCTTTCAAACGGGTGGGTTAGCTTGGCGAACGGCTTGGCAGGCGGCTCATTTGGACGGATCCTAGCGACGATTGCAGAGTGACAGGAGGAGACGAGGGAAATCATTGCACATCAACTTGATGATTGAAGCATGGATGAAAAGCAAACCTTGTGCGGGTAACGCATTGAACATGGGGGCTGCGCCCGGCAGCTCAAGAACTTCAGATAAATGAGAGGTATCCGGATGGCTCTCCCAACGGCGCGGCTCGACCTGCCTTGGTTATTCTTGGCGGCCAGGGTCACTGCTTCATCTGTCCTCTGTAAGTGGCCTCGCTAACTGGAACTCGAATGACTTTGATATTCGAAGACCTTGTAGTTTGGTTCTCGGTTATGACTTTCTCCAGATATCATTTCCTACTTGTACACCTTTCTCGCGGCTGAGCCGGCCCTGGGCCTCCGGAACCCAGGCTTTATTAGATCTTGGCAACCCCCGTGATGGGACCCTGCAACTGCAAGGGACCTAAAGATCAATTCTGAGTGGTTCCCATCAAGGCCAGCTCACCACCGAAATGGTAACCGAAGGGACTTGAGGCTCTACGTGGGACGAAAGGAGCATTCACATCTTCGTCCTTGGGCCCGCTTTCAGCTCTGTCTTGGTATGTATATAACCGCCCAGATCTGTACCCGATGTCTTTCACTTTCTTGCTTCTCAGACTCAACACACCGGTCATCTACATTCTTTGCAGTCCTTCTTTCGACTAACTTCTTTCGTTCCCTGACTTGACGTCACCTTCGTTCTTCACCCGCAAGCCGGTCATCCAAATAAATACGTTTTCGATTATATCTCTACTTCAAACTTCAAACTCTTTTCTCCCGCATCCCTCAACTTCCACCCTCACATCTTCACCATGTCTCCCACTCTAAGGAACACCGTCCTCACCGCCCTCGCCGGCGCCGTCTCCGTCTCCGCACATGGCCACATCAGCAACGTGGCGGCCGGCGGCCAGAACTTCAAGGGGTTCGACCCGACGTCGGCGCCGTTCGGCCCGCAGCCCGACAGCGTGACCTGGTCCAACGGGGCCAAGGACAACGGGTTCGTGCTGTCGTCGGCCGTCAACGACCCGAACATCATCTGCCACCTCGACGCCACCAACGCCAAGCTCAGCGTGCCCGTGGCGGCCGGCGCGTCGGTGGAGCTGACGTGGAACCAGTGGCTCGAGTCCCACAAGGGCCCCGTCATCGACTACCTGGCCGACTGCGGCGGCGACTGCGCCACCGTGGACAAGAACTCGCTCAAGTTCTTCAAGATCGCCGAGGGCGGGCAGCTGTCCCTGGGCGCGGGCGGCGGGCAGCTCGGCAAGTGGGCCGACGACAAGCTCATCGAGGACAACCTGAAGTGGACCGTCAACATCCCCACCAACATCAAGCCGGGCAACTACGTGCTCCGCCACGAGCTCATCGCCCTGCACGAGGGCATGCAGGACGGCAAGGCCCAGATGTACCCCCAGTGCATCAACCTCAAGATCTCGGGCTCGGGCACTGAATCGCCTGCTGGCGTGGCCGGCACGGCTCTGTACAAGGCCAGCGACGCCGGCCTCAAGTACAACATCTACAACGACGAGCAGAAGCCTACTTACAAGATTCCAGGCCCGGCCCTCTTTGCGGCTGGCGCTGGGTCTGGTGCCGGCAATGGCAACGGAGCTGGCAATGGAGCTGGTAACGGAGCTGGCAATGGGGCTGGCAATGGAGCTGGCAACGGGGCCGGCAATGGAGCTGGCAACGGGGCCGGCAACGGCAACCAGGCTGGTAACGGCGGTAACCAAGGCGGAAACCAGAACCAGGGCAACCAGGGAGGCAACCAAGGTGGCAACCAAGGAGGTAACCAAGGCGGCAACGGCGGCTTTCAGGGTGGAAACGGTAACGGTGGTAACCCTTTCCAAGGTGGCAACCAAGGCAACTTCCAGGGCAGCAACCAGGGCGGCAACCCTTTCCAGGGTCAGGGCCAGGGCCAGGGCCAGAACCGGGCGGGCGGCAACTTCTTTGGCAAACGCGCCCACGCTCGTCAAGTGAAGGTATAAACAGCTGATTGCCAAGAACACAGCCAAAGGAGGGTGAATAGTCTTACTTCATGTAGATAGCTTGCGCTATGAAGCTCGTACACCTTGTAGAAATATTGTGCGAATGTACATACTTACTTACGAAATTGTTCAATTGGACAATACTGCTAGCTGTTGAGTCTTGTTCCCATGTGCTGAGTGCTGAGTGCTGAGTGAGCACCTGCTCATATCTCATGCAAAAGGATGTCGCGATGCGAATGCGACCGTGGGTCACGTGAGTGCAAGTATTAGTGCATGTCTTTGTGAAAACCCCTCTAAAAACTCACTCAGAGTCGGTCCACTGTCCACCTTCTAGGTAGGCCTTTTCATTTTAACCCCCCCCCTTCAAAGACATTGCGACTCTGGGACTCTACACAGACACCAATACGATAGACAAGTAGCCTTCTTTCGCGCGAGCAAGCATGGGCACGTTCTCTTTCTAGATCCCGAGGGGTTCCATTTCACCATTGCCATTTTGGATGATTCCGATCCAACCCGTGTCGAGGCCCGAGTCGAGTCAGCGTGAACGTAAGCGTGGATGACAGCGAATGGTGCTGGGCCAAGATGGACGCTGCAGCAACCCCACTACCCTTAAACCCCCTAGCGGTCAGTCAGTCAGTCCTATGTAGAGATTCTACATGTACGCCATCTTTGGTCTTTGGTCTCATATCGCTGACGTGAAATCCACAACAGTGCGACACATGCCGCGCAAAGAAGCTCAAGGTATGCCGGCAACCTAAAGCCAAGACTACGCTATACTTTCCGACGCTCATGTTGGCGATTTCTAGTGTTCGCGTGAGCGACCGACTTGCGGCGCATGCCTCCAAACCCGGAGAGCATGCCACTATAGCGGCCGCGTACTCCGCTCTCCACTGACGCGTGTGTAAGTTGGTTACGAACGGATGGAAAGCTTGCGCATTTCTGACATGATATAACCGCCATGACAGATACCTTACCAGTGTAGAGCGTCGCTTGAATAAGCTCGAGGCCCTGGTTGCCCAAAGACTGCCGGACCTCAACATCGATGAAGCTCTGGCCTCGTTCGGCACGGGATCGACCAGCCCTTCGACATCAGCCCAGTCGCCCTCGGCGGCTCACACCCCTTTCGCCCCGAATACTGCCACGCCTGTCCCAGACGATGGCGCCGCCAAGATCTCGGAAGCCGTGCCCGATGAGGCAGACGGTTTTGATTGGCAAGAAGACGCCAACGAGATCGCCGATGGCATGGCCGCACTCTCCGTCGAACCCAAAGGGGCTGGTTACCTAGGTAAGTCTGAAGAGCCCCCATTCCATTCATCTCCCCTCTAATGGCGCGAATGCAGGCTCGACGGCTGGCGTCTTCTTCTTGCGCTCCCTGCTCTTCTGGATGGGCAACCCTGCTCTGATGTTGCCCGAGTCGCCAGGACTCTCGGACCACGGGCTTGCCTCGTCGCGACTTTCGCACTCGTTGGCATCAACTCAGGTCATGACGAGGCTCATGGAGTCGTACTTCTCCGTCTACCACGTCTCATACCCCTTCATCCACGAAGCCACATTCAGAGCTCAGTATCACGAGATCATCCCGCGCCCGAGTCAACGCTCCTGGCAGATGCTTCAGTGCACCGTCTTGGCTCTCGGCGCCTGGTGTCTTGATCACGACCAGGACGGCCTCCACGACGATCTCTATCATCAGGCACTCGCGTTCGGCGAAGACGAGTCATTGTTTGAGAGCGCAAACCTGACCCTGGTCCAATCCTTGGTGCTGCTGAGCAACCTGAGCCAGAAGCGCAACAAGCCAAACACGGGATCCAACTTCCTCGGCTTGGCTAACCGCATGGCCCTCAGTCTAGGCCTGCACCGGGAACTGCCCAATTGGAAAATCACCTTACTCCAACGAGAGATGCGCCGGCGTGTCTGGTGGGGTTTGTACCTGATGGACTCGGGCGCCTCGACGACATTTGGCCGACCAATCCTGCTACCTGGCCGCGAGTCCATGGACACCAAGCCGGTACTCAATATCAGCGATGATGTAAGTGCCAGCTATCCTCTCTGCATTTCCCTTCCATAAGTAGTGACTTGCTGACGTCCAGAAGCTGTTGACTCCGAGGACCACCGAATTGCCCAACGAATCCGAGATGCCCACCATCTACTCTGGCATCAAGGCTCAGAGCGATTTCCACCTGCACTCCAACCACATTTCAAACCGGCTACTTCTTTCCACGGGTGTCTCCGTCGAGGAGGCTCTCATACACAATACCACCCTGGACGCGTGGTCCAAGACCCTGCCGCCGTACTTCCAACTTGACCGTGAGGTGCCCTGTCGCGAGGAATGGTACTTGTTTGCCAAGCCGCGACTGTGGTGGCGACTCTGGAACGTGAAGATTATCCTGTTCCGCCAGATTGTGCTCAAGCGCGCGATTGAACGCCACCAAGGGCCTGCTTCCACCTATGCGCCCAATAACCAAGACAACCTCTGCCGCGACATCGGCGTCGACGCTGCTCATTCTACAGTCGTGTCGATACACCAATATCTGAACGAATGCATGCACACGAGGCTCGTGAGTTGGTACTCGGTGTAAGTTTCTTGCTTGTCTCGCAGACTGTTATATGTACACTGACACTGGCACTACTCCAGTTACTTCATATTCCACGCCTCGCTCGTCATCGCCTTGGCTATCCTGGGTGACAAAGAATCGCCCGAATTGCCCAAGTGGCAAAGCGATATCGACCTTGTCCGCGACGTCCTTCGCCGGCTCCTCGCCGACAATCCGCTAGCTAACCGCTGCGCCGATATCCTTGACCATCTTCTGCCTCTCGAGCCCGACAACATGATGATGCCGTTCGAGTCCATGAACCAGTTTGACCCTACCACGATGGACTTTTCGCTCTGGACTACCGAGTCGGCGGATCTGCTCAACACATTCAATTGGCCGGACGCGGATCCGGGCCTATGAATCCTCAACCAACCAACGTATCGGGTTCGCGGTAATGCTTAGTTCACAACCCGAACATCAGGCTCTATGAGCTTGGATCTTATTAGATCGCCATTCGGCAGATCATTTTCCTCAGCCCGGTGAGCGGCTGCCTCCCGCGAGGTCTCGATGCCCGCGGCGAGATGTCGCAGGACAAGACGTTCCTTGGCTACTTCTGGCGGCACATCCACGAACCATCTACATCAACAGGTCAATCGACTACTCCAGTTGATGAAGTGAAAGGCAAGGTTGCCAGGAAAAGGACGACTCACTTCTCATCGACAAGCTCCGCCATCTTATTCCAGGGGTGCTCATTGAGCAGTGTGTAGTTGCCCTCGATGATAACAATCTTGCTCCGAGAAGAGATGCAGATGTCGTTTGCGACGGGATCTTGAACTGCATGGTCAAAGCTTGGCGCAGTGTACATGTGCTCTTCCGAGTCAGACCCTGTGAGCGGTCCGGCCTTGAGAGTCGTCATCAGGTCCAACAAGCCCTCGGCGTCGAATGTGAAGGGAGCGCCGCGTCTCCGGAAGGCCATCTCTGGGTCACTGAATCCGGTCAGAGTCGCTTTGGTGTAGTGAAATCCGTCCTGGCTTCGGTTTTAGCTTCTTGAAGGATAAGGGGCTCGTGTTCAGTCGATTAGTCAATTCATATACGTACCATAGGCACCACCACGACATCTCCTTGACTCCTGCCCCCTTTCGACAGAGATGCCAGCAATGCTGATGATACAGTCGTCTTGCCAGAACCAGGTACGCCTGCAAGAGCCACGAGGATCCTCCCGCTCGCATTTGACGTCTGCTGCTCCAGTAGCCGCTCTATCCGGCACTGCAACGCTGCGACGTTCTCCTCCAGCTCCATTGTCATTGATTTGGTCATGGTTACTGCTTGCTGGGTAGTTCTGGGCGAGCCGAGCTGGTGTAGACAGAAAGCACTATCTATCCATATAGCTGGTGCCCCTTCTAAGCTAAAACTCGGAAGATTGTGATTCTGGCCTGTACGGACAACAGAAGCCCGCCGATGACGTCCGAATGTTCGGATGAGCCGATGGTGTTGGTCCCGGGTGTGGTGAAAGTCTTGATTGCTGCAAGCCGGATGCACTAGCACCCCACGTTGTGGAATTTATCTGGGGCATGCCGGCCACCAGTTTTTACTTGTAGATTTAGTCCATGGTTAGTTCAGGAAACCCAGAAAAAAACCAACTCAACACACAGAGAGAAAGGTACATGGTACGGAGCAATCGCTATCGACTGGAATGACACTGTTGTTATTTGGTCAATTCTCACGGACGGACCAATATTTGCTGCCATTAGGCATTGCTGGCCGGCCACGGTTCAAATCTGGGAGCCGGCTTCGATGCGGTAGGGCTTGGCGTGTCCCGAAAGTGGGCAGTCGATTGCGAGTCGTCATTGGCTCGGACGACAGTCGTGCGGCCGACCACCTGCTCCGCATCGCGACTCCGCAAGACTCCGTAATCGTCTGAGAGCTTCCACTTTCCCCGGTGCACACCTGATGTTATGACGGGTCAGCGCACTTCCCCGTGGGGTGACCGCAAAAGCGATTACCCAATAGTGTCCCCCGCATAATACGGCACAGTTCGTGACCTGTTGCTACTGCGGTTTGGATTTCTAGCCCCCCTTTCTCTATCGCATGATGGCCTGCATCCGATGCTACCAGCCGGATTGCATGCATACATAAATACACCTCCCCGCACCCCTTTCCAAGTGCCAGGTTACAAGATCCCCAGGCCTAGACTTCCTCCCTACGATCCCTAGCTTCTTCGCCATAGAACAACACATCAACCATGGCCACCGACGTGAATGCACCGTCCGACAAGGACAAGGGTGTCTGGCGCCAACTACGTGCAAACCCGTACATCCTGGGCCTCTCAGCAGTAAGCCACCCCCAATGCCTCTCTCACACATACTGCTACACTATTTCTAACCCGAAATTCAGTTCGCATCCCTGGGAGGTTTCCTGTTTGGTTACGACCAGGGCGTCGTCAGCGGCGTCTTGACCATGGAGAACTTCGCCGCCCACTTCCCCCGCGTCTACCTCGACGCCAGCTACAAGGGTTGGTTCGTGTCGACGCTGCTACTGTTGGCCTGGCTCGGATCGCTCGTCAACGGCCCTATCTCGGACAACCTGGGCCGCAAGGGCAGCATGCTCCTGGCCGTCGTCATCTTCACCCTGGGCGCGGCCCTTCAGTCCGGCGGCGCCAACATCGAGACCATCTTTGCCGGCCGCGCCGTGGCCGGGTTCGCCGTGGGGATGCTCACCATGGTCGTGCCTCAGTACATGTCCGAAGTCTCAACGCCTACGATCCGCGGCACGCTCGTGGTTCTGCAGCAGCTGAGCATCACGCTGGGTATCCTCGTCAGCTACTGGCTCGAGTACGGCACGCAGTACATCGGCGGCCACCGCTGCGCCCCCGACATCCCCTACTCGGGCGGCACGCCCGAGAAGCGCACGTTCCACCCCGTCCGCGACGTCGGCCCTGACGGCTGCACCGGTCAGTCGCAGGCGGCGTGGCGAATCCCCTTTGCCGTGCAGATCATCCCGGCCTTGGTGCTGGGCATCGGCATGATCTTCTTCCCGGAGTCGCCGCGCTACTTCTTGATGCGGCACAAGGAGGACAAGGCCCTCTCGGCCCTGGCCCAGCTGCGCCGCTGCCACCCCGATACCGAGTGGCTGCGACACGAGTACCTCGCCATCAAGTCCGAGGTCATGTTTGACGAGTCCATCGCCCGCGACCGGTATCCCGGCAAGAGCGGGGTTTCGCTGTACGTAGCACAGTATGCGGATCTCGTGTCGACGTGGCCCTCGTTCAAGAGGCTGGCTATCGGATGCTGTATCATGTTCTTCCAGCAGTAAGTCAACGGCACTCCACGTAGTCTAGTCACTCATTGTTCACCCGCTGACACGAATGTTCTAGGTTCATTGGTTGCAACGCCATCATCTACTACGCGCCGCAGATATTTGCGCAGCTCGGCCTGAGCGGCGGCACGACCGGCCTGCTTGCGACGGGCGTCTACGGCATCGTCAACACGCTCTCGACGCTGCCGGCCCTCTTCCTCATCGACAAAGTGGGCCGGCGCCCGTTGCTCATGTGCGGCGCCGCGGGAACCTGCATCTCGCTCATCATCGTGGGCGGTATACTGGGCGGGTATGGCGCCACCCTGCCGGAGCACCCGGCGGCGGGCTGGGTGGGCGTGGCCTTCATCTACATCTACGACATCAACTTCTCGTACTCGTTCGCGCCCATCGGCTGGGTCCTCCCGTCCGAGATCTTCAACCTGGGCAACCGCTCCAAGGCCATGGCCATCACGACGAGCACGACGTGGATGTGCAACTTCATCATCGGTCTAGTCACGCCCGACATGCTCGACCGCATCGGCTGGGGCACCTACATCTTCTTTGCGGCCTTTGCGCTCATCGCCTTTGCCTTTACCTACTTCTTCATCCCCGAGACCCGCGGCAAGAGCCTCGAGGACATGGACGTCGTCTTTGGCGATACGGCCGCCCACGAGGAGAAGGCGCGTCTTTTTGACATCGCGGCGCAGGTGGGGCTCGTGGACCGGCTGCCCGACGAGAAGATCGAGGCCGCGCGCGTGGGGGCTGTCGAGGTCGAGAGGAGGGTTTAGGAGGATCTGGAAGGAAAGGGGGAGTCGGCAAGTCGATGAAGATACATTGAGAAGTGGACTTTGAGCCTACCTATGTTGGGCTGGTCCAATCGCAATACTGCAATGCGAGAAATCTATTAATAACTAAATCTCTCAGCAACTACTACTCAGACTGCCATGTGGCATCGGTGCGACTGACTGACCTGTATTGTTTCCTCCAGCTGCCGTGTAGGCTACTGCTTCTGGAGGTTGCCGTCCTCATTGCTCTTTTCTGTTGTCCCCGCTTCCACCGACAGACTCTGTAAATCACTGCTCTGGCACCGCATCCTGTGGCTTACATGCACTATTCGCGGAGAAGGGCTTACTTCCTTCCAGCTCGCGTATAATTGCCAAGGACTGTACCCCAATCCCACTGATGGACCTTGCATGCTCAACGTGCCTGCCGTAGTGCTTCCGTGATAGCCTTTTCCCCGACTATGGAGCGTCTTACGGGGCAGTGTCAACCAACACACGCCTTGGCCTGCATTATGTCGTGAGACCCAGAGATCTAGAAGGGCCCATTTAATTACCTCCCGTCTATTTCGTACGAGAAATCCTCCGTGTTCTGGTGATTACCCGATGTTTCTCATTGGCCATTGAGAGATGGTGTGTGCTGTCGGATCACGTAAGATCGCGCAGTCATCTTGGGGCCAATCAGCTGCCCCTATCTTGCGATCAGTTCCGAGGAAAAGGAAAGAAAAGTAGGGTTGGGGTCCAGGCTCCTACTCCGAATTCCGATGAACCATATACGGAAGGATGGACACCAAGGGTCTTGGGCACGCGACAATTCTCAATTGTTCAAGGTAACGAGCAACGGCCGTCTTCAAGAGGCCAAGAATCCAAGACTCCAAGCCACCAACACACCGAGAAACCAATGGCAGCTATACCGAGTTCTGCATGGCACCGATAGTGTAGGGCCTAGGCAGCCAAGTGTTGCTGCTTTTAGAAGTTTAGAAGCTCGCCATTCCTGAACTCTCTCAAATCCCTCAGAGCTACGGAGTATGGTGGTGGTGGCTAAACGGAATAGAGGGAGATTGATGCTTTTTTTATCGAGTCATATATCGGGCGTCGGGTGCAGCCAATCTCGATCTGTTCTGCCCCACCTTCAGTTGCCTGCCTGCCCCGTCGCCCCAACAAGCGGCTGAACATCGAAGGTTCAACTGCGACATAAGCGTTGTTGGTGCGTACTGAGATCCCTATCATATGACATCGTGATACGAAAGAGAGGCACATCTCACCTGCTTACGGGATGACAGTCCAACGCTTGCCGTGGCTTTACTTACACCTTGGCTAGATCTTTCGAGGATATCATAAGCCGCCGGTCAGTAATCTCGAACCTGCTGTTTCCGCTAGGCCAGCCTGGTATGAATCGCGGTTTAATGAATGTACAATTACTATGTTTGCCATGGTAAGAGAAGTCCTGTCTTTTTGTTCTTGTCTTTTCCTATACGCAGCGGGCAGTTCTGTGTGGAAAAAGGCATAAGGAGCCTAGAGAAGACTATATATAATCGGACTGGCTGGTAGCCTTACTGATATCAAAGAAAAGCCAAGAGTTGTTTCTACACTGCTAGCTGGATGCTGCCCCTTCAGCTTCCCCAAATTCGCCAACAATGGCCTTGTGAGGCTTGAGGGCTGCTTACATAAGACTAAAGGCAGCGAGGGATTCTGTTGTGAAACACAACCGCTCGGGCAACTCAGCCCTTCTGCATCAGACGGATCGACTCATGTCTCGTGATTTGGTTAAGCGAGCTGAGAAGTCCACCTCCACGATCCTCTAGGACATCGTGTGGCACTAGTAGCTTTCCGGCCTCTCGGATCCGACTAACATGCTCCCCATCGAAACACATAACAGGCCCGGATATCCCACCAACCGCTGATATGGCCATCTTCAATACCCACCATTCTGTTCTATCCTAATACTCCACCTCTACTATCCTAATACTCTACCTCTACTATCTTAATATCCTACCTCAAGCAACACTATGGCACAAGGAGCTTCCACGAGGGCAATGTCCACGACCAAACATAGGCGGCTGGTTGTAAAGAAGGCAAGTACCTATACACTGGTCAAGCATCATCCCCTATGATCTGCTTGCACCAGGTTACATACCAAATTCTAACCAACTGTATTCTTAGGACTCGGCAATCAAGCAAGGGGAATATGTCGACCACTCGGTGCAGTGGACCCTCAACAACTCGGTCAAGGGCTGGGATTCCGTCAACCTGAAGCTTTTTGCTTCCGGCACATCTGCCGACTCTGGTAGGTTCTTCCACTACACCCACCTCACATTAATGGGATGCCCAGAGCTAACCTACCATCAGGGGTGGAGCACGTTGGAGATCTGAGAGCCAATCTGAAAGGGGTGAACTGGGGGGAAGTCCCAAGGACTACTTCACCAGACAGCCGAAGCCTGTCATATCAATTCGATGCTACCGTGCGTATGGGACTTGCCGGCGAGGGCGGTCCTATGACGTTCAAGGTTCTACGCAACGGCCAGGAAATGGGGACAGCCGACTTCAAGGGTCATTGACGGGATTCATTTGCTATTTCTCTGAAGAGCCTCTTTGGAATATGATGCATCGGTCTTTTTCTGCCCTAAATGACTTTCTTGAGAGACTGCCTTGCCTGCTGATACCGGCCCGAGTTCTGCCTGACTATTGTTTTATATGAGGCGATTTTATTGGTCGTCTGCAAGCACCTCGCCACCGTTTGATTGCAGTAGCCCGTCATGTGTAAGCACAGCCACCTTCGAAGCTGTCTTGACCGAAACTGTGAAACGTTACGGAGGAATGAAGGCTCTTTTGCCTAGCAATGATTGCTGCCTACTTATTTTAACATTCCCCGCATGTTTCAATAGCACCCAAGACACAATCAAGTCTACACACCAGATGGCTCCTCCGGTGGACTTTAGGCGGTCCGATGTGGCATTCACTACGGTGGTGTGCACATCCATCTTTACTGCCCTCGCTACCCTTTCTATAATACTCCAATTCTATACTAAAATCAAATCCGGACAAATCTTAAGATCCGACGACGCTTTTGTATTAGCTTCTTTTCTCATCTCCCTTGCATTGGTGAGCCAGATACTATGGGCTGTCATCGACGAAAATGAAGGGCAGCACGTACAGGATGTCGCCGCTTCAGGCATTGATATTGTTGCAAAGGTAAGTAAATATCTAATGAAGAGGGATGATCAGTTCTAAGACTGACGAGCAATAGTCTCTTCTAATCGGCGAGATTTTGTGGTCCTTGGTGGCTACTTGTATTCGAATTGCAACCTTGATCTTGCTTCAAAGCATATTCTGGCGTGAGATACATGCTGCCGTCCGTGCCATCTTTCTTGGGTTCATACTGCTCCATGGAGTAGCGACAGTCGTAGTCTCGCTATGCATTTGCCAGCCAATTCGAGCAAGCTGGGACCACTCAGCAGGTCACTGTGGTGATCAAACCAAAGCCTATATATTGTTTGAGGTCCTGGGACTTGTGCTTGACTTGTTTCTCGCGGGATTCCCTCTCTACTGCATATCTCGGATTCATATGAGCCTCCGAAGGAAACTCGGCATCTCATTACTTTTATCCATTGGGTCTTTGTAGGCGTCCGTCACTCCATCCTACTAGCGTACAAACACCTGATATCTTCATAGGGTCATCATTATTACTGGTTTGCGGATCGTCGCCCTGGATAAGGTGGATACCTCAGACTTCACGTATAACCAAGCATACCTAGGGCTTCTTTCCACCCTTGGCGCTCTTACTAGTGTGATATTAGGTTGTGCTACTATCATGCCGATATTTTGGAGAAAATGTTCGGGGAAATGTCGAAGCACAGAAAGGAGGACCAGAAAGCTGAGATACGCCCTGGGGGTTCGATCACTACCAACGAGACTTCAAATAGAAGAAAAGGAAGAGGGAGATACCGCAGCAAAACAAGAGGCGATTGCACATGTAGATGTCTAGCAACCTTTACTCCTATCTATGCAGTTGCACTCAGAGCACCCGCAACACGATATTCCTATACAAATCTATGCCATGAGTACGAAGGAATCACCTTGGCCTGAGCCTTTGGCTTCAAGCGGCCGCTAATGACTTGGAAACTTTGATTGATTTGCACCAAGCTTGGCAGCATGATATGGTCGGTCAGATCTCCACCGGCTGCGTACTACAGGGATTGAGCACCTCCTCTGGATGGGTGACCATTCACTTCCGGCTTGGGCTTGGACGAAACGCGGCTGAAGCTAAGACGCCGTGGAAACCACCTGGGGCAATGTGCTGTACTTTCCATCTGCTTCTTGTTGAAAACAAATAGTTGACGAAAAGAGACAATACACGCGACAGTAATCGCTGGCAGACACACGATCAGTGAAGAGCAAATGGAAAGAGGATTCATGACTTACCAGCCGCAGCCTCAACATGTAACCACAAGAAAGGATCAGGTCGAGAAGAAAAACCCAGTGATAATGTGCGTGATGGCGGAAAGCATGCACTCGTAGTCAATGATAGCAATGCATGTGACCCAGCCGCAGAGAGTGATGATGAAGATGATCCACCACCAGATCCTGTTCTGGTTCACCTTGGACCCCAGCCTGCGGAAGAAGACCAAGACGGAGACTTGACCATCCAAAGGCCCGTGTAAAACAGTATGTGGCCGGCTAAGGTAGATCGTAGGAGATTCCCAAACGCCAGGGTGAAATCGGGCGTTGGTGGGATCCGACCGTTCAGGATGTCATAGCTCCAGTAGAGAACATTTGCCTCGACTTGCCATATGACGGCCGACGAAAGGAGCATCAGCCAGGCTAGCACGACAAGATAGTCATTGACAAGAAGCTTGGAAAAGGCTCGAACACGGATCGCCAGGCGTGCGGCGACGAACAACATGGAAACCCCAGCGGCAGCCCATGTCACGGCCTACAAGTTTCATTAGACACATTTGGCCCCCTTTCATATTCTTTTTCAAGTGGCTCTCTTACGAGCAATGTGGTCTGGATAAAACGCGCTGTGTATTTAGATACTATATCGTCGGCAACCATGGTGTGTGGGAGAGAAAGTGAAATTGGCGTTATAAGGGGGAACGCAGCAAACCCAGATAGACTTAGCTATGTTGAAGTGAAGAGAAAGAAGCCTGACAGATTTCATTCGGGTGGCATGGTATAGTAGTAATACCCATCCTATAGACAAGACGGAGAGGCTGTGGGAGGACGGAATCACCGGGGTTTTGCCCTAGGTATTCTGAGGGTGGCCAGCCTGTCCATTATCATAGGCATCACGTCTGATTGGCTCTTTGGCGGTGATCATGAACTAGTTCGCAATGGACCCGGCTGAAATGCGACATTTACTTTCAGGGGGGCCTATATTTGCACATGGGCTTACCGCCGTGCCCGGGGTTGCGGAACCGCCATCAGGTACGCCCCTGCCCTACAGCAAAGGCCATTAAGCCTCTGTGCATACCAAGGCCACTTGATCCCCGTCTCTCAGCCTAACCAGCATCTCCAGATCGATGTCGTTGATGCATTTTTCAAATCTTCCATATACAGCATCATCACTCTCTGTGCTGTAACTCTTCTTGATCTTCAGGTGATGCGCCTTGAACAGGCATGCCAGCACTGTTACTTCTTCCATTTCCGCAAATTTCCTCCCAGGGCAAACCTGTGGTCCTTCGCCCCATGGGGGGAGGGTGAGAGTTTGGGTGCCCACACGAAGGGTATGCGTTCGATTGCTGGTGACGGATGGTAAGGCAGACAGGGGCGGGTAAAGCCTCAAGGCTTCGTACATGACGGCGCGGCAATGCTTAAGCTGCGGGTATACTCTCTTGTAGTTCCAGTCTTCAATGTTCGCATATGCCTTGGTGGCAAGGTCGACTTCCTCCGCCACCCAGGCCTGGACTTCTGGGTTGGGGGTAGACTTGCTCAATTCTGCAATTGGGCGTTGGAAATTGCCACGACGCGTCAGGATATCGAGAATAGCATCGGTCTCTACGACATAAACGATGAAAGTGACGGGAGTCACAAGTGCCTAAACCGGGCACAGCTATACGTGTGACTTTGCCTTGTCGGGATTATACCATTCTCGGCGTAGATAGCGGATAGCACGCGGGTAGGATGACCCTAGAAAAGGGAGACGATCGATGACTTTCCAGACATGTGGCTGAAGAAGAATCTAGAAGATATAATACTGCCAATCATTGTATTTGAAGACGCAATAGTAGAACGTTGAAGAGAGCATGTTAAAAGAAAGCTTTGGCTTCTGCAAAGGTTTATCTAAGAATGGAATTAGGTTATTCCAAAATACTGGATCTGGGATGACTGAAGGGGAGGTAGGGCACGTAGAGAACAGAGAGAAAATCTGCAACCAAGCGGGATCACCGACAATCAGCATTCTACGATACTGAACCGAGGCCCTCGAGTAACATTATTCAACATCATGTTGCCAGCCGGAAGAAGCCAGATGAGAGAAACGCGAGGTATCTTCAACGTCAAGACCGATCAAGCTCGGACATAGTCCTGAACAGTACTTCACTATCATGCCTAAGCGGAATATTCGAATTCTGATGAGAGAGAAAAAGCCCCAGCCTACCCTTGTAGCGGGCCCGATGATGAAACGAATCACCTGGGATGACTAATGGATAGGCTATAATGACGACAACACTATCGCCATGGAGATGGCTTGGGTCAACTATTTCTGTTTTGGCGGCACCATGGTCTGGTCTGTCGACTTCAGCCTCGAGAATGGTGCTGATAGCCTTAACAAGCCCCCTGCCACATCCGAAGGCACTTGTGGTTCGAAACACTATGGAACGATCTGCTGGGAACTGTTCTTTAACGTAAGACCGATGCATAAACACTGGCGCCCGCTGCGGGAACGGCTTGTCGTATTGGTGGCTGTATCGTTGGGTACATTATCACCGACAACGCCTGCGGAGTTGTATTCGCCAACTCGACCTGTCCAGATCGTCCGGATTGGTGACCCCGAGACTCGCATATAAAAGGAAGGATGTCCTACCTAAATGGCCATCTCATGGGAGTCTTCGCTGGCAGTGACTGCACGAGCGGCCCGACTTATAAGGCCATGGACTTCTACCATCAGTGATGCGAAGCAAGTATGATAACAGGCTGGCGATGGGATGGGATGGGATGGCTTATGCGAGTGCGGTGGTGGAATCCACTCAGTATACACTCACAGCTTCACGTACCAGACCCCATATGTGATTCATTAGATGACCATTGTGATGTCGGGGGTAGCTGCATGGTGGGCCCTGTACCTGGGGCATGGAGTCCACAAGATCCCACGTGTTTATATTGGAATGCCACCTAGACTCGCGTCGAATTAGGTGAAGGTGGTGTCATCTGGGCCGAAAAGGCACGTCACAGCGACTCTGAACGATTCGTGCGCATCGGATTGAGCAGGCAGGAATGAGTGTCGCATTCCCATAGCGCGGTCGATAGCACCTGGGCAAGATCCACCGTTGATCTGTGAAGCACATGACCAGTCACTGGTGGCTGCCGGTGTCACAGACAGCAAGCGCCTTGAGCCTGAGGCTACGCCAGGATAAGCTGTTCGATTGCAGAGTGGCAGTCCTGGAAGGTTCCGACACTGGCTGGCCTACACGACGTGTCAAAGCAGGGGTTACGAAGGTTAAGGAGTGACGACGCTAGAGTCTGCAATACTACCTGACCTTGGACGCGTGCATCGAGATTATTCATTCATTTCTTCATAGTTCTGATTCCTGAGACGTGTATCCGTACGGAGTAGCACCTCGAACGTCGCCGGTGCTCAGATAGCCGACTTTAACGTGTCCGGAGTATCCTCCGATGCTGAGATGCTGGCCTCCCCAGCTACCCACGATACAATCCCCATGAATCCACTTCAACCGTAATGGAGTGAGCCGCCCGGGGGAGCCCCCTTAGGCACTCTCGTATCATTCATTACGTAGCATGTTGAGTGTCTGTCACCTTTGCCCAAGTGTCCACAGCCTATTTTGATAGCCTTTTGGCGGCCGACATGAACCGTCGAGGAACAAATCACTCTCGTATACCCAACTAAACAAAGTCCGCAATGTGAGATGAGAGCGGGGGACAGACAACCTTTTTGCTGTAGACACCTAGGTAGATCCTGTTTTTAAAGGCGGTAAACAAGTTCCGCTGCAAATTCTGCCCACGATCCTTGCCCTGTTAGAGAATTCTAGAAGCCGGGGTCTTAAGGCTATCACGAACAGGGGTCTCCCTCGCAACCCGAAGGTTCCCCAGCACCGAGCATGCTCTTACTTGAGGTTGCAGCCCTCACAGTCTACAAGATCTCATGCCATTTGGAGAAGTTGTCGCCGTCCCGGCTAGACTCAGCAATGATACCGCATGCTTGCTTTTAGGGAATCACCACTCCGTACCCGACCTCCGCCTTCGCCCAAACGTACCTTTTCGTGTAGACGGCAAAACCGACCGAACATGCAACTCCCCGAGGTTATCATGTTCCAGACCGTGGTGAGCGGATGCCGTCAATCTTACTGCAGGGGGTGCGGACATTCCGCCGGTGGCTGTAAATCCTTCCCCATGAGGCGATTTGGGAAACAAACATGTTGGGCTCCGTTGCCCTGTTGCTCCGTGATCCCAGTCGATGCTCTCAACCGGCACTTTGAGTTTTTTCACGATCCCACCCAGCAGAAAATGAGTTGGTTTCATTGATGCTGCATGCCGCAGGCCCCCCTTAGTGGAGTGATGCCGCGATCGATGCAACCCAACCCCCACAACCGTACTATTTACACGATTCGAGGTCGCATTTGCGCATCCCAGAACGCATCCTGTTTCCCATCCGCGCAAAAAGAGTTTCACCCTCATTCTATGTGATACGGGCTTGGAGGTCTTAAGTTAGACAGGACGTCAGTGTGGTCTCGTGGGACGACGGAGAGGAAGCTTAATAGCAGCCAACAGCCGCATTGGAATTATGCTCCTCAACGCTCCCAGTTTGCACCATCAGAGGCTACCGCTCCCGCTACCGCTGCCTTGATACCAATCTCTTGGACTCTGTTGTGGCCTTACTGCTTTGGGCGAGGTCCCTCCCTGCCAGACAAGGGGGAATTCCCCGAGGTTGTCCATGCCAGAAGAATATAACACCCGCACCCGCCCTTCTGGAATTGCCGCTCGTCATCCAGTTCAAGGAGAGGATGTTCCTTGCCTCATACCCAGTTGTAAGGCTGTAATATGAGCAGCTTGAAAACCGCCCTTCTATCGCCCAAGCGCCTCCTCATGAAATGTCGAATGCCAATGGAGTAGTCACCGTACTACCCGCCCCCGGGGGCTATATTGTCGACCTCGACCATCCTCAAAGCCAGGCCGATGTCGTGACCTACTGGGTCGCCGCGGCTGGCAACGCCCTGGCCATGACCTTCATGGCACAGCGTCTGTACACCAAGACTATTTTGCTGAAGGAGTTCAAGTTGGAAGATGGTAGGCCGTCCCTTTCCGCAGTGAATAACGTATCGCGTGCCACCTCGAACTAACTCAACGTCGTGTAGCATGCTTGATGCTTGCCTGGGTAAGGCGGTTCCATAACAAAACGTCGATGCAATACTGACGTGATCAGATCATCTCTGTTGGCATACAGACAGTGCTGGTCTACATGTTCGCCGTCGGAATCTTGGGGGTCCACATATGGGAGATTTCCGTCAGCCGTTACACTCTCTACAACATTGTGAGTTTCTCCTCGTCTGGGACCTGGTATAAACGCCTCTGGTGGTTTGCTGGCGCATTGACTGACCCTGACTCCACGATATGCAGATGACGCTGGTGATACCGGTTGTTTATACCCCTGGTGCCGGCTTAGCGAAGCTATCTCTCTTGCTCTACTATCATCGGCTCAGTGCCCAGCCGTGGTTCCGCCTGGCCGTCGCGGCGACGATGGTGGTGGTACTCGGACACACCCTCGGCACCTCTTTCAGTTTGATATTCGGTTGCAACCCTATCGCCAGGAGCTGGGACGTCACCATCACCGGCGGCACTTGCATCAACCGCGACGCATTGTACCTCACCACGGCAATAATCAACATCGCCACCAACCTTGCCATCCTCGCGATCCCCATTCCGGCGGTGGTAGGCTGGAAGGTGCCCAACTTGCAGAAGGTGGGCTTGTTTGTCATGTTCCTTATCGGGGGCTTGACCGTGGCTGTCTCGACCATGCGCCTTGTTGTGCTGCTGCCGGCCACGCCAGACAAAGACCAAACCTGGGCCACGGCATACTCCTTCATGGTAAGTTTCATATTCTGGTCTTTCGTGCAGCAGGCGCCTGCCACTGAGGGTTCTATCCATGTACTGACATAAAGGGATGGCGCGAAAGTGGATCTGCGTGGAGGCCAACCTACTGATCATCTGCGCCGCGCTGCCGACGATGCGGCGGTTCTTGCGGCAGGTGGCGCCCGGCTTCCTCGGGGATGACGGGTACGAGAACGAGTATGACGGGAATCGCGACAGGCTGACGCCCAGCCCCCGGCCGGGCCCGGGAAAGGTGGGCAAGTGGCGGCACCGCTACTACAACCGGTTCAACGACACGCCCGAGTACCCAATGCGATCGCTGCGCGACGTGGCCCTGCGACCCGACGAGATCCAGACGCTCGAGACGCGGGCCGGGGCCAACAGCCGCTGCAGCCGCATGTGGGACGCGCGGCCTAACAAGAGCGACGGGGACTCGGAAAAGGCCATCTTTCAGACGCGGACCATGACGATAACGTACCAGACGCGCGAGGGCGGAGTTGGATGAGAAGATGAGGGCGAAGGGAAAGGAAATAGGGCAAGGGAAGGGAAGGGAAGGAACCCCATATTTGGTTCGATCGCTCCTCAGTCCCGGAAACTTACAGTTAGTAGTCTTATACCCTTTATTCATATTCGCCAAAAGCCACCGAAATGTAATCATTCACTTTGTTCCAGTCAAATCTTTCCAGACAGAATCAGGTGATAACATGCAGCCCTCCCCATATGGACCCGATGTTTGACGAACGACCGTGACTTTGGTGGCGGCTACGCCGTCACTTGGCGTTGGGGAATCAGAACAGCCGGGGGTTGGACGCCTCCCGCTTCTGATTCCTCGAGCACAAAGGCGTGGTCTCTCACTCACGAGAGAGCTGAATCTCAAACATTGGCGGACCAGACGCCACAATCAATGGGAGGTTTCGGCGCAGTCCAATGGCAGCAGCAGATGGATGCAACTCCTGTTACGTACATATCTGCGATGCCCCGCAAGCATCGTCGAAGAGGCGGTGTGTGCGGTGTGTGCTGGATCACGCAGTGACCGATATCGTGAGTGATGATCTGAGCGAGAGGATGGACTTGTTTTTCAAGTGCCGAAAGCTGCAGCAAGATCGAACCGAGTGGCGAGCGGCGTCGCATGGTTGAATTGGGAGCTCGTAGGGCTGGCTGGCCTGACACGACCTACGTACGACCTTTGGAACTGCTTACTGCTTGACAAGCGGGTGAATCATTCGCCCGGGAAGTGCATTCATTGATCAGCCGGGGTATAGAAATCCGCAGGTGACGGCCAGAGAGTCTTGCATTGCGAATTAGTTGTTGGAATGGAGATGAAGTTGTTGCTATTCGACCTCTTTGCTGGTTCTCAGATTGATGAGTCGAGGAGTCGAGAGTCGAGGAGTCGAGGAGGACAAAAATCTCCATCCAATCCAGGTGCCCGTCGTTGATGGGCCGCCTACCTACCTACTCTTTCTGCTTCGAGTATGCATTTGCTGACATACATTCTCGGCTTTCAGACATATACTACCGGGAATTTCTTTTGATGGTGCACCGAATAGGAAAGCCGGCGTACTTTTGCATGTAAGCACTATCTGTTATCTGCTATCTGTCGCATCAACATGACCAAGCATGCAGAGGACCTTTTAGTGCTTGGGATGCAGCCAGTACAGTATATACATATGGTCAAATGGTATTATGGTATTATGGTACCATCGTTGCATGGTTCGATGCGATTGATGCAGTCCGTTGATCTTGTCTGCGTTGATGCAATTCTGTAACTGTGGATGTCATCCTGCTGTGTAAGTAGGTACTCACTCCGTACATATGTGTCGTACCTTTTCTGCGCAGTACTTTTTTCTGACACCAGTGGACCACTGGTGACTGACACGACTGGCTCAACTGTCGCGGTGTCACCACCCACTCCCACCCACTCGGCAGATTGCAGGTGGCCCGCAAGATGCCCCCATAGAAACTCCACTGCCACGAGAGCGTTCCCAGGTTAAGTTGGTACTTTCAGGGAACCCCCTTCTGGACCCCCGGGCCATTTCCAGGCCTTTTCCGCTCTCTGCCTAGCTGCCTCGCTGCCTCTCACTGCCTAGGCCCTAGCAGGCCTGTTCTGTTGCTGCTACCTACTAGGTAAGGTTAAGTAGGTACATACTGCACAGTCGTTAGTGGTTGGCCAAGCACGCAAGCAATCCAGTTCAGATAGTCCCGAACTAGATCAGATAGTATTTCGACTTACTGTGTCCATTCCCATTCCCACTCCCATTCCCATTTCCATCACAATCAATCAGAAATCCGAGCATCCCGCCAACCGCGCGAAGACGAGTTTGTTCACTGCTTGTACGGAAACGGAAATTGGACGGAAATAGGTGACCTGCATAAGCATACTCATACTTGCCTGATACAGAGAATCCCCAGTCTTCTTCGACCCTGAACGGGCCGAGTGACACCGGTGCTGCTGCGCCGCGTTCAGGGCGTTCAGGGCGTTGAGCGCATCCACATCAACGTGATAGACGTGATAGGAGGCGGCGAAAAGGACGGACATACAGATTTAAGTAGGATGCACTTGGCTTGGCGAGAGAGTAAGAGCCAACTCCTCAACTCCTCAACTCCTCAGCTCATGCAGCCGGCTTTTGTTGCTAAGACTGCTGGTGAGACTGGCAGACTGGCTACCAGCCACCCTGGTCAATAATACTGAATACGCACATTTCGCTTCGCTTGGCTTTACGGCGTTGTACGGTGCATGCACTTGCAACCCCCCGGAACATGCGGGGATTGGACCCCCCCCCTTGATTTATGTAACCACCCGTCGCACCCATCATATCCATCCATCCATCCATCTCTAGTTCGCCAAATCGATTTGGTATCATCTCTCACTCACTCTAACCATCTATCGTCTTTACTTCCTCTTTCCTGCATCTTGCTTTACCTAGGTTGACTAGAGCAGGCCCCTCTCAATCCAATGATCGTTGACAAATCCGCCTGACAAAACGCCTTCACTCCCGCACGTTTCGTATTGACACGCGCGCCACAACCTCACGACATATGCGTCAGCACTAGGGCCAAGTCCCCGCGGAACATGGCCAAGTCTGTGTCCGACTCTGAACCAGACTCCAAGCCCGTTTCGTCTCTATTCTGGCGATCTGTCCTGAACGCCGATGAGCCTAGACCGCACTCGGCTTTGCGCCCAGCCGCCGGACATGTCAAATCAGAAGAAGAAAAGCCTCAGCGAGAAAGACAGGATGAGGCAGACCGCATCGCCAAGAGCTCACCTGCTACTCCGGTGAAGCAAGAAACCCGGCCCGAGAATGAGGATTCTGGCGATTCCCGGCATGGCCGGCCCCAACAGCTGCCGACGCCGTCGCAGCAGACTCACCATCCCGTCATCCTGCCCACGGGTTCTGCCACGGTGCCAAGCACCACCACCGCCACCGCCATCACCGCCCGACGGCCCATTCAGCAGTATGCGGCCGAGATCTGGGAAACGCACAAGGCCCACCTTTACCACCTGTACATTCAGCAGGGTAAGTCCCTGAAGCAGATCCAGCAGATCATGGCCCATAGGGGCTTCAACGCAAGGTTAGCAGAACAGCTTTGTCATCGCCTGCTCGCCGAAGGGGGTCTACTAACGCTGGCGCAAGCGACAAGATGTACAAGGACCGCTTTTCCAAATGGGGGTTTCGCAAAAACAGACGGGCACTGACGAGAGAAAAGCTGGAGACCCCCATGGGGAGCAGCAGCAACAGCATGAGCATGATCCATGTGCATCATCGTGGGGGTAGTGGGAGTAGCGGGGACTCGATCCGAGCGGACGGGATGACGCATGCACAGAACTCGTATGCCACCTTTATGGAAACCACTACGACTACGACTACGACTACGACGGCACGTGATCACAGACAGTCACACGAGGGTTTGCCTCTGGCCTACTTCCAGGGCGCCCTTTACGACAACCGGCCGCGGCTGCCGGATACTTACCTGATCCAGGACCAGCTGGTGCGGTGTTTTGATGGTATGGTGGCCAGGGCCTGGGCCGCGGGCGAACTGACGCCCGGCGACACCAACAAGACCATGTATGTGACGCCCGAGGTGCACCGGCGACTGGTACGCCTCTTCAATGTGAACGACTACGCCAGCGCCTTGACCGGCGGGACGCCCCATTGTCCCGCCTCGGCCGTGATGCGCAAGGGTTACGAGTCGGTGAGCAACTTTACGAAGAACCCCTCGATGATCGGGTTCCTGCGACTGCTCCAGTTGACCATCTACACCGGCCCCACGACCAAGCTGCCGGCCGTCTGGCACTACATTGCCAACTCGCCGTCGTTGCGGAAATGCTCCGTGCCCGGCCTGCACGAGCTTTGCCAGAACATGGCCCGGCTTTTCGAGTCGTATCCGCCGTCGGGCAGTCCCGCGTACTCGCCCTTCGTCGACCTCGTCACCAATTGGTTGCCCCGGCTGGAGGCCATGGTGCCTCGGCCGCCGACGATACCGGCCGCCCAGGAAGACGACCCCCCGTGGACGCCGCTCCGGCAACTCCGTGAGATGATGCGCCGGCTGGTGCTGGCAACGTCGCACCGACATTCCATGTCGGAGGCGTTGAAGCGCTACGCCAGCAACAGCGAGATGCTAGTATGGCAGCTGCTGGAGCAGCACGAACATTTTGACTCCGCTCCTGGCGGCCGAGAGCGACTGAAAGCCGCCTTGCCCAAAGATATCCGGCTGGACCTGTGCATCTTCTCGGCCTTTAAGCTGGCCGACGAGAATGGGAACTGGTTTCAGGCCGGCGAGTACATGTTAGATCGGATACGGGGGGTGGAGCGGGACGAAGAGCGACGCAGGGAAGAGCCACCCATGGACGACGTGCAGCGGCGGCTGCTGCTTATTATCCAGAGCAACGTGCACCATGCCCTTTGGAAAGTGGAAAGTGGGAGACAGAAACAGGTCTCACGGCAGGCACCCGCGGAGGATACGCTGGTATTGCGGAATGATTCAATACGGCCGCCGCCGCCGTTTTGTACCACCATTCCGGCCACCGCGACGAAGACGACGGCGACGACTACGGATGACTATCAGGGCAACAGCAATGCGAGGCTGGAGCTGGCCATCGCGCTGCGGCGGAAGGCCATGAAGTACATTATGGACACGGAACAGCGCGAGCACGGCGAGAGATTTGAGGACCTCGTGGTACTCGAGACGTGGTACCGCGAGATGGGGGACTCGAGGTCGGCGGACGAGGCAGTGCGACAGGGCGACCAGGAGATCGCGCTGCATCTGGCCACGTTGACTATTTGAACTCGACATGTAGCAACTCCAATATACCAAACCAATCTATCTACCAATCTATATTCCAATCTAGTACTTACACCGTTGAAAATACACCATGAGTGAGGGGACTACTAGTAGGGATGAACCACAAAGTAAGTACATGACGGACGTGATTGGCCAGACGGAGATGCCGGCTGCATCCCAGTTGGCTAGGCTCTCTCGGCCTGTGCTTCCCCAAGGTGCCTGAGTCCTGAGCAGGTTGGAGGGTCGAACTCGAACTTGTCAAGTCAGGAGGTCCAAACGTTGGGGTCCGATTCGCAGTGGCGGGTGGTAGTCATGCAGCGTCGCCCGTCATATGCCAAGATGCGATCTTATCTCACTCCCGTCGTTGGACCATGATGACCTTAGTCGAGGGCGGGGAGCCGGGGGGACGACGCGCAGGCTTGCAGACTTGCAGGCTCTCCGGTCTGGAGAAGGGCTTGAGGGCGAGAGGGGTGCATCCGTCCCCAGTTTTGGTTCCATCGTGTTTGCACATATGCAGCTGGCTGCCTCCCGATGAATGATCATCACCAAGTCTGATTCGACATCTCCGTCGGCATTCGCGATTCTCCATGTGCTGAAACGGAGCTATATGCAGTCTGGCTGCAGACATTTTGGCGGTCAACGCGGGGTTTCTAGAAACCTGATGTTTCTCCTTTTTATGACAGTTTGATGCGGACTTTTGCTTTCTTTTGCAGGTTTACATCCTGTTGCGAGAGTTGTTCCGGGGATGGAATGGAGTACTGTGGTGGAGGTGTTGTGCATTCGCAGTACCTTCGACCTTTCAACCATTTTAACATCGTATATGCATCGTCCTGAAATAGATGCAAGATGGCCCGCGGGAACTGCCGATGTACATGAAGATTAGGTAGTAAGGTTAGCTACGATGAAGTCAGGGCTGACGCTTGCAGCGCAAGATTCGTCTACTGTCAGAGCGGCCAGAGCGGCTACACGCGTTGTTAGTGTACCTAGTCGTAAGGTATTAGTGGCGGCGTCCCTCCCCAAGCAAGTGTGGGGGGTGTGCGGCAGGCAAGGGCAGGCCTTTGCAGGGCACTTGCAGAGCACTTGCAGGGCACACTTGCAGGCATTACAGGTATTTGCAGGCGAGAGCCTGAATCGCCAAAAAACCCAGCTTAGCTTAGCATCAGGCCATTACCTAAGGTCTGGAAATCCCCCAACCGCCGCCAGTCAGTCGTCACGACAGCCTCGACCACTTTGGATGCCTTGGCGAGACGACGTGTGGCATGGCAAAAAAGAAGAAGAAGAAGAGGAAGAGAGATCTTTGGTTAGTACGAATGAACAGTTGAATGCCAAATTAAGCCAAGCCATGTGAGCGGAAGAATGAATGAAGGGAACAAGTGCAGTGCCATTGTATGTTAGGTATTGATAGCAAGTGATCGACGTGAAGCTCCATCCAGCTCCAGGCCAAGAAATGTATTGATTGGCACGTCACGTTGGGTGGCAGTGAGTGGTGAGTGGCACAAGCATTGAAGTTGAAGCAACGCCCAAGCTTTCGAGTCTCGACCCCCCAAGCTCTCGACCCAAGCACCAAGCTCAAGTCGCTGCGACGCCGGAAGCTGCAGTTTGCTTTTGCATTGCAGATGGAAAGAGGGAAGATGGAACCTAAGCTGCCTCATCTCCTCCACTTTCACGACCATCTTATTGCCATTATTGCCATTATTTGCCATTATTTGCCGTCGAATGACTGACTTGGTGAAGCTAGTCTCCAGCAAGTCTCTTGGTGCTACTCGAAGCGAACAAGATCGATTGATCAAATCCATCAATTTCTGTCCATCCATTTTCCATTTCCCATTTGGTGACCGACTGAGCTTGTGACCGACCTGCCTGCTTGCTTGCATACATCATTCCCATCCATCATCCATCTTCTGTTTTTCTCTTTCCCTTTCCTGGCCGGTTTGATAAAAGCCACCATTCCGCCCTCAAAGTTTACTTCGGACCCCTCCTCTTCCCGCGACAATTCCTCTGCCCACCGAGCTGATTCCGCCAATCCACTGACTCGGTCTATCAGCACTCAGTCCGTCCATAGAGGGGGGACCGATCCTATTATTTCTACTATTACTACTACTTCATCATCACCACCACCCGCCACCAACTCCGACTCCTACGAGCTCGACACTCTTGTTGCTACTACCGACCACGAAAAGGAAAGGGGCGCAAGGGAAGCCAGGACCCAAGCCAAGCGAGACCAGAAACGACGCTGGCTTGACGAACGCGACGAGATGAAGTTTTCCCATAGCATCCAGTTCAATGCTGTCCCTGATTGGAGCAGTCATTACATTGCCTACAGCAACCTGAAGAAGCTGTGAGTACCCACCTGCCAAATCGTCCTTGCCTATGTCATACGTGCCCAGCTAACGTCATTGTGACCCCTAATCCAGCATCTACACCTTGGAGAAGAGCATACCCCAGCAAGTCACCGCCGATGTCGAGACCCGGCCCCTCCTCCGCGATGACGACCCCCAGACCATCTTTTCCCGCGCATTAGACGTAGAGCTAGAGAAGATCACCTCCTTCCACCAGATCAAGGAGAAGGAAATCTTGGAAGATGTCGAATCCCTGCTACACGACCTGCGCGACGAGAACGGTGGTGCCGCCGCCATCAAGAACATGTCCCGCTCCAGCGCCGAGAACATTCGCCAGATGGCTCGCGACCGGAGGACTTCCCGCGGCGCCCGCTCCACCGAAGACGGTCGCGAGGACAGCGACAGCGACGATGATGACGAGACGGCCGCCCTGAACAAGAGGCCCACCTCGGGCGGCGGCCGCCGTAGGTCCATCCCCAGCGCCATGCACGCCTCCACCGACCTGGGCGCCTCCACCGACATGGGCCGCTCCACGCGGAGGACGAGCATCGCCGGCGGCTTCACCGACTACGCCGAGATCGAGGAGATGTACACGTCGTCCATCATGCTCAAGAAGCGCATCGTCGGCCTCTACGTCCAGCTCTGCGAGCTCAAGTCGTACGTCCAGCTCAACCGCACCGGCTTCCGCAAGATCCTCAAGAAGTTCGACAAGATCGTCGACGTCGAGATGCGCTCCAAGTACATGGCCGCCACCGTCGAGCCCGCCTACCCCTTCCGCGCCGAGACCATGGCCCAGCTCGACGACTACATTAGCCGCCTCGAGCAGGCCTTTGCCGACACCGCCACCCAGGGCGACCTCGAGCTCGCCAAGAAGGACCTGCGCTCTCACCTCCGCGAGCACGTCGTCTGGGAGCGCAACACGGTCTGGCGCGAGCTGATCGGCCTCGAGCGACGCTCCGAAGCTGCCAGCCTCGGCCACGGCTTGCTCGGCAGCGTCAACGAGAATTTGACTAGGCTGCAGGGCGACGACGTGCCCACGTCTCCCACCAAGGAGTTCCACACCCCCATCGGCCGGCTCAGCGTGCCTACCTGGGTTTACGGCAAGCCCGTCATCACCCTCCTGATTGTCATCGCCATCTTCGTTGCCCTGCTCTACGTGCCTTTCATGGAGAGCCCCGAGCAGCAGAACTGCGCTGCCATGTTGGCCTTTGTCAGTCTGCTGTGGGCGACCGAGGCCATTCCCCTTTTCGTGACGGCCCTCCTGATCCCCTTCCTTGCCGTCGTCCTCAACATCCCCCGCTCGGACGAGGAACCCCATGAGCGACTTGACTCCAAGTCGGCCACGGCCTACATCTTTGCTGCCATGTGGACGCCCGTCATCATGCTCCTGCTTGGTGGTTTCACCATCGCCGCCGCCGTCAGCAAGATGAACATCGACAAGCGTGTCGCCACCTTTGTCCTGGCCAAGGCCGGCACGCGCCCCCGGACAGTGCTCGTGGTAAACATGTTCGTCGCCGGTTTCGCCAGTATGTGGGTGAGCAACGTTGCCGCCCCGGTTCTGTGCTTCTCCATCCTCGAGCCCATCCTGCGCAATCTGCCTCAGGGCTCCAACATGGCCAAGTCCATCATCATCGGCATCGCCCTGGCTTCCAACATCGGCGGCATGCTGTCGCCCATTTCGTCCCCGCAGAACATCATCGCCCTGGACAACATGGACCCCCAGCCGTCGTGGGGCGAGTGGTTCTTCATCGTCATCCCCGTCGGCACCGTGTCTATTCTCTGCATCTGGGTGCTGCTCCTCGTGACCTTCAACCCCAGCAAGGGAACCACCATCATGCCGGTGCGCGTCGTCCGCGAGAAGTTCAATGCGAAGCAGTGGTTCACTGTTGCCATGTGCATGGCCACCATTTGCCTTTGGTGTGCCAGTCACTCGCTCGAGTCCACCTTTGGCGACATGGGTGTGATTGCCATCTTGCCCATGGTCGTCTTCTTTGGTACCGGCATCCTGAGCAAGGACGACTTCAACAACTTCCCCTGGACCATCATCATCCTGGCCGCCGGTGGCCTGTCGCTCGGCAAGTCGGTCAAGTCCTCGGGCCTGCTCCACACCGTCGCCGTCGACATCTCACAGCGCGTCGACGGTCTTTCACTCTATGCCATCGTCTTGACCTTTGCGGCCTTGACCATGGTGTTTGCCACCTTCATCAGCCACAGTGTCGCTGCCTTCATCATCCTGCCGCTCGTGGCCGAGATTGGCCGCGGCCTGGACGAGCCGCATCCCAACCTGCTGGTCATGACATGCGCGCTCATGTGCTCGGGCGCCATGGCGCTGCCCACGACCAGTTTCCCCAACATCAGTACGTTTCTTCTCTCCCCGCGCGATTGCTGCATTCTAGACCCGAGTAACCAACAACTGACTGTTCCTCTTCTTCACAGCTGCCATCATGAAGGAAGACGCCACAGGTCAACGATACCTGACGGTCAACCATTTCATCAGCCGTGGTATCCCCGCCAGTATCATGACTCTTTGCGTCGTGGTCACTCTGGGCTACGGAGCCATGCGTGTCATGGGCTTCTAAACCCTTGTACATATATACGAAGGCACATTTTGGTGGCTCTCTGGATTTGATCTTAGGTAAAAAGTATTTGTTCTTGGCTGTTCCGGCATGAAATGCATACATGGGTAGTTGGGCGCGGTTGGTTGTGGGTTGTTTGGTGTGTAGAGGGGCGTGTTCCGGATCCCGTTCAGGGGATGTCTGATTTATCGGTCGAATTTCTTTTGGATCGCCCATTCGGGTTTGTGTGTATCGTATTATCTGGTTTATCGGTATATAGAATGTCGCCAATTCCTCATACGATCAGATCTGTGTGGCTTACTCTCTACTTTCCCCCAGTCAAATGCCGTCTTGATGCGAGGGGTCACGATTGCGGTAGCACAGCAAGCAACCCCAGCAGAAGTCCTGATTGGCTGTGAGGTGTAAGACTCCGAGTCAATGCCGACTTTGTCTCGGGAGCCAGTATTTTCCCTGGAGCCGGTCCCGAGGCAAAGGTGAAGTTCCAGAAGGCTGACTGGCTGGCTCCTTGGACAAGCGAGTCTGCGAGTAGCCGCTACTGCAGGATGCAGGGTGCGCGCCCCAACCCTGCAAGGAGTAAGGATCCGACCGCATATGCATGTCGTCACTACTAAAGTCCGCATCTGCTGCCCGCATCAGGTACAGCTATGTAGCTACTAGACAGTACTGTACCTGATTCACTGTTCACGCAAGATCGGAGCTTATCTTGACACTCCCATCTCATGATCCTTTGGGGTGAAGTCGCGACAACTCCCTCAACTCGTGTGTATGAAACAACCAGCCCGTCGTTGGGCGATGCAGCAGCAGGTCCCCTCACCATTGTCTCCAGTTGTTGCGGTTCCAAGTCATGCCCACCACTGACCAAGGCACAAACACAAACACAGTCACCACACTCTTCAACGCGACTCGACTCAAGAGATCAGATAGATCCCTTTAGCGGCCCCCATCTTTCTCCATTGAAAACTGCATTGCCGCTAACCGTTTCTGTGGTGGGTATACTGCTAGTAGTAAGTAGGCGGCGGGTGTGATGAGCTGGCAACCAACGAGACGGGTGCGAGGCAAACACTTCACTTGCAAGACACAATACTGCATAGGTGATACGGAATTCCTATGCCGGCGTGGCATGATTTCAATTGGCTATCCTCATCTAGGGAACCATCATGCCATCCATCTTGTGTCTTTTGTCTTCTTCCTCCAAAGCCTCCTCCTCTGCGTGATCTACCCGAGTGCCCAACCATTATAAAGCACCGCTAGAGCGATGGAGAAGTGGATATCCCGCGGTGTGAGGTCTTGTTTGACCACCCTTGACTCCGATTCTAAATTCGGCTTTAAGTAGGAGACTGGGGCGGTGGTTCCCACGCTTGCCAACTTGCCTCCTCTTATTGGAAGCGGTCAAACTCGTTGCTTGTGTAATCAGGACGACCAGAATACTGGATCGCACGCAGCTTCTAGAAGTCTTGGCCGTCATGCCTTGTTCGCTAGTAGACTTAAGTAGATATAAGTAGGTAGCCAGTCCCTCGCTGGGTGCAATGTCGACCCTCATTCATACCATTTCTTGTCGTCGTTTCTCTGCAGGTCAAAACTTTTAGAATTTTCGTTTTTCGAGATACCCACACACGCAAGTCTTTTCATCATGGCTGCCGAATCCAAACTCTTCCAGCCCTTGAAGGTGGGCAACAACCAGCTGCAGCACCGCCTGGCTATGGCCCCCCTCACACGGTTCCGCGCCGACGATGCGCACGTGCCGCTGCCCATGGTGAAGGAGTACTACGAGCAGCGCGCCTCGGTCCCCGGCACCTTGCTCGTCACCGAGGCCACCTTCATCTCGCCGCAGGCCGGCGGATACCCCAACGTGCCCGGCATCTACACCCCCGAGCAGATCCGGGCCTGGCGCGACGTCACCGACGCCGTCCACGCCAAGGGCGGCTTCATCTGGGTCCAGCTCTGGGCCCTGGGCCGCGTCGCCGTCCCTGACGTCCTGACGAAGGAGAACGCCGAGTTCAAGGTCAAGGGCGCCTCCCCCCTGCCCGAGGCCGAAGGCAAGACGGTGCCCGAGGAGATGACGGAGCAGGAGATCAAGGACTTCGTCCGCGACTACGCCCAAGCCGCCCGCAACGCCGTCGAGCTCGCCGGCTTCGACGGCGTCGAGATCCACAGCGCCAACGGCTACCTGCTCGACCAGTTCCTGCAGGACGTCTCCAACAAGCGCACCGACAGCTACGGCGGCTCCGTCGAGAACCGCTCCCGCTTCACCCTCGAGGTTGCCAAGGCCTGTGTCGAGGCGCCCGGCGTCGGCCCCGAGCGCGTCGGCATCCGCCTCTCTCCCTGGTCGCCCTTCCAAGGCATGAAGATGGCCGACCCCGTCCCCCAGTTCACCCACGTCATCCAGGGCCTCAAGGAGCTGAAGCTGGCCTACCTGCACGTCGTCGAGTCGCGCATCGGCGGTAACGTCGACGTGGACGCGGCCGCGGCCGAGAGGGTCGCTTTTGCCGTCGAGGCCTGGGACAACACCAGCCCCGTCTTCATTGCCGGCGGCTTCACCCCGGACAGCGCCAAGCAGGTCGTCGACGAGGAGTACGCCGGTCGCGACGTCGTCGTCGTGTTCGGCCGCTACTTCATCTCCACGCCCGACTTGCCGTTCCGCGTCCAGAAGGGCATCGAGCTCACGCCCTACGACCGCGACACCTTTTACAACGCTGGCAGCGAGAAGGGCTACGTGGATTACCCCTTCAGCCAGGAGTTCGTGCAGGCCCAGAAGGCGGCTGCTTAGATTTGATGTTTGAAATTGGTCGGTTGCATGGCGATGGCGGAACAGCATTTTAGAACCCTAGAGAATTAGAATTAGAGACAATACACTTATCGATACCCATATGAACGCTTGCACTTTGAAGTTGTTTTCGCAATTGACACTTCCTGTTTGCTTCCATCCCCTCGCACCCGGATCTTGCGATAGCCTTGTTGATGTCGTTGATGGCACCTTGCGTGTCAACCGTGAAGTGAGCGCCGTCCTTTTGCCCTGTCACGGCGACAATAAAGCTATAGGTGTCAAAGTTGCCGATAGCTTACTTACTGGTTCCTGCCGAGCACTTAGCATCCTACGACTGTTGAAGTCTGTTTCAGATTCGCGAACCGCCACACGACAGTCTTTGACCAGAAGCGAGTTGGTGCTGGTTCGGTCCTCGAACATGGGCTCGTCACAGAAATCGATAGGACGTGATGTGACAGGTATAGTCGGGCTCTGAACTGTGCTTCTTGTCCCATGCCTAACCATTGCTGCTACGCAATTGGTGGACCGCACATAGGTAATAAACGCAAGAAGTCTGGCGTGTGACCTTGGTGCCTACCAGTTCGAGCCAGCTTCCATAATTTCCGATATCGACGAAGTCGCCGCCGTTATTCCGGCCGTCCTGATGCTCTCCAGGCTTCATCCTCGAAGGAGAATGTTTGGTCGAGCAGCAGACGTCGGGGCCGAAAGGAGTCGCAAACTACTCTATAGTATCGTGATACATGTCGTCAGTCCATCTACAGCAAGCAGCCGATCTAGCTAGAACTCTTCATGGGTGTTGAACGGCATGCGGATAGCTAGGGCCGAGGTGGTAGCGGCAATTGCATCCCTGACCTCATTCTCATTCGGGATTCTCCATTAAATTCTCTTCGGAGGAACACCCATCCCCACAGCGGCTGTGCCTCTGATCCCCAGGCGGGACAATGCGAAGCACGTGCCATATCAAATGTTTGTGGAGACACATCGTCGGCGCGAAGCGAGTCCTGTGATATTGCATTCTCTGGGCAACAGGCACATTTGACGCCAAGTCGGCGCCCAGCAAGGTGCGGCGAAGCATTGTTTATCCCATTCTCAACCAACCCCTAAACACCCTTCCACTATAAGAACTCCTTCGTCCGCTCTGTGTGCCACTTTATCTTTTTCTATGTGCTTCTACATCACCCATCGCTTCATCGACTACCCCGTCTTCCAAACTTTCTTATTCTTGGCGCCATCATGCAAATATTCAAGGCCGGACCGAGCTGGCTCCTCCTCGCATCCTCGGTCTCATTCGGGGCTGTCGGGGTCGTCAACGCCGCCGAGGCTGACTCGGGCCCGACGTCAGGCATTCTCGAACTGGACCAGCTCTTCCCCCGGAACGAGACGTACGCGCCCGCGGAATTCTTTTCCTTCCTCTTCGCCTTCCAAAACCTTGCGCCTGTACCCCTTGTTAGTCCTAGTATTTATATCTCAGTATGGGACGGAGATGAAGATCGCCAAGGCATCTTGAGCGACATCTGGCACATGAGATAGAAGAACTTTCCAGATCACGACCCCTATTTCAAATGGGACATCTGCAACCATTTTCAGACTGAGCGCAGATATCGGCTGCAATAGGAATTTTCCTGGCAACATTGCACCTGTGAGCCCCTCAGATCATCAGGCAATAGCAGAGTTGGCGTCAATTCAACAAGACACGAGGTTGTTTTCTCCATTGCGAAAGGGGCGCAGAAGGCTGACCTTGTGGCTGCTACAACCAACAAGGATTGCCCTCCCGAAAGGCCAGGGGCCACCGTCAACATCACCAGTACGCTGCCTGCTCGCCCGGACATCGACTGGTATGGTGGTGACAAATGCGCAGTCGTTTCCAATCCGACTCGTGTCCCGGATCCTTGCAAGGTTGAGATCGAACCGTCTGCAGCATCAAGCATCTATGCGGCTATCAAGAAAAATGGCTGCCGGCGGAATCCAAACACTACAATATTCGACTACTCAGAATTTCAAAAGAACGGTGCAGCTACCGGTCAGGAACTGGCTATCGGGCTCATGACGTGTCTTGAAGCCGCTATAGGATCGCTTGCTTTCATCATATTGTAAGTAGTTGCATTATGCGAGCACCAGTCTGGACCAACACCTGATTCCATTCATAATGCAGTCCAGTGAGGTCACTATGATCATATTGTCATACATACTTGTCAGCTTAGTCGCGCACCGCGAACCGCGAACAGCGGCAATGAGTGGAACGTTACCGTCAGACCATCTTGAACCACTCCACACCACTCTCCGCGATGCGCTTACATTGAACGACTGGGGATGCGGGGGGTTCCGCCGTGAGTCCGTCCCCCTGTGACTGTAATATTTACATTTCCAGATCACATAAGGGGAACAGCAAGGGGTAAATGAAGGACGTCTGCCTAATTCTTATCCCGGCCACTCGTCATCTCCGGAAGTTACCCCGCGGCTGACAGGCCCATCTCACCAGTCAGACTACCCTGCCGAGCCTCCTATAGTCGCTGCTGCCTATAGAGGCCATCTCACCTCTTACATCAGAAATTTAATGATAATCTCGCCAAGTTCCCCGTCTCCACCATAGTGCATTGGACTATTGCCACCCGCATGCGATTTAATCTTGTGATGCAACAACACGAAGTTACTGAGCTGCATGTCAGATTCAGACCGGTTCGGCCTGCCCATCACGAGATTGGAACTTATAGAAATGCAGTTACACAAGAAGTGACGGACGTTAGATAAGCACTGGATCAAGTATAAGAAGGGCCAAGTCTTCTACATCACCTTGGTCATTTTCCTCTCCTCGAGCATCAAACCTACATTGTCGATCACTTCTGATAACCTAATTCTCAATCCAAGCTATCGCACCTTCAAGACAGTCTTCCCAGACAATATGCAGCTGACACACTACTTGGCCGCCGGGCTTGTCCCTGCCATGGTCGCCGCCCAATCGACGCCCACTACGCTTCAGACGTCCACCAAGACACCTGCACCCAGTACTCCGGCTCCGGCCCCGACCCCGACCAACCAGCCGCAGATGCCCGGCATCACCAAGGACTGCGATGGCTTCCACAAGGTCGCGTCCGGCGACGGGTGTGACACCATCGCGAAGCAGTACGGTATCAGCCAGTCCCTGTTCAAAAAATGGAACAGCGAAATCAACAACAGTATGTTCTCGTCATGTTCCCCTCCACTCAAACCAGAGAATGCTGACGCATCTAACTCTCTTTTCGCAGCTTGCACCAACCTCTGGCTAGATTACTATGTCTGCGTCCACGTGCCCGGCGCCAGCTCCCCGGCGCCCGAGCCCACGCCGGACCCGCCCTCGACTCCTCAACCCCAGATGCCCGGCATCGTCAGCAACTGCAAGTCCTTCTACAAGGTCGTCTCGGGCGACAACTGCTGGTCCATCGACACCGCGACTGGAATCTCGTTTGACCAGTTCCGAGAATGGAACACGTATATCGACGCAGGCTGCACCAACTTATGGGCGGGATACTACGTCTGCACTGGCGTTTGAGTCGGAAGCTTGGGCACGGAAAAGCCGCGCCTGGATCGGATAGACATGGTCTCATCATAAGTCGCCATCTTAGCTTACACAGCGTACCACTACTACGCTTAATACAATATTGTAATGCCATGCATGTCACCTAAGCCTCGTGTAATTCGCCTGAGAAGCTGCGAGGGTGCAGACAATGGAAGTATCAGCTCTGCTATCACTACTGGGCCAGCCTGATGTCAACTACAACTACGGAAAGTCCTAGATTGGTGGGTATGAACCGCCGCCGTTGTTCCCCAGCTGCACCTATTGGTAAATCTGACACGATTGCCCGCTCGTCGGGCTTCACAGCCAGTTAAGTTCAAATTATCCGCCATCGGCGGAAAGTTGAGAGACCTCAGCTATGAGATTCTCCATATGTTAGCTTAGTATATTGTCGTCCAATGCCGCTCCGGGCTGTGCATTGCTGCCATTCTCCAGCATCCTCTGCACAGCATAGCTGGTGTGTTTTGAAAAAGGGGGCTTAACTAAATTCCATACTCGTCTCGGTGGTGCACAGGCATGGTATGCTATACTTTAGGTATGTAGGCATCTATCTTCTGTACGGGTTTGTGGTGGACTTCTTTAGCCAACCCATTTTACACCAGAATGGATTTGGTCGACACCCGTATAATCCGAATACATTTAACCAAGATGTCTTCAGCGAGAACACTCCTCATCAGAACCCGTATAACCAGAACACGTTCTCGGGAGTCACTGACCTCAACACTGGCTCTGGTAACTTCGGTTTCACCAAGCTCATCCTAGTTGGGCAAAAGTCATGGCGGCCTTGCGGGATAGTTGATATAAAGCTCACCTGCACCAACATGTACTATCCTACTGCATTGTTGTATCGAATTGGCGCCTATGTATGTAGCGGGGCACCTAAAGTTCAAATTGCTTCAAAGTTGTAGACTCTTGCAACCACGTACATCGTTTATTCATGTCAGCTACTGAAAAGATGTCCGTTAGCTGGTCCTGGGTCGCAACGGTACAGCCACTGCGCCGGTTTCTAAGCCGTCCACTTCTCCTACATCGCCTATTTCTCGCCGAAGCCTAAGGAGATCAGCCACAAGAAGACTTTGTTGAAGAAGCAGGAGAAGAAGCAGGAGAAGAAGCAGGAGAAGAAGCAGGAGAAGAAGCAGGAGAAGAAGCAGGAGAAGAAGCAGGAGAAGAAGCAGGAGAAGAAGCAGGAGAAGAAGCAGGAGAAGAAGCAGGAGAAGAAGCAGGAGAAGCACCAGAGCTGACTGTACGATTTCCAGTACTCAACTTACCAATGGTTGTATACCGTACGCTTATTCATCTGAATACTTGTCTTAGAAAGACTTGCACAATAGTGAATACTTGATCAACGAGACACTGATAACCGGACACTGGCTTAGCCAGTCCCAGAGCCTGGGCATGGTTATCTTTGTGCGACAGGGTCCACCGGCATGATTGTTTTAATGTGAAAAGGGCCTGGCCTGGCCCTCTCTATGCGACAGGAGTTGGCTACATTGGTGAGAAAAGGATCGTCTCCAAGTCTCTCTTGACAACATAGAAAGTACATATCCGGTTTGTGGTTCTCCTTTTTCTTCAAGCTTAAGCGCGGCAATTCCGGCATGGGCATGATATCCCCACAAGGCCCAAGAGCGATAATATCCGAGAACACCTGTACCGAGCTAGACAGGAAGAAGAAGTAAAATGACGAGAGCTGGTCCTATCACTTATATGGAGGTGTAGATGCTTTTCTTATTTCAGGTGGCCACTCCCTGGTCCTCCTCCCATTAACGTGTACTGTGAGACGTCAGCTACTGCATAGTAGAGTAGCCACAACGGATCTCCATCTATAAAAACCAAATTAGTCCTTGGAAAGCATCACATGTTTGTCAAGGCCCCGGGATTACCAGCTAGGCAGTGGCCAGTTCCTATCGACCTCCTACTCATCGGCCTCGTCGTCAGTGTCGGACTGATCGGACGACTAGACGAGGACTCCCTGGTGCTAGACACTAGTTAGCTGGTTGTGATCGGGAAATCCATGGCTACAGTTGACCTACAACTGTTGTATAGGCCTTGGAAACCTTCATGACCTCTCGCAAGAGGGTGGTCGCAACGTTGCCGCTAGCATCGGGCTCAGGAACAAGGCCCTCGCGCAGCATGGTGGCATTGTCGGAGATCTTCTCTAGGTGGTCATGAATACTCTCTAGGCTAGAGACCAGGCGACGGGCAAGCGCCAGCTTCTCGGTCTCGGGGTTTTCCGTACTGTTACCCATCGCTTCTTCCCCATCTACTGATCAGTAACTGGTTATATGTGCGGGCCGGCCTCCATGGCAGCCCGCTTCTCGGCCGACATAGATTTCGTATCCTTCTCTCCCTGCAAAGCCTTGCGGAAGGCGAGCTTGGCGCTATCGAAGCGATTGTAGATATCCAGTTAGAGGACGCTGGTGCTTCAAAGGAGCTTACCTTTGGGGTTTTCAGAACTCACCTTGCGTTGGGGCTGACGAGCAGCCTCATCTGTAGTGTAGCAATCCGGGTCCACGATCTTCCAGCCACGGCGTGTTACGGAACCAGCACGGAAAGAATGGCATCTCTATCGACATTGCGACTGAGCTCGTAGCTGTCGAGAGATGAAGCATTGACCGTTATCTCTGGGGCAAGTTGGAGCGGGCGAGACATGTCGTATCCGATGGGAATTCGCCAAGCGATCCATGGACCATCTTTGATCAGATTGTAGGTCTTGTTCTTGACGGGAGGCATGCTATCTGCCGCCTTCAACTAGCGCCCTTGACGACACCTAAAGTAAGTACTGTAAGATGTAAGCCCACAGGGCAGCTGCGCGCTAAAGGACCCCCGCTACCCGCTGAAGGACCCCGCTATCAGCTACCACTAGGGAATGGAAAGATGCAGGCTGCGCCAACTTTGACGACCGCCAAGACGTTTGCGGCCAAACACCAACATTGAATGCAATTGACTGGCCTTCCCACCTTCCCACCTTCCCACTTACACGCATTTGCCTGATTGCGAAGCCCTTTCTCCAGTGAACCTCTTGTGGCAGAACCGTGAGGTTCGGACAACATTGAATTGATTGAACGTCAAGGTCAACTGTGGATGGGGGCCGGCCTTCTACCAGACCCTCTGCCCTCTGGCCTCTTCTCTCCCACCCTCCATCTTACCTTTCCCTTCTTTCCCATCCTTGCTCCAAGAACATTGATCCGGTTCCAATCAACACAATCTCTTTTGTCATTCGGCAAATACTGTCATTCGACAAATACCATAGGCATCTCCGGGCCTACCGAACACTTCCAACCAATTGATCTCCATCGGATGGTGCTGCGAGCGAGGGTTCAGCTCAAGGCGTTACCTGAACCGTCAACCTCGTTGTCTTGCTGTTTTGCACACAAGCAACAAATGTCTACCTAGTGAGTGTCCTTTTTTTTCTCTCACTTTGCCCGTGTGTCACATTCAATTGCGGGCCAGCCTCCGTTGCATCTTCTTTTCTGACTTGGTAAATTCTCACAGCTCTCACACTTGGAAAACAAACTTCCATTTTACCACACACATCTCACAACCACCACTCTCGCTGTCACAATAGCATACCGCATCGCGTGCAATCAACGTGAAGTTCGTCATCAGAGCCTGTAAGTTTTACCAACATTTATTTGTTCACTCCTCATTCCTTTTTCCGCTCTCATCGGATTTTGAACCCGAACCCTGAGCCCTGTACTGACTTCTGCTATCCAAGATCTGACTATCACCCGAGACTCGACCACCAGGACGGCCATCACACTACGATGACCAGCAGACGTTGCGTCAGGTAAGTCCTTAGTTTTTCTTTCCTTCTCATTTTCAGTCGATTAATCTGCTGACCCTTGCCCAGATAAACCATCAGCCATCATGGCTGAGAACAGCAACCAATCTGCTGGCGACCTTCCCGGCGACCTTCCCGGCGACCTTCATGTCGGTGACTTGCCCAGCGAGAAGAAACCTGCCCCCGACCCTCCTGCTGGTGATGATCAGATAAACAACTCCACCGGCACACAGCAAGACTCCCTGCTCGCTTCCACCCGTGTAGGCACCGAGGACTGAGTCAGAGTGTGGAACAATCAAACGAAATAGCCCAAGCTATTGCTTGATTGAACAACAAGGTGAACAGCAGACCTCCGGGTGATTGCCTTGACTGCTGTGAGACGGCGCTCTGCTCCATATGTAAGGGCCTCCTCTCACATGCTCCCTCCCTTCTTTTCCTTCCTTCCTCCCCATCCTTATATATACCAGTCACCACAATTGCCTCACTTCCTTTTCTTTCCTTTGCATCCTCGTTTACCAGAGCGAAGATCGGTTCACACAATACATATCTCATTTCTTTTCTGTCTTTTGACATAACCGGCTTCCCTAGGCCAATCCAACACATTCACCGCCGGATTTCATCTCGCGGCGCATTGAGCGGTGGGTTAGCTCATTGCAAGAACCGTGTCCCCCCCATCTGGTACCGTAAGTACGAGCAGGCCTTTGCAACTTTTTGGTCCCCCCAAATCCAAACTTGCCTTACTAACTTGTTTTTTCCCCACACCCCACAGGCAGCCACTCAACTTTCCTGTATACACAAGTCCCCAAACATCCATATCCCATCAACCTCCAACACCAAGACCAAGAACATCTCGTATCGCCAAAGAGATATTGCATTAGGTATGTTGCATTGCTTTCATTCGTCATCTCCTCTGCTACCTTCCCATTTTCCCTCCTCCTGCATCTTTTTCAGTTGTTTTGCCAACTTGGCCTTACGTCTTCATCTTGCATCTTGCATGGCATCTAACATCGCCTCCCCTCACAACATCTTTACAATTGAACAACAGACTGACCAGCCAACCTAGATACACATTCTTCTACAACAAAGTCACCATGGCAGAATCATCAGACTGGGCCGACTGGGGCGCTGGTAGCAACACCCATGGTTCCAACGACTGGTCTTCTAGTCCGACAGACTGGGCTGGCAATGCAACCCTCCCCCCAGCGACAAGCAAGATTTTACCCCCCTCGACACTTCTTCGGCTTGGGGTGCTCTCGATGAGCAAGCTTCTGATCCCGCCACTGCTCCTTCTGCTTATGGTGCTCCTAACCAGTAAGCTTCTGCCCCCGTCGAGACTTCTCCTACTTAAGGTACACCTGACTACTATTATCGAAATTCATATTTCTAACTTCTAATTTCATTCTTAGAAGAGGTTGTCAAGAAACGTTCTAAATATGAATTGAACAGCCTTATCCTAGTAGAATACTGTAGGATTTAGTCCTACTCTTAGTGGGGATAATACCGAACAAGCTGCCGGCAAAAAGCCCGCCAAGGACCCCGCTAGATGTCTTCCGGGTCACGGGAATCCAAGGTGGTGTCTTACCTGCTCGCGTCATCGAGCCTACAAAGGAAGAGCTTGTAAAACTCACTCCCGAGGAGCGTGAGGCTCGACTCGAAGACCACAAGAAGGAGGTCAGGAAGGCCAAGGCTTATCTTCGCCCAAGACCAACAAGGAAGTCGTGCATCTGGAGGTGATGGTTCCTTTCACCGTCCCCCAAATTCCCAACCTTGACTTCACCGAGGAGCAGCGTCAGACATCGATCTCCAACTTCTTGTTCCGTGGTCTTCGTACTGCCTCCGAATGCCACCTACTGTTGTTCAAGGCAACCCCTTCCTTCGCGCCACCCACGTCGACGTTCCTCACAGCCTTCGCAAGATTGCCTCGACCATGCTCATCGCCAATGTGTCTCGTGCCAATAACTGGCTTGAGGAAGCTGGTTTTCTTTTTGTGTTTTCTCCGGTTCAATACCTTGGCAGAAACCAAGACTCGCAGCGTGATATACCTGAGGAGGCTGGTGATGCACCCTTCATCAATGTGCAGATCCCCCTGATCAAGAAGGTCTCGGATCTTCCCAGCACCGCTGAAACCGCCCTGAGCCGCGAGCAGCCGTTGAAGAAGGGCCAGAAGAATCCCCATATATTCGAGATGATCATTCATCGAACCAACACAAATATAACCATGAAGATGGAGCTGGACGTAGTCTCCAAACTCTCAGTCCACGACGAAGATGATTCCACGTGGGCCAAGTTCAGCCGCTGGTTACTGAACTTTAAGGGCGACGTGATTACCCATCGCGTGTTAAAGATGTTCCCTCTTGGGGGACCCACACTAGCGTACTTCTACCCCTTTAGGCGTTAGCGGGGATCCCACTTCCCTCTTTCCTTCATCCTTTTTGCTACCACAGCCATCGTCACGGCTTGCTTACTAGGGAATACAGGCATCATTTACCATATCCGACCCTTATTCGAGCACTGTGACTGAGTGATAATATTCCCCATCTTGAAGGCTGTCAGCGACAAAGCCTTGCTGCTCGAGGCTCTTCAGGAGTGGTCGCCAAACTTTTCCCCCTTTGCCGACGAGCCTTCTGCCAACTCTGACAATGCGACTGCCCACGATTCTGACGGCGATTCTCTTTACAAGTCTGCTTGCGAGTCTGAATATGAGTTTGTTGATGAGTTTGAGGACAAGTCTGCTGCTCAGCCTGAGGAGAAGCCTGCTGATGAGCCTAGAGACCTGTCTCTTGATGACAAGGCTGCCGAAGCTGAGGCAGAGCCCATGACGGTGAAGCTTGGTGCCGCTAACGTCTTAAAACTGGTTTAGCCGCAAGCCTTCATCTCCGGGTCTGTTAACGCCCAAGTCGATGACATCTGCAATAAGCTGCAAGCACTTATTAAACGTCTTCAGTTGCCCATCAATGCCAGTCGGCTCAATACTATGGAGAGGGAGATGAAGAACTATGGAGAGGGAAATGAAGAACTATGGAGAGGGAGATGAAGAACTATGGAGAGGGAAATGAAGAACTATAGAGAGGGAAATGAAGGACAGTATGAACAATGGCCGTGAGCATAAGACGGTTCAGTATGATGATGTTCCCTCCTTTGATATATAGGTTGCGTCTAAGATTAAGCTCCTTAGAATAAGTGGTAAATTTGACAGCGATGTCATCGTATGCCACAGACTTCACAAGTAGTTCTTTTAGTGTCCGAAATAGTATATGATATACTCGTTAACGACCCTGACCACGAGCTTGTACAACCGATTCGCAATCTCATATCTCTATATACCACTATACTAATATAAAATTAGACTAAGTTTCTTTTATATATAAATTTTACTCTTATACCTTTCTTTCTTTCTAAAATTCCTTCTTGGAGTATTCTTCGTCTAATATAATGCTATCGACTTCTATATTAAGGATTCGGTTACTAGTGAGTTAGAATGTAGATTCGGCCCTGTTGCTCGTGAGGCATTTACCGATGCATCTCTAACATAACTACTTCGCAAGAGGAAAGTCGAACTTTGCCTATATGTCTCGATACCTGGTCGACTTTGGCGGCCCAGTACTCTAACACCAATTGCATAAGCTGTCCCTATGCTTGGGAACTCTAATTATAATTAAGACTGGCGGTCCAAGCACTATAAAATTGTTGAGGTCAAGGTCGTCTCTTGGTTTCCCAGATCCACGTTTGTACTAGTTGTACCATATAGATAGAATAGGAAGTGGAGGTCTACTTCCTTGTGGTAAACATTATAATATTTCGTGTATTCCACTGTCATGTCAGATCCGTTATTCCACTGTCGTGTTATTCGTTATTCCATTATCGTAGCCCCAGAAATCATCTACTACCCAGTAGAAGATGTGGCACTGCAAGTGACTGCTCTAGGTGCATCACTAAAAGCTACCGGTTCAGCGGTAGTGTATACGTGGTTACTAACCCTGCTGTCCCACTATCCGTCCTTTGGTCTTGAGCGATCCGCCATTTCTTTCGGCTTCCGCCTCCCATGCTGTCGCTGTTACAATTCAACGTTCGTCAAGTGTCGAATCTGCTGTCACCTTTGTCAAACCCCGCAGTCTTATTAATCGTCTTTCCCACTACCCACAGCCCCTTTTACTATTGCCTCCCGGTCACCAGCTTCCATCTTCTTCAACTAATGTTGATACAAGTTCGTCCAATACTACTAACATTATCACCTAGTCGTATTGGGTAACCCGGGTCGGTAAGGTCGAGATGGCTTGAACGATTTTCTTCTCCATTCTACTGATAAGTACCTTAAAAGCTCAAATCCGACATCAAGCCGAGTAAGGGTTGCGACACTACCGCCGGAATATATGAGGTACTAAGTGCTACCACGTCCGCTATCGACTCGACGGTTGTGACACGGCCAACATGATAAACACGGCGGTGGCGGTGGCGGTGGAGGTGGCGGTGATATCGAAAACTGTGGGAGTACGGACTGGACCGGCAACAGCAAAGCCGGCAGCAGAGACAATACCACTGGCATCAACACCAGTAGCGCCGGAGATTCTCTCCAAGTATTGTGTGTCTTTTACAAGCCTGGACAGCAGCATAACCCCTCACTTTCTAACATATCTATCCCTATCTAGTGATACTATCTTTTTGCTATTAACCTCTTCTTACTGTCGAGATGGGATGCGATGACGAAGACCTCGCCCAGACTATCTTTCTCTTCCTGCCATCAATATGATGAAGACGGTCAAGATGGGACATGGTGTCATCGCCATTACCCAGTCTTAGGCTTCGGTACTACTCGGCTAATAAGACTCCCAAGTCGTGGCGACCTACACCAGGGTGTTGTTTTCGCGTAGACCTGCCTTTTTATGTCTGCTACTTATGTTATCTCTATGGGTGGTCCTTCATCACCACTTCTTCCATTTCTGCTACTCTATGCTGCTCCATGCTGCCCCTGCTGCCCCTGCTGCCCCTGCTGCCCCTGCTGCCCCTGCTGCCCCTGCTGCCCCTGCTGCCCCTGCTGCCCCTGCTGCCCCTGCTGCCCCTGCTGCCCCTGCTGCCCCTGCTGCCCCTGCTGCCCCTGCTGCCCCTGCTGCCCCTGCTGCCCCTGCTGCCCCTGCTGCCCCTGCTGCCCCTGCTGCCCCTGTTATCACTGCTGTCCCTTACTGCTCTATACTGCTCTTGATTTATGGAGATCCTTCTCCGTCGTTAAGTGGCATAAAAGCATACGTCAACTTATTCGATAGCGGAATCGGCGATGGACTTAATGCCGGCCTGCCCAAGTCTGCCCTTCTTCATAGCCAGGGGGCCACATTAAGGGCTCTCGCCGTTGTCAACAATGGCGAAGCTGCCAACACTGGGAAGGTCGTAGTTCCTACTGCTACCGACATCGCTACTGGTTGTCCTGCCGGTATTTGTGTTGCTGCTGGTCTTGGTGGTGCCGGCCTTGTAGGTCCCGCCGTTGTTGTTGTTGTTGTTGCTGTTGCGGCGGTTGGTCCTTTGCTGCCTGTCGGACTTGCTGACCTTTTCGGCGCCAATTATGCCAGACATACTGCTGTCGTTGCTGCTCGCCCAATTCTATCGCTATAGAGACGAAAGAATCTACCCCTTGATTTTCTTTTGCAAAAGAGGAGGGGGTAAGGCGGTATCTTCTGCCGTCGACTCTAGATCATTCGCCACCCCATTCGTCTCTACGTATAGTAAAGCCACGCGAATTCCCTTTCGTTTCCAACTCTCCTGGGCCCGCCTGGCGAACCGCTAGCTGAGAAGAGAGGCAGTATATTGGTCTTGACTCTCATGCATTCCATACAGAACGACGACGAGGAGATGACGAGTAAGCAGAACGAGAAAGGCGACGTTCAACTATGCTTGTTGCCGAGCCTCGGATCTTTGGAAGAAATGTTGGATTCGAGCATGTTTGAAAGATTCCGGAGGAACCGGCATGAAAGATGTAATAAAAAGCTGTCCGTCTCATGTCAGTCTGGTTTAATAGAGATGGAAAGGTCAGAAATCTGGACATACCTAAACGTCTGCATGAGCAGGCCACCACCAGAGATCCCTATCCTCCGCGAATACCTTGGTCCTTGTGCCCGGGGTGATGGCGAGACTCTCATATGCTGTTGCTATGGGCCGATGACGAGGGTCCGAGGGTTGAAAATCCGATGCCGAGGCTGTAGATATTGGGGGATTCCTTTTCGAAATGGAAGGCGATGGGCCTTGGGCGCGAGGGCAAGGCGGGACACTGGCAATCGAGACCGACCAACCGACGACAACATCCACGACACGTCACAGTGGTCATGTATAATCCCCAGCACGTAGCCGCCCACGGAAGGCGAACCTCCCGTGGGATACCGTTTGGTCGTGTTTTAGGTATGGTCTCAGGCACCTCTCCGTTGCTCCACTAGTGGTTACAACGCTGTTGATGCATCTCAAGGAGGTGGTCCGAGGCCGCATCCAACCGACCAAGTCAACCAAGGTCCAATCGGACCTGGCTCGCCGGGTCTCCAAGTCTCTACCCAAATGGGCGGGCACCCTATACTCCGATTGCTATCGTGAATTGAGAAACACGCAATTGTGTCCCTCGAGCGCTCGTGGATGTGTGCAGCAGCCAGTCTCTTTTTGCCAAGCGTTGGAAGCCGATCCCCTCGAGTTACTTGCCGCTAGTAGGTGAGTGATTGATGATGGAGAATTTGACGGGGAAGAAGTTTGGACGATTGAGCCGATGTGTGGTTGGCGGGTGACCTTTTGGGGAATGATGTTGTTGACGAGCAGCGTTGGTGGCGTTGCTAAAAATAGACTTGTTTGATTTGGCGATCGTGGGGGTTGTGGAATTGTGGAAGCGTTGGCACTGACGCGGTGGGAAATACTGCTGAGCCGGGCTGCTGTCTGCTGCGCTACTCCCACTCGCTGATCGTTAATTCAAAGCCAAAGTTGAGTGGCGGCAGGCTATTCGGATGTGGCTGAGACGATTAAGCGCGTAGCGCTTGGGTGTGAGATCTGTGTCGGGGTCGGAAGGGAGTTCCATCGTGGACGGGCAACGTGTGCGCAAAGACTTGGTGATGAGATTTGGTGGTAGAAGTGTTCAGCTGGTTTGGGGACAGCTTGATGTGGTGGTGAGACATCTTTCAAGCAGGGCAGAGAAATATGCCAGTCGTCCTTTTATATGCCAGTCTCTGAGTCACCAGTTGAGAAGGTTTGCGCAGGCGCCGGCTGGCGACAAGGTTTTTCGATCTATAGGAGTCATCCTTGATGGAAAGTTTTTAAGAGTATATCACGCTGCGAGTCTTGGTTTCTGCTAAGGTATTAAACCCGAGGAAAAAAAACAATTCGGATGTGGCTGTGGGTGACCGTGATGTGTGCTTGGGAAATCCAATTGCAAGTTCAAACCGAACCACCATCAGTAAAGTAGCCAGCACTACTACCTAAACCATAAACACTAACTGGTAACCACCTCCTGGGCTGGGTCTAAATCCGTGTAATGTGATTGGTCCACAGCTCAATTGCGCCTCCAACTCAAATTCTTCCAAAGTCTACTTCCAGGCGACGTTGGTATGTGGCCCTAGACTTGAGGGGAGCAATAATCACGGGACGCAGATCCGCCACGCTGACATACTTTGAACTAGGGCATGGGTTTTACCTTTATTCCGCCACCCCTCTTATTCCTCTTCTGTTCTCTAGTTTCTCGGAAGATGATGTTTCACATAGTACATATATCACAGGCCACTCCTCTCCTTGTAATCGAGGCGCCCTTGCTAAGGTCTTATCTGCTATCTTGAGCTTATCACGAAGAGCTCAGTCGGTAGCCAGCAACATCAACAGTAGCTGTCCCATGCAGAGAGGCTTCTTCGCATAGGTCGTCATTGAAGAGGATCTTACTTAGTGTCTCCTTGTAGAGGTCGCCCTTCCCCTTTCCCTTGTCCTTCTTCTACCTCCTCGTTAGACGCCGCCCTCGATGACCCGCCAACCTACTCGTGACCCTGTGTCAGTAGCTGCTCTACACCCATGATGGAAACGATCTCGCTCTTCTTGACGGGGACTAAACAAATATCCAAAGCAGTACAAGCTTTATTGCAGACGTGGCCGGGCCACTAGTGGTGCTTGAGGTTTCTTAACAAGATGCCCAGATACTCAAATGCTAACATGCCAAGATGTAAGCCAGATGAAGCTTCCCTCTCCGGAAAGGCCTTCCAAACTACCATGTTCACGTGATAACTCTACCGAACCCCCTTTTCTCTTCGCCTCGAGTCTCCCGCTCTCGCATTTCTTTCGCTCGTATAACAGGCCATCAAGCAGTCAATGGCATTGAAGCCAGGCCTTAACCTTGGCAACAGTGGCCTGGCACTGGCGCCCCAGCGTCTGGCGTCTGGCGTCTGGCGCTTGGCGCACCCACCACGCCACAGTCGGAACCAGCCTTATTCCGACGACAAGCTAAGCCAGGCAGCACTGGCTTGGTGTAATCTCTAGTCTCTAGTCAAGACGCATGTTAGTCACTGATTGCATTGCGATAAGGATGCCCAAGCAGCACGAATTGGAAAATGTTGGTGGTCATGCAGTTCTGTCTTGCCAATCAAGACGGCCAAGGTCATGATACAACTATTCAGACCAATGACCACTCCCAGTATTCATCAGCAAATAGCAGTGCGCATCTTCCGACCCAGCGTCTTTGGGGTTTGTATGCAAGCCAGTATCTTGCTAATACCTCGTATCTTGCCAGGTCATTGGCAGTGTGTGCAGTTCGGGAAATAGGCCGCACTGCATGCTGTCACCTCGTTACCAAGCATTCCATATAGAGCTGTATGACCAAGGCTGTGTGAGACGAAGAGAGGAGGTTCCCATGGTCAATCAATATTGTCCACTACTACAGTAGGTACAGTCTCCGGCAAAGGGAAACCAAGATACCAAATGGACAGCTGACAAGTTGCGGAATCCTACACATATACCAGGAGATAGAAGAGATGAGACTAGATAACAACCAATCAGGTAGTATCAGTGAGCCAGCTCGGAAGATATTAATCGCCATTGGAGATCCCGCATCGACAGACCTAATGTGAGCTCACAACATATGATGCCATACAACACTCCACTGGGGACTTCAATCACCTGGACGAAGAGCATAGGAAGAGAGCTTTGCCTTCAAAGTGTCTCGATCTTGATTGCCACGTATACTCTCGCAAGCATTTGTCAACCTGGCCTTAGACATTCATATACGCTTGCCATCCCCTCACTTGGTCTTGGAGCTGATGACAAGCCAAACACGACTCGACACCTCGTGAGCAATCTAGTTGGCCTCAAACGGAACTGCAACACCGACCTTCAACTTGCCCGCCCAAATGGCCAAGCCTTTCAGCCAGCTTGCTCGGAGCGGAACATTAAGCTTCAGGGCTCTCCAGTCAAGAGAACAAGGGCAGAGAACAAGGGCAGACTGGCCAACGAGTATCAAACGTCAGCACCACGGTGCGACCCCCGGCTAGTCCACCAAGGATATGCTAATTGCAGGGAGCACTCTCGCATCACAGGTAGTGCTACGCGCCTGCATGTCTGATTCGTCAACTCAACCTCGACTCTACAGTGCGCGCCCGAAACTATCCGTGAAGGCTCTTCCAAACCTCAACAGCATCTACAACCCAACCAAGGCATTGCTACTCAGTCGTATACATACCATCAACTTAGCAATCAGCTCCTCGATCACCTGTTCACGACAACTATTGCCACTCAAATACAGTTTCAGAGTCTTAGTGCCACAGTGAAATGAAACGATCCTAATGGAGCGACAGAAGCACATAAGAGACACGAGAACAGTGAAGAGAGAAACACAAGACTCAAGAGCAACAGGCCCGGAATATCATCCCATAGGCGTAGTACATCAGCAGACCCTTAAGCCGATCCAGCCATACTGCATTCATATAAGCAAGGATTCTCAACGAATAGTTGTGTAACATCCCACCCTAGAGTATGTTGCCTAAACGGGGACGTTTTATGGACGTTGACCAATCTCATCGAGAACACGTCACTCTTGGATTCATCAGAGGCTATCAACCGCTCAAAGGCTGCCAACTGCTCAGAGGCTACCAACTTCTCAGAGACTACATAGTCCTCAGAGGCCATGCCCCTTCTCCATTGGCGGGACTTGGAAATTGGTCTACCTGCAAATGACCACCAAGAAGAAAAAGGTGTTGCTCTCTCCAAGGCCGGAAGCTTCTTCGTTGGCGCCGCCGTAAACACACACGGACCCCCAGGGCATGTATACAAAAGGTCAACGCCACTTGAGCAGTCCAGAAAAAGGTGACTCTCCCACCACGCCGTTGACCGTGACTCGCTCTTCGTATGACCAGCCCCTCGACCAGTGCTGCCTCGTCGATCGCTTCGGCTGGTATCTGCCAGAGGACCGCTGAGCCTGGAATCCTGATAGCAGCAACGACATCTTCTGCGAGGTCTACCCGGATGAGTTCTACCTCGTGCAGATGCAGGTCTTTGTCGATGCCTACGACGTTACAATATACGCTCAGCGCTTACCCATTAAGGAAGAAGAAAGAAAAGAAGTGGAAACGAGAAAAGAGTTGTCCAGGAAGATGAAAATGTTCAGCTGGAACATTTCGCTTTTGTCTGGTTTGTTGCGAATTCACTTTCCACGAGGGGGAAGGAGGCTAGGTGGCATCTCTCGACATGAAATCCAGATCTTTCACCAAGTAGTAGGTGTGCAATATAGATCAATGTGTGGCAGGTCACATGTGATATGGGCTACACTGGCTATATGAGGCCACGTTGCATTGTAGGTTCAATTCAACGATATATCACACAACTACAGTCACGGCGACAAAGAAAAAGCCAGCAGAACATTGCAGCCAAAATGTATGTGTATTAGCCTATCTATGTATACGTCCAGTTGCAATGCATTCCCATTGCAGTCAGTCAAGGCTCATGTTGTAACCCGGAATCTCAAAAGGGAGCAAAGTGCGATCAGGGTCCGTTTAGGATCCGGGGTTGTCACTTGAGGCGGGACGCAGCTGGACTTGGGTGGCGTCGATGACCGGGACGAACTTCTTAAGGCTCTCCTTCCAATATGTGAAGGAGCTGTTGGGCGGTGTATCTGATTCGATCACCGTTTTGTACGTAGCGTGGAGGTCTACGGCTACGCCAACTCTGGCGTTGGTGCCGGAGTAGTCTTTAGCGAGCACCTCTTTTCTGTGTGCCATCCAGATCTTGCGGCAGCCTTCTCGGGTCCACGGGAAGACAAAGTTCTCATCAAGGGCTGATGAGTTGTTCTTCAACCAACGTGCACCACCGTACACGTCGATATCGCTGCGGATCAGCGGCTTGCCGGCTCGACGGTGGCACAAGAGATTGAACTTGGCCGACTCCGTCAGGTATTCCAAGCTGGGACACCCGTCGAAAGCGTGGCCTTTGGTGTTGCACAGGGGGCAACCGAAAATGTCCCAATGCTTCTCATTGGGGATGCAGCAGTCGGCGAGTCTGTGACCAAATTGGCTACAGTTGGCGCATTTCTCGGCGGCGGCAGGGGTGGCGGCACGGGCGGGGGCCTCCCAGGTGCTGTTGTCCTGGAATGGTAGCATCGGAAGCGTGAGGTTGCTGCCCTTGGGCGGGGCGGGCAGGTCACCCTCGTTGTGTTCCATGTAGACAACCGTGTACTTGGACGTCTTGCTAGAAGTGTTCGCCATCTGATCGGCGAACGTCTTGAGGGCCAAGGGATGGTCCACTGTGGCCATGGCTCTGGCAGGGAGGGAGCCGCTCTGTGGCTGGATCACGCCGATGCTGTTCCAGATCTTCCCTGTGTTTCTTCTCTTGATGACAATATTACCATTGTCATCTTTGTCGACCTTGGCTTCGTTGGCGCCAAGGATCTTGATGGTCGGGTGATCTACTGGGGGCACGAATCGAGGCGCCGGGTTTACGAAAGTTGGCACCATCGGAGCTGCGGCTGCGGCTGCGGCTGCTGCCACATTGGCCGCCTTGGCCTTTCTCTGTCTCATCGCAAGTAGAGATTTCTCCCTCATGGCGGGAAAGTCCTTGATGGATGGCTTGTCGTTGGATTTCATGGCGGCTTCGGCGGTCTTGTGGAGGAACTCGGCTTTTCGGTACAGAGGCATGCCGTGCCTATCCTTGATGGCGTCCAAGGCGTCGATGAGGAGCTTGAGGTGGACAGTAGCTACCGTGTAAGTGCCTACGTCGTTTACGGTCCTCGGGGCGCTTCGCAGGGGGGTTTGGTGGGGACGGAAGGCCACGGCCTCGATCTCCGAGAACAGCTTGGACCATATCGAACGCTTGCCAAGGCGCTTGGCGACTTGCTCGTGGATCTCGGGCATCGTGAGGGTGCCGGTCTGGGCCGTCGACATGGATACACGGAACTGGCCGAAGAAGGAGTCGGTGCTCGGGTTGATATTGGGCCAGGTCATCCTGCGCTGGTCGTTGGTGCGGCACTTGATGACGTACTGCAAGCAGATGGCGGCGGCATTGGGGTCGTCTTGCCATATGTCATGGCTGAGGATCGTCAGCAGGGGTTTGGCGAACGAGGCCGCCCAGATGGGCTTCGGAACGGACTGGCCGTTGACGACGACTGCGCTGTTGTCCGAAGCGTCGTACTCCAGGTTGTTCTCTTCACCGATGATTTCCTCGGGAAATTTTCCGAAGAATCTCGTGGTGTAGCGCCATAGCGGTGCTAGGTTGTTATTGCCACCTAGATTGACTAGGTGTGGCTTCATTGGGTCTGCTTGCCAGTCGGCCACGGATGCGGCAAGATCGGCCGGAGTCCAGTGGGCATCCGGGGTCGGTGGGCGCACCAGATTCTGGAGATCCTCGTTCGTAAGAGGCGGGTATTCACTGCGCACAACTTTGTTGGCGGCGGCAAAGGCAAGGCGCAGGTTGTTGGGGTTGGCGGCGATATCGTACTCGCGCTGGACTTCAGCTTGGTTGGCCATGTTGGGATAGATCGGGATGGTCTTTCTAGGCTTGGATGTGTTTGGATGTGGCCAAGTCTGGTTGCTTGGGTGGTCGTGCTGGTGATCGCAATGTTGCAACAGTTCAGGGATTGGAATGGCTTCAACGGCAGTGGTACATTTACTGCCCCACATCATCTCCCATCACATTTTGCACACAGACATTGGTCGCTACCTCGACCTGGACCTTTTGTATTGCACCATTGGCTGCACGGCAAGACTAGAAACAAACATCCAGCAATTGCAATTAAACCACTACATAGACGTGAATGAACTACTGCTACGTACTGCTTGCTATTGTCTGGTTGCATGGTGATATGTGCTGCCTAACCTACCCAAACGCAGTGAAGGTGCCCGAGTGTGGCCCTCCAACTACCTACCTATTGTTGACCTTTTAGCCACTGTTGTGCCTAACCCACCAACACTTGATCAACCAATTTCTGCAGCACAGAAGAACACCCAAACACAGACCAAGTCAATCAACCTTCCATAATCAAGATGGCACCTCCCCGTGATGCCCTCGAAGGCGTCATGGCCAAACGTCGCAAGAACGTCTGCACCGAGATCAAGAAGGCCGACTCCAAGTACAACCAGCCGGCCGCCCTCAACACACTGCTCGAAACGGCGTGCGAGGCCGTCCAGGAGAAATGGCGCCTACAAGAAGCGCTTCCGAAGCGAGACATCAGCTCCGACTTTTACCAGTGGAACATCGACCGCACCATGTTTGAGCATGCGATTCGACATCGCCAGTTTCTGTACCCCCGACCCGAACCCAACAAGCAACCCTACTCTGTAGAGTGGCAAGCTGTCTACGATGCCCACCAGCCCATTGTCCCTGATCCATGGGTCACCCCTGAATACTGGGGATGCAGCCTCTGACGCTGCTAAGCAGAGTACCAAGAGCCGCCCAACCGAGGCGGTTCAACCCGAACAAGACAACGGTTCAGAGACCCAAACCTCTGAGCCAGTTCAGAAGGATGTTCTGGAGGAGAACCCCAAGGGGACTCCAAAGACGTCACCCAAGACGGCCGACCAGGCGCCCAAGCCCCCTATGCCTGAGGATTCAGGTAAATACACGTTTGTATACGAGTTTCCCAAGAGAACCCTGTACGTGATGTCCACCGCAACGCGCGAAGAGCTCTTGGGCCGCCTTTTTCCCGGCATCAACAAGTTCCGAGGCTGCGAAGCCTTCATGATGATGTTCCCTCCCGGCCGAGATTTCCAGTACTGCGTCTCCCATAGCATCAGGCGAATCAACGAAATCCTTGACTATCGCTTCGTCCGTCTTGTCCACGGGACACGTTTTGACCAGCACGGCAAGCGCCATGGTCGCTGCATCACCCTCTCCGCAGTGCAGTGCAATACCAGCACTACCGACATCATGGTACTCAAATCCATGCGGGACGGCTGGTTCCTGATGACCATGTGGCTCAAAACACTCGTGTTGAGCGCAGCCGATATTGACATGGCCTCCTTTTTGGAACGCGAGATCGCAAAGAGGCTATTCGAAAACGACAACATCCGAATCGCTGACGAATGGAACGATGTGATTTCCTTCATTGACCAGAATGTCGATGCGAAACAGTAGCGCACCGACGCTATCACGACCGACACTCGGTCTATACTTTTAGACTAGTAATTCCAACGCCATTTCGTTTGACTTGATGATGTGCTGTCGCCTACTGTTCTCACTTGTGACCATGTCCCTGACGTATCCTTCGTTTGAGGCCCCGGAAGACGTAGAGCAGATTTAACGTGTACAAATCCGCGGAGAGTTAAAATTTGTCTCCGTCTCCTTGTTTACACCTCCAGAATCTACCGCCCGATCGTATCAGCGACATGAGGGAGAAAGCGGAATCGAAGATGTGGCACATCGCCCGCGGGAGACCAAGTCCGTCAGTTGATGATGCAACCCCCACAACACTAAATAGACTTGAATTGCCTCACCCACGCCTCATCGAGCTCACCAGGTTCATTGGGGACTCGATCTTGGGAATTAGCGTGATATCGATGGCAATAATAGACTTGTTGGGGGCCATGGGGCTCTAATGGCTGGTTTTCTACCTAAGCAGAAGAGACATAACCACATGTTGGCGCACAATGTACTACCTTGTCTACCAAGACACGGAAGACTCTCCCTAAACGGCACCCAAGTAGATCGGCTTGAAAAGCCGGTCACTAGGGATCAACGAGGTGTGCTTCTTAGGACGGTCGCAAGTATGGATGCTCTAGAAACAGAAACATAAACAAGGATGTGTTGCCAACTCCCTATGAGGAAGCCCAATGTGAATGGGTCATATCCCTTCGCTACACCCGGCATCTTGGTAACGAAACCAACGCTGTACTGCTCGCTCTCCGTCGCCGTCGATACACCACAGTTGCTACCCGTATAAGTTTCCCATTCGTCCGGGTTCTCGCGAGATGGTGCAGCGCGACATTACTCACCACACCACTCTTCAACATGCCCCTGGGTCTCATGATATCTTCCACCACGGGGAACGGTGGCCCAACCAAGGTCTCCACTCCCGGCCACACTTCAAACCATAGCGCTGCCCCGACCTTAACCTGCGACTTGCATGTGCTATCTCGAGAATATGAAATGTGGTTCCCGTTTTTGTCTGCTAGGGCCCAGGAGTTCGATTCTTAAGTACTCCATTAACGCGGTTCATGAACTCCGATAAACATGGGTAGATGGACATGGAAGCATGACTGGCTTTATAACGAACTGGCAATGAAGATTTCAGGCCCTCTGTCCCTACCAAGAACATGAGCTGAGACGACGTAGCAATTTTCAAGTACAGTCACAAAACGTTGTGTGACTCCTGCTTTTGTGTTGAGCAGAATCAGATGGACGACAGAAGGAATCACTACAGATTGTGAGCTCTGTCGAATAAAGTTACAAAATGCCTGGTACCTGGGATTGGAACAAACAGCGTGTCCGTCAACCTCCCCTGTCTACTAACATGCTTGGGCCGTGTTAGCTCTCGGCGAGTTGGTGGTCAGACTGCTGTTATATAGGCGAGTGCTCGGATGAAATACAGATAGTGGACTTCGTAACCACATGCGAGTTCACCGACTAGCGAGGAAGCAAGATAAGTGTAAGTGCACGCGCAAGAGTAGAAGTAAGGAAGAGCGTAGGTCGGCAGTGGAGAAGTAAGAGAAGAGCGCGAGGAGGGCGGCAGCGGAAGATTGGAGTGGATTGGATTGGAGCGGAGCGGGGCGGGGCGGGGCGGGGCCGGGCGCATAGTTGTATTCTGTAGGGTTTAGGGTTAGGGTTAGGGTTAGGGTTAGGGTTAGGGTTAGGGTTAGGGTTAGGGTTAGGGTTAGGGTTAGGGTTAGGGTTAGGGTTAGGGTTAGG